>CM060104.1:49320379-50617879 GCA_030522415.1 Channallabes apus
TGTAGCCATTAAATGACCCATTGTCCATTTTAATGTTAGTGTAACAAATACCCACCATAACTCAACCCACTGAGAGGAACAAAATGTTGCTCCTGTAGTCTGAAAAATATGCTAAATGCTGGTTAGAAAATAATAGGGGGTTATATTCAACCCGCGCATTCTGGAGAATTCCCAAGATGAGGACAGTGCACCCTCAGGCAGGGATAAAAATCTTTATTGAGACTATGTGTAAATTGCTGGCATATAGAGACAAAGAAAGCAAGGCATCTCCTTTTATGCTCGTCTGTATAAAAAGCAGGTTTGTATGTCTCATTCTATTACACTTTTTTTTGAGAGAGAGAGAGACAGCTTACCTTATCTGCCCTTTGTGGCAGCAATGCATTCACAAAGTGTTGAGTGAAAGGTTTAATTTGGCTCTAGAATATATAAACTGTTGTCAGTTCTGACTGATGTAACCTGAGGCGAAAGGCGGGTAAGCAGAACTTGGCTGATTATCTTTTAAAAGCATAAAGGGGTTACAATCAAGCTTCAAATAGCTACATGGTTTTCTATAATGGTTATTTATACATCATTTTTACTTAGGGTTGAAAATCTCAAAGTGGTTTACATATAAAAGAGGCAAATAGTTACGACCATATGGTATTAATATATATTTAAGGAACCTACTGACACCCCTTTAATCACCTATAAACTACAGTATAAATATATTATGTAACATTTCTAAAAAGCATGAAATGTACACATAGCAAGTCCAAGTCCAAAGAAATATTACTTAAAAACAATTTAACTGCACCTGTAAAGTTTGTGCTTCCAAAGACAGAACCATTGTTTCAGAGTTTTGGGGCAATCTACAGAAAAACCTCTACCATCTAGGTAGAGGTTCTAGAAGTCGAAAAGCAGGCACTAGTTTGTCAGTGTCATGCGGGGTATGTCTTACCCTGAATTCATATCAGACACATCATGTAAGTGGTGCAATTATACGGCGCCTAGTGTTCAATCCATACTGTTCTCATAATGCATATACTGTACCTAAAAAAAATAAATCAGAGCTTACGATGGAATAATAGGTATGAACCATGACGAGGACCCTGCAGGGCTGCAGAAAATGTCTGCATTTTTTTTTTTTTTTTACTTTGGGTAGTCCGATATTAAAGAGTATTGGATGTGGCAAATAGCTTTATGCATTCTTACAAAATACAGTATATCTGTGAAATAAAAAAATAAAAAAAAGGTAAATATACAGTGGTGTGAAAAACTATTTGCCCCCTCCTGATTTCTTATTCTTTTGCATGTTTGTCACACAAAATGTTTCTGATCATCAAACACATTTAACTATTAGTCAAAGATAACACAAGTAAACACAAAATGCAGTTTTTAAATGAAGGTTTACGTTATTAAGGGAGAAAAAAAAATCCAAACCTACATTGCCCTGTGTGAAAAAGTAATTGCCCCCTGAACCTAATAACTGGTTGGGCCACCCTTAGCAGCAATAACTGCAATCAAGCGTTTGCGATAACTTGCAACGAGTCTTTTACAGCGCTCTGGAGGAATTTTGGCCCACTCATCTTTGCAGAATTGTTGTAATTCAGCTTTATTTGAGGGTTTTCTAGCATGAACCGCCTTTTTAAGGTCATGCCACAACATCTCAATAGGATTCAGGTCAGAACTTTGACTAGGCCACTCCAAAGTCTTCATTTTGTTTTTCTTCAGCCATTCAGAGGTGGATTTGCTGGTGTGTTTTGGGTCATTGTCCTGCTGCAGCACCCAAGATCGCTTCAGCTTGAGTTGACGAACAGATGGCCGGACATTCTCCTTCAGGATTTTTTGGTAGACAGTAGAATTCATGGTTCCATCTATCACAGCAAGCCTTCCAGGTCCTGAAGCAGCAAAACAACCCCAGACCATCACACTACCACCACCATATTTTACTGTTGGTATGATGTTCTTTTCCTGAAATGCTGTGTTACTTTTACGCCAGATGTAACGGGACACGCACCTTCCAAAAAGTTCAACTTTTGTCTCGTCGGTCCACAAGGTATTTTCCCAAAAGTCTTGGCAATCATTGAGATGTTTTTTAGCTAAATTGAGACGAGCCTTAATGTTCTTAATGTTTGCGCCTTGGAAATCTGCCATGCAGGCCGTTTTTGCCCAGTCTCTTTCTTATGCTGGAGTCGTGAACACTGACCTTAATTGAGGCATGTGAGGCCTGCAGTTCTTTAGATGTTGTCCTGGGGTCTTTTGTGGCCTCTCGGATGAGTTGTCTCTGTGCTCTTGGGGTAATTTTGGTCGGCCGGCCACTCCTGGGAAGGTTCACCACTGTTCCATGTTTTTGCCATTTGTGGATAATGGCTCTCACTGTGGTTCTCTGGAGTCCCAAAGCTTTAGAAATGGCTTTATAACCTTTACCAGACTGATAGATCTCAATTCCTTTTGTTCTCATTTGTTCCTGAATTTCTTTGGATTTTGGCATGATGTCTAGCTTTTGAGGTGCTTTTGGTCCACTTCTCTGTGTCAGGTAGCTCCTATTTAAGTGATTTCTTGATTGAAACAGGTGTGGCAGTAATCAGGCCTGGGGGTGACTACAGAAATTGAACTCAGGTGTGATAAACCACAGTTAAGTTATTTTTTTAACAAGGGGGGCAATCACTTTTTCACACAGGGCCATGTAGATTTGGAGTTTTTTTTCTCCCTTAATAACGTAAACCTTCATTTAAGAACTGCATTTTGTGTTCAATTATGTTATCTTTGACTAATAGTTAACGGTTTTTGATGAGCAGAAACATTTAAGTGTGACAAACATGCAAAAGAATAAGAAATCAGGAAGGGGGCAAATAGTTTTTCACACCACTGTATATATTCTAATATTATTCAATCAGAAAAGACCTTACAGAAATGCTGAAAATATAGGATTATTTATGAACACAGTATTTTTTCAGTGCTCCTTCAGCATGAATTATTGCAACAATACAGCACGGCACGGAGGTGATCAGCATATGGAACAGCGAAGGTGTTTTTGTTGACCAGGATGCTTTGATAAAATCTTCCAGCTCATTTGCATTGTTGGATCTGGAGTTTCTTATCTTCCTCCTGACAATATCTCATAGATTTTCAATGGTGTTAAGGTCAGGTGATTTGTCCAGTCAATTACAGTAATATCATACTGTAGCATATCAGCAAACCAGTCAGTGGTAGTTTTGGCACTGTGGGCAAGTGCTGTGGGCAAGTCCTGCTGTAAAAGGAAACCGGCATCTCCATTAAGTCAGGAACTTGAAGTCCTCTAAAATCTCCTGGTAGATGGCTGCGTAGACTTTGAACTTGATAAAAACACCAGCAAGTGACATGGCACCCCAAATCATCACCAACTGTTAGAAAGTTCACACTGGACTTCAAGTAACTTGCATTCTGTGCCTCTTCACCCTTTCTCCACACTTTGGGACCTTGATTTTAAAATAAAGTGCAACGTTTACTTTCATTTGAAAAGAGGACTTTGGACCACTAAGCAAATGTCCAGTTCTTTTTCTTTATAGTCCAGGTAAGATGCTTCTGATGTTGCCTTTGATTCAGGAGTGACTTGATACTAGAAATGCATCAGTTGTAGTTTCCTGAAGAAGTCTGTGTGTGGTGGCTCTTGGTGCACCAACTCCAGCCTCACACCACGCCTCGTGAACCTCTCCTAAGTTCTTGAATCGGCTTTGCTTGGAAATCCTTTTAAGGTTCTGGTCATCCCTGATGCTTGTTGATCATTTCCTACCACCCTGTTCCCTTCTGGGTCAATCTTTGAAGCAGTGCTCTGAGAAGAGCAAGCCCTTTCAGTCATGACCTTCTGTGGCTTCCCCTAATTGTGGATGGTGTTAGTGATTGTCCTTTGGATAACTGTCAAGTCAGCAGTCTTTTCCATGATTGGGGTTGCATTCACTAAACTAGACAGAGAAAACATGGTACAGTATTTATACCATAATAACAGGGTGTCCCAAAAATCTTCTAAGAACATAACCAATTCTCAGTCAAATTTAACGAGATGTGTAAAAAGTTTAACGCTTTACTTTTTCTTACTTTTTATTATATATCTTTGCACTTTTCCCAGCAATAATGGCAGTGTGCTGTTGAAGCGACCACAACATTCACCTGACTTGACACCTTGTGATTTTTTTCTATGGTACTATGTGAACGTACTGGTCTTTATCCCCCTTCTTCCTATAAGCCGAGAGGAACTCAAGCAGAGAATCATCGAGGAACTGGAGTATGTTACGCAAGATATGTTACAGCGTGTTTGGCAGGAGCTGGACTATCGACTTGACATGTGTTGTGTCACAGGTGGTGCGCATATTAAACACTTATGAAAAAAAACGTTGTGAAATTGGTTATAAAATCTATATCTGTGGGCATGTTGTCTGTATCTATATCTGTGGTATGTTGTTTTGATAAATACATTTTCTTTTCAACTTCAGACTTAATGCTTATTTAGGTTAATTTGCCTAGGACATGTAGTTATTGAACTATTCATATTTCGTATTATGTAAATTAGTGTGGGACACCCTGTATTATAATATTATGAGATACTGGAAACTATGTGAGCTGCAAAACCGCAATCATCGAAATAAAGACACGAAATGAACTTTACAGTATATGTAATGAATGAAGAAAATACGAGAGTTTCACTTCATAAATAAATTTATCAAAAAACCTTTTAATGATATTGAAATTTTTCAAGATGCACTAAATATAGCCTCACATCAGAAACACAGATGGGTTTGACTACTGCTTTGGTCACACTGCAAGCATCTGGCAGTGTCAGAAGAACAGGGGGGAAAAGTATTAAGGGGTTGTGACAAAGTTGGTCAGAATTCCTTTGGGAAAGCAATAGAAGAGTGACTAGATTTAAAAAGATTTTCTCAGCATTACGTGTGGGGTCCAAAAACAGAACCTTGCGTAATAACAAATAAAACATTCTGTCTATATCAAATGCTATTGCACCAGGAGTTCGATGGACGGAGCATGTAAGCATGTTTATAGCACGTAGACTTTCTCAGCATGATTTCATCATTCACAGCTACACGGACAGCCCCAGGCACTTTCATGTTTTAGAAGGTTTAGGTGCACGAAAAAAACACTATCACACGCCAGGCTTCATTCAAACCTGTTCTGAAAAGTCCAGCGGCTCTTGTTTGCATAGACATAGGAATGCTGTTCAGATAACAAACGTCTGCTTTGTTTCGTTCTGAGAAATCTTGCTTTGTCACAACCTCTTAATACCTTTCCCCCGTTCTCTTGACACTGCCAGATGCTTGCAGTGATATGTGTGGGACTAGAGCAGTAGCCAAACCCATCTGTGTTTCATGTGGTTTGGCCCCTTACATCCTGCCAATTTGAGGCTGTTGATCCTTTTGTGTCCATCATCTGTCAACGATATGATGGGATGGAACAGCTTTATGAAATGAAGGGAAAAAAAGAGAAACAAGCAAACTTAAATTCTCCCGACTCCAAACCACAAAACATGAGGTGTCTTGTCTTGAGTGTTCTAGTTTATGCTTGTAGCATTGCCAATGTTTGGGACCCAAAAGGAATTACATGGCATTGTGCTGAAATATCATTCAGAGCTGTTACAGTACATGACTTAGCATGATTTAAGAGGTAAAAAATAGCAAATAATGTACTTGTAAGGATTTTTGCGGTGCATGCCATTCACGTAGGCAATTAATTTAATTTAACATTTGACAGACGAAATAAACGCTCTCTCTTACTGAATTATACAAGGACAAAACCTCATTCATGGTTGTGCTTTGTCATGTAGACAGCGTGCCTTCAGTTTATTTACTGTAGGAGGAACACCTAAAGCCATTAACATCATCACAACACACCATGTTATGATTCTATAGTCTTATGAGTGAATTACAATTTCAGTTTTATTAGACCTTGTAAGGCATTTGAGGTGATTTTAAAGGTCATGTTTAAAGCATCTGTTGAAATTAAAGGTGCAATATAATAACATTTTAATTCTGAACATCAGCTGGTAGTTTAATTTATTCAATAGAAAGACTTTAAAGTCATTCAAAATTCTTTTTTGAATAGGAAATTATGTAAAATCCTACTTTATAATGATCCATCGCTTCAACCTAGTAGAGACCCCAATACTAGAGAGTGATGCATCCCAGCCTGATAATGATTACTGTTAGACCTCTTTTATCTGTCTCCATACTCATAGCTTTCCTTTTATATCTTGATTAATGGATGCAAAAAAAGTTGGCCTTGAAATCAATGGCAGAATGTGAATTGTAATCCCAGATAGCCCACACACATCAGCTGACTGTAATACGTTTTAACAGCTAGACTACACCCCAAAACAGCACATTCCCTGTGGCTCCCATAATCCGACATTGACATACTGTAACACTGATATTTATGGCATGTGGCACACAACATATTTGGATCATCTTATACTGTATTCATCTCATTGTATATCTGAGCAACTGAAGGTTAATCATGTCCTTAGGGGTATTTAGCAAAACATACAAGAAGTAATACAAACTGATCATCCATCCTTATCAACCATAACACACAAAAAAAACACACATGGCTAAATATTATGACAAATTCTTTAGGTTATATCAGTGTGAATTTTGTCTTATTTTCCAAAATGCTACAAATCCACCTCACAAAAAACTTAGTGGTATTTGTTGCAGTGTTGTAAAAAAAAAAATACATTGTGTATATATATATATATATACACAATGTGTTTTCTTTCACACACAAACGTTTTAACTAGAAAGATAATTAATCATAAGACATGTTAAAAAAAATACAGAAAGTTCAGTTCTCTTTTACCAGATTCACCAGCTTCACGTGATGAGACAATTTTTTTTTAACATTAGCCAGAAATCATTAAATGCATTTGTTCATTCACAGAAGCTGCTATTTAGCCCATTCTGTAGTTTTGCTCCACTGATCACATGATAGAAAATAGTGATTAGATTTCTTTTTTTTTGGGATGTGACTATTTATGCTATTAAAGGTGGTCATTCATTCTTGTGTTTTACCCAAAATGTGTATATTCAAATTTACCATATGAAAAACACAGTAAATTAGAAAAAAAAAGTTTTAGAAAACTTCTTTGTCTGAGAAAAATAATTTGCCAGATTCTGTGTTGTTTTGCTGTGAAATCAATCTACGTTCTGTAGGAATGATAGGGATTGATACGAATTGAATGGTGATTAATAAAACAGATAATTGCTAATTAATCAGGCAGATAATTATTATTAGAAACTGATAATGTGGTTTTGCACAATATTTATCTGTAGACAACAAATCTATTGATTTTGTAAACCACAAGAGGGCGCACACACAGTTCAGGCAATGTTGTATTAAAAAAAAAAACGAGGTCAGAGTACCAAGACAATTTTAATAGGATTATATTTAGTTTTATTTGTGCTTCATTATGTTGTCTTGAGTAACTATTAGTTATTAATTATTAACATATTTGACTATCAATTGAACTGTTGAAGATTTGTAATCCTAATAGGAATTCCTTTTGAAGTGAAGGATTTTAACAAAACAGTCCCACACACACCTTATTAAAACAACTTTCTCCTAATGTCTTGCAAATTAATATATTAGGCTGTTGCGACTTCAGAAGTACCTACATACTGAAGTTGTGCCAACATACTTTACACTGATCAGTCATCATGTTAACATTATATAATATTAACACATTAGCACTGATTATCAATTATATACCAGTAAACTGGTGACAGGATCATGGACACCCAAAGTTCAAGGCTGCTGGGACCAAAAGCTACAGTAGGCCATTCGATCTGATCCCACAGAAAAGCCAACGTAGCACATATCATTGAGGAAGTCAGTGCTGCTCGCTATAGAAACGAATCAGAACACAAAGTACAACACAGTCTGGTGCACATGGGGCCAATCAAGCAAAGAACCTAAAGTCACCAACCACAGCACAACCTCAAGGGTTTTATGGAATAATGCCCTCATGTGCCAGAGCTGCCCAGGCGGCACAAGGGGAAATCTACACAATACTGAGCTAAATGTTTTAGCACTAATGTTATGGATGATCAGTGTTTGTGTGCTATTTGGGAAAACTCGCACAAAAAAATTGACACCGTATAAGCAAGGTTATGACGATTTAATTCATAATTTAATTCATATTCAAAGTGAATTACATAATAAAGTTTAAAACATTTGGATCATTCACACAATATTTATGTTTCTCAAGTTTATTAAAATTTCACATAGTGTTTTTCTTATAGTTTTAGATATAATCATGTGTGTTTATAGATGAAATATGAAACTCTAGTTTTTTAAATTATTGTTTCTTCAGTAAAAGCTGTTCTTTATGTCTGAATGAATGATCCTGGAGCAAACAGTGCAAGACTGGTTCGTATGAGGTGTAAGCTTGTATCCGCTGAAGGAAGAAATACAGGGCATAACAAAAGTTTCCATACATAGAGGATGGCTGGATCAGTCGGATAGGTAGGCATGTGAAGTGCAATTATGTGCATGACACCAGTTTATCATGAGTACTGTAGGTGAGATCTTGTGCGATTGAATGGCGATCATATGTAAAGGATATTTTTCTAAAAAGTGTTAATTTCCCCCATGTATGGAAAACATTTGGGACACCTTGTAATTATGATCCCTTTAACTGAAAACATTCAAATTAAGAGGGCCACGAAATCAGTGCTTCTGTGCTGAAGGTTAATCAATATAAAACATGGATCCAGCCTAGATATACTTCAAACAACTTGTATGTTATCCTGAAACTGATTGTCACGCAAAAAATTTTTTTGTCACAAAATCTTCTTTGGAGCTTACTAATGACAAAGAAAAAAAATGCAGTAATGCTTTAGACATAATTCTATGCTGGGAATACAATATGTACTATGTGTACTATACAAAATGAAATGGCACCTTTATTACAACAGCATGTTGCCCCATTGCAAAGCCTCAACAGTAAATTAAATAACATGGTACAAAAATAAACTGGTTCATCATAAAAAAAAAAAGATCTGTGGCTAAAGTAACAGTAAGACCACATTACATATAAAAAAAAACAACAGTTACAGGTCCAGTTGAGTAACAAAATAAAGATACATTCACTGTCTCTGTGTGGATGAAGGCACTGTTGTGTTTACAGCATCGAAGGCTCATGCCAACCCTGCGTCTTTCGCCATGCCATGGAATATTCCTTTCTGTGCAATAAGGTTTGTTGGTGTGTCAAATTCTGCTATCTGTCCCTTGTCTAACACCAGGACTCTGTGAACAAAAAAAAGATTAAAAAACAAGTTAACTTAAGAATTACAAATACATTAGGTCTACAAAATTACAAATAAAATCAACAAGCCCCAAAATAGATACCAGAAATCCTCCTTTAACCCATTTTCTCCCAACTGATCTTGCCAATTCCTACCTCCTCATCACATGCTTCCTCTAAGCAACATTTTCAAAGGACAGATGTTAGTGTAAAGACCAATTTACATTTCTGCATTAATGTGTCTTTGCATGTTTGCACTGCGATGCAGAGAGAGGAATCATGGGTAAACGTGGCATGCGCTGACATGCTAGCATGCAGCCCTTCCACAAGTTTACTACAGTACGCGTCATGTGTGACTCTTCACTGCTATGCGTCAGGTGGTGCAGGTTGTTATTGTACACACAAAAATGATCTGATGCAATACTGCGACATATAGTTTAATATAGTTAAAATCTGAGAAATACTGCTTAATGTACAGTAGATCTGATCTATATAATATATATATATATAAATCTATATAATAATACTCTCGCAGTCAACAGCTGAATTAGAATAGTTTTTTCCCCCCATCTTTAATGAATATTTCAGAAGTTTAGAAATGCTTTCACATCATTTATAACTATTAATTTATTCATTCATCCAAGGACACTTTGTGGACAGAGTGGCAATCTATTGCAGGACACACACACACACCAGCAAATTTGGGAATGCCAATTAACCTAATCTGCATGTCATTGGACTGGGGGGGGGGGGGACCCACCAAGCACAGGGAGAACATACAAACTTCAAAGACCTACTGTAATCGAACCCTTGACCCTGGAGGTATGATGCAACAATGCCTCGTTTATAATTAATCATAACACACACTGACAAAATTTTGCATTTACCATCTTATGTAAACATTAACATACAAATGCTCCTGATTGGCTTTTGTTGCATATGATCCCTCCCATCCAAAGGCCAATTTTCCCTGCTCTGTTGAGAGACCTTGTTTAATTGCAGTAATTTTTTTATTACTAAGTCTAGCAAAATCTATTAGATTACTCTAACCAATCACAAAAGATAACTTAGATGTCTACTGGTAAAAAGGAATCTGAACACACGGGTAATAAAACATATAAATTCCAACCAATCCAAAATCGGATTGGTTGGAACTCATCCCACTTTGGTATTAATGGACCAGACAAACCAGTAAAGAGCGATTCCATCATACCTTGTGTAGTCCATGATGGTGTTGAGTCTGTGAGCGATGGTGAAGACTGTACAGTCCTCAAACTGTGTGCGGATGGTGGACTGGATGAGATCATCTGTCTCCAAGTCAACAGCAGCTGTGGCTTCATCGAGGATGAGGATTCTCGTCTTCCTTAGCAAAGCACGAGCCAAGCAGACGAGCTGCCTCTGTCCCACACTGCACACGCACACGATACAGTGGCTGTTAGCTCTACTTTAATAACAAATCACTGAAACCTATACAATGACTGAAACATACTGAAGGTGTTATTCAGGTACCTTAAATTCTCTCCTCCTTCCGAACACTCCAAGTCGAGTTTAGCTGGCTGGTTGCTGACAAACTTGTGTAGGTGAGACAGTTTGAGAGCATTCCAAATTTCATCATCGCTATATTTTTCAAAAGGGTCAAGGTTCATCCTTAGTGACCCTGAGAACAGAACTGGTTCCTATAAAAAGGTAGATGATTGAGGTCAATGTTTAATCTTTACAGTTCCCTTTATATTGTGTGTTTATATACGGAAAAAAATATCCCATGAATCAATGTTGATATTTTGTAGCATGCAATTCATAATTGCAACATTCTTGCATCATTTTGTCAAATACATATAAACTTTTAAAAACAACCTAATATTAATGCTCGTCTGCTGTCAGGAATTGAATTTGAATGTTACAACACTGTGACAACCAGAGGGGCAACTCCTGGGTCTGCAACATACTGTACAACTTTATCGCCAAGAACTCTGGAGTACGAGGGCGGTTCAAGACAACCAGAGAATTATTCTTTTGATTGTTCAGAATAACAGACCACATTTAGCCTTACTCTAATATGAGTAAAAGCTACTTCTATGTATTTCTCTATATAATCCGCTGCTACAGTAATGCACTTATCCCAGCATTTCACTAGTGCTTGGATACCATCACGGTAGAAAGTTTTCTAAGTACCCTGGGGTCATGATCGGACTGTCTGCTTGAGGTTTGAAACACCGGTCTCCCAGGAACTCCTTTAATAGCCCAAACAAGTGACACAGCTGGGAGCGAGGTCCTGACAGTATGAGGGATGTATACCTCCCAGCTGCATTGCTGTAATGTGCAAGTGGTGTTGGTGAATGATTGTGTGTACAGTTTCCACAAACTGATGAATATCATTCACACGTTAGCGACAAAGTATCTATCGATTTTTGAGGATTAGATGGTCCACTTCCTGAATGGTCAAAGGAACGGCTATGGTGTGCTCCGAGGCACTTCGGCCAGGATCGTCCTTCATGGACGTATTGTCTTCCTTAAAATGAGTCTCATCACTGCACTGTGCTTGACTTCCGTATATGTCAAACAGGTTTACGACTTCATTCCTGGACGCGAATGAAATAAAAAATTACAGACCGATCTCAAACCTCCCGTTCATATCAAAAATACTAGAAAAAGTAGTATCAGCTCAAATTTGCACATTCTTGCAGGATAACAACATCCTTGAAGAATTTCAGTCAGGTTTCAGGCCCCATCATAGCACAGAAACTGCACTAGTTAAGATTACAAATGACTTGTTTTTAGCTTCAGACCAAGGCTGCATCTCATTGCTAGTCCTGCTCGATCTTAGTGCTGCATTCGACACTATAGATCATAATATTCTCATAGATCGCTTACAAAATTATATAGGCATTCAGGGACAGGCACTAAAATGGTTTACATCTTACCTGTCTGATCGCTACCATTTTGTAGATCTAAATGGAGAACCGTCTGGTATAATGCCAGTGAAATATGGGGTCCCACAAGGGTCAGTTTTAGGACCTCTGTTGTTCTCAATATACATGCTTCCCTTGGGTAACATCATTAGAAGACATGGGATTAGTTTCCATTGTTATGCTGATGATACCCAATTATATATCTCAACTAAACCAGACGAAAAACCTAAGCTGTCTAGATTAACTGAGTGTGTCCAGGACATAAAAGATTGGATGACCAATAACTTTCTTTTATTAAATTCAGATAAGACAGAGATATTACTTATTGGCCCAAAAACCAGCACACAACAGCTTTCACAATTCAGCTTGCGCTTAGAAGGATGTACTGTTATTACCAGCTCAGCAGTAAAAGATCTGGGAGTAATATTAGACAGTAACTTGTCTTTTGAAAATCACATTTCAAATATCACAAAAACAGCCTTTTTCCATCTTCGAAATATTGCTAAACTTAGGAACATCTTATCCGTATCTGATGCAGAAAAACTAGTTCATGCATTCATGACCTCCAGACTGGACTATTGTAATGCATTACTAGGTGGTTGTCCTGCATCCTCAATAAACAAGCTTCAGTTAATCCAAAATGCATCTGCCAGGGTTCTCACTAGATCCAGAAAATATGATCATATAACCCCAATATTATCATCCCTGCACTGGCTACCTGTTCAGTTTAGAATAAATTACAAAATAGTATTACTTACATACAAGGCCTTAAATGGTTTAGCTCCCACATACCTAACCAGTCTTCTGATACGCTACAATCCACCACGCGCCTTAAGATCACAAAACTCCGGACTTCTGGTAGTTCCCAGAATTTCAAAATCTACAAAAGGGGGTAGGGCTTTTTCATATTTAGCTCCAAAGCTTTGGAATAGCCTTCCAGACAGTGTTCGGGGAGCAGACACGGTTTCTCAGTTCAAAAGTAGACTCAAGACGCATCTTTTTAATCTGGCATACACATAACTCATCCCAGTACTCATACTCCAGTACACCTATACCGAATGGCAACTACGCTAATTCTCCCCATCTGTTCTGTATTTCTCTACCCATCCCGAGGCATCGGGAGATTTTGCCAGCTTCAGTAGACAAAGGCCGACCCTGCGAGGTTCCTGAGGCATCCAGAGAAGGACCAGCTCCAACTGGATTCAGCTTTATGATGGTTGGAGCTACACATGCTGCTCCTGTGCTTCCAGTGATCCAGACCTCATCTGCCCTCTGCACCTACTGACTCGTCCCTATGCTGAACTGGTCTTCATGACAATTTAAATAATTTCTGTCATATTGAATTTTCACCTGCACAACACACAAGATGTTATATCATTTCTATCTGTTATCGCCCAAATGAGGATGGGTTCCCTGTTGAGTCTGGTTCCTCTCAAGGTTTCTTCCTAATGCCATCTCAGGGAGTTTTTCCTTGCCACCGTCGCCGTCACCCTTGGCTTGCTCATCAGAGACATTTCATTCATTCGTCTCATTATTATCTGCACATTTTTCTCACACATCCACACTTCCAATTATTTTCTTTTCTATAATTATTATTATTATTTGTTTTTATTTATTTATTTTCTATTATAATTTTATTTATTTATTTATTACTTTATATATAATTATTCTATATATATATATATATATATATATATATATATATATAACATATAATATATATATATATATATTTTTTTTTTTTGTTAAATTTCTTTAATTTTTGTGAAGCTGCTTTGAGACAATGACCATTGTTAAAAGCGCTATATAAATAAAATTGAATTGAATTGAATTGAATTGAAAGATTTCATCACAAGGTTGACTTGAAAGCCCCTCTTATAATATACTTTCCTTTCTTTCTTAAGTCATCTTTCTATCATTTTAATAAAGGTACTGTAGGTGTTTGCCAAGTAACCTTCATTGAATTCTATTTCTATTCTATTAAATGATCCACTGGCTCAACTTTTACAATTTTTCCTACAAGCAGGAAATACTGACACCTTCAGTCTCAACCTATAACATTCCTCATTTCAGAAACAGTTTATCGTGTATAGGGTCATGGGAGGACTGGAGCCTATGCCAGGACACTCGGGGCATGAGGCAGGGTACATAAATTTGGAAACAAATTTGAAAACGCCAATTAGCTTAATCTGCATGTCTATGGACTGTGGAAGGAAACTGGAGTGCCCGGAGGAAACCCACCAGGCATGCCACATGAAACGACTACAGAAAACAACATGATGCCAAATGGTCCATACAACAAGCATTTAGTAGTATATTTGTTTTAAAAGTACAACTGTTGTCGCAGTTTTTAATTCTCAACACTTAAATCTGAGATCAGCAATGAGGGTCAAATGAGGACACGTGGTTCTCATGGTTAGGAGGTGAATTAGCAGAAATAAAAGTGCTTAAAGTCAATTTGGGTCACAAGAAAAAAGGCAGCCCTAAAATGTTAACAATCTGGACATGAATTCACAGCAAATTAGCTACAGTTGTGTTTGAGCATGCTAATTAGCCACTGATAAACATTTCAAGATGTTCTGGGAGCCTAAAGCTGCTGTACATTTTTGCCAGCATGAAATTTTTTGGCAAACAGACCTAATTCTTTGTTTTTTTTTTTTTGCAGACACATCAAAACCCAACATGAGAGAAATAGTAATTTCACAATAAATACCGTGTTCAAAGCTATGTTTAAAGTAAAACAGATTGCATGGGCCGGGTGAATGAGAGAAAGTGTCCGACCTGAGGAATGATGGTGAGTTTGGATCTTAGGTCGTGCAGCCCAAGCTCAGCAATCTTCACACCATCGATGGCAATTTCTCCTTCTGCCGCCTCCAGCAGCCGGAACAGACTCAGCGTCATGGACGACTTGCCTGCTCCAGTCCTACCCACAATGCCAATCTACAACCAAAAAAAAAACAACTGATTATACAGTATATGTATCTTTTTATGTTAGTGAGTTCTCACAATGCAGAGCAAAATGAGGTCTAAGAGACCTGCACTGCCTGAAGTCATCACTGACCTTTTCTCCTCCTTTCACTCGGAGAGAAATGTTCCTCAGCACCAGGTCGAGGCCCTCCCGATATCTAACACTGTAGTTAATAAACTCCACGTTGCCCTCAGGAGGCCAGTCAGGCGAAGGCTTTTTGTCCTCCACTTCCCACGGTGCCTATACAAATGCAGCAATTTGCAATTATTTCATCAAAAATCAATAACTGTGTGGTAAATCGTTTAGATTTACTTAAGAATCGCCTATGATTCTGTCTACGAACTGTCATGATTTACCTACGAACAAAGTACCTACTACAGTATATTTCATGTTTTGTTATGACTTGTCAGGACACCCTACAGGATTTATATTGGTCCATCCATCCATCCATCTAGGAACCTCTCATGTCCAACTAGGGACAGTGGATGAATACTGTATTTATTAAGAACATGCAAACTCCACACAGAGTAAACATGAGAATCGAACCCCAGACATGCAAGGTGACAGTAGTAAACACTACGCTGTAGCGCAATTAAAAAAAGAAAAATTGAGAAATTAAATGAACATTAATCTGTTAATTTTGGGGGCTATGAAATTGCAAGCTATGGATGTAAAATAGTTCATTTTAATGTGTGGGAACTGAAAAGTTAGCTAGCGCTTGTGAAGTGAGAACTTGTTCAGCATTATATATTAGATAGATAGATAGATAGATAGATAGATAGATAGTACACATGCCTTTTTCTTGAGGAACAGAATGCAACATTTTTGTGTGCAGCGGAAACTTTGTACCAGATACAGTAATGTATGCATTTGCACATGTGCCTTATAATCTTCTAACTTCTGACTATACTGTAGTAACTATGAACCAACATTTCCAATATAATAACATCATAAAATCACCATATATAATAATATGTTAAAATCACCACACACAATACACCATCAAGTATAGCATACTTTAGTGCGTTATAGTAATATAGCTGAATTTAGCCATTTAATTCACGGATTTAGCATCTAGTAAAGAGCACTATTTAGTAGTTTAGTGCATATAAGTCTAGGGGCAGGGGCAGCTCAGTGGTTAAGCCATAAGGCACAGACTTCTGATTGGAAGGTCATCGGTTCAAATCCCATGTCCCCCAATTTACCACTGTTGGGCCCTTGAGCAAGGCCCTTAACCCTCAACTACTCAGATGTATAAAGAGGTAGAATATAAGTTACCTCTGGATGAAGCGATCTGTCAAATGACAATGTCTCCAAAACAAATTAAATTTTTTAAATTACAAACATAATTTTTTGCCAGAAAGGTTCAAAAGGGCATCTGTACGAAGTTCAAATGATCACTAGAAGTTTGTACATGACAAGTGACTAAATTGCATATTCGTAGAGTCTGCTCATCATCACCTCTACGATCTAGGCTCTCTTCTCAAATAAATATGACAAGTTGGTCCAAAAAGATAACGAATCTAATCTGACCTCAGATGGTGTCTCTGAATACTCCTTCACTCTCTCTACTGCAACGATGTTGCTCTCAAGGTCAGAGGTCATCCTCACCATCCAGTTCAGGGACATGGTGACCTGTTGAACAGGGAAAGTAAAAATCGGTCATTATATAATGGAAGTAAAACTATATGGAAATCTAACATTAGTAGATTTCTTTTTCATGTTAAGGGTGATGCGTTTCACAGCTGTAAAAACACTGCAGCGCTAATGGCTTAAAGGCTAACTTTTTATTGGCTCCAGTCTGAAATGTTGCAGAACTGATGGCAGTGACTAATGCATGACAAATCTGAGATCATGTAATATTGGTGTCAAAATGATATCTGGATAAAAGCAGGGTTAAAGTACATGAAGTGCGATGGGTATTATAAATAGAATTTACACACTAAGTTTTCCGCTTCATGTGTCCACAGTAAGTTCAACACATTCACTACATGTTCCATTTACTATAAAGCTGCCTCATAAAACTATTTTGCTACGGTACCTGCAGGGCGTAAGTGACGGAGAGCCCCACCAATCCTTCGCTCAGGTCGTCCTTCCCGATCACGGCAAACAGAGCAGCGAACAGCACGATGCAATTTCCAATAAACTCAATCCGTACTCCCAACCACCTGAACCCATCAAAACACACTACTGTCGTTGCACATAAAGACACGATGGCTTTCAGTATTAGCCTTATATGTATGAGTGATGGGATAAATAAGCATCATTGGTGGTCTTGCCAAAGACAAAAAAAAAAAAAAAAAAGTTTGGCAAAAGCCTGAAGCTGAACATCTGCAGACAATCATGCATGCACAGGGAGTGAGGCCAGACCTACCTGTTGGAAACAATACCAGGGTAGTAACTCTTTTGGTTCTCATCCACTTTGATATCGCTCATGAGCACAAAAGAATTGTTGAGGCCATATGCACGGATCACGCTAGTGCCAGTGATGGTCTCCGAAAAATGCGAGTATATAGGGGATCTACTGACCGACTCCAGTCTCTTTAGCTGCCGCGAAGTGGCTACATAAAACCTCTACAAAGGAGATCAAGAGGAAAAAGATGGACAGCAGGTTAAACAGCTTTGGTCATGGCTATAACAGAGCTAAGAATTTCACAGTGGAGTGAAGATTCCAAATGCACCCGACTAAATCGTCCGTACAAAGTGAATGATTAACATTGTTTCAGTGTAAAATTTGTTCAAATTATTTATGCATTATAGTTTTAATTTCTCTTGTTAAAGAGCCAGCAGAATTTTCAAAGTTTGTTCATATGAAGTAAAGAAGTAAAGTGTTTAGCTTATTTTTTTTTTTATCCTTCTGCTAAATAATATACAGTACTATTAGTACGGATGCTTTCTGGAATCCACACCATTATATGTACAGTGGTGTGAAAAACTATTTGCCCCCTTCCTGATTTCTTATTCTTTTGCATGTTTGTCACACTTAAATGTTTCTGCTCATCAAAAACCGTTAACTATTAGTCAAAGATAACATAATTGTGTTTATCACACCTGAGTTCAATTTCTGTAGTCACCCCCAGGCCTGATTACTGCCACACCTGTTTCAATCAAGAAATCACTTAAATAGGAGCTACCTGACACAGAGAAGTAGACCAAAAGCACCTCAAAAGCTAGACATCATGCCAAGATCCAAAGAAATTCAGGAACAAATGAGAACAAAAGTAATTGAGATCTATCAGTCTGGTGAAGGTTATAAAGCCATTTCTAAAGCTTTGGGACTCCAGCGAACCACAGTGAGAGCCATTATCCACAAATGGCAAAAACATGGAACAGTGGTGAACCTTCCCAGGAGTGGCCGGCCGACCAAAATTACCCCAAGAGCGCAGAGACAACTCATCCGAGAGGCCACAAAAGACCCCAGGACAACATCTAAAGAACTGCAGGCCTCACTTGCCTCAATTAAGGTCAGTGTTCACGACTCCACCATAAGAAAGAGACTGGGCAAAAATGGCCTGCATGGCAGATTTCCAAGGCGCAAATCACTTTTAAGCAAAAAGAACATTAAGGCTCGTCTCAATTTTGCTAAAAAAACATCTCAATGATTGCCAAGACCTTTGGGAAAATACCTTGTGGACCGACGAGACAAAAGTTGAACTTTTTGGAAGGTGCGTGTCCCGTTACATCTGGCGTAAAAGTAACACAGCATTTCAGAAAAAGAACATCATACCAACAGTAAAATATGGTGGTGGTAGTGTGATGGTCTGGGGTTGTTTTGCTGCTTCAGGACCTGGAAGGCTTGCTGTGATAGATGGAACCATGAATTCTACTGTCTACCAAAAAATCCTGAAGGAGAATGTCCGGCCATCTGTTCGTCAACTCAAGCTGAAGCGATCTTGGGTGCTGCAGCAGGACAATGACCCAAAACACACCAGCAAATCCACCTCTGAATGGCTGAAGAAAAACAAAATGAAGACTTTGGAGTGGCCTAGTCAAAGTCCTGACCTGAATCCTATTGAGATGTTGTGGCATGACCTTAAAAAGGCGGTTCATGCTAGAAAACCCTCAAATAAAGCTGAATTACAACAATTCTGCAAAGATGAGTGGGCCAAAATTCCTCCAGAGCGCTGTAAAAGACTCGTTGCAAGTTATCGCAAACGCTTGATTGCAGTTATTGCTGCTTAGGGTGGCCCAACCAGTTATTAGGTTCAGGGGGCAATTACTTTTTCACACAGGGCCATGTAGGTTTGGATTTTTTTTTCTCCCTAAATAATAAAACCCCTCATTTAAAAACTGCATTTTGTGTTTACTTGTGTTATCTTTGACTAATAGTTAAATGTGTTTGATGATCAGAAACATTTTGCGTGACAAACATGCAAAAGAATAAGAAATTAGGAGGGGGGCAAATAGTTTTTCACATCACTGTATATATACAAAAATATGTACCACTGTAATATTATTAAATAATACGTTTAGCTTTTTAACATAAAGATAATAAGGACATTAAATAAAGGTTAATCATTCCCAGAGAAACCCATATAAACAGAGAATCTGGATTATTGAAATCTCATGCAAGACTTAGGCCAAACCAAAAGCAACATGTTGAAAAGGAAAGAATCATAAAGGAGGCGAGTCATGTTGATGTAGTGTTGGTTTTGCAAGGTTTGAAACTTTTATACTGTACAGCAGAGGCACATATGGACACCACTACATACTACATACTTCTTATTAGAAGGGTGTTCCCTACTACCCACCCCTACTACCGTACATGTCCTGCATTGTCTCAGACAGGCCCCTTCGTATAGCATTAAAGATGTTAGGATTGGTGGTCAGTCTAGATAAGATTTAGTATGACTATGTACTTAAAGCTTCACATAGAATCAAATCTATTACCATGTTAGTGTCTTGGAATGAGAAGTATCAGATGTAAAACGATACGTACAGTCTCACAGTCGTATCGCAACCGTCTCGCTGCTTTAAAATAATTTTTTTTCATTTAGTATAGTATATTAAAAAGCTCATTTGAGTGACTGGATGATATGATATTAGTATAATTGTTGTTAAATATAAAGAAGTTAGTCATCTGAGACCAAGCGACAAATACAACTTATTTTCTACACCGCAACTCTTACAGCAGACTACTTCACCTAGCAGCTGTTCTTTATGCATATGTAGAGTGTAATCTCACATTACCTTTCTATATTTACATTTTATTGATCTCTTTTAGGTCAATTGATTAAAGAGGGGTTTAATTGTGCACTAGTGTGGATCATTTGGAATTCCTTCCCACTGTAGTTGAATAAAGAACAGCTGATGATAAGCACTCCTAGGTTGCTAACCCAAGCGGCTAACCTGCACCGCATTCTACTACGACAAAGCCGACGTGACTACACACACAGTACTAAGGCAGTAAACATAACTATAATGTTAGCATGCTGCATTAATGAGTTAATGTCTCCTATTTACCTGGACCCACCAATAGAACACCATTAACGGCACTATGACTATGAAGAACATAGGGGTGAGGGCAGAGCATATGACCAGCACAGTGACTGTGTACCAGAAAGTGCGCATCCAGATATCAATATTTTCTGGAATGAGACAGTCTATTGTGTCCACATCTTTGCCGAAGCGATTCAACAAGCGCCCCGAGGGGTTGGACTCAAAAAAGGCCTGCGGCGCCCTCAGAACAGCACCGAGCATGTGGAGGTGGGTGATCTGGGCAGCCTTCAGCATACCGTAGGCCCGGCTCAGTAACGAGTTGGCCAGAATCAGCACACCTGTATGGAGGGGAGGGGAGATTTAATCAACTGATCAATGGACTCACACACTCATTCGTTCACTCCCGGAGACTACAAAACATGGAGATTTGACAATGGAGAGCTTGTTCTCTGAACATGGGAAGAATCACAGCCTGTGTCCACGTCTCCGAAAAACTCTTAAGAAAAATGGTATCAGTGCAAAATTTTGTAATGAACCTATGGGGTGTTTCGGGGCGTTAAAGGTCGATTGCTATAACATGCCAGCGGGATCTGGAAGAAAGACAAAGGCAGTGTAAAATGTTACAAAAATAAAAATGAATGAAAAATAAAATGGTCTTATTGGTACACGATCCATTAAAATGAGTACGATGGAATGGCAGACTTATGTATTATGTTCTGTGCATCTAATCTCAGTTCCGTAATCTGAAATGAAGCATGAACTCTATGACTCCGAACTAGTGACCTTATGGAATTTTTTTTTTAAAGTTTAATTCAGATTATCACCACCAGGGGTCAGTAACACATCAGAAATCCTCCTAGGCTGAGGATTGAGCAATACAAGCCAATTCTTGAGTAAGTTTGTGTGTGTGTGTGTGTGTGTGTGTGTGTGTGAGAGAGAGAGAGAGAAAGAGAGAATTAGAGAGAGAGAGAGAGTGATCAAGCAAGCACACAGGCAAGGCAGGAAGTGGGCAGGCTAGCTGCTGGTGGAGAAGGAAATGAACACTAAGTTAGCGGGCGGAGAGACAGAGGACAGGCAGAGAGAGAGAGAGAGAGAGAGTGAGTAATGGAACTGAAAGGATGAGTACGGAGAAAGGAAAGGGAAATCACAGCGAGAATCTTCTTTGCCGCCAGCTTTGCTGCATGCCAGAGCACAAACCCTCATATTGTTAAAAAAAAAAAAACAGGGATAAATGAAAACATTATTTAGGATTCCATCAGTTTGGCTAATGGCTTTGGGGGGAAAAAAAACACAATACCTGCACAAAGAAGTAAATTATAGCCAAGGGGCCAATGACCACAGCAAAGATGGGGGTGCTGGAAATGATAACGATCACGGTGGAGAGGGAGGTAAAAAAGGTGCCCAGGAACATGAGGGTAGTCGAGGGCAGGACCTCGTCGATCACGTAAATATCTTTGGAGAAGCGGTTGATGATGCGCCCTATGGGTGTGGTATCAAAGAAAGACTGCGGGGTGTGAAATTTGTTGTCCAACAGACCCTGGTGCAGCTTGCGAGCGGCCTGGATTTTCCCCAGGGCCAGAGTAAAGGAAGAGGCCATAACCAGGAGGCCTGCCACGGAGAGAGGAAGGGGAGGAGAGAGTCACTAAACTATGCAGACCTGTAGAGGGAAGGAGGTTAATGAGCATGTATGGGCAGAGAGGCGGGATAAAAGGATTAGAAATTTGGGTGATGAGATTGGATAGTTGGAGTTGTTATAGATCATAAGATATAAGAACATCATCGGGGGAAAAAAAAAAAAAAAAACACATATGTGTTTGTGCCACATGAGTGAAACGCCCACGTATGTACTACTGCTGGGGGAAAATGAGATGTGACTCTGTTCCTCTTAAAGGAAACTAAAGAGTGTGTTTAAGTATTGCACAATACTGTTCAGCTTGTACTTATCTGCTGCCTTATACAGTAATAGTGGTTACAGAAACACGCTTACTTTATTAGTAAACCTGCTCATTCTTACAGTTATCCAATCAACAAGTAGCTGCAGCGTATTATAACTTCATTCAGATACAAGTCAAGTATTTCGGTTAATGCTTGGATATGTTCGCTAACATTTAAATAGAGAGAAAATTACACAACAGAAGACAGGTTTCCACTCCTGTCAGCCAAGGACAGGGATCTGAGGCTAGAGTAAAGGAAGTCTCACTAAAAAGAGACTAAAATAATGTAAAATTGAAATCATTAATTTAATTTAAGTCCCTTGCGCCTCCAGGGTCTGGGTTCGATTCCCGCCTCGGGGTCTGTGTGCATGGATGGTTCCTAGTTGGACTACAGATGTTCCTAGATGGAAGGACACAATTTATACAGTAATAGTCTCCCGAGCTCACTGTAGCCTCAGATTGCGCTTCATGGCTGCTACTGTAGGAGTGGAAGTGTTCTGCTATTACAGTCAAGCTTGTTGGGATTATTGTCAAGATTCAGTTTGTACATTTTCTGAGATGCCTTTTTTGTATTCATCATAGGTGTAAAGAGTGGTTATTTAAGTTACTGTAACCTTTTTGTCACCTTGAACCGGTCTAGCCATTCGTCTTTGATCAACACCTTAAGAAATTCCAAAATATCCTTCTGGAACTAACAACCATGCCATGGTCACTCCGAATATCATTATAGACAGCTGATATCCAAATACTAAGTCACTCGGATTACATTTGTTCCCAATTCTGCTGTCTGATATGAACATGATGCTGGTGCGCTGCTCCGTTGCCACTTACAGTAATTGGCTCATGGGATAATTGCATGAATGAGCAGATGTATAAGTACAGTAGTGTACTTTTCCCAGTAATGTGGTTGGTTAGTGTATATTTGCCTATTAACATAGTTTAATAATCATAATAAAATAATTGATCTCATGTATTAATTCCAAAATCTTCAGGAACTGCTTTAGTTTGGTTCAGAGTTGTGGAGGATCTTGGCAAATTTGTGCAGCCGTCCATGTACATGCATGGTTTTTAAGCAACTGGTTCGTACATGGAGCAAAAAAATTAAAATACAATAATCACAGAAAAGACATTAACCTGAGCTCAGGACTGAAATATATATCGAAGATGTGATACATCAGCGGTACCTGCTGCACCACCATGCTTCTCTATGACAATATTATTTAATTATTTCAGTGCATATCACTTTAAATCCTACTAAGCTTAAGCTTATATATACTTAAAGATTTCAAAGTGCAATATCAATCATCAATCAAACCCATTTCATGTTGTGCCGCTCTCTCAGCACGATGCCCTCATGCCCTCTTGTGGACCCCACCTGCAAGACGAAATTAAGCTCTATGGTAATATGTAACCTGTAACTTGTGACATACCTTGTGTAAGGCCCAGTGCTGCATAAACCCCCACTCTCATGGGTACTTTATCTTCTCCGTTGTTCTCCTTGGTGTCATTGGTCCACACGGTGAGCCAAATGCTGGCTCCGATGGCTGCTGCACTCTGAGCGGCGTACAGGAGGCAGATAATAATAGACAACAAAGTCCCCACAGCTTTCACATACTCCCAATAAACCTTGAGTTTCACCTAAAAAAAAAAATGAAACAGTTGGTTCATGTACATTGTAAATGACCTGGAGCTTCAAGTCAACCAAGAGGTGACCTGTCTCCAAGCAAAGGGTAATACTGTCTCTTTAACAAGTCTCTTTATTTCCAGTATAAATACTTCAAATGTTCAGTATTTATGTTAAGGAGTTAGAAGGCACCAACCCGCCCTGTCTCTGCAGTCTCTGCTTGGATGAGTTTCTCTACCCGAGGTTCCTTCTTCTCCTGTGGTGGCTCCCCATGCCTCCTCTCGCTGACGCGACGTTTGCGCACTGATTTCGTCCTAGGGCTCTCCAGATCATTAGACATAATGCTTATTTGCCTGAATAGAGAGAAGAGACAAACAACCACTACTGAGAGCCATAACACACATGTCTGGTACGCAATCACCGGATTGTGGAAGCATCTGCCACATTTAGCATCTGGTTAGAAACAGCACGAAAGTTTTTCTCACTGAAGAAACAGATGGCCAGTAATGATCCAGCTCCTAAACTGCCACATGGCATGCAAGCTTTTGTGTAGACTGATGACAGACACAAATTAGGAAGCTTAAAAAAAGACAGGAAGATCTAAAGGTCTAAAACGGTTAAAAGGGTACCTCATAAACTGTCTTCGTGCCTCGTTGACTACCGGTTCGTTGTCCACCATGTCAGTGTGGGTACTGAGAGCATCATCAGGGAATAACTCCTCGTCATCAATCAAGACCTCTGAAACACACAAATACATGTCCAAATGAGGGGAATCAACTCCTTATCTCCCCCCAAAGGGACAAATTTGTATCCATGTTGAAGAAAGAAAATCAACCAATCAGATTACAGCATGACAATTACCATTATGTTGCAGTTCCACGAGCAAAGTAAACCCAAAAACAAGAGCCAGAACTATACACATTCAACATGATTTGTCTTGTATACCTGTCACTTCATCATCCTCCATGATGTCCTCTAAAGAGTAGTTCCTCAGGAACTCAGCGAAGGTCCCGTTCTCACTAAGCAAGGCCTGGTAAGATCCCATCTCTGATACCCTGCCCTCCACAAGCACCATGATGTTATCCACCTGGGGCAGGAAGCTGATGCTGTGGGTCACCAAGATTCGTGTCTGCATGAGGAAACACAATTACAGTAAATCTCAGTTGGGCAGAATTACACTGGCAGAGTGTACAGATCATTATCTTAGGGTTGCCATGAAAGTCCTAGATATTCTAGATAGCATTTCTGATTGTATGGATTGGCACGCTGTCCAGGGTGTACCCTGCCTCTTGCCCAGAGTCTCCTGGGATAGGCTCCAGGTCCCCGCGACCCTAAATACAGGATAAAGCAGTATAGAAGCTGAATGAATGACTGAATTTCCGATTGGTGCTTGCTTAAAAACAAATGCTTGAAGTGCATAAGGATACGGATAAACTAATTCAATACCCAATTGTTGTTGTTTGTCTTTCGAGTGTTCCCATCAAGGGAACACCACAGCGAACCATCCGATCCACACACAAATTGGCACAGTCTTTAAGCTACTGTCTCATGCAAAAGTTTAGGCACCCCTAAACAACAGATTCTGGTGATTTTTTTAATTGAAACACAGTCTCTGTTAACACAGTCTCTCTTGGAAATGGAACAATGCACAATATTTTCAGCAAAGATTGATGCATAGTTACTTCTTATTCCATAAATTGAACAAAAATAAAAAAATAAAAACATTATTATAGCACTGCAAAAGTTTGGACACCCTAAGAGTTGCAGAGTCTCAGATTCTTTTTACAAAGTTTCAGACCTTAATCAGCTCGTTAGATCTGATGCATGGCCACAGATGGCATCAGTAAATGCAATTTCAACGCTTTTTTCAATTAAAAAAATCACCAAAATCTGTTATTTATCAAGGGTTGCCTACACTTTTGCATAAAACTGTACATGCCCTTCTTGATGCAGCCCTTGCATGGGACCAGCACTGAATCGAGTGGATTATGATTTTATTTATTTATTTTTTTATCATTGGCTGGGAATCGAACCTGGCAATCCTCTTAACCCAATTAATTACTATTACTATTACCAACTTTTTTTTATTGAAGGAGATATGGGAGAAAGGTCTAAAAGCAGAATTTAAGGTACGTTTGACGTGTTCTACCCACTAAACATTATTATTCCTTATTTTAATGTGCTCTAGACTATAGGTTTCCATAATTAGAGTAAGCTAGCTGGTAAGTATGCAGGTAAGCAGTGGAAAAAATTGGATAAGACACTGGAATTTGGATCAGATCGTATGATCATGAGTTTACATCCCAGCACCCTCAAGTTGCCGTTAGCCACAAACTGCCTGGCCTAAAATAAATTCCCAGTTGCTTAAACTTGTAAAGTAGCATGTGTCTCAGTGAGAAATAAAGCTCATGAAGCGATGCACCCATGAGGCATAGTGCCCACTGTACAAGCCTCTGGAGGAAGTGTTGTGATCTGGGGTTGCTTCAGTTGGTCGGGTCTAGACGCAATGTTATGTGGCAATAAAATTAAGTCAGACCTTGAATGTACTGAATGACCAGGGTGTCCCATCTATGGAGCTTTACTTCCCTGATTGCACTTGCATATTCCAGGGCTCAAATTGTGAGACAGTGATTCTGGGGGCATCAGGAATAATTATCACCCATGAAATGTGTTTCATAATCAAATCTACAGTAAAATGTTGTTAAAAAGTGAGGTAAGTAGAAAACATTATTAGATACTGTAAAAATATGCTGCCATACTGTATACCTCACCAGATATGCACGGTACTGTAGGTGCAGGATTATTTTTATCCATGGAGAACAGGTAAACTATGTGCTTCTGAGACAGATTTGATATCAGCAAATCTTCATTTTTACTCTTCATTTTTAATCCCTCATGAATTGGGCTTTGCTGTGAAGTTGTCTTTATATCTACCGTACCTTTTGACGGAGCGCTCCCTCTGGCCCGATGACCTTGTCGAAGATGTGTTTGGCGACATGGGCATCCACAGCAGACAGTGGGTCATCCAGGAGGTAAACATCTGCCTCGCTGTACAGAGCTCTGGCCAGACTCACTCTCTGTCTCTGTCCTCCAGAAAGATTAATTCCCTGCACAAACACGTCATCCTGTCGTCATGTTTCTTAAAAATCTTCTGTTCAATACATACAGTATCAACAATCTCTCTCACTGACCCAAGTCATGTCATAGCTACACAAATTGAACAGATATTTCATTATAAAAATATGGCCCAGCTTTTCTATAAGAAAGACAGAAAGCCTACAGTACGTACCTTCTCTCCTATCTCTGTTTGGTCGCCTCCAGGAAGAACTTCGAGATCAGGGGTTAGGGCGCAGGCATCCAGCACATTGCGGTACTTCTCCTCCACATAGGGCCTACCGAATAGGATGTTTTCTCTCAGTGTGGCGTTCTGTATCCATGCCTGCTGTGGCACGTAAGCCACGGAACCCTAACAGGAGAGAGTTGTTCATTCCAGTGTTAAATTGTACATGGGACTGTAAACTGCTCATTAGGTGTAAACCTTAATCGGAATATAAGTTAAAAAAAAAACATACTTTTATGGAGATCTGTCCATCTTGCTTCTCCATCTCTCCTAGCAGAGCTGACACAAGAGATGTTTTCCCACATCCCACGTGACCCACCACAGCTAACACTGAGCCCTGCGGCACCATCACATTAATGCTGGAAGGAAGGAGACGATTAAGGAATTAGGAAATTGATATAATAAAAAATAAGTTATGTCTTTTCAGCTAATACATCTGCAGTAAATCACATACATATAAATAAAAGTTATTTAATGGTTAAAAAGGATGAACTTAATTGCATGATGATTTGTATATCTGTATATTACACATATTACTTCAATATAAAAAAATACACTACAGAGCCAAACTATTGTAAATATCTGACCCTCACGCCCATATACTGTACATACCACAAACTATTCTCAACAAATTCAATTCAATATTTAAAATGCTTTTAAAAGTGAACACTGTCATGAAGCAGCTTTATAGAAACATACTGTATACATTTTGGATAGATTATGATTATGATTATGGCAACCAGATACAAAAGGAAAAAGTTCATCATTTGGGTGATACACAATTATCCAGGTATAATTAATTAACTTTTATAGCAATCTACATATAAAAATCTACAATCTGTATATAAAATAAAAATAAAAATAAAGATTTTTTGTTTTCT
The DNA here is from genome assembly GCA_030522415.1 of Channallabes apus. Classification (NCBI taxonomy): domain Eukaryota; kingdom Metazoa; phylum Chordata; class Actinopteri; order Siluriformes; family Clariidae; genus Channallabes; species Channallabes apus. Next base: position 49,348,743 of record CM060104.1, read on the forward strand.
GTACTGTACATCCGTCAGATCTCGCCTTTCAGTGATATATTTACATTTCATACATTGGAGGACCCGAAACTTTCTGCCTGAATTTAATGAAACTTAAAAACATACTTTGGTATTTGCCTGAAGTTAAACCTGCGCCATTAAATTCAATCAAATTTCAAATTTCGTCCCTGTGCTTGTCCTATCATCCACAGACCACTAGTTTGATTCCCGGGTGATGCTGTAGCCTCCCGCAGCCAGGGGTCAAGAGAGAGCTGATTGGCCGAGCTCTCTCTCAGAGGGGAGGGTTGAGAGGCACTTAACGCTCTCACATTAATTATGGCTCTACAGCTAATCAGGGGCGTCTGTGAGCTCACGTACGCGGAAGGAGCGGATAGCGCTGTCCTCCGAGTGTGTTCCGCCTCCAGGTGTGGTCATGGTTCAGATGGTTCTACTTCTGAAAGTTTCTAATAAGCTACCAGCTCAATGTAAACAAACACCTGCACCAGTAGATATTAATTAGAAAAAATAAAAGAGTTCATATTTTCAATGCTGAAATAACATTGCTGATACGTTATAAGTGAATTTTAACGCTCTGTAGACGTTTCAAGACAAAAAGTGCAACTAGCAACTTACTGTATACAGTAAGCAAGTATCAGAGTCATTTTTTTGTATTCATCATACTTTTAGTTGTTCAGTGTTGAAGTTGGAGATTGGACAACTGTGTTTCAACACCTCCCTACAGGGGCATAGGAATGTGGACTGGGAGATCTATGCTTTTATAGGCTCTTCTGCTATATACTGTACATCACGATGCTAGCCGCATAACTCTCTTATCTGTTAGCTTCACGTTACGTTTAGTTACTCTCACTATTACATATTTTGCCATTACACATAGACTCACTTTCATTGACACTTTAATGCTGTTTTTCATTGATATTTTTTCATGTTGTCACATAAAATTGCACATCACATCGAAATTGCATTACTTTGTCACTTATTAGTTTTGATTCCTTTACTATTAATTATGATTTATGTGCTTTATTTATAGTGTTTTATATATCTTGTATTTTTTTTAAAATATATTGTTAGCATTTAACTAGTAATGTTTGGTCAGTTCTCATGTTGCCCTGTGCCTACTGACTATAGGAGATATACATTGATTCCCATCTTTGTGTGCATGGAGTTTGCATGCTCTCCCTGTGTTTGGTGGGTTTCCTCCAGATACTCTGGTTTCCTCCCACAGTCCAACAACATGCGGATTATTGCTGTTCCCATTGCCCATAGTGTGTGTGTAAATGAGTGAGTATATGTGTGTGTGCCCTGCGATGGATTTGCACCCTGTCTAGTGTGTACCCCACCTCTTGCCCTGTCTCCTGGGATAGGCTCCAGGCCCCCCGAGAACCTGTAAACAGGATAATGCGGTATAGAAGATGAGTGAGTGAGCGTGAGTGGTCTAGAACGTCCTTGTATACTGTAGCTTTAATATATCCTGGAACATGGTATATGAGCCGCGCTCTCAACCCAAATGAACCCTAGGCCGTCTGGCATCATTACTCGAACCCACTTTTCGCTGATACGGCCTACTCAATAGATAATGTTCAAGTGAAGTGGAAGCTGTTATAAGCGCAAAGGAGAGGTCAGTGCTCATAGTTTTGTAATGAATAGATCAGCAAAACACACGTGGGTGTGATGGACGGGTGTAAGTTTACTTTCGGCCATATAATGTAAAACCATGCTATTAGGCCAAGATTATTAGGGATAATAAAAAAAAGTTTAAATAATTCTTCAGTGTGCCATCCTGAAATAATTTCTTTCCAAATTCATGTAAAAGTCTTTTTTTTAAATAGTAGCAGTACTGCAGCTGCCCATTGTTAAATATAAACCTACTGCTCTTACATTATAGTATGTTCCTGCTGTCGGTTAAGTACAGTAAACTGTGCACCAAACTGATTGTAACATTGCACCATATAATTTATCACACTACAAATCAACATCCTTACTTTTGAAGAGCAGGCGGATCTTTCTTGGCCCATGAGAATTTCCCGTTCACAACAGTTACAGCATATTCTGAAAGTATGAGTCAAATTCAGAGTAATAACTCATGCGGCATGAAAGGAAGAATGAAACCGATGTGTCATGATTATACCTTACCCGAGGCCGCAGTCTTTTTATCCACGCTGTCTGGGTCTAACTCATCATGACTCAGGAATTGCTGGATGCGCTTGAGAGACACGCTAGCCTGTATTCCGGGCACGAGGACAGGAAAAGAAAACAATGTGACACTTCATGACAGAGCTTATGATGAAAGCCCCTGGAAATGTTTTCCGAATTCTCACTAAGGACATGTTCCATCTGGGGACTTTTACAACTAATCGCATACAGCTTCACTCAAACAAAAACTCGTCTCTCTTTCTTGTCTCTATTTAGAGCAGAATGATAGGTTTGCATAAGAAGAAAAAAAAACTGGTTATACTAAAACCTGCCAAGAATACCTAAGAACGCTGGCGTGCACTTACTTGCATGATGCTGCTTATGACCTGTGGAAGCATGTTCAGAGGAAATCTTAAAATGTTGAACAGTGAAAGTGAGACAAAGGCCTTCTCTGCGTCTAAGACGTTGTTTTTGTCCACACTCACATACACGGCAAATGTAGTCAATGCAACCTGTGGAAACATTGTAGGAATGTCTGTTAGTCCACACTCGTCTCTCTCCAATAGCCTTAACACTGACATATTGGGTGTTTTAGAAGGGAAGCATACTGTATAAACTTATTGACTATTACAAGGTCAGAGGTTTAAGTAAATATTTAAATAAAAAATATTTTATACTACAAACCGGGTTCCAAAAAAGTTGGGACACTAAACAAATTGTGAATAAAAACTGAATGCAATGATGTGGAGATGGCAAATGTCAATATTTTATTCAGAATAGAACATAAATCACGGAACAAAAGTTTAAACTGAGAAAATGTATCATTTTAAGGGAAAAATATGGTGAATCAAAATGTCATGGTGTCAACAAATCCCAAAAAAGTTGGGACAAGGCCATTTTCACCACTGTGTGGCATCTCCCCTTCTTCTTACAACACTCAGCAGATGTCTGGGGACCGAGGAGACCAGTTTCTCAAGTTTAGAAATAGGAATGCTCTCCCATTCTTGTCTAATACAGGCCTCTAACTGTTCAATCGTCTTGAGCCTTCTTTGTCGCACCTTCCTCCTTATGATGCGCCAAATGTTCTCTATAGGGGAAAGATCTGGACTGCAGACTGGCCATTTCAGTACCCGGATCCTTCTCCTACGCAGCCATGATGTTGTGATTGATGCAGAATGTGGTTTGGCATTATCTTGTTGAAAAATGCAGGGTCTTGACGTCTGGATGGGAGCATATGTTGTTCTAGAACCTGAATATATTTTTCTGCATTGATGGTGCCTTTCCAGACATGCAAGCTGCCCATGCCACACGCACTCATGCAACCCCATACCATCAGAGATGCAGGCTTCTGAACTGAGCGTTGATAACAACTTGGGTTGTCCTTGTCCTCTTTGGTCCGGATGACATGGCGTCCCACATTTCCAACAAGAACTTCGAATCGTGACTCGTCTGACCACAGAACAGTCTTCCATTTTGCCACACTCCATTTTAAATGATCCCTGGCCCAATGAAAACGCCTGTGCTTGTGGATCTTGCTTAGAAATGGCTTCTTCTTTGCACTGTAGAGGTTCAACTGGCAACGGCGGATGGCACGGTGGATTGTGTTCACTGATGGTTTCTGGAAGTATTCCTGAGCCCATTCTGTGATTTCCTTTACAGTAGCATTCCTGTTTGTGGTGCAGTGTCGTTTAAGGGCCCGGAGATCACGGGCATCCAGTATGGTTTTACGCCCTTGACCCTTACGCACAGAGATTGTTCCAGATTCTCTGAATCTTCGGATGATATTATGCACAGTTGATGATGATAACTGCAAAGTCTTTGCAATTTTTCGCTGGGTAACACCTTTCTGATATTGCTCCACTATCTTTCTGCGCAACATTGTGGGAATTGGTGATCCTCTACCCATCTTGGCTTCTGAGAGACACTGCCACTCTGAGAAGCTCTTTTTATACCCAATCATGCCAATTAACCTAATTACTGTTAACTGGTCTTCCAGCTCTTCGTTCTGCTCAAATTTACTTTTTCCAGCCTCTTATTGCTACTTGTCCCAACTTTTTTGGGATTTGTTGACACCGTGAAATTTGCAATCAACATATTTTTCCTTTAAAATGATAAATTTTCTCGGATTAAACTTTTGATCTGTCATCTATGTTCTATTCTGAATAAAATATTGACATTTGCCATCTTCACATCATTGCATTCAGTTTTTATTCACAATTTGTTTAGTGTCGCAACTTTTTTGGAATCCGGGTTGTATTTAAGAAACAAAAAAGGAAGACATTATTACTAAGAAGTAACATTTATTGGTTAGTCATAACTATAAAAACCATTTAAAACCACCTAGGCTTTGGGTTTCCCCCTGTGCCATCAGGGCAGCTCTGACCCTTCAGGACTTGTGCACTCGGGGTGTCCTGTGGTGTCTGGTGCCAGGATATTAGCGGCGAATCATTTGGGTTGCAGGGTGGTGCCTCCATGGATCAAACTTTTTTGTCTGGGACATCTCAAGTGGTCTCAACCGGATTGGGAGCTGAGGAGTTTGGAGGCCGGGTCAGCAGCCTTGGCCCTTGCATGCCTGTAGTGCATTGTGCCTTTCTATCATGGCCAGCAGTGACTTTTTTTGACAATTTGTTCTACATTGGCTTTTCTATGGGATGAGGTTGTCACTCAAGGCTCACCCAAGGCCCATTCATGCCCGCAAGGAGCATGAATAGAAAGGAATGAGCCTTAGGTAGCATATAGGGTATATAAAATATGTAATCTCTCTAACTGCCTATATAGACCACATTTACACTTTTCTACATCCTCATTAATACTTCAAAAGAATTTGTCTCTCTTCAGTCATTTTTTTTCTAGTTATGTCACCACCATCATGGGCCAGGGGTAGCTCAGTGGTTAAGGCATTGGACTACGGATTGGAAGATCCCAGGTTCAAACCCCACAACCACCAAGTTGCCACTGTTGGGCCCTTGAGCACGGCCCTTAACCCTCAACTGCTCAGATGTGTAATGAAATAAAAAAAAAAAAAGTAAGTCGCTCTGGATAAGAGCGTCTGCCAAATGCCTAAATGTAAATGTAAATTTCACCATCATTACCCAACCTCCACACTATGAAAAATAAAGTTGCAATCGAATCTAATTTCTATACAATCAGAGTCATACAAATAAATGTACAGTATGCACACTTTAGGAAAAGAACATTTGTATGATGTACAATATATTAATATTATTATTATTATTATTATCCTATTTATCAATGTATTACGCATAGCAATAAATTAAGTATTCAAATATTTATACAAGTTTTTATTTTCCTGAAGTGTGTGTATATGTTTTTGTCTGACTCTCTATTATAACTGGATCTTAACACCCACCAGAAAGGGTGCACTTGTCCAGGCCATAACAGAAAGCGCACTAAGGTAGCCAGACTTGCGCAGCACACTGAGCTCCTTCTGTCGAATATGTAAGATCTTCTCTTTGAAAGAGGGCTCCCAGGCGTAAAGCTTCAGCACTTTCATCCCGTTTAGGATTTCATTCATCAGCTTGATGCGAGCATCTTTGTACTGCATCTGCTCCACCTGAAAGACCATAAAACAGCTCAAATGAACCCCTTATGTAGCTGAACTTTTTAACAACTTGTACAGTAGGTGTAGCACTTTAACTGAAGTTTAACTGTAATGTCGAGCAGCTCAAAAAACTATCTAAATATAAAATGCTGATTTTGCGTTAGTTAAGAATTCCCCTTAGTGATTTTGCTATGTTTGCTCTGTGATAGAAAAGGAAAAAAAGCAGCTTTACAGCACATCGAAGGGTAAAGAGCCAACCACAAACCACATCAACATTACAACATGGCAGAGCTTGTACTCAGCAAACAAATCCTAATCTCTACATCACTTAGCAGGCAGACAGACGGGATAAGACACCTGGTACGCTCTGGTTTTCATGGCGATCACGGCATTAAAAGGAATCAGGAGAACCATAACGGCCACACCTGCCAGGACAGAGGGACCCAGAGTCTATAATGTGAAGAGAAAAAAAACAATAACTTGATTTAGGCATGTCTTATCTAAAAAGATCTAACTTGTAACAGTAACCACATTTTAGCTAAGCACTTCCCTGTTACAACATGTGTATGCTCATGATAAACTCCTACCCCTAGACTCTGTAGACTTTTTTTAAGCCTAATTTTAAGCAAAAAGGTGAGAGGTCCGAATCACTGACCTGCCAGAGGAAGATGAGAGCCAGTATGATCTGCAGCGGTGCAGACCACAGCATGTTCAGGAATGTGGTAAGATCCATGAACCGCTGAGCATCCACGGACATCAAGTTAACGATCTCTCCGACGGTGGAAGAACGCTTCGCTTCATTAGTAATAACCAGTGACTACACAAACAGAATCAGCATCACAATGAGAATGGATGTAGTGCGGGATTTTGTATTGCTATAGGAGCTTTATAGGAAACAGAACATGCAGGCATATGGAAACACATAGTTCTTGTAAAAACACTCTTGCACAACATTCATTCATTCATTCATCTTCTATACCGTTTTATCCTGTATTTAGGGTCGTGGGGACCTGGAGCCTATCCCAGGAGACTCTGGGCAAGAGGCAGGGTACACCCTGGACAGCGTGCCAATCCATCGCAGAGCACACACACACACACACACTCATTCACACACTATGGTCAATTTCGGAACTCTTGCACAACACACTGTAGTTAAACTTTATGAAAGAATATAAATATAGCTGGTTACAGATAACCGGACACATAATATTATATAAAACTCCGACACAGAGGTACGTTATAATGTCTACCGTTCAGCTTGTTCAGTGTGTAGAGTGCAGGATGTTTAGACATTCTTCCTCCGTCATTAGTGATAATTTTATTTGTGATAGGTGTGTGTTAGTGAGCACTCTGACGGAGAAGATATCAGCATTAGAGGAGCGCATCCAGACTTTAGAGAGGGTTAGACAGTGCGAGAGCAGCGTTATTCCTGTAGCGGACAGTCTGGGTGCCGCAGGCGGAGATAAACAGCCCCCGACTCCGGCATTAGAGTCCTCACAGCGGGGCGAGTGGGTGACGACTCGGCGGCATACTCGTTCAGCCAAAGCTAACGCTAAGGCTAGCCCACTGGAGCACACCTCCTCTGCGCCTCACGTGTCCAACAGGTTTGCTCTCCTCAGTGCTGCACCCGCTGAGAAACCTGAAAGAGCTCTGGTTATAGGAGACTCTATACTCAGACACGTGACATTAGCTAGACCTTTAGGGGCGCCAGCGGCAGTGGTTAGGTGTATCCCGGGAGCCAGAGCACCGGACATAGCAGGTAATCTTAGGGCTCTAGGACAGCATAGGTTCTCTAAGATAGTGGTACATGCTGGAGCTAACGATATACGCCTTCGTCAGTCAGAGGTTAGTAAGAGTAACTTTACAGAGGTGTTTAAATTAGCGAAGGCGATGTCCGATGAAGTAATATGCTCTGGTCCCATCCCAATGAGACGTGGCGACATAGCTTACAGCAGGTTATGGTCGCTGAACCGCTGGATGTCCAGGTGGTGCTCCAAAAATAATGTGGGCTACATAGATAATTGGAAGACCTTTGAGGGCAAAGCTGGCCTGTTAGGGCGGGACGGTGTCCATCCCACTCGGGAAGGTGCTGCTCTCATTTCCTGTAGTATAGCTCATAGTCTCAGTAGAGGTCTAGTTAATCGGTGACAATCCAGAGCCCAGGCCAGGGAGCAGACAGACAGGCTAAACCAACCGTCTGCTAGCTGCATAGAGTCGTCACTCAGGGTTCACCATATTGAGACTGTGTCTGTTCCCCGATCTAAGCAAAAATGTAGAAAGACCCAGAAAGTCTGTTTTAATAATCTAATTAACATAAAGTCCACAAACTCCGATCATACTGAATGCGCAGCCGGCACCTCTGATCTGAAGCTAGGATTGTTAAATATTAGATCTCTCACATCAAAAGCAGTTACAGTGGTGTGAAAAACTATTTGCCCCCTTCCTAATTTCTTATTCTTTTGCATGTTTGTCACACTTAAATGTTTCTGCTCATCAAAAACCGTTAACTATTAGTCAAAGATAACATAATCGAACACAAAATGCAGTTTTTAAATGAAGGTTTACGTTATTAAGGGAGAAAAAAAACTCCAAATCTACATGGCCCCGTGTGAAAAAGTGATTGCCCCCCTTGTTAAAAAATAACTTAACTATGGTTTATCATACCTGAGTTAAATTTCTGTAGTTACCCCCAGGCCTGATTACTGCCACACCTGTTTCAATCAAGAAATCATTTAAATAGGAGCTACCTGACATAGAGAAGTAGACCAAAAGCACCTCAAAAGCTAGGCATCATGCCAAGATCCAAAGAAGTTCAGGAACAAATGAGAACAAAAGTAATTGAGATCAATCAGTCTGGTAAAGGTTATAAAGCCATTTCTAAAGCTTTGGGACTCCAGCAAACCACAGTGAGAGCCATTATCCACAAGTGGCAAAAACATGGAACAGTGGTGAACCTTCCCAGGAGTGGCCGGCTGAACCAAAATTACCCCAAGAGCGCAGAGACAACTCATCCGAGAGGCCACAAAAGACCCCAGGACAACATCTAAAGAACTGCAGGCCTCACTTGCCTCAATTAAGGTCAGTGTTCACGACTCCACCATAAGAAAGAGACTGGGCAAAAACGGCCTGGATGGCAGATTTCCAAGGCGCAAACCACTTTTAAGCAAAAAGAACATTAAGGCTCGTCTCAATTTTGCTAAAAAACATCTCAATGATTGCCAAGACTTTTGGGAAAATACCTCGTGGACCGACGAGACAAAAGTTGAACTTTTTGGAAGGTGCGTGTCCCGTTACATCTGGCGTAAAAGTAACACAGCACTTCAGAAAAAGAACATCATACCAACAGTAAAATATGGTGGTGGTAGTGTGATGGTCTGGGGTTGTTTTGCTGCTTCAGGACCTGGAAGGCTTGCTGTAATAGATTGAACCATGAATTCTACTGTCTACCAAAAAATCCTGAAGGAGAATGTACGGCCATCTGTTCGTCAACTCAAGCTGAAGCGATCTTGGGTGCTGCAGCAGGACAATGACCCAAAACACACCAGCAAATCCACCTCTGAATGGCTGAAGAAAAACAAAATGAAGACTTTGGAGTGGCCTAGTCAAAGTCCTGACCTGAATCCTATTGAGATGTTGTGGCATAACCTTAAAAAGTCGGTTCATGCTAGAAAAACCTCAAATAAAGCTGAATTACAACAATTCTGCAAAGATGAGTTGGCCAAAATTCCTCCAGAGCGCTGTAAAAGACTTGTTGCAAGTTATCGCAAACGCTTGATTGCAGTTATTGCTGCTAAGGGTGGCCCAACCAGTTATTAGGTTCAGGGGGCAATTACCTTTTCACACAGGCCATGTAGGTTTGGATTTTTTTTCTCCCTAAATAATAAAGCCCCTCATTTAAAAACTGCATTTTGTGTTTACTTGTGTTATCTTTGACTAATAGTTAAATGTGTTTGATGATCAGAAACATTTTGTGTGACAAACATGCAAAAGAATAAGAAATCAGGAGGGGGGCAAATAGTTTTTCACACCACTGTATTGTTAATGAAATTATCACAGATCAGGCGTTTGATATACTCTGTTTAACTGAAACATGGGTTAAACAGGACGAGTATGTAGCTCTAAATGAAGCTAGTCCTCCTGGATACAGCTACATACACCAGCCTCGGTTAACTGGTAGAGGAGGAGGCGTCGCAGTTATTCATAATGATAATCTGTCTATCGTACAAAAACACGGACACAAATTTAATTCATTTGAAATTCTCTATAGTAACATAAGTGTATTTAAGTATATTAAATCAGCTCAGTCGATTCCACTAATTATAATTTACAGACCTCCAGGGCCGTATTCTGAATTTCTTAGTGAATTTGCAGATTTCATCTCAGACCTGGTCGTTTCTGTAGACAAAGTGTTAATTGCTGGAGATTTTAACATTCATTTTGAGAATCCAGAAGACCCTCTGAGAACAGCATTTATATCCATACTGGACTCCGTAGGTGTAAATCAGTGTGTAGTAGGACCCACTCATAAAGCAGGTCACACTTTAGATTTAGTAATATTCTTCGGATTAATTATAAGAAATGTATTCACAATTCCACTGTCTGAAATTATCTCAGATCACTATCTTGTCTCCATTCAAGTGTGTCACAGTGATAATGTACGCACAGCACCGCGCTACCGTATTAAACGTACATTCACATCAACTACCACACAGAGTTTTATCAGTAATCTCCCAGAGTTACCAACTTCGATTAGGCCACCGTCTGACCCCACAGAACTCGATCAGGCGACTGAATATTTAGAGTCGACACTTCGTTGTACCTTAGATAATGTAGCTCCAGCTAAAAGAAAAATTATTAGAGATAAGAAACTCGCTCCCTGGTATAACGATCACACGCGCACTTTAAAACAGACTGCTCGGAAATTAGAGCGTAAATGGCGTCAACCTAAATTGTTGGTATTTCAAATAGCATGGAAAGAGAGCATCCTGAACTATAGGAAAGCTCTTAGTGTAGCTAGATCAACGTATCTCTCCACTCTTATAGAAGAAAATAAAAATAATCCCAGATTTTTATTTAATACCGTAGCCCAATTAACCAGAAATAAGACCACTACAGAAATCTCCACAACAACATCATGCAATAGTGAGGACTTCATGAACTTTTTTAATAATAAAATTGTAAATATCAGGCATAAAATTGAGGCTTTGAAACCAAACAATGTAATTGATACTGATGTTAACCTAGCCATGTCAGATTCAAACCTAGAATACTTTACTCCCCTTGAAGAGAATGAACTAATTTCACTCATCTCTTCTGCAAATTCATCAACCTGTATATTAGATCCTATACCGACACATTTTCTTAAACAGATAGTACCAGTAATAACAGAACCGATGTTGAGAATAATTAATTCCTCACTCAGCATTGGTTATGTTCCAAAATCTTTTAAAGTAGCAGTTATTAAACCAATAATTAAGAAACCTGACCTCGACCCCTGTCAGCTGTCCAATTACAGGCCAATATCAAACCTCCCCTTTATCTCTAAGATTCTGGAAAAGATAGTAGCGGAGCAGCTATGCTCATATCTACATAGAAATGGCATACATGAACTGTATCAGTCAGGATTTAGGCCTCATCACAGCACAGAAACAGCACTCGTTAAAGTAGTAAATGACCTCCTATTGGCCTCTGATCAGGGTTGTGTAACTATGCTTGTATTACTCGACCTCAGTGCAGCTTTTGACACTATTGATCATGCTAATCTTCTTCACAGATTAGAAAATTTAGTAGGAATTAAGGGTACAACCCTCTCCTGGCTCACATCCTATTTGACCGATCGTTATCAGTATGTAGACTTAAATGGTGATTATTCTGCATGTTCTCTAGTGGAGTTTGGCGTTCCGCAGGGTTCAGTTTTAGGCCCACTGCTTTTTTCCCTTTACATGCTTCCTCTGGGCAACATAATCCGTAAGCATGGTATTAGTTTTCATTGTTATGCTGACGACACACAGCTATACGTCTCAACAAAACCTGATGAGAAAAACCATCTTACTAAAGTTGAGCAATGTGTTCAGGACATAAGAAATTGGATGCTAATTAACTTCCTTCTGCTTAATCCGGATAAGACAGAAGTTCTAGTCATAGGACCGCATACAGCTAGAAGTAAAATCTTAGATCACACCGTAACTTTAGATGGCCTTTCTGTTCCGTCAAGTGCAACAGTACTCGGCGTGATTATAGATTCCAGCCTTTCATTTGAAGCTCATTTAGATAATTTCACCAGGATAGCATTCTTTCACCTTAGAAATATCGCCAAAATAAGAAATATATTGTCGCTAAATGATGCAGAAAAACTAGTTCATGCTTTTATCACTTCTAGGTTGGACTATTGTAATGCCTTACTCTCTGGTTGTTCAGTTAGGTGCATAAACAAGCTTCAGCTAGTCCAAAATGCAGCAGCGAGAGTCCTCACTAGAACCAGAAGATATGAGCACATCACCCCTATCCTATCTTCACTGCATTGGCTCCCTGTGAAATTTCGCATTGATTTTAAAATACTACTCTTGACATATAAGGCATTAAATGGTCTCGCGCCGCAGTATCTGAGCGAACTGCTAGTGTCTTACGATCCGCCACGCCTACTTCGGTCAAAGGATGCTGGCTGCTTATCAGTACCGCGTATTATGAAAACTACAGCTGGGGGCAGAGCTTTTTCTTACAAAGCCCCAAAATTATGGAATAGTCTTCCAAATAGTGTTCGGGACTCAGACACAGACTCAGTGTTTAAGTCTAGGCTCAAAACCTATTTATTTAGCCAAGCATTTTTATAAATAGATTTGCCATAAGGTAAAGGAGCAGATCTGGGGGACTCATGGACGTAGAGTATTATGGTGAACTGGTATGTTTAGATGCTGTCTTCCTCAGTCTCATTTGATCACTCAGGTTTGTTGACGGTGAGGTGATTGTTTGCTTTACATCTCAGGGAGCCCTCATGTTTGTGTTTCCTTCTGGCTCTCCCTTTTAGTTATGCTGTCATAGTTAGTCCTGCCGGAGTCCCTGCTTGCACTCTACAGTAAATATACATTCATATTAGACATTGTGACTGTGACCATACCTAATTGCAATCTCTCCTCCTCTTCTCTTCCTCCCCCTCTTTCTCTTTCCTCTCTCCCCCTGTCTCCCCCTTTCACTCTTTCTCTCTCTCTCTCTGTCGAGCTACACATGTGGTTCCTGAGCTGCCAGTGATCCAGACTCCCTCTGCCCTCCGGACCTGTCTGATCCATCCTGGTGCCCGGTTTCTGGTTGGAGGTCTCATCGCATGGATGCCCCGTGTGTCTCTTTAGGATGCGTCTGGTGTCTGGGGATGATTCTATCTACTTAGAAGATGGTTCTGGCCTCGACTGGTGTGGTCAGCTGTTTCTCTGAGGACTTGACAATTCGATAGTTCAGGACTGGAACTTTCTACAAGTCTATCTGAGTCTCCAATAACTACTGGACTCCATTTTACATCAAGTATTATAACATCAATTAACATCAACTATTATAGCTGAACCTAACACTTAACACTGTATAAATGCAGATCATTTCCTGCTATCTGTTTCACCCAGATGAGGATGGGTTCCCTGTCGAGTCTGGTTCCTCTCAAGGTTTCTTCCTATTACCGTCTCAGGGAGTTTTTCCTTGCCACTGTCGCCCTCGGGCTTGCTCGCCAGGGACTATCTGAACATTTTGATTCATACACATTCACATTCCATACAAACTTAAATAATTCTTTTGATTGTGTAAAGCTGTTTTGAGACAATGTCAATTGTTAAAAGCGCTATACAAATAAAAACTGAATTGAATATAAGTTGTTAGCTTCCTTAATGACTTACAAACACAAAATGCTACATCATAGTGACATATCAGTGTATAGGAATGCACTTTATAGATTAAAGACTTCAGCTGGATAAAAGTTATTTATAATTTTCTGCTTCAGGTTGCACTTCACCAAAAAACAATTGGGAAAATGGGACTTATTTAGTCTCATGAGCTAGGTAATAGATTTATTAATATTAGATTTTTAGGGCCCAAACACTATGACACACAGTGTGTGGAGGGCCTTCTTGTTCATCTAAATCTTCAAAGGATTGTTATTTTTTTCCCAGCATCCACAGGTTTTGGGGGGTGTTAACATGTTCAAAAATTCTGCCATTAGGATGCCTGAACAGCTCGGTTTCACACAAGATGATGCTGCATAGCTCATACACACTTGCATGTATACATGTGAAACCTGGTACATATTTAGATCTCGTTGAGCTGAACAGACTTTCTCTGTGTATGCTTTGGGTTGGTTGCAAAATGCACTCAATGGATTTTGATATACTGTACTCCTCCTATGGGATTTATACGATCGCCACCAAACCGGGCCATCTCAAGACATTGAGATATCAAAAATCCCTTCGCAATTTTGCATCCTCAAACAGTTCAGCCCGTTGTGATGCCTTAAACTTATGGCAAAAAGTGGCTAAGGACTTCCTAAATGATCAAACTGAAAAACATTTTGAGTGACATCACATTGAGTGACCTCACATCATAGCGTGATGCTTTTTCCCAGCATTCAGCATACAGGTCGTGTGGTGCACCCAAGCGGCGATGGCACAGGTGCTTGGGCCCGATCGTCGCTGCTTTGCAACTATATTATTAGATTTAATATTAGTCCAGGCCAACTCTTATTCCCTAAGTGAAGAATTCATATTCAAATCAATACACGTTGTTTCAGTTCAAGTGGCAAAACCTGTGTTACTGAGACTATAATAATAATAATAATAATAATAATAATAATATGGGAAGAAAAGTCAAGAAGAATAGCCCGGCAGCAGTAGTCTAAAATAATCTAATAAACAAAGACAAAAACCTTACAAGCCAGTAACCACAACTAATCACCCGAACTGACACACACACACACACACACACACACACACACACACACACACACAGCTTCCACTATGTTTACTTTAGACCTGTAGGACTCACTGTCTTGGTATGTTATAAAAAGTGATTTTACACTACCTAACACAATGACGTGACACAGCACATGTCAGAGCATTTGAATTACACTGTACCATAAGTAGAATAAAACTTCCTGCTCTACAACATTTTTGGCTACCACACATTAGCCATCATTACAACCTGATCATTACAACCTGATTTCCTTGTGTTTTCCATACAGTAGATAAGATCAGACCTTTTACTAATTCTCATATACTCTATTCTTAAAAGTGATATATATTCTCTTGTAAGCATGAATAAAGGAATAGCACCTTTGGCTGCTCACAAGCTCCTACTGTACTGTACATAACTGGGTAAAAGAGTTAAAGGTCCACACTTAACCCATCACTCATACTATGACAGGTTCTTTTGTCAAAACCCATGTAATCGTTAAAGTCATGACTCAACAGTCAGACTCTTTAGTTTAGTGCACATTCTACAGTATGTGACATTTTATAAATGCAGTCCAACCTGATGTTCCAAAACAGTTAAAGCTCAGCTTAGCTAAATGGGAGGCTTCATGCTAGCCCTTTGTGCATAGCATAATACAAAAGAAGTACAAAAGAAGTAATTCATATTCATATTCAGATCAGCAAGGATTTTTTTGTGCGTTTGTAATTAATTTCACATAGAGGGGTGCATATGTGGGTGCACAGTACATGTACCTTTCTGTAGATGGCACCGATGATAGCAGTGCGCAGTCTCATGCCTGTAACGAAGCAGTACTGAAACTGCTGATGCAGGATGAGTGTTTGTAGGAGGGCGCAGCCAAACATGAAGAAGGCAAGAGCAAAGCCCCACCAAGACGGCACGTTCTTCTTTTTGGTGAACTCAATCAGCTTCCTGATGATCACAGAGATAATGAAGGCATGCTCAATCTATGTATGCATCAATCACACTTAGAAAAGAACACATAACCATTTTCTTAAAGTCAAAGATATGAGATAAAAGAGTTGGTAAATGGTGTCAGTAAAGGTGTATAACAAAAATAAAGACAAAAATGTCACATGATGTTGAGTTTTGTTGAGCATGTGCCAAGAACTTGGCTTGTTCTTGGCTGATGGGGCGGAACACAATACTCAATCTACTGAATGTTCTGAGGTACTGTTCTGCTTCTAAGTAGTTGTAAATAGTGCTTCAGTAGTTATTTGTCTTTCCATTATCATTGGAATGGTAATGACTTATCATTAGATTGACTGATGATTTAATGGCATTTAATTTAGGTTAACCTAAAAATAAAAAATGTAAATCGATCATATCTGAGCTTGTCGACTAATTAGGTTTCTTAGTTAGCTAGCTGGTTCCGGTAGGGTTGTGTTGTTAATTTGTGTTGTTGCATGTATGTACAGTAGCACCTTGGTCCTGGAAGGAATGTTGTTTCATTGTTATATGGTTGGAATGACTTGACTAGACTTATGCAGGTATACGGATGATCCAAATTGAATGGACCGTGAAATGTGAAATCAAAAGTACACCTTGAAACATGCTAAAAATAACAGTTTTAGGACGAGAAAGACGTGGAAATTTTAACCAAGCTTCAGACACTGGAGAAATGCAGATAAAATCAGGTTTGGTTAGTTGTGCTTTCACTGTGCTATCCAGGTGCCATCATCTGTAAGGTTAGAGCGTTTAGCTTGACTGTGTCGTCCCTCTGAAAAAGTGGTCCCAGCTTTGCAAAGATAAAATTACATGACTGCTGGGCAAATAATCAAAAACATTTTTGAAACCAACATTCAGAACCTTTAATCGACATAATCGTTCATTTTGATAGTCCTTTTTATCTGGTAATACTTTCTCCACTATGCGTGTTTGTCGTAAAAACTACTACAGTAGTGCATAATGGTCACATGCCCTTTCCAATCTATGACATGCAAGCATGAGGGCAAAAAAAAAAAAAACAACAAAAAAAAAATCATTAGAATAAATAATTATATTATTATTAAGGTAAAACTAAAACATGAACCTTACAGCACCGTGATTCTTTTTTGTTTGCTTTTTTATCAAATACTGTATACGCCAGTTAGGAACCTGGGGTCAGAGCGCCGGGTTTAGCCAGGACACAACGCTGTCCAATTAATCATGGTACTGATTTGAGGTCACTAATTTACACCAATTTAAAGCTTCATTTTCAGATTCCTTATTTTCAGAGTAAAAACTTAATAAAATCGTTCTAAAAGTGAATGTGAGTCTTTCGGCTGCCCCAGTCAAGGGATCGACATAGCCGACAATCCGATCCACTCAACAACCTGGCCCAGGTTTTTACGCTTGCGGATACCCTTGCTGAAACAACCGTCCCATATCATCTAGGCTTGAGACCAGCTGGGGTTTGAGCATTGGGTGGGAGTCGAACCCGAGCCTTCCACATGGTAGGCAGGAAACCTACCACTGAGACACCAGTACCATCTATTATGAGTCTTTTATGTCTTTAGCCCTCTGTCATCTCAGAGAGATGTGAATCAGCAAGCTTTTATTTCTTGCTTAATATATAAAATGTCTTTATATTCTTTAATGGAGAATTGGCTGTAGCTTTAGCACGTACACAGGGAAGTCAGAGCACAAAAGAAAACATTTCCGTATGACTTTTGCATTGCAAATGACTGAAATTCTCTACCAGCTTTTGGCGGAAACGCCAGTAGAATACAAGCCAGCATTGTGCTCGTACCGGTCATATAATCAGCATCTGCAGCCCTATATTTACATATAAATTATGTATATGAATTTGTCACATACACGCAACAGGTAACACCATGAGCATGATGCGAGCGATAATGTTCCACACAACAGCCAATCATGTTTAAGCACCCTTAGAGGGCTCGAACATCTGTTCCGTCCCTTCCTTTTTTGTGCCACTTCATTAGTCCCCATTGATGCGACTCTAATATCTATTTAAGGTAATAGCAGCATTGCTGGAAACCCGGCAACCCCACCGAGCTGCTGACAGCCTCTGATATATAACTCCAAGATAAGGCTGATCAAACACCATTTATTACTTCTGCCTTTTAGTAAGTAGCTGTAACTCTTCACACAAAGCACTCCTTCAGGTCATAAATTACTAAGCCTCCCTGTGTTTTTTTTTTTTTTTTTTTTTCACCTGAGCAGCTGAGGATTGATGAAGACGATGATATCCTGCAGCAGCTTGAAGGCCGAGCCGATCAGAAAGTAGGGCCCGAAGGCTCGGATTAGGGCGTGCAGGAACGAGGGTTGCTGCGACGCCTTCTTCTTGGCGAGCAGAACTTCCACCTCCTCGGGATTTGCACCCACGTGGTTGCCCTCTGCCTCAGCTTTCGAGAACACGGCCTGGCCGTTCATTTCCTGTGCAGACCTGTTGAGTTATTCACAGAATAGAGGTCATGAAATAAACGCTTTCGAGGAAAATGCTTAGCTTGTAATTATGGTGGGGGTTTTTTTTGTGCATATTAAACGTTTTCAGTGGAAATGTCATGTGATAAAGTCAGCTTTTAAGGCATCTGTCTTTGGAACGGTTTCAATAGCTGTAAGGCTCGAAATAACACAAGAAACACGAGTTGTGCACTGAATACACTGTTCCAAATGTTTTAAGAAACTGGTGACCTGATAAGTCAATATGGGAAAAGTTTTGCAATGGGAGAACTTGACAATGCTTGGCACAGAACAGAAAAGGTTGGCCATGAAATAGAAAGAGGAACACTGAAATAGTCATTCGAGCCCAAGTTGACGGGAGTGTCAAGCACCAATTTAGCTTTTAAAACCAAAGGAATGTTTGCACAATAGGTTATATAGTGACCAAAAAAAGGAAGGACAAATGTAAGGCAGAAAGTTTTATTACCACAGCGGATTAAAAAAAACAATGTGGCAAGAGGTAAAAAAGAAAGCCGTGAAAAAGAATTACAATTGTCTTTGCTGAAGCAGCGCTAAAGACACTGCATGCACATGAAAAAGATGAAAGTCCCTCTGTGTTCGAGTGAGACAGCATTCTCTCAGGCTTCTGCTTTCACCCTGATTGTGAGTCCACGAGAAGTCTACCACAGCCACTTCAGCAACTCTACTTTCAACCTTGATAAAGCAATTAAATCATTTTGAAGAACATTTATCCTGACTTTTAGCTGTGGGGATTTTATACATTTATCATATACTGTACATACAGGGAAAGTATCCCTTAAATCAAAGTTTAAAGTTGTCATTAGTCTTTCGGCTGTTCCTCTCGAGGGGTCTACACACAACTTGGCAGAGGTTTTACGCCGGATGCCTTTCCTGATGAAACCTCTTCCATTTTATCTGGGCTTGAGACCGGCACTGCGTCTAGTGACTGAAGTTTGGGTATTGGAAGGGAATCGAACCCGGGCCATCCGCATGACAAGCAAGAAACCTACCACTGAGCCAACGATGCTCTAAATCGAAGCTTAAAGTGATGCTATAAAATATTAAGCAGATCATTTTTTATTGATATTCTTATTATTGATACAGTATTATTAGTAGTTGTAGTATTTTTAGATGCTTCTTCGAATGCCTAATCAATGTTTGTATTGTTTTTGTTGCTGACCTTTCAGGATTTTAGTTGGTTTATTATTTTTTTTCCTTATCAATGGTAGACTTTTGTCTTTCTCCCATAACACCCAATTTTGTGGAATACAGTATCTAGGCTGTGGTTATCGCCTGAAATGCTTCACTCATCAGAGCTGTGTCTCTCTCTCTCTCTCTCTCGCTCTTTCTATCTTTCTGTCTTCAGCTCCTTCTGAGTTATTCTTGGCCTCTTGTTCGCATCTATAACTATGGCCCATTTTTCCATGTTACACTTTAATCACATAAGGGTAAACTCTAATGAACACAATTTTAACTTTTTTATTTGGAAATGACTTTACACACCATACTGATTCTACCCTCAATTAAACCATATAGATGATTTTATGTACATTCATGACATACAGTACAGTATAGTACAGTACAGTACAGTATGCTCCAAGTTAAAGGCTTTGCAGTGCCAGACTATATCACTATAAAATGACCCTGAAGAACACATCCAATAGGCACAAGGCATCGCACTGAGCATCAGCATACAGTACCTTTGTATTTTAGACTTCTCCACTTCCCATTCTTTGAGAAGTTTGGGTACGACCACCTCAGAGCTGTCTTCCTTTTTCAGCGACCACAGGTCTTTGTTTTCCAACGGAGATTTGTAGCCTTTTATTGCCATGCTGGGAAATGGAAATGCATATTAGACTCACACATTTGCTTTATTTAAAAATAAATAAATAAATAAATAAACAAATAAAAAACTATGGTGGAGCTTAATAAGTCAGATGGAGGATTGAGCTGAGATAAACAAAGGAGATTATGCCTTCATGCACATTATAGATTTAATAATAACTTCTTATATGTTTTAACAATATATGATTTAATGACTTTATTTTAGTTTTTTATTTATTTTTTTTTTTTTTTAGAAAAACTGAAGATATCAATACTTGAACAAACCCCTAAAGATGCATTCAGGCAGATGAACAGAAATGATTAATGATTTCCCACTGATGTTCATTTACAGGATAGATTAAATGTAATCATGTGATTTCTTGGTATTAAATTCACTTTTAGTCACTCATCTGATACTATATAGACGCTCCATTGAAATTATTTGTGTGCAAAAAAAAAACAGTTTGAGGCTACAGGTTTTTAATGTACAGTATTAACCTGTACCACCTGCATTGTTTGGAGTCCATGGCTACAGTACTGTAGGTGGTTAATGGTTAATATCTGGCCTAGCCACCGGAACAACAAATGGTAATGTTTGCAAATCGTTTCTCTATCTAAGCTGCGAGAGAAATGCTCTACGTCAGTAATATTTGCACTCCACCTTGACAATGACGACCTTATCTTATCGCTCAATCTAAATAAACTGTCATGCATGAACACTATTGGGAATAAAACATCAGAGAAAGAAAACTATCCTTGGCTTAGTAATCAAAATGTATCTCGATGTAAACATGGTTTCTACCTTGTAAACCACCAAAAGGTCATTCTTGAGAGGAAGCCCGCAGATGCCTCAGGACATGGATTCTAGAAAAGAGTATAGAAACATCAGCATTCCTGAACACCTGAGCTCATATGGATAAAATCCTTTGACCTAATAAATGGTACAAGTCCCTTCCAGCATCCACACTTACGGGATCTGTGACCACGTTGGAGAAGAGTGGAGGTTTCTCATTGAAACATGACAGAATGAGCTCCGCCACTGTGAGGCCAAAATACATGTAGAAGGTTGTGAAACGCAGTTTGTCGTTTACATCCTCCTGCATGAAAAGAAAAAGGCTTTCATTTAACCATCTCATTTATTAACGACAAGGACTTTAATAAAAGGACACTGACAGAGGTACCGTATACCGTACATAGTTCTAATGGCATTATGCTTTTGTTTTGTTTTTTTCAGGGACGCACGAGGTTCAGTTATGTTATTCTCCAGCATTACAGTAAGTGAAGATTGTTGAACATTGCAATGAACATAAACCACTAAATCCTGTTTCACACCCCAAAAAAAAATTTACTTCCAAAAAAGGGGTCACAGAAACATCTCGAAACTGCTACCAGATGCAAAATTACATCAAGTTAAAAAAAACAAAACAAAACAAAAAAACACCCACATTGCTCTTTCACAACTCACAAGAGACCCGTAGATGAGAATCTACAATACAGTTCTAATAAGTTGACAGCGGCTTTAATTACATTGAGAGATGCATGTTGCCTAAACTGTACAGTTCATTTTAGAAAAGCTAGAACCTCGAACCTTGTAGCGCGCCTGGAGGATCTTCGATCGGAAAGGCACGATGGCACACAGTACAGAGATGGTCCAAAATATAAAAAGCACTCCTGAAGACTGTACCCCTTTGAGGCGTTCATACTGGATAAGAAATGTGGCTAACAGCTGTCAGAACAAGAAGGAGAATGAGGTGAGACACATACGTACTACACACTGGGTTCAGTATCAAAGCCGAACCTGGGTTTTACATTGTTACAGCATACTGATATTATATTAATACACTGGACATTTTCATTTATTGGTGAGTTCACTGTATATTCACTGAATTATGTGCAAACCGAGCAGGAAATCAGAAAGATACAGGTTACTGTTAATGTCCACATCAAACAGCAAAATGGGAAGCAAAGGTGATCTCAGTGACTGTGGCTCCGACTGTGGGTGTTGGTGCCAGACGGGTTGGCTTGAGCATTTCAGGAAATGGTAACATGCAGTTCTATTGTTATGGATGTGGCATTTGGACTCGTACTGGGAAATAAAAACACTCATGGACAATCATTTGCATGGATTTTAATGTCCCCTTTTCAGCTAAAAATAAACAAATCATCAGAATTCATATAATCAAGCTTGAGAATTTCCACATTAAGAACTGAATTTTTGCATGCTACAGTAAGTATTTTCGGCATACTGTACGACCGAACCGGGCCGAACCGAGCACTGGCTTGCACCTACGCTGTGCGTGTGTATAATTTGTGCACAAACCTGGGAGCTGTTCAAAACTTGTTTGCATCAGTGGAAAGCTAAGCAAAGCAATTTTATATATATACAGTGGTGTGAAAAACTATTTGCCCCCCTCCTGATTTCTTATTCTTTTGCATGTTTGTCACACAAAATGTTTCTGATCATCAAACACATTTAACTATTAGTCAAAGATAACACAAGTAAACACAAAATGCAGTTTTTAAATGAGGGGTTTTATTATTTAGGGAGAAAAAAAATCCAAACCTACATGGCCCTGTGTGAAAAAGTAATTGCCCCCTGAACCTAATAACTGGTTGGGCCACCCTTAGCAGCAATAACTGCAATCAAGCGTTTGCGATAACTTGCAACGAGTCTTTTACAGCGCTCTGGAGGAATTTTGGCCCACTCATCTTTGCAGAATTGTTGTAATTCAGCTTTATTTGAGGGTTTTCTAGCATGAACCGCCTTTTTAAGGTCATGCCACAACATCTCAATAGGATTCAGGTCAGGACTTTGACTAGGCCACTCCAAAGTCTTCATTTTGTTTTTCTTCAGCCATTCAGAGGTGGATTTGCTGGTGCGTTTTGGGTCATTGTCCTGCTGCAGCACCCAAGATCGCTTCAGCTTGAGTTGACGAACAGATGGCCGGACATTCTCCTTCAGGATTTTTTGGTAGACAGTAGAATTCATGGTTCCATCTATCACAGCAAGCCTTCCAGGTCCTGAAGCAGCAAAACAACCCCAGACCATCACACTACCACCACCATATTTTACTGTTGGTATGACGTTCTTTTTCTGAAATGCTGTGTTACTTTTACGCCAGATGTAACGGGACACGCACCTTCCAAAAAGTTCAACTTTTGTCTCGTCGGTCCACAAGGTATTTTCCCAAAAGTCTTGGCAATCATTGAGATGTTTTTTAGCAAAATTGAGACGAGCCTTAATGTTCTTTTTGCGTAAAAGTGGTTTGTGCCTTGGAAATCTGCCATGCAGGCCGTTTTTGCCCAGTCTCTTTCTTATGGTGGAGTCGTGAACACTGACCTTAATTGAGGCAAGTGAGGCCTGCAGTTCTTTAGATGTTGTCCTGGGGTCTTTTGTGGCCTCTCGGATGAGTCGTCTCTGCGCTCTTGGGGTAATTTTGGTCGGCGGCCACTCCTGGGAAGGTTCACCACTGTTCCATGTTTTTGCCATTTGTGGATAATGGCTCTCACTGTGGTTCGCTGGAGTCCCAAAGCTTTAGAAATGGCTTTATAACCTTTACCAGACTGATAGATCTCAATTACTTTTGTTCTCATTTGTTCCTGAATTTCTTTGGATCTTGGCATGATGTCTAGCTTTTGAGGTGCTTTTGGTCTACTTCTCTGTGTCAGGTAGCTCCTATTTAAGTGATTTCTTGATTGAAACAGGTGCGGCAGTAATCAGGCCTGGGGGTGACTACAGAAATTGAACTCAGGTGTGATAAACCACAGTTAAGTTATTTTTTAACAAGGGGGGCAATCACTTTTTCACACAGGGCCATGTAGATTTGGAGTTTTTTTTCTCCCTCAATAACGTAAACCTTCATTTAAAAACTGCATTTTGTGTTCAATTATGTTATCTTTGACTAATAGTTAACGGTTTTTGATGATCAGAAACATTTAAGTGTGACAAACATGCAAAAGAATAAGAAATCAGGAAGGGGGCAAATAGTTTTTCACACCACTGTATATATATTTTTTTTGTTTTTGTTTTTTTTGCATTTTGTGCAAGAAGCAAGCACAGTAGCAAGAAGAAAACAATTTGCAGTTTCATTTTTAAAACAACAGGTCCCAAGAGGAATCATAAATTACGGTTAAGTACGTAAGGTTTAATGTCTATTTATTTAATATTTTACTTCATGTACTGTGCATGTCTTTTCTTAATGTTTTGATTGTTTTTATATAGTAATATATGCTTATAGAGTTGGAAATTGGTAATATTGGTAATATTTTGGGGAACTATTTCCCAAAATTCCCTATGGGAAAAGGACTTTCCTCCGGAACGGATTAAATTTGTATGCTGAGGTACCGCTTTAAAGCTCGTTATCAGCATTACAGGTTTGACTTAAAACAGACAAACCTTTATACAGTGTATAAAAGTCAGATTTAACTCTATTAATTTTAAAGACAGCTACAGAAAGCGTTATATTTGTACTACACAATGATACAAGTATAGATTAAAAAAGTAGGGAATAAATTATTTCAGATAAACTGGCATTATGGATGTGATGTTTTCACATTATGGATGTGACGTGTCTGAATCCATCCTACTAACTATATTAAAGTCATGCTGGAATAGTGAATTTTAACATTAAAAAAGTAACTACTGTTTGAAACTCTAACTCAGCACTTACTGTTGGCATTTTTTCTGGTCCTTTCCTTTCTCTTTTTCCCTCTCTTTTTCATCGTAGACATTTTTGTTCCTCCTTGTGGTTTCTTGCCACTAGCCTTGGACTTTACTTCTTAGTTTACAAGTAATTGTTTAGTCAATATAAGCCTATACAGTATAGCTGGGTATTGTTACTGTACCAGTATGGTTTAGTAAAAACCCTAAGTCTACGTTTTCTTTGTTGACCTTTTTCGTGGAATCCCCCTAATATATATCTACTGAGCTTTGGCACTATGAGTAATGATGAGCCGTTAATATTATGAGGAAGAAGAGAATGACCAGGTTTAAACTAACATAAAGTTTTCAGTAACCAACTGATTACTGCAATCATCCACATTTAAGGACAGAGGTAAGCAGAAAAGCTTCTCAGAAACCACACATTCCAAACTTCGAGGTGTGCAGAATACATAAGTAAAAGATCACATGGGTTTCCACTCCCGTCAGCCAAGAACAGGAAGCTGAGGCTACAGTAGATAATGTTGCTTTTTCTCCCATGATAATGTTCCCATGTTCTGATATTTGGTGTGAATATTAACTAAAGATACTAAAGTAACCTGTATCTGCATGCCTGTACGCATGACAAGACAACTGCATGATTATTCAATATTCAAATCTGTCACATACACAAGCATATACAGTATATTGTGCAGTGAATTGCTTATAATATTGTTCGTGACCTAAAATGGGAATATATATATATATATACACTACCGTTCAAAGGTTTTAGATCACTTTCTAACTCCATGATGGTTCCTGATTTTTATTTCTTTCTACATTGTAAAGGAATGCTGAAGGCGTCTAAAAAATGCATTAATCTCCTTTGAACAGTTGATATTGAGATGTTTCTGCTACTTCTGCTCTGTAAAGACTTCATAACGCCTCTAATCTGAGCTGCTGTTAATTGCTCATTTTTCAGGCTGATAACTCTAAATGAACTTCTCGTCTGCAGCAGATGTAGGTTTTGGTCTCGTCCTCCTGGGATGGCCTTCATGAGAGACAGTTTCATTATGGTGCTTGACGGATTTTGCAAATGCACTTGACAATACTGTTCTTGCAAGAACTATTACACAAAGGTTGACCTCTGTGTCTTAAAATAACAACTAACTGTTATTTTTCTTGTTATGTACAGTAATTACCTAATTCCATATGTGTTATTTTATAGTTTTGAAATCCTCAGTATTGTTGTAGAATGTAGAAAATAAATCACTAAACCAAAACCCCAAATATATATATATATATATATATATATATATATATATATATATATAATTTTCATCATAGGTATACCTGTGAGAGACAAAAAAATCACATTGTAGGATTTTTAAAGAATTTATTTGCAAATTAGGTAAATAAGTATTTGGTCAATAACAAAATTTCATCTCAATACTTAATAAACCCTTTGTTGGCAATGACGGAGGTCAAACGTTTCTGTAAGTTTTCACAAGCTTTTTATACACTGTTGGTATTTTGGCCCGTTCCTCTCCATGCAGATCTCCTCTAGAGCAGTGATGTTTTGGGGCTGTCGCTGGGCAACACAGACTTTCAACTCCCTCCAAAGATTTCTTATGGGGTTGAGATCTGGAGACTGGTAGGCCACTCCAGTATCTTGAAAGCCACTCCTTCGTTACCCAAGCGGTGTGTTTGGGATCAGTGTCATGCTGAAAGACTTGGCTATGTTTCATCTTCAACGTCCTTGCTAATGGAAGGACGTTTTCACTCTAAATCTCACGATACATGGCCCCATTCATTCTTCCCATTACACGGATCAGTCGTTCTGGTCCCTTTACAGAATAACAGCCCCAAAGCATGATGTTTCCACCCCCATGCTTCACAGTAAGTACAGTATGGTGTTCTTTGGATGCAACTCAGCATTCGTGTTTCTGGTGTCCTTTGACAGCTCTTTGGTCTTGGCCATAGTGGAGTTTGGAGTGTGACTGTTTGAGGTTGTGGACAGGTGTCTTTTATACTGATAACAGATGCCATTAAAACAGATAACCAGTGGAGGTTACAGGTCTGTGAGAACCAGAAATCTTACTTGTTTGTACGTAGGTGACCAAATACTTATTTTCCACCATAATTTGCAAATAAATTATTTAAACATCCTAAATGCATCCTGACTAAATACTTTGTTTACATTGTATATATATACACATGCATAAGACTGTATACCGTCTTATGCAATAGTTTAGGCACCCCTTGATAAATAACAGATTTATCAAGGGGTGCCTAATGTGAGTACCTAATGGGGTGCTGAATGTACGTCTGTGTATTGTATTGTACTTTTTGTATTTGAAATGTCGTCATTATTCAAATGCTTCTTGACTTACCATCGTCATGCCGAGTATTAATGGAGTTACAAAGTATATTGGAGGTTTGAAAACGTCCTGCTTCATTTCGCTGAAAGAGGCAAAAAGGTCTGTCCAGCATACAATCCATAAAATAACAGCAAAAACCTGCACAAAGAATAGCAAAGTGTAGATATCATAATAATATCATAAAAGCAGTAATAAAATTACATTATGATTATGCAGGTAATTATTAAAAACACATCAACACATTTCTTAACTAAAAAAGTTCGCTAACAAAATCACTCAACAACATACAATGATGATGATGAAAAATGGAAGGAAGCAAGATGAAGAGCAAGACTAGTAAAAACCATTAAAGTGGCAGTTTAAAAAGGGAGTAAAGAGAAGAGATCGATAGTATATACAGAAGACTGGAATGAGAAGGTGTTTGAAAAGCTGTGATTTAAAGAAGGTGCGCTATCACAGAGGCGCTGTGGGAGTGAATTCCACAGCTGATAGATCTGCTAAAAGTGAACTGGAATCATAAACAGGTAAGTAGATATCAAGAAGGAAAAGTTCAGTTAAAGGTGGTATAGATGAATAGAAGGGATTTGTACAGAATATAGCAGGAGAGAGGGAGACATGGGCAAAAGGCTTGATTAGCACAAGAATGCTTGGTATGCAGCCTGCAGACAGACACAAGCAAGCCTTACCGTTTTTATTCTGTTTAATATAGACATCATAATGTAGCCTCTGTTGTTCAACTTGAGGTAAAAGAAGTAAAAAGGGAAAACCAGCCACAGGTAGATGCAGGGGATCCATGCAAGTACAGAAAGCTGAAAGCATTCTGTGAGGTCCGGGTTAGGATCGTATAGGGTCAGGTTCAGGTCCTTCAAAATGGGAAAAAAAATGCCTGGTTATAGCTTACATACTTACAGTATGGCTGTTTAAGCATGCATACCATACAGTATATACAGCAGAGTAAGTGAACGCTGGAGCAAACATCAATGCATATGTACAATATGAGTAAATTATAGATTTGACCTGCACGGGGAGAACATGCTACTCCATGCACACAGACCCCAGGTGGGAATCGAACCCAAACCCTGGAGGTGCAAGGCAACAATGCTAACCACTAATCCACCGTACCGCCAATTAACAATCACAAAATAAATAATAATAAACTAAGATGTGACACATTTTGCTTGAGTTTATTTGATAGTAAAATATTTTATAATTACAATTATTTTTCATATATCATCATGTCTTGATGTTAATGTGTCCACACTTCAGTTTGGTTATAAAAAACAAAATCAAGCTTATACACAGGTCCAAATTGAGATTTTCTTAATAAACCCACATAGTCTTTCTTGTGTTTCATAAGCAATGGAATATAAACAACTGATTTAATTTAATATTTTACTACAGTATGCATGGTTTTACTATGCATGTCTAAAAATGAAGACAGAGAGACCATGAGTATTTCTCCGTTCCTCATTCCTCTTGGTTTTAGCTTAGGGATTTTCCCAAGCTTACAGCAACATATTTTTGGCTTGGATCAAAAGATCGAAGTTCCGTAACCTGAGGCAAGATATGGATTTCCATACCGAGCTGCTATGCTATGTGAAGAACACATATTCTGTTGTATATTGGAATGGGAATGCAGGACAAGTTACTGTATTGTATTAATTGAAAAATGGGGAAGTACGTTTGGACAGCCATTAAGAGGAACAACTGGAAGTAAAAGTGCAAATCACAGGTTGATGATGCTATGTAGCGTGGTAGCATATAATATCCTATAGTCATGCATTTCTCAGTGGCATTTCTGCGATATCTTAGAAATATTTGGTGTCAGGCTTTACTCTGCCTTCTGTATTATTCCTGGAGTGTAGTGCTGTCGAAGAATTTACTAGTCAAATCCAGGAGCAGAGTTCACTTCTATCACTGCATGGCTGCCTAAAGAGTGTAATATCTTCAAATGCTACTTTTCTCTTTTTCTTTTTTGCAAGAAAGAAACATGTTGAAGTAAGTAAGAAAGATAAGTGTTCTTTTAATATTTGCTATTAGATTAGGCCTAAATCTATTAACCAACATTATAGTATATACAGTACAGGCGGCACGGCGGTTTAGTGCTTAGCACTGACACCAGGTTCCGGGTGTGATTCGCGCCTCGGCGTCTGTGCGCATTGAGGTGGCATGCCTGCTTGGTGGCTTTCCTCTTACAGTCTAAAGACATGCAGATTAGGCTAACTGGCGTTCCAAAATTGCGTGTAGTGTGTGAATGTTGACCGGAGATCCTAACACGGTTGTACAAATGGGAATAAATACTACTGTATGGTCACCATTGGCCTCCACAGTCCCTAGTTGGACTACAGACATTCCTAGATGGATAAATGGATATTAAATATTATATTGTATTATTATTATTATTATTATGGAAAATAAATTAAATTCAATTTTATTTGTATAGTACTTTTAACAATGGTCACTGTCGCAAAGTTTTACAGAATCAAACGGAGATTATGGAAATAAGGGTATGAAATCTGAAAAAATGTGTACGGATCAAAATGATCAGACCAAATTAAGACCAATATTGCTACCATTTAAATAACGTACATGAAACTATAGTGCTTTTTGTTGAATTTTACATAACCATAAAAACTTTAAGTCTTGTACCAAGTCCAAGCCACAGCCTTAAACAGCCAGGAATGTAGAAGAACATTAGAGACGATGCTTTGTGCATGAGAAGAACAGCCTTGTTCCCATCATTCTTTTGTTGATTAGTGCAATTACAGGCAACTGTCTGTTCGTGTAAACAGTCTAATTATCACTCTCTTGCAAGCCTCTTCAATTCTTCCATGTATGATCAAATGAAGTATGACTGCTTGCTTAAAAAGATGTGATGGCTGTCACAATTAAAAACATCTGGCTGGCAATCCAAACAATTTTCATTAACATTTTCTCTTTTGTGCACGTATACTGTAACAACGATTGTAATCTTAAAACTTAAACTCATATAGTCTTAGTATATACAGTACCAGGAAAGCCTGAATTCCTTTTTTAGCCCACTGCTTTATTTCAGTTTCATACAAACCGAGCTGTGTTTTGTAAGTAGTGAAACAAAAACAGCTGGTATTTGACCTATACAGTATATACAGTGGTGTGAAAAACTATTTGCCCCCCTCCTGATTTCTTATTCTTTTGCATGTTTGTCACACAAAATGTTTCTGATCATCAAACACATTTAAATATTAGTCAAAGATAACACAAGTAAACACAAAATGCAGTTTTTAAATGAGGGGTTTTATTATTTAGGGAGAAAAAAAATCCAAACCTACATGGGCCTGTGTGAAAAAGTAATTGCCCCCTGAACCTAATAACTGGTTGGGCCACCCTTAGCAGCAATAACTGCAATCAAGCGTTTGCGATAACTTGCAACGAGTCTTTTACAGCGCTCGGGAGGAATTTTGGCCCACTCATCTTTGCAGAATTGTTGTAATTCAGCTTTATTTGAGGGTTTTCTAGCATGAACCGCCTTTTTAAGGTCATGCCACAACATCTCAATAGGATTCAGGTCAGGACTTTGACTAGGCCACTCCAAAGTCTTTTTGTTTTTCTTCAGCCATTCAGAGGTGGATTTGCTGGTGTGTTTTGAGTTCATTGTTCTACTGGAGCACCCAAGATCGCTTCAGCTTGAGTTGACGAACAGATGGCCGGACATTCTCCTTCAGGATTATTTGGTAGACAGTAGAATTCATGGTTCCATCTATCACAGCAAGCCTTCCAGGTCCTGAAGCAGCAAAACAACCCCAGACCATCACACTACCACCACCATATTTTACTGTTGGTATGATGTTCTTTTTCTGAAATGCTGTGTTACTTTTACGCCAGATGTAACGGGACACGCACCTTCCAAAAAGTTCAACTTTTGTCTCGTCGGTCCACAAGGTATTTTCCCAAAAGTCTTGGCAATCATTGAGATGTTTTTTAGCAAAATTGAGACGAGCCTTAATGTTCTTTTTGCTTAAAAGTGGTTTGCACCTTGGAAATCTGCCATGCAGGCCATTTTTGCCCAGTCTCTTTCTTATGGTGGAGTCGTGAACACTGACCTTAATTGAGGCAAGTGAGGCCTGCAGATCTTTAGATGTTGTCCTGGGGTCTTTTGTGGCCTCTCGGATGAGTTGTCTCTGCGCTCTTGGGGTAATTTTGGTCGGCCGGCCACTCCTGGGAAGGTTCACCACTGTTCCATGTTTTTGCCATTTGTGGATAATGGCTCTCACTGTGGTTCGCTGGAGTCCCAAAGCTTTAGAAATGGCTTTATAACCTTTACCAGACTGATAGATCTCAATTACTTTTGTTCTCATTTGTTCCTGAATTTCTTTGGATCTTGGCATGATGTCTAGCTTTTGAGGTGCTTTTGGTCTAATTCTCTGTGTCAGGTAGCTCCTATTTAAGTGATTTCTTGATTGAAACAGGTGTGGCAGTAATCAGGCCTGGGGGTGACTACAGAAATTGAACTCAGGTGTGATAAACCACAGTTAAGTTATTTTTTAACAAGGGGGGCAATCACTTTTTCACACAGGGCCATGTAGATTTGGAGCTTTTTTTCTCCCTTAATAACGTAAACCTTCATTTAAAAACTGCATTTTGTGTTCAATTATGTTATCTTTGACTAATAGTTAACTGTTTTTGATGAGCAGAAACATTTAGGTGTGACAAACATGCAAAAGAATAAGAAATCAGGGAGGGGGCAAATAGTTTTTCACACCACTGTATATTTGGCACTGAGTATATATAAAGCTGACCTCCTACAGACCTGACCCAGATGGCCAATCACCACATTTAGAAAGCTATGATGTAACATTTAAATATGTGACATGGTATGACACTACTTTAAACATAAAAATAACTTTTAGGAATAAAGTAATCATACCTACAGTGCTTTGTTTGTTAAGCCACACGATGCCTTATGAATCATTCAAGCATAAAAAAAAACATCTAACTTAATGTATGAACCAGTGAGAAACAGGTGCAGTTGATGACAGATGAACAGGCCGGTGATTAGTACAGTATACTGGTGATGCTGAATGCTTAGTGGTTGGAACAGACGAGAGGGGAAATGAGGCTGCTGCTGAAGTTGTTACGTAAACAAGCAAATTTTAAATTGTAGGCACTTTGCAGGCTGTTACAGTAAACATTTGCTCTCATTTCTTTCATTTAATCTACGACATTTGATTTAATTGAATCTATTATGAAAAAATGAGACTTTTGCACAGTGCTGCGCATTTGAAATATGGCAGACCCAATGAATCAGAACAACTTAAAAAATGCTAAGAAACAACAGGTATTACAGTATATTTTGTCTGGACATTATGGCAGTATTCTGACGTATCTGGCTTGTGGAAATTGAGCATATTAATGATACAGGGTGTTGGTTAAAATGGTATCCCACTGTAGAACATCCAAGGTGACCAAATAGGGTACTTAAAGCTGGACTACTCCTAGTTTAACAGAGTATATACGGCGCTATACTGACTTTACTGGAAGGTGTTAATTATTTGTTTACATTTCCTCAGTCTGCCACACATATGTTACATTGGGGACATGGCACCATACT
Source organism: Channallabes apus (assembly GCA_030522415.1). Classification (NCBI taxonomy): domain Eukaryota; kingdom Metazoa; phylum Chordata; class Actinopteri; order Siluriformes; family Clariidae; genus Channallabes; species Channallabes apus. The sequence goes on from CM060104.1 coordinate 49,381,238, forward strand.
GTAGGTCCCAAGAATATTATGAAGCACTTCAGCAAGAAGAAAACAGAGCCAGTTTAATTTTGGTTTTTATATCAGCCGGTGCCGAAAGGAATTATAAATTAAGGTTAATGTCCATTTATTTCACATTTAACTTTTTATATACATGTCTTTTCTAAATGTTTTGATTGTTTCTATACATAAAAATATGATTATAATGTTTGAAATCAGTAATATTGGTAATATTTGTGGGTGGCTGGAACTGATTATATGTGTTTACATTATTTCCTATGGAAAAATGCATTTCGCACTACAACATTTCGCCTTAAGGACGGATTAAATTTGTATGACATATTCTGCAGATATCTGTCAATTAAATAAAATTTTATATAATATATTTCTACAATATATTAATTTGGTGATATATGCAGTACCTGTATACTAAAATTGACGAACACTTTCCATGCTAGACTGCAGTTTAATGTAAACCTTTAAGTGAGCTTGAGGTGAAACGTGCCCTCACTGCAGGGAGAGGCCTGTCGGAAGATAAACACAGCTGCCTGGCTTTCTCTCAGTCCGTCAGCGCAGCACTAAGTGTGAACATATGTGCGTGTGCACATACTGTAACGCTCCTATTAACCTGCATGGCCTTCCATCGACGCCTGAATTTCCCTTGGATGTTTTCAGGCCTGCATGGGTGACTCAGTGTACGATTTCTCTGACCTTCTGAGATAAGAGCCCTGCTAAGTGCACGGAGGAAATCAGGAGAAATGCATCGCATCGAAAGAAGCAACAATTTAGACAAGCATGTAAACATTTACATAGGAGACAGAATATTTCCCCGTCAGTTTAGACTGCATGAAGCTGGATCTTCCTTTCCCATCTGCAAAGCAGAAACCCTGGAGTAAATAAGAGGCTGACTGCTGCCGTGCCAATGTTTGGATCCTGGGGTTAAAGACAGTTATGCTATGTCTGATGGGTCCATGTGCTACTGTACATCATATCTGTCTTTTTAACAAGGCATCTTTAATCAGGCAGCCAGATGACCCAATATCTTTCTTCAAAGCTGCATGTGATGAGGGACTTACATGTAGAGACAGAGATGTTCATTGGAAAACATTGACTTTGCATTCGTGGCTTTAAGCATTCGTGTTGATCCTAAGTTTATTTGCTCCATCTCTTTGTTAAAAGCACTAGCTGTGGTCGGTTGGAACCTCCTGGCAGAGGCAACCAGTCTCCCAGTATGCAGTAAAATTTATCATGCCAGCAACGTTCACGAGAACCCAAGAACCACCAGGTACAAAGTAGCCCCCAAGCAAACACGCAACATCAACAGAAGTTCAAATTCCTCTTGATGATGTCATTTCTATCAAGGGTTCCAATAATCCTGACACGTACTTTAAATAGGAGCGCTATATGCTAACATTTACTCTGGATACAGTAAAGTCGTGTTATCTTCTGATTTGCAAATGGTATGTAATAATTAGTATATCAAATATACATCCCATGTCAGTCATTAACCAGACAACATAAAAATCATGATATTATAGGCCGGATTGAGGAAGTACAGCACAGTTATTGCTTTGCATAGTGACAGCTCGCATATGCAGACCACATCCTGACCTAAGTGACAGGAAGAGTGCTTGTGGAACTGGTGAAAATGGGGAGAACTTTGCAAACTCTGAGAGAATCTTGTTAGGAGTTGGTCAATATAATGAAGAGACAGGATGGTGGTACTGAGGAAAGAGAAAGATGGGATTTATAGGAAAGAAAAAGGTGGAGCTTTAGGCATGGTCTTAGTTCCTTACATCATAATCCCATGTTACATATTCCATCATCCATCCATCCATCTAGGATGTCTGTGCCGTCACATTCCATCATAATGCCAATAAACTAATTCATGTAATGGTGCAACTAATTCTGAAAAGACAGAAGGATAAATAATAAGATTTTTTTTTTATATCTATGATGGACAGCAATCAAATAACCAATGATGCAGTCGTGGCGTAAAAGTGTTATATATCAAATTTCCATTCCATCATGCAATGAATTCTATCTCAACATCTCTGTGACTTTGGCATTCAAAACAGGAATATTTTCCGGCATAACATTTACATATGAAGTCAAAAGTTTATTCATGGGAAAGGTCTAATTGTTACTGAAGATGAAATGAAAAAATGTATAGTGCTACAATTCTTCAAAGCGAAATGTGACATCAAACAGTTTTTATTGTATATAAAAAAACAATGAAGTGAATAACACTTCCAAAAAATAATTTTTTCTGCACTAGGAAGCATTATTATGGTCTGGTTTATATCTTTGACAGTTTTGCAGCTGTTTTATCCTTCTGAGCTTCTCCATCTGTGCATCCCTCCCTCACACCCTGCATGCATACAATACCATTCTCCAGGAGTGCCCTGCTAATTTAAAGTTACAAGACAGTGAGACAGGTGATGTATTGAGTCAGGTATGAAATTGCACAATTGTCTCAGTGTCAGAAGAAATTATTTGTATATGCAAGCCACTCCCCAAAAATGAACACAGAATCAGTCCTGGGTGCGGACCAAGTGTGAAAACACCCTTAGCAAATCAAGTGTGAACGGCAAACACGTTTAGACTGGATGTCTGGTGGAAAGTTCATGCTGTTTATTTAACATTTTCACTGCAATCCATTTACAAATCAACATGGCTGACATTTTACAAATAGATCACAGTAACCAAATGGATCTGAGCAAAGAGGAGGACAGAAAGCATATTTATTCACTTTCTACAAGAGCTGTTCAGGCCAAACCATGATTTTGGGAAAATTTTATTGTGAATGAAGTCATAAATCTGTCTGACATTTACAGGATACTTCAAGCACAATAAAGTGATGAGGATCTTCAGCTGTAGGAAAAGATTTGAAACATTTTAAAGAAGGCCACACATCCGTGAAGGACAATCCCAGCCGCAGTTGTTCCCGAGAACATTCAGTTTACCTGATTCTTGAAAAATCCATGTACAACTTGCCACCGACTTACATTAGAGACACTTTTGATCTGTTGTGTGGGAACTAAACACACAATCATTCACAATCACCAATTGCACATTACAGGAACTCACATCCAGTCCTGACCTCTCTTCATGACATTTCCGCTTTTTTGGGGCCATTAAAGGAGTTCCTGGGAGGCCAGCGCTTTAGACATGAAGCAGGCGGTCTGATCATGGGTCGGGTGTACTGAGAAGTGTAACTTCCTACCTAGATGGTTTCCAAGCACTAAAGAAACACTGAAGGGGGTTATATAGAGTAGAGAAATAAAGGTGGCTATTTATATTTTTTTAAAGTCCCGGTTTGACTTGAACGCCCCTTGGATTTATCATCACCATTAAGATCCTTCATAAAACGTTAGATCTGACATGTTGATAGACGTATATTTTATCTCTTCATTTGAAAATCATCTTTTTGTCCTCTTTCAGCTCGCTAATTAAATGACGATTGATGGATCCCTTAATAATTTATTTATCCTAATAAACTCAAAACACAATTTTTTTTTTCGGACAGAAAATATGGGTGTCTCATGAGATGTGCTGCGAGTATTCATTTATTCATTCATTTTCTGTACCGCTTTATCCTTATATACAGGGTCGCGGGGACCTGGAGCCTATCCCAGGAAACTTGGGGCACTAGGCGGGGTACACCCTGGACAGGGTGCCAATCCATCGCAGGGCACACACACATACTCACATACACACACTCATTCACACACTACGGGCAATTTGGAATGTCAATTAACCTAACCTACATGTCTTTGGATTGTGGGAGGAAACCGGAGTACCCGGAGGAAACCCACCAAGCACGGGGAGAACATGCAAACTCCATGCACACAGAGACGGGAATCGAGCCTGGCCGGGGAATCGAACCCGGACCCTGGCGGTGCAAGGCAACAGTGCTAACCGCTGCGAGTATGCGAGACAAAAATTTTTTAAATGGAACAGGACTTCCAGGGAACATATTAAGTTAATGCTGGAAAGCTCAAATCACCAGCACAAACCATAGCGGATTCACAGCAGATGTAATGAGATAAATGCGTAATGTATAAAGCCTGGCAGGTCGAGTAATGCAACATAACAGGACACGGGATATCAGGAAAGCGTCAAATCGAGATGATGAAATAAAATGAAACAAGCCCACAGTTTATATGACATCATCCTTTAGTCATTTATTTTTTTTACAAGGTACACACAAGCACTGAGTCATCATGCATCCCAATCAACCTTACGCCCACCAACGCAGTGTGTGTGTGTGTGTGTGTGTGTGCAACTGCTTCTATCACAAACCACTCCTGCTGAGATACCTCAATGCTAGCCAAACTCCCAGCAGGCTTTGTGTTCATGTGCATGCTTGTGTATGTCTATGGAGTGAGCGAGAGTGGGAGGGAAACAGACTGCTGTGCTCTTGTGTAATCTAATCCAGGCGGAACAGCCGGGTGATGGCGGGGTAATAGCTGAATCGTTGGCTGAGGCAGAGAATACGGCATGTGGATATGTGTGTAGACGCGTGACACAGCATTTGTCTGCCGGCTTCTTCTTTATTTCTGTTGAGTTTTTTTTAGAATGTTTATATGCAGCCTGATTTTTAAGTAATTATTTCACATGCTGCGACCTACAGTGCTACACTGTTGTGTCCTCGAGCAACGCGCACATATAGTACATACAGTACAGTATGTGCTCGGTTTGAACTGTCTCATATCAGCAACGGACTGATATGTACAGTAAGCTCCTTAGAAACAATCTTAATGTTTATAGCAATCACAAGAAAGAAAGAAAAATAAACTAAACCAATGCACTCAATAACACTGTGAACACAAAGGCCTCCTCTCATATGGATTTCTTGTCTGATCCCTGTAACAAGAGCATACATTGTTTCCACTGAACCACTGAGAAAATGTAATTATGATCGAATTGGTAAGACTAATCATGATATTGAAAATTCGATCGTCCACTTAACTGATTCATTGCGATAAAAATTGAATTCTCCTCCACTATCATCCGGTGATCACAAATTCAATTCCCGGGTGATGCTGCAGCCATCCGCAGACAGCGGTCTAGAAAGTGGATTGGCTAAGATCTCTTGGGAGGAGGGATGGAGTATAGTACATGCAGTCTTACATCAATCAGAGCGACACGAGACAATCATAATCAAGTCTGTGTGCTTACGGAAATGGGTAAAGCGGCGGATAGCGCTTTACTCAGAGTGTGTTACCAACGAGTGTTGTATGTGATCGGCTGGCGTCGTGTGTCTCGGAGGAAGCATATGATAGTCTTCGCCCTGCCTGGTTGTTAGTTGTTGTCTTGATGCGAGTAATAAGTAGGAAATGGCTATGGCTAAAATTAGGGATTTATTTTTTTTATGTAATTCTCATGCAGTTAAACCACCAAAAGTGGCTCAGGCTAAGAGGTGTGAATTAATAAATATCTCACAAGTTCCTAGGTGGAAGTTCTACAGTATTTCACTACACAGTCAGAACTTACTTTAAATGGCACCTACAAAATTCACTTTTTAGTCATTTTAGGTCTCATGTACAACAAGAAACTTTTTCTTGTTTTTTGTTTTTTGCTGTGACATACTGTACAGTATATAGCCTACTGTATAGTATATAAGCCAATTAGCCCCCCCGTGTAGTTTAGTGGTTAGCACTGTGGTCTTGCACCTCCATGGCCCGTGTTCAATTCCCGCCCAGGTTTGATTCCCGTCTCTGTGTGTGTGGAGTTTGCGTGTTCTCCCTGTGCTTGTTGGGTTTCCACCCACAGTCCAAAGACATGCAGGTTAGATTAATCAGTGTTCACAAATTGCCTGTATTGTGTCAATGAGTGTGTGTGTGTGTGTGTGTGTGTGTGTGTGTGTCCTGCGATGGATTGGCACCCTGTCCAGGGTGTACTGTAAGTCTCCTGGAATAGGCTCCAGCCCCCGCCCCCCCCCCCCCACAACCCTTAATACAGGATTAAGTGGTATAGATGATGAGTGAGATTTTCCCCCTAATGTGACCTCATATAAAGGAGACCGTCCCCTGGCTTGTTGCTTAGCTCTGTTTTGGGCGTGGCTCAGCAGTGGCTCATTTACAGTGAAGGTGAATGATCAAAGGAGTGAAACAGATGGTATAGCATGAGCTATGAAAAATGCATTATCTGAAGAGTGGTTCAGCTGGAGCATTAACACACAATTTGCTAACTCATTGCAGAAACAGTAAAAGATGGGACATTTAATATAAATCCGTTCAATCATGAGTGTGCAGCAATAAAACAATAATGATAGTCCACAAGACAAGGAAGTAATATTGCATTTCGCTTGTCATGATGCAATATCAAAGCAAGTCATTTGGTGACTAAGCAAGGTGGATTTTAGAATATGTTAGAGCAAGGGAACATTTTAATTGAACAATTACCCTTCAATAATGTAAATCTACAGCTATTTTGTTGTAATAAACCATTATTATATGTTAGGTTTGCTTTTCTAAACAGGTTCCTGTTACTTCTGTTACACTGAAGTTGTTCTGCCTGACAATCATATGAGTGAAGCAAGATAAAGAAGTGAAACTTATACGCTAATGTATAAAAGCTAACCACGTTAGTGAATTTCTTGCATTATTTTGCTGCGGTATTGAGACTCATGTGGCCCTGGATCATGCTTTTTATATTAGATGAAATAGCTAGTCATAGGACATTAAGTCTACACTATAAAAAATATAGTATAAAGGTTGGAAGGCTGTTTAATGACAACATTACCAGTAAACTATAATATATAGTTATATAATATAATAAGCTATAATAATGATAATAATATATTTTATTTTTAGCATATATATTATATATCATTATAATAATAATAATAATACATTTAATACACATTCTTCCGTTCAGGTCAACATTGTTAATCTGTGGTTGGCCACAATGACATATGACGGCCATTGTTGTAGCGAAGTTACAATACTGTTGACCCCAACCTCTGGCGGCCTGTAGGCTCACATACGTTACACACCACTAGCAGTGCGGAAACACTACTCAGCCTTCAAATTATTGCACAGGACCATTTTCTGATTTGGATTTTTATGTTATTAATTGTGCAGCACTAAGTCTTTACAGGGTGACAGAATGACATGGTGGCGTAGTGATTAACACCGTCACATTGCACCTCCAGGGTCAAGGGTTCAATTTCCACCTTGTGTTTGTGTGTAAGAGTTTTGCATGTTCTCCATGTGCTTGGTGGCTTTCCTCCATGTACTCCAGTTTCTTCCCACAGTCCAAAGACATGCAGATTAGGCTAACTGGCGTTCCTAAATTGCGTGTGTGGGCCCAGCGATGGATTGGCCCCCTCTCCAGGGTGTACCCAACCTTGGGCACAAAGTCTCCTGTGATAGTTCCCTATACAGGATAAGTATTATAGGAGATGAATCAATGAATTAATCTTTACCCACAGATTTCTTTTTTTCACTGTTTTCTTGAGCGTGTTTGTAACTATACCTGCCTCGAGGTTTAACGTGTTATATACTGCATCTGGGATGCTTTTCTGCTCACAGTGGAGTTCAGGAGCAGTTTTTTTTTAGTCTCAAGTCGTTCTCATTAACAAAGTATTTTCACTTGAAGAGCTGTAGCTCATTAAACGTTTTTCTCCACACTATTGTGTGTAAATTATAGAGCCTGTTGTGAATTAAAATCATGGGAGATCAGCAGATTCTGAAATACCAGAATCTTCCAGGCTGGCTGGAACCTTCAGCCATGGCATGGGCAAAGTCATAGTCTGATGTGAACATTAACTGAATCTCTTGACCTATATCTGCTTGACTTTATGTATTCATGTAACCGTCTCTAACCAACTACAATCATTTTCTATTTTGCTATACAGTAGTAATCATCCAGCTGTGATGTTAATGTTGTTAACTGACATTAAAGACAAATACCATAATCAGCGTTGTCAACCACTGGTGTTTCTAATTCCAAATCCTTTGTCGTGATTTTAATACACAGTATAACCCCAATTCCAACACTACATCCATGTTATGTTACTATTTATAACTATTTATACCATGTGAATTTAATACACTCATATCAACTCTGCATTAGTCGTTTCAGTTGTATGTACTCTGATCAATATGTAAGATGTCTAATCTCTTGCAGGTTAAGCAACTAAATCTGCTTGCACTCATTTAAAATTAGGACAGCACATCACTAAGTCTAATTCTATGCCTGTTCATCTTGGACTAAGTATGGCACCAGTCCAAATATAAGCAGATGACCTCAAATGCCTAAACAATACTGGATCCAATAATTCTACATTAATAGCTTGTACCTGACATATTTCTAAAATTAAAATTCTTGTTCTGTGCAATTTGTCTTTTAAACATAATACTCGGTATTAACTCGATACAACCAACGGAAGTGCATAAATCTGCTTCATGAGGTGTGAAATGAACAGGCTGGTTCTTGAATAGGCAGGGTTAAAGTGAGAAAGGGGTGTTACATTATACTAAACACTTCATGCAGTAGTAATACAGCAATACAGTAGGAAGAAAGGGCGTTTCATTTTCATTTCATACTGACATGCACTTTAAATGAAAATGTTTGAGCAACTCTTCCAGGGGTTTTACTGTAGGTAGGTGATTGACTTCTGCACGTTATCTATAGCCCACATAACTGCTATGGGCATGTGACCTACCACGGTTCGAATGTAACTTGGATGGCTGAACCAACTAAAAAATATTCAGGAGTGAAAATCATCAAATCAATCATCATGCACTGAAACCATGAGGGCATACACACATCAGTAATAAACTGTGTACTGAGATCACAAATTCGTCATAGTTACTACAGACACACTTAAGAGATACACATCTGGAAAATGTGGCTAATCGAAATATTACAGAAAGCTGTAAACATTCTGTTTCTGAGTTTTGTGAGTCGCGATGCTGACAGATGTGAGATACTGTGTGCAGTTTTCACATGCAGGGTCTGTGTTCTGTTTGATGGCAGTATCAGTACGAATCAGTTCAGAATGCTGATTCATTTCTGCAAACCTCAATCCAGTGCATTACAGAGATTAGTTTCACTTAGCAATTTTTTTTCTTTTGCTCTAATGGAAAAACAAACAATGTTCAAAGAACATAACAGATAAAAGGAAGGATAAAAGTTTGACCTGGGTGCCTGTGGGTAAAACTCAGCAAGTTCTCACGTGTGATCTGAGCATGACTCGAGAGCTCTTGACAAACTCTCTTAAACTTTGATTAACCTTTAATCTCCATAACCCAAAACAACGTCGGGTAAAAAGCAACCTGTCTATGATAACAGAAATAATTTTTTTGTTTTACAGCTCACTCTTATCCACGAGCACTGCTGATGTGATTAGAAGCGCCCTGAGGCAGCAGTGAACAGGACCGGCCACATTGTTGAGTGCACATCTGTCTTTCCCTCCTCCATTCTCCTTAATTCAGCCTGTTGATAGGACTTAGGTTTGCATATGTTGGCTTGCAGTGTGTGGAGAAGAAATCTAACACCTACAGTAGGAATTTAAAATCAGCTATCCCTGTAAAATAAAATAAAAACTACAAGAACAGCAGCCTCTAAAAACCAGACAAGTTTTTCTTGTCCGCCAACACAAAGCATTGTCTATTAGCTAACGAAGGACAGCCAACGTTCCAGCATAATTACAGACAATACAAAGAAGTTGCATGCTAGCTTAAGCCTTTGTGAGATTGTGCTTTGTGCCTTAAGCAAGATCATTAACGGTCCTGGACACTCTTGTCACTTACTTAAAATGGATTAAATATACAAGGGGCATTCAAGTCAATCCAGGAATTTGATTTGTGCAGAATAAATGAAAACAGTTATGAGAGTAACAAATATAATCCCATGCTACACTAATACACTTTCACTAGCGCTTGGATACCATCAAGGTAGAACGTTTCTCAGTCCGCTGGAGCCATGATCAGACTTCCTGCTTCACATCTGAAATGCTGGCCTCCCAGGAACTCCTTTAATAGCCCAAACATTCTGACATGGCTTGGGCTGAGGTCAGGAGATGTGGTAATAACTCCCAGCCAAGATTCTGCAACGTGTAAGTGGTATTTGTGAATGATTGTATGTACAGTTCCCACCTCAGCCATTGATCGTCATTCATGGGTGAACATTGAATTGGTTGTACCAATTGCAATAGAGCATATATTGCCTGTTCAAAATATAGCATGGAGAGAACAGGCTTACAAACGTTAGCAAGAGTTCTGAGTTAAATTAAGCTATTCATTTTGTACTACCTTTATATTCATGGAGCTAAATTATTCATTTTCATGTAATCAGGTTTAAGATTTATACCATCAGCAGAAATAGAGAGAGAAAAATGATAATTTCTGTCTTATACTGTATTAATTTAAGTAGAGAGAGTTAGAAGTCATCCAAGATTTGATTTCTATGAAGTCCTCCAGCAGGGTTTGAAAAAAAAAAAACTATCCAATGTAATTGGGAGACAGCCTTGAAGGTGCAACAGTCAAAACAGAAACTATACTTTCTAAGAATTAGGGGGGAAAAGTTAGGCCTAGTATCGAGACCTGTGGGGCCCCGCTAAAAAGCTGCACAGATGCTGCTGAACACTCATAGATTTTTAAAGTAGAATAGAGAACCTACTGTCTTATTTATGTAGCTAAAACACTCAATTAAACTAGATAACATGATGATCAAAGTTTTAATATTTATATTTAACTATAGATGAAAGGTTTTTCAAGTCACATGAAAAAAAAATGTGTTCTATTCTTACCTGCTGCTCATTGGAGACCTAATGTACTCCCATGTGACTTGAAAAACCTTCCATCTACAGTTCTCTGTTCAGTTCTACAGTTCAGTTCTCTGAAAGCGCAGCAGCCTCTCAGGCACATTAACACTGTGTTCCCAACATTGATTGAAGTCATTGCATCAGAAACTATTTTTCACATTATTATCACACTATTTTTTTTTTGTCTGCAAGTTTCCAACAAAAAACAGCAGTATTGTCAAAGAATTAACAGATAAATGGTTGACATTATTGCCACCCACACAGTTTATTCCATTGCCCAGCCTCATACAGTAGGTGTGTTGTTTGTATTGCTAATAAATGGAAGTTTAAAGTTATGCTGTTTTCTGGTTACATTTTTCTGATTGTACCTGTACATAGAAAAAAGTTTATACAGTAAACAGACTGTGTGATCAAGACTCATTTGAGTACTGATTCTGAACAAGCAAAATATGTGTTAAACATCTATGGGAGCTGAGCCCCCCTTAAGTGAAGATCCTAGAAACGCCAGACTCACAGACTGTGCTAAAACCTTTCTGAAACTTCTATAAGCGTCCATCATTTTTAAGAAGTGACGTTTATTACCTCATATGAGCAGTGACATTGACACTGAGACTGGCATCCTATGACTCACAAGTCTTATCTTTACTGATTAGCTAAGACTACTGGGGAAACACAAGTAGTTGCATACAATAAATCCAATAACAATATGTGTCAGCTCTTGCTAAGTCTTAATCAGAGGTGGAAAGTAACGAATTACATTTACTCGCGTTACTGTAATTGAGTATTTTTTTTTGTGTATTTCTACTTTTTAAAGTAGTTTTTAAAATCTGTAATTTTACTTTTACTTAAGTACGTTTTGTTTGAAGTATTGTAATGCGCTACATTTTAAATCATATGCGCTACTGAGTAGAAAATAAATGAATGAAAATGCTAAAATAATACAAATATTATGCTTTTGCGCTTGCGTGTGTGTATCATGTCCTGGTCGCGCGCCGCTCCAGACTCCACTCCAGGCTTTCTGACATCTGGCATCTTCCTGACCTTCCAAACGGTCGCTTCCGCCCTGAGAGTGACGTCATCGACTAGGGCGAAAAACCGGAGAGAGACGCGGGAAAGAGATTTTTGTGATTGTGGCGTTTTGATATTTGGTTGTGTATTCCGGTTTTGACTTTTTGCCTCCCAAAGACTTTGATTATTGCTTTGTCGCTTTGGTTTGGTTGGTCTTTGTATATATTTGTAGATAATTTCACTGTTTTTGGTTTAGGGAGTCCGGGAAGGTACCGGTATGTTTGTGTATTTTTTTTTGCAGGTAATCTAGCTACTAAATATAAATACCATTTTGTTTACCCTTTGGTCCACCCTGAATCTGATCCTCCTCCTCCTGTTGTGTGTTTGTATATACAAACCTCATTATTTCATCAGTTAATGATTGGATCTAGTTCTTTCTGCCATATACCACCATTTCCAGTAGGGCTGCACGATATTAGGAAAATATGCGATATGCGATATTGTTGTTGAATACTGCGATAACGATATTTCTTTCGATATAACATTTCCCTAGAGAAATGCATTGTTTTATTATTATTATTGCCTATTTTTTTTTTTTATTTATATGTAATGATCATACTAAAATAAACAGGTAATAGATATTCGTCTGATGTAATTAAATCTAATTCAGGCTAAAAAGAAACTATATGTCAAGGAAGTTGCAAATATTTAGACTTCAAAACACTATGAATGACTTAAACCCCTCAGCAGATATTCTGACTTCTGGTTTGCTGTTACTATAAACCTGCCAACACAATATGAATTACTTTCAAACATTACTTCATATCTACATGTACACTCATCAATAGTGTCTTAAAACAAGAGCATCTTTTAAACAAAATATTCTCTTTGGCTTGCCTGTTTTTTTTTTTTAATAAAAATAAATATTATTAAACAAAAATTTAATTTAAAAAATACTATTTGTCACACACACACACACACACACACGCACTCACGCACGCACGCACGCACGCACGCACGCACACACACACGCTCCGCGACCGGCACTAGGACCCGGAAATAATGCGGGCGCGAACCCGGAAGTATAAGAGGAGTAAACAAGCCATTGCATACAGCTCAGTCACTGAGTTCGCCATGTCGGTTCAGATTGTTTACTTTCTAATTCGAGTGTGTGTTTATAGGACGCGGGTTAAATTAGTGTTTTTCCCTTGATCCCCTTCTGTGAGAGTCCTTAGACTAATTCGCGTGGTTATCCTGCCTACTCGCTTGCTTCCGCGTTTGGGTTTACCGTCTATAAAGGGCTAACGGCTAATCGCGGCTAACGGCTAATCGCGGCTAACGACTAATCGCTAAGTCTTCTGATCATCCGATGTTAGTTCGCGACAGAATGAAGTATAAAGATATATATATATATATATATATATATATATATATATATATATATATATATATATAAAGATATAAGCGGGTATAAACATAGTACGCATGCCATTATCGCGATAACGATATTTTTTCGATATATCGTGCAGCCCTAAATTCCATACAGTTTAAAATAGAACCCTGAACCATTCTTTTGCTGTATGACCCTAGACTGGGACGTAACACCATATTTAAGTGACCACTTTGATTTTCAAGCACAACAAAGACAATAGCTTTATTATGCAAAGGTGTTCCTTCAGTTAAAAACAACTAGTTTGAGATTTATATCTGCTCATCTTTTTTGAACTACGATAGAATGCCTCATCCCCCCCGCTGTTAAAAAACAAAAAATACAAATAAAAAAGTAAGTCGGTAACTTTTACTCTGAGTAAATTTTTTAATGAGCTACTTTTTACTTTTACTTGACTAGATTTTTATAATGGTAACTTTACTTGTACTTGAGTAAAATTTCACTGAAGTAACAGTACTTGTACTTGAGTACAAAATTTTATTACTCTTTCCACCTCTGGTCTTAATCAATTTGTTCCAGGACTAATGCTATTATGCTAACTATGGATTTGATGACTTATTCACTTTCTGGAGGAAAGGGTTACTAGTGCAACAGTTATTTATTCATTCATTCATTTGTTTCACATCAACACACTAATATTTCACTTTAATCGATCTTGCTTCCAACAACATCATGTTCAATTGGGCAGTACACAGTACACTGCCTGCTGAGAAAAGTAATAACCTTTAGCTTTGAATACAGCACACAATGTGGTGTCCAGTTTATGTGTGAAAATGCCTCCTCATGCTCCCAGAAACAATTTAAGTCCTTATGACCATACCTTCACTGAAGAAAAACTCCATAGATGTGATACCCTGGTTATTCATAGAGTACATTCAGGTAAAGCAACCCCGGATCATAATACTGTCTCAAGAGGCTTGTACAGTGGACACTATGCATGATAGGTGCATCGTTTCATGTGCTTCACTTCTTATCCTGACACACAAATCGCTTTGGAATGGAGTCAATCTGAGCTCATTTGATCACGTGACCTTTTTCCATTTCTGCAAAGTCGAATCTTTTTGCTCTCTAACTGATGCGTTTTTTCTGATTAGTCTCACTAACAAGTGGTTTTATTCCTAATCCTGTGAGTTCTCATTACACTGTGTGTATGTAAGGAAATGCTCCTCTTTTTATTATTAAACATAGCTTTGGTTTTTACTGTTGTTATTTTTAACCTTGCAACTTCACAAAAAAGTATTGAATGCTTCTTAACCCAGTTCCAGGAATTTCAAAGCTCCTTACTGTAGTTGTTTTTGTTGCTTGATGTAGCCCAATAATTTGATCGCTCTAAAATGCTACCTTTTTTGGTCCATGTAGTGTATATATAAACAACAAATCAGTTTGGTCAGTGGTGCCCATTGTCTGTTTCATGCGCAAATTTGTAGTTCTGGATACAACACAAATCATAATCTCATCCTAATATTTTTCTATAAAATCAGCATATGCAATCCATATAGATTGGCTCCCTGTCCAGGGTGTACCCCGCCTTGTGCCCTAAGTTTCCTGGGATAGGCTCCAGGCCCCCGCGACCCTGTATATAAGGATAAAGCGGTACAGAAAATGAATGAAATGAATCCATATACACGTACTGTACTGTATCTACAAACATTGATTTAGCAATGTTGGAAGAAGACTGCAGTATTAGTGCTTTGTAATTGTAGTGTTCTTACTTTGGTCAAGTTTTCAAGATGTATAGTGTAGTAATTTCTGAGGAATAAGAAAAGTCACATTTTATTTGTCTTATTAATAAAGACAGACTGATGACAGAATGACTATATATCCCTAAAACAGGAACTACCTATTTTTTCTCAGATGTTCCACAAAATTCAACTGAACTACTTTAAGAACTGTAAGAAAAAAGTACAACATTGCCATAAACATGAGGAATTTCCCATAATAAGCAATTGTTAAAAATGATGTGGTTTTAACATCCTGACGAAGGTTAGCCGTCACATCAATCCAGTTCAGAAAAAAAGTTAAAAAAAAAAACACTTACTGATTTTGAGATTAACCAGATTTCCAACAAGGTCACAACCTACATGACCTTGCACAGGCCTTTTTGTTAAAAAAACTGATTTGAAGATCATATTTTAAATGACATACTGTATGCTCAAAGATTATATGAGATATATGATGTGATTTCTAGCTTTCTAGGTATTAAAAGGCTATACATTCATTTAAAGCAGAAACACATTGGGTTGCAGCACTGTAAGATTTTCCAAATAAAGGAATTCCAAGTCAAGCCAAATATATAGTCAACGTGTACATTTACAGACATGCAAAACTTAGATAGAGCTTTATGATGACATGTTTGCACCAAAATGTGTTGCATTATTATAATGACTACTTTAAACAAAATCTTTGAAAGACTCTGCATTGTTGATCAATCAGAGGGTGCACTATCCCAGGGACAAACAGATCGGAATTTCTACCATTAACACAAATATAATTCGTTAAGAGGCGGCGTGGTGGTGTAGTGGTTAGCACTGTCACCTTGCACCCCCGGCCAGGCTCGATTCCCGTCTCTGTGTGCATGGAGTTTGCATGTTCTCCCTGTGCTTGGTGGGTTTCCTCCGGGTACTCCGGTTTCCTCCCACAGTCCACAGATATGCAGATTAGGCTAATTGGCGTTCCTAAATTGCCCGTAGTGTGTGATTGGGTGTGTGAGTGTGTGTATGTGTGTGTGCCCTGCATGGATTGGCACCCTGTCCAGGGTGTACCCCGCCTAGTGCCCGAAGTCTCCTGGGATAGGCTCCAGGCCCCCCGCGACCCTGAACGCAGGATTAAGCGGTATAGAAAATGAATGAATGAATGAAATTCGTTAAAAGAATTAAAAAAAAAAAAAAACAACAACAAAAAAACAAAGGTTAGCCATTATGACCCGTCACAACCTGGTGGACATAGGCCTTCTGAAAGATATAATCAGTACATGTGCTGTTCGGAGATCTGTTGAGAACAACTAACTCATTGTATTCCTATGTCATTTATTTTAAAGCCACTCAGGGAATGTCAACAAAGTATTTCTCACTCATTCACTTATTTCCTATTATTTCCTACCTCTTGTTCAGTACAAGGTCACAGGAAGCGAGGAATATATCCTGGAGAAACTTTGGGCATAATGCGGGGTATACCTTGGACAGTCCATCGCAGAACAAAGTATTAACAACGTATTAATAACTAAAACCTGCTTGCTTAAAAATCAAACACATATATTTTGGTGTGTACCATCCATCGATCTAGGAACTTCTGTAGTACAACTGGGGACCGTGGAGGCTAACAGTGATTACCATTACAGTACATTTATTGCCATTTTGTGACCGTGGCGGGACCACCAGTCATTATTCACACACTACGGGCAATCTGCATGTCTTTGCACCGTGGGAGGAAACCGGAGTACAGTACCTGGAAACTCACCAAGCAAACTGCATGCACCCAGAGGTGGGATTCGAACCCGGACCCAGGAGGTGTAAGGTGACACTGCTAACCACTAAGCCACATTTTCATATTAGGTGTCAAGGTGGTTCTCTCAACTTGACACCTTAGTACATGTGGTTTGTACAAGTATATTTTCCCTAGAAAGCATCATGTAGTGTAAAATTAAAGCTTTAATCTGAAAAACTAATTAAAGCATGAATCCATTTCATCCATCATTCCTTACTCTTCCACTACATGTTTTTTAGTTATGGATATATTACTGGATATACAGTGTGAGGACTTGAAGTCTAAATAAGGCATCCATGAGGATGGATAAAGCTTGAATAACCTCATTGACAAATCCAGTTTGCCTTGAAATAAAGACAATGCAAAAAATACAAAAGGACAGCCATGTCACCTTCTGGTAAACTTCAAAGTTAAAAGTGTTTTCATTGATGTTACTACTTTGTGTAAACATATTTCTATAGCGATACATTTGTAGCTTTGTTGTTGCTGTTTTCTGATGTAGTAACAACATCTTAATTCCCACCGGTCCACCTCCATCAGAGGGATATTAGTGCAGCACGGCACTGCTGGAGCTCAGCGCGGCTCTACAGAGAACATGCGATTGCGTGACGTGTTATGGGAAAGTGGAGTCGTGTTACAAGCTGTAGCCTGCTGTAGTCAGGGAGCGGTGAGGACCACGAACACTAACTACCTGCTCATGAGAAGAGTCTCTGCTCTACTCACCCAGAAGGGAAGTTGAGATCCGCACAAAGGCTGCATCTGGGCTGCTGCTCCTCAACTCCTCTCTTCCTCTGACGCGGCTTCGTGTCTGATCAGCGTCTTCTGGTCAAACATATATCACTCACTCACACACACACACACACACACTTACACACACACACACACTCACTTACACACACACTCACATACATCCGCACGCGCGCGAGTGACCAGCAGTGTGTAATCCGGCTGAGAGATGGCCAGGACGAGGGAAAGTTTTGGCCCCCCGGCGGAGGGGAAGTCGTCCGGAGGTTGTCATGACACACGAGGCTCCGCCCACTGCCCCGCCTCTTTGTGTAAACACACACACACACACACACACTCTCTCTCTTGTTTGTCTTAATACTGCTGCTGATCTTGACTTAATATCATGAAAACATCAAAGAATTTCAATAAATGTGTTTAAACGTTGAAAATCGTGAATGTTCAAAAGGATTTTTTAAAAATTTAAACATTTTGACATTTTGTATAACATAACAAATCTTATATATATTATATAAATTTTTAATATCTGTATTATAATCAAATATTATATGAGGCTTCGTAAAGATTATTAATGAAATATATTGGCATTATTGAAATATTGGTACAATAAATGCATTTTTCACACATTTATTTTGATCTGATCTCACTGAACTAAAATGATAATTATATATGTACAGTATGTTTTTTTTTATTCAGTATGTATTTATGCAATTGTTTTCATATGAAACATCTAAATTTTTATATTATTAATTTAATAATAACATTGTATGTAACTTACTCTATGTATTTTTTTTTTTTCAAATCAAAGGATGTTAAAACGTTGATTAGTTTAAATATTTTGCGTTACATGACATACCCCTGCTAAATAAATGTGTAAAAAAAAAAAAATATATATATATATATATATATATATATATATATATATATATATATATATATATATATATGCTATTTTTTAATTAATGGCCTCAATTGCTGTCACGTGACTATGACTCATCATACTAGTAATGTACTGTAATATTAGTTCATAATAAATATTCTTGTTGTTTTATATTCATTCATTCATTCATTCATTCATTCATCTTCTATACCGCTTAATCCTGTGTTCAGGGTTGCGGGGGACCTGGAGCCTATCCCAGGAGACTTCGGGCACTAGGCGGGGTACACCCTGGACAGGGTGCCAATCCATCGCAGTGTTGTTTTATAATAGACATTTATGTTGTTATATAATATTTGATAGTGATTATGTAGCAATCTGTGGCAGGGGGCATTTTAGTTGACTTTTATTTTACTTGACCACAACATGACAAGAGATTGTTATAACGTTTTATATGAAGAAGAAAGCAGAAAGAGAAACAGTCAGAGATTCCTGAAGAGACATAAAGTGGCACAAAACATTTTAATTTAACATATCAAATCAAAAAATTACAATAGGCCAGCAATACAAAACATGGAGATAATGTATTTTGTAATCACTTCACATAAATTTTAAATGCTGGCCTCCCAGGAACTCCTTTAATGGCCCAACATGTGAAAATGGCTTGGAGTGATTGAAAAAGGACTATTCTGGGACGTGGCAATAACTCCCAGATGAGTTCCTGTAATGTGTACAGTACGTGTTGCTGGTGGATACTTGTGTGTACAGTTCCCACACAGAGATATGTCTCTTCAGCATTTCAGTGACAAGTTATCAATCGATTTCAAGGAATAGGCGTCGCACCTGCAGACGAGCAGTGCGACCTAATCGACTGGGATTATCATTCACAGACGTACGGCCTTCTTTAAAAAAACGTTTGCACTGTTCAGATATTTTACTGCGGCTATGAATCTTACCACTGTAACCTGCTTGAAGTCTTCTGTAATTGTCAATCAGTTTTATCACAAGTGCTGGTTTGACTTGAACACCCCAACACCACACACATACACCCACGCACAGATCCTCATATGCACAAACTTCCTCTTCTTTGTAAACACATAAGCATACACTCACACTTGTACCTGCAAAGTAAAGTTTTCTATGAACGTTGGTCATACAGTAGATTCGTTTCAGGAATAAGCCGGGTATCAAAATTAGCATATTGCAATACTTCAAATATTGTAGTATTCACAGCACAATATCCAGATTTGCTATTTCCATATCAGTATAAATTAGATCATTAGGAACATGTCATATGCCTTTCCTATGCAGATGCCATTAAATTAAATAGAATAGTTTGAAAAAAATGAGTGTATACATTCATTTCAATGTTTAATTGAAAATAATTGGTTTATATTCCAAACTACATTAATATCATACACAGCGACTTACTCTACTGTATATAGTGACCACTCTAGATAATGAACAGTTAATTGTTTACAGCATCAAGTCCCTATGTTCAGGCTGCATTATTGCGGAAACTTTTTAAGTTTAATTATTATTTATTTAAAATATGCATTCATAAAACAATATATAGATTGGCATAAATTGAAAATTGAAAAACTCCGTGTGCAGTAGCTTAGTGGTTAGCACTGTCCCTTGAACCTCCAGGGTCCAGGTTCGATTCCCTCCTCGGGTTGTGTGCATGAAGTATGCATGTTCGCATGCATCTCAATCAATTTCTTAGAAATTAAATGTTCCTACCCATAATGTCTTATGTTACTGTTTAAGTATTCATACTAATAATACAATAAACATAAAATTATGTAAACCGGATTGTTGGTCCACATTTACATTTCTCATTCTCATCACAAATGAAGCAGAAGCAAATCTGTAAACAAATCAAAACAGCAACGCTGCCCTCTCCTGGGCCTTCAAGAGAGCGGACTAGATCTTTGAGCCTGTTGAAGAAAATCCTATTACTGTACTTGCTGCATACACTCCTACAATAAATGCATCAATTTCCTTACAGTCTTCAAAGGTGAACTCATCCCTCTCTTGGTTTATTTTTTTCAGTCTAACTTCTTGAACATGTCTGATGGAAGAGAACTTGCTAATTCTTCAGTAAACACTTTATCCTGGTCAGAGTCACCACGGATTCATACTGTAGACTATCCTGGGAACACCGGGTCAAAGCAGGGTTACATCCTGGCAGGGCATCATGGACACATATGGAGCTGCATAACTGTGCTGACCAGTTGGCTTTGCTTTCCTCTGTGAACATGCTCTGTCATCTGCTATTGCATTATCTCTAATCCAATTGGTATGGTACAACGTTATGCACAAGGCTCTCATCTCGCTGTAACATGAAACAGTCATAGCAAATCGACTACATTTGAGTAAATATAAATTTTTACATCAGTACAAAAGTCCTTTTGTTTAAATGAACAAACCTACTTTTAAACAACTCATCTATTTTTATAATTAACTTATCTTAAGTAATGTTCAATTTTATTTTGTACTGAATTACCGAATTGTATATATTTTTTTACTTCTTTGATTTATATGTTGGTTTTACTTTAGTTAACACTTAGCTATGCTTCATTACAGTGCCATTGTGCTCATCTATACTGGATTTAATCATAAGAATATTAAGACATAAAATGTTTCTGGAAAACGATGACTGAGAAGAAAAAGTTATGAGTTACCAGTGAAATCTGACCCATAACCCTCAACCTTATGTATGTTCAAAATATTTACTGATATCAAATGCCACTATATTATGCGAGTAATGTCCTTCAGTGATGTCAACACAGCAGGCAACTGCTAACACATCTGTAAATAACATGTACATTGTCTGAATGTGATCAGTACAGCTTTAGAGATACAAATTCCATGCGTGTGTGTGTGTGTGTGTGTGTGTGTGTGTGTGTGTGTGTGTGTGTGTGTGTGTGTGTGTGTGTGTGTGTGTGTACTTGGCCAATAAGTCTGAATTTTCTTTTTGTAGTATTGTGATATACCACATATCCTTTCACTGTATGTCCTCCCTCTATGAATTAAGACCTGGCAGTAAAGTTCACTCTTCATCTTCTGGTCTCTGGGGAAATTTCTTGATGCACAATGGAAGAACAGCGTTCAAAAAGAAATGAATACAAAACAGCTGTGTGTGGCTGTAAAAAATTAGTAAGACTAATCAAAAAAAGTTTTTGTTTTGTTAGGGAGCATAAAGTTTGAAATTTGGAGCAATGGAAAGAGGTCATGTGGTCTAATGACTGACCATATTCCAATGCAATGGACATAAGACTTTATGTGCATGAAGCAATGCACCCATAATGCCTAAAGGCCTATGATAGCTAAATGTACTGAATGACAATGTTATCACATCCATCAAGTCTTTCTTCTCTGATTGCACAGGCATATTCCAGGAATACAATTGTGAAAGAGTGGATCTGGGTCATGAGTAATCAATCATCTTCACACATGATCTGGCCACCAGATTGTGTTCAAAGCTAAAGGAAAGCAAAATATTATAGTGTGTGACTTTTTTTTCTTTTTTCATTTCAGTACATGATGAGAGTGTCTTATCATCAGTAGTGTCAAAAGTATTCACATTCATTACTTGAGTAGAAGTATAGACACTAGGGTTTAAAAAGACTTCTTTAGAAGTTGAAGTATCAACTCAAGCTTTTTACTCAAGTAAAAGTGTAAAAGTACTGGTTTCAAAACTACTTAAAGTAAAAGTAATGTAAGGGGGGAAAAAGCATTAAGGATAAACGCTTAGGCTGTGCCACAGGCCTATATACTACTGTACACTAACACCTCATAAAAAA
Organism: Channallabes apus; assembly: GCA_030522415.1. Lineage (NCBI taxonomy): Eukaryota > Metazoa > Chordata > Actinopteri > Siluriformes > Clariidae > Channallabes > Channallabes apus. Next base: position 49,403,377 of record CM060104.1, read on the forward strand.
AACAGAATAATGTGTTGTTTTTTTGTTGTATTTTTTAACGGCCATAGTGATTTGGGATACTGTATATGGCAATTGAAAAAGAATGCATTTTAGTACAATGCAAATACATTAAAGTACCATGTATGTGTACCACTGAGCATTAACATGTTTTATGGAGAAGAAGATATGATAACTAGTTGTCTATAAGTAACTCTAAGTCAAACTTCAGAGGCATGTCATCAATAACCTTTATTGGAATGTAAATGTACATCCAAGCTTAGCTGCAGGAATCTGTGAGGGCAACATACAAGAAAATTAGTGCACCCAGGGCAGGCTTAGTAACAATTACCTTTGTATAGTTGTCTACAATAAACCTTAATTTCTGTCAGAACGAATGATTAAATCAAGTGATTAATCAAAAAATTATATATATATATATATATATATATATATATATATATATATATATATATATATATATATATATATATATATTGTGACATTTTGCTCAAATCTTGAGTCTCTATCACGGACATCTTCGTCTACTTATCACAGCCTTATCAACCAAAAATGCTATTTTTGGCATGACGTCATGTGCAGGTGCGATGGATCGCGTACCAACCAATAGGGTGTCGGAATGGTATGTTTATACTATACATTCTAAAATATAATAGGAGTAACGAGGCTATTTTTAAAATGTAAGGAGTAGAAAGTACAGATAATTGCATGAAAATGTAAGGAGTAGAAGTAAAAAGTCGGCTGAAAAATAAGTAAAGTATAGATACCCAAAATTTCTACTTAAGTAAGGTAACGAAGTATTTGTACTTCGTTATTTGACACCTCTGCTTATCATAGTAAATTAATGGATTGTATATCATACATGCATTGTCTAACTGCATATGCACTACCATTCAAAAGTTTGGGGTCATTTTCTAACTCTATGATGGTTCCTGATTTTTATTTCTGTCTACATTGTAAAGGAATGCTGAAGGCGTCCAAAAAATTTTCAGGCTGATAACTCTAAATGAACTTCTCGTCTGCAGCAGAGGTAGGTTTTGGTCTCGCCCTCCTGGGACGGCCTTCATGAGAGCCAGTTTCATTATGGTGCTTGACGGATTTTGCAAATGCACTTGACAACACTGTTCTTGCAAGAACTATTACAGAAAGGCCGACCTCTGTGCCTTAAATAACAACTAACTGGTGTTTTTCTTGTTGTTACTTAATTACCTAATTCCATATGTGTAAGAGCCATATTTTACTTTGTGAATTTGTTGTTGTGTTTATTTATTTTATTTTATTGTATTTTGTTGGTTGTGCACTAAGCACCAAGTTTATTAGCTATTAATAAGTCTATTAGTTAAGCATCCATTTATGACAATCGTAGGTTGGCCTGTGATGTCATTCCACTGTTACACGTAGTTGCATGACTATGTCACTGTAAAAAAAAGTCAGTTTAGATATGGAAGTTGGGGAGAACACAAGTTTTTGACCGTAAGCCAACTTAAACCAACATAAGCTACAGATACAGCAAATAGGTTGTTGTAACCGCAGTGGATTTATTGGATTTACTCAAGACAACTCTACGTAGTTTTGATGCTGAAAATAAAACAACAGACAAAGAGACCAATGGACTTCCGTGTCGTGAGTAACCAAATACGATAAAAAGATACAGTACGTGTCAAAACCTGTGAAATAACATGCCTGTACAATATGTGTTATTTTATAGTTTTGAAATCCCCAGTATTGTTGTAGAATGTAGACAATAAATAACTAAACAAAAAAAAAAGAACTTTGCAAGTGTTCTAAAACCTTTGAACGGTAGTGTACATCCATTGTCCTGTAATGTAGTTAAAAATCCCATTGGCGGCCTCCGAGTGGTGCAGTGTTAAAGTGCGTGGCCTATCATCCAGAGATCGCTGTCCTCCGAGTGTGTTACGTCGCCGCTAACGGTGCGCGAGCAAGCAGTTTGAAAAAAAAGATGAGATCGGCTGGCGTCACGAGGTTCGGAGGAAACACGTGATTGTCTTCGGCCCTCCCGGCTGAGTAGTAGTCTGGAATTCTGGAACACCCCCCCCCCAGCCCCCCCCGCCCCCCAAAAAAAATTTTTTTTTTTTTTTTTAAATCCCATTGGCGAGCAAGATGGTTTGAACAAAACTAGACATAGAAAATGCTACAGCTTCCCACATAGTCTTCCTCAAGGGTCTTTTGCACAAAGCGTGTGTGTTGTGACGCTATTTTTTGGTCATAACCGTGAGTGCACTATAGCACCCAATGCAGCAAAACGAAGAGTTGATGAATGAGAAGAATAAGCTCAGTTAAGAGAATGAGGAGTAAATCAGTAAGAGTGAGGTGAGGACGGCATTCAAGAGGATAAAAAGTGGAGAGGCAGTTGGTCCTGATGATATGATATGGAAGTGCTTAGGAGAGGTGGCAGTAGAGTTTCTGACTAGTCTGTATAACAAGATTTTGGAGAGTGAAAGGATCCCAGAGGAATGGAGGAGAAGTGTCTTAGTGCCGATCTTTAAGAACAAGGGGGATGTGAAGAGCTATGGCAACTACAGAGGAACAAAGCTAATAAGCCATACAACGAAGCTTTGGGAAAGAGTAGTGGAAGCTAGGTTAAGGGTGAGCATTTGTGAACAGCAATAGATTTTCATGCCTAGAAAGAGTACAACACAGATGCAGTATTTGTTTGAGGATGCTGATGGTGAGGTTGACAGAAGGTAATAAAGAGTTGCATTGTGTCTTTGTAGATTTAGAGAAAGCGCATGACAGGGTGCTGAGAAAGGCGCTGTAGTGTTGTATGAGGAAGTCTGGAGTGGCAGAGAAGTATGTTATTTTGGTGCAGGACATGTACCAAAAAAACTATTTGCCCCCCTCCTGATTTCTTATTCTTTTGCATGTTTGTCACACAAAATGTTTCTGATCATCAAACACGTTTAACTATTAGTCAACGATAACACAAGTAAACACAAAATGCAGTTTTTAAATGAGGGGTTTTATTATTTAGGGAGAAAAAAAATCCAAACCTACATGGCCCTGTGTGAAAAAGTAATTGCCCCCTGAACCTAATAACTGGTTGGGCCACCCTTAGCAGCAATAACTGCAATCAAGCGTTGGCGATAACTTGCAACGAGTCTTTTACAGAGCTCTGGAGGAATTTTGGCCCACTCATCTTTGCAGAATTGTTGTAATTCAGCTTTATTTGAGGGTTTTCTAGCATGAACTGCCTTTTTAAGGTCATGCCACAACATCTCAATAGAATTCAGGTAAGGACTTTGACTAGGCCACTCCAAAGTCTTCATTTTGCTTTTCTTCAGCCATTCAGAGGTGGATTTGCTAGTGTGTTTTGGGTCATTGTCCTGGTGCAGCACCCAAGATCGCTTCAGCTTGAGTTGACGAACAGATGGCCAGACATTCTCCTTCAGGATTTTTTGGTAGACAGTAGAATTCATGGTTCCATCTATCACAGCAAGCCTTCCAGGTCCTGAAGCAGCAAAACAACCCCAGACCATCACACTACCACCACCATATTTTACTGTTGGTATGATGTTCTTTTTCTGCAATGCTGTGTTACTTTTACACCAGATGTAACGGGACACGCACCTTCCAAAAAGTTCAACTTTTGTCTCGTCGGTCCACAAGGTATTTTCCCAAAAATCTTTTTCAATCATTGAGATGTTTTTTAGCAAAATTGAGATGAGCCTTAATGTTCTTTTTGCTTAAAAGTGGTTTGCGCCTTGGAAACCTGCCATGCAGGCCGTTTTTGCCCAGTCTCTTTCTTATGGTGGAGTCGTGAACACTGACCTTAATTGAGGCAAGTGAGGCCTGCAGTTCTTTAGATGTTGTCCTGGGGTCTTTTGTGGCCTCTCGGATGAGTTGTCTCTGCGCTCTTGGGGTAATTTTGGTCGGCCGGCCACTCCTGGGAAGGTTCACCACTGTTCCATGCTTTTGCCATTTGTGGATAATGGCTCTCACTGTGGTTCGCTGGAGTCCCAAAGCTTTAGAAATGGCTTTATAACCTTTACCAGACTGATAGATCTCAATTACTTTTGTTCTTATTTGTTCCTGAATTTCTTTGGATCTTGGAATGATGTCTAGCTTTTGAGGTGCTTTTGGTCTACTTCTCTGTGTCAGGTAGCTCCTATTTAAGTGATTTCTTGATTGAAACAGGTGTAGCAGTAATCAGGCCTGGGGGTGACTACAGAAATTGAACTCAGGTGTGATAAACCACAGTTAAGTTATTTTTTAACAAGGGGGGCAATCACTTTTTCACACAGGGCCATGTAGATTTGGAGTTTTTTTCTCCCTTAATAACGTAAACCTTCATTTAAAAACTGCATTTTGTGTTCAATGATGTTATCTTTGACTAATAGTTAACGGTTTTTGATGAGCAGAATCATTTAAGTGTGACAAACATGCAAAAGAATAAGAAATCAGGAAGGGGGCAAATAGTTTTTCACACCACTGTATGAGAGCTGTAAGACAGTGGTGAGATGTGCTGCGTGACAAAAGAGTTTAAGGTGGAGGTTTGCATTCGAGGATCGGCTCTGAGACCCTTCTTGTTTGCTACCATATATGGACAGGAAGACAGACAGGATTCTCCATGGACGATGATGTTTGCACATGGCATTGTGCTTTGTAGTGAGAGAAGGGAACAGGTGGAGGAAAATTTAGAGAGATGGAGGTACACACAAAGCAGAGGAATGAAGGTTAGCCGTAGTAAGACAGAATACATGTGTGAATTAGAAGGATCCAAGTGGAACGGTGAGGCTACAGGAAGCAGAGGTAAAAAAAAAAAAAAGTGCAGGACTTTAAGTACTTAGGGTCAATAGTCCAGAGCAACAGAGAGAGTGGAAAGGAAGAGAAGACGCATGTGCAGGAAGGCTTCAAATGGGTGGAGAAAAGTGTCAGGTGCTTTATGTGACAAAAGAGTATCAGAGAGAATGAAGGAAAGGTGTACAAGACAGTAGTGAGACCAGCGATGCCCTACGGCTTAGAGCCAGTGGCACTGAGGAAAAGACAGGAGGCAGAGTTGGAGGTAGCAGAGCTGAAGATGTTGAGGTTCCTTTGATAGTGACAAGGTTGGATGGTATCAAGAATGAGTTAATCAGACGGAAAACCCATGTTAGATGTTTTGGAGATAAAGTCAGAGAGGCCAGATTGAGGTGGTTTGGTGGTTCAGAGGAGAGATTGTGAGCATATTGGTAGAAGGATGCTGAGGTTGGAACTGCCAGACAGGAGGTCTAGAGGAAGACCAAAGAGGAGATTTATGGATGCAGTTAAAGAGGACATGAAGTTAGTTGATGTACAGTAAGAGAAGAGGATGAAAAAGATAGGGTTAGATAGAGGCAGATGATTCGCTGTGGCGACCCCTGAAAAGGAACAGCCAAAAGACAAAGAAGAAGAAGAACTTTCACCAAAAATGCACTGTCATATGGCAGCTTCTGTTTTGCCCTTCAAGTCAGTTTTGCGTAACTGATCACCTGACAGAAAGAAGTGGTTGCCTTTTAGGCCACATGGTTTGCATATAAGGTGGAAATTCAATGTCTGTAAGAGAAGGATGTCTACTCCCTCACTCACTCACTACAGGCAACATGGGAACACCAATTAGCCTAACCTGCATGTCTTTGGACTCCATGCACACAGACCCTGAAAGGCGGAAATCAAACCTGGGACCTGGAGGTGCAAGGCGAGAGTGCTAACCACTAAGAAGAGGATGTCTAGAGTTGTTTTTTTGTCTTTAAATATTATTAAACGTTTTGCTAGGCGGCACGGTGGTGTAGTGGTTATCACTGTCGCCTTGCACCTCCAGGGTCCAGGTTCGATTCCTGGCCAGACTCGATTCCCGTCTCTGTGTGCATGGAGTTTGCATGTTCTCCCCGTGCATGATGGGTTTCCTCCGGGTACTCCGGTTTCCTCCCACAGTCCAAAGATATGCAGATTAGCCTAACTGGCGTTCCCAAATTGACCATAATGTGTGTGTGTGCTCTGCGATGGATTGGCAGGGTCCAGGGTGTACCCTGCCTCGTGCCCAGAGTCTCCTGGGATAGGATCCAGGTCCCCGCGACCCTAAATACAGGATAAAGCGGTATAGAAGATGAATGAATGAATGAATGAAATGTTTTGCTATAGACAATTGTATCCCTGTTCATTTAATTATAAAAAATAAATTTAAAAAACCTCTATACATTCTAACCACCAGATGGAGCCACACTTCATCAAAAGTGGTCTCGTGGGCGTCTGAATTGCTGGTGGAAGAGGTTTGTGCCTCTCAGCACTACAGTATAGAGTTCCCAGGGGTCATGGGGTGCAAAAATATTTATGAAGAAGCCTTTGCGCACGGATTGACAAACCGAATCCAACGCAATCCAAGTTTCTCAATAAATATAGTGAGCCCTGGGAGGTAACACCAGTAATGGAAAATAATTAATAATTTATGTCGGGTCAGTTCTTTCTTCCCTCAATCAAAGAAAATAGGAGAAAATTGTGGCTACTGTTGCTGCACATCTGACTCTGTACAGCAGAGGGCGTAGTTGAAGAGTTTGCACAGTACTCTGAATTCATCCTAAATGAAAAAATAAAGAAATAAACGACATTAAAAGCATATTTGTCAAGATAAGTCTTTGCTCAATATCACAAAACTGATTTAAAAAATTTTAATGCAAAAAATATTGCAACACTTGTGAATCTCACAAATAAGATGGTCCACATTAAGAATTATAATTGCTGGACAATTTCGTTAAATTGTGTTAAGAGGTAGATAATCTTTGTTTTTGTTTCTTCTTCTTCTTTTTTTTTCTTTGTAAATCACATTATGTCCATGCTCATACCCCAGTGGCTATTAAAATGACTGAAATCCAAACACTAATAGCTGGAAATATGTTTTCCCAACAGGTCTTAATGGATTATTTATGAACTGAACGACCAAGACAAGGGTTGAACCCATTTTTGCACCTTTACGTCAGTCAGATGAAGTGGCACCAAGGTAACCATGGACCCTCCCCTTGGCTTCATCGTTCCATTCATCTGGGACGCGTTGCCAGATTGTCTTCTTTGTAGCTTCTGTAGAACACACTAGATTGCAAAATTGCATATATGTTTAGGAAATAAACTTTGCTTGGAATAATGTTTTTCAAGTTTGTAGGAATAGCTGATAAGGTGTTCAGGTTGGTGTTTTGGGAGATAGGTTTTTCCTTGAGATAGAGAGTGAAAATACGAACACAATCTGGCAACCCCGCTCCTAACTCTAACCAGCGCAGAGCTTTAAAAGACGCGGGCAAGTCAGAAGCAGAGGTAGAAACATTGTATCTTCTTCAAACACGTTGCTCGCTCTCTTGTAACATTAGAATTTTAGTTCTAAAGTTCTTTATTTTCGAACGCCAAATTTGCACTTTGATAATTATACCGGCGTTAATATTGCACAAAGCTATTATTATTATTATTATTATTATTATTATTATTATTATTAATAAAAACTTTTTTATATTTTTAAGTGAACCTATCCGCCTTTTCTCGTCATGCTCATTGGAGGATCAGTGCTCCAGAGTTCTTGTCTTTCTGTCTGAAGAATGGTTTGGATGCGCCGCCGACTTTAAAGATTTTTCCTATGACGATGACGTGGAGTGAGCGGACCTTAAGGAGAACAGGCACCGCACCTCCGTCACCTGCAGCAGCACCGATCAGCGCAGCCAAAAGGAGCCTGTCCAAGCTCAGCCGCAAACACAGCAATGGATCTCTCCAGTAAGTGTGTGAACACAGTGAAAGTTCTCCTCTCTTGTACTAAATATCTCTCTGTCCTTGTAGAAATAGAATGAGTGTCACTTTGAATAACCCAATTATTAGAGTGTTCTGTTATAGTCAGCCATGTTTGCACTCCCAGACAACCAGAGGTTCCAGGCTGTAGTTTCCCTTGTCGCTGTGGACCATCAATAGTAGATCTCCTGTACGCCTACCTGTTGTACTTAAACTTCACCTGGAAATGTGAATAGTAAATTGTGGTACAGTATGTATAGTATAGTGAGGTACCAGAAGGAGCACTGGGATATCACATGCACCTTATCACACACATGGCAAAGTCATGACGAGGAAAAGTGTGACCGAGTTAACTTTAGTAGTACTGTACCTATAAGAGTTGACACACAGAGACTTTACATTTTGCTGTGACATATTGGTGACATATTGCTATGACATCTGCCTTCTAAATATCAACCCTTTCTGACGCTTGATCTAAAAATATCAAAGATTAGTATGTGGAGGCTAATGCAGAAAGAGCAGGGATGTACAGTTATACAGTACATAGTTACCTGGCACTGCTACAGGGATCGACTGGTTTTGAGAAATGGTGGAAATTTTCCCGATGGGCGCTTTTTTCCCTCTGGGTGGACCACTGTTTTTTTTTCCCCCCCCAATGCTCTTAGACTCTGTGACAGGACACAAACTGTCTCTCACACACTACCAATTCACTGCCATTCAGAAACCTAACATATGATGTTATCAGGTGTATTATTATCACATATCATCCTTCCAAGCTTTCTGAAATAAAAGCACCACTACTATCTGAGGAAATGTAATTTTGAGCCATTGACTGTTTGCTGACTTTGATTCCCGCCTTGGGTGTGTGTGCATGTAGTTTGCATGTTCTCCCTGTGCTAGATGGGTTTCCTCACACATTCCAAAGACATGCAGGTTAGGCTAATTGCCGTTCTCAAATCGCCCATAGTGTGGGAATGAACGTGTGTGTACAGTATGTGTATGCGTATGAACTCTGATGGATTGGCACCTCATCTACTGTAGGGTGTACCCCATCTTGTGCACTCCTTGTGATAGGCTCCAGATCTCCCCACCACCCTGTATGCATGATAAAGCTATTTACGTGATGAGTGAGAGTGAATGACTGAAGTATCAATGAATGAAGTATACAAAAATGAACTGAATAATTTGTATCATATGTAAACTATTTTTATTTGATTGCTGGTGATTATATGGAATCAGTTGAGACGAAGGAAAACGAAACAAAAAGGAACCAGTAAAGAAACTTTGCAGGATGACATACAGTACATATACTACTACTACTATGTTTATGCAATGTATGAGTTACACAAAATACAGTTATTCAACTTTCTTTTGATCTTATAATAAAACATACACACATGTATGTGGATATTCACTGACAGTAACACAATAGGATATTAATAATATGATAATTACAATATTAATTCTCAATAAAATATGTAATTCAATATTACATATAATAATACAATATTACATATATACAGTAGATTACTGTGCAATATTTACAGATGCTCATTATATAATTTATAGTCGTAGTAACACAATGTAATGGATTTGTAAAATGATCATAAAGATTATAACAGAATTTATTGACTTTGAGGTCAGTACTCACTTAAACTCATTATGTTTTTAGGAACTAAATGCTGAACTAAACATTTGTCAGGCTTTTATAACGTAAAGCATTCATTATCCAGTATGTGTGGCACTTAGCTGGAATGCTTTTAAATAGACTCACTTTTCACAGGAAGTATTATTTTAATATTTTTCAAGCATGGTTCGTATACATAGCTGGTGTACTTCCCTGTGCTGAAAGGGGACTGTTGTTCCTCTGCATGAGCGAAGTACAGGATTTGCATATGTTCTTGGAAGTTCAAGTTCCAGCCTTACTTTACATCAGAGTTTCCTTGATTCTGTCTATTAAAAAAAAAGAACATAGTGGAATGTTTTACAGTAGGGTCGGAGTGTTCCTTGTTTCTAGTCGATGTGATTTTGAACTCTGTAGTTATTCCAACCCCCTCTTACTGTTTTACTCAGATCCAGCTCATCGGGTGGCACTGCCATGTCTGTGGAGGGCGTGGGCTTCAGGCAGCCAGCCAAGAGCAAAATTCGTCGCCATCAGCACCGCCTTTCCTCTGTATTCAGCCGTGGTGTGCTCTCGGCTCGTGGGGACATAGCTTCCACTGGAGCAGTACCTTCAGTAACGGACGATCCCTCAGAACTGTCCTGTGACATAACAGTACCGGGAATCCTGAAGATTTTTGGCAATGAGATCTGCGAAGGTGCCAACTATAAGAGTGTCCTGGCTACAACTCATTCCAGTGCCAAAGAGCTGGTGAAAGAAGCACTCGAGCGGTGAGGGCACCAGAGCTTCCTGTGCTTATTTGGGTGGATTCATCATTGTTCTGTTTATTACTCACTTGTGTCAGAAATGTTCACACACACAAGCTCTCTGCTCTGACCCTGCACTTTTGCTATTAAAGGTATTAAGAGATTTCCCAGCATGGTAATAGGCTTGGTAATAGCCTTTATTGAAATCATTTTAAAAAATCCACACATAGAGGCTTTACATATCGAAAACTGCGAAATAAGGCGTGCGAATGTGCATGAGCAGTTGGATGGTGTGCACAATTAGGGGATGTGTTATAGGTAATTTAAAAAGGAATACTGCATGATGACATACTGTAATATGCAGGTAGTGGGGGGATAATGTAACTTGAGAGTTACATGTAGTTACATGAGAGTTAATGTGACTTTTGTGAGATTTTTGTTCGTGCTTCAGATCTCATTTTACTTTTGGAGGAGGATTTAGAAAATTTTAAAAACTTAACAATTAGAAAATTACAGTTACAACCCAATCTATTATACAGCATGAAAATGTAGACCTACATGTGACCTACAGTACAAACCAATTTATCACGATCTGCTTATATGAGTGCCTTGGCGGTGTGTGTTAACGGAGGCGTCATCAAACTGTTTTCAGACATGTCAGGTACAGTAGAACTAAATTTAGCATTACTTTTATAGCATTTCAATTTTACCACTGCCAGAATACGGGAATGATATTGCAAAGATGTAGCACTCTCAAAATTAGCATATTATTATAAAAAAAATACATTTGGTCACAGAAACAACCAAAAACTAAAAAAACATGTGATCAGGTACATCGTTGCCATTTATTTGTCTATGTGACCCTTTTCTTTTTTTTTTTGCTCAGTCATGCTTGTTAAAATGGAATAAAATCCAGTTCATTATATCTCCTACAGGTTGTGCTGAAAAAAAATATATATATTACTATATACTGCACAATCCCAAACCCCTAAATACAAAAAAAACATATAGCAAAACCAAAAATGGCTAAAATGCTCATGCTTCATCCGGAGGTCGCTGGTTCGGTGATGCTGTAACCTCTCACAGCCGGAGGTCTAGAGTGAGCTGATTGGCTGAGCTCTCTCCGAGGGGAGGGATGAGAGGTACTCAATGCTCCCATATTAATCACGGCTCTACAGCCAATCAGGGGCGTCTGTGAGCTCGCCCACGCGGGAAGCCAGGATAGCGCTGTCCTCCAAGTGTGTTACAACGCCTCCAATGGTGTGTGAGCGACCAGTTCGGAAAGTTTCGGTCAGCTGGTGTCACGTAGTTCGGAGGAAACCGGTCCTCCCGGCTGAGTGGTAGTGGCAGCTTTAATGTGGGATCCTAAGCTTAATATTACCATGTAGTAAATAGGGTCATTTTGTCTGCTAAATAATTCCACTAGTGTTATACCTGACTTGTGGCCATATACTAATGCACTCTCTGCAGTTCCTCTATAACCCCTGTTAATATATAATTAATACTTATTGTTATTATTATTAACTGTTATTATTTATTATTAACTCCTTTAATTACATTTTTCTACACAGAAGTCTTTAGTTATACAAGCCATAATATCATATAATAATGCACCCGTAGGCCCAGTAGTAGTTTAGTGGTAAAACCTCTTTGATAATCGCTTCAGGAACGAGTCCCAGGCCTGCCACTGTTCTGCCCTTGAGAAAAACCATGCACCTTTAATTGCTCATCCAAACTAAGACTACTGTAGATCCTGGCTTCTGTGTACAGGTAGGCAGATCTACCAACTGAATAAGTTCAGTTATGGATGCTGGAAAGTTTTCTTTTGTTCTGGAAAACTGAGACATTAAACCCTGAGTGTGACGTCATACCAAAATATTCCTGGCTCAATCTCCGTCCTCTTCCTTTCAAAAACTTTTGTTTGTGTCATTGGATGAAAAACAAAGACGTGCTAGGCGAGAACAAGGGGGGAAAAAAGAAGAATGCATTAAATATAATGTACATTCTGTACAATTAACCATAATGCTTACACATTATCATTGATTATCAACTTTTAATTATTAAACTTAGACAGTAAACTTGTGGCAGGATCACGAACACTCAAGGATCTACCAATGCCTAGGTCGTTTTAATGTTATGGCTGAGCAATGTATGTTACATGCTATAAGGCTATGAAGTGTGTGGATGGGATTAACAAGAATGTCAAATTTAGAGCTGTTGAACTGTGGGTTTATAGCTTAATACTGTTGCACGATGGGGAAAGAAAAGAAAGAAAAGAAGAATAAAACAGCCATTGTGCACATGGGCAGATGTCTGTTTGAGTTAAGTTGAATGTCTGGATGCCAAATGTCCCATTTGTGTTAGAGATGGGGGGAAATCTGAGCAGGAACGAATTCCTTCAATGCAATGCAAACCATGAATGCTAACCACTAGGATGCTGACTCGGGTTTTTAGAAAGTGGGTTTCTTTCACTTTTTTGCCATTCCACAGCTAGACTCATTGTGCGTGTTACAGTATGTGCGTATGTACTTGAGATCGTGTCTGTACTACTACTGTACATATACATAAAATCAGCAACCAGGCAGAAGCAGCACAGCATTCTTTACAAAGAGTGAATGTGCGTCTTCCATTATACCATTATAAGTATCAGTGCACCACCATGTTCTCCCTGTTATATTTATCCACATACTTATCATCATATAAAAAACTTCACTATCCAATTCTCCACCCTTTCATTTCATATCCTTGACACCTTGTGCAAAAATCATATTTATGCCTGTGTCTTTGGTTGTGTTTTTATAGCTACTCTCTGAACAAGACGGATGCTGATTCCTATGTCCTTTGCGATGTTATCGGTTGCATCAGAGAACAAGAATGGAGGAGCGAGTGTGTGCGTGTAGTGGGAGATAACGAGCGGCCGCTGCTCCTGCAGTCGCTCTGGAAGCCCAGAGAAGGATACGCTCGGCGCTTTGAAATCCAGAGCAGAGCAAGCGTAGAAGAGAAGATCTCCAGAAATAAGGACACAGTGACTGCAGGTACAGCATGGCTATGTGTCTACATACAGTAAGACCATTGTAATATATACAGTAGTAATAGATTTCTACCCTCTGTTAGAGCATCTTTTATGAAAGACACTTTCATAATATATCATATTATAGGGATGCAATGTGTTGGCTAGTTCAAGCGTGAAAATTAATTCTCTTGCTCCCAGAATCACTTACCATCAGGAAAGAGCACTTCATTAAAGAGATATTCTGGACTTTCAGGTCATCAGCTGACTTCATTTTATTGCCAAATCACATTGGCAATAAACTGGCTGAGCCTAGACCAACAGAAGCAAACCCCAGATCATAGTACTGCCTGTAGAACCTAGTACAGTGGAGACTACGCATGATGAACGCATCACTTCATGCACCTCCTATCTTACCCTGACACGCCCATCGCTATGGAATAGGGTCAATCCGAACAAATCAGACCACATGAACTTTTTCCATTGCTCCAAAATCCAAATGCTCCCTAGCAAATTGAAACTTTAGTTTGATTAGTCTCACTAACAAGTGCTTTTCTTATGGCCGCACAGCTGTTTAGTCCCAGTCCTTACTTTCGCTATGAAACATAGTGCAGCTACTGTTTACTTATTTATTTATTTTTTATAATGCATTGGCAATATTTTTTCTTACAGCCACATTTCCTTAACGTTGAACAGTTTTAACCCAATTCCAGTCATTTTAATGTATGAGATTGTAATAGATGCCTTGATTCAGTATCCAGTATTACTTTAATCAGTGTACCTTATGAAGCTCTCTAAAGACTGTGTTAACCTTTATTACTGTTTGCTAGGTTACAAATCCATGGTAGGGTTTCTATTAAACACAAATTTAGATACCTAGCCACAAATCACTCATGAATGCTTCAGCATATTTTATGTCATTTTTAAGCGTTTTTTTTTCTTCTTCCTCCAGGGCTAAACGCTCAGGCTCGTAAACTACAGAAGACGCGCTCACGGGGGAGGTCTGTGGTGCTCGGCGAGAGTGGGCGGGGCATCGCCGCAGACATCGGGTCGAGTCTGTGCAGGAGTCTCAGCGAAGCAGATCTCAGGCCCTCCTCAACTGAGCCCCAGCAGAGCCTTACGAACCGATCGGGCGGGGACGACTGCGAGGTCTACAAAGAGCCTCCCTGTGCGGCTGGCAGAAGAGAAGAGACGGAGAGCGGCGATGACAACTGCACACAGTATTCCATTCATCCGCCCGTGCACTTCCCTTACTTCCTGCTACTGCAGGGCTTCAGTTACAGACAGGTAGTACAAATTTGCCCCACCTCTACTACACCTCCTCCCCTCACTTGCTTCTCTTCTCTCCCCTCTTCCTTCATCCAACATAAGTCCTACTGTTTTTTTTGGGGGGGGAGACGGATGGGGGGATTCCTGATATGGAGATATTTTATCCCCGCAGGCAGTGCTATACCATTCGACCGCCGGTTCCTGTTTGATCACGTCTAAAACATGATTCTCCCACATCTCTGTCTCTTCAATGCCTTCAATGCTTCAATGCTTTGGGTCCGTGTGACGCCGGCATGCAATGGAGCATATTTTATTCCATGACCCCTCGATCTCACTGGAAAAGAACACAAAGAGATCCTGAGTGCCAGGCAGAAGGGAAAATCTTCTAAAAAAAAACAGCTGTATGTGCACAAACCGACTGCATGTAAAAACACGAGGCAGGAAGCAGTGTGCAGAAAGTTGGGTGTCCAGAGGGTGGACACGTTTCCTGGCAGATTAATTTTGTCTGTTGAGTGATTAGCACACCACAACATTTTCACAAAGGATGATGTGCAGTAGGGAAGTGAAGCAACGATGGATTCACAGGGAATAAGAATAGGATTTACTATTTCACTTATTCATTATAGCTTAACTGTTATAATGTCCCACTAGCTTTTGACTTGAAGAATTTTCCTGTTTGGAGACTTTTATTTTATTATTATTTCATTTCAATCTTAAAAAGTTGTTTAATATAAGGAGGTTCACTCTAAAGCATGCTGCAGCGTTGTGCAACCCAGGTGCGGTTTATTCCTTTATTTATTTTCCGATCATTAAATATTAACCAAACCCAGGTAACACACTGAACAATAAATGAATTGTTTACTATAACTGGCTTATTCACAATCGGTGTCAGACAAGCCAAATCGCCGAGGCAGACTCGAGACAGACTTGTTCAGGGATCTGCTTTACATACTTACATACTTACATACCGCCGTCTGCAATAGTGCCCCTCCTAATCAGCGTCTCATCCGCAAGCACGAGAGAGCCGTTACCGCTCTAAACATTGTACTGAGTTGCACATGTGAAATGTCCCAGTTAACACATCTGCGTGATACATAAAGAGCAGTGGGAAAATGAATCACATCATTCTTCGGTTTTAGGTTATAGGCTCTATAAAAATTATGAAATAATTGTGGCAGGGGTTTTCTTTTGATTTGTTTGTGTGTATGATTTATTTGTGTGTTTGACTCAAATATCTTCGAAGAAGAAGAAGAAGAAGATGGATAACAGATGTATGTGAAGCTTCCAGCCTGGATCAGTTTCTCTACTGACCAATAAAAAGACATTTATGTCATATTAATTTTATAGTCATGAAAAACATGATTTCAGTTGCGGTCACGCTCCCTGTTTCTGAGCTACAACAGCATGAATAGACGTCGTCCATCTGGATGGAGTATTTTTACATATATTTAAATACTAATATGGTTATAAGGAATGGAAAATTTCACCAAAAATTGGGTAATCATTATGCATTGTAGAAACATGTTCACAGATGTTTCATTTTTTTAATTTTATTTACAATCACACTAATCATAGTGGTTAGCACTGTCACCTTGCACCTCCAGGGTTTGATTCCCCGCAAGGTTTGATTCCTGTTTCTGTGTGCACGGAGTTAGCATTTTCTCCCCGTTCCTATTGGGTTCCCTCCAGGTTCTCCGGTTTCCTCCCAAGTGCAAAGAAATGCAGATTAGCCTAATTGGCGTTCCCAATTGCCCGTAGTGTGTGCGCAGTGCAATGGATTGGCACCCCATCCAAGATGTACCCTGCTTCGTGCCCTAAATCTCCAAGGATCGGCTCCAGGCCCGCTGTGACCTTGTATACAAAGATAGAGTGGTACTGTATAGCCAATGAGTGAGTGAGAGTGAGTTAATTTCAGCATTATGTATTAAACCTTATCATCACTTTTTTTTATAACTGAATTGCTATAAAGGCAAAAGAATCATCTGGTTCATCATGTTCCTTGTAACTCATATTAAATGATACTTCAATCTAATTTTAATTGTATTACATCAATGTTGCTCAGAACTAATATTCCATCTGTTCATATTTTCAGGACTTCATCATCTATTCTCTAAACAGCAGCTTCACCATTTTTGGCTGTAATTCAAAGCAATCTGATGAAATAAACAAGCAGCCAGCGGTAAGTGCGACTCTTTGGGCTCCTGATATCCAATCCCAGCACTGCTGCATTCAGAGACTCCAGGTCACGACTTCTGACCCTCAGCAAAATGACAGGAAAGGACCAGTTGTCACGATCCTGAAGCCCTTCCAGGGAGCTTTGGTTAAGAAAAACGGAGCTGTTATCAACCAGGAGGTGGAGCTTCATTCGGGAGATGTCATAGGCCTGGGCGAGAATTATCTCTTCATGTTTAAGGATCCTGAAACTGAAATTTTGGAAAACGCTCCCAGTGTAGCTCTTCCATGGCTGCACGACCCACCAGAGTCTCATCCTCCGGTGTCGTTTCCTGTGCATCAGACATGCGTGTCGTCGACATCAGAGGGCTCGGGAACACCATGTGCTGCACAAATCACCCTGCCCTGCTTGAAGGACACAAACGGACAAGAGCTCGTTCTCTTTTATGACGTAGATCATGAAACACTGGTCCTAGAGGAGATATTAACAAAAGCAGACCATTATGAAGACCTACCCAAGCTCACCCCAGCTTTCCTGATGTGTTTATGCCTTCAGCAATCAGCCACGCATTTTCCTATGACAGACCTGCGACGACTCCTTCTGCATTTAGCCAATGAGGTTCAAATAGCTGTATTGGTGAGATTCTGATCTTAATAGAGAGTCAATGAATGTCAATGATGTAATTCTTTTGTGATCCTGACTATTGTTTTTATTTTTATACAGGAAAGAGCAAAGGGGCTTGCAGATATTCAATCACAAATGTAGGTATCATCTTTAGAATCGAACTATCAGGAGATAAAATGCCACATCTACACTACACATCAGAACAATTAATGGCTCCATGTGTTTTAGCTGTATGATGGATGTATTTCCATTTGAGTCAGAGTTGAAGTGCTCGACTGTACACATTACGAAACAGTGTTTGAGACACATACGCCACACTTCTTCCGAATCTAAAAAGTCATCACAGTAGCTTTGCAAACTGTTTTAACCAGGCAATGGTTGGAAAAGAGAATGGGGCGCAACCTCTGGAAGCAGGACATACTGTACAACACCTAGATAACATCTAACACATTTCACTAGATCATCATGGACATACCTGGATACAAAGCTGTATATTATCTTCACAGGGAAGCTGTCGACGCAGCGGAGCCACAGCCGGAGAACCTCCTCATAAGCCTACAACCGCTTGTTCTGTGGATGGCCAACTCCATCGAGCTCCTCCATTTCGTCCATCAAGAAGTGCCCTGCTTGTTGCATGGAATTTCACAAATGGAGGAGGAAGAGGAGGAAGATTGCATGGGTAATTCTTTTACAGAAGAGAACAATCATTCAATATCAGAGTGATGATGATGATGATATTCTTCATTGTTGACCAATAATCTCCCTGTCTGTCCATGTTCCTGAAAGCCGTGTTGGAGTTGCGCTTGTCTACTGTGCGGCCTGCCAGCGAGGAGGCCATGACGGTCCTGGAGGAGGTCATTATGTTCACCTTCCAGCAGTGCGTCTATTACCTCACTAAGGTCAGTGTGCTCCTGCTCCGGTGTGAACTGCCTGTTTAATAACCCCAGCCACTTTAACTTCTGTGCATAATAGCTGCTTGTTTTTATCACACAGGACCTGCTGTTTCTGTAGGCACTGAAACTGTGTAGGAAAAATAAGCCTACTCAACTTTAGCACAACATGCCGTGTGGGTTTGTTTTGTATCGCTCTGGCTGGAATGAATGAGAAATTATCACGGAGGCGAGAATCAATTTGGAGAGCAGCGACATTATAGCAGTAGCATTGTTGAGTAGATAAATGTGGAGCATTCATATAGCGCTAAGTACTTCATCATTTAGAAATTTTGCTAACAGGTGGCTAATTTAACAAACCACAATGTTTTTAAAAAGGAAATTATTCAGATTTTACAAATATTTGGAAAATTTGGAAAGATTTGTAATAATAGGCCTTACCAGCCAAATTATGGATATTCCTTTTATCCATGCATGGGGTGCCCATCCATAGCAGGGCATGACCACACACATATTCTCACATACATACCCAATTATCTTACTCACTCATCATCTATACAGCTTCATCCTGTATCCAGTGTTGCAGGGGACCTGGAGTCTATCCCAGGGGACTTAAGGCACGAAGTGTGGTACATAAACACTCATTCAGACACTATGGGCAATTTGGTAATGCCAATTAGAATAATATGCCTGGAGGAAACCCACCAAGCATGGGAAGGAACATGCAAGCTCCATTCATACCGAGGCGGGAATCAAACTTAGAACCTGGAGGTGCAAGGCGACAGTAATAACCACTAAGCCACAGTGCCACCCATACTCTTTATTCTAGGAAATTTAGAACGGCCAATCGACATAGATCTCGTGTGTTTGGATTGTTTGAGGAAGCTGGAGGAAACCAACTAATCGTATGCAAAATCATGCAAAAGTAAATGTTTCCATATTACTAAAAACCCAACACACTATGGATCTAAATTCCTTCTTGCTAAACATGTCCTTTACGGTTTCAGCTGAAAACCAAACACAGATCCTCAAAGGACCAGCATTTTGTTCATGTGGAAAGACAAGATCCTTGTAAAGTCGTGTCGGCTGTAATATTGTGCTTATAAGATGAGACGCAATGAAGGAAGACACTGCACAAACATTTCCTGAACAGGAAATAAATCACACATATCTAGAAACTGAGAGTGGACAGACTCAGCTGGAGATAAATCTACTGACTCCACATTAAGTTACATTATAATTAGCTTTTATCTCATGCTCTGTTTCCTTCTTTATTATAACTGTAGGGAGATTTGTAACAAAATGTTCCCTATGCTGAGTGGTTTGCACGCATTACTAGACCTCGCTGTAGGCATATTTATTAAATTAATAAAGAAAGTGTCTCGAACAAAGTAAAAAAAGCTTCCTTTTTAATTACTTCAGGATTTCCACTTGAACTGTTCCTTGTGGTCAGTGGAACATGGGCAATCCTCCAGCTTCCCCTCAGCCTTGAAGCATTAGAAAACCTTTTCCTAATGTTCATTCCGTCTCCTGTTTATATTAAATACGGTTACCAAAATCTGACCTATCAAAGCGTAAAACAAGTAGGAAATCTAGTTTAACAGAATAACAGACTGAGCAGCACAGAAGCTTCTCAAACCTCACATTCTGAGAAAGCGCTTTACTGTAAGTGGATCGTTTTCCACCTCTGTCTGAAATCAAAATTGAGGTTCATGTTAGTACATTACAGTAGGTTTTGTTTGTTATACTGTAAGATTTCCTGTTCCGCACAGTAAAGGTGAAGTTAGTCACCCGGGATGTGAGTACAATGTGAATAATCAGGGCCACAACCCTTGTTCTGTGTAAAAATGCATTCCAGTGCGTTTAGCTGAGACTCATATAAAGCTTCTGCAGTCAGTCCAATGGGCTACACTGTACTGGTGTCTTTTAAAGTTACTGAATATTTCGGACAGATTTAACCATTTCCCACAGAAATAGCTGTTAGTTCAGAGAAAGAAAAAAGTTAAATATGTGTGCAAAGCAAAACGTTTTATGGAGATCACCTTGTATGGGCATATAAACCTGGACTATCCCTTTAAATAAATAAAAAAAAGGTATCAAATGTAATCTGGGGATAAATAGGGATGTTTGAAGGTGCATATCCTTGCTAAAGCAGTTAAATCAAATTTTCCTTCCATTTCTCTTGATCATTCAGATCAAATTTGCCGTAACCTGCAGTTGGGAACTGTTCCATGTTCTGTTTTGGAAAATTGCTTGTGAGCCATCCCGTCTCTGAGAAAATCTGAATTCATCATTGGTTTCTGGTACATTTCAGTTCTTCCCTGGTCTTGAAAATGATTTGCCATGGGAAGTTTTCCATAGGCGTTGGCTGATCGGAGGGATTTTAGGGTCTGGAGTCTATTGAAGCCTTGGTCTGAGGGAAGTCTACTTCATGGAAGATTTGTGATTTGGAAGATTGCATTCATCAGAGAATTCCTTCTACTAAATGATGAAGTTGGCTGAGCATTAAGCAAGAAATACCCTGCATAATCAATATCACTTGACCATTTCATCTGTCCAAATAACCCAGTTGGTTAAGTTAATCCTTAGCTTGTTGCAGGAAGGTTGTATCAGGATGCAATGTGTGACAAACTGATCATTCTAATCGATCCATATTCCCTCACGTCTCAAATTTATTTTCATCTTTTTTTTATATTCTATAAAGCTGACTTGCTATTAAAAGCAAGTAAATAAAATTGAATTGAATTGAATTGATAAAGAAAATAATGTACCTGCTGATTTATTTATTATTAACTGTGCATTCAGGAAATACCAGCAACACAAATGTTCCTTTAGTACCTATAACGCCATGGTGAATAGTTAATATTTTTAATAGGACAATGGAACAAAATACAAACCTAACTATTATGAAAGACAACAGATGGTTTATAGTTTGAATAACATTTGCAGCTCTCTGTTTAATTTGTAGGTCTGCTACGCCTTTCTATCTAGCAGAAAAGGAAGCAGCTGCTGGCTGGCTTAGAAAAATAAAAGTGTGGTGTGTTTGTGGGTTTGCAATTCCCACAGGCAAGGACATACTCATGTGGTGCTTCAGGGGACATAATAAGTAGTACGGTTTAGAAAAACAAAAACATATTGTGCATATTATGTTTAGAAATATTAAATATACATATGCCTATTGTAGTAAATGGAAGATCATTTACTTTTTATAATGACACATCTGGAAATAAGGATCCATTAAGTTTTTTTTTTTTTTGCTCTTCTGTTAGTTGTTTCTGCGTTTTTGTATTTTGGAGATAAATCATCTCTACATAATCTGTAACAAGGTTGCGAAAGCAGCCAGCGATCGCCAAGTGTGTGTCCATGCTCGAGTGATCCAGCAATTTAAGCATGTATATTGCATATATGATGGGTTAAAAGCACTGCCAAGCACAGACTGGATATGACTGTTCATGGATGGAACAAAGGCAGCGTTGTCATGTCTGGGCACACAGAGAATAAGGGCATGTTGAGCTGGAGAAAGTGGGGGCAGCACACTGGCCTGAATGGAAATTTTTTTTTTTTTTTTTACAAGGCTTTCCCCTTCAGCAGTCTTGTAGTAGAAAATGACAAATAAATGACACATCAAAAGCCATGTAACCATGTAAGACATATACCACCATAGGTCCCTGGTGGAATAGTGGCCAGAATGTGGTGCTCTCACCTGTCATGATCTTGGTTAGATGTGCGGTCAAAGAACCAACCTCAGTTGCACAAGCCAGTGAACCCTCTAGTGCTGGTCCTAAGCCCAAATAAACTGGAGAAGGCTCCATCAGAAAGGGCATCCAGTTTAAAAAACCTGATCCACATAAATTAGATCCAGACCCGTTGATCCGCTGTTGCCACCATCAAAAAAAAAGGGGGGGCCGCCCCTCTCATCACAAGGGCCTGGATCCTATCCAGTTGTCATTTCATCACACACACATACACACTGACATGCTCAGTCCCAGACTATAGGCAGTTTGAGAATGCCAATTCACCTAACCTGCATGTCTTTGAAATTGTGCAAGGAATTCCACCAAGCACAGCACATGCAACTACCATATATGACCCAAGGTTGGGTTCGTACCCTTGACACGTGAGGTGCAAAGTGACAGTGCTAGGGAGCAGCCAAAAGAAAGAAAATAAATGTAAACCACACTACAATTTCTTCTATTTATTTATGTTAATATGCTTGCTCTAATACAGCCATTCCCCAAACTAAGATTAATACCAACAGCCCTGTCACACTCTGACAAAGACTGTGAAGTTCCATTGCATCCTGAAAATATTGACGAACACAAAGAGAACGGAGCCAAAATGGAAAAATGTGAATGCTTGAAACTCATAATACTTCATTACCATGTCCCTGTCACGCTCTCAATGTGTCTATTATGCTGTCACTAATTTCCCACCATGCACATCGCTCACCAGGTCCAATAAGGTCAAACCGAGTTATTACTATGTCCGATCAGATCACACTACGGTTTTACCAGGTGTTTATACTGCTATATAGTGCATACTATGCTTTTGTTAGGTGGGTTGGTAGAAAAAGCGCAATACCACAATTCTTTTTATGATGAAATGATCACATGAGAAAGTCTATCCAGTACTTATACTAAATGAAATGTGTGAATGTGAAATAGCTGAAAACCAACATGCTGATAAATTGCTGCATGCATTTATTCGTTATATAAACACTTATATATATATATATATATATATATATATATATATATACAAACACTAACACATAATTACACAATTTAAAATGAAAAACGTCTTATTTATTAATTATAAATGTGGATGGAATTGCAAGCAGCGTTCAAAGGATAGATGCTCCGGTTTGCTTTGGGCCACATTAAGCTAGAAGGATTGAGCTGTGTTCCCTCAGATTAGTCAAATCCTCCCAAGAGAACAGGAATAGGTGAAGGAGGTCATTATTATTCCATGTAAACAGGTAATCGTCACAAAATGAATGTTTTACTGTATGTTAGTACAGTACATGTGTAATATAAAATACACGACAACTACATGTCCACATTTTGACATGTGTCCCGATGAAGGGAAGAACAGAACAGACATAAGGGAAGGATGTCAGATGAAAGAGCATTGTTTTGTGGGGTGATAGAGGTGGCCTGGATAACTCGCTCATACAGAAAGGGTCACTAACCAGAACAAGCTTATCACACGTTCCTATAGTGCTTTAGCTCATGCATGGAAGATCTCCTTATCATCTTGGAGCAAAGAGGAAGTCTTCGTCTCATGTTCTGCAGATTTTCTCCTTTGGTGTATTGATAAGGATTAGACATGGTGCACTTTGCTTTGTTCAAAGGCATTTCCTTTGTTCGGTTCTGTTCTCATTGCTGCAGGTCATTATGGATGATTTTGAAACAGTACAACTAAAACATTTTATATCTTTATCTATAGGTTTTTATTGATATAAATAGTATATTACATCGTAATGCATATGTATTTGATAATTATAATTTATACATATTTCCTCACACAAATTTCCATATTTTATTGTATTCTGTAATATTATAATATAATATTACAGAATACAATGTAATAATAGTATAATATAATAATAGTCATTGTTGTATTCTGTTTTGCAACAATGACTATTGTCATGGTGGAAATAGTTTTTATATTGTGACACATAAAGTTGCTGGTTGCATAAGTATTGATACCAATGGCATATTTGACTGCAATTACAGCTCTAGGTATTCTGGGATATAAAACTGTAAGATAAAAATATGTAATGAATATGAACATTGGTCATGAGCTTAGTCCTTCTCTACAAATCCTCCACCTAAGGCGACACACTTCTCCAAATAACGAATGAGCTGGCGGTGACCGTCTTTGAAGAAGCCTTCTTTTTGGGTCTCGAGGAAAAAATCCAACTCAGTTTCTTCAAGTGATGAAAGAGAAAGAAATCATTAGATATTAGGGCAGCATTGTCACTGTATACGGCAACAATTGTCATTGCTAAAGCAATCAAAATTCATAAATTGCTGAAAATCAGGGAAATAAATATGAAATGTATAAGAAAATATGTACAGTATGAATCAAAATGAACAGATTATCACCATTATTACTTATCACTCAGATTATATTATATCCCAGATATGAGGATCATCTATGTTTAATACTATCCATGGTTTCCTGGCAGGAAGGAGAAAAATATTTTAGCATCTATACAGATGACTTTTCATTAAAATCTTGAAAACCTTTTCTTATAATGACATCATTTGAAGTTAACTTGTCCCATGTTATCGTTCCCTACACAGCTCCTGTACCCGGTCCTCTCAGGCCTGTTAGACAGCAATCCTTTCTCAGAGTCTGGGCAGTTGCAGATCCCAAATAAAGTTGCCAGTGTGTTGGACATATTTACAAAGACCCTGGATCTTATCAAGGATTTCCAAGTACACCCTGAGATTTCTAAACAGCTCTTCACATACCTCTTCTTCTTTGTCAATGCCTTCCTCTTCAACCAGCTCATGGAGAGAGGTAACGTCTCTTATTGGTGGTTTTGGTTTTTCTCTTTCTGAAATGATATGATGTGTACTTATTTATGGGCACTAAGGACACACCTACTTTCCATTTGGGACCAATACCAAATTTCGCATGCTTAGTGCTGTCATGTCCTGTCTTCACAGCCAATTTTTGGTTAATCTTTTTTGTAAAAGTCTATATTTCAAACGGTTCCTATTAATTACAAGTATAAACAGAAGGCTGGTTTTGTAACACTTTGTAACACTTGTTCTCATGTTGTTTATATGAAGGATCAGGGGGAAGCTTTTACCACTGGTCCTGTGGGGTTCAGATCCGTGCAAATTTGGATGTACTGATAGACTGGGCGTACACAGCGGGAATCGGAGAATTGGCACAGAACCACCTCCTCAAACTCTCCTCCGCTGTCAATTTGCTAGCCACCACTCGTGAACATCTCCTGCAGGTCAGACATGCTTTCTTTTTCCATATACAGTAGTGTGTGAAGGTAATTTGGGAAGGAAAAGAGACCTCACTGTCTTAATATGATGACAGGGGTTACATTTTTCTCATTTACAGTAATAGTGCCAGAAAACTGGCTGATCAAATAAAATCTATTTAAAATAAAAATATTAATAGGTCTAGGCATATAGCATCGCCTTTATGGCTATTAAACCATGTTTTCAAAATTTTGGGGACGAGTTACCTGTGAAACTAAATGTAGTAAATGTGAGACTGGTTTTGAATTGGTCTAAGCATTTCTTAGAGTTGGATGAGGACATTCTGTACATCTAGACTGTTTCCTGTCCTGGTCCCTAGGTGGTGGAATGAACTTCCTCTAGATACCCGTACAGCCGAGTGACTGGCAACCTTTAAGCAACGACTAAAGACATGTATTTGGGTTAACATGCCCCAGTATTTACTGTATCTGCTGTACACAAGTAAAATGTAAAATTTAAGATCTTATTCAGCTTTTATATTTAGCAGTTATAAACTGTGTGTGTGTGGGGGGGGGTTGGGGGCGACTGTGCTCCAGTAGAGCCTAACGGCCTTACGGATCTCTAGCATGATCTCTCATAAACCTGGTGAATATCAGGCCCATACAGTATACTGTAGAGCAGTAATGTAAATGTTAAATGTCTATGGCACTATAAAAGTGCAGTCTTCTAACTATTTGAATAAATAATTTTTAAAAAGTGAAATCTTGTAAGTAACTACAATTTTATTGCAGTTTAGGAATTAGACAGTAGTAATGGATACGTCAGTTATTTTATAACCTCTTGTACATGCTGATGATCATAACTTGAAACACTTCTTAGCATCTCTGGCTGCAGTCAGTAAAATGTTTGAAATACAAGGATGCCTTTTGGAGCGCACAACCATCCCATAGTATCGTCACCCGGTTACAAATTTCTATTGACCGTCTTTCAGCGTTATCCATATAGACATCAAGAATTAGTGTAGTCTTCAGAAATAATTAACAGGCAGCATTAACCATTAAAGGATTAAGACTGGTGAACACAAAGCGTCATTCAGTCCGGCAGATAAAGATGACATGGTGGATAAGCTTTGCCTCATGTATCAAGTGTGTGTGTGTTTTTTTATTTTTATTATTTTGTAGCATGGTTCTACATGGTATGCGTGTGAATGTCACCATTCATGCTACACAGCACTACATTTTACGTGCACAAAATTGTGTGGCTTTCATGAATGAGAAAAATGGTATCAACTGAAAGTGATCTGAGACATTCAATTATACTGAATTCATGATACAAAAGTACACATTTCCATTACTGTTATATCTTACAATGAATTAATGTAGGTGGTCTAAATGGGTTCAGATTAAAATTCGAGTCAAAATCCAAGGACTTCAACAAAGCCACTTTCAGACCCTTGAGCAATACGCAATAGTCTTAATCCTCAACAGATCACTTAGTACTGTACATGTACTGTACTGCACCAGGACTGAATTCTGCCTTAGCTGGAAAATGTTTTGGTTAAGGTGTCATGTCTATTAATCTGTACAGCAAAATAACTAAACACTTACAGTTAAATCTGGAGGTTGAGTCATGTCAACTGGACGTCTTTCTTGTTAGTTCAAGCTACTCTTAAGTAGCTTCTTGTGGCTGGGGAAAGTTGGTAGGATTCCAGAAATTTGTATTCTCCAGTATCAAGGACCCTTCCCTGGCTGAATGGGCTCATTAGGTGAACAGTGGAGAAGGTGAGAGTAGAAGAGAGGGATATTAGAGCGTAGGGAAGGGAGAGAGTTGTTAGAAAGAGCCAGCTATAGAGATTAGAGAGAGGCATTAAGATGTAACAATCAGAGAACGAGAGAGTCCTTACTGTAAGTCGCTTTCCTGTGAAGAGGTCTTGATTCTTCTGGGGATGGATAAAAGAGCAGCAGGAAACATAGGAGACATGTTGTGAGACAGAGACATCTCTAAACAGAGACAACTCTGTTTAGAGATGGAGTTCAGACTTGCATCTAATCAACAACTTCCTTCACACCTTTCTCAAACCATCTATCCTTTCTGTCCATGATTTGTACATGACTGTTCTCAAGTATGTGTCTTTTGCCCTTCAGATGAAGGTACGCTGCTGTTCTGCACATTCATACACATTTACATTTATTTAGTTTCATTTCAAATAAAAAAAAATTTTGTCACATACAGTACACAGTACGAAATGCAGTGAAATGCTTATCATTTTAGCTTGTTTCATATAAACACATTCATGCATGTTTGCACACTCCCAGGAAATTTCTATTTTAATCACATTTTATCTCCACATTAAAGTTTTCTATATTTTTCTATATTTGTAGTGATTTTCCCCCCCGTATTTGTACATCTAGGTTATTCTTTATTTTATATTTTGTATCTGTACAGCTAGATTTTATATTTAGTTTTATCTTTTATAGATATATACAGTATTTTCCTTAGCTAAAGTTTTTTCTATATTTTATTCCTTATTTTATTTCATATTTATTTTCTATTAATAATCTTTTTTAAGGTCACAGGCGGTGATTTAAGCATTTCACTGCATATCCTACTATGTGACAAGGAAAATTTGAACTTGAATTTGATTTCCCATCTTTCATATTGTTCATCACATTCCTTGCTTTTAACGATGGGGTTCTGTAACCATTACCTAATCGATCATCAGTTTAAGTGAACAATTCGATGATCAATTAATATTCGGTTTAACCACACAATGCTTCTTGCACTCTTTGTTTTTCCTGAGATCACCCTTTTTTTAACTATTACTACCCCGCGTGTTACATTACACAAACGTGCATCAACAAGGATTACTCACAGAAACATCTATTACTGAATATAACTTAAAACATGACATCATTTTTTGTATAATTTTTTTTCTAAAAGCAAAGGACAGCCACATACTGTATGGGAGCAGCTTTTTTTCAGGGAAATTGTGTAAAAGGAACCCTCGTGCACCATTTTACACAATCATGTTGTGAGCATGTGAAGTTACCAGCCATTTATGCATTAGTGTTGCTTGGATTTTATGTGTGTTGGCACTACACACTTTTTTTTTTTTAACATTTGTTTATAGTTAATTTTTTTTTTCAGACTCCAAAATTACCTTTGCTCTCATCTGAAACACATCAGCTCCAGCCCTTGAATTTTAAACTCAACTCACAATGCAGATGTAATTTCAGCAGCGAGGGTGGGTCAGTTCTCTTACAGGCAGCAGAGGGTTCTAAAAATTCCAAACTGTTCCTAATTTGCCTAAGTAAATCCATGTGTTCCTCTGTGCAGGCATCATGGAGTTCTTTGAGGACAGAGTTTTCCTCACTTAGCCCTGCTCAGCTTCACCACCTGCTGAGGGAGTACAACCCTCGCCGGCCCTGCCCCTCGGCATGGACGCCCTGCAGCGCCGACGCTGACGCAGCGTGCCGGACTGGTGAGACTGTGATATTGATATATGACCAGGAAATCGCTCTGCAGCAGCAGATCTCAGATTCCTTATCAGATTTGAAACTGCAGCAAATACAAAATAGCCCTTTTTCTGTCCTCCAGCTGATATTCTGGAAAGCTTTGACGACCACCCGCCTCTCGTCCTTCCCATCGAAGGCTTTCATCTGAACTTAAAAAAGCCTGTTAGTGATAAAAGCCTCATTAAAACGCTGGTGCAGTTTCAAACAGTCGTCAAGACACTTAATGTTGGAGCTTCGGCCGCAAAATGTGCTCAGGTAAGCAGTAGCATTTAATCATGATTACAGTGCACTCATTATCACGTTAAAAAAAATCCTTCCAGGCCCACATTCTAAGCAGCTTAAACCTAAAAACTAAATCTTAAAGCTTAAATCTTAAAACTAAAATATTCTTGTACTTTTTATGAAGGCAGGTTAAAATTTAGTTTGGATTTTAATAATATTTTACACATTTACAGTAAAACATTATTATATCATATTTAAGCATGTATTTATTACCTGAGAGGGAGTGCTGTTATACTGGATATCAGAAGGGCTGTGATGCGGTGATACTGTAGGCACGATTCAATTCAGTTCAGTTTTATTTGTGCTTTTAACAATTGACATTGTGTCAAATCAAAAGAATTCATTCATTCATTCATCTTCTATACCGCTTTATCCTGTATTAGGGTCGCGAGGACCTGGAGCCTATCCCAGGAGACTCTGGGCACAAGGCAGGGTACACCCTGGACAGCGTGCCAATCCATCACAGAGCACACACACACACACACACACACTCATTCAATTTGGGAACGGCAATTAGCCTAATCTGCATGTCTTTGGACTGTGGGAGGAGACCGGAGTACCCAGAGGAAACCCACCAAGCACGGGGAGAACATGCAAACTCCATGCACACAGAGACAGGAATCGAGCCTGGCCGGGGAATCGAACCCAGACCTTGGAGGTGCAAGGCGACAGTGCTAACCACTACACCACCGTGCCGCCTAATCAAAATGTACCATGAGATATTGCTTTTATAACACAGTTCTACAATGATTTGTTTGTTTATTTAATCAGTTATTTGGATTCACCAACACATATTCTTCCACAGCTGGAGGAACATCATCTTTTCATCTCATCATGCTTTTTTTTCTTCTTTTTTTTTTTTTTTTTTAAGGTTGTGCAATTTCATGCCATTTCATCCAAAATTCTGACAAATTTGGCAAATAAAGCAACTTAGCACAATAAAGCAAAGAACACTAAAACACTAATGTTAAACATTTGGAATTAATCACTTTACAGATTAAATTAGCTGAAATTAGTTATTCACAAGGTGGTTTAGTGGTTAGCACTGTCGTCTTGCACCTTCAGGGTCGATTTTTATCTCTGTGTGCATGGAGTTTGCATGTTCTCCCTGTGCTTGGTGGGTTTCCTCCTACAGCCCAAAGACTTGCAGATTAAGCTAATTGGTGTTCCCAAAATTGCAGTGTGTGAATGAATGTGTGTGTGTGCCTTGTGATGGATTGGCACCCTGTCCAGGGTGTTCCCAGCCTTGTGCCCCTGGAATAGGCTCCAGGCCCCCCACGACCCTGAATACAGGATAAAGTGGTAGAGACCATGAGTGAGTGAGTGAGTTATTCGCACCGCACACTGTGGATAACAGGACAGCAGTGATGTATCAGCTCATATTTATCTCTGCTTGGCTCCTATAGTGGCGCTAGTGAGCGCTCTACTAACCAATACTACACAGTGCTCTCCAGTTGGAATGGAAAAAAGTCAGGGGTGTCTATGTTGGATCATTCAGATTTTAAATGAGAATATAATTATATATATGATAAATATATAATATATACACTACCGTTCAAAAGTTTTAGATCACTTTCTAACTCCATGATGGTTCCTGATTTTTATTTTGTAAATTCTACATTGTAAAGGAATGCTGAAGGCGTCCAAAAAATGCATTAATCTCCTTTGAACAGTTTATATTGAGATGTATATCTGCTACTTCTGCTCTGTAAAGACTTCATAACGCCTCTAATCTGAGGTGCTGTTAATTGGTTATTCTTTAGGCTGATAACTCTAAATGAACTTCTCGTCTGCGGCAGAGGTAGGTTTTGGTCTCGTCCTCCTGGGACGGCCTTCATGAGAGACAGTTTCATTATGGGGTTTGACGGATTTTGCAAATTCCAAATAATTCCATATAATTCCATATGTGTTATTCTATAGTTTTGAAATCTCCAGTATTGTTGTAGAATATAGAAAATAAATCACTAAACAAAAACAAAGAAATTTGCAAGTGACCCCAAACTTTTGAACAGTAGTGTAAATATAAAGCACCTTTGGCTACCCCCGAAAAAGTATTTAACATTTTGTAAATCCTTCTAATCAGATATGTTTGTGGTGGCACGTTCATACACAAGTTAAAGGGATGTGATGCCTCTGATTAGAATATCTGTGAACAGGAGTGATACATATAGTTAAACATCCCAGTGCTGTTATACTCAATATCAGCATCCATGGAATGTCTCTTGTTCAAACAAATTGGTCAATCAGAACTAACTGTGTAAAATAATAAATAAATAATAAGAGTAATAAAAGCTATTTAAAAAAAACATTTTTGTGATTGGATAATTGTGTAAGGGCGGTGTAGTGGTTAGCACTGTCGCCTTGCACCTCCAGGGTCTGGGTTCGATTCCCCGGCCAGGCTCGATTCCCGTCTCTGTGTGCATGGAGTTTGCATCTTCTCCCCGTGCTTGGTGGGTTTCCTCCGGGTACTCCGGTTTCCTCCCACAGTCCAAAGATATGCAGGTTAGGCTAACTGGCGTTCCTAAATTGACCGTAGTGTGTGAATTAGTGTGTGAATGTGAGTATATGTGTGTGTACCCTGCGATGGATTGGCACCCTGTCCAGGGTGTACCCCGCCTAGTGCCCGAAGTCTCCTGGGATAGGCTCCAGGTCCCCCGCGACCCTGAATAGAGGATAAAGCGGTATAGAAGATGAATGAATGAATAATTGTGTAAAGCTTGCTGTGTGCTTGTATAAATCTGTGAACATCTTGAACAGATGTTGCAGTTGTGCTGCATGAGTGTTTTTAAGTGTTATAACAAGAAACTGGCATCCAAAAAACTAAATAATGGAAATACTGTGCAGGAATGTTCACTTTTTTAACTAATTACCCTTTTTTTTTGTAAAGCTACTTTGCGACAGTGACCATTGTTAATGTAAATAAAATTGAAAGGAATTAATTGCACCACATGCTCTTTTTGAGCTTAAGAAAAATAGAATCCTTCAATTCTGTGTGTCATATAATAGAGAGAACTGATTACCAACACAGACATAATAACATGGTTTTTAATATGTGTCACCTGTTGTGTAGCATGAATCTGCCGTACCCCTAGAAGCCAAACGCACCAAAATGGAAGTTCTTCCAAAAGCTCACTTGGAGCAAGGACACACACCACTGATGCTGCCTAAGAGCTCAAATTCTTCCAGCAGTTCTTCAACATCAGGTGACGAGGGCATGTGTGAGGTTCTGCTGACCCAAAAGATAAAGTCTCTGGATCTCCAGGACAACGAGGCAAACGACAACAACGGTACTAAGCACTCAGTACTAGAAACCTCGTGCTTGCTCACCCCCCCCAACACCCCACTGAGCTCAGAGCAGACCGAGTCTGACACCACATGCCAAGAGATGGAGCCCAACCATCACACTGCCCAGCACTGTGAAACAGCCATGCAGGAGGGAGGTGAGCGACAAAATATAAATTCAGGATGAACTATGTTGTAGATTAAATAGAATCCATTAATGTGACAGATCTAGTATTATATAGTAGCATATCAATAAAATGTAATAATACAGTGGTAATAGTGATTGAATGATGTTTAAATTGGTCGAACCTGTAGGTGGATGTGGAAGGCATGAAGACAGTGATGATGAAGTGTTTGTGGTGCAGCTGCTGAAGGGCCCTGGAGGACTTGGACTGTCTCTAGTAAATGGGGTGGTGAGAACCAGACTAGATCTTTCTGGAAGAAACATCTTTATCTGTTTAAAATTTGGCTAAAATGAAATGTACAAGATTTCCCACGTTCTTTAAATGTTGTCGAACAGCCAAGACATGACTTACTTGGAATTTACTTCTTTATTTTGCACTGATGCTGCAAGCACAGTGGTAAATAATCAACTTCCTCAAAATTCCTTGGCACGTTTAAACAAATAATGTCTTGGCCTGTACACTACATTTACATTAATGGATTTAATTTATTAAGTTCCTTTACGTCACCTTTTTTTTCTTTTGCAGAGTAGTCCATTTGATTAGTTATTTGAATTATGGAATTGCTTTAGGAAAAAGAAACAATCGTTCTGTGACATTTTGACCATGAATCTGTTATGATATGAACCATTTTACTTAGATTTTATTGCCTTATGGCTTGTAAATTTTTTTTACTCCGACCAGTACATTTTGCCAATACAGACACATTTGTCAAACATTTTGTAAGTCTCTCTCTCTCTCTCTCTCTCTCTCTCTCTCTCTCTCTCTCCCTCTCTCACCCCCACACTCACACACACACTCACAAAACCAAAAAGTAAACTTCCAATCATTTGTTATGTAAAGTGCGCCCCCATGTGGTGGAGAACAGAAGAGGTCACATGATGTACATAAAATCTGTAAACGTTGTGTAAAACATTACATAATACATAATAAATTCTCACAAACACTATATCAAAAAATTATTCCAATAGAAACCTGAACAAAAAAAATCACTGAATTATAATTACTGAGATAGTTATACTACTTTCATTCTGAAAATTTGCCAAAATTTTAAAGCGTGCTGTGAACATCTTGAACAGATGTTCACTGTAAAAAAATAAAAAGTTGACTTAACTTAAAAAGCTAAGGCAACCGGCTGCAAAGCAATTTTGAGTTCACTCAACTTCAGTGGTTGAAGTCGTGCCAAATCATTTAAAAAATTTCATTGAAACTGCTGTTTTAAGTTAGTTATACCTTCCTAAAAAAGTACATCTAACTAATCATTATGAGTTTATTTTAAGCCGAAAAAGGGGTTGAGTGAATTTTAAAAAATGAGTAGTCACAACTACCCAGATTTTTTTTGATTCAGTAAACAAAAAAGCTTTGCAGCTGGTAGCCTTCAATTTTTATCTTTTCATCTGTAAAAAATAAATAGTTGATTTAACTAGAAAAGTTAAGGCAAGCAGCTGCAAAGCAATTTTGAGTTCACTCAACTTCAGTGGCAAATAATTTCATGAAGTTGTTTGAAACTGCTCATTTCAGTTACATTTAGTCATTTGGCAGACGCTCTTATCCAGAGCAACTTACATTTTTATCTCATTATACATCTGGGCGCGGTTTCTCGATAACGCACACTATTCGCGCGCTAAGAAGACTCTTAAGATATATCTTACGTTAAGTGATAACTTTTCTAAGTGTATTTCTCGAACTGTCTCTTAGGAGTCTTCTTAAGTCGCTGCCTCTTACGTCCGACGTTACGCGGCGCTGTCTACAGTGAAGGTCCTGAATTAGCGGACATCGGTGGCTCTGGAATCGATTTTTGACTCCTTTTGCATGACAGCGTTAAGAAAGACGGCACTTTCTATGCAAATTAAACATTGCACTAAATTCTTTTAATAGCGTTTATTTCGACATGGGTTAACTTAACAATAACATGTCATAATAGACAAATATATAAATTAATATTAATTAATATAATAATATAATATATAATATTTTCATGTAACATGGGCCGTGAAACGAACGGGGTTTTACAATCTTAGTTGATGGACAAACAGCTGATAACACTCTTCAACACCTTCAGAAACAATGTGAAGTGTCAGTTGTTGGGGTTGTATAGCGCACTTATGGAATGAATACGATGAGATGACAGGGTGGAGGTTTAATACCCCTATCTCACACGCGGGGCCGTAAGTGCGGTTCATTATGATTCAGCGCGAGTTTTGGTGCTGTTATTACGTTTCCATTTTACCACGCAAAAAAAATAAACATGCAGAAGCTCGCGGACCTGGCAGATCTTCGCGGACCGTCGGGCGCCGGTCACTCGAGGCAAATCACGGTGCCTAATACCCCTCTCTCACCTGTGTGGTGCCTAATACCCCTCTCTCACCTGTGTGGTGCCTAATACCCCTCTCTCACCTGTGTGGTGCCTAATACCCCTCTCTCACCTGTGTGGTGCCTAATACCCCTCTCTCACCTGTGCGATGCCTAATACCCCTCTCTCACCTGTGTGGCCGGACTCATCTCCGTGAGCTGCCGCGATTGCCCACCACATTCCTTTAACGTTCCGCGACGTTCTGCAAAGTCTGCAAGCTACCGCGAGGACCAGCAAAAAATTAAACGTTGAATTTTTCGCGCGGAAAGATGGAAACGTAATCACAGCGCAAAAACTCGGGGTGAATCATGATCAAGCCTACGGCCACAGCGCGAGCCCGTGCAGGTGAGATAGGGGTATAACACACCGCATCTCACACCGAGTCACACCGCATGAGTGAATACTGTAGGGGTATTAAACATTACAATCACCCAGAAACATGAATGGATGCGGGGTTTGAAACTCCCAAGGTTATTTTCTCATTTAACTAAATCAAATTTCATAAAAATAAAACGTGTCAAAAGAAAAACCCATAAAGTTATGGATAATGGCTAATGAGCAATGAAACATATTTTAAACAGAAAGCAGCGAGCAGCTGGACATCAGGACGGGGAGTGTACAGTAAGTACAGTAAGTACAGTAAGTACGACGCGTTGGTCTGGCACGCGCAGGTCTGAGCAGCTCAAGAAGCTCCATAATCTGTTGCTTTGGAAGGCAAAACGTTTATTTTATATATTTTTTAATAACGACCACGGGGAAAATATGAAAAGGGCTGAAGTTTTGTCTAAAGGAAACATGTACATGACTCATACGGCTCCACGGACCGCGCCATCTTCAGTTTAACACAACACCACGCTGTATCGCTGCCTAATTGTTCGCCAGCTGTTTAATATTAATTGTGATTGGCAATTTTAATGCATTAGTCACATTATGAAAAAGGCTAATTAAAAGTCACTCTATTAGTTCTGATATCAAATAAAATAATATTCTTAAACAGGTCTACAGTATATTCCATCATTAATACGACTTTGATAACGTGCCATAATGTGTTTACATACACCGCTGGTTTATAAAGACTGCTGCTCAGTGGCGGCGACTAGCGTCTTGAGCTGAAACTACGCTAAGTATGAGTTAAGGTTGGTCCAGACCAACCTTACGAACGTCTGACTTAGCTAAGAGATACTTAGCGTAAGAACGTTTCGAGAAATGCGCCATAAAGTTAAGAGAGAGGTTAAGGTACGACTTAAGAACTACTTAGAGATAAGAAGCTTTCGAGAAACCGGGCCCTGATCAGTTGAGGGTTAAGGGCCTTGCTCAAGGGCCCAACAGTGGCAACTTGGTGGTTGTGGGGTTGAGCTACTCCTACTCCTATATGCCAGTATAGCAGAACAGTATACAGCATACAGCATTCTGTCCATATTGAGCAGTCCTTCTTAAGGGACTCTAAGAAGTTCTAAATCTGTGAAATAATATAAAATTTGATGTATTATCAGGAAACGCCTATGAAGATGACCGGGATTTATATCAAATCTGTGATCCCAGGCTCTCCTGCAGCTCTGAGTCAGAGATTGAGGCCAGGTGATCGACTCCTGGCAGTGAATGGACATGGATTGATTGGCTTGGACTATCACATGTGAGTGGACTTAACTTATACAAAGAATCGAATCAAGAATACTAATTCCAAGATGGAAATAATTAAAGTGCTACTTTTTTTAAGTGGCAGGGAGCTCATTCAGAAGGCTGGAGACCAGGCTCAGTTGCTAGTCGCCCGAACTGAAAGAAGCGATGAAGACAAAGTGCCAAAACGCTGAGCGTGCCAAACCGTCTCTTTCTGACACACAAGTGCACTTTGAAGCCATTCTGGGAAAATGCCAAGATTTTAGTCTCCTGATTTTTTTTTTTTTTTGTGTGTGTGTGTGTGTGTGATTTTAAACATACAGTAGTGTATTACACTGTTATGATGCTTTATTTTTGGAGATTTTAGTCTCCTGATTGTATGTGTGTGTGTGTGTGTGTGTGTGTGTGTGTGTGTGTGTGTGTGTGTGTGTGTGTGATTTTAAACATACAGTAGTGTATTACACTGTTATGATGCTTTATGGAACCATGAGTTGTACATTTTAATATTATTTGTACATCCTTTTTTGTCATCTGTTTCAACCATAATTGTAGGGGGCCAGGGGTAGCTCAGTGGTTAAGGCATTGGACTATGGTTCGGAAGATCCCAGGTTCAAACCCCACAACCACCAAGTTGCCACTGTTGGGCCCTTGAGCAAGGCCCTTAACCCTCAACTGCTCAGATGTATAATGAGATAAAAATGTAAGTCGCTCTGGATAAGAGCGTCTGCCAAATGCCTAAATGTAAATGTAAATGTAGCAAAAATTATTATTAATGTATTAAAGTGCCTAAATAATAATGATAATAAAACACAATATTTCATTTGTATTCATTCTGAAAGGACAATACAGCAAACTGGTTTGAAACAATTTGAACATTTTTAGAGGTTGTATGAGAGATCTCTATTTTAATTTGTTTTTCTGATTCTGAC
Source organism: Channallabes apus (assembly GCA_030522415.1). Classification (NCBI taxonomy): domain Eukaryota; kingdom Metazoa; phylum Chordata; class Actinopteri; order Siluriformes; family Clariidae; genus Channallabes; species Channallabes apus. Next base: position 49,440,557 of record CM060104.1, read on the forward strand.
TAAATATGCACAGTATTGGAGGGGTGATGGAGAGAGAGGATAGGAAGGAAAAGAAGACGGACAAAGAAAAGCTGAGTAAGCTGGAAAAAAAGAAATTGAAAGAGGAAGTGTGTCGGAGAGTGACTGTGCTTGGGAGAGTGTTCTTGAATGTTATTCACTTACTTGTCTTAAAGCACAAAGTTAATACTGTTCAGTAGTGTCACAATGGGTTTATATGGCATGACGAGAATATTCAGTAACATGGGGTGCTTGTAAACTATGCTTTGGATAATATTACATAAAGCAATTATTATATAATGATTTATGAAACTGTTGGAAAGGTCTATTGTACCATATAAATTGTATCTATCATTCACGTCACCAGACATCAGTGTAGGAATTTAGTCTTCTTTTACACTTATAAATCCTGAAGTTTGTCATCCAGTACGCTCTTTTTATTCCTAATGATTTACCTAGCATTACTTTATAAGAGCAAAAGTGGCAACAGACCAAGAATTCCTTCTAAGGTAGATGCCCAGAAATGTGAATTTGTACTTCCATTTCCAACACTAAAAGTATTTCCTTCTTTTTCTTTAAGGTTAAGCATACCTGTAGTACTGTACTGTAAGATCCCAAAGCTTTTGCCTTAGAAATTGTATAAAGGTTTTCAGACACTTTGTGGCTCATGAGTGGAGGATAGTAGACACCCTGTCTATGCAGCCTATAATTGGCCAAACACCTACAAAAATATATTTGCAGAGAATATGCCTTTTTCTGGCACTAAAATTACCTCTCACCTCTAGGGTCTGGGTTCGATACCCCGGCCAGGCTCGATTCCCGTCACTGTGTGCATGGAGTTTGCATGTTCTCCCCGTGCTTGGTGGGTTTCCTCCGGGTACTCCGGTTTCCTCCCACAGTCCAAAAGATATGCAGGTTAGGCTAATTGGCGTTCCCAAATTGCCCGTAGTGTGTGATTGGGTGTGTGAGTGTGTGTATGTGTGTGTGCCCTGTGATGGATTGGCACCCTGTCCAGGGTGTACCCCACCTAGTGCCCGAAGTCTCCTGGGATAGGCTCCAGGCCCCCCGCGACCCTGAACACAGGATTAAGCGGTATAGAAAATGAATTAAATGAATGAATAAATAAAATTACCTCTGCCGCCGATGCCCATTTTCCTTAGAATGCAATTTATTCACAAGACATACAGCTATATGTATTTTCAACAGGGAGGCTAAAGGGGAAATGTTCGTAACAGTTGAAACTGCAGGCAGACTGAAAAAAATATTAATCTATAAACATATTTAAGTGTATTTAATATTTAAGGGGAGAATTTCAATGCAAGTTAAATATGGAAGCTGAACAAAAATAAACGATGGTAAAGACTGTTGCTTTGTCTTGGGGTCGTACCGTTATAAGTTGCTGTCCATGGTGAAATAGCAAACTTGGTTATGCATGTGGTCAGATTAGCACCAGTTGCACAGGATGATGTCTTTTGGCACACTGACTTATGAAAGTCGGTGCACTGTGACTGCATGCAGCCTTGTGCTGCATTCTGTTAGCGTATTACAAGACTAGTCCTGAAACTTTTTGATACCACCTCATATTATACAGCTAACTAGCCAGTTTATTAAACAAGATGATACATGAAACAGTATCAAATAAAACAACAACCTAAAAAATATATTGGGTCATTTTATATTCAGATGCTCGCTCAAGTTTGACAATATTACAACCATAGCTATTGCTTATACACTACACAAACAGCTTGCATGTATGCTAAACCCTACAACCCTACCCTACAACATGAAAAAACATAATAACTATAATTTTAATCCAGTAAAATAATGGGTAACTTTCCTAATCACAATGCTTTGCATGTTATTTTTCAGTCCACAAAATATTCATAATGTCTAACCTGCTTTAACAACTATTGTTCTATTCCACTTCAACAGCTCTAAGGTATGTTGACCATAAAAATGCAGTGGAACATGAAACTGGAATGGACTGGTCAGGACTGAACCATGCTCACACTCTCACAGTCTGTTTGTCAATTCCTTCTAGACAACAGGTTGGCACCTGATGCAAGAATGTGGAATGTAGCTTTAGGCATACGATTTGCAATGTTGAAAATGCTCATGTGCCATAAGTCAGGCTAACCTCAGTGTCATCAATAGACCTGCTTTGTTTACAGAGTTAAATGGAAAGACAACTCTTTGTACCCAGTGCTCCTCTGCAGCCACCTGGACTTACATGAACATTACAAGTGTTAGTGCAACACAACAGCTTTTGCTAGATGTGCAACATTAATCTGCTTTCCAGCTGGCCTGTATCACTGGGTTTTAAGTGGGTTCTGAGTCCTTGGTAAGCACAACATGAATGCCGGAATTGGGTTCCATAGCTGGAAGAGCAAAGGCTCTCTCCATGTGTCTTTGTAACCCACTTCTATTGTGGTAAGATGAATGAGTCCTATTTCAAGTCAGAAGAATTAGGATACAGTCTTATGGTTCCCCTTCAAGTTATCTTCTCATTAAAATAATTTCTTTATGTTTAAGTATGTCCACAATAGAAATACATTTCATGAACCTGCGTCTTACTGCCTGTTGGTCGGGTCAGTCAAGACAAGCAGGTTGCAAATGAGTTGCTATTATCTGCACTAAAGTGCTGTCCCAATGAACTGTAATTTAATTAGAATATATCTGAACAGTTTTTCATAATGAATGCAGCTAAACATTTTTGAGCAAGTAAGGTTTAGCTATTAATCCTTTTTTTTTTTTTTTTTTAATATATGTCTTTTAGCAGATTTATAGGTAATAAAATACCTGGGCAATGAAAAGATTGTTCTAAACAGAACTGCAAACAGCATGGAGATGTCTTTCAAAAGGCAAAGGTCAAGCAGGTCACAACTGCATTGATTTCTTACCATCCATGCATCCATCCATCCATCCATTCACCACACCACTTATCCCACCCCAGGGAAATCAGGTATAATTATTAAATGAGTAACACCAATTATGGACTTCACATAAAATTGCAAAATAAATGATGACATTTCTAAACCAATGAAGAGATCCATCTGACATACTATACTGTATCTTTGGCATTCATCCAGTGCTCTTCATCTAGTTTACATGCTTTTACCTTTACATGGTAACCTTTACAGTACATGCCTCCTCTGGGCAACATAATCCGTAAGCATGGTATTAGTTTCCATTGTTATGCTGACGATACACAGTTATGTGTCCCAGCAAAACCAGATGAGAAAAACCAGCTTACTAAAGTTGAGCAATGTGTGCAGGACATAACAGATTGGATGCTAATTAACTTCCATCTGCTTAATCCTGGTAAGGCAGAAGTTCTAGTCATAGAACGGTATACAGCTAGAAGTAAGATTTTAGAAAGGTACACTGTAACTTTAGATGGCATTTCTGTTCCATCAAGTGCAACAGTAAAAGACCTCGGTGTGATTATAGATTCCATCCTTTCATTTGAAGCTCATGTACAGTGGTTACCTAATCGGAGCGTTGGTTTTACCGTCACGGCGCTCGGCGACAGCATTTGGGTTTGTGCGTTTGCTGGCTTTTACCATTGAGTGGCGCTATATAACTGATGCCTCATGCCTTAGTTCATTCTCTGCCGGATTAATGAGACGCGCTCCTTTAGAACTGCACGTAGTAGCCGATAAAATCAAGTGAAACACTGTAATAACCCAGAACTTAAATAACAATAAACAGATACAGAGGTACGCTATATAACAGTTTATACTTTGTACAAATAAAATTTTCAGCTAGTGAACTTGATCTAAACAACATTTAACCAATGTTTTTTTTTACTCATTATTGTACAGTACATATCAATAGCTTTGGTTCAGATTTTTCATGTTTGTTATGTAAAGTACTCATGTGGAAATTACCATCACTATTGTATTTACTGCGATGAGTGAAAATGTCACTTTGCGCCACCTGGCGGCCATTTTACGAATTACTTTGAAATGCAACTGATTTATTTTGCCCGCTATCGCCTTTACACGGCGGTGAGCGCCGTGTAATAACCATTCCGATAGAGTAACCACTGTAGAAAATATTACCAGGATAGCAGAAACCTCAGAAATATTGCCAGGATAAGGTATATATTGTCAATAAATGATGCAGAAAAACTAGTTCATGCTTTTATCACCTCTAGGTTGGACTACTGCAGTGGTTCTCAAACTTTTTCTGTCATTCCCCACTTAAGGGGGTGAGCGAATTTTCAAGCCCCACTTGTCAACAAAATAATAACGAAATCGGCCAAGGTTACTGTTTATTGAAATATCAATTCCTAAACCAATACGATCAAACACCACCAAGTTAAAAAAAGATAAAATACACGTGCAATTGTTACAAGGCTTACGTTGTCACTTATCTTTGCATAATTGACCCCATGTTTATTAGCTGCTCAGCAATCGTTTGTAGTTTTTTTGCACTGGCCAATTCTGTATGCAACTTTGAATGAAGCCATTTGTGCTTTGCTGTCCACTGATTCAGATTTTACCATGCGATTCTCCTGCTGTCTGTATTTTTCCAGCTTTCTTTCAAAGACGCCCAGTGGTTTATTAACGTGACTGGAGTGTGTTGTCTCTAAGTGTCTTCCTAATTTGTTGGGTCTCATGCGGTCTGCTGCCAGCAGTTTAAGACACAAAACACACACGAGCCTCTCCTCTGCCCCCACCATCCCCACCATGAATCCAAGCTCAAGATAGACTTCATTAGGGGTGGGTGATATAACCAAAATCTTCTATCACGGTAGAAGCAATTTTCTAACTCAATAACACAATATAGCAATTTGTATCTGAAAATGCATAAATAAAAATGAAAACACAAAGAAATTGTTTTACATAATTTCATTTTTTTAATGTAATTTTATTTAAACTGTGAATTGCTGAGGTTTGCCGCATTTTTTTACTTTGGCCATATTCGATTTGTATTTCAGATGATAGAAAAGGTTTGACGTGTTTCCACCACTTGTTAAAACAGTGCACTTGCGTACCTTCCAAATCACGTTCATCTCATTCGTATCACTTTTCTTATACACAAACCAATTCCACACCACAGACGATGCACCTTTTTTCTTTACAATCTCCTCATTGTTGGTTTCGTCACATGTAAGCAAATTGCCTGCTGCTGCAGCGTCTTCTTCCATTGTTGAAGTGTATGTGAAGCCAAACACATCAAAAGTGGGACGAAACCGCGGCACCCGATTGAACCAAATATCTGCGCAAATACAGAGCAGCGCGACTATCTGGATAGCGCAGTGATGATCTGGTTTATTTGCGCAGCCCGGTGGATCGCGCAGCGCCGCTCGAATCACAAACCTGCGCGACCCCCTGTGTTTTATTTAAAAACAATTTATTTAAAATGTCAGGACCGCCTTGTCATGCCTGGATTGTACGTGCGCATCCCAGCGGGGTTAAATGTATTTTGATGGTCGGCGCGGTCTATTTCTGTCAGAGTCGCGCAGCGCTGCCCAGTGGCTCGCGCAGGTTTGTGATTCGAGCAGCGCTGCTCAAGTTTGTCCGACGTTAAACCGTTATTGTTCCACTATGGTTCCACTTTTTCTCCCGGCCCCCAACTGATGTTATTTTTAATTTACTTGTATTCATGATTCATTTATTTGTGTGTGATTGTTTAGTTTTGAGCGTACGCTCTTCATTATCAATAAAGAAAAGCATGAATTAGAATAGGTACTTTCCTGTTTTTCCTCCCGTTCATTGCGCCCCACCTGTCATGTCTGTATTCCCCACTAGTGGGGCGCGCCCCACAGTTTGAGAACCACTGGACTACTGTAATGCCTTAATGTCTGGTTGTTCAACTAGGTGCATGAACAAGCTTCAGCTATGCAGCAGCGAGAGTCCTCACTAGAACCAGAAGATACGAGCACATCACCCCTATCTTATCTTCACTTCATTGGATCCCTGTGAAATTCAAAAAAATACTATTCTTGACATATAAAGCATTAAATGGTCTCGCGCCACAGTATCTGAGTGAACTCTCCCTTTTAGTTATGCTGTTATAGTTAGCCCTCCCGGAGTCTCTGCTTGCCCTCTACACTAAATATACATTCACATTGTACATTATGTGACTGCGTACATACCTACGCAGTATGTAACTGTTGTCTCTCCTCTTCTGCTCTCCCCTCTCCTGTTCTCTTCTTTCTCTCGCTATGTCGAGCTACACATGTCGTTCCTGATCTGCAAGTGATCCAGACTCCCTCTGCCCTCCAGACCTGTCTGACCGATCCTGGTGCCCCGCTTCTGGTTGGAGATCTCGACGCATGGATGCCCCGTGTGTCTCTTTGGGATGCGTCTGGTGTCTGGGGACGGTTTCACTCTACCATGAAGACGGTTCTGGTCTCGACTGGTGTTGACAGCTGTTTCTCTGAGGACTTGACTTGGCTGCAGTTGGTCGATAGTTCAAGACTGGAATTTCCTATCAGTCTACCTGAGTCTCCAATAACTATACCTGGACTCCATATTAACATCAATTAACATCAACTGTTATAGCTGAACTAGTAGCTGATACCTAACACACACTGTATAAATGCAGATCATTTCCTGCTTCATGTTTCATCCAGATGAGGATGGGTTCCCTGTAGAGTCTGGTTCCTCTCAAGGTTTCTTTCTATTGCCATCTCAGGGAGTTTTTCCTTGCCACTGTCGCCCTCGGCTTGCTCACCAGGGACTATCTGACCATTTTGATTCATACACATTCATATCTCATACAAACTTAAATAATTATTTTAATTGTGTAAAGCTGCTTTGCGACAATAACAATTGTTAAAAATGCTATACAAATAAAATTGAATGGAATTGAATTGAATTGAATCTAGTCACCTCTGATGCAGGAACAACCAATTACATACTGTAGTTTGGGGTGCCTGATATTTATTTTATGCTATTAATTATAATCAATTATTGTTTCATTTTATTATATATATATATTTTTTTCATTTTAGTGTTTCTCATTAGATAAGATATTGATGTTATTGTAAATCAGATTAATTTCATGAAAAGTACACAGTATGGTCCCACTTTGATGTATGATCAAAGTGACAAGACATTTCCATGGCCTTAACAAAATGATTATATTATAATTATTAATTATTTTAATATTTTGAACATCAAAGTAATAAAATGTACAATGTTTCATGATTAAAAGTACATATGATACTTTCTGAATATATATAAATAATTATCTATATTTATAAAAAATCATTTGTACATTCATATTACTAACTAAACAAATCTCACCTTGAGAAAAATGCAGGTCCTGCAGCATGTGACACCTTGTCTGGAGGTAAAAATTTAGGCGGAAATTGCATGACAGTAGATCCTAGTCTCTCTAAATGAGTAAAATTTACTACATTTCTTTAGCTGTGACATGGCCAGAAAATTTTTATTTCAATTTCCCCATTTTTCCCTTGCTGATTTAAACTGACAAAAAAAAATACTTGAAATGGATTTAATAAATAATCAGCATTTGTTTAAATCAGCTTAATTTGACTCCAGAACTCCAGTTAGAGACACTCACTGAGACACTCACTGAGACACAGTCTCAGTGTTTAAGTCTAGGCTAAAAACCTATTTATTTAGCCAAGCATTTTTATAAATAGATTTGCCATAGGTAAAGGAGCAGATCTGGGGGACTCATGGACGTAGAGTATTATGGTGAACTGGTATGTTTAGATGCTGTCTTCCTCACTCTCATTTGATCACTCAGGTTTGTTGACGGTGAGGTGATTGTTTGCTTTACATCTCAGGGAGCCCTCATGTTTGTGTTTCCTTCTGGCTCTCCCTTTTAGTTATGCTGTCATAGTTAGTCTTGCCGGAGTCCCTGCTTGCACTCTACAGTAAATATACAATCACATTATACATTATGTGACTGTGACCATACCTAATTGCCATCTCTCCTCCTCTTCTCTTTCTCCCCCTTTCACTCTTTCTCTCTCTCTCTCTGTCGAGCTACACATGTCGTTCCTGAGCTGCCAGTGATCCAGACTCCCTCTGCCCTCCGGACCTGTCTGATCTATCCTGGTGCCCCGTTTCTGGTTGGAGGTCTCGTCGCATGGATGCCCCGTGTGTCTCTTTGGGATGCGTCTGGTGTCTGGGGATGTTTCTGTCTACTTAGAAGATGGTTCTGGCCTCGACTGGTGTTGTCAGCTGTTTCTCTGAGGACTTGACAATTCGATAGTTTAGGACTGGAACTTTCTACAAGTCTATCTGAGTCTCCAATAACTACTGGACTCCATTTTAACATCAATTAACATCAACTATTATAGCTGAACTGCCTGCCACCTACAGTACAGTAACACACTGTATAAATGCAGATAATTTCCTGCTATCTGTTTCACCCAGATGAGGATGGGTTCCCTGTTGAGTCTTGTTCCTCTCAAGGTTTCTTCCTATTACCATCTCAGGGAGTTTTTCCTTGCCACTGTCGCCCTCGGCTTGCTCACCAGGGACTATCTGACCATTTTGATTCATACACATTCACATTCCATACAAACTCAAATAATTCTTTTGATTGTGTAAAGCTGTTTTGAGACACTGTCAATTGTTAAAAGTGTTATACAAATAAAATTGAAATTGAAGTTAGTAAATTTTAATATGTACTTGTTACTAATATTACATACAATAACAATTATTAATTAAGCCCAGTCACACTTTTTACAGTGTACACTATACAGTTTATGTTGTTGTTGTTGTTTTTTTTAGAAACTGAGTGAGATGACTCTTTGTAATAGGCTGAAAGAGGAAAGAATCGACTCTTTCGGAAATGAATCAAACGATGTGACTCTGTGAAAAGAGTCGGAAACCAGGTGCCCCAGGCGGCTCGGCGAGCAGCACAGTGAAGCTCAAAGTTCTTCGGGACACGGAGTAGCAGAAGTCGCAAACCTCTCAGTCTTTTATCGGTGTCTCAGCGTGTTATTACAATGACAGAAGCAGATTTATATGATGAGTATAAAGGGGTTTATGTGCCAAAACACGTGCACACCGCCGACAGCCTGAAGTATTATGAGGAGTTTACATTCCGAGAAGACGACGTCCTTATCGTCACATATCCCAAATCCGGTAGGATCATTTTATATATATGTATACATATATGTATGTGTGAGTGTTTCATATATGCGTATGCAAGTGTTTCATATGTGTGTGCATGAGTGAAGTTTGATTTAAGCCCTATACAGCGCCTCATACACACACACCCCACAAAAAAGCCCTCTGTCTTCTCTACATAAATGTCCCTGCCTTCACTCTGCCAACATCTTGGCTACTTCTTCCCGGACTCGTAGCTATTCTGAAGCCTTTCTCAATTTGTCCCTGCTGGGTCACGTCTCTCACCACCTCCTCCTCCTCCGAATCAATTTTAATAGCTACTCCTTCTTCATCTGTGTAACTAACGTTGACGTTACTCTGTTCTACACTCCCTTGTGCCGCTCCGGCAGCCTGAGCACTCTGGACTGCCTCTGCACTGTTGCTAGATGTTGATGGCCCTAAATGTGATTTTCGCACATTTTACTGCTTCCACTTGTAGGCTTTTGCATATTTTCTCCCGCAGCCTCTCTGCACCTCTTGCTCTTTTCTCTCTTTTTCTGGTTTATCCATTGCAATAGACGGACTCATCTGAAACTCCGGTGTTCAATCGAAAAATGCTACCCATCGAGTTTTGCTAACTACCGGATCTGCGCATGCGCAGTCCCACAAGTTTGCACACTGTTTCCACGCCCATAAATCCATACTACCTTCGTGCTGAGACTTCGGTTGGTGGTGGGTTTAAACTGTTTTCCTTTGCTTAATTTGACAAACATTTGAGTTTCTGCATAAATTGTCGTGAATGAGCCTTAAGGTTGAGGAAAATAAAAACTTGAAACTAACTGGTTCAGTGTCTCAAATTTAAACACCTACGTTTACATCTTTTGTATACTTGAAGATCTTGTGGTTATCATGTGTGCAGCACTATTCAGTGCACAGAGTAGTAAATGCTTACGTGATGACATGCGTTTTTGATTACATTTATGACAGTGCTAATAAATACAATCAACTCTTCTAATAACATTTAACGTCCACAGTGTAGTTGTAGTGATGCGGTAGCGTAAATCGATAGATTTGTGCTACGGTAGCATTTTTCGACACGGCAGCAAAAATCGACAGAACACCGGGAAATTCAGTTTCCCTATGTGTCCCCGGTCGCGCGCAGATTCAAATCATGACGTCACTCGCTACCTAACGCTGAGAAGGAGAACGAGGATTTTAACAGTTTTTCTCTCGTTTTAAAGTGTTTTTACGATTTTTTTGAATTAAACTAATAACCTATGCAAAATAATCGAGTGTCTTTTCGCTTTTTTGTATATTTGAAGATAATTCAGAGGTTTTAAGCCGCTGCAAAAGGCTGGTTTGCTGGGCAAGTACTGACATCACGACTACTTTTATTACATGTACATTAGCTGTGTGATGATAAGATGTGATACTGGTTTATTCTAAATATTGTTAAGGTTATACTTTGTAATTTATTATAGCATGTAACTCAAGGGTAGAGTGTATACTCGTGATAACTCTTTTTTTTTTTTTTAACCCACTCAAACATCCAGTTTTATTAAATTATAGGACACCACACTCAGTTATTCATTTTACTCACATCTATCTATCTATCTATCTATCTATCTATCTATCTATCTATCTATCTATCTATCTCTCTATCTATCTCAGCACCTGCATATGGTGGGGAAACATGATATCCTGAAAACCATGATATACTGTATGGATATCCATGATAAAACAGACATACATAATTGGCACAGCACATATTATAATAGCACTTTTACATTAAATAATGTATCTGAGTTGCTTTTTTTTACTAAGTATGGAAACTTGAAGTTTATTACAAATGTTAACTGGGTGAATTGATTTCCAGGAGTCTCTTGTTAAAAATAGTGTTTTTAAAAAACATCAACTCACTGTATTACCTAAGCACACATGTCTCCGAGGCAATTTCAGACGTCCATGATACTTCCATAGCCAGTAGGAAGGGGGAAACAGATTTTCCTGATGCCAAGGAAAATACGTTTCCCATACTTTAATTTAAAAGACAGTGTTTTTTTTTAAACCATTCTGATCAATATTAGCCCCATGTAAACATATCTCTGAGTCAGTTTCAGACATCCCTGATACTTCCACAGCCAGTAGGAAGGGGGAAACCGATTTTCCTGATGCCCAGGAAAATATGTTTCCCATACTTCAATTTAGAAGGCAGCGTTTTTTAAAAACATTCTGTTAATATTTAATAATTCTGCATTTTACTTCAATACCGTCAAGGTCAAGTGACCTATTGCCTCAAAATCTATTCTAAAATGTCTATCCACCTGTCCTGCAGAGGGCACAACCTTTTTTTGGTCAATATCATCACTTTTCATTTTTATTAATATTTAATAATTCTGCATTTTACTTCAATACCTTCCAGGTCATGTGACCTATTTATTCAAAATCTATTCTAAAATGTCTATCCACCTGATTAATCCACCTTTCAAAATTATCACTTTTCATATTTATTAATCAGTTTTTATAGAAATTGTATTGATTTTATTTCAATAACTTTCAGGTCATGTGACCTTTTCCCTCAAAGTCGATCAGCGATCACATTTTATCACTGTATATTCATGTAATTATTTTTTATTAATTAATTTATTCCAATAACTTACAGGTCATGTGACTAGGTTTCAGGCATCATCCTGACTGACCCATTTGAGATGACAAAAATTGCATCCTCTGTATTGAGATCATAGGATCTGTATGGTGGCGATCGTTATATCCTCTAGGAGGAGTATATCAAATTCTAAAATAACTGACTTCCTGTAGAGTAGAGCCTACGACACGCAATGCGAAAGTTGTTTAGCTCAATGAGATCTACAGTACAAACCCGATTCCAAAAAAGTTGGGGCACTGTACAAATTGTGAATAAAAACATAATACTGTACAATGATGTGGAAGTACAATGTACAATGCAACATACATGACATATCAAATGTTTAAACTGAAAAAATGTATAATTTTAAGGGATAAATAAGTTGATATTAAATTTCATGGCATCAACACATCTATAGTTGGGTACCTGCTGTGTATGGTATAGTTCATATTTGCCTGGCCCAGAGAGATTTAAGCTACTAAACTGGTCTTGGAAATCTGGCTTCTTATTCACACCATTGTGCATAATAGAATGACATATTTACATTTGATTTTTAAAAGTGTAAAATCAATCTGGGCCAGGACACTTTCACTATATAGTTGGGTACCTGTTGTGTATGGTATAGTTCATATTTGCTTGGCCAGAATGGTTTAAGCCACCAAAATAACGTTTTATTGATAAACTGCGCAGCTTTCACCAGCGTGAACACTCCCGTTTGTAACGAGGTGAATAAGGAGCTAAACTTCAGCCGCGGAGGCTGCGCAATAAGAAGCCAAACGAATCGGAAGCTGTGAATAAGGAGCTAACTTCAGCCTCGTGGATACACAGAACGAGTCGTCTCGGAGAGTGATTGGTTCAGTTTCTATTGGGCGCGCATGCGCAACGCATCGCAAAACCTCCGTATGTTATATACAGGAAACAGTATTGAACGATTCTCAGCAATAAGTCTTCAATGCGCTACTTGCACGCCGACTTCCGCATTCTTTTCAATAGGGTCAGTCAGTTCCGGTTTAGCAATGGCTACGTTCTACACCCGCTGTCTCCAGGATCTCCCACGGATTAACGTTACTGATGTGCATCGTATTTGCAAAATAACCATATTATATAAGAATATATATGTATTATATACTATGTAAGAACTTATTAAAGTCAAAGTAAACTTTATTGTCAATTCTGCCACATGTACAGGACATACAGAGAAATTAAATTGTTACTCTCAGACCCTTGGTGGATAACCGATAACATTAAATACATAAAGTAGAATTAAAAAAATAAAAATATGAATAAATACAATTATATATATATATATATATATATATATATATATATATATATATATATATATATATATATATATATATAAACAACTACCATATACAAGTAAGGACACATGGCAGAGTGCGCAAATGCAGACATGCTGTATAGCGCAAATAGAGCTTGTAAGTATGATAAAGTGATCGAGAGCAGCCCTGTAACAGACAAGAGTCTTATGAGGTAGACTAATAGTAGTGTGTATGTATGTGTGTATGTATGTATATATATATATATATATATATATATATATATATATATATATATATATATATATATACACACAGTGGTGTGAAAAACTATTTGCCCCCCTCCTGATTTCTTATTCTTTTGCATGTTTGTCACACAAAATGTTTCTGATCATCAAACACATTTAACTATTAGTCAAAGATAACACAAGTAAACACAAAATGCAGTTTTTAAATGAGGGGTTTTATTATTTAGGGAGAAAAAAAATCCAAACCTACATGGCCCTGTGTGAAAAAGTAATTGCCCCCTGAACCTAATAACTGGTTGTGCCACCCTTAGCAGCAATAACTGCAATCAAGCGTTTGCGATAACTTGCAACGAGTCTTTTACAGCACTCTGGAGGAATTTTGGCCCACTCATCTTTGCAGAATTGTTGTAATTCACCTTTATTTGAGGGTTTTCTAGCATGAACCGCCTTTTTAAGGTCATGCCACAACATCTCAATAGGATTCAGGTCAGGACTTTGACTAGGCCACTCCAAAGTCTTCATTTGGTTTTTCTTCAGCCATTCAGAGGTGGATTTGCTGGTGTGTTTTGGGTCATTGTCCTGCTGCAGCACCCAAGATCGCTTCAGCTTGAGTTGACGAACAGATGGCCGGACATTCTCCTTCAGGATTTTTTGGTAGACAGTAGAATTCATGGTTCCATCTATCACAGCAAGCCTTCCAGGTCCTGAAGCAGCAAAACAACCCCAGACCATCACACTACCACCACCATATTTTACTGTGGGTATGATGTTCTTTTTCTGAAATGCTGTGTTACTTTTACGCCAGATGTAACGGGACACGCACCTTCCAAAAAGTTCAACTTTTGTCTCGTCTGTCCACAAGGTATTTTCCCAAAAGTCTTGGCAATCATTGAGATGTTTTTTAGCAAAATTGAGACGAGCCTTAATGTTCTTTTTGCTTAAAAGTGGTTTGCGCCTTGGAAATCTGCCATGCAGGCCGTTTTTGCCCAGTCTCTTTCTTATGGTGGAGTCGTGAACACTGACCTTAATTGAGGCAAGTGAGGCCTGCAGTTCTTTAGATGTTGTCCTGGGGTCTTTTGTGGCCTCTCGGATGAGTTGTCTCTGCGCTCTTGGGGTAATTTTGGTCGGCCGGCCACTCCTGGGAAGGTTCACCACTGTTCCATGTTTTTGCCATTTGTGGATAATGGCTCTCACTGTGGTTCGCTGGAGTCCCAAAGCTTTAGAAATGGCTTTATAACCTTTACCAGACTGATAGATCTCAATTACTTTAGTTCTCATTTGTTCCTGAATTTCTTTGGATTTTGGCGTGATGTCTAGCTTTTGAGGTGCTTTTCTTCTACTTCTCTGTGTCCGGTAGCTCCTATTTAAGTGATTTCTTGATTGAAACAGGTGTGGCAGTAATCAGGCCTGGGGGTGACTACAGAAATTGAACTCAGGTGTGATAAACCACAGTTAAGTTATTTTTTAACAAAGGGGGCAATCACTTTTTCACACAGGGCCATGTAGATTTGGAGTTTTTTTTCTCCCTTAATAATGTAAACCTTCATTTAAAAACTGCATTTTGTGTTCAATTATGTTATCTTTGACTAATAGTTAACGTTTTTTTATGAGCAGAAACATTTAAGTGTGACAAACATGCAAAAGAATAAGAAATCAGGAAGGGGGCAAATAGTTTTTCACACCACTGTATATATAATATAAATATATATATATATATATATAAGTTCTTCTATTTTAACACATGTCAGGTCTAATAATGAAGCCTCAGGAATGCTACAGTAATCATGATCCATCGTTACATCCATGGGTATGTGTTGGACAGATACCACTTCAGCAGGACCGCGGTGCTTTAACCGCGTAATCATTCCAGGCTAAAAGCACTGGTACAGCGCCAGTTAATAACTTTTTTCTCGAGTCGTTCGTTCTTTTAACACGTGACTCCCATAGACGCTATGCAGTGCAGTACACAGGAAACAGTATTGAACGATTAGGCTAGTGGATCTTCCTAGTCCCGAATCGTTCGTTCTTTTGACTCCCATAGACGCTATGCGGTGCAATAGATTCAAAAGAAAGACTGAGCTGAGTGGGTGAGCTACTTATTCTGTTTATTATAATGTGTTCTTAGTTACATTGTAATATTTTCATAACTGGAACTATAGCCAAAATTTGTGTATGTAGAAGTATTAGGGGTATTTTTTTTATTGACAACGCAACATTTTATTTTATTTCTGATCAAAAGAACGAAATGACTCAAAAAAAGCTTCGTTCATTTTGATGAACGAGATTCAAAGAACCGAATCACTAAAATGATTCGAACTTCCCATCACTAGTTTGAATGAGGGTCAGATCCGGCCTAACCCTTAGACTGCCCTCTACTGACCAATAGTGTCTCTACACTTAAAGGGTTAAATAAAACAGAACCCAGCTGGACTTGAACATTGAACATTACTGCTGTCTGTACAACACTGTGGTTTTTGCTAGTTGTACAGTACAGCAATAGTCACACAGTTACTCTCACTGGGTTATAGTTGGTCTCAATTATATTAATAATGTAATTATATTATTGTTTTTGTTCTCGGTAGGCACAACATGGATGCAGGAGATTGTACCTCTGATATTCAGTGAGGGAGATCTCACACCAGTGCACACTGTACCAAACTGGGACCGAGTTCCATGGCTAGAAGAGCACCGTGCCAAAATCCTCAATCTGGAGCAAAGGCCTTCTCCACGCATCTTTGCAACCCACTTCCATCATTACATGATGAACGACTCCTATTTCAACATCAAGCCAAAAGTATAAAGACTCATTCTTTCAATTATATTCTGGCTGAAATGATTAGGTAATATGTAGGTACCTGGGAGCTAAGCAAGTGCAGTCAGAATGGTCCTATTCTGAAGTTCAGGCCCTAATATTGTTTCACTAGAAATTCTGATAATAAGCAAATGAACGTCATGGGAATTTTTTATTTCCACAATATCTTGTGCTGTTTTTAAAATTTAATGTACTTCATACTTACTTAACCATTTCTATTTCAACACCTAGTGATTATTAAGTTTAATGGTGCTGTTTTATTTTATTATACAAATTTAATCTGTCCCGGAGTCAAGTACCAAATATTACCAAAATAGGAAATAATGTAAATGCAAATAATCTGTTTCAGCTACCCCAAAAAAAATTTTTAACACTAGAAATTTAACACTAAATTATGTTAGCGGTATACTATATATTTAGTATATTTTTCACACTGTTAATTTTCCAACATATTATATTGACTTGTTTACTTATTTATAATGTATATTCACAATATATAAATTTATTTTTGTAAATAATACTTAATATTACATTTCATATATAATATATATTTGTTACATATACATATTTTTTACTAACATAATACACTACTGTAGGATTACAAATTTATATAATGTTAAATCTAGCTTCCAACATAATAGTATATAAACTGAACAAGTTATGTACATTGGGTTTTACATTTCAAGGTAAAGTTGGTGACATTCTGAGAAGATACAAGTCTGGTAGCCCAGGTGTCAGAGACATTAACCTTTTGTCTTTATGTACTTCCTGACCGCTGGGTAGGGTCCCAAAGTCAGTGTGAATGCTAATCTCAAGGCCAGGCCGTGCCTTTGTCTCTATGATAATGTAAAGGTTTGGGGGATACTGTCAGGCTGATTAGATTAGCACCTATGCATTTGAAAGCCACTGTTATGCTGATGAGATCAGGGCTGGGGAACTTCCGTTACCAGGCTGCCTCCGGTACCACACTATGCTTTGTTTAGATTGTCTCCACCTCTTTGTATCCCTCCCTCTTGTAAAGTATAAACTCTCCAGAGCTGAGTTGTAAGAAAGACTTGGATGACTACAGCGACGCTCGGCGAGTTCTCAATAAAGAGTAACTTCTGCTTGAATGATATCCCAACGTCTCCTGGTCTCTGAAAAAGTTCCCAACAGTTTTGGTGCCGTGACCCGGATAGAGCTCCTCACCTGAATCCAGATTGAAACTTCAAGCTCAAAGATCTGACTTCATTCCAGACTGAATCTTTTTGTACAAGCAAGGATTGGTGAGTGCCACTCTATCCAAAAGAACCTTTAAGACCAGTACAAATTTGTTATCCTCTGTGCCGTCAGAGAAGAGTTAACATACTGCTGTAGGGTTTGGTTAACTAAGTTATCCTCTAACAATTTCTGTTTAGAGTGTTATCCTCTGTTTTTGGCAGGGAAGATTAGCATTACGTGCTAATATTTGTGTGTTATCCTCTGTTTTTGGCAGGGAAGATTAGCATTACGTGCTAATATTGTCTGTGTTATCCTCTGTTCAGGCAGGGAAGATTAGCATTACGTGCTAATATTGTTTGTGTTATCCTCTGTTTTTGGCAGGGAAGATTAGCATTACGTGCTAATTTTTGTGTTATCCTCTGTTGATCAGAGAAGTTTTGGTGTTTTGTGTGTGTTAACAAGCGTGACAAGTCTCTGTTGATCGGAGAAGTTTAGTGTTTTGATTGTGTGGTAACCAACAGATTCACAAAATGTTTAAGAAGAATGCTAGACTGATCCCCACAACTAAAAAAGGTGGTCTTGCGACTCCTTCATGGTCTGATAGTGAATTCAAATCACTGTTAGGAGTGCAAATGAACCTAATAGTTACTGAAGAAGTGAGACAAGACCTCACTCAGAAGTATGAGATCCATCCAGACAAGACTTGGTCTGTAGATGAGTGCAAAAAGGTATTAGGAGCATGCATTCGTAAGAAAAATGTGAAGGGCATTATCTGCTGCCATAGAGAATTTGGTTTAATGCTAAGTACACGACAGTCACAGCGTATCTCTGCACTGTAAAACCTGATGAGTTAGTTCAACTCAAACTGTTTGAGGAAACCGATTGCCTTAAACCATTAAAGTTTATTAACTTGCATCTAATAATTTTTTATGCTTAAATAGTACGAGTACAAATAACTAACACTACGGACTAGTTTGGACTCATAAGGAAACATTCATCCTAACTTATTACAAATGAGTAAATAAAACTTTTCTGAATTCAGTATGACAAACTTTTATGAATATTTTTACACAAATATTATGACTTAAGTTCCATTTACTCATTCTTCTTTCACTAAGGAAAATTATTACAATCTAGTTAGGACAGCTTTAATCTTTGATGTGGCTACTCAATTCATTTGAGGAAACTGATTGCCTTAAATTGTTTAAGTTGTAAAAAAAAAAAAACAATATACACATTATATCTGACAACTTGAACTATTTATTTAGTTCAACAAACATCACACAAAACTACACATTTCAGTATTCAAACATCTTACTGTTCACAGCTCTGAAAATAAAATGTAATCACAATTATCTTTGGGTTTTTTTTACCAGTAAGTTATCACAAAAGATTTCCATCATTCCAGTTTAACCTAACTTTACAATCTGTATTTATACCGTCCAATCTACAGTAGTCTATCAAACAAAAAATGTCTATTCAAGTCACTGAAATAGGTGTAGAGAACACAATCATATTATGCTGTTAATTATATGATGTAAAGACATTTTATTCAGAAGCTTCCTCTATAAAGATTTTGGATGTCCACAGACCACAGATATTCTAACAGGATTGTTTTCACATTTACGGCATCTGTTCAATGTTCCAAGATCCAAGAAAAATCCATTAAATTTCCAATATGGCTAAACTAAACACCCACCCAAATTGTTCCCCTCTCCTGTAAGCAGCATTCTGAACAAGTTATTGTGTCCATTCTCATCACTTCACTTCTTCTATTTAATTGATTTAGAACATTTGGGTTGTTTAATACTATTGTGCACTAGAGTCACAATGTCCGTAACTTTATAAAATGAAGCTTTTGTATAAAATGTCATGCACATGTTGTAAAACTCTTAAATAGGACTGAAAAAAATAAACAAACAAATAAATAAATAAATATACTGTATACGAACAGTTTTCATGTGCTAATGCACTGCAATGCAAAACACAGAAGAAAAGTACTAAGAACTATGAAGTGAAACTAAAATTGTCCCTGCTGAGTAAGTGTCGCACAAACTACGAACAGAAATGTTGCAAAAATACGAATAGAAATTGACAACCATTTATTTTTCTTGTTTACTAACTTTTGGCTTTTAAGCTAAAACATTACTTTAAACATAAACAGTGCTAACCTTCAGTGACAAAACAGGCTGAGAACTTCATTCCAGTTCATTTCTCAAGGCCTGTAACTTTGGTTTGAGCTGCTTTCGACCATCATCAAGGTTTAACAGGACAACCTGTATGAACTCAAAAAAACCACTCAGCTTCTCAGGGTAGCTCAAATGGAGAGCGTAGATCAGTCCAAACAAAATCACCAGGGAATCTATCCAAGATCTGTGAGACATTACAACCTGATCCTCAAGGACAATTGACACATGTTGCGTTTCAAAGGGAACTCCTGCAGGTGGTTCCTCTTCATTGACCACTGCCACCAAAGCTACCGCCCCCTTTTGGGTTGCCTCAAACTCATCCTGAAAAGAGAAATACACCCTTAGTATGAGTGTTATTTATCAGTGTTATTTAATCAGTTTACATACAGGTTTCCTCTTATTTACTACGGAGTCTCCTAGAAATTACGCTTCTATACATCTAAAGTGCATCAGCAAATACAGTTGAGTGCAAAAGTTTTTTTTCCATCAACATTATATTTAATATTAATAACCTTGCAAATTTTGAAGACTTCAGATGAATCCTCCTTTAAGTATAGCGGTAGGCCAGCCAGGGCTGCTGTTCTAGCTGCACTGATGTTGTTCTTGTCCTGCCACACAAACAAAAAAGGGTGTAAGGTCCACAGGTTGTAAGGGTGTAATGTAAATGTAATATATAAAAAAAAATAATAATAATAATAATAATTACCTGCTCTTCATATGCCATTAAAACATCTTCCATCTTCTTCACAAAAAGTCCAGTCTTTCTTTTTTTGTAGAGCTTTAGCAGCTGAGGTGTATATTTGTCAAGTGCAACAAAGAAGGTAAATGGTAGATTCTGATTAGTGATCCTGTGGAACTCACTGTAGAGCTGCAGGGAAAACAACAATCACAGGTTGTAAAGATAAACTTTACATCTGTAAGTCATCTGAGATTGAAAGTATGTCTCTTTATCTCCTTAACTACTCAATTTCAACCTCTTTATCTAGATTTGCAAAGTGCACATGCAAAATTATCTATTTTACTCACTTGTGATTCACAGAAGAGTGCAGGCCATCTGTCCTTAAGTTCAGCAATGGGAGGAGCTGAATTTACTATTTCTTCACGCCTGAGTGCAAAGGTGCGCTGCATATGTTGATGAAGTAGAATCATGTCTCTTTCTGCTGATGTCTTCTTGAACTGCTCAACCATCTTAAGCCTCTGAGTCTCCAGAGTTTTCTTAGTTTCTCCCTGGGGATAATTGGGAAGGAAGTTAACCTCCCCTCTTCTGGGTCTTTTGATGCTGGCCCTGGACGCTGCACCCTCTGGATTGGTCCTGCTGCGCTTTCCTGCATTCACAGCTACATCCTTTATGCCAGCTCTGCTTAGTTTGGTTCTGTAGTTTCCCATCTTAAAGCGAAGGCTGTTCTTCCAACCCTCATATCCTGTTTTGGAACCTCTTTCTTTCAGACAGGGATGTTTGCTCACAAGCGCCTCTGCAGCCTTGCCAATCTGTTTGCTACTGGGATATGCTTTATGCTTATACATTTCAGCAGCCATAACTTCAAGTATATTGTGTTTTTGATCCCTGGTTAACCTAATCATTTCCTCATCTTTTACAAATGCAGAGTTGCCCTCTCTTAAAGCATACTCCACCTCATATGAGAAAGTTGGAACCACAAAAACGTCTGGCCACCGGCAAAGACGGTCTGGTGCTATCAAAGATGAATCTGTGCAATCAGACAGTAACACAGTGTCATCTGTACTGGTTGAACTTTGATCTGAGTCAATTAATTTTATTATCTTAATTGTTGCCTTGGATGGTAGATCCTCTATGTTAACTAAATTGCACAGCGCATTGTCAAATTCTGGATCCTCAAACTGAAGGCGAAAGTCATACGTCAGGTTCAGCTTATTTTTTACTTCAAATATAAGGGTGTGTACAGTCTCAGGACGAGAGGGAAAAACAAGCCTCTCAGCATTGACATCATCAAGGATGACCCGTAGTTTCAGAACATCAATCGATTCCATTTACACTGCGTTAGGGAAACCTGTAACAGAAATAAACAAAGAGCAACAACTTTTTCCTCAAGCTAATTAGAACAACCATAAGTAGAGCAACTGGATTGGTAGACCTGAACCTTGCATCAAGGTCTAAGACTATTCTTGTTTGTTGTTGATGTAAAGTAATAGTTAAATGCACGTGTAGTGTAGGTCACTGTTTTTCCTCCTAAGATGAAAACAAAGGTTATCTTACTGACCTTTAGCAAGATAACTTACCAGGATATGTATAGATACCCATATGCCAGTGAATTTTGCTAATTAACACACACCTTTTTCTTGTTGAATGTGCACAAAAGTTGTGCTTTAAGGATTATTGAGTGCTAGACTATTTCCTAGAAGCCAGGAGCAGTAACTTCCTGGAGTGTTATCAGTGCTGTCAGGTTGTCAGAAAATAGTAGAAATTTTCAGAATCAGTTCAAGTTTCATCTTTGGTAAATGTTTTGCAACCTTGTATAAAACCTACTCCCCATTGTGTACTCCAGTACTCAACTGATTTAGACTGGTTAGTCAACTAACCACTACACTACATGCATTTAACTTTATGACATCATGTAACACAGGAATCGTAGTGGAAAACAGACATTACCTTTAATGTTGTCCAATGTGTCCAGGAAGCTGAGATTCATAGAAAGCTCCAGTCAGATCTTCAGTCTCCTTTAGGTAAAGATGCAAAAAGGCTGAGGATGGCTGCTTGGTGAGGTGCTGCCTTTTTTTTTTATTCGGGCACTGGAATGAAATGTTTAGTTGCGAGAATTAATTTGCTTGAAACCCTGTAGGCAAACTGTGGCATTTGGTCATGTAGCTGACTCACAGATTTCATTGTATAGCCCTTGCTATTATGATCTCTCAGCTCATATGACCGCAAATGCTCAATATACCATGTCTCATAGTCTTTCAATAGAAAAAATATGTC
The DNA here is from genome assembly GCA_030522415.1 of Channallabes apus. Classification (NCBI taxonomy): domain Eukaryota; kingdom Metazoa; phylum Chordata; class Actinopteri; order Siluriformes; family Clariidae; genus Channallabes; species Channallabes apus. The sequence continues at coordinate 49,462,927 of CM060104.1, forward strand.
ATTTCCAATAAGTAATATGTGTCTGATCTCTTTAAACTCAGGCAAGGCAGCACATGCCCCAGTACAAACAAACATGCCAATGACAAAAGTTGTCCCTTCAATAGTTACCTGTTTTGTGCCATTTACAGTGTTTCTCTTTGTGATGCTAAATATTAACACATGTGTTTCAGCAGGCAATGACTCAACAAAGATAGACTCCACTTTTGAAGTTTGTACTGGTGGCCTGAAAAATCTTGGTGATGACAGATAGAATGCCATCATGCTTTGGTGCCTCTCTGCTAAGGTTTTCAACACATTCTTGTAGTTACGAGTGTCATGAACAATTTTCTTGAAAACTCTGTGCTTCCCTTCAAATCTCATTGTCCAGAGATGCACCAGAGGACCAAAGCACCTTATGAGATGAGGATAATGCTCAATGTAATGATGTTTTGGGCGTAATTGTAAGCTAGGGAAGACTTCCTGAAGCAGCTGCCTGTGATCGGAAATTTTACAGGCCATGTATTGAATGGTTTCATCTGTAAAAGTATGAGACACAGCAACCTCAACTATATCTTTTAGGTCCATTAGGACCTCCCAAAATTTGTCCCCTTCTGGGACTGTGGAGCCAATGAGGATTGGTAACAATCTAAGTAGAGTGTGGTTCTCATGCCCATTCCCACCTATTGTTCCTCGAATGACAAAGTTTTGTGGAATTGGGTGAGGGCGGTCAACCTTATCAGAATGTTGGAAGGGAAAATACAGTATTGCCCTGTTTAGCTTTTCCAAAGTGAAATATTTATTTGCAATCAGACCTTTGAGACAGTGGGCCAACTCCACAGGAACCACACCTTCAAACAGGTCATGTAGGATGTCTGGTGGAAATCCTGTGATGGGGTGGAAATAAGAGAGATTGTCAGAGAGAACGCAACTGTGTTTTACACCATAATTTTTATCACTGTCACTGTTCTGTATGTCATGTATGAACTTATCATGCAGATCTTTTGTTCTCATTTCAAAACTACCAGTGACTGCATCTGATGTTTGTATGTCTGTCTTTGTGGCAAGGCAAAATCTGCAGAAATATGTAGACCTGAAACTTTCATTGAAACCAGCTAAACCATGAGCAGCAAGGTTATCAGCCACAACAGAGTAGACTGTCCCTTTGAGGCAGTCACCAAGTCTTTCAATGTAGACACCCTCCTTTTCAAGAGTTTTTAAGTCACTCAAGAGAGGTGCAAAAACTTTGGCATATCCGAACTGACGTACATCATTTGATTTGCACAGAAGGGCCAGCTGAGTGGAGTGTAGAGCTGAGCGGTATTTTACTGGCAGGTTAGCTAGTGTCCAATAAACTGCACATACTTTGTGTATTTTCTTTGATGTTCCTAGAGGGTTTGCAATTTCAAAATCATCAATATAGAGAATTACTGATAACTTCTGACCCTCTTCTGAGAGAAGCACATTTTCCTTGTAGTAGGACCCATCACAATATGACAAATACTCTCCAGGCAAATGTGAAGTGGTATCTTGTACCTTCTCAAGTACATCTGGTTTTGTCAACAACAGCTGCAAAGATTTAAGAATGGGTACATACATATAAGTACGCTGTGATGACTCAATAAGATACTCTACAGGTTTAACAAGTGGAAACTTCTCTTCGTAATATGATTTTCTCCTCTTAGCTGTCGACAGTGGTCCCTCGGATGTAACAGATTTATGTAAAACATTACTTTCTGAAACTGCCTGCACAATATCACTTAAAAGTGTGTCAGTAACAGGGCAGTTATGTTTTCTCAATATTTTGATTACAGATTCTCTAACAACAGGTTCTGACAGTGAAAACAATTGATCAATATGCTCAATGATTTCCTGTGTTGCCCTCTGTGATACATGAAGAATAGTTTGCATTTTCAAGAAGAAAGCTGCCAGATTGTATTGTAACTGCTCTGGTAACCCATCAGTGCTATTACCTGGACTGAGACAACAGTCTTCTAGATATTCAATTTCTTCTGGATCATGTTCGATGTCAATATCCTGGGATCCCACATGTTGCACTACAACTGCTTCATCATAGTCTGATGCATTTTGATGTTCTCTGCACTTGTGTGCATTATAGGTGGAGTAAACATTTGTTTTAAACTTGCAGGCCATAAATGGACATGGCACCATTTCTTTCCGTCTTAAGTGACCCCGTAAATGAATGAACATTTCCTGCTCAACAAATGGCTGGTTAAAATCACAGACTGGGCAATGAAATGCACGGGAATGACTGTCTCCACCTAAGATTACCACTCTTTTATCTGAATGTTCTCTTGACAAATGGACCTTCAGTGAATTGAAAGTACTGAATGTACACATGCAGTTATTATACAAGCAAGGTAAAGGTGAAACTGTAGAATACTGGCTATGGTTTAGGCGGTAATGTCTTAATAACTGTATTTTTAAGGCACTAGAAAAAACACACAATTTACACTTCCACATGATTTAGACCCTCAAAACCAGTTTTCCAAACGTGAGTTGTCTATCACTGGCTTGAGCTGGTTATGTGTATTACCTCAACTGAAAGAACATGACTGAAGTCGGGTCATGAGTTAACCGCTAACCGAAAGAGGAAAGTGCGTGATTCCAAATCACAGTTAAGACTAGTGAAACGTTTGACTGGTGAGCTAGCTAATTAACTACTTTGTATTAAAGTTTAGTTAACACTTTCACAAACTATAGTTATTCGGCAGCCAATGCTTTCTCAACAGAGGTGTCTGACATTATTTTACACAGTAAAACAGTTTCGGAACCACTAATGGTAGTTTAAGTATACTTGGGTGTGCTTCTAAATTAAAGTTAACGCGAATGTCACCACAGCTATATAAGCAAAAGCATGTTCCAGCGTTCGCAAAATGCGCTTATAACATTAGCCTAAAATGTAAACAATTTGCAAAGAAGCAAAATAAACGTTACCTCATATTGTAGACCACTGTATTACTGCTGTGTCACGAGTAAGCAAGCAGATAAATCCCGCCAGCAACAAACACTCAAAACGGTGCACAGCATCATGGGAGTTTTACCGTTACTCCTGTGCAAACTGGTCCAAGCCAGTTAGGCCTCCATATCCTCTCAGTGCCGTGTGCACTCAGGTGAGCTGAGAGCTTTACACATCATGTCCACTTTCATACAACAAATTGGCTTAATCAAATACAAATAAAGTGCCAAGTTTTGAGGTGTGTTTAATGTATTGTTTCTACAATATACATAATATATTATATATATATAATATACAATACTTTATTTATCAAGAACAAAAACTAAGGAGATTAAAGCAAGCAATAAAATATATCAGTTCAGAATCCACAAACATAATATGAATATTTAACTTGAAAGTGTAATGATTTAATAGTTGCCTATTGGTTTTCTGGTGGTCAACTATTCGATTATCAACTATTGTAACTGCTGTAATTAGTGTTTTTATGTGACTGCCATCTCACTCACTCTCACTCACTCATCGTCTATATGGCTTTATCCTGTATTGAGGGTCAAGGGGGGCCTGGAGCCTATCCCAGGAGACTTAGGACCTGGTACACCCTCGATTTGGTGCCAATCCATCTCAGGGCACACACACACACACACCTAAACACACACACAGACTGATTATGTGATTGCCATCAAATCTTTAAATGTTAGTTGGGTTATTAAGCCTTATTACTTATACTATTTATAAACTGAAATTAAAAGAAATATTAAAAAATCTAAAGACATAATTAGCACGAAGCAAAGATATGGGCAGAAGGATTTTTTTAATTCTATAACGTGGACTTAGAGAAAATAAGTCAATGCAGCTAACAGTAATTGTATTACCAAAACTTAAAATGTAAAAAAAATTTAAATACACTTAAACCAACTGAGTTATTACTACAACAATTTATTTTTGAGTTAGGTTAATTTCATCGGAATAAGTGACTTCAAATTTTAATGAGGATTAAGTTATGGTAACTTGCTTCTTTTATTGAGATGTGCTGTTAGGTTTTACAGTGTGAGTTAGAGGAACAGATCCAGGAGCTCTGTGCTAGAGTAACCTCTTTAACGAAGAAACTGAACCGCAACCAAGCTTCAGCAAGAACTGATGTGGATAAAGTTAATCAGTCTGATAACTATCCTGACTTACAAGCCTTCTTTGACACAGATGTAGCAATCCAATCAGTAACTGATGTGCCTGTAGATTCAGTGAATGTATGTGGTGCTAGAAAGAGATCTCAGGGAATTGAGGGAATTGCAAGTGTTACTCCCAACTCTTCTGTTGTCCAAGTCCAAACTGTTACTAAATCACTAGGACCTAAGGATATAGAGAGACTATCCCAGAGCTTACCCTCAGCACGCACTAATTTTTCTGAATTTAGAAGAGCTTTGATCAGTAAAATGCGTCTTTACAACATGTCACTAGAAGAAGTCACACAGTTGATGTCACAAATTCTAACTGAGTCTGAATTTAACCGTTTTGAGTCTGCTGTTACTTCGGAACTACAACATGCCAGTAAAAGTGATTTAAGAGAAGGTGTCTTGAAAATTCTTAAGAACATCATGGGACCCAAGGTAGACTGGTCCAGGATTACTAACTGTGTGCAGAAGAAAGAGGAATCTGTAAATGAATACACTGAACGGTTTTGTCAGTCAGCTGTAACTTACAGTGGAATAGTTGAGGATTCTGAAAGTGTGCTTGATGATAAGGGACCCCTAGTCCGCATCTGGTCAGATGGCCTTATAGCTGAGTACAGAAAAGCATTGCCATTCCTAGATCTAACTTGGTCTACCATGACTCTCAGGAGTAATCTCGACAGGTTAGCTGCATGGGAAAGGGATGCTGATATTAAGGCAAAGGTGAGAGTAGCAGCAGCTTCGTTTAGCACAACAGACCAAGACAATAGATGGCCTAAAAGAGAAGGCAAATGTAACTACTGTGGAAAACTGGGACATTGGAAGAAAGAGTGTAGGAAGAAGTTGCAATATGGTAGAAGAAATACTTTGCATAATTCTACTCCTTCTCAGCCTGCCTACAACCCTGAAGTAGTTCCGCCGATGTCTACTGAAACTTTAGGACAGCTTGCTCAGGCTCTTCTAAGAGCACAAGAGGAACAGCAAAAAAACTAATTGTTGGGGCTGTGAGTAGCTACCTTTCCCCTGTAATCCATCACAATGACAAAAGCACTTCTTCTCGTTGGGGAAATTGGTTAGCGAGCCTTACAGCCCCGAACATTGTTTTACAGCGTGCGTCAGTTACAAACCCATCCACATGTATGATGTCTGCAATGACTGAAGTTGTGTTAGAGGATGAAGGAGAAATGACTCACGACTGTGTTACACTTACATATGCACCTACAAGTGAAGTAGCCGAAACTCCAATAGAGAATGCAGAATTGGAGTTGTTTGTTGATGGTTCAGCTCGAGTTATTGAAGGCCATAAACGTGCAGGTTATGCAGTAACTTCCATCACTGATGTGGTAGCTTCAGGTCGTCTTCCAGATAATTTTTCAGCTCAAGCTGCAGAACTAGTTGCCTTAACTAGAGCATGCACGCTAGCTTCAGGGTCAGTTGCAAATATCTACACTGATTCCAGGTATGCTTTTGGAGTAGTTCATGATTTTGGTGTCATTTGGCAAAGTAGACAGTTTCTAACTTCTGCTGGATCCCCCATTAAGCATGCTGGATTAGTGAAAGATCTAATGTTTGCCATGAAACTACCAAAGAAATTAGCTGTGATCAAAGTAAAAGCACATCTCACAACTAATACTATGGAAGCTAAAGGTAATGCTCTTGCTGATGTAGCTGCTAAACAGGCTTGTTTCTATGCAACTGTACAAGTGTGTTCAGGTAGTACAGCACAGAAGACCATTCTGCCTCCTGAATCGATCATTGATCTGTACAAAGACGTCCCTCTATATGAAGCATGGACATGGTTAGACAAAGGAGCCACAGTGGATTCATCCGGCTGCTGGACCAAAGGGGGAAAGTATGTTGCTCCTGAATCACTGTTGCCATATTTGGCTCAACAAATCCACAATTTGGGTCACAGTGGTCCAGCGACGATGAATCACAGGTTCGCAAATCAATGGTGGAATCCAAAATTCAGAATTGTAGCCATCGAAACCGTCAAGAGATGTGTTACATGTCAGAAAAATAATGATGTGCCAGCAGTAACTACCGCAGCAACACATACCCCAGCTCCACCAGGACCATTTCGTCACTTGCAAATTGATTACATATCGTTACCTCCTTGTAAAGGAAAAACTGACGTCTTGGTAGTAATAGACAAGTTCTCAAGATGGATAGAAGCTTATCCAACAGGACGTGCTACAGCTGCGCATACTGCTAAATGTCTTATTACTGATTTCATTCCCAGATGGGGATTACCAGATTACATCGACTCAGATCAAGGAACACACTTCACAGGACAGGTAGTCAAGGAAGTGTCTAAAATGTTGAAGATTAAATGGAATCTTCACTGTCCATACAGACCACAAGCATCAGGACAGGTTGAACGAGCAAACAGAACAATCAAAGCCAGGCTAAGCAAAATGCATCAGGAAGGAATACCATGGGTTGAAGCGCTTCCGGCGGTACTGTGTAGTATGAGAGCATCACCTAACAGATCAGTAGGACTGAGCCCTCATGAGATTATTACTGGTCGTCCAATGCAAATGCCAGGTGTGATTGATCTTAGAAATGCTGACGTACACTTTGCTTCAGATGCCCTGATTGCTTACTGTGAAAACCTCACAAAGGCAGTACAAAGTGCCAGAGAGAGAGTTGAGTCGTGTTGGCAGACTCCACCAGAAGGTGGACACACAATCATCCCAGGTCAGTGGGTCATGATAAAATCATTTAGGAACAAGCCATTAGAGCCTAAGTGGCATGGACCACATCAAGTTCTGTTGATTACAGCAGCTGCAGTGTTGTGTCAGGGAAGGAAAACCTGGACTCATGTGTCACACTGTAAAGTTGTTCCCCCACCTGCAGGGATCGGATAGGACACATGGACCAGTGAGGAGCCCAGGGAAGAACCGAATGCAACAGGCATCGGGGGCCAAACCCTGTGGTGAAGACTCCCTCATAGGCCTTCCCCATCCATTAGTCCATCCTTACCTCACTGTTCTTTAGGTGTCACGGGAATTAAGAAACAGGGAAAGAAGGAACAACAATAGCAGACAAATATTGAACAGAGGATACAACCCTAGGGTTTGAAGTCTTTTAGATCAAATACTGGTCTGTTGTCTTTTGTTTTCTTTCTTACTCTGTGCAGATACCACTTGATGGCTGTCCCAAGACCCATACACACTGACCTCGTCACCTACAAAGGAAGCCACAACCTCTGGACAACTAGACCCACTACCGAGCCAACTGTCACAGAAGATAAAAAAATACACAACGCAGAGTATCACATACGAGAACTTCAGTCATCCATCAACATGATCAAGATTGCCATACTTGTAATCATCATGGACATTGCACAAGCCGTAGACTCCAGAAACAACATCTTAGAATTGATGAGCATGTCTAGAAACGCCTTGTTTGCTGGAAAGCACGTTTGCATGCCACACCTACCTTCAGTAGGAGCAGGAATCCCATGGGTGGCACATCCCATCTCCAACTGTGAAACATGTACCTTATTTGAAGTTCATGCCAGTGGAATATACAACAAGAGTACATGTCACAACATCACAGTTCCTCCAGCTTCTCCATGTTGCATTCCTGGATTATCATCCTGCAACCTAACTTCAGCTACTCCAATCATGACAGATCTACTCTTGCCAATGACTTTTCCTTGGTGCATGGAAAATTACGCTCCAGCCTCGAGTCCACTGGGTGAAATTCCCCGTGAACATTGCAGCCTTGTGGTTGAAATGAGAACCGAATCTCATGTAGACATCACTCCATCAGCGAGGGAAGAGGAAAAGGACTTAGAAGAGTGTCTTCAAAGGACATCATCTCTCCCAAAACTCTTGGCAATAATTCAGTGGTGTATGATTCCTCCACCAACTGGTACTTTTTGGTTATGTGGAACTTCTGTATACAACATCCTACCTAGCCAATTCAATGGCAGATGCACCCTGGTTTATGTTCTGCCGGCTATCAGAGAAAATACACACACCACTTCAAGATCTCCCCATCTACATAATTCAGATCCTACGAGTAACAAAGAAGATAACTGCATTCCAGGACTCACTTGTGCACAAACATGGTGGTCAAGAACACTTGGAGCATTAATCCCATCTTATGGTGTAATACAGGCCCTTGATCAAGTCAGAAGCTTATCAAATTCAGTACAGAAACTGGCTAATGATACGGTTTTGGCCTTTGGGTAATATCACAGACACTCTTGTTTCACACAAAATAATGATCTTACAAAACAGGGTGGCTTTGGATTACATCCTTGCATCGCAAGGGGGAGCCTGCACCATTATCGGCCCTGAGTGCTGCACTGGGTTAATGGATCCAACAAAGGACTTAAACAAAGTTCAACAAGACATTCTTGATCTTTCAACAAAATTACACCACATGACTGAAGATAATTTTTCATGGTTCGGAAACATGTTAGGGAAACCCTGGCTGTGGATCAAGGAAATAGCAATTCTGCTGTTGTTTTTCCTACTGGTGTACTATCTATGCGTTCACAGTATCAAGTGTTTCATTCAACAAATAACCCACACCCATCAAGAAGAAATGGCCGTTCCAACCAGAAAAGACTATTATCCATAAGAACTTCACAGACACTAGCTAGATGTTTGTTTATATGTCATCATGGCATTCATCACTGCATTCAACAACAGAACAAGTGCTATGTGCCTGTAACGATCACAAGTTACAAGAATTAAATGTCTAAATTTGTATTTTGTGAGAGTTATTAGAACTCTCAAAGGGGGAACTGTAGGATTACAAATTTATATAATGTTAAATCTAGCTTCCAACATAATAGTATATAAACTGAACAAGTTATGTACATTGGGTTTTACATTTCAAGGTAAAGTTGGTGACATTCTGAGAAGATACAAGTCTGGTAGCCCAGGTGTCAGAGACATTAACCTTTTGTCTTTATGTACTTCCTGACCGCTGGGTAGGGTCCCAAAGTCAATGTGAATGCTAATCTCAAGGCCAGGCCGTGCCTTTGTCTCTATGATAATGTAAAGGTTTGGGGGATACTGTCAGGCTGATTAGATTAGCACCTATGCATTTGAAAGCCACTGTTATGCTGATGAGATCAGGGCTGGGGAACTTCCGTTACCAGGCTGCCTCCGGTACCACACTATGCTTTGTTTAGATTGTCTCCACCTCTTTGTATCCCTCCCTCTTGTAAAGTATAAACTCTCCAGAGCTGAGTTGTAAGAAAGACTTGGATGACTACAGCGACGCTCGGCGAGTTCTCAATAAAGAGTAACTTCTGCTTGAATGATATCCCAACGTCTCCTGGTCTCTGAAAAAGTTCCCAACACTATACAGTTTATGTTTATTATAAACTGGAGTGAGATGACTTTGTAATAGGCTGAAAGAGGAAAGAATCGACTGTGCATATGAAAACAATAAAAAATTATAAAATAAATGTAAATTAAGTAAAAAAATTAAATAAATAGAAATTAAACCTTACTTAACCTTATTCTTTTGTTTCCTCATGGTATCGGCTGCTTTAAAAACTTTTTCTTCTTGCTACTGTTTTTGCTTTTTACACAAAATGCAAAAGATTACATTATCTCGCTCGGCTTGGCTCTCCACTGACATTTTGAACGACTCCCGGACGTGCACGCAGACGCAAGCAGACATTTGGTTCAGCTTGGTTACAGTATGTTGCTCTTACGCCGAAAATGCTACTGTACAACCATAAATGTTACTACTGTACTATATATGCGTGAAACATTTTGCAAAGTCATTTTGGTTTATAAAAAAAGGTAGTTTTAAAATGTTTCAAAAGATACAAATACTGTATATGGGTATAACAGTTATACTTATTATATAAACACTTAGTTGAGACAGAGTAATCTGATTGGACAAGAGCTTTTCATTTAATGCTATTTGGGATTCAACCCCAGAAACCTGGAAGTTACTGTAGCTGATATTCTAAAGTGGAATAAGTGGAAATAAAATGTAAGTAATAATTAAATAAGGAAATCTTATAAGTTTTGTAGGACTGTTAACTATATTCATGTCTTATTCTCCTCACCTTTTGGTTACGCAATACCTGAACTACTTTCACCGCTGTTGATTTTGCTAATTACCGGGTGCTAATTATCGCTCGGCTCCGCCAGTCGTGATTAGCTATTTCCACCATATCGAAGGATATGTATTGACAGAGAGAAATAACTAACTAAATAAACAAACTAATCATAATCCGTTAATAATAAACAGTGCTTGTACAACTGTTGTATAACAGCAATATCACACTCAAGGTTATGCTGAAATCCAGCCATTCTGATATTTAGGATAAGGTCAATCCCTATTATGTGACATTGCTTAAATGAATCCTCAGTTTAAATCTTATACTTCCATAGCCCATGGAATACACTAACTGACACACAGTCTACCTTTCATTTGGTAACAATTTTCTAGCAGGCACATTGGTTAATTTATAACTTGTAACAAATTCATATTGGTCAAAATCTGTCAAAAAACAGCACCTCTGTAATTATGTTTCAGGTCATTTATGTAATGAGAAACCCTAAGGACACCTTCACATCCTCCTTCCACTACTATGGAATGGCTTCATTTCTGGTCAATCCCGGCACCGCTGATGAATTTCTGGAAAAGTTTCTCGATGGAAAAAGTAAAAACCTAATATTTTCCCTTCACTTTTGTGTCATGGCTTTGAGGAGACTGTTATGAATGTAATAAAAAGAGCGAAGCACGTGAAGCATAAAATAACGGCTATAATGTATTGCAAAATTGGATATTTACTTATCTGGACGATGAGTCATGTCAACTGGACTTCTTCTTCTCAGTTTAGTAGAAACTGTTTTTTACCTCCTACTAAACAAGGAAGAAGTCCAATTGACATGACTCAAGTTCCAGATAACCTCTCCTGGATAACTGAGAATCTTAACAGAAATATTTCAACTTAATTAATATAATATTTATATTTAAAATTAAGAATCCTCAATGTTATTGCAGTGTATTTGTATTACTGTATATGTGAAAAACCCAGCTACAGTTGTTTTCATTTCCTACTGTATATCTTCCCTATTACTGTTTTGTCAGTGCTATGATAAAACGTACATTTCTCTACCTGTGTTCTTCTCACATTTTTATTGTGATTTACAGTAATATTTGGCTCTTGGTTTGACCATGTAAAGGGCTGGCTCAAGGCAAAAGACCAAGAAAACATTTTCTACATTTCATATGAGGAGATGATACAAGTAAGCACTTGTTTATTTGAACACTATTTAAAATATATAATTATTTTTATTTTTATTATTTATTTTTATAATAAGACCTTGTTTATGCATGTTTATTGTTACACAATGAACACTAATCATAAATTAACACTGCAGGATTTGAGAGGCTGTGTCACGAAATTCTCCCAGTTTCTGGAAAAGTCTCTGAGTCCAGAAGTGATTGACAAAATAGCCGACAATTGTTTGTTCAAGAACATGAAGCAGAACAAGATGTCCAACTATTCCCTGGTTCCAGAAGAGTTCATGGATCAAAAGAAATCTGAGTTTCTCAGGAAAGGTAAATCCTAACACACTCTGCATGTCACTGGGTAAAAATGTCTCATCATTGACTGAATGTGGGTGTAAATCTCAAACACAGCCTCTTTGTGGAGACTTTGAGCTTGTGGAACAATATGTCCAGTAATTGTGTGATTGTTTTGTCTGTTTCTTTAGGAATAGCTGGTGACTGGAGGAACCTTTTTACTGAGGCCCAGACGGAGAAGTTTAATACAGTTTACAAAGACAAAATGAAAGATGTTGTGTACAAATTTGCATGGGATTGACAGACTAACCATTGCAAAGAATTTAAGTGAAAATGATTTTACTTAATATTATTAAATCTTTGTTATTATAACTCAGTAAAACTAATCACAAATTATGGTTAAGGAAAGAGTCACTACTACTACTACTTTTTATGAGAAGACCTTTGTCCAATTGTGTCCATTTAAGAAAATGACTACTTCTATTCATATCTATTCATTACACAACTATGTAATTTAATTGTTGATTAAACATTTTACTACAAATAAAGAAATCAAGCATATCTTTTTTATTAATACTTCATATCGTAACATTCTGTGTGGCCTCACTGGTGACATCCGTGTTGTTATTCATCCACATTATTAAGTTTATTAGTTTAATGGGGGAAATACAGCAACATTATACTTATACAGTAGTTAGGCTAATTAACTTGGCCATGAATAATTTACCTTCTTTAGGTGATTTAATGACCATATTAATTTGTGGCCATGAATTATTATTTAAATCAGTAAGATATAGCTGTGAACATGATTTTTTCAATAGTTTTTGTTAGATAAAACCCATAAATCAGACATTTCTTTAATATATTAAATCAATACAAAGTCTAAAAATATTTATTTTATATTTGTAGAATATAGTTTATAATGTCACATGCCAGTCATTCTTGAGAACTGGGACAAAATCAATCAACATTAACATGTCCAGCACATAATATTGTTTTATTCTGTAAACTTCTGAAATAAGTCATATTTTGATTATGATCAATTTTATAAGCTGAATCAACTTAGCAAAACAAAATAGTTTTTCAATTCTAATTAGAATTATTTTTATTTTATTTGATAAATTAAATTAAATTTTATTTGTATAGCGTTTTTAACAATCGTCGCAAAGCAGCTTTACACAATCAAAAGAATTACTTAAGTTTGTATGGAATGTCAATGTGTATGAATGAAAATGGTCAGATAGTCCCTGATGAGCAAGCCGAGGACAACAGTGGCAAGAGATGGCAATAGAAAGAAACCTTGAGAGGAACCAGACTCAATAGGGAACCCATCCTCATTTGGGTGAAACAGAGAGCAGGAAATGATCTGCATTCATACTGTGTGTTAGGTGGCAGGCAGTTCAGCATGACAGTTGATGTTAATTGATGTTAATTTGGAGTCCAGGTAGTTATTGGAGGCAAAAAAAAAAGTGTCCCCACTAGACCTGAGACAGTCCTTCTCCAGAAAAAGGGTTCACGTTTTCAAATGGCTAAAAGACTGACTAAAATATATGAAAAAAATTAATTTGTTGAATTTGTGTCCTGAGTTTCTCTCAAGACCACCGGACATCTCTAAAAAAAATAATAATTTCAGACCATCTTTTGGTCAAACGAAACTACAAGGACCCCGTTATCACTCTGTTTTTTCTGTAACCTGTTCTATACCTTCTGAGGTTGTTGTAGGTTTTGTTCATTGTTTTATGTTTTAAGGATTACTGCTTTCATAAAATGTCAACAAAGTTAAATTAAGTTAAATTCATGAATTTCAAACACATTAAATACAGTGGTGTGAAAAACTATTTGCCCCCTTCCTGATTTCTTATTCTTTTGCATGTTTGTCACACTTAAATGTTTCTGCTCATAAAAAAACGTTAACTATTAGTCAAAGATAACATAATTGAACACAAAATGCAGTTTTTAAATGAAGGTTTACATTATTAAGGGAGAAAAAAAACTCCAAATCTACATGGCCCTGTGTGAAAAAGTGATTGCCCCCTTTGTTAAAAAATAACTTAACTGTGGTTTATCACACCTGAGTTCAATTTCTGTAGTCACCCCCAGGCCTGATTACTGCCACACCTGTTTCAATCAAGAAATCACTTAAATAGGAGCTACCGGACACAGAGAAGTAGACCAAAAGCACCTCAAAAGCTAGACATCACGCCAAAATCCAAAGAAATTCAGGAACAAATGAGAACTAAAGTAATTGAGATCTATCAGTCTGGTAAAGGTTATAAAGCCATTTCTAAAGCTTTGGGACTCCAGCGAACCACAGTGAGAGCCATTATCCACAAATGGCAAAAACATGGAACAGTGGTGAACCTTCCCAGGAGTGGCCGGCCGACCAAAATTACCCCAAGAGCGCAGAGACAACTCATCCGAGAGGCCACAAAAGACCCCAGGACAACATCTAAAGAACTGCAGGCCTCACTTGCCTCAATTAAGGTCAGTGTTCACGACTCCACCATAAGAAAGAGACTGGGCAAAAACGGCCTGCATGGCAGATTTCCAAGGCGCAAACCACTTTTAAGCAAAAAGAACATTAAGGCTCGTCTCAATTTTGCTAAAAAACATCTCAATGATTGCCAAGACTTTTGGGAAAATACCTTGTGGACAGACGAGACAAAAGTTGAACTTTTTGGAAGGTGCGTGTCCCGTTACATCTGGCGTAAAAGTAACACAGCATTTCAGAAAAAGAACATCATACCAACAGTAAAATATGGTGGTGGTAGTGTGATGGTCTGGGGTTGTTTTGCTGCTTCAGGACCTGGAAGGCTTGCTGTGATAGATGGAACCATGAATTCTACTGTCTACCAAAAAATCCTGAAGGAGAATGTCCGGCCATCTGTTCGTCAACTCAAGCTGAAGCGATCTTGGGTGCTGCAGCAGGACAATGACCCAAAACACACCAGCAAATCCACCTCTGAATGGCTGAAGAAAAACCAAATGAAGACTTTGGAGTGGCCTAGTCAAAGTCCTGACCTGAATCCTATTGAGATGTTGTGGCATGACCTTAAAAAGGCGGTTCATGCTAGAAAACCCTCAAATAAAGGTGAATTACAACAATTCTGCAAAGATGAGTGGGCCAAAATTCCTCCAGAGTGCTGTAAAAGACTCGTTGCAAGTTATCGCAAACGCTTGATTGCAGTTATTGCTGCTAAGGGTGGCACAACCAGTTATTAGGTTCAGGGGGCAATTACTTTTTCACACAGGGCCATGTAGGTTTGGATTTTTTTTCTCCCTAAATAATAAAACCCCTCATTTAAAAACTGCATTTTGTGTTTACTTGTGTTATCTTTGACTAATAGTTAAATGTGTTTGATGATCAGAAACATTTTGTGTGACAAACATGCAAAAGAATAAGAAATCAGGAGGGGGGCAAATAGTTTTTCACACCACTGTATGTATCTAGCAAATTATAGAAAAACAAACTGGCTCCCACATACGTAATCTAAAGCTAGCTAGCATAATGTGGAATTTTGTCAACTCCGTCAGGAACTTCATCTAATGTTGGTGACTTATTGTGTGACAGTGTTGACAAATACATGAAAATTATGTTTTTTTTTCACTACATAAAAAACCTTTTACATTTTCTTAAGCAATGGCAAGCCAGCAGTTGTCAGTAGAAGAGCGAAAGAGAAGGAATAGGGAGAAGAGAATACTAAAGAGAAGATTTATAGAGACACTGAACAGAGGGATGAGGAGGGGAAAGTAGGGGGAAATATGGAATAAATGGGTAAAATAAGGCAAAATACAAAACACAAGTGATCTGAATAAAAGAGAAAAGAGGCATAAAAGACGGGCTTGAAAATATTCTCAGAGAAAGTTAAGAGAGAACAGAAAAAAAGCATTGGAAGGGCCGCACCAACTCGACAGTGTTTTACACTGAGGGATTTATTGAACAGTACAACCACCATCAAAATTATATTGTGTTAGCCTTTTTTAATGTTAAAAAATTATCTTGATTTTTATTGTGACCTGTTTCTCTAGTTAAGATACATTTTCATTCCAGATCTTTTTTTTTCCTGTTTGATGTAAATGTGTATACACAAACACGTATACAAGTTGACGGCCACCGTGCGAAACCGCATAGGTGAGATAGGGGTATTATGTAATTAAGTGTATAAGTTGCGATTCTGTTGTGTGGCTCTTTGCAGTGATAACGATTTTTGGCTCATTATGGCAAACAGGTTCGCCACCCCTGGCCTAAAGCTACATTCCACATTCTTGCATCAGGTGCCAACCTGCTGTCTAGAAGGTTTTGACAAACAGACTGTGAGAGTGTGAGCATGGTTCAGTCCTGACCAGTCCATTCCAGTTTCATGTTCCACTGCATTTTTATGGTCAACATACTGTGGCGGAGCGCTAGGGCAAGACAAAGTTTATTAAATTTAGAATTCCGATTACGCCACCCTGGATAAGGGCCAGGGACCCCGATTAAGTAAATCTCGTCTAAAAGGCACACAGGTCAGTTCACAATATAGGCAAGAGACTAGGATATCCAAAGGTATAAAATTTTATTACAAATAGTATTGTGTACAATTTAATCACACAAAAAAATGAAAAGAACACAAAAGAACAAGTAATAAATTGCTGGGACCAGTGGTTCACATGACATACACGGGTGGACAACCTGGACATCCAGAACGTCAACCACAGGAACCGGGGCCGGCAGCCGGGACTACACACACACAATCGGCCTACAAAGCACCACAGCCTGCTACTACACTAGTGGCTCATGCACACACACACACACACGTGCTCATATTCCGCACACTAAAAAGAAGGAAGACCAGAATACCACTGCTGCTAGGGGCGCCGGCTCCTGTAACAGAAGGGGACAGAATTAAAATCTGTGGTGTGATCACACACACACAACACAATTGGTGTGATCACACACACCAATAAACTCGGTTGCCCACCCGTTCAACTGGCCCTTTACAACAACAAAATAAAACATAGAAATACAATAAGTAAATAAAAAAAACAAGGAAATCCACACTCCTCTTTTACCCACAGCACCTCTCCCTCACACACACACACACACACACACACACACACACACACACACACACACAAGGATTTACAATCATTACAACCCAATACACACTTCTCATTCACAAAAAGAGTTGGGGAAAACACACGCACACCCTTCACACAAACGCACACACTCCAACGCACACACTCAAACACGCACACAGTGATTTACAACCACAGGGCTGTAAATCACTCAAAAACACACAGCTAGACTTTGAGAGGAACCTCAAACCCAGGGCAATGATAAAGGAGGGACAAGGAAGAACGCAAAAAAAACCCAAAAGACTAAATAAAAAAATAAAAAAATAATTTAAACAAAAACAATATGACACGTTACTCCCGCAAAGCAGCAGGACAACCAACATTAATCCCACTTAGATCGCACACAATAACATTTAAAACGGCTAAAAGGGCAAAACACAGCCGGACGGCAAAACAGCAGCGCCCTCCAATTGGGCTCTCACGTCACTCCAGCACGGGAAACCAATCCACGTCGCACTGTCACAAATCCGGTAACTTGGTAACAAGTTTCACTAGGATGGCAACTACCCCACTGTCCGGGAAGCCGAGAGCTCGTCCAGTGCAACAGGAAACGGACAGTTTATCGGGAGGAACCACATCCACAACACCAGACCATCAATCAACCCCAACCAACCAAAGACAGGTAGGAAGAGCTTTACGTGTTCTGCCACAACCTACCCCCCACGACTGCATCGTCATCCCGACGATGGACAAAGCACTCCCTCAACTCCAGGGTCTGAACCATGCCGAAATGGTCGAAGACACCCCTTCGGCCAAAGCCCCATCAGGTCTCACCATACCTGCGGAACGTGGGAGATGATGCAAGTTAGAATGGTGACCCGCGGTAGCTCGCCCAGACCGTCGTGGGATGACATCGGATGAACCTCCAGACGCAGCCATCACCTCACCTTCAAGGGTCTGGCCAACACTATCCGGGGCACCTACCCCACTGTTAATTTCAGGCCCTACATTCCCGGGGTCGGCTATCTCCCCAGTAACGGCTATATCCCCAGTACCAACAACCGAAGGTGCCGCTGAAACCACTACCCACAAGTCTCCCTGCTCAGGCTCTTCCACAGCCGGCCCGCTCAGAAGTGACGCCGATTCCTTCACGGGGCTAGGATTAGGTACTGAAGCAGGAGGCTCATTCGGCGTTCGAACCTTCAGCAACGAACAGTGTACCTGCCTTACTTTGCTCAAATCGTCCACCGGGGCAACGGAATAAACTGAACCCCCCGGTTTAGGGGCCCTTACCACCCGATACACCACTGGGCTCCACAGGTCCTGGATCTTTGACCGACCCCTCACACCAACATTATGAAGGTAGACCAGTTGACCCTCCAACATGGGGCCATGTCGTACCTGACCATCATGTTGCGCCTTGCGCCGTTCGGCAGCAGCCCGCAGATGTTCCCTGGCCCCTTCAAAAGCCACCTGCAACCGCGTTTGATGTTCAATGACCCACTCATGGATATTTCCACCCCCAGTCCCTCCTACTTTCAATTCAATTCAATTCAATTTTATTTATATAGCGCTTTTAACAATGGTCATTGTCTCAAAGCAGCTTCACAAAAATTTAAGGGAAAAAAAAAATAAATAAAAAAAAATAATAATAATAATAATAAATAATAATAATAATTATAGAAAATAAAATAATTGGAAGTGTGGATGTGTGAGAAAAATGTGCAGATAATAATAATGAGACGAATGAATGAAATTTCTCTGATGAGCAAGCCAAGGTTGACGGCGACGGTGGCAAGGAAAAACTCCCTGAGATGGCATTAGGAAGAAACCTTGAGAGGAACCAGACTCAACAGGGAACCCATCCTCATTTGGGCGATAACAGATAGAAATGATATAACATCTTGTGTGTTGTGCAGGTGAAAATTCAATATGACAGAAATTATTTAAATTGACATGAAGACCAGTTCAGCATAGGGACGAGTCAGTAGGTGCAGAGGGCAGATGAGGTCTGGATCACTGGAAGCACAGGAGCAGCATGTGTAGCTCCAACCATCATAAAGCTGAATCCAGCTGGAGCAGGTCCTTCTCTGGATGCCTCAGGAACCTCGCAGGGTCGGCCTTTGTCTACTGAAGCTGGCAAAATCTCCCGATGCCTCGGGATGGGTAGAGAAATACAGAACAGATGGGGAGAATTAGCGTAGTTGCCATTCGGTATAGGTGTACTGGAGTATGAGATTATGGGATGAGTTATGTTTATGACAGATTAAAAAGATGCGTCTTGAGTCTACTTTTGAACTGAGAAACCGTGTCTGCTCCCCGAACACTGTCTGGAAGGCTATTCCAAAGCTTTGGAGCTAAATATGAAAAAGCCCTACCCCCTTTTGTAGATTTTGAAATTCTGGGAACTACCAGAAGTCCGGAGCTTTGTGATCTTAAGGCGCGTGGTGGATTGTAGCGTATCAGAAGACTGGTTAGGTATGTGGGAGCTAAACCATTTAAGGCCTTGTATGTAAGTAATACTATTTTGTAATTTATTCTAAACTGAACAGGTAGCCAGTGCAGGGATGATAATATTGGGGTTATATGATCATATTTTCTGGATCTAGTGAGAACCCTGGCAGCTGCATTTTGGATTAACTGAAGCTTGTTTATTGAGGATGCAGGACAACCACCTAGTAATGCATTACAATAGTCCAGTCTGGAGGTCATGAATGCATGAACTAGCTTTCCTGCATCAGATACGGATAAGATGTTCCTAAGTTTAGCAATATTTCGAAGATGGAAAAAGGCTGTTTTTGTGATATTTGAAATGTGATTTTCAAAAGACAAGTTACTGTCTAATATTACGCCCAGGTCTTTTACTGCTGAGCTGGTAGTAACAGTACATCCTTCTAAGCGCAGGCTAAATTGTGAAAACTGTTGTGTGCTGGTTTTTGGGCCAATAAGTAATATCTCTGTCTTATCTGAATTTAATAAAAGAAAGTTATTGGTCATCCAATCTTTTATGTCCTGGACACACTCAGTTAATCTAGACAACTTAGGTATTTCGTCTGGTTTAGTTGAGATATATAATTGGGTATCATCAGCATAACAATGGAAACTAATCCCATGTCTTCTTATGATGTTACCCAAGGGAAGCATGTATATTGAGAACAACAGAGGTCCTAAAACTGACCCTTGTGGGACCCCATATTTCACTGGCATTACACCAGACGGTTCTCCATTTAGATCTACAAAATGGTAGCGATCAGACAGGTAAGATCTAAACCATTTTAATGCCTGTCCCTGAATACCTATATAATTTTGTAAGCGATCTGTGAGAATATTATGATCTATACTGTCGAATGCAGCACTAAGATCGAGCAGGACTAGCAATGAGATGCAGCCTTGGTCTGAAGCTAAAAACAAGTCGTTTGTAATCTTAACTAGTGCAGTTTCTGTGCTATGATGGGGCCTGAAACCTGACTGAAATTCTTCAAGGATGTTGTTATCCTGCAAGAATGTGCAAATTTGAGCTGATACTACTTTTTCTAGTATTTTTGATATGAACGGAAGGTTTGAAATCGGTCTGTAATTTGTTATTTCATTCGCGTCCAAATTAGATTTTTTTAAGAAGCGGCTTAATAACTGCTAACTTGAAAGGTTTAGGGATGTGACCTAGATGTAATGAAGAATTAATAATGTTTAGAAGTGGTTCTCCAACTGTAAGCATCACTTCTTTTAAAAATCTGGTTGGGATTGGGTCTAACAGGCATGTTGTTGATTTAGCCGAGGTGATGAGTTTATACAGCTCTTCCTGTCCTATACCTGTAAAGCAGTGAAAATCTAAATGTGACGCTATAGGCTGAACTGGATCGTGAGATACTATTAGAGGCTGAACCTCCATTATTTTCTTCCTGATATTATTGATTTTTTCATTAAAGAAGTCCATAAAGTCTTCACTTCTAAACTGTGATGGGATACTCTCTGCGGGCATCTTAGGTTTTGTTAGGCGAGCCACTGTACTAAATAAGAACCTGGGATTGTTTTGGTTTCTTGCTATCAGTTGGCTAAGATGCTCAGTCCTAGCAGTTTTTAGAGCCTGTCTATAGTTGCACATACTGTCTTTATACGCAATTCGAAAAACTTCTAATTTAGTTTTCCTCCATTTTCGCTCGAGGTTACGGGTTGCTCTCTTTAGGGCGCGAGTATGACTGTTGTACCACGGTGCAAATGTTTTATCTCTGACTTTTTTTAATCTGATGGGAGCAACAGTGTCTAATGTACTGGTAAGAATAGTGCCCATGCTGCTAGTCACTTCATCTAGATCATCTGCATTTAGGGGTCTAATAAGAAATTGGGACAGATCCGGCAGATTACTTGTGAATCTGTCTTTAGTAGTGGGATTCATATTTCTAACAGATTGATAACGTGGGGAGACACAGCTAATCTGTTCTACGGGTAGAGTATATGTCAGGAGGTGATGATCTGTGATATCATCACTTTGAGGTATGATCTCTATATTAGAGACATCTATACCATGGGATATAATTAAATCTAGCGTATGATTAAAGCGGTGAGTTGCTCCAATTATATTTTGCTTAACCCCAAAGGAATTTAGTAAATCCATAAATGTGAGTGCTAAAGCGTCGTTAGCATCATCTACATGAATGTTAAAGTCTCCTACTATCAACACTTTGTCAGAGTTAACTTTGTAACAGTGAGTACATCATTGTAGATAGTGGCGACACCACCACCGCGACCAATTAGACGGGGCTCGTGCTTATAGAAATATCCTGACGGAGTAGACTCATTCAGACCAAAATATTCATTTGGTTTAAGCCAGGTTTCGGTGAGACAGAGTGCGTCAAGGCAATAATCTGAGATAATTTCATTAACAATAAGTGCTTTAGGCGCAAGGGATCTAATGTTGAGTAGTCCAAACTTTAGAGGTGGATTTTGACTACTTATTTTGCCTTTTTCTGGTTTTCTGGTTATCAGATTGTTTCGGGCAAATTTAACAAATTTATTATTTTTTCTCAGTATTCGGGGAACAGACACAGTTTCTATAGGACAAGCTATGTGTGTGCGTCTATCACTACGGTGAGTTTTGATGTGGCTAATATGTTTGGAAACTACAGTATGACTTACCGCCAGTCAGATGGTTCGTAGTGTTCTGGAGATGTTGTCAGAGAGGACCGCTGCTCCAGCTCTGCTAGGGTGTAGGCCATCGGTGTGATAGAGCCTAGGACGCTCCCAGAAAACATTCCAGTTATCAACAAAGCGTAATTTCTGTTGTTGACACCAAGATTGTAACCATTCATTAAAGGCAAATAATCTACTGAACTTCTCGATTCCTCGCTGAAATGTGGGAAGCGGTCCAGATACGATGATCCTTGTCGTGGGTGATGTGCAGCGGACCTTCTCGACCAGGCTCCTGAAGTCCTTCTTTAGGATCTCCGTCTGCCTCAGCCTGGTGTCGTTCGTGCCGGCATGAAGAACCACAGCTCCAATGTTCCTCCTCAGGGCAGCAGGCACCTGTGCAGCAACATCAAGAACACGTGCACCAGGTAAACAGCGTGTGTGCACCTTACCTTTAGCTGTGGTAGCACGCATGTGACGAACGATGGAATCTCCGATGACCAGGACGTCGTGTGCCGTCTCACGGAGAGGAGCGAAGCGGTTTCGGGTCGAGATGTCGAAGACGGGTGGTGGCGGAGGGGGAGAGGTCCTCGCCCGGGGCTTGGCATGCTTCTTCCGCTGCTGCTGTATCCAGGGTCCGTGGTATCCCGGCGCCGGGGTGTAGGAAAACTGGGCGGGCTGCGTCCTTGGTGTGTTGGACCTGGGCAGAGAAACACGCGGGGTTGAGGTTGTCGGAGAGATTGTGTCACACCGAGAATTTACCTGGGATAGGTGAGCGTCGGTCCGCGTCGATTCCAGCGTGGCTTTCCGCTGCTGTAGCCGGGCCAGCTTCACCTGTAGCTCACGGATCAGCTTCTCCACGGCCTCCACCTCCAAATCCACCGAGTGCAGCTCCAATGTCTCCTCACCTGCACTCAGAGGCAGAATCACAACCGACATGGTGTCTAAACACGGAAAATAATCGGTGTGAAGAAGCGAAAACAAACTTTACAAACAAACGTGATAGCGGGGCTAACGGGCTAGCGATGCTAATGCTAATTAGCGATGCTAATGCCGGCTAAAAGCGGTGTGCTGCAAAACAATTAAAACTTAACGATATAACACGCGATTCGAGTAAATATAGTATAAGATACTTATCCGTTTTATGTACACTCTTCGTAAGGGGACGAAAAAGTTTAAAAGTTGGTCAGTATGGCGGAGCTCGGAAAAAAGCAGCGTCTCAGCGTCCTAGTACAAGGGTTGCCAGAATCAGATCACTCCTACTCTTCCTAACAGGAAGTCAACTGGTAGACGAGGTTCCTGACCAAACATTAAATAATACGGAGACTCACCTGTTGATTGATGAGGGGTGGTGTTGTAGCAAAAGACTACTTGAGGTAAACATGAGGCCCAGTCACGCTTACTTGAAGGAGGCAGAGTATGCAGCAAATCGTGCAGGGTTCGATTAAACCTCTCACATTGGCCATTCCCCGCAGGGTGATATGGCGTGGTTCGAGACTTCTCCACCTTATACAGCATACACAGCTGCCGGATCAGGGAGGACTCAAAGTTACGGCCCTGATCGGCATGTATCCGACCAGGGACCCCAAACTTACAGAACCACTCCACCACAAGCACTTGTGCCACTGTTTCAGCCCGCTGGTCCCGTGTCGGAATGGCCAGGGTATATTTTGTGAAGACATCAGTCATCACTAACACGTTCTCAATACCTGAACTAGATGGTTCCATCACAGTGAAATCAATGGCCAAGATCTCGTTGGGTCTAGCAGCCAACAGGTGGCCCATGAAACTAGATACCACGGGCTGTCCGCCCTTGGCCGACTGACACCGATCACACTCCCTACACCAACGAGCCACCTCTCTGGACATCCCAGGCCAATAACACCGTTGACGAACCAACTCGGTGGTGCGCTCAATACCCTGGTGGCCATGCTCCTGATGCAGCCACCTCAAAATGCCTTCCCTCAACGCAACAGGTAGAAGTACCTGCACAACTTCCTCTTTTCCGTCCGGACGGAAGACTCGACGGTACAACACCCCCTCCTGTGCCACCAAGCGGTCCCACTGACGCAACACAGTCAAATAATCTTTAGACAATGATTTACGCTCCTCGAAACTAGGGAGGCTCTTACGCCGCCAAAAGCCCAAAATAGTTCCGATAACTGGGTCGGACTCTTGTAGTACCCTCAACTCGTCTGCAGAAAGGCTTGGAAAAACCTGAAGTGCAGCTTGAGTAGCCTGATGTACCGGCTCTATTCGAGCTGCCTGTTGCACGGATACGGGCACCACGGTAATTGGTAACAACTGCTCCAACCCCTGACTACTGGCCGGAGGCTGTCTCGAAAGGGCATCAGCATTATCATTACTCTTACCGGACCGATATCGAATTTCAAAATCGAACGCCACAAGTTGGGTGGCCCAGCGCTGCTCAGTGGCCCCCAGCTTGGCAGAGGACAGATGACTCAAAGGGTTATCGGTGAAGACAATACATTTATGTCCCAACAAATATTCTCGAAACTTCTCTGTCATGGCCCACTTAAGCGCCAAGAACTCCAACCTCATCGAGCTATAATTTACAGGGTTACGCTCCGTGGGTCGCAAACTACGGCTAGCAAAAGCGACAGGCCGGACTCTCCCTTCCTGTTCCTGAGACAGGACGGCCCCTAAACCCCGATGGCTAGCATCCACCTCGAGGATAAAAGGCAAAGAAAAATCTGCATAGGCAAGAAGAGGAGAAGTGGTGAGCTTCTCCTTCAGGGCGTCAAAACTCTGTTGACACTGCTCTGTCCATGCACTAACAAAGCTTACCCCTACTGGTTTCTTACGTTTACCCTGCACAAAATCAGCAACTAACTTATGCAGAGGGGCTGCCAACTGGGCAAACCCTTCCACAAAGTGGTGATAATAGCTAGCGAAACCTAGAAAGGAACGAAGCTCCGTCACATTACCTGGACGACTCCAATTTGCCACGACCTCCACTTTACTTGGGTCAGTAGCCACCCCTTGAGAGGACACCACATGGCCCAAGTACCGTACCTGCTGCTTGAAAAATGCACACTTTCCCAGTTTCGCCTTAAGGCCTTCACGCTGCAACCTCCCCAAAACCAACTCCAATCGTTCCACATGCTGAGTCACCGAAGAGGAAAAAAACACAATATCATCAAGATACAACAGCAAGGATTGGTGCCGCTGATCCCCAAATAACCTTTCCATCAACCGTTGGAAAGTACTGGGAGCATTACAAAGTCCAAACGGCATCCTATTCCACTCAAATAACCCAAACGGTGTACAAAAAGCAGTTTTGGACCGATCTCCTTCCGTTACGGGGACTTGATTATACCCGCTGGCCAAATCGAAAGTGGAAAACCAACGGGCCCCAGTCAGCGCATCCAACGTCTCCTCGATGCGAGGCAGAGGAAAAGCATCCTTCCTGGTCTTTGAGTTCAACTGCCGGTAGTCCACACACATGCGTAAGCTACCATCTTTTTTCTGCACCAACACAATCGGGGATGCATAAGGACTGCAACTCTCCCTGACTATCTGGCCCTCGAGCAACTGATTAATATGAGTCTTCACTACATCATATTCGGAAGGGGGCAACCGCCTATACCGCTGCCGAACCGGAACATCATCTGTAAGGGGAATGTCGTGCGAGATCAGATTCGTGCACCCTAAGTCATTATCATGTGCCGAAAACACTGACTGATGTGTACTGATGTGTCATGTGTGACACTGACTCCGTAACAGAGCCCTAACCTCATCCTGCTCCCCCAACTCCAAAGCCGATAAATCAACAGAATCAATTTGCTCCTGTAACGATGGGTCCACTGAGCAGCCCTGAGAACATACACTAGCGACCACATCCGGAACCTCAGTCACCCCTGGAGGTAGACTTGTAACATACACCCCTTGTAGGCTACCTAATAGTGTCCTAGGGTACAATGCTACATCCACAACCCCTACATTCACAACCGGGATATAGGCAGTACCTCTAACCACCAGCACTAGGGAGGGCGAAGCCAACAACCCAGCTGGAAGTCCCGACTCCCGGGGCTCAAACAACATGGTGCGCCCAGCGCACTGTTCGAAACAGGTAGCAGTAATAATCTTTATAGTTCAGTTTTTATTTGTATAGCGCTTTTAACAATTGACATTGTCTCAAAACAGCTTTACACAATCAAAAGAATTATTTAAGTTTGTATGGAATGTGAATGTGTATGAATCAAAATGTTCAGATAGTCCCTGGTGAGCAAGCCCGAGGGCGACAGTGGCAAGGAAAAACTCCCTGAGATGGTAATAGGAAGAAACCTTGAGAGGAACCAGACTCGACAGGGAACCCATCCTCATCTGGGTGAAACAGATAGCAGGAAATGATCTGCATTTATACTGTGTTAAATGTTAGGTTCAGCTATAATAGTTGATGTTAATTGATGTTATAATAGTTGATGTAAAATGGAGTCCAGTAATTATTCGAGACTCAGATAGACTTGTAGAAAGTTCCAGTCCTGAACTATCGAATTGTCAAGTCCTCAGAGAAACAGCTGACAACACCAGTCGAGGCCAGAACCATCTTCTAAGTAGATAGAATCATCCCCAGACACCAGGCACATCCTAAAGAGACACACGGGGCATCCATGCGATGAGACCTCCAACCAGAAACCGGGCACCAGGATGGACCAGACAGGTCCGGAGGGCAGAGGGAGTCTGGATCACTGGCAGCTCAGGAACCACATGTGTAGCTCGACAGAGAGAGAGAGAGAAAGAGTGAAAGGGGGAGACAGGGGGAGAGAGGAAAGAGAAAGAGGGAGAGGAAGAGAAGAGGAGGAGAGATTGCAATTAGGTATGGTCACAGTCACAATGTCTAATGTGAATGTATATTTACTGTAGCGTGCAAGCAGGGACTCCGGCAGGACTAACTATGACAGCATAACTAAAAGGGAGAGCCAGAAGGAAACACAAACATGAGGGCTCCCTGAGATGTAAAGCAAACAGTCACCTCACCGTCAACAAACCTGAGTGATCAAATGAGACTGAGGAAGACAGCATCTAAAACATACCAGTTCACCATAATACTCTACGTCCATGAGTCCCCCAGATCTGCTCCTTTACCTTATGGCAAATCTATTTATAAAAATGCTTGGCTAAATAAATAGGTTTTTAGCCTAGACTTAAACACTGAGACTGTGTCTGAGTCCCGAACACTATTTGGAAGACTATTCTATAATTTTGGGGCTTTGTAATAAAAAGCTCTGCCCCCAGCTGTAGTTTTCATAATACGCGGTACTGATAAGCAGCCTGCATCCTTTGACCGAAGTAGGCGTGGCGGATCGTAAGACACTAGCAGTTCGCTCAGATACTGCGGGGCGAGACCATTTAATGCTTTATATGTCAAGAGTAGTATTTTAAAATCAATGCGAAATTTCACAGGGAGCCAATGCAGTGAAGATAGGATAGGGGTGATGTGCTCATATCTTCTGGTTCTAGTGAGGACTCTCGCTGCTGCATTCTGGACTAGCTGAAGCTTGTTTATGCACCTAACTGAACAACCAGACAGTAAGGCATTACAATAGTCCAACCTAGAAGTGATAAAAGCATGAACTAGTTTTTCTGCATCGTTTAGCAACAATATATTTCTTATTTTGGCGATATTTCTGAGGTGAAAGAATGCTATCCTGGTGATATTATCTACATGAGCTTCAAATGAAAGGCTGGAATCTATAATCACGCCGAGGTCTTTTACTGTTGCACTTGACGGAACAGAAAGGCCATCTAAAGTTACGGTGTGATCTAAGATTTTACTTCTAGCTGTATGCGGTCCTATGACTAGAACTTCTGTCTTATCCGGATTAAGCAGAAGGAAGTTAATTAGCATCCAATTTCTTATGTCCTGCACACATTGCTCAACTTTAGTAAGATGGTTTTTCTCATCAGGTTTTGTTGAGACGTATAGCTGTGTGTCGTCAGCATAACAATGAAAACTAATACCATGCTTACGGATTATGTTGCCCAGAGGAAGCATGTAAAGGGAAAAAAGCAGTGGGCCTAAAACTGAACCCTGCGGAACGCCAAACTCCACTAGAGAACATGCAGAATAATCACCATTTAAGTCTACATACTGATAACGATCGGTCAAATAGGATCTGAGC
This sequence comes from Channallabes apus, assembly GCA_030522415.1. Taxonomy (NCBI): domain Eukaryota; kingdom Metazoa; phylum Chordata; class Actinopteri; order Siluriformes; family Clariidae; genus Channallabes; species Channallabes apus. Next base: position 49,490,898 of record CM060104.1, read on the forward strand.
CAGGAGAGGGCTGTACCCTTAATTCCTACTACATTTTCTAATCTGTGAAGAAGAATAGCATGATCAATAGTGTCAAAAGCTGCACTGAGGTCGAGTAATACAAGCATAGTTACACAACCCTGATCAGAGGCCAATAGGAGGCCTATAGTCCCACGAGGAACACGGCATGGATGACGCCCACGCACTCGTGCGTTACTGACCTGCCCAAACATGGGCTCGGGGTTAACCCCATGACAATGCTGCAAAGCTTGCATCACTGAACCAGGAACTTCTACTACCGGCGGAGAGTTGAACAAAGCCGGCCCATGTTGACTAAAAAGATCCCGGTAACACCGGCTCAGCACATTCATCCCCAGTACCCCTGGAACTTGGACGCACATGTTGCCGGGCGGGTCCCTTACCACCAATACCCCGACACTATCTTACCACACAACTCCACGTCCAATTCCAGATAGCCAATGTAAGGAATGGCAAGCCCATTAGCCGCACATAATTGGAGCCACTGGCACGATTGTAAACGCTCCTGACCCCAAGGTTTAAAATTCTCCAGAAAGCAGCTCTCCGTAATTGTGGACACCATAGAACCGGTATCATCTAAACAAACAACCGAAATGCCGCCAATACCGGCCACCAGCTGCGGGCAGCCAGACATTAAGCGAGACAAAGAACCACCACGGATTAACTCATCCGAGCCCCCAATTTCCCCGTCCGAGCTACGGCTCAAAAGCTCGGTGGGTATTGGTTTCCCGAGGGCTGGCTTGACTGACGCTGCCCCTCCACAGGCAAAGACACAGTAGGCGCCGGGGATGACTGGCCCGGTGGGGGAACATTACATTCCCTGGCAAAATGGCCAGGTCGATGGCACCGCCTACAAACCACCGGCCCATACCGTGAAGAACGACTTCGCGGGTGTGTCTCCTGCAGCTGAGCAAAACTCTGAGTCACCTGGTTCAACTGCTGCTGCTGAACTTTTGACATTTCCCTTAGTTCACTCAGCTCCGAGGACGAGGCTCCACCTGTGTGTGAACGCTGTTCCCCCCGAACACCATACTGAATCCCATAAGATAATGGAACGGACTGACTACGAGCTCTCACACCCCCCGGCATACCTTCCTGCTCCCATCTAATGGCCTCACTACGCACATCTAACAGGGTGGCTTGTGGTTGACAATGAACCAGTTGCTTAAGCTCATGCCGAAACGCATTATCCATCACGTATTCCACAAACTGATCACGTACTAGGACAGGGGCATTTGGGGCAGTCCCAGGAAACTGCTGTTTAACTTTCTCCATTAGACCCATCAATGCAAGAGAGAACTGTAATAAACTCTCTCCCTCCAATTGTCTCCGGGAGAAAAAAGCTTCCTGTAATGCGACATGGGACTGCAAACAACCAAATACCTCCCTTAACGCCGAAAAAATTTTATTCGGATCCCCTCGTTCGAGATCGGAACGATACCTGATCTCCTCCCGTGCGTCCCCCTCTAGGTGATCGACCACAAATAACGCTTGATCCGAAACCGACAAATGGCGAACTCTAATACATGCCTGCACCTCCTCAATCCATTCATCGATACCAACCCCCGACTTACCGTTAAACTTAGGACATTTACGGTCCCTAGGTACGAATACCAATCGTTCCGGCTGGCTGGTACCCACAACAACTGGAGAAGGTGCAACAGGTGCGACCTCGGTCACTGCTACAGATGTGGCACTAGGGCCGGGCAGCAAAAGGAGACGTTCTTGACGCAGCCTCTCGTTGTCTGCCTGCAACTGGGCCACAAGTTCTTTAAGTTCGCGAAATTCTTCTTCCATTTTGTAGATAACCACCTGCTAATACCACGGCAGAAGAAAAAAAGGAACAGAGGGTATTCGCCACCACCTGGACAGACGCTGCTGTTTTGTCGCCGCTAAAAAAACAATTACTAACCAAAGAACCAAACAAAAAAATTCAAACCTGGATACCCCCGTCTCTGCTCATCTACTGTGGTCCTGCCGATTACGCCAGAATGTGGCGGAGCGCTAGGGCAAGACAAAGTTTATTAAATTTAGAATTCCGATTACGCCACCCTGGATAAGGGCCAGGGACCCCGATTAAGTAAATCTCGTCTAAAAGGCACACAGGTCAGTTCACAATATAGGCAAGAGACTAGGATATCCAAAGGTATAAAATTTTATTACAAATAGTATTGTGTACAATTTAATCACACAAAAAAAATGAAAAGAACACAAAAGAACAAGTAATAAATTGCTGGGACCAGTGGTTCACATGACATACACGGGTGGACAACCTGGACATCCAGAACTTCAACCACAGGAACCGAGGCCGGCAGCCGGGCCTACACACACACACACACAATCGGCCTACAAAGCACCACAGCCTGCTACTACACTAGTGGCTCATGCACACACACACACACACACGTGCTCATATTCCGCACACTAAAAAGAAAGAAGACCAGAATACCACTGCTGCTAGGGGCGCCGGCTCCTGTAACAGAAGGGGACAGAATTACAATACGCCACGAGTGTGATCACACACACCAATAAACTTGGTTGCCCACCCGTTCAACTGGCCCTTTACAACAACAAAATAAAACAGAAATACAATAAGTAAATAAAAAAACAAGGAAATCCACACTCCTCTTTTACCCACAGCACCTCTCCCTCACACACACACACACACACACAATGATTTACAATCATTACAACCCAATACACACTTCTCATTCACAAAAAGAGTTGGGGAAAACACACGCACACCCTTCACACAAACGCACACACTCCAACGCACACACTCAAACACTCACACAGTGATTTACAACCACAGGGCTGTAAATCACTCAAAAACACACAGCTAGACTTTGAGAGGAACCTCAAACCCAGGGCAATGATAAAGGAGGGACAAGGAAGAACGCAAAAAAAACCCAAAAGACTAAATAAAAAAATAAAAAAATAATTTAAACAAAAACAATATGACACGTTACTCCCGCAAAGCAGCAGGACAACCAACATTAATCCCACTTAGATCGCACACAATAACATTTAAAACGGCTAAAAGGGCAAAACACAGCCGGACGGCAAAACAGCAGCGCCCTCCAATTGGGCTCTCACGTCACTCCAGCACGGGAAACCAATCCACGTCGCACTGTCACAAATCCGGTAACTTGGTAACAAGTTTCACTAGGATGGCAACTACCCCACTGTCCGGGAAGCCGAGAGCTCGTCCAGTGCAACAGGAAACGGACAGTTTATCGGGAGGAACCACATCCACAACACCAGACGAATATCCATGTCCACGGACTAAATCAGGCGTCTGTACAAAAGCAACCTCGGTCAAGAGCCAGCATAGGACTTCCAAGTTCCGTTCTGGATGTAACACACTGACGGAAGAAAAAGGGCGCGGGACCCGTAAACCCAAGCCACCTTACCAACCGGCTTAAATACTCTTACCAAGCCCATGATAGGACCATCAATCAACCACGGCCAACCAAAGACAGGTAGGAAGAGCTTTACGTGTCCTGCCACAATACCTTAGAGCCAGGGCCGTGCAGAGACGTTTAAAGGGGCGGGTGCTCAAAGTTGAAAAAGATACATTAAATAAGGATTACTGAGGGATCCACTGCCTTTAGCAGCCTCACACAGCCCCTTTTGTAGTTGTTTCTTCCACCTCTCCTTACGAGGCATGTCTGGAATATTTGCTATATTATTAGTAATAATTTTTTTTAAATCTATACACATAAAACACACAAACATGCACAGTGCTTATAATATAAACATAATATCATCTGTTACATAATATATTTTCTTTAAAAACTGTTTTTTTATATCATAAATATAATAATCCATAATTATGTGGATATCAATATTAGATCGTTTTTAGTGAAATAAAAGCCCCCCAGAAAAGAAGGGGAAAGTCCTATAACTTACTTTAAAACAAAACATGTTCCCTAAAACGGTGGACACAGAGCTACAGACCCCCTTGTAACCCCCTTACCCAGTTAGCTAGCAGTTAATGACCACCACTACTTGTGCAGTTCATAAAAGGACAGGTAATGTTTGTCGCACTATTGCACAAACAGCACGCTCAGTTATTTCAATTCATTTGTTGTTATAGACTATGTTGTGCGCTGTACTCCGTATTTACTGTTTTGTTGCAGTCTGCACCTTCCAATTCATTTGCCTGCTTCTCCTCCAGCTCCGCACCACCCAGCCTGCAGAAAATGTGCGTGCACTTTGCGAGCTCGTACTCGGCTCGTAACGAGAGCGCTCTGCCATCAAGGGCGAGTATTGGTTAATGACAGTCATGTGACTGATGCAAACCAGATCCTTTTATTTAGCAAAATTGAGATTAATAGTTACATTTTATTGTTGAGGGGCAAAGACAGAGCTCTATACGCACAGAAAAGGGGCGCATGCTCAAGCACCCTCTGCCCCCCCTCCCCTCTAAACGTGCCTGCTTAGAGCTGTTACCCACCCTCAAAAGTGGAATAGAACAATAGTTGTTAAAACAGATTAGACATTATAAATATTTTGTGGACTGAAAAATAACATGCAAAGCATTGTGATTAGGAAAGTTTTTTCCCATTTTTTTACTGGATTAAAATCATAGTTATTATGTTTTTTCATGTTGTGACAATGTACATTTTTTACACATTCACACACACAAAAAACAAAAACAAAAAAATCACTACCAGTTTAACTTGCTCTGTAAGTTCTGATATCTGAAAGATAATCACTGTTCAGCCTCTATGATAAAAAGTGTAGGGCAGAGGTGGAAAGAGTAATAAAAGTACAAGTAAAGTTACTCTTATAAAAATCTACTCAAGTAAAAGTAAAAAGTAGCTCATTAAAAATTTACTCAGAGTAAAAGTTACTGAGTTACTTTTTTTTTTTTTTTTAACAGCGGTGTGGGATGGGGAGGGGGGGATGGAGAACACCCTTGCATAATAAATCTGTTCCTTTTGTTGTGCTTGAAATCAAAGTGGTCACTTAAATATGACCAGGGGTTTGCTTCATAAGAATTTGTTGGCGTTTCACTTTCAGCTGGTTCTGCATCACTGGCATTTGTTTTTGTCCGTCTCCATCATTCTTGTGAATTTAGCACGTTTGTTCTTCACGCCCATCAATCAATCAGTGCAGTGGTTTCCGGGGTGCAATTTTTTTCCTTCCCCGTTGTATTATTTGTATCGTTTTTCAATTTTCATTCATTTTTTTTTACTCAGTAGCGAATATAATTTCAAATGTAGTGAAGTACAATTACAAGTACAAACAAAACATACTTAAGGAAAAGTAAAATTACAGATTTTAAAAACTACTTTAAAAAGTCAAAGTACACAAACAATCTACTCAATTACAGTAATGCGAGTAAATGTAATTCATTACTTTCCACCTCTGGTGTAGGGTTAGGGTTAAGTATACATGCAAGCTGTTTGTGTAGTGTAGAAGCAATAGCTATGGTTGTAATCAGGCCTTGATTGACCATAGGGCATACCGGCAATGTGGGCCGGTGGGCCGACGCAGATTTTTGGGCCAGGGGTGTCAGTCATAATTTAATATTTTTAAAAAAGTTTATTAGGACAATTTATTTATTACCGCAACGGTAGAGTATCTGAGACACGAATCGCGGCCCATTGGTTGACTTAAAGGACATTGAGCTAGTCCAATGAAATCGCAGGCCACGGCCTGCCTCCCTCCTGGCCAGCCCTCATCTCCCCTTGACAAAGTCTGCTATTTTGAGTTCGACCGGAGTTTCAGATGAGTCCGTCTATTACAATGGATAAACCAGAAAATGAGAGAAAAGAGCAAGGGGGTGCAGAGAAGCTGCAGGAGAAAATATGCAAAAGCCTAAGTGGAAGCAGCAAAATGTGCGAAAATCACATTTAGGGCCATCAACATCTAGAAGGAGTTGCTGAAGAAAGAGTAGCTATTAAAATTGATTCGGAGGAGGAGGTGGTGAGAGACGTGACCCAGCAGGGACAAATTGAGGAAGGCTTCAGAATAGCTACGAGTCCGGTGTTATGCTCTAAAATGACCCCCTGCCACGGATTGCCCCCCCCCCCCCCCCCCCGCCATATAATCTCTATCAAATAATATATTAGAACATAAATTCATAGGTTTATTATTATCAACTATATTATTACTATTATAATTAACCCTAGATACGTGACAGCCGTCGAGACCATTAATACAAATTCTCGTATAATGTTTATTTTATGGCACATTTATTTTGCAGGGGTTTGTCATGTAATACAAACCTAACACTTTTATTTATCACAAATTACACTAAATAATTATTGTTTATGATGAACAATTTTATTATAAAATATGCAATATAAAAATATACATGTTGTATATGAAAAAAAAAATATATATAACATTCATTCATTCATTCATCTTCTATACCGCTTTATCCTATGATCAGGGTCGCGGGGGGCTGGAGCCTATCCCAGGAGGCTTCGGGCACAAGGCAGGGTACACCCTGGACAGGGTGCCAATCCATCGCAGGGCATATATATAACATTTTATAGCTTATTTTATAATCAAATTCGTTTGGTGCAATTTGTAAACCATAAACCTATAACTTTATGTTCTAATATAATATTTGAAAGAGATTATGTGGGGGGGACAATCCGTGGCAGAGCATAACACTGTTAAGAAGTAGCCGAAATGTTGGCAGAGTGAAGGGAGGGACATTTAAGACAGAGGGCTTTTTTGTGGGGTGTGTGTGTCACACGTGCATTTGAGTGTTTGTCGACAACCTGCAGCACTAGCCTACCTAGCTGCTACTCCCAAATGAACCGTCTGCCCATTAGGCTAGGCTACATTGCCGTCCACATCAAATTAACGAGTGGTCTTACGTCTGTCACGATTGATTGAAATTATTGTCAATTTTCACGCAATACAACAAATAAACCCCCAGAGTTATATAAATGACATGGCTGACTATCGGATTTCTAGGTAGACACACATAGGCCTACACACATGCAGAATGATGATAGCCCATGGAATTAACAATGAAAATGTTAAGTGTAGCCTACATCTTCACTAAATAGTAAGCTATCTGGAGGATTTGTAGGCTAACACAGTGCAAATGTTCAAATTATTGCAGTCAGACTTAAAAACATTTAATTAGTTTAGTGCAGAACTTCACTCACGTGTGTGTGTGTGTGTGTGTGTGTGTGTGTGTGTGTGTGTGTGTGTGTGTGAGAGAGAGAGAGAGAGAATTGCTAATAAAAGACTGTATAATAACAATAATAATAATTAATAATAATTTTTTATCAAGGTTATTCGCTTCCATGCAGGTTACTGTGGTTTAATGTTTGAAACAAAATAGTGAGCGCTAGGGATGTAACGGTATCAAAACTTCACGGTACGGTAATACCTCGGTATGAATGGAACGGTACGGTATTTATTTAATCATTTACAGGAAAAACAAAACTAATGAAAAGACTCGAAAAAAGTGCCAGAAGTGTTTATTAAACAGTATACATGAACACTGAACATATCAATGGCATACAAATTAGCCATCTATCTGTAAACTTTGAAACAGAAACTTAAATTTTTCAATTTTAATAACAAAAAATTATTAAACCATGTAAAAAAAAAAAGTTTCAATTTAGTAGAAAACTCAGAAAAAATAAAAATAGCAGGCTACAGATCCAGTAATGCGCACATCCGATTTAAAACCCGCTTACTCCGTAATGAATTACTCTTCCCATCTCTTTTTCTTCGCCGCTAATAGCAGCACCCGCCATTTCCGCATTACTGGGTCTGTAGCGATAACAGACCGCAAAGGATGATGGTCACGCCTGGGCTGATGGGAATTGTAGTTCCCGTTTCCTCCCGTTCGCTCCATTCTCCTGAGCAAACTTTTCTCAGAAGACCGATAGTTTTATCGAGTCATTTCGGTTTCTCTCTGAAAAGAAATGAGAAAGAAAAAAAATCCTGTCTCTGTCTGAATAAGTGCGTGAATGAGTCGAGTGTTCTCAAATACTCATTCAGCACATGGGCCAGCTGCAATAAGTAGGCTGCTATTTTTTTTTTTTTTCTGAGTTTTCAAGAATGCTAAATTGAAACTTTATTTTTTTATATGGTTTAATAATTTTTTGTTATTAAAATTTAAAAATGTAAGTTTCTGTTTCAAAGTTTACAGATAGATGGCTAATTTGTATGCCATTGATATGTTCAGTGTTCATGTATACCGTTTAATAAACACTTCTGGCATTTTTTCGAGTCTCTTCATTAGTTTAGGTTTCCTGTAAATGATTCAATAAATACCATACCGTGCCATTCATACCGAGGTATTATTGTATCGTGAAGTTTTGATACCGTTACATCCCTAACATAAATTATATTATTTAAATTATGTATCAGTGTACTATATATATATATATATATATATATATATATATATATATATATAACACAGAGGTGGAAAGTAACGAATTACATTTACTCGCGTTAATGTAATTGAGTAGCTTTTTTGTGTATTTCTACTTTTTAAAGTAGTTTTAAAAATCTGTAATTTTACTTTTACTTAAGTACGTTTTGTTTGAAGTATTGTAATTCGCTACATTTTAAATCATATTCGCTACTGAGTAAAAAATAAATGAATGAAAATGCTAAAATAATAAAAATATTATGCTTTGTATAAATGCTCCGTTGCGCCGCGTGTGTGTATCATGTCCTGGTCGCGCACCGCTCCACACTCCACTCCAGGTTTTCTGACATCGGCATCTTCCTGACCTTCCACACGGTCGCTTCCGCCCTGAGTGACGTCATCGACTAACGCGACCATATATAAACCGGAGAGAGACGCGGGAAAGAGGAAACATTGTGATTTTGGCGTTTTGATATTTGGTTGTGTATTCCGGTTTTGACTTTTTGCCTCCAATTGACTTTGATTATTGCTTTGTCTCTTTGGTTTGGTTGGTCTTTGTATATATTTGTAGATAATTTCATTGTTTTTGGTTTAGGGAGTCTGGGAAGGTACAGTACCTGTATTTTTGTTTCTGGGGGTTTTTTTTGTTGTTGTTTCTTTTTGCAGGTAATCTACCTACAGTACTAAATATAAATACCATTTTGTTTGTTATTTTGGCCTGGGTCCATCCTGAATCTGATCCTCCTCCTCCTGTTGTGTGTGTTTGTATATACAAACCTCATTATTTCATCAGTTAATGACTGGATCTACAGTAGTTCTTTCTGCCATATACCACCATTTCCATACAGTTTAAAATAGAACCCTGAACCATTCTTTTGCTGTATGACCCTAGACTGGGACGTAACACCATATTTAAGTGACCACTTTGATTTTCAAGCACAACAAAGACAACAGCTTTATTATGCAAATGTGTTCCTTCAGTTAAAAACAACTAATTTGAGATTTATATCTGTTCATCTTTTCTGAACTATGCTAGAATGCCTCATCCCACCCCCGCTGTGTTTTTTTTTTTTTTTGATATTTTACAAAAAACAAAAAACAACAACAACAAAAAGCAGAGCCAGATCAATATACAATCGACACCCACAGCAAACATTTAAACACAAACAATAATCTGTTAATATACTGTAAGAGTGAACATGGAAACACCCAAGGGCAAAACAATTCAGCAAAAGAATCACCCCCACTGTTAAAAAAATTAAAATAAAAAAGTAACTCGGTAACGTTTACTCTGAGTACATTTTTTAATGAGCTACTTTTTACTTTTATTTGAGTAGATTTTTATAAGGGTAACTTTACTTGTACTTGTAACAGTACTTAAAAATTAAAGTAAACAGTAAAATTTTATTACTCTTTCCACCTCTGTATATACACATACACACACACTGTTAATTTTATAATACTGTATTATTACATTGACTTATTTACTTATTTATAATATATATTCACAATTTCAATTTATTTTTGTAAATAATACTTTCATATATAACATGTTACACATTAATATATACAGTATTACATAACATAATGCACTATGCGGTTTATGTGTATTATAAACTGAGTGAGATGACTCTTTTAATAGAGTAATAGGCTGAAAGAGGAAAGAATCGACTCTTTCAGAAATGAATCAAACGATGTGACTCTGTGAAAAGAGTCGGAAACCAGGTGCCCCAGGCGTCTCGGCGAGCAGCACAGTGAAGCTCAAAGTTCTTCGGGACACGGAGTAGCAGAAGTCGCAAACCTCTCAGTCTTTTATCGGTGTCTCAGCGTGTTATTACAATGACAGAAGCAGATTTATATGATGAGTATAAAGGGGTTTATGTGCAAAAAAACTTGAACCCCGCCGACAGCCTGAAGTATTATGAGGAGTTTACATTCCGAGAAGACGACGTCCTTATCGTCACATATCCCAAATCCGGTAGGATCATTTTACACAATTTACTGTTCACACATGACTTAGGACGTGAGGGTGTTGTTTTTTTGTGGGAAATGTGCTTTAATTCAATTGTATAATATATGCAGAGGCATATTTTAATTAACAGTAATTTAATTAAAATTTAAGGGGCAGGGGAGAGTTTGGTGCGCGTGTTCAGATCTTGCGACGGGGAGGGGGGGGGGGAATCAGCATTCCTGCCGCAACTAATTTATGAATGAGTCTGCATCAACTACATTAAAGAGAATCGCTTTATTTAAAGTGAATAAAATACCCTCCTTACTGGACTTCAACATTAATTGAGCCGCAGCCACACACCTGACCTGAACTGGGAAAGCAGGCAGTGGGCCAAACCACTGTGAGGAAGCGGAGGGGGAAATTAACTGGTTGTAAATGCAGTTTTTGCGGGGGGGAGGGTTTCTTCTTACACAATTATCTTAGGTATACATATATATATTTTCACAATAGAGAGTGCGATTTATATATTAATTTTTTTATTTATTATAATTTTTTAAATCTTACTTTTTGTGTGTGTGTGTGTGGGGGGGGGGTGACAACCCTCGGATTGGGGAGACATGTCCCCTCCGTCCCTAACGGGGTTTACGCCCATGTGCAGAGGATAATTTAACAGCAAAACCTTAACCTAATGTAAGTGTGGACGCAGAAGGACCTCGGATGCACAGGAATGCAGAAATTAGATTGAGGAATGCAGTTTGAATGAGGATCAGATCCGGCCTAACCCTTAGACTGCCCTCTACTGACCAATAGTGTCTCTACACTTAAAGGGTTAAATAAAACAGAACCCAGCTGGACTTGAACATTGAACATTACTGGTGTCTGGTTTTTTGCTAGTTGTACAGTACAGCAATAGTCACACAGTTACTCTCACTGGGTTATAATTGGTCTTAGTTATATTAATAATATCATTATATTATTGTTTGGTTTTTTTGTTCTCTGTAGGCACAACATGGATGAAGGAGATTGTACCTCTGATATTCAGTGAGGGAGATCTCACACCAGTGCACACTGTACCAAACTGGGACCGAGTTCCATGGCTAGAAGATTACCGTGCTAAAATCCTCAATCTGGAGCAATGGCCTTCTCCACGCATCTTTGCGACCCACTTCCATCATTACATGATGAACGACTCCTATTTCAACGTCAAGCCAAAAGTATAAAGATTCATTCTTTCAATTACTGTATATTCTGGCTGAAATGATTAGGTAGTATGTAGTAGGGCTGCACAATATATCGAAAAATTATCGTTATCGCGATAATGGTATACGCAATATCATTGGCGGCTGCTAGCTTTTGAAACAGAGGAAGCTCATATTTGGCCTTCATCATAAATTTTTTTATTATAATTAAAGTTATCATAAAAAAATCACCTGCAAATCCGCATGGGACTGAACTCGAGTCTGTACTAGGCTATTTATTCAAATTCATTGATATAGACATTGTTTTAATGTAATTAAACAAAGCATCTTTTTAATATCATTCTTTTTTTTGTTGTTTGTTTCTATTCAGTAAAAAAGTAACTTTTACTCTAAATCAAAGTGACAAAAACCCTACTCTAAGGCTAATAAATGTATTTTTTACGATTTGGGACAATATTTAATACAATATTTATTACATTAAAAAGAATTTTTCTATCTCTGTAAATCACACTGCTATACAGTTAAACGAGAGCACTGAATGCTGTCTGTCGCTATTTTTAATCATTTATGTGCATAACTCTATGGTAGTTAATGCCATATGCACTGTGTAATGTTTTATATAAACAGTTAGGTTTTCCAATTAAAACAGCAGCGGCATGATAGTTTTATAAAGTAGACTATAGGGTCATAGAGTCTGTATTAAGGGCTTCATGTTCACTAGAGGAAACAGCTTGTGTGATGAGGGTGTACACAGCGAAGATTTAACCAATTAATCCCTCATGACATTTTGTAAACTGTATTTATGAGAAAGGACTGCACTGATGCAGATATAACAATTTATCGGAAAGCACGCACCTTGTCTTAATCCTCCCCGTAATGGTGAATTGAAGTCCCGCTGAAAGACGGGGAGGAGCCGAAGTCTGCCGACACTTTCATATCAAATTAAGTTTATGGAGAATTTTTAGGGTGGCTGAGTACAAATGTTAGGTCGGCTAAAGCCCCCCTAAAAATGGAATAGCGATGCGCTGTCTGTAGCGCTGATGAATACTTAAGACATGCTGTCAATCAAAAAGGGGTTCCGCTTTTTCAGCTCCTCCAATCATCATGCAGCAGCCTAGCGTCCTGTCCCGCTCACTGCTCCATTCACACCCAGAGAAGCTGAGCGTCCGTGGGAGGGACGATTTTGGTGCATTTATCCAATTACTGTCCAGCTTTTCTTCAGTGAAAAAAGCTAGTCTGTGCTTCCCCATAGAGCTTCAGAGAAGCTGGGCTTCAGGGGAAGGGTTTAATGCGCTGTGCGGCACAGAAATGTATGACAAGAAAATCGCGTCAAACAATCTACTATAAATACCTGATTCTGAATGAGCTAGTCATGAAATTGAACGCGTTCTAGCGCACTTTTATTAAAACCAATATAAATACGACTGTGCATATGTGGCAACAGGATCATGGGCATTTATTTTCTGACATATAGGGGAAGCTGAGCTTCCCTTGTAGTCTTAGAGCAGCCGCCACTGCGCAATATCTGTATTGCAAAGAGTTTCGATAAATGAAATAGATGAGTGTACGGTTACATGTAAATAAAAAGTAATGTTTGAAAGTAATTCATATTGTGTTGGCAGGTCTATGGTAACAGCAAACCAGAAGTCAGAATATCTGCTGAAGGTTTTAAGTCATTCATAGTGTTTTGAAGTCTAAATATTTGCAACCTCCTTGACATATAGTTTCTTTTTTGCCTGAATTAGATTTTACTTACATCAGACGAATATCTATTACCTTTTTATTTTAGTATGATCATTACATATATAAAAGATTTTTTTTAAATAGCCAATAATAAAAAAATGCATTTCTCTAGGAAATGTTACATCGCAAGAAATATCGTTATCGCAATATATCGCATATTTTCCTAATATCGTGCAGCCCTAGTATGTAGGTACCTGGGAGCTAAGCAAGTGCATTCAGAATGGTCCTATTCTGAAGTTCAGGCCCTAATATTGTTTCACTAGAAATTCTGATAAGCAAATGAACATCATGGGAATTTTTTATTTCCACAATATCTTGTCCTGTTTTTAAAATTTAATTTACTTCATACTTACTTAACCATTTCTATTTCAACACCTAGTGATTATTAGGTTTAATGGTGCTGTTTTATTTTATTATACAAATTTAATCTGTCCCGGAGGCACGTACCAAATATTACCAAAATAGGAAATAATGTAAATGCAAATAATCTGTTTCAGCCACCCCAAAAATGTTTTTAATACTATAAATTTAACAATAAATTGTTAGCATTATACTATATATTTAGTATACTTGTATTTTTCACACTGTTAATTTTACAACAAATTATATTGACTTGTTTACTTATTTATAATGTATATTCACAATATATCAATTTATTTTTATTTAATATAATATTTGATAGAGGTTGGGGGGGAGGGAAATCCCTGGCAGGGAGGCATTTTAGTGCATAACATTACAAAAAAATCAATAGCTTTTTCGTTATGTGGATTACACATGTAAAACCAGTTGTACTATAATCCACTCTATCACTGCTAATAACTACAACCTTTTTCTCATTAAGTTTGATTTTATTTTTCTTTTCATTTTTTTTTTTGCAAAAAAAAAAAAAAATGAACTGAAAAATTCAAACTGAATATTGCAAAGGGAAGGGTTGTAGTTATTACCAAGGACAGAGTGCATTATACAGTAGTACAGTTGGTTTTACATTTGAAATTTCTATAGCAAAAAAGTAATTGAATTTTGTTGATTTAATTGTCGTTTTTTGCAACTCATAATACTGTACCAAAGTGCATTAATTTTCGTACATTTCTTTACAATTATTATTATTTTAATAATAAAAAAATACCCCAACTCTCATTTAACAAATTAGAGTTCCCCCCATATAATCCCGCCCCACAGTATAGACCCACCCCTGACGCTGATTGACAGGTTTCTGTGTAAAGTGTTGGAAATGCAATTGCAAATGGATTAGCGATTGCGTTTGAATTTTGGCGGCTTGACGAGCAATGCAGAGAAAGTGGAAAAGCAAACGTGGTAAATGATTTTGCTGTTTAAATATGACAGGTTCATGAATTGTATAATAAACAAGTCTTTCTTTTTTAGTGAAAAAGAAAAGTCCATTTGCATTTGTATTGCCCATGTCATGGGCAATGCAAATGGACTTTGCCAAATTTCAAAAGAAAAAGAAGTCACTGTGCGTTCACGAAGGCGAAAAAGCAAAAGGTAATGTAAAGTTTGCAATTGCATTTGAATAATGGCACACTTTGTGCGTCCACTTATGGGAAACGCATTTGCAATTTGCAATTCCTTTTGAATATTGTCCGGGATATCGCTCCATAGAATCGACTGTTTGCATATGAAAACAATAAAAAAAAAATTCTAAAATAAATGTAAATTAAGTAAAAAATTAAATAAACAGAAATTAAACCTTACTTAACCTTATTCTTTTGATTCCTCATGGTATCGGCTGCTTTAAAAACTTTTTCTTCTTGCTACTGTTTTTGCTTTTTACACAAAATGCGCAAGCAGACATTCGGTTCAGCTTGGTTACAGTATGTTGCTCTTATGCCGAAAATGCTACTGTACAATAATAAATGTTACTACTGTACTATATATGGGTGAAACATTTTGCAAAGTCATTTTGGTTTAAAAAAAAAAAAGGTAGTTTTAAAATGTTTCAAAAGATACAAATACTGTATATGGGTATAACAGTTATACTTATTATATAAACACTTAGTTGAGACAGAGTAATCTGATTGGACAAGAGCTTTTCATTTAATGCTATTTGGGATTCAACCCCAGAAACCTGGAAGTTACTGTAGCTGATATTCTAAAGTGGAATAAGTGGAAATAAAATGTAAGTAATAATTAAAAATAAGGAAATCTTATAAGTTTTGTAGGACTGTTAACTACAGTATATTCATGTCTTATTCTCCTCACCTTTTGGTTACGCAATACCTGAACTACTTTCACCGCTGTTGATTATGCTAATTACCGGGTGCTAATTATCGCTCGGCTCCGCCAGTCGTGATTAGCTATTTCCACCATATCGAAGGATATGTATTGACAGAGCGAAATAACTAACTAAATAAACAAACTAATCATAATCCGTTAATAATAAACAGTGCTTGTACCACTGTTGTATAACAGGAATATCACACTCAAGGTTGTGCTGAAATCCAGCCATTCTGATATTTAGGATAACGTCAATCCCTATTATGTGATATTGCTTAAATCAGTGGTTCTCAAACTTTTTCTGTCATTCCCCACTTAAGGGGGTGAGCGAATTTTCAAGCCCCACTTGTCAACAAAATAATAACGAAATCGGTTTCGTTAAAAAAGTAAAAAAGTTTACTGTTTATTGAAATATCAATTTCTAAACCAATAAGATCAAACAACACCAAGATAAAAACAGATAAAATACACGTGCAATTGTTATAAAAGGCTTACGTTGTCACTTATCATTGCATAATTGACCCCATGTTTATTAGCTGCTCAACAATCGTTTGTAGTTTTTTTGCACTGGCCAATTCTGTATGCAACTTTGAATGAAGCCATTTGTGCTTTGACTATGACTATTCGCGCAGCCCGGTGGATCGCGCAGCGCCGCTCAAATAACAAACCTGCGCGACCCACTGTGTTTTTATTTAAAAACCATTTAAAATATCAGGACTGTTTAATATTGTTTCCGCCTTGCCATGCCTGGTTTGTACGTGCGCATCCCAGCGGGGTAAAATGTATTTTGATGGTTGGCGCGGTCTATTTCTGTCAGAGTCGTGCAGCGCTGCCCAGTGGGTCGCGCAGGTTTGTGATTCGAGCAGCGCTGCTCAAGTTGGTCCGATGTTAAACCATTATTGTTGCACTATGGTTCCACTTTTTCTCCCGGCGCCCAACTGATGTTATTTTAAATTTACTTGTATTAATAATCCATTTATTTGTGTGTGATTGTTTAGTTTTTTTCCTATTATTTTCCACTAATTTCCTCTCGTTCATTGCGCCCCACCTGTCATGTCTGTATTCCCCACTAGTGGGGCGTGCCCCACACTTTGAGAACCACTGGCTTAAATGAATCCTCAGTTTAAATCTTATACTTCCATAGCCCATGGAATAAACTAACTGACACACAGTCTACCTTTCATTTGGTAACAATTTTCTAGCAGGCACATTGATTAATTTATAACTTGTAACAAATTTATATTGGTCAAAAACTGTTGTACTGTCCTCAACAAAGCTTTGGTGTTCGTATCGACAGTCAGATAAACTCCCCTTCCTCACACAAAACTGAAGACAAGAAGTTTGATTGTCCACAGGTTTAATGGTCTTGGGTATGGAGTGAAACTAAAAATAAATAAATGAAAACATTAAATAATAATGTTCAGAAACAAATTAACAGTCATAACCTTACATCATACTTGGAAACAAACATCCTTTCTATATTCAAACATACAGCACAGTCACGTGATGCCAACAAACAACGTGGCAAATACTAGGGCTTAATTAAAATGACTACTCAATGAACTTTAACCACAACAGATACCATTTATACACAAATATAATGAACATTATTGTAAATAAAGTAAAACTTACAAGCGATGCTGTTGCAATGTTAAAGATTACAACGATGCACGAAGATTAAGAGAGCCATAGGTATCGCTGCTCGCATGAAGCACTTTCTATTTTTTTTCTGAATCACGTGAACACCTGAAATAGCGGTTTAAAAGTAACGCTACACCTGCCACTACATGGGGCTGTAAACCATTAACAAAGTCAATAGGAAAAATACTGTCAATAATTGATTGTACTTAATAAACACTTAAAACCCTCATCAAATTAAACACAACACAAAATCTGTTCACCTTACACTTGTTCCATCACACTCCCCGTCTGGCGTGGGTAACATGCCACTACCCACAAGTAATTTGAACTGACCTACTCCAGTTTCTCTGGAGTGAGGAGAAGGATTGTCTTAGTGATAGGCCGTATGAAAAACGTAGGACCATCCTTTTTAAAGACCTTGACTTCTACCATTCGGACCTTGTCGTCTTTGCTTGGGAAGACTTGAGTGACAATTCCCATTGGCCATTCATTCCTTTTTTGTTGTTCATCCTTCAAAAGCACAACACTTCCTGGTTCAAGATTAGGCTTACTTGAGGGCCACTTTCTTTTTGGTTGCAGAAGGGATAGATACTGCTTTTTCCATTTATCCCAGAAGGTTTGTGCCAAGTGTTGTACCCGGCGCCACTGTCGGTTATGAAGAGTACTGACCAAATCACCAGCTGGGACAGGAGCAATTGTGACCTTTTGGGTTAATAGTGCATTGGGTGTTAGTATGAACGGATCATTTGGGTCAGATGACACTGGGACAAGAGGTCTGGAATCTCATGTGTCAGTGGTGAAGGCCCATGCTGCCGAAACATTGCATCCAGTATCCTTCTAGAAAGACCAATCATTCTCTCCCAGGACCCACCCATGTGAGACGCATGAGGCGGGTTAAATTGCCAGACACAGCCCTGGTCCAAAAGGAACTTGTTAATGGAGGTATTGTCAATGTTGGAAGAAATCTTGAGCTCCCTGCAAGCACTGACAAAATTGGTTCCCCTGTCTGAGCGGATGAGCCTCACAGGCCCTTGAATAGCAAGGAAACGCCGCAGTGCATTAATGAAGCTAGATGTACTGTATCTAAAGACTCAATAAGCTCAATGTGTACCGCTCTCATACTCAGACAGGTGAACATTACTGCCCACCTTTTGCTTTGTGCATGACCACCTCTGTTTCTTCATGCCATCACAGCCCATGGGCCTAAAACATCTAGTCCTACATTCGTGAAAGGAGGATCAGTGGAAACACGATCAGCTGGAAGATCAGCCATTTTTTGAATCTGTGGTGTTCTTTTGAGTTTTTGGCATGTAACGCATCCATAAATGACACTGCAAACTCGCCTCTTGCCACCCACTATCCAATAGCCAGCAGCACGCACAGCGCCCTCTGTGTAATGTCGTCCCTGGTGTTGCACTTTCTCATGGTGATGTTTAACTAAAAGTGTTGCGATGTGATGTTTACCTGAGATTATAAGGGGCTTTCGCATGTCAAACTCAATTGGTGCTTCTGTTAATCGTCCTCCTACTCTTAGCAGGCCATCTGTGTCAATGAAAGGGTCTAGGCCTTTGAGAGGGCTTTTCTTGGCAAGCTTATTCTCTGTTTCCAAGCTCTTATACTCTTGGGAATATTCCTCTTGTTGTACTGCTTTGATGATAACTTTTTCAGCACATAAGAGTTCTTCCACTGTTGGAGCATTAGAGCAGTAATGCCAACCCTTGCAGATTGATGTTTGCGTAGTAGAACCTTTGTAGAACTGTCGAGATATGTGAACCAGACGTGCTGTGGCACGCGTGCTGGACTTCCAAGTGGAGAATTTAGAAAAGCGCTGTGCTCCAAGACCTTTACTTATCAGTGTAGTATTCAATGTGGAGACTTCAGGACGTACATCTGCATCTGAAGAAGGACTCACAAGCTCATACGTGTTCTCTTCATGTTGTTTAATGTTAGCGTTGTTCAACAGAAACTTTGGTCCACAAAGCCAAGTTGTGTCTTGAAGATGAGCAGCAGTGACAGGGTTCTCAGCTGTGTGCACATACTTCCACTGATTTGGATGAGAAGGCTTGCGAATCCGGAGGACTCGATTGCTGACATGTACATAGAAGCGTCGTGTCTCATTCTGTATATAGCCCAGCACTACCTTACTATCAGTAAAGTAAGTAGTGCCATCCAAGCATATGTCCATTTCTGAAGTAATGAACTCCGCCAATTCTACTGCCAAAACCGCAGCACACAACTCTAGACGGGGAACTGTTTGCTCTGGGCTGAGTTTCGCCTTACCCATGATAAACCCAACTTGACTGATTCCACACGAATCTGTCAATTTAAGGTAGGCAACCGCAGCTATTGCTTTTGTCGACGCATCGGAAAAGAGAATCAGCTCCCTTTTTGTAGCTGTTAGAGGTGATCTATTTGTGTAGCATCTCGGGATGTGGAGATTACTTAAAGCCTTAAGTGATTGTCGCCACCTGTCCCATCTTTCCTCCATTACTATGGGAAGAGGGGCATCCCAGTCCTCATTCTGGTTATTGAGCTCTCTTACAATTGATTTGCCCTGGATTGTGACTGGGGCAACGAAGCCAAGGGGATCAAAGATGCTATTGACGGTGGATAGAACACCCCGACGAGTAAAGGGTTTTGGTTCAGTATCTATTTTGAAAGAAAATGTGTCAGATTTCAGACACCAATTCAGTCCAAGACTATGCTGCATAGGCAGCATGTCGGAGCCAAGATCCAAATCTTTAAGATCACTGGCATGATCTTGAGATGGGAAGGCCTTTAGCACTTCTGTGCTGTTTGAAGCTATCTTGTGAAGCCATAAGTTGGAACCTGCGAGTGTCCTCTGTGTGTTTTTGAGCAGGTCTACTGCTTCCTTTGCTGTAGGAAGAGTCTTCAATCCATTGTCGACATAAAAGTCACGGTTTACAAAATTCTTGACATCCGGGTCCCCTTTTTTGACAGATTGTCAGAGACAATAAATGGCAACAGCAGGGGAAGGACTGTTGCCGAATACATGAACTCGCATGCGATACTCAATGTCTTCAGATGGATCATTATCGCGGAACCACAGGAATCTTAGGAAATTGCGGTCATCCTCCTTTACTAAGAAACAATAAAACATTTGGTCAATGTCAGCTATTATGGCCACTGCTTCCTTGCGAAATCGCATAAGCACCCCTAGAAGGGTGTTGTTCATGTCTGGGCCCGATAAAAGAACATCATTCAGTGAGACGTCCTCATGGCGAGCACTGGAGTCAAAAACCACTCTTATCTTCCTGGGTTTTTTTGGGTGATATACCCCAAAGAGGGGCAAATACCAGCACTCTTCTCCTTCCTTCAGAGGGGGAGCTTCTTCCGCATGATTGTTATGAAAGACTTGGCCCATGAACGTAAAAAAGTGCTGTTTCATCTCTGGGTTTCGCTCTAGACTACGTCTCAAGATTAACAGCCTTTTCATGGCTTGACATTTGTTGTTAGGAAGTCTGCTCCTTGGAGTTTTGAAAGGCAATGGAGCTACCCAGCTGTTGCTTTCGTCTTTCTCCAGCTCTTGTTCCATAATCTGAAGGAATGACAAGTCATTAATAGATGGAGCCACTTTATCGTCACATGTAACCCTAAACTCTTCTTGGCCGAACTGATCCCCTTTGTGATTATAGACTACGTAGTTGTTCCATAGAACACGTTCCCTTGTTCTTTCTCTGACCATTACTGCTTTTCTCCTTTACATGGAAAACATTTGGACAGGAGTCAAAGATGGAGGGGCGTTGTTCTTTTGTGTTAGTGAAAAATGTGCTCGCAAATGTAGATTTGTGGAGACCATTCAGACAAACCTTGCCAACTATTACCCATCCCAGGTCAAGCTTTTGTGCATAAGGAGTGTCATGAGGACCATTCACCTGTCTGCGCACCTTATGTACTCTGATAATGTCACGACCCAGAAGAATCATGATGGGAACATCTGGCTCTAGTTCTGGTATGAATGAAGCTGTAGGTTTCAGATGTGAGTGATGGTGAGCAGCTTTACAGTAGGTGTGGGAATCTCTGCCCTATTGTCAGGAATGTTGTTACACTCTAACAAATTTGGTAGAGAGAGGACTACCTTTCCATCTGCAGACTCGATTTGGTACCCGGACGCCTTGCGACCCATAGTTTCGGTCACTCCAGAGCACGTTCTCAGGGTATATGGAGAAGCGGGGGCATTTTCTTTGAAGACATCAAAGAACTCAGAGCGAACCAATGACCTATTGCTCTGCTCATCAAGGATCACATAGACTTTCATTGCTTTCTCCGGTTGACCCTTGGGATAGACTTTTGCCAAGCTCATTTTTGAACATGACTTATTACTAAGGTCACCTCTGCAAACCTCAGTGCAAAGAGATTCCACTTCTGTGGGTGGTGTGAAAACTTCCTCCCCGCCATTCTGTGGTAAAGAAGCAACTTCTTGAGATTTTGATAGTGGGCCTGGGTGTAGCGCAGATATGTTTCTCACTTCCACATTCAGAACACTTAGTCACAAATTTACAGTTCTTAGCTATGTGTCGTGGCTAAGCAACACTTGAAACACTTCTCTTTCAAAAATGCTAAACGTTCATCCAAAGACTTTTCACGAAAGGAACGACATTTCCTGAGTAAGTGAGGTCTTTTGTGAATGGGACAAAGTGTTGCAGCCTCCTCAGTTTTCCTCTCATCTTTATCTGTGTTTAAATGTAAAGAGGAAGAGACATTTATCTTATTAACTGAGACTTCTCTTGACTTACTTGGCTTCCAACTGGCCCTGTCTGTTTTGTAAAGTGAATCTGTTTGAGTAGAAAAGTTGAATCCTGGATCATTCCTTATTCTAGCTTGCTGACTAACAAAGCCAACCAAGACTTCAAAAGGGGGAAATGAAACACCATACCGCTCCTTATACCCAGCTCCATATGACAGCCACTTTTCTTGCAAATTAAATGGCAGCTTCTGAACTATAGGATTGATGCCCCTTGCTGTGTCCAGATACGATAGGCCTGGAAGGTACAGTGGGTGCACAGGCAGTATGCGACTTCTGCCGTCGCGGCGTATGGCGTCAGCATTTGGGTTTGTGCGTTTGCTGGCTTTTACCACTGAGTGGCGCTATATAGGGCTGGGCCGATAAACGATATCCATATCGAATCGCGATTTATTTGATTTTAAAAACGATGAAAAGCTATAGACATTTTTTGCTCGATATGGATTCATCTAAGAGCCAATCACACAGCAGAACAACACGACAACAACCAATCAGCGTGCAGCTTGCGCGTGCCGTGCAGGTCAAAGTTAATTTCCTGCCGCACTTTGCGAAGCAAACTTGACACCAGGACGACAAAAAAAAAAAAAAAAAAGAGTGGAAGCAGCGACGAAAGTGAATCTAACCTCGAGTTATTATCCAAAGATGTTGAAATTGTCGACAAAAAAGGTAGCACGAACTCCGTTATATGAACGCGTCACCCACACGACCACATAGAGCATGAACATGTGACCCGATGCTACTCCGTCAACTAGCAGGGCTAGCAGTGGGGCTGTACCAAAGCAGATATCCATCGTGTCGTCTTTCATGGCCATTACACCTTATGAAAGCTAACGGGCATGTTCACGCTGGCCAAAGCTGCGCAGTTTATCAATAAAAGCAGCTTCCGATTCGTTTGGCTCCTTATTGCGCAGCGTCTCACTCTGCGGCTGAAGTTTAGCTCCTTATTCGCAGCTTCCGGTGTGTTTGGCTCCTTATTGCGCAGCGTCTCATTTTACGGCTCGAAGTATAGCCTCGTGTTCACGTTGCCGAATGCTGCGCAGTTTATCAATAAAACATTATTTTCGTGGCTTAAACCATTCTGGCCAAGCAAATATGAACTATACAACACCTAGCAGGTACCCAACTATATAGTAAAAGTGAAATTGTCCTGGTCCAGATTGATAGCTGCATAATTCATTCCATGTTTGTTGTCACTGCATGCTTAAGCCATTACTGTATGTCAGTTGATTGGGGCCGTGTGAAATAGCCTTCATTTAACTCTGAATTATGGGATAAACAGACAGCCCTAGTGTGTGTGGTCTAAATGTTGTCTCATTATTGTTTAAAAATCTCAAAACATTAATATATCACAAGATACTTTTTATCATCACAAACAAGTATTTTTTTTTAAATAAAAATCTTTGCCTTGTAAAGATTCTGAGCATGTGCCTATAGTATCTTAATTTTTAAGGCCAAATCTGTCATCTGTTCTTGTTAATAAACTATACTTTAAAATGTAATTTAATGAACCCTTTAATTTTTGTGACTTCAGTTTAAGTTGTTCAACATTGATGTTCAATAAATAATCATAGATAGTAGATAGTGTGTGTTGCCTTCAATTAATCAATCAAGTAATGCAGCCTTCATTCAAAAATCTCTCACTTGTGAACATATTTACTGTACAAAACTTGTCAGTGAACTATGAGGGCAAAAAAAAAAAAAAATCGTTTATTAATCGAAATCGAGTTAAAATGTTCAATTAATCGAGATTTTGATTTTAGGCCAAATCGCCCAGCCCTAGCGCTATATAACTATAGACTGACGCCTCAGGCATCAGCTCGTTCTCTCCAGGCTTAATGAGGCGCAGGTCGTCCACAGCTGCACGTCGTTGCAGATAAAATAAAGTGAAACATTGTAAATAAATGAATTCATAATCACAGTAGTAACATTACAGTACAAATTTATAATTCAAATTAAATTCAGTTTTTTAGGATCGAATTTAAGCAACGTAAACGAAAGGCTACACGTGTAGGGTCTTGTCATCTTATATTTTGTGTTCTTTAAATTTGTAGCTTTCATAAGACTCTACTTTTATTTAGGTGCACACACAATGATGAAAAAACTTTATGATTTTGTTAAATAAATAAAGTAAACGGGGTTCTGTATTGATTTTGGTGAACTTGAGCGCGTCAGAAAATGAACCCAAACTCCGTGTATACTCGCCGCACAGACGTGAAAAATATATACTTATAGAAAGAGAAATATCTGCTTTAATATAAACTAATGAAAAAAAATATTAGATTATGTAATTCGTATGAGAAGTGAATTACTGTATAGGCGCGCTCACTGACGACGAGATGACATGATCAGCACAGCCGTAACCAAAGGAATCACTAACTTATCAATGAATTATTAAAATGGTCAGAGTGAGTTTCCTGGCTGTTTTAACAAATATTTGAAGTAGATAACAGTAGCCCACATTTATAAGAGCATTTTTATTTATATAAAACTATAAATAAAAAAATAATAATAATCCGGCATTTATTATTAGGTGTGCCCGCTGCCAAAGTTCTTCAGTAACAAACCTATAAAACATGTACATCTGTATGAATAAATTGTTTAAATGTGATCAGTGATTTATGTAAATGACTCAGTTTAATTACTTTAATGGTGGACATAAACAGCAAAAATAATAATATTACTCTTTTGATTATTATTATCATGTTCTTTTGCTGTTTGAGCGTCTATGGATTCCAAAATTGATATTTTATCAATATAATATGATATGATATAAGATCCAAGATCCTCCCCAGTTTGCTGAAACCATGAACAGTGGTGATTTTAGTTTCTCCGAGTGTATACTGTAGGTGAGAACAGCTATTCACACTTGGGGGGGGGGGGGTGTATTATTTGCATTTGTATGTGTCTGACTTTGCAAAGCACACCTGTAAAACCTGTTTAAATGTAAATGCTCCTCGCTGCGCTGTTTGGGGGAGGGGCACGCTAATGACGATTTGGTCAGCTGTGTGAACGCTCGCCCGTTAGATGTTGCGCGCGCACTACATGGCAAAAATGTTAGTTTTTTCATGACTGAAATACAGATACAGAAAGCAAAATGTCTGCTTTTATATAAATTAATGGGGGGGAAATCAGGTTATGTAATTTGTATAAAACGTGGATTACTACAGCGCATCCACTCACAGCCGAAACCAAAGACATCAACGTATCAATGAATTACTAAAATGGTCAGTCAGTTTCCCTGCTGTTTACTTATCCCCACCCCCGTTAAAAAGGTGCACTGTATTCAGAGGCTCTGCCTATTCAGTAAAGAAAAACACTATTGTTATTATTTCAATTCACACTGTACAGCTGAGAATTGGGGCAGGGATATTATGCCAATATTAAATATTATATACGATATTAAATTTCAAGCCCTGGTCAACAGAATTCTGTGAAGGAAGGAAACAGACAGAGTCAGAGATTGGTACCCTTCAGAGTGAGTTGGGAGTTTGCAAGGCAGAGAAGGATGCTCTTCGGAGTGAGTTGCGAGTTTGATGAGACGGCATAAATATTTAATACAGCAAATTAAATATTTTGGTTTATATTTTGGTTTATATTATATGGTTAATGTATTTTGGTTTATATTGCAAACGAATAACGAATCAAGAGCCTGTGATTATACTACATAAATATTATTTTGTACAGACAAATATCTGGAATTTTTATTTATTTTTTTTTAGATTTTTTTTTAAACAAATCTCTCAAAAATAGTAAGATGTATTTTGGTTTCATACTGCAAACGAAAAACGAATCCAGAGCCTGTAATTATATTGCATAACTATTATTTTGCACAAATACTGTAAATCTCTGAATAAAACAATGATATTTTATTCACAAATGTAAGACAATATATTTTGGTTCAGTGCCAGACGAAGTGCGAGCAAATAATGTAATGAGAGGCCCCGATTATACTGCATACATCTTTTTTATTGATTTATTTTTTTATTATCTATTCTGGAAGTTTGCTCTATTTGTTTTAGTTATTTCTATATTTAAATCTTGATGTCTTAACCACTAACAACTGTAAGTATTGTCGAAATAATTTTTTTTTAAGCCCTAGTGCTGTTGTTTGCGCTGTTTTCTTTAATAATAACACGGGTCCTGAATTAGCGGACATCGGTGGCTCAGGAATCGATTATTCACTCCTTTTGCATGACAGCGTTAAGAAAGACGGCACTTTCTATGCAAATTAAACATTGCACTAAATTATTTTAATAGCGTTTATTTCGACATGGGTTAACTTAACAATAACATGCCATAACGGACAAATATATAAATTTATATAAAATTAATATAAATTAATTAATTAATATCGCTAATATTTTCATGTAACATGTGGCTGTGAAACGAACCGGGTTTACAAACATAGTTGATGGACAAACAGCTGATAACACTCTTCACCAGCTTCAGAAACAATGTGAAGTGTCAGTTGTTGGGGTTGTATAGCACACTTATGGAATGAATACGATGAGATGACAGAGTGGAGGTTTAATACCTCTATCTCACACGCGGGGCGTAAGTGCGGTTCATTATGATTCGGCGCGAGTTTTGATGCTGTTATTACGTTTCCATCTTACCACGCAAAAAAAATAAACATGTTTAACATGTGGAAGCTCGCGGACCTTGCAGATCTTCGCGGACCGTCGGGCGCCGGCCAATCGAGGCGGATCACGGTGCCTAATACCCCTCTCTCACCTGTGTGGCCTGACTCATCTCCGTGAGCTGCCGCGATTGCCCACGACGTTCCTTTAACGTTCCGCGAAGTTCTGCAAAGTCTGCAAGTTTCCGTGAGGACCAGCAAAAAACTAAACGTGGAATTTTTCACACGGAAAGATGGAAACGTAATCACAGCGCAAAAACTCGGGGTGAATCATGATCAAGCCTGCGGCCACAGCGCGAGCCCGTGCAGGTGAGATAGGGGTATAACACACCGCATCTCACAGCGAGCCAAACCGCATAAGTGAATACTGTAGGGGTATTAAACATTACAATCACACAGAAACATGAATGGATGCGGGGTTTGAAACTCCCATAGTTATTTTCTCATTTAACTAAATCAAATTTCATAAAAATAAAACGTGTCAAAAGAAAAACCCATAAAGTCATGGATAATGGCTAATGATCAATGAAACATATTTTAAACAAAAAGCAGAGAGCAGCTGGACATCGGGACGGGGAGTGCAAGTACGACGCGTTGGTCTGGCACGCGCAGGTCTGAGCAGCTCAAGAAGCTCCATAATCTGTTGCCTTGGAAGGCAAAACTTTTATTTAAATATATTTATTAATAACGACCACGGGGAAAATATGAAAAGGGCTGAAGTTTTGTCTAAAGGAAAAATGTACATGACCCACACGGCTCCACGGACCGCGCCGTCTTCAGTTTAACACAACACCACGCTGTATCGCTGCCTAATTGTTCGCCACCTGTTTAATATTAATAGTGATTGGCAATTTTAATGCATTAGTCACATTATGAAATAGGCTAATTAAAAGTCACTCTATTAGTTCTGATATCAAATAAAATAAAATTCTTAAACAGGTCTAATGTAATGAGAGGCCCCGATTATACTGCATACATCTTTTTTATTGATTTATTTTTTTATTATATATTCTGGAAGTTTTGAATTTGTTTTAGTTATTTCTATATTTAAATCTTGATGTCTTAAACTCTAACAACTGTAAGTATTGTCGAAATATTTTTTTTTAAAGCCCTAGTGCTGTTGTTTGCGCTGTTTTCTTTAATAATAACACTAAACAGATAAAAACAGAGAGTCTGTCTAAACAAAATAAAACCAATGTTTTCTAAATCATATTTTTTTTATATACAGTAAACATACAGTAAAACATCATTCATCATTAAAACATCACACAACTGAATCGCAGAAAAAAATCAGCAAAAATATTATTTAGTACAACGCAATCTTTGGATCCTTGATGAGACGGCATAAATATTTAATACAGCAAATGAAATATTTTGGTTTATATTATATGGTTAATGTATTTTGGTTTATATTGCAAACGAATAACGAATCAAGAGCCCGTGATTATATTGCATAAATATTATTTTGTACAGACAAATATCTGAAAAAAAAAGTTTTTTTTTACGACGAATCTCTCAAAAATAGTAAGATGTATTTTGGTTTTATACTGCAAACGAAAAACGAATCCAGAGCCTGTAATTATATTGCATAACTATTATTTTGCACAAATACTGTAAATCTCTGAATAAAACAATGATATTTTATTCACAAATGTAAGACAATATATTTTGGTTCAGTGCCAGACGAAGTGCGAGCAAATAATGTAATGAGAGGCCCCGATTATACTGCATACATCTTTTTTTATTGATTTATTTTTTTATTATCTATTCTGGAAGTTTGCTCTATTTGTTTTAGTTATTTCTATATTTAAATCTTGATGTCTTAAACTCTAACAACTGTAAGTATTGTCGAAATAATTTTTTTTAAAGCCCTAGTGCTGTTGTTTGCGCTGTTTTCTTTAATAATAACACTAAACAGATAAAAACAGAGAGTCTGTCTAAACAAAATAAAACCAATGTTTTCTAACTCATATTTTTTATATTTATAGTTTTACATGTTTGTTGGATGTGTAAATTATCATAATTGTAGTATTACTTCGCTACAACATATTGTTTTGACTTTATTATGACTTAAGCTCTGAATATATTTAAAAACCGATACGACGGAAAATGTCAATTTGCGCCACCTGGCGGTCATTTCACGAATTATTTTGAAATGCTCCTGGTTTATTTTGGCGGCTGCCTGTTTCTCTCTCCAACACCACTTTATCCATTTTTGCCTCCAATTTGGCTTTCTCCACCTTCATTTCTTCTTCCTCATCTGCAAATTTCAAACGTGCCTTAGCTGCCTCAGCTCTTGCTCTGGCTATAGCAGCTGCCAGATTTTGAACAGGAGAAATGAGATCTCGTTTTGAGTGAGGGTGTTGACTCCATTGCACAAAATACCCTTTCCAGTTTACTTGAACCTTCGTGATTGCTGTTGTACGCTTATTGTAGCCGCTTTTTCACTGTACTGTCCTCAACAAAGCTTTGGTGTTCGTATCGACAGTCAGATAAACTGAATGAAGCCATTTGTGCTTTGCTGTCCACTGATTCAGATGTTACCATGCGATTCTCCTGCTGTCTGTATTCTGCCAGCTTTCTTTGAAAGAAGTCTAGTGGCTTATTAACGTGACTGGAGTGTGTTGTCTCTAAGTGTCTTCCTAATTTGTTGGGTCTCATGCGGTCTGCTGCCAGCGGTATAAGACACAAAACACACACGGGTCTCTCTTCTGCCCCCACCATCCCCACCATGAATCCAAGCTCAAGATAGGCTTCATTAGGGGTGGGCAATATAACCAAAATCTTCTAACACAGGAGAAGCAATTTTCTACCTCGATAACGATCACAATCACAATTTCTAGATCACAATATAGCAATTTGTATCTGAAAATACATAAATAAAAATTTTAACACAAAAACAGTTTTACATAATGTAATTTTATATAAACTGTGAATTGCTGAGGTTTGTCGCATTTTTTTTTCTTTGGCCGTATTTGTTTGGATGCTTGGATTTCAGATGATAGAAAAGGTTTGACGTGTTTCCACCACTTGTTAAAACAGTGCACTTGCGTATCTTGCAAATCACATTCATCTCATTTGTATCACTTTTCTTATACCCAAACCAATTCCACACCACAGACGATGCACCTTTTTTCTTTACAATCTCCTCGTTCTTGGTTTCGTCACATGTAAGCAAACTCACTGCTGCTGCATTGCCTTCTTCCATTGTCGAAGTGTATGTGAAGCCAAACACATCAAAAGTGGGACGAAACCGCGGCACCCGATTGAACCGAATATCTGCGCAAATACAGCGCAACGCGACTATCTGGATAGCGCAGTGATGATCTGGTTTATTCGCGCAGCCCGGTGGATCGCGTAGCGCCGCTCGAATCACAAACCTGCGCGACCCACTGTGTTTTTATTTAAAAACTATTTAAAATGTCAGGACTGATTAATATTGTTTCCGCCTTGCCATGCCTGGTTTGTACGCGTGCATCCCAGCGGGGTAAAATGTATTTTGATGGTTGGCGCGGTCTATTTCTGTCAGAGTTGCGCAGCGCTGCCCAGTGGGTCGCGCAGGTTTGTGATTCGAGCAGCGCTGCTCAAGTTGGTCCGACGTTAAACCATTATTGTTGCACTATGGTTCCACTTTTTCTCCCGGCGCCCAACTGATGTTATTTTAAATTTACTTGTATTAATGATCCATTTATTTGTGTGTGATTGTTTAGTTTTTTCCTATTATTTTCCACTAATTTCCTCTCGTTCATTGCGCCCCACCTGTCATGTCTGTATTCCCCACTAGTGGGGCGCGCCCCACACTTTGAGAACCACTGGCTTAAATGAATCCTCAGTTTAAATCTTATACTTCCATAGCCCATGGAATAAACTAACTGACACACAGTCTACCTTTCATTTGGTAACAATTTTCTAGCAGGCACATTGATTAATTTATAACTTGTAACAAATTTATATTGGTCAAAAACTGTTGTACTGTCCTCAACAAAGCTTTGGTGTTCGTATCGACAGTCAGATAAACTCCCCTTCCTCACACAAAACTGAAGACAAGAAGTTTGATTGTCCACAGGTTTAATGGTCTTGGGTATGGAGTGAAACTAAAAATAAATAAATGAAAACATTAAATAATAATGTCCAGAAACAAATTAACAGTCATAACCTTACATCATACTTGGAAACAAACATCCTTTCTATATTCAAACATACAGCACAGTCACGTGATGCCAACAAACAACGTGGCAAATACTAGGGCTTAATTAATCACTTTGTATTTTTTTTCTGAATCACGTGAACACCTGAAATAGCGGTTTAAAAGTAACGCTACATCTGCCACTACATGGGGCTGTAAACCATTAACAAAGTCAATAGGAAAAATACTGTCAATAATTGATTGTACTTAATAAACACTTAAAACCCTCATCAAATTAAACACAACACAAAATCTGTTCACCTTACACTTGTTCCATCACAACTGTCAAAAAACAGCACCTCTGTAATTATGTTTCAGGTCATTTATGTAATGAGAAACCCTAAGGACACCTTCACATCCTCCTTCCACTACTATGGAATGGCTTCATATCTGGTCAATCCCGGCACTGCTGATGAATTTCTGGAAAAGTTTCTGGATGGAAAAAGTAAAAACCTAATATCATTTTCCCTTCACTTTTGTGTCATGGCTTTAAGGAGACTGTTATGAATGTAATAAAAAGAGCGAAGCACGTGAAGCATAAAATAAAGGCTATGGTGTAATGCAAAATTGGATTTTTACTTATCTGGACGATGAGTCATGTCAACTGGACTTCTTCTTCTCAGTTTAGTAGAAACTGTTTTTTACCTCCTACTAAACAAGGAAGAAGTCCAATTGACATGACTCAAGTTCCAGATAACCTCTCCTGGATAACTGAGAATCTTAACAGAAATATTTCAACTTAATTAATATTTTATATATATTTAAAATTAAGAATCCTCAATGTTATTGCAGTGTATTTGTATTACTGTATATTTGAAAAACCCAGCAACAGTTGTTTTCATTTCCTACTGTATATATTCCCTATTACTGTTTTGTCAGTGCTATGATAAAACGTACATTTCTCTCCGTGTTCTTCTCACATTTTTATTGTGATTTACAGTAATATTTGGCTCTTGGTTTGACCATGTAAAGGGCTGGCTCAAGGCAAAAGACCAAGAAAACATTTTCTACATTTCATATGAGGAGATGATACAAGTAAGCACTTGCAGCACCTGCTTACTTTATTTGAACACTATTTTAACAATTATTTATTTGTATAATAAGACCTTTTTTATGCATGTTTATTGTTACACAATGAACACTAATCATAAATTAACACTGCAGGATTTGAGAGGCTGTGTCACGAAATTCTCCCAGTTTCTGGAAAAGTCTCTGAGTCCAGAAGTGATTGACAAAATAACCGACAATTGTTTGTTCAAGAACATGAAGCAGAACAAGATGTCCAACTATTCCCTGGTTCCAGAAGAGTTCATGGATCAAAAGAAATCTGAGTTTCTCAGGAAAGGTAAATCCTAACACACTCTGCATGTCACTGGGTAAAAATGTCTCATCATTGACTGAATGTGGGTGTAAATCTCAAACACAGCCTCTTTGTGGAGACTTTGAGCTTGTGGAACAATATGTCCAGTAATTGTGTGATTGTTTTGTCTGTTTCTTTAGGAATAGCTGGTGATTGGAGGAACCTTTTTACTGAGGCCCAGACGGAGAAGTTTAATACAATTTACAAAGACAAAATGAAAGATGTTGTGTACAAATTTGCATGGGATTGACAAACTAACCATTGCAAAGAATTTAAGTGAAAATGATTTTACTTAATATTATTAAATCTTTGTTATTATAACTAATCTAATCATAAATTATGGTTAAGGAAAGAATCACTACTACTACTACTTTTTATGAGAAGACCTTTGTCCATTTGTGTCCAATAAGAAAATGACTACTTCTATTCATATCTATTCATTACACATATGTAATTTAATTGTTGATTAAACATTTTACTACAAATAAAGAAATCAAGCATATCTTTTTTTATTAATACTTCATATCGTAACATTCTGTGTGGCCTCACTGGTGACATCCATGTTGTTATTCATCCACATTATTAAGTTTATTAGTTTAATGGGGGAAATACAGCAACATTATACTTATACAGTAGTTAGGCTAATTAACTTGGCCATGAATAATTTACCTTCTTTAGGTGATTTAATGACCATATTAATTTGTGGCCATGAATTATTATTTAAATCAGTAAGATATGGCTGTGAACATGATTTTTTCAATCATTTTTGTTAGATAAAACCTATAAATCAGACATTAATAAATTAAATCAATACAAAGTCTAAAAATATTTTTTATATTTGTAGAATATAGTTTATAATGTCACATGCCAGTCATTCTTGAGAACTGGGACAAAATCAATCAACATTAACATGTCCAGCACATAATATTGTGTTATTCTGTAAACTTCTGAAATAAGTCATATTTTGATTATGATCAATTTTATAAGCTGAATCAACTTAGCAAAACAAAATAGTTTTTCAATTCTAATTATAATTATTTTTATTTTATTTGATAAATTCAAGTTTAATTTTATTTGTACTGTATAGCGTTTTTAACAATCGTAATTGTCGCAAAGCAGCTTTACACAAAAGAATTACTTAAGTTTGTATGGAATGTGAATGTGTATGAATGAAAATGGTCAGATAGTCCCTGATGAGCAAGCCGAGGACAACAGTGGCAAGAGATGGCAATAGGAAGAAACCTTGAGAGGAACCAGACTCAACAGGGAACCCATCCTCATTTGGGTGAAACAGAGAGCAGGAAATGATCTGCATTCATACTGTGTGTTAGGTGGCAGGCAGTTCAGCATACTGTAACAGTTGATGTTAATATGGAGTCCAGGTAGTTATTGGAGGCTCAAAAAAAAGTGTCCCCACTAGACCTGAGACAGTCCTTCTCCAGAAAAAGGGTTAATGTTTTCAAATGGCTAAAAGACTGACTAAAATATATGGAAAAAATTTTATTTGTTGAATTTGTGTCCTGAGTTTCTCTCAAGACCACCGGACAGTTTTAAAAAATAAATAAATTCAGACCATCTTTTGGTCAAACGAAACTACAAGGACCCCGTTATCACTCTGTTTTTTCTGTAACCTGTTCTATAACTTCTGAGGTTGTTGTAGGTTTTGTTCATTGTTTTATGTTTTAAGGATTACTGCTTTGTTCACAACCATAAAATGTCAACAAAGTTAAATTTATGAATTTAAATATGTATCTAACAATTTATGGAAAAACAAACTGGCTCCCACATACGTAATCTAAAGCTAGCTAGCATAATGTGGAATTTTGTCAACTCCGTCAGGAACTTCATCTAATGTTGGTCACTTATTGTGTGACAGTGTTGACAAATACATGAAAATTGTTTTTTTTTTTCGTTTTACATTTTCTTAAGCAATGGCAAGCCAACAGTTGTCAGTAGAAAAGCGAAAGAGAAGGAATAGGGAGAAGAGAATACTAAAGAAAGAGAAGAGAGAAGATTTATAGAGACACTGAACAGAGGGATGAGGAGGGGAAAGTAGGGGGAAATATGGAATAAATGGGTAAAATAAGGCAAAATACAAAACACAAGTGATCTGAATGAAAGAGAAAAGAGGCATAAAAGAAGGGCTTGGAAATATTCTCAGAGAAAGTTAAGAGAGAACAGAAAAAAAGCATTGGAAGGGACCAACTCGACAGTGTTTTACACTGAGGGATTTATTGAACAGTACAACAACCATAAAAATTATATTCATTCATTCATTCATTCATTTTCTATACCGCTTAATCCTGTGTTCAGGGTCGCGGGGGACCTGGAGCCTATCCCAGGAGACTTCGGGCACTAGGCGGGGTACACCCTGGACAGGGTGCCAATCCATCGCAGGGCACACACACTCTCACACACCCAATCACACACTACGGGCAATTTAGGAACGCCAATTAGCCTAACCTGCATATCTTTGGACTGTGGGAGGAAACCGGAGTACCCGGAGGAAACCCACCAAGCACGGGGAGAACATGCAAACTCCATGCACACAGAGACTGGAATCGAGCCTGGCCGGGGAATCGAACCCAGACCCTGGAGGTGCAAGGCGACAGTGCTAACCACTACACCACCGCGCCGCCAAAAATTATATTGTGTTAGCCTTTTTTAATGTTAAAAAGTTATCTTGATTTTTATTGTGGCCTGTCTCTCTAGTTAAGATACTTTTTAATTCCAGACTTTTTTCCTGTTCACTGTAAATGTGTATACACAAACACGTATACAAGTTGACTGTCTCTTCTTGTCCAAAGCTTTTCATTGTATGCTACTATGGCGTTATATTCCTGCCACAATTCTGATCGCGTGGTTTGACATTTTGAGAGCAGACAAAGCACTCTATACCCGTGCACTGTCTCCACTGCGCGCTCAACAGCTCGATTCCCGCGTGCAGTTTCTCCCCTGCTCGCTCAACGTGTTCTTCGCGCACGCGCGACTTCTCGATTCTGTGCACGCGCGACTCTCTATATGCTCGCTCAACATTGTCCAGTGTTACCCCCCCATCTCACCTGCGCGGAGTCAGCGCGTGTTCTCATGGTGGCCGACTGGCCATAAGTACGTTCACGATTCACAGTTTTTTCATTTTTGGCGTAGTGATTATGTTTCCATTGCGATGGCACTACAGTTTCTTGCGGCTTCATGTGGAATTGGTCGCGGAAGAAGAGAAATTGAGGTATTTGGGGAGAAGGCATGACGGTGTCCCCGGTGTCGCTACGTATAGTACCGGTGTCGTTGCGGTTAACTGCAGCGTTTTTGCGGTTACGCTCCGGTATCATTTCGGAAGCACTATGGTGCTGGCAGAAGTTTCATGAAAAGAGCATGGTGCAAACGGAAGCACTACGTTTAATACGTAAATGACGGCGTACATATGTTACGGTCCCGGAATGCGGAAACCAGAAGACAACCGCACTTCATCGCATGAAAATGTACAATATAAAAGGTCATTCCTTTTAACTTTTTATTCATTTTAGTAGCAAATTTCTAATAGAGAAGATGGTTTTCCTCAAGGAACAAACACTACTGGCCACATCATGTATTATGAAGCTGCTGGGCCTGGCTGCAGAGGTTCTGCTCATCAGAAGAAGAAGAGGAAGAAGAAGAAAAGAGCTGGAAAGACAACAAATTGCTGCAGGGGAAAAAAGGCAGAAGAGATATTGGGTGAGACAGTGGCTGCAGAGAAGGACAATGTATGGACAGTATGAGAAACTAATGGCTGAACTACAGAGGATCAATCCAGCTTCAGTAACTTCCTCAGGATGGAGCCAGTATATCTTCAGAGAACTCACAGAACGAGTGGGCCCCAGGATCCAAAAGCAAGACACTTTCTTCAGGAAATCCTTCACCCTAAAAAATGCTGGGTTAAAAACCCAGTCTGGGTTGTTTTTAACCCAGCTGCTGGGTAAATATAGGACTAACTAAATGCTGGATTAATTTAACCCAGCAAGATGGGTACTTCTTGTATTAAGTGTATTAAGTATACTTTTGTGTGCTAAAGTGGAACAACTTTAAGTATACTTTAGTACACTTAAAGTATATGGCTGTGTGTACTAACGTACATACCTGACAGTAATTAATACAATTTAAGTATATATTTAATGTATTATAAGTACATTACAGCTATTTTTACTGTATTACAAATACATGATTAATATACTATGAGTATATTCTTATTGCAGCAGTAGCATGCTGTTATACTTCTAGACAATTACAAATACTAAAAAAAAGTACACTTTATGGTTAATACAAATATACTTTATTGTATCATACAGTACACAGAACCTTCTATAATACTGTAGCGTTTTTCGACGCTAGCAGGGAACTTGGAGGACGAGTGAGTTTGGTGGCTACTCAATGTAATGACTAGGAGTAGTTTATTTAACACACACACACACACCTATTCAGCTACTGTATTAGCTGGAACTGGAGAACGGTAGTTACATTTAACTGATAATATACTGAGACTACCATATATTAAAATTTGTATTCTAATATATACTTTCTGTACATTTGTGCAATGATTATTTCGAGCATATTTTAAAAAAAATATACCAAAAATATATTGAAAAACAAGTTTAAATAAGTATACTTTGGAAATTAGACCAGCCTTTCACTTAAAGTATATTTTCCAATAATCTATTTTTGGAACGTGTAATATAATACAAGCATGATGTTAGTATACTTTTTATATATTAAGCTAATTACCGAAAAAATGTCATAGCTGGTGTCATACTGGTACATTACAATCACCAAAATATTAATAATTCCATCTAGTAGTTATCTGTACCGCTGTGGTACTTTTTCCTGTAGTTGGCGCGCTGACTGATTTGGCGCGCTGACTTTGGTTAAAGAGAGCTACCTGGTTAGCTTACATGCAATTACTGGTGATACATTTGCATACTTGCCAAAGGGGGAAAGGTGTAAAATATTGTTATAACTCTGGAGAAACACATGAGAAATTGGACCGCAGAGTAAATGACTAGCTAGTGAAAAACGGGAGGGTTAGCAGGTCTGTATATTTGTGAGAGGGTCAGTGTTTTGTAACACCCCAGCATTTTATTGTCTCAAGCAGTGAGATTAATAAAGTTCTAAAGTGGTTGCTAACGCTAGCAACCTAACTAAATGCCTGCGTCATGCTCAGAGGTGGAAAGAGTAATAAAATTTTGTACTCAAGTACAAGTACTGTTACTTCAGTGAAATTTTACTTAAGTACAAGTAAAGTTACCATTATAAAAATCTACTCAAGTAAAAGTAAAAAGTAGCTCATTAAAAAATGTACTCAGAGTAAAAGTTACCGAGTTACTTTTTAATTTTTTTAACAGCGGGGGTAAGATGAGTCATTCTAGCGTAGTTAAAAAAAGATGAGCAGATATAAATCTCAAACTAGTTGTTTTTAACTGAAGGAACACCTTTGCATAATAAAGCTGTTGTCTTTCTTGTGCTTGAAAATCAAAGTGGTCACTTAAATATGGTGTTACGTCCCAGTCTAGGGTCATACAGCAAAAGAATGGTTCAGGGTTCTATTTATAATATTGCGGCGTGGGTGGGCCGGCGGCTGACGACTGTCATGCTTTGCGGGGGTTTTCTCTGTCTCTACCATGAGAGAGAGGGGTGTTTGGGTTAGTGGCTTCGGCCAAGTTGCGCGTGTTTATGTGTGTGTGCTTGACCTGTGTATGTGTGCTTGTGCTGAGAGTAATAAACTACTCCCCAGCCATTTGCATTGGGTAGCAAGTAAGCTCACTCGTACTCCAAGATCCCTGCTAGCGTCGAAAAACGCTACAATATATATATAACTGTATGGAAATGGTGGTATATGGCAGAAAGAACTAGATCCAATCATTAACTGATGAAATAATCAGAGGTGGAAAGTAACAAATTACATTTACTCGCGTTACTGTAATTGAGTAGCTTTTTTGTGTATTTCTACTTTTTAAAGTAGTTTTTAAAATCTGTAATTTTACTTTTACTTAAGTACGTTTTGTTTGAAGTATTGTAATTCGCTACATTTTAAATCATATTCACTACTGAGTAAAAAATTAATGAATGAAAATGATAAAATAATGAAAATATTATGCTTTGTATAAATGTTTCGTTGCGCCGCGTGTGTGTATCATGTCCTGGTCGCGCGCCGCTCCAGACTCCACTCCAGGTTTTCTGACATCGGCATCACCTGACCTTCCACACGGTTGCTTCCGCCCTGAGAGTGACGTCATCGACTAGCGCAACCATATATAAACCGGAGAGAGACGCGGGAAAGATGAAAGAGATTGTGATTTTGGTGTTTTGATATTTGGTTGTGTATTCCGGTTTGACTTTTTGCCTCCAATTGACTTTGTATATATTTGTAGATAATTTCATTGTTTTTGGTTTAGGGAGTCCGGGAAGGTACCTGTATTTTTGTTTCTGAGTTTTTTTTGTTGTTGTTTCTTTTTGCAGGTAATCTAGCTACTAAATATAAATACCATTTTGTTTATTATTTTGGCCTGGGTCCATCCTGAATCTGATCCTCCACCTGCTGTTGTGTGTGTGTGTGTGTGTGTGTGTGTGTGTGTGTGTGTATATATATATATATATATATATACAAACCTCATTATTTCATCAGTTAATGATTGGATCTAGTTCTTTCTGCCATATACCACCATTTCCATACAGTTTAAAATAGAACCCTGAACCATTCTTTTGCTGTATGACCCTAGACTGGGACATAACACCATATTTAAGTGACCACTTTGATTTTCAAGTACAACAAAGACAACAGCTTTATTATGCAAAGGTGTTCCTTCAGGTAAAAACAACTAGTTTGAGATTTATATCTGCTCATCTTTTTTGAACTACGCTAGAATGCCTCATCCCACCCCCGCTGTGTGTTTTTTTTTTTGATATTTAACAAAACAAACAAAAAAAAAAGCAGAGCCAGATCAATATACAATCGACACCCACAGCAAACATTTAAACACAAACAATAATCTGTTAATATAAGAGTGAACATGGAAACACCCAAGGGCAAAACAATTCAGCAAAAGAATCACCCCCACTGTTAAAAAAATTAAAATAAAAAAGTAACTCGGTAACTTTTACTCTGAGTAAATTTTTTAATGAGCTACTTTTTACTTTTATTTGAGTAGATTTTTATAATGGTAACTTTACTTGTACTTAAGTAAAATTTCACTGAAGTAACAGTACTTGTACTTGAGTACAACATTTTATTACTCTTTCCACCTCTGGAAATAATGAGGTTTGTATACACGCGCGCGCACACACACACACACCAGGAGGAGGATCAGATTCAGGATGGACCCAGGCCAAAATAATAAACAAAATGTTATTCATATTTAGTAGCTAGATTACCTGCAAAAAAAAAAAAAACACACACAAACAAAAATACAGTTACCTTCCCGGACTCCCTAAACCAAAAACAATGAAATTATCTACAAATATATACAAAGACCAACCAAACCAAAGGGACAAAGCAATAATCAAAGTCAATTGGAGGCAAAACGTCAAAACCGGAATACACAACCAAATATCAAAACACCAAAATCACAACCTCTTTCATCTTTCCCGCGTCTCTCTCCGGTTAATATATGTTCGCGCTAATCGATGACGTCACTCAGGGCGGAAGCGACCGTGTGGAAGGTCAGGCAGCTGCCGATGTCAGAAAACCTGGAGTGGAGTCTGGAGCGGCGCGCGACCAGGACATGATACACACACGCGGCGCAACGGAGCATTTATAAAGCATAATATTTTTATTTTATCATTTTCATTCATTTATTTTTTACTCAGTAGCGAATATGATTTAAAATGTAGCGAATTACAATACTTCAAGCAAAACGTACTTAAGTAAAAGTAAAATTACAGATTTTTAAAACTACTTTAAAAAGTAGAAATACACAAAAAAGCTACTCAATTACAGTAACGCGAGTAAATGTAATTCGTTACTTTCCACCTCTGGTCATGCTAGCACTACAGTTAACAGTTTAGCGTTCATTCATCACTTCACCATCTTCGTTACCCTGCAAACATTCTACAGAGAAAGCTAAAAAGCTCAGACATCTTAGCCGTTTCTTTCATACACAGGTGGGGTTCTTTGGCTAACTAGCAGCTATTCTCAGCTAAATTATCATCCAGTACCTCAGACCAGCCGGAAAGTTTGTGTGTAACCTTAACACGATAACAGTAATAAATGTTACATATAGTAATAATTTTTCAGTCATATGTGAATTAAGTGAGTGAACATGCGTATACAGACCTTGTATTTAACGTCATTTCCCCTTAAATGCCCGAGGAGGATGAACCGTCATCAGCGGTGTGGGAGATCAAGAGACACGAAGCTGAGTGACAGCCACTGAATCCACCTGTGAACTTTGGGGGAGGGGCCAATCAAACTTTAACCCAGCAGCTGGGTTACACAAAAACTACCCAACTCTCTGAAAATAACCCAGAAAAATGACCCAACAGCGACAACCCAGCGTTTGGGTAGAAAAAACAACCCAGCATTTTTTAGAGTGTTGGAACCTGGACTGAAGGTTGCAGTGACACTGAGATATTTGGCTACTGGGAATAGTTACAAGTCCCTTCAATACTCCTTCAGAGTTGCAGCCAATTCAGTTTGTAATTTCATACCTGAGGTTTTCCAAGCCATCATTGATGAGTACTCAGCCGAGGTCATGACTTGCCCCATCACACCTGAAACCTGGAAAGAAGTTGCTGAAGGATTCAAGACATGGTGGAACTTCCCTCACTGTGTAGGAGCTATTGATGGCAAACACATAGCTATCAGGAAACCAAGTAAAAGTGTCACGATACGCCAGGTCACGCCCACGCCTCAAGCCAAGCCATGATTACCTGCGACTCCGTTCCAAACTCCAGCCCACTGCTTTCATTTTGCTTTTCATCTTTCCACAAGCGCTCTGCGCTTGGATCCACCGCGCCTGCACGGACCGTGACAGTATAATCTGGCCATTTATGGATCCAGCGGATATCGCACGCCTGGAAACGGCGCTACGTAACCAAGGCACGCTTTTAGGCTCTCATCAGCAAGATATTCAACACATCATGACTATGCTTAGCACTGTCACGCAAACGCTGACATCTCTCACTGATCAGATTAAACAGCTGCATCTTATTCCATCTCCCGCTTCTGAAGTACCACTAGCGCCCACCACACGCCAAGAGCCACGCCTCCCTGCGCCGCCCACGTATGACGGTGATCCACTCACCTGCCGTTCATTCCTGTCTCAATGCTCTCTTGTACTGGAATTGCAAGCTTCGTCCTTCCCCACAG
Source organism: Channallabes apus (assembly GCA_030522415.1). NCBI lineage: Eukaryota > Metazoa > Chordata > Actinopteri > Siluriformes > Clariidae > Channallabes > Channallabes apus. Next base: position 49,532,334 of record CM060104.1, read on the forward strand.
AACGGTCTACGGTAGCGTACATTATAACCCTCCTTACTGGAAGAGCACGGGAGTGGGGGACATTGCTATGGGACGCCCAGGTCCCCTGCTGCGCCACCTACTGGGCATTCACCTCTGAAATGAGGAGGGTATTTGACCGCTCATTTCAGGACGCCAGGCGGCAGGCCAATTACTCAAGTTAAGCCAAGGATCCCGCTCTGTACATGATTACACCATCGATTTCAGGACCCTAGCCCCCTCTTGTGGCTGGGATGATCAGGCGCTCTTCGACGCTTTTCTCCATGGACTTGCTGATTCGATTATGGATGAATTGGCAGCTCGAGAGCTTCCCTCCACGATCCAAGAGCTCATGGACCTTGCAACACGTATCGACGTTCGCAAACAGGCCCACTATCAGGTGGACCATCAGTGGTCCAGATCTCCAGCTCTTAACCAACCACCAGCCTCAATCGTCATCATGCCAACACTTGAAACCCCACATGAGCCCATGCAGATTGGTCGTCCTCGTATCTCTTTAAAGGAACGTCAGCGACGTCGCGACGAGGGCTCTTGCTTCTACTGTGGCCAAGCAGGCCATCTAGTACGAACCTGCCCATTAAAAGTTTCGGGGCCCCCAGTAATTCTGGGAGTACAGGGGACCCCAGCACTCAGCTCATTCCCAGACCGACGACCATTATTCTCCGTAACTCTGACCTACGATAACCAGTCCCATGTCCTGAACGCCCTCGTAGACTCCGGGGCAGATCAAAACCTGATAGCGGCCTCCACGATCGCTAAGCTCAAGATTCCTTCTGTTCCACTTAGTCGACCCTTCCATGTCCAGGCACTAGATGACAGCAAACTTCCCCCGATTACACACCGCTCAGCCCCACTCACACTTCAATTCTCAGGGAACCATGCCGAAAATATCTCCCTCTTAATTATCAAGAGCCCCCATGCACCAGTCGTCCTTGGCCTCCCATGGTTAAAGCAACATAACCCTCACATTGAGTGGACAAGGAAAAATGTCCTTGAATGGAGCCCTGCCTGTTTGTCTTCCTGTCTTCATTCTGCATCTCCAAGAAATGAACTAACCACGTCTCAAGAAGAGATCCCCAGCTTATCCAACGTCCCGGCTGAATATCATGATCTGAAACAGGTCTTTAGTAAATCACGTGCCATCTCGCTACCTCCCCACCGCCCCTACGATTGCACCATTGACCTCCTCCCCGACACCTCGCCCCCAAAGGGACGCCTCTATGCCCTATCACGCCCTGAAAGAGAGGCAATGGAACTCTAAATTTCTGAATCCCTAGCCGCGGGCATCATTCGCCCCTCCTCTTCCCCAGCCGGTGCTGGATTTTTTTTTGTAGAGGAAAAAAAACAAGTCCCTTCGGCCCTGCATAGATTGCAGAGGACTCAATGAAATCACGGTCAAGAATCGATACCCGCTCCCCTTGATGTCCACAGCCTTTGAGCTACTGCAAGATGCCCGCCTTTTTACGAAACTGGACCTGAGGAATGCTTACCATTTAGTCCGGATCAGGGAAGGTGTCGAGTGGAAGACAGCCTTCAACACCCCCACTGGCCACTATGAGTATCTGGTAGTTCCTTTTGGCCTAACCAACGCCCCAGCAGTTTTTCAAACTCTGATCAACGATGTCCTTCGAGACTTCCTAAACATCTTTGTTTTTGCCTACCTTGATGACATCCTGATTTTCTCCCGTTCACTAAAGGAACACAGAGCACATGTACGTCAAGTCCTGCAACGCCTGCTGGAGAACAAACTGCATGTCAAAGCCGAAAAATGTGAATTTCACCAAGAATCCACATCATTCTTAGGCTACCTCATCTCCCCATCAGGCATTCAGATGGATCCAACTAAAGTAAAAGCGGTCACTGACTGGCCACCACCATAATCTAGACGAGAACTCCAACGCTTTCTGGGCTTCGCTAACTTCTACAGGCGCTTCATTAGAAGTTATAGCACGGTGGCAACTCCGCTTACATCACTCACCTCCACAAAGACTCCCTTCCGGTGGAGCACCGCAGCGGAGAAAGCATTCAATGACCTCAAGCATCGTTTCACCACAGCACCCATTCTTGTCTTTCCAGGCTCCTCCCTTCAATTCATCGTGGAGGTGGACGCGTTTGAAATTGGAGTCGGAGCTGTTCTCTCTCAAAGGTCTTTTCTCTCTCAAAGCTGTTCTCTCTCAAAGGTCTTGCAGTCCCTCGAACAGGAGCCAGGCCCTAGTAACGTTCCTCTGGGACGGCTCTTTGTCCCAGCTGCCATCCGCCCACAAGTACTGGACTGGGGCCACAGCTCAAGATTAGCCTGCCACCCAGGAGCCACCCGCACCCTATCCCTACTACAGCAACGCTTCTGGTGGCCATCAATCATGGAGGATGTCAAGAACTTCGTGGCCTCTTATGACACATGCACCAGGAACAAGACTCTAAACTGTCCTCCTGAGGGTCTTTTAAAACCCCTCCCCATCCCCCACCGCCCCTGGTCTCACATCGCCCTCGATTTCGTCACTGGATTACCCTCCTCAAACAATAACGCCTGCATAATCACTGTTGTTGACCGCTTCTCCAAATCAGCTCACTTCATTCCGTTACCCAAACTCCCGTCGGCCAAAGAAACAGCTGAACTTATGATTCACCACGTGTTTCGGCTCCATGGATTACCCATAGACATAGTCTCAGACAGGGGACCCCAATTCTCAGCGCAGTTCTGGAAGGCCTTTTGCAGCCTTATTGGCGCCACACCCAGCCTTTCTTCAGGTTTTCACCCCCAGAGTAACGGTCAGACTGAACGCATCAACCAAGAGCTTGAGAAATCCCTGAGATGCATGGTCTCACGTGATGCAGCTTCATGGAGCCGTTATCTCCCTTGGGTGGAGTATGCCCATAATACACTCACCACTTCCTCCACCGGAATGTCACCTTTCCAATGCTGCCTTGGTTACCAACCACCACTGTTCCCCACTCAGGAGGAGGAAACTGCGGTCCCGTCAGCCCAAGCCTTCGTCCGCCGCTGTAAAAACACATGGCGACGGGCTCGGGCTCAGCTGAAACGCACCGTGAGTACTTTCCAGCGTAAGGCTAACCGCCATCGTTCTGCGGCCCCCAAATACCGGATCGGCCAAAGAGTCATGCTATCCACACGGGACCTGCCTCTCAAGACAACGTCCAGAAAACTTGGACCCATTCACCATCTCACGCATTATCATCCCGTGTTCTGTCAGACTGGCCCTCCCTTTGTCCATGTGTCGAGTCAACCCCACTTTCCACGTCTCCCAGATCCGCAGATTGGTACCTTGCCCTCTGGCACCACAGCCCCACCCTCCCCCACCACCTCGGCTCATAGATGGGGCGAAGCCTTTACTGTCCGAAGACTTCTTAAGTCTCGCCGCAGAGGCCGTGGCCTTCAGTACCTCGTGGACTGGGAAGGCTACGGGCCTGAGGAGAGAAGTTGGGTCCCTGCCAGATTCATCCTAGACCGCTCCCTCATCACGGATTTCCATAACCTTCACCCGGAAGCACCTTCTAGAACACCAGGTGGCGTCCGTAGGGGGGGGGGTACTGTCACGATACGTCAGGTCACGCCCACGCCTCAAGCCAAGCCATGATTACCTGCGACTCCGTTCCACACTCCAGCCCACTGCTTTCATTTTGCCGCCTCATTCACCGGCTCAACACACCTGTTCTTCATTTCATTCATTACCTGGTTCTATATAACTCTTTCTAAAACCACCACCCCTCGCCAGATTATTGTGTGCCTTCATGCCCAATTTTCCAGCGTTCTTCTCTGCCTTGATTTTTGGATCTCGACCCATGCTCTGTTTCACGGACCTTGCTCACGTCTCACGTTTTGTATTACTGCCTTTTCGGATTTCCGGTTATCGACTCTCGCTCACGTTTCATGACCACGATTTGGGATCACGGACTGTATTTGAATTCTCGGCTTTGAACCATGCACGCTCATGCTCTCGATTACTCCGCACGGATCAGGCTTGCATTCAGTGTACGCCGGCTCTTCACTCCCGCACGCTCTGCTCTAAGCTCGCGCCGCGCCCCATTTCATTCATAAAACTATCAGCGCGTAGTTCATCACAGGATAACCGGCGCTGTTTTCCACACGCGCTCTGCACTTGGATCCACCGCGCCTGCACGGACCATGACAAAAAGTGGATCTTACTACTACTGTACAACTACAAAGGCTTCTTTTCCATAATTCTGCTTGCAGTTGTTGATGCAAACTACAAGTTGCTTTATGTTGACATAGGCGCTAATGGTGCTATTTCAGATGCAGGGATCTTCAATGACACTGACTTAAAAGAAGCACTGGAAAATGGCACAATTGGATTACCACCACCTGATCCCCTACCAAATGACTCTGGACCTTTTTCGAGACTGTGCTATACCCAGCTTCAGAATCTCCATCCTCCTTGTCACTGTCATTGGCAGATGAAGCAACTGCGACATCAGCAGACTGACTACTAGCCATACTGGACAGGTTCTGTGAAAGTTGACCTCCCTTTTTTCTTTTTCACTCTGCCACCCTCTTCATGAAATTCTGGATATAGCCAAAATTCTCCAGTATCCACTTGTCTCGGTCTGTCATTGGCTGTGCTCCTGACCCAGACGGCTGCTTCTTGGTAAGTTTCCCAGCTCTATCTCTCATAGACTTCACCCAGGTAGTCAACTGATCAGCTGTGATGCCCAACTGTTGTGCCTTGTCTGAAACTACTCTGCTTCTCTGATCTCTTTTTTTGTATGCAGCCATTCTAAAATTGTATAGCAATTCATTTTCCCTATACCAGCTACTTCCTGTTCTCCTGTGCAGGCTGTAATGTAAGTGCAGGAGCCCTGGACTTCTTGGTTGCTTCTGGAACAGGTGTGTCTGAACCTGGTTCTGAAGCCTTTTTGGTTGCTTCGGGAGCAGGTGTTTCTGAAGCTAGATCATTAATCAGTAGTTGTACGAGGATGCTGAGACACTGCTTTTTTTCCGAGCTCCGCCATACTGACCAATTTTTTAACTTTTTCGTTAAGTTTTAATTGTTTTGCAGCACACTGCTTTTAGCCGGCATTAGCACCGCTAGCCTGTTAGCCTGGCTATCACGTTTGTTTGTAATGTTCACGCTTCTTCACACCGATTATTTTCCGTATTTAGACACCATGTCAGTTGTGATTTTGCCTCTGAGTGCAGGTGAGGAGACATTGGAGCTGCACTCGGTGGATTTGGAGCTGGAGGCCGTGGAGAAGCTGATCCGTGAGCTACAGGTGCAGCTGGCCCGGCTAAAGCAGCGAAAAGCCACGCTGGAATCATCGCGGACCGACGCTCACCTGTCCCAGGTAAATTCTCGGCGTGAGAATTCTCCTACAACCTGTTTCTCTGCCCAGGTCCAACGCACCATGGACGCAGCCCGCCCAGGTTTCCTACACCCCGGCGCCGGGATACCACGGACCCTGGATACAGCAGCAGCGGAAGAAGCACGCCAAGCCCCGGGCGAGGACCTCTCCCCCTCCGCCACCACCCGTCTTCGACATCTCGACCCGAAACCGCTTCGCTTCGCTCCTCTCCGCGAGACGGCACACGACACGCTGGTCATCAGAGACTCCATCGTCCGGCACGTGCGTGCTACCACGGCTAAAGGTAGGGTGCACACACGCTGTTTACCTGGTGCACGTGTTCTTGATGTTGCTGCACAGGTGCCTGCTGCCCTGAGGAAGAACATCGGAGCTGTGGTTCTTCATGCCGGCACGAACGACACCAGGCTGAGGCAGACGGAGATCCTAAAGAAGGACTTCAGGAGCCTGGTCGAGAAGGTCCGCAGCACATCACCCACGACAAGGATCATCGTATCTGGACCGCTTCCCACATTTCAGCGAGGAATCGAGAAGTTCAGTAGATTATTTGCCTTTAATGAATGGTTACAATCTTGGTGTCGACAACAGAAATTACCCTTTGTTGATAACTGGAATGTTTTCTGGGAGCGTCCTAGGCTCTACCACACTGATGGCCTACACCCTAGCAGAGCTGGAGCAGCGGTCCTCTCTGACAACATCTCCAGGACACTACGAACCATCTGACTGGAAGTCATACTGTAGATTCCAAACATATTAGCCACATCACAACTCACCATAGTGATAGATGCACACACACATAGCTTGTCCTATAGAAATTGTGTCTGTTCCCCGAATAGTGAGAAAAAAGAATAAATTTGTTAAACTTGCCCGAAACAATCTGATAACCATAAAACCAGAAAAAGGCAAAATAAGTAGTCAAAATCCACCTCTAAAGTTTGGACTACTCAACATTAGATCCCTTGCGTCTAAAGCTCTTATTGATAATGAAATTATCTCAGATTATTGCCTTGACGCACTCTGTCTCACCGAAACCTGGCTTAAACCAAATGAATATTTTGGTCTGAATGAGGCTACTCCGTCAGGATATTTCTATAAGCACGAGCCCCGTCTAATTGGTCGCGGTGGTGGTGTCGCCACTATCTACAATGATGTACTCACTGTTACTCAGAAAATAAGGCCCAGGTTTAATTCATTTGAAGTGCTTATCATTAATGTTGCACTCAATGAAATACATAATAAACCCTTGCTATATTTGGCCACCGTGTACAGACCCCCGGGGCCATATGTCGATTTCCTTAAAGAATTTGGACATCTGCTATCAGACCTATTGGTTAACTCTGACAAAGTGTTGATAGTAGGAGACTTTAACATTCATGTAGATGATGCTAACGATGCTTTAGCACTCACATTTATGGATTTACTAAATTCCTTTGGGGTTAAACAAAATATAATTGGAGCAACTCACCGCTTTAATCATACGCTAGATTTAATTATATCCCATGGTATAGATGTCTCTAATATAGAGATCATACTCAAAGTGATGATATCACAGATCATCACCTCCTGATATATACTCTACCCGTAGAACAGGTTAGCTGTGTCTCCCCACGTTATCAATATGTTAGAAATATGAATCTACCGGATCTGTCCCAATTTCTTATTAGACCCCTAAATGCAGATGAAGTGACTAGCAGCATGGGCACTATTCTTACCAGTACATTAGACACTGTTGCTCCCATCAGATTGAAAAAAGTCAGAGATAAAACACTTGCACCGTGGTACAACAGTCATACTCGCGCCCTAAAGATAGCAACCCGTAACCTCGAGCGAAAATGGAGGAAAACTAAATTAGAAGTTTTTCGAATTGCGTATAAAGACAGTATGTGCAGCTATAGACAGGCTCTAAAAACTGCTAGGACTGAGCATCTTAGCCAACTGAAACAATCCCAGGTTCTTATTTAGTACAGTGGCTCGCCTAACAAAACCTAAGATGCCCGCAGAGAGTATCCCATCACAGTTTAGCAGTGAAGACTTTATGGACTTCTTTAATGAAAAAATCAATAATATCAGGAAGAAAATAATGGAGGTTCAACCTCTAATAGTATCTCACGATCCAGTTCAGCCTATAGCTTCACATTTAGATTTTCAGTGCTTTACAGGTATAGGACAGGAAGAGCTGTATAAACTTATCACCTCGGCTAAATCAACAACGTGCCTGTTAGATCCCAACCAGATTTTTAAAAGAAGTGATGCTTATGGTTGGAGAGCCACTTCTAAACATTATTAATTCTTCATTACATCTAGGTCACGTCCCTAAACCTTTCAAGTTAGCAGTTATTAAGCCGCTTCTTAAAAAATCTAATTTGAACGCGAAGGAAATAACAAATTACAGACCGATTTCAAACCTTCCGTTCATATCAAAAATACTAGAAAAAGTAGTATCAGCTCAAATATGCACATTCTTGCAGGATAACAACATCCTTGAAGAATTTCAGTTAGGTTTCAGGCCCCATCATAGCACAGAAACTGCACTAGTTAAGATTACAAACGACTTGTTTTTAGCTTTAGACCAAGGCTGCATCTCATTGCTAGTCCTGCTCGATCTTAGTGCAGCATTCGACACAATAGATCATAATATTCTCATAGATCGCTTACAAAATTATATAGGTATTCAGGGACAGGCATTAAAATGGTTTAGATCTTACCTGTCTGATCGCTACCATTTTGTAGATCTAAATGGAGAACCGTCTGGTGTAATGCCAGTGAAATATGGGGTCCCACAAGGGTCAGTTTTAGGACCTCTGTTGTTCTCAATATACATGCTTCCCTTGGGTAACATCATTAGAAGTCATGGGATTAGTTTCCATTGTTATGCTGATGATACGCAATTATATATCTCAACAAAACCAGACGAAATACCTAAGTTGTCTAGATTAACTGAGTGTGTCCAGGACATAAAAGATTGGATGACCAATAACTTTCTTTTATTAAATTCAGATAAAACAGAGATATTACTTATTGGCCCAAAACCCAGCACACAACATCTTTCACAATTCAGCCTGCGCTTAGAAGGATGTACTGTTACTACCAGCTCAGCAGTAAAAGACCTGGGCGTAATATTAGACAGTAACTTGTCTTTTGAAAATCACATTTCAAATATCACAAAAACAGCCTTTTTCCATCTTCGAAATATTGCTAAACTTAGGAACATCTTATCCGTATCTGATGCAGAATGACTAGTTCATGCATTCATGACCTCCAGACTGGACTATTGTAATGCATTACTAGGTGGTTGTCCTGCATCCTCAATAAACAAGCTTCAGTTAATCCAAAATGCAGCCGCCAGGGTTCTCACTAGATCCAGAAAATATGATCATATAACCCCAATATTATCATCCCTGCACTGGCTACCTGTTCAGTTTAGAATAAATTACAAAATAGTATTACTTACATACAAGGCCGTAAATGGTTTAGCTCCCACGTACCTAACCAGTCTTCTGATACGCTACAATCCACCACGCGCCTTAAGATCACAAAGCTCCGGACTTCTGGTAGTTCCCAGAATTTCAAAATCTACAAAAGGGGGTAGGGCTTTTTCATATTTAGCTCCAAAGCTTTGGAATAGCCTTCCAGATAGTGTTCGGGGAGCAGACACGGTTTCTCAGTTCAAAAGTAGACTCAAGACGCATCTTTTTAATCTGGCATACACATAACTCATCCCATAATCTCATACTCCAGTACACCTATCCCGAATGGCAACTACGATAATTCTCCCCATCTATTCTGTATTTCTCTACCCATCCCGAGGCATCGGGAGATTTTGGCAGCTTCAGTAGACAAAGGCCGACCCTGCGAGGTTCCTGAGGCATCCAGAGAAGGACCAGCTCCAGCTGGATTCAGCTTTATGATGGTTGGAGCTACACATGCTGCTCCTGTGCTTCAAGTGATCCAGACCTCATCTGCCCTCTGCACCTACTGACTCGTCCCTTTGCTGAACTGGTCTTCATGTCAATTGAAATAATTTCTGTCATATTGAATTTTCACCTGCACAACACATGATGTTATATAATTTCTATCTGTTATCACCCAAATGAGGATGGGTTCCCTGTTGAGTCTGGTTCCTCTCAAGGTTTCTTCCTAATGCCATCTCAGGGAGTTTTTCCTTGCCACCGTCGCAGTCACCCTTGGCTTGCTCATCAGAGACATTTCATTCATTCGTCTCATTATTATTATCTGCACATTTTTCTCACACATACACACTTCCAATTATTTTCTTTTCTATAATTATTATTATTATTTATTTAATATTATTATTTTTTTAATTATTATTATTTTATTATTATTATGTTTTTTTGTTTTTTTTTTGTTAAATTTCTTTCAGTTTTGTGAAGCTGCTTTGAGACAATGACCATTGTTAAAAGCGCTATATAAATAAAATTGAATTTAATTGAATTGAATAGTTTCTCCTTCTTCTGAGACAACATGAACAGGACTAATAGACAGTGGTGGCTGAGAACTGGTTTTCTTGAATTTCCCTCGTCCCTTCCCTTTTGGTGGCATGATGATGTGATGATGAGAAATGATTGAGAGATAGGGGTTGTGAATGAGATGGAAACACTGTAAGAACACCGTAATAACCGTAGGACAACGCGTGCTCTGAATTAAAATCGTGGACACCGTAATCATTACGAGGGCATTATAATGACAACGTGGGCATTTCGCTATGGTTCCGTCAACAACGTAATGACAGCGTAAAGCGGCTGTAATGAGATCGTGAAGCCACTGGCGTCTGAGTTCGGCAGAAATTTGCGTTTTCCGAACAGAAAGCTGCGGTGTCGTTATGGGCTTAATGCGGTGAGTAAGGTGCTTTGCGGTATTGTTACGTTTACAATCTTTCCGCGTGAAAAATGAAACGTAAAAAAATAATTGCGGTACTCGCGGACTCTGCGGAACCTCGCGGACCGTCGGACGGTCCCTCGCGATGGCTCACGGTGTCAAACCGCATAGGTGAGATAGGAGTATTACAACACTGTCACAAAACCAGCCAATCATAGACTTCCACACACTACTTCTGATTGGCTGTTTCTCCTTCAATCAAGTGGCACAACTATCGACCACTTAACGGAAGCGTTGTAAATAAAGTTGGATAAGTAAAGCGAGTAAGTTGAATTTTTATACGATGTGTCTTCGGTGAGTATTTAATTACTTATTTATGTATTTTATTGAATTATGTATTAATTCCTGTTAAATCCTGTTTTGTTTATTGGAAGCGTGGCATGAAACAATGTGACAACATAAAAATATAATAAACGAAACAGGCATTTCTAATACTTAATTCAATAAGTAATTAAATACTCACCGGAGACACGTCGCATAAAAATTCAACGCGCTCGCTTTACTTATGCGCTGTCATATGCGCTGTCGATGTAGAGTCTCTGCAGTCTGATCCGGGGTTTCAGTAGCTATGAGCTTGACCTGACGTACCCATTTACGCTTCAGAAGGTGCTGCCTACTGTTACATTCGGTCAGAAACTCCTGTGACATGATGACAGTATGACAAAAAAGGTAATAATAAAAGCCACACAATGAAAGGTGACACACCCATTGCATGTCATTTGCATGTGACTACCTGTGCAAGCACCACCCGCTGTTCATACAAACCAACAGAATTTCTGTTTTATATATAGATGTCAGCACGGTCAGATGTGTGTCACCACCATCAAGTGTCTTGTCACCTCCGCCAGATATATATATTTTTTTATTTTTGGTGGTTACGTGTTTATTATTATTTTTTTTTTATAAATTGTTCCCACAATAGTGTACTTCTAATAAAATATTAAATTTCCTAACATTAATAGATATTTTAGCAAAATGTCTACTTTAGATCAACACTTTGCTGTTTTGGGGTAAAAATCCAGGATAAATTTTTCCTAATAACTTCATAAGATGCCATGGTTTATCTTAATTTAATACTATTAAAATGTGCTGTATTGATTTTTTAAATAATGGCATGTCAGTTACAAAAAACACTTCCTGCTTACAAAAAATCCGGTAATGCACTGAAAAGGTTGTTATTTGTACAAAAATTTTACAACTGGGATGTGGTTTCATAACACGGGTTATATAAATTGATACTAAGTTTTTTTCTCTCCAAGTAAAACATGTTTTGTCCCAGTTCTCAGGATTGACTGATAAATAGCTTCCTTGTATGTCTGCGCCAATACTCTAGGGGGCAGCAGTGAGTCCTCGGTCTGAGACGTGTGCTTCTTTCTTCTCCTGCAGGATAAACAAAAATATGTACAAACGATGTGCGCGAGCACAGTTTATTTAAACCGTTTCAACGGAATTAACGGAAGAAGTTTAACGCCTAGTGTTTGTTTGTGTGTGAGGGAGTTAACGTTAAACGGATGCTTATTTATTTATTTACTCGAATACACACAGGCCAACTCCCCCAGTATGAGGTCTTCGTAGCACTTGTATCTCACACACACACAAACACACTGAACTGAACAGTGAGGACTTGGCAGAAGTGAGTGAGAGAGAGAGTGAGTGCTGAGCTGCAGTTCACACTCGCACTGGTCAGAAGCATTAGGATACAGACGCTCTTCACATGGACCTGTGATTTCTTACCATGCAACAACATCAGGTAGACTAACGTCCAGATCCTCCGTCATCCTGATCAGTGCAGTCATTGTACAACATATCCACTATATCTCATTCATTTATTTTTTATAAGGAAACACTTTGTCCTGGTCAGAGTGTCTGTGAATCTGGAGTCTTTCCCAAATACTGGGTGTGAAGCAGGAATACCCCATGAATGGATGGGACGCCTGCCAACACACACACATACACACGCTCATTCAAACCTTGTGCAATTTAGTGTAGCATACAAATCCACCACATGCTATATTATTAGGCTGTGTAAAGAGTTCAGCTACAGGAAAACATGCTGCAATCGCCCTGACATTAACCCAAATTCAGGATCAAACCTGGGATCCTGGATCATGCAAAATTAACTGTGCCTCCCGCCTCGGGTCTGTGCGTGTCTGTAGGTGGAGTTTACATGTTCTCTCTCTGCTTGGGTTTCCTTTCACAGCTCAAGGACATGCAAAATAGTCTAATCAGCATTCCTAAATTACCAGTGGTGTGTGTGAATGAGCATGTGACTTTGTGTATGTGTTTCCTGTGAAGGATTGGCACACTGTCCAAGGTGTACCCCACCTTGTGCCCTAAGTATCATGGGATAGCCTGCAGGCCACCTGTATACAGAATATAGTGGTATAAACAATTAGTAAGTGAGTAATTACACATAATTCCGGTGTGTCAGGGGTTCCTTAGACTTGTACCTGTCTATTGCACAATGGCCAAAGGGCAGCCTGTCTGGTACGATCCCACAGGACAGGAAAGCCAGTGCATCACAAATCACTGAAAAAAAGTCAATGCTGGTCATGATAGAAAGGCACCAGAGCACCTGGGTGTAATGTTTTTTGTTGTAATGTTATGATGAAGCACAGTGGCTTATGGCACTTTTCCACTGCATAGTACCTGGTACCTGGTCCTTTTTTTAGTACCACCTCAGCCAAGGTTCCAAGCGCGCCGAACCGTTACCAAAACGTGACATGTAAACCCTGCTGGTCACTGATTGGCCGGAGAAAATTGTCATTACTGCGTCACCGAACTTGCGACACGAGACAACAGAACCGCTATATTTAGAACAGCCAGGAGGATCGGACGCACCTTTTTGTATTAACCAAAAATTTTCTTTGGCTGCCATCAGCCTCTTTTGAAACAAACTCCTTCGTCTCGCTGTTAAAAACATCCACATGCCGAGAATGAAGAACACCATGCCGTCGATATGCTCCATTGTTGTGTGTTTGTTTCTGGCGCGTTTACGATGACGTCACGGCAGTAGCGGCGCCGCAACTAAAACGACACGTGAATAATCCCGCCCACTCTAAAGTGTTACTAAACTGCAGTGGAAGCGCAAACCGAGCCGAACTGCGCCGAACCGAAGTGAGTTGAACTGAACTGTGTCGTGCCGTACTATGCAGTGGAAAAGAGGCATTAGTGATTAGCACCTCCAGGTTTCAGGTTCGATTCCCACCTCGGTGTCTGAGTGCATGGGGTTTCCTCAGAGGTTTCCTCTCTTAGCCCAAAGAAATGCAAATTAGATTAATTGGCATTCCCAAAATTGCCTGTAGTGGCTTAATGTTAGTGTGTGTCTGTGTGTGTGCCATGTGATTGATTAGCACCTCATCCAGGGTGTACCCCGCCTCGTGCCCCAAGACTCCTGGGATACTGTAGGCTCCAGGCCTCCTGTGACCCTGAACACAGGATAAAGCTGTATAGACGATGAGTGAGTGAATGTTATGGCTGATTCACCACCCCTGGCCTCCACCGCCAAAATCAAAAATATACTCTATAAATTTAAACTTTACCCTGGATAAAAACTAGGACAAACTAAATTTTTTTGTCCTCCATGAGGATTCATTAATAACTCATCGCGAGGTACTAATTACTGCATGTTAGACTTCCATGTTGTTGTACTCTAATTATGACTGTTGATTAGACTAATTGTTCAATGAACTGCACTTTTATTGTCTATTATTTCTGTTGTTCTTAGGCCATGATTATAAGATTGTACTAATAGAGTAATAATTCACATTAGGGCTAGTAAAGAGAATTTAATCAGCATTAACCTGCTAAAGATCACTGCTGTTTTTCAGTAATACCTGCCTAAAGGGAATTTAACAGCTTTACTGTTAAGAAGAAGTCACTATTATGAGTTTCTTTGTTTTAATGTAGTTTAGTGGTTCTTCGGCTGAGAAACAACTGGTTAGTAACAGTAAATAATTAAGAGCTCAAAGATACTTTAAAATATTATAGTTTTAATTGTTGTATTTCGTAGAGCAACAACATCCAACTTATGAATGAGGTTTCTGCCTGTTCTCAAGCATGTCTTGTTTTTACTTGACATTCATTTTTTGATAAAGAAATCTAATGACAGGTAGGTACAACTTTATTGTCACTGCATAGTCAGTGCAAATATTGGCATTGTACAGATTGGGCATAATGCTAGAACATTTTTCATGAAAGACGAGTCTTTTCGTATGCAAGTATCCTAAATCCTTCCAAGGGCATTTTGCAAACTAATAAAAAATGTCCAAAATATGGAAATCAACACACAATGCAAATCTCCCTGAACTTTTGGAATCTAATCTTTATCCCACAAAAACCCTGCTTCATCTAAACATTTTAGTAAAATAGAAATATACAAATGTAATTAATAAAGAATTAAATAATTGTACAAAATGTAAAAGAATTGCAAAAATAAGGAGCTATTTATCTAAGATGGTAGCAGGAATAATAAAAAAAATAGCAATCACAAATACATAGACATAGAACCATGTTCTTAACCTTATTCTTGGAGAATCACTTCCATGTATACAGTATTATAATGTTTTCCATGATGTTCCACATCTACTTTTAGAAAAGCCTGTTAATTAGATGATTAGTCAAATCAACTGTGCTTGGAGATAAGAAAGCACTAGCATGTGCAGGGCATGGTTATGTGTTGAGAGAACACATGACACAGTAAAACATTTTACTGATGCATTAATTAAAGTTGTGCTGTTTTGTACTGGATGTTCGGTTTGTTGCATGTTATGAGCTGAATTAATACAGTCTAGTTTTACCTAGTGCTGGGAGGATTTTCTCCTTAATTAAAATCATTCTTATAATACGATTTTCAAGTGTTTTAAATAAAACCTTTTAAATAAAAAGTATGCATGTATGTTTACAAAGGTTTTGAGCCACCCCTTTCTTCTTTCTTCATATTAACTGTGTAATTGTGTTTCTCTGCAGAGCAACTGTAACTACACTCTTCTTATTCTTTTTACAGCGACTTTCTCTCAGTACAGCCTTCAGTCCGTTACTACTTATTCACCATGGTTGGCATGGTCCCTCTGAGAATTTTTTAAAAAGAGTGAGCAAAAATAATTGAGCAGCCATCAATATACTTGCGTGGCCCATACAAGTTCGTACTATGTGTGGGGAAAAACTTGTTTCTAACTAATCCATGCCTTAAGTTAAATCTTTTAATGTTTGAATGATTCATAGGTCATTATGTGTCTTAAACAAAAAACATTCCTGTGAAATTAGTCAGGTACAAGAACAGGAATGAATAAAACAAATAAAAGAATGTCGGCGGCACGCTGGTGTAGTGGTTAGTGCTGTCGCTTTGCATCTCCAGTGTCCGGGTTTGATTCCCGTCTCTGTGTGCATGGTGTTTGCGTGTTCTCCTCATGCTTGGTGGGTTTCCTCCGGTACTCCGGTTTACTCCCACAGTCCAGAGATATGCAGGTTAGACTAATTGGCGTTCCCCAATTGCCCATAGTGTGTGAGTGTGGGTATGTGTACTGTAGGTGTGCCATGCGATGGATTGGCAGGGTGTCCAGGGTGTACCCTGTACCCTGCCTCGTGCCCTAAGCCTCCTGGGATAGGCTCCAGTTCCCCGCGACCTTGAATACAGAATAAAGCTTTATAGAAGATGAGTGAGTGTGTGAGAGTAAAAGAAAGTCCGGCTCTTTGTTTATGTACTGTATATGCATATTTAATCTTCTTCTTCTTATTATTATTATATATACAGCCTTCTTCAAACATCTGTTTCATGCTTAAAGTAAAAAAGGAAGAAAAAACACACCAGGATAAACAGGCAGCATGTTTATATACAGTGGTGTGAAAAACTATTTGCCCCCTTCCCGATTTCTTATTCTTTTGCATGTTTGTCACACTTAAATATTTCTGCTCAAAAACCGTTAACTATTAGTCAAAGATAACATAATTGAACACAAAATGCAGTTTTTAAATGAAGGTTTACGTTATTAAGGGAGAAAAAAAACTCAAAATCTACATGGCCCTGTGTGAAAAAATGATTGCCCCCCTTGTTAAAAAATAAATTAACTGTTGTTTATCACACCTGAGTTCAATTTCTGTAGTCACCCCCAGACCTGATTACTGCCACACCTGTTTCAATCAAGAAATCACTTAAATAGGAGCTACCTGACACAGAGAAGTAGACCAAAACCACCTCAAAAGCTAGACATCATGCCAAGATCCAAAGAAATTCAGGAACAAATGAGAACAAAAGTAATTGAGATCTATCAGTCTGGTAAAGGTTATACAGTAAAGCCATTTCTAAAGCTTTGGGACTCCAGCGAACCACAGTGAGAGCCATTATCCACAAATGGTAAAAACATGGAACAGCGGTGAACCTTCCCAGGAGTGGCCAGTCGACCAAAATTACCCCAAGAGCGCAGAGACAACTCATCCGAGAGGCCACAAAAGACCCCAGGACAACATCTAAAGAACTGCAGGCCTCACTTGCCTCAATTAAGGTCAGTGTTCACGACTCCACCATAAGAAAGAGACTGGGCAAAAACGGCCTGCATGGCAGATTTCCAAGGCGCAAACCACTTTTAAGCAAAAAGAACATTAAGGCTCGTCTCAATTTTGCTAAAAAACATCTCAATGATTGCCAAGACTTTTGGGAAAATACCTTGTGGACCGACGAGACAAAAGTTGAACTTTTTGGAAGGTGCGTGTCCCGTTACATCTGGCGTAAAAGTAACACAGCATTTCAGAAAAAGAACATCATACCAACAGTAAAATATGGTGGTGGTAGTGTGATGGTTGCTGCTTCAGGACCTGGGAGGCTTGCTGTGATAGATGGAACCATGAATTCTACTGTCTACCAAAAAATCCTGAAGGAGAATATCCGGCCATCTGTTCGTCAACTCAAGCTGAAGCGATCTTGGGTGCTGCAGCAGGACAATGACTAGGTTTGGGTATCGTTTGGGTTTTTTTCGATACCGGTGCCAAATCGATACTTTGAAAACGGTACCGGTGCCAAAACGGTGCCTGAACCGATACTTTTAAGCCACAAAATTATAGTGGATGACTCAAGAATTAATTTTTATTGAACAAAAAATTTTATGCTTAAAATTTAACAATATATTAAAAGTTTAAAGTATATATGAACATGTAAGCTTCAAATTTTAGCAATTTTTTTGCAGAAATTTCACCATGTTTGCCTTTTCTGTCAATACACGACTGCTTTCCTGACTTATTGCCCTGCACAGGACATGCATTAGCCTTCTTTACAATGGTAAATGGGGTCATTGTTGTAGTACTACTAGTACAGGCTGGAAAGCCATAATTATAAACAGAATCCATGTTACATTAGTTTTTTTACAAATCGTTTGACTATTTGTTAGCATGAATGCAAGATTTGCATTTTGCTATTAACATTACATTATCCTACTACTGACCTGCGGAAAGTCTGCTGACGTCATCATAATCGGTGACTCTTTTTGCTACAGTTGGTGTGACTGGGACTGAGGGTCGTCCACACCGATAGCGCCAGCTGTTGTTCACAAGCTGTTAAACACGGTGCCTCCCTCTGCTTTTAACTTTATTCCGTGTATTTATTCTGCTTTTAACTTTATTCCGTCTGCCCACGAATGTTTCATTAGATTTGACGTGTTTCCGCCTTTACACGCAACTGCTGTAAAACACTTGCTGCACGTCGCGGTGCCGGAATCCTTTCTTGTGAAATGTAGCCACACTTTCGACTGTTTAGTTTTAGGCATTTTAACGAAAGTTGTTTAATTTAGCATGCTAAGCTATCGGTAGACCGCCTGCTGCCGTCAGAGCGAGAGTAACGTTAGTTACTGCATTCACGTGCATGTCGGATGGTCTCTCATTTCCGGATGATTTGTGCTTTTAATTTCTTTAATTTAATCTAATAAACTATTAATCTACAAAAATATATGAATCTAGAGAACAAATATTTCAGTCGACAGTTCAGGCATTTAAGTGGCACCGAAATGAGGCACCGAAATGCGCGTTCTGTTCCGGTCCGGTACAAACCGATTCTATCGGTACCGGTGCCGTCTTGGCACCGGTGTTCGGTACACAACCCTAACAATGACCCAAAACATTCATGCTAGAAAACCCTCAAATAAAGCTGAATTACAACAATTCTGCAAAGATGAGTGGGACAAAATTCCTCCAGAGCGCTGTAAAAGACTCGTTGCAAGTTATCGCAAACGCTTGATTGCAGTTATTGCTGCTAAGGGTGGCCCAACCAGTTATTAGGTTCAGGGGGCAATTACTTTTTCACACAGGGCCATGTAGGTTTGGATTTTTTTTCTCCCTAAATAATAAAACCCCTCATTTAAAAACTGCATTTTGTGTTTACTTGTGTTATCTTTGACTAATAGTTAAATGTGTTTGATGATCAGAAACATTTTGTGTGACAAACATGCAAAAGAATAAGAAATCAGGAGGGGGCAAATAGTTTTTCACACCACTGTATGCTGGCACAATATTTATATATTACATTAGAGATAAGGATGGGTGAGTCTTGGGTGCCCATGGTCCTGTCACCAGTTTACTGATATACAATTGATAATGTTAATGTGTTAATGTTATATGGTAGGGGTGGGCGATATAACCAAAATCTTCTATCATGGTAGAAGCAGTTTTCTACCTCGATAATGATATATATCACAATATAGCAATTTGTATCCGAAAATGCATAAATAAAAATTCAAACACAAAATTCAAAAACTGTTTTACATAATGCAATTTTATTTAAACTGGGAATTGCTACGGTTTGTCGCATTTTTTTTTACTTTGGATGTGTAACAAACCTAATTTGATTTTGTTGTATTGTGCTAATGTTAGATGCACAGGCGCTCGTGAGGTGCATATGTGTGTGTGAGGTTTTTATCCCCTCGGGGCTTGCCGTAGAAGGGCAAAAGGCGCATGCTCACTTCCTGCTCTAGAGTGTCGCGTGTGTTGGAGTTTCAGTTTGTTTTTGTGAATAAAGGAGAATAAACAGTTGATAAGGATTGTGTGTGCTCTCGTTTTTGTTGTTTTTACACCCGATTGAACCAAATACCTGCAGTATGTCCACCCAGTGGACAGCGCAGCGCGACTATCTGGATAGTGCAGAGATGATCTGGTTTATTCGCACCAGATCGCGTAGCGCGGACCAACTTGAGCAGCGCCGCTCGAATCACAAACCTGTGCGACTCACTGTTTTTTATTTTAAAACTATTTATTTAAAATGTCAGGACTGTTTAATATTGTTTCCGCCTTGCCATGCCTGGTTTGTACGTGCGCAAAATGTAATTTTATGGTCGGCGCGGTCTATTTCTATCAGCGTCGCACAGGTTTGTGATTCGAGCAGCGCTGCTCAAGTTGGTCCGCGCTGCGCAATCCACCGGGTCTGGATATTTGTTCTGCCCACGCCGGCTCAATCGGGTGCCACGGTTTCGTCCCACTTTAGATGTGTTTGGCTTCCCGTAGATGTGAATGTGTATTGCATGGTTACGTAACATGCAACGTCATGTGATCTCAACCGCGATTAAGATGATAGACCAAAATCTCTATCAGTCGACAAATTTCAACCGGTTAACCGTGTATACCGGTATATCGCCCACCCCTATTATATGGTGTTATTGTTATGGCTGATGGGTGCATAATTTTGCTTTGGGATTAGTAAAGTTCTCTCTCTCTCTCTCTCTCTCTCTCTCTATCCTGTATAACCAGTGTTTTCTTTTCATTGTAATGCATTTCAAGGTATTGCAGGATTAAAATAAGGAATTTGCACAGGTCTGAAAGTTTTTACACATTTTACGGATTTAAAACAAGTTTACATAAAGTACAGTATATTGCTGCAAGTAATTCCCTGGTCAGAATTCCATCATTTGAGATGGCAGCACTTATTTCCTAAACAGCAAACTATATAGTCAGTATTTTACTGTAGGTTTAACAAACTAAAATATCCATATGTTGATTAATCTAAAGTGAATAATTATATATACAGTAGAACTCACTAAAATGTGAGAAGTTGTAGTTTGTTTCTGATGCTGTGTGCATGTATGTTGAGAAAAACAGCCAGAGTTTAATTTCACTTAAAATATGATCCCATTTAATTTCTTGAGCAACATGAGTTTCCTGAATTGTGAAAAAATAGTTATTGTAGTAACTGTAGCAATTTTCTAAAGATATTGCTTATTTTTTCTAAGAACCATTGTTTGCACTATTTGCTTTTACTGTTGTGGTACCTAGTATAGATGGTATAGATTTATTTTTGTGTCTTTATGTGCATTCAAAGTTAGAGAGGCCAGATTGAGATGGTTTGGACATGTGCAGAGAAGTGATGAGGGGTATATCAGGCAGGAGAAGGTTAGATGGAGCTGCCAGGCAGGAGGAGAGGAGGAAGGCCCAAGAGGAAGTTTATGAATGTGGTGAGGGAGGACATGCGGGAGGTTGGAGTGACTAAGGAAGATGTGGTAGACAGAGTTAGATGGAGACAAATGGCCTGCTGTGGCGACCTCTAATGTCAGCAGCCAAAGAAGAAGAAGAAGTGCATTCAGGAAATTATGGCCAGTTTGCTACTTTTTACAAGTTTATAGGTTGTACTCTGTGACTTTAAAACCGAGGCACTTACTGGTATACTGTTACAACTAATTTATCTTACTTTTTAATATATCTTACTTTTCACTTTTAGATACAAATATTTTTACGTAAAAAATACAATTAAATTCCGATGGTGCAGTGTTTTGATTATACCAAAGAACATATTATTTTGACATTGTTCTGTTTCAATTCATATTATTAATGTGCAAAGACATGACTATGTGATCTCTACCAATTATTCATAATTAGAAATGATTTTATTCTTCATGGCAGAACAGGAGTGCATTAAGGCAGGGGTTCTGAAAATCCTTAAACATTTAAGGAGGCATCACCTTCAGTATCAATTTATTTATATCCAGTCATCACAAACACAAACCAAATGATAAAAATATGTATGGTAATCATTTGATTCATTTTGGAGCATTTATAATATTTTTTATTTCTACACTTTCAACTATTAGATTAGATTGACATTTTTATAATGTATTTTATGTATAATAAGTAATTGAGCTTAGTTTTTTAACCACTTCTGAATAGTGTTGATCAATAAGTCTGCTGCCAATAAGTAGAAGAATGCAATAATAAATACAATAGCTTTAAATGGTGGTTGTGATTTCTGCCACTGCAGAAATAAATAAATTAAGGCTCAAGCTTTCATTTTACCAAAACAGAAAGTGTACTTCCTTAAAACAAAGTCCAATTCCTTACAATATGAAACTCAAATGGACCGAATTGAGATTATATTAATAGTTTTAAAAATGAATGCTACAACATCAACATCACACATGTGATTAATACATTATTTAAACATTGAACGAATATAGAAAAAAGAATCATAATTTAGTCTAAAAGAGGCTCTCTCTCTAATGTAAGTCTGTAAATAAAAATGTAAGGAGGGTGTTAACCAGAGAGAGAAGCAAGGAAGAGGCCAAGGGTAACTCCAAGCTGTAATGTTACAAAATGTGGAAAAGTTCAAGGGGTGTAAATACTTATGGAAAGCACTGTATCAGTAGGTTATATAAATATAATAAAGCACTGACGACATTGAAACACTGAAAAGCAGTGACAGAATGGTGCAGGATTAACATACTAAGTTTGAGGAGTGTTTATAAGGACCTGGGAGTGTTTGTCTGCGTAATACAGTTCTGCGAAGGCTGAGTCACGTGACTTCCTCGGCAGCACAGAGAGCAATTTGATCAGCTGAGAGCAAGAACAGGAAAGTGAAACTTACAGCTCCTGCTTCTTTTTTACACTTTCTGTTCATCGTGCCTGCTAACAACGCTGATATTGCTCAGATCTGATCTTTTGAATAAAATACAGCAAAATCTGACAAAATTTATTTATTTTTTTTCCTTTTTTGAGTGTAGATTGTGGGGCTTTGTTTTGCATTCTCCTCCCCTGTTTCTCTGAAAATGAAAGTTAAAGCCTAGCTATGATTGGATGCTGCTTTCTGTTTCCTTCTTAATTATTCACAGGAAACTTCTGATTGGCTGTCAGCATGTATGACAGTGTATTTGCATCATGAGGAAGGCAGAGGACTATAAAACCAAAACAGGCATATTTATCCTCAGTTGCTAGGCTTCGACTCATCGGAGTGACTTCCCTCCTGTGGTTAGTCTGATGGTATGTTTTCTATTTTATGGTTCTTCATCCTTTTGGATTGATAACTTTGTATTTTTTACCTGTAACTAAATGTACATTTATATTTATGATTATTTGCAGTTTCATTATTGTTTTTGAGACATGACGACTTAAGACTTATAGACAGTACCAGTCAAAGGATACACACCTTATAATTCAATGACTTTGTCTTTCTCTACAATGTAAAACAAAAAAAAACAATGCTGAAGGCTTTCAAAATATGCAATAATCTCAGTTGACACTGTGATGTGTCTGCTACTTATGCTCTGTAAAGCCTTCATAACGCTCTAATCCGACATGCTGTTAATTGGTGATTTTTGAGGATGGTAACTCTTAATTATCACTCTTGCTTTCCTGGGATGGTCTTAACGAAATCCAGTTTGATCATGATGAGTTTCACAAACACACTTGACAATACTGTTGTTGCAAGAACTGTTCCAGAACAGCTGACCTTCATGTCTTAAAATAACTGACTGGCGGTGGTGTTGTTGAATTACTTAATTCCCTGTGGACACATAGTTTTGAAATCTCCACTATTGTTCAAAAATGAATTTTAAAAAAGAAATCACTAAACCACTGAATTTGAAGGTGTGTTTTCTGAATGATACTGTATATAGGAAGCATGTTGGTTGATACCTTGCTTATAGGAAGCCTGTGGACCTAACTCATCGTGCTATAATCTCTATAATGCTTAATAAATCTTTAATTAATGTGATTAATAGAAAAGAACAGTTTCATGTGACTTGGTCTGTGAGCATTTTGCAAGACAAGCAAAAAATGTAAATAAAATTTAACTTGATAAATAAGCGAGGTCTTTATATACGAGTACTGTAGTACATATGCGCTTTGTCCGCCGAACGGCACATGGTCACAACTGAGCCAATGGTTCTTTTGTCTCTCGTGCTCTGGGATTATGCGTTATCTTCTCCCATGCTCGGTCTTAGTGCGCATGCGTCACTCGTAAAGTGTAAAGCATTATTTATTATTTTGTGTCCAAGTGTAGCAACTGTTCAGTAGTAACTGTACTGCAACCACAGGAAGAAAAACAAGTAAAAAGGCTGTAGCAGTACGGGAGATGAATCAGCTTAATGACAATGCAACGTCACAGGTCCCGCGAAATCCTCAAAAGGAGTCAAAAGCAAGTGTCATTAGAGAGGTTCCTTGGTAAAGATTACAGTTTCCAGAATCTCTGTCAGAAAGTAGTGATTTCGTTTGTGTGCGCGCGTGCGTGCCCTTGTGTGTGAAAGTTGCTCAACACGGAATCACATGTACTGTATATATACTATACTTTATATATATATATATATATATATATATATATATATATATATATATATATATATATATAATATATACAGTACTATATTGCCAAAAGTATACGCTCGTCTGCTTTCACATAAAGGCCCCTCAAACCCAGCATACATGATAAAGTGAAATGGATGTTGAGTGAGTGAGTGAGTGATATACAGTGAAAAACTATTTGCCCCCTTCCTGATTTCTTATTCTTTTGCATGTTTGTCACACTTAAATGTTTCTGCTCATCAAAAACCGTTAACTATTAGTCAAAGATAACATAATTGAACACAAAATGCAGTTTTTAAATGAAGGTTTACGTTATTAAGGGAGAAAAAAAACTCCAAATCTACATGGCCCTGTGTGAAAAAGTGATTGCCCCCCGTGTTAAAAAATAACTTAACTGTGGTTTATCACACCTGAGTTCAATTTCTGTAGTCACCCCCAGGCCTGATTACTGCCACACCTGTTTCAATCAAGAAATCACTTAAATAGGAGCTACCTGACACAGAGAAGTAGACCAAAAGCACCTCAAAAGCTAGACATCATGCCAAGATCCAAAGAAATTCAGGAACAAATGAGAACAAAAGTAATTGAGATCTATCAGTCTGGTAAAGGTTATAAAGCCATTTCTAAAGCTTTGGGACTCCAGCGAACCACAGTGAGAGCCATTATCCACAAATGGCAAAAACATGGAACAGTGGTGAACCTTCCCAGGAGTGGCCGGCCGACCAAAATTACCCCAAGAGCGCAGAGACAACTCATCCGAGAGGCCACAAAAGACCCCAGGACAACATCTAAAGAACTGCAGGCCTCACTTGCCTCAATTAAGATCAGTGTTCACGACTCCACCATAAGAAAGAGACAGGGCAAAAACGGCCTGCATGGCAGATTTCCAGGGCGCAAAACACTTTTAAGCAAAAAGAACATTAAGGCTCGTCTCAATTTTGCTAAAAAACATCTCAATGATTGCCAAGACTTTTGGGAAAATACTTTGTGGACCGACGAGACAAAAGTTGAACTTTTTGGAAGGTGCGTGTCCCGTTACATCTGGCGTAAAAGTAACACAGCATTCCAGAAAAAGAACATCATACCAACAGTAAAATATGGTGGTGGTAGTGTGATGGTCTGCGGTTGTTTTGCTGCTTCAGGACCTGGAAGGCTTGCTGTGATGGATGGAACCATGAATTCTACTGTCTACCAAAAAATCCTGAAGGAGAATATCCGGCCATCTGTTCGTCAACTCAAGCTGAAGCGATCTTGGGTGCTGCAGCAGGACAATGACCCAAAACACACCAGCAAATCCACCTCTGAATGGCTGAAGAAAAACAAAATGAAGACTTTGGAGTGGCCTAGTCAAAGTCCTGACCTGAATCCTATTGAGATGTTGTGGCATGACCTTAAAAAGGCGGTTCATGCTAGAAAACCCTCAAATAAAGCTGAATTACAACAATTCTGCAAAGATGAGTGGGCCAAAATTCCTCCAGAGCGCTGTAAAAGACTCGTTGCAAGTTATCGCAAACGCTTGATTGCAGTTATTGCTGCTAAGGGTGGCCTAACCAGTTATTCGCTCTGTATAAGAGCTTCTGCCAAATGCCTAAATGTAAATGTTATTAGGTTCAGGGGGCAATTACTTTTTCACACAGGGCCATGTAGGTTTGGATTTTTTTTCTCCCTAAATAATAAAACCCCTCATTTAAAAACTGCATTTTGTGTTTACTTGTGTTATCTTTGACTAATAGTTAAATGTGTTTGATGATCAGAAACATTTTGTGTGACAAACATGCAAAAGAATAAGAAATCAGGAGGGGGGCAAATAGTTTTTCACACCACTGTATATTAGGGGTGCTCCGATCAGTATTTTTGTGGCCGATTACTAGAAGCTAGTAACTTTAGACTACTTTAACTTTAGACTAAACGGTTATAGTCAAAATTGTGTTTCAAGTGAGTTTTTCAAGTCAGCCCTCAGTCTTTCTAATTTACTTTAAGGACCACAGGTAATAAAGTGTACCTGTGAAATATTTTTGCCCTGGCATTGTGTAACGTAAATCCAAGTAGGACATGAATCATCGCAACCTTTCATGTTCCACAATACACAGTGGCTGTTGATCGAGGGATACAGTATGAATTCCATTATTTCGTTTGATATTTCAATATGCTTCTTGATATCCTTGCAGTAGGGTTGCTGTCTTTGAAACGTCTCTGTTACAGACAGCTGAGTGAGTGGCGTTTAAGCTATTGAACTCTCCCACTCTCTGTTCAAAGCGCTAACCAACTTTGAAAACGGCTTATATTCCTTTAAACTTCAAGTGTTTGTTGAGTTTCGTGGTGTTAAAATGCTTTGGGCGCTTTCCACCTCGTGGAATTTGCTTGTTACACAGGTTGCAAATTGCTAATATATTGTCTTTTGCACACACCATATAGAATTGCCAGACTGGTGAAGCCATTTTAGCAGTGCGAAAAAAAATTGTCTCGCGAGTTTTGTGTCATCTGATCAGCTTTTCTAGATCGGACATTATAGAAAACGCCGATCAAACTTCCCAAAGCCATTATCGACTGATTATGATCTGCGACCGATCAATCGGAGCACCCCTAATACATACTGTACATATATGTTTCTAAGTAGAATTGTTCATTTCCATCTTGAGGCATCATCGTTGTAATTAAATAGCTTATAAATGAGTGATAATATAATATGATATGATATGATATGATATGATATGATATGTGGGACTGAAAAGTGTCTTTATAACCTGTTTGGGAATGCAAACCAGGGGCAACTTTGAGTGTCAAGCCAGTGACCTTGCAACTTTATGCTTCATGTTGTTTTTGACAAGGATGATGCCAGGATGGTTACAACAAGTCACATGACCTGCACACTTGACCCAGCCCCCTCTTTAGAGTTTCCTACTAAAATCACGTCAACCTAATTACTGCTGCTCAAAACCTGGCCAATTTTTTCTATGTGTACACTTCCATATGAAGCCCTGAATCCGGTGCGTCGTAGTTCTGTAGTTTCTGCTGCTTATTAATGTTATTCATTTGCAGATAAAAAAATGGGTAAACCGGGTAAGAAAGTCATACGGCTCGTAGAAGGTCATCCTGAAGGAATCCCAGTGTCGAAGCTGGCTGTGTTCTACAATCAAAAGTATCATCATAACTTGACTGTGTCAGATGTTGGCTTCTCCAGCATTGCAGATTTCATCGCTTCTTTGACCGAGCATCTGGTGATAAAGAATGGGACAGTTTTCCACAGGAAGCACATACAAGTACCTCAGAATCAGACCTCTGGAGAGGAAGTGGAAGTAGCTAAAAGCTACACAGAAGGTACCTTCCTTTAATCAGAGAAAGAGTTTTACCTAGACAGCATTAACATAATTCAAATATTTCTACTTTTCCCATCTTATGCCCAGTGTTCCTAGATAGGCTCCAGATCTTTATAAACTAGTTGTGTAGTGTATATGTGACCTAAACATGACATTTTTTGAGTTTCTCCTGCTGTTTTATGTTTCTCAAAATTTAGACAAAGACAAAATATCACAGGAAGTTGTGGAATTGCTTCAGGAACACCCAGAAGGCATCCCTCTCAAGAAGCTAGCTGTTTTCTACAGTTCTCGCTACAAGCGAAACCTGATTGTTGCAAACCTGGGCTTTGCTTCAGTTGCGAGTTTTGTGGATTCTCTGTCAAAGGATTTGCTGGTGAAAAACGAGAGCATTTTTCACAAGATGCATAGAGTTACTACTGAACCACCAGCAGCACCACTGAATGAAACCCCTCCTGCAATGAATGCCAGCTCTGCAACATCCGTTGGTGCTGCGGCAAAGCGAAAGGAAGGTGAGATGACGCAAGAAGAACTGCTTGAGAAGGTTAAGGAGGTTATCAGAGTCTTCCCAGCTTCTGCAACCTCCATTGAACAGCTGATGAATGGCTACTTCCTACATTTTGGGTCTATATTGCCTCTGAGCCTGTATATGTCGCTCTATGACAAGCAGACCAACCCACAACAGACAACTCTTGGCCAAACACAAGTTACTGCAGAGCAGGGGACAGTATCCCCTGCAAGTACGTAATGTCGACATAATTCTTGTTTTGAAACAATACACAGTGGCTTAATTGCAAATGCAAATTGCATGCTTCAAATTGGCATTACCAAAGTTCATTTACATTTATTTTTTTACTTCATATCATCCGTATACAGTGGAATTGATTAGTGTAATTGCAGGACCATAGTGAAAATGTTAAAAATTACTTTTCAATTACTTTTTTAAACATAAACTTTTCACTCATATTCTTCACGTTTCTTTGCTGTTTCACTCAACAGCATCAGTAAAGGTGCTCGCAACACCTGCCGAAAGCCCTCAGCATGTTGCAGTGAGACACAGGGTGACTGAAAATGAAATGCGTTCCAAGAGTGGCTCTCCTGTCTGGCAGCTCAGTGCTGCAGATTCCAGTCTCAGCTCATTGATGGACTTCCCACCTCTCAGTACCAGACCTTCCAGAGCTGAAGAGAGGAGAATAAGAGATGGCCAGGAAGGAAGCAGCCTGGTGTTCCGTGAAGCCCACCATGCCCAACTAAGAGAGGTGCATAGCGCTAACGTTCGTGCCACAGAGGCGTTGGTGGTGGCAAGCGAGAAGAAAGAATCTGTGGATAGGTACAGGAAAAGACCAAGTTTAGATGATGTGAACAGCCTTGTTGAGGACGCCATCCGAGACATCGCCACAGAGGGGGAACACGTCACAGTGGAGAGGGTTTGTGTCTTCATAAATTCTGTCTGAATCATGTTTTTCATTCCGGGTGTTTTTTTTTTAAGTGTTGTTGTTTTCTAGGTGGTAGGCAAGGTGTGCATGCTTATGCAAGTGCCGTCTTTGAGTGCACTGGGTATCAGATCTTATTGGCAGCTGCCTGCTCTGAAGGAGCTTGAGCGCACCGTTAAAGAGCTCAACCTCTTCATTCAGGTGAGAAGCGTAAATAATCTACCTGCAATGTGTGTTTAAGTCTTTTACATATCAGTGTTTCTTTTATAACAGTACAGGCATGGCCAACATGACAGGCCTTTTTTTTCTGTTGAATAAATTTCAATAAATACGATTAGTTTTTGGTGAACAGTGAACTGAACGGATCAGTTTGCAAGTGAATGTAAGCGGTGTTAACATGCAGGGCGACAAACGTGGCGACAAAGACTTTGTTTATTTGGTTTCTTATAATGCTAGTACAGACGCCCCATACAAATCATATAAAATATCATAATACAGATTTTTTTATTTTTTTTTAAAGCAAGTGCTCGAGAGAGAGCATGCGCATACTGATTCCACAAAAGGCCTGTGTGAGTGCAGGCTTTCATTTTAATCCAGTAGAAGCCACACCTCATTCCACCTGTTTAAGTAGTTGTTCTTGGTTCATTAGAAGGTGTGGCTTCTGCTGGATTGGAAAGAAAATCTGCACAAATGCAGGCCCTTTCTGGAGGCGGATGTACACCACTGTTCTTAGTGAGCCAGCCTTTACATGTGACCATAGCTTAAAAAATAAGGGCAGTTTTGTTTTCTACTGCCACGGTTGGTTTATTAGTTATAAAAACTATTTCAGTCTTTCTCATTCATTAGCAGGCGTTAGCTAATGTTATTTAAACTAGCTGGCAGCTGCTACTCTGTATTGAGGCTCTGTGTGATGAGATCAGACTTCCTGTTTGCTTGGTTAAAGTTTTAATGACATGAGTTAAATTTGCTAATCGTATAATATAATATAATATAATATAATATAAAGCATGTTTTTCATTTTTTTTTTCATTTTTATTTAATTATTTTCTTACTGTTCCCAGATATTTACACTAGCTGTACTGTATATATTCTTCTCACCTTCTTCATATAGATTAAACCCTCAGTCTTTACTACAGACCTTGGATATGGATAGCAAACACGGAACAATTCCCATAGGTTTCTAAGAAAAAACTAAATGATAATGTTTGTTGGTATTATTTAGTTCTACTAATTGTGGCTTGATGTGTTTGACCTTATTATATTTTATCCACATACTGGCAGTCGATAGAAGCGATCTGTTCCATGTGCACCCTCTATGAGCTGGGTCAAGCTTTTGCCAGCATCAAGAACAAGAAGCGATTTGAGGAGCTCCACCTGGGCCCTCTTTGTAAAATCCCACTCATTCATCGGCTCTTTAAAATAGACAGCATCACCAAAGATGATGATATACGTCAGATCGAGACAGTGGATCTTCTCCGGGTCAGAATTTTTATCATATGCAATATATTTCTTTTTGTTTAAGTGTATATGTGCGCCAGCATGGAGCAAAAAAAAGACAATTAATATTTTTTTTTGCTTAATCTTTATGTAGAATCTTCGTAACTTTAGGAGAAGGCAAAACAGGTCTAAGGTAGACCTAGCCGAGTTCATGCAGTACCTTGCAGACCAGTACAGCTGTGATTCTCCATATGCACTTGGAATCCGGATCCAGAGTGTTGGGCTGCCCATTTCGGTAAAGCTTTGAGGCAGCACGCAATTAGCACTTAAAATTCCAAATTCTGTGTCCAGTTTCAACATCTCTCATCCTGTTTGGCTTTCAGACATTGTCCAAGGCATACGGGTGTGAGAGTGCTTGCATGGAGAGAGCCAGAGAGACCATTCAGAAGGAGATCGAGGAGGAGGTGGAGAACAGGCTGTGGAAGATTAAAAAGAGTTTACTGGAGCCCGCCCAGGGCATGCCGCTTTACTCTTCCACTGGCAGCCTGGACCTCAGGAAGAAATATGCCGGCATGACCGCCGCCGAGGCCGTCCTCGAGATCTTCACCAGCTCTTCAGGCGTCTTTAATCCAAGGATGACCAAGGTGAACAGGTTTAGGTTTAGACACACAGTTTTTTTAATCTGTAGTTAACTTTGATATTAACTAAAACGTTATTTCCATAAAGACTTTTCTTTTCTAGATTTTCAGTCAGGGGAACCGCATATGGCGTGTGTTCACTCTGAAACATCATTCTCTGATCACTTAAAGCACTGCAAATGGCAAACTGGCGTGATGTTTCAAAGTCTTCTCATGGTGTGCTTTATAATGTTTTAATTGCTCTATTTATAAGGGCTTGTTTGACCTTTGGATAGTTTTGGCTGATATGAAATGTTTGTGGTCAATACACTAATAAATGAATGCATTTATAAATGAGATTTCCAGTTGCTATGGCAAGAAAAACAGTATAGTTGAGGTCAGTGTTACAGTGTCATATTGATAATAATTTGGTAAGAATGATCCATCACCCAAACAATGTCTTGCCTGTGTCCTTTTGCTACTGATGGCTGAGTTAGATATGAGCGACAAATGGCTTGCTGTCTACAGTATAATTATATACACTGTGTTGCATAACGTTCAGCCCTCTCAAACATACAGTAATTGTGCCATATTTGTTCCTTTTTATTAATGGATTTAATGGTATTCTCCAGGATATTTTTATAATCAAATCACAGTTTTGGTTTTGGATTGGACTTGGTTTAATATGTCATTGTTTGTTTGCTGTCATGCTGTTTGTTTAGGCACGTTGTTGCACCAACACTTTAATATTATAGGGTATTCAAATTCCAGGTTGCAAAAATACACAGTTTGCAAAGTTCAACGGGGTCAATATTTATTATATTACAAGGTAGGAATATGTGTCAGTTTTATCCGAACAATGAGTGCAATAATCTGTGTGTGCATTTGCAGCGAGTTCAGGACTTCCTCATGTGCGTATCGGGAGACAGGCTGGCTCGGACATTGTTTCACCTGGCTATATGCGGCGGCTCGCTGGCCATCCCAAATGACCTAGCTCCAAAAGAGAAATCCCCAAAACAAGCCTCGGAACTTAAAGCATCTGAAAAGAAGGCTGCTGAGATGCCCCCCACTGAAGGTAGATTTCTTTCATTTTAGTTGAAGAAAAGATTACTTTCACTTGGTCCTCATAATCAGTATATACATTTGTATTTCATTTTAATTCATTTGTATTCATAATGAATACATTTTACATTTACATTTAGAAATTTGGCAGATGCTCTTATCCAGAGCGATTTACGAAAGTGCTTTGAAGTTTCCATCATTGGATAGATGTGATATAAATATGCGTTTAGCTTTTAACTAAACAACTTGCTTTGCTTTGAAAATGTGTTAATGCAGATGCTGTGAAGCAGTACTTCAAAGGCTGTGTATCCAGCGTCATGGGTACGGTGACTCTGCCATATCTCTGCCGGCTGGAGAAAAAAATGGCTGACCATTTTAAGTTCAAGGAGTTTGGCCAGCTACATCAGGGCTCCTTCCTTGAATTCCTGGTCAAAAATATGCAGGTCAGTCCAGAGCATCGCTTAAGATACCTGTTAGAGAAACAAGAGGCTCTGTGATGCCCAGTAATTATCTGTGTAACAATCTGTGTCTGTGTGCAGATTCTACAGGATGCTGCAGGAGGCGCTGTGGCTATTGGCAACAACGATATTCAAGCTTTTGGTTTCAGACCCAACCAGCAAGATGTGTATGAGTTTATTAAGCAATGTGGAGAAATAGATCCTTCACGGGTAAGTCCTCAGCTCACGTCTGGTTAAGTACTGATTATGCACTACTCAGTACTAAGTAATGGATTTCCTGTTGACTTCGGATTTGGTATCAATACTATGGTGTTTAACACAACATAACTTCATATGCATCCTAATTATTATTAGTAAGAGAATAAAAAAAGGCAAAGAAACCGTAAATAAAAGCTTTTGTTTGCCAGTAAATATATCTTGAACTAATCATCTTTTAGATATAAAAGTATATGTTAAGTTTTTTTTGTTTTAACCTACAGTTGTTCATTCTGTATCATTGTTTTTTTGAGCAGCTGCCATTTATCGAGGCTGCACTCAGGAGTCACTACAGGGTTCAGGACAGTCGAGAGCTGGGCTACGGAAAACTTCACACACTGGCAGACTTCGCCAAGCGCCAGAAGGAGCTGTGTGACGGGGCCTGTTCCAGTGTCATACGCTATGAATGCCCTCTTATCCCTAAAGAGCCAGAGTGAGACTCCATTTTCTCTCTCTATGTTTTTTCTCTCTCCCTCTCTTTCGGGCAAATCTGAATGGCTATAAATGACTAAAAAGTGAATTTTGCACAGGTGTCTTTCAATATAATTTCAGTGATGCTGTTTTTCTCCATACATGTATTCTGTAAATTACAGAGACATAATCAACTTATTTACATGTGAGAATTTCTATAAAATTCATTAAAAAGGAAAGCTCACGCTTCCAATAATGCAGCTCAACCACTGCAGTGCATTAGATATAACAGGAGCACACAAACTTTTCTGCATGTTATATATTGGCATTACTTTTGTCTTTACTGCATGGATTGTTTTATTTCTCTTAATTAATGGATAGCATACTATACTAAGTTATGAAAAAGTTACTCTTTTTGTAATTGTACTTTTTAAATTTGTGCATGTAATCGATGTGTGATCTGTATATCAAATTGCAATAACTTAGGCCAAAACAGTCAGAAGCCCATCAGTCAAACATCATACACTATAAGTTATGAATTAATGTGGTAAAAATGCTGATGATAAGTTATGTTGATAGAAATGATTAACCCATAAAATGTTTGTTAGTCCACAAAAATGTCTAATTTGTGTGTGTCTCAGGGACATGCTAGTGGAGACAGTTGGCTTGCTGGGGCACGTGAGCCCTGAGCAGGCAGTGGCGAGTCTCCTGTCTGCTCCATTGCTGGAAGATTTGGCTGAATGGAGCCAGTGGGAGCTGGTGTTTCAGCCCAATCTTGGACCTCTCAAACACTTCATTGACAAACATTGCAGTACGTCACCACAGCTACAGTACACGAGCGAGAGCCTGACGATCTGTAACAATTCAATTCAATTCAGTTTTATTTGTATAGCGCTTTTAACAATTGACATTGTCTCAAAACAGCTTTACACAATCAAAAGAATTATTAAAGTTATTTAGTTAGAATCCAGTAGTTATTGGAGACTCAGATAGACTTGTAGAAAGTTATAGTCCTGAACTATCGAATTGTCAAGTCCTCAGAGAAACAGCTGACAACACCAGTCGAGGCCAGAACCATCTTCTAAGTAGAGAGAATCATCCCCAGACACCAGACGCATCCCAAAGAGACACACGGGGCATCCATGCGACGAGTCCTCCAACCAGAAACGGGGCACCAGGATGGATCAGACAGGTCCGGAGGGCAGAGGGAGTCTGGATCACTGGCAGCTCAGGAACGACATGTGTAGCTCGACAGAGAGAGAGAGAGAAAGAGTGAAAGGGGGAGACAGGGGGAGAGAGGAAAGAGAAAGAGGGGGAGAAAGAGAAGAGGAGGAGAGATTGCAATTAGGTATGGTCACAGTCACAATGTATAATGGGAATGTATATTTACTGTAGAGTGCAAGCAGGGACTCCGGCAGGACTAACTATGACAGCATAACTAAAAGGGAGCGCCAGAAGGAAACACAAACATGAGGGCTCCCTGAGATGTAAAGTAAACAATCACCTCACCGTCAACAAACCTGAGTGATCAAATGAGACTGAGGAAGACAGCATCTAAACATACCAGTTCACCATAATACTCTACGTCCATGAGTCCCCCAGATCTGCTCCTTTACCTTATGGCAAATCTATTTATAAAAATGCTTGGCTAAATAAATAGGTTTTGAGCCTAGACTTAAACACTGATACGGTGTCTGAGTCCCGAACACTATTTGGAAGACTATTCCATAATTTTGGGGCTTTGTAAGAAAAAGCTCTGCCCCCAGCTGTAGTTTTCATAATACGCGGTACTGACAAGCAGCCTGCATCCTTTGACCGAAGTAGGCGTGGCGGATCGTAAGACACTAGCAGTTCGCTCAGATACTGCGGCGCGAGACCACTTAATGCTTTATATGTCAAGAGTAGTATTTTAAAATCAATGCGAAATTTCACAGGGAGCCAATGTAGTGAAGATAGGATAGGGGTGATGTGCTCATATCTTCTGGTTCTAGTGAGGACTCTCGCTGCTGCATTCTGGACTAGCTGAAGCTTGTTTATGCACCTAACTGAACAACCAGACAGTAAGGCATTACAATAGTCCAACCTAGAAGTGATAAAAGCATGAACTAGTTTTTCTGCATCGTTTAGCGACAATATATTTCTTATCTTGGCAATATTTCTGAGGTGAAAGAATGCTATTCTGGTGATATTATCTACATGAGCTTTAAATGAAAGGCTGGAATCTATAATCACGCCGAGGTCTTTTACTGTTGCACTTGATGGAACAGAAAGGCCATCTAAAGTTACGGTGTGATCTAAGATTTTACTTCTAGCTGTATGCGGTCCTATGACTAGAACTTCTGTCTTATCCGGATTAAGCAGAAGGAAGTTAATTAGCATCCAATTTCTTATGTCCTGCACACATTGCTCAACTTTAGTAAGATGGTTTTTCTCATCAGGTTTTGTTGAGACGTATAGCTGTGTGTCGTCAGCATAACAATGAAAACTAATACCATGCTTACGGATTATGTTGCCCAGAGGAAGCATGTAAAGGGAAAAAAGCAGTGGGCCTAAAACTGAACCCTGCGGAACGCCAAACTCCACTAGAGAACATGCAGAATAATCACCATTTAAGTCTACATACTGATAACGATCGGTCAAATAGGATCTGAGCCAGGAGAGGGCTGTACCCTTAATTCCTACTACATTTTCTAATCTGTGAAGAAGAATAGCATGATCAATGGTGTCAAAAGCTGCACTGAGGTCGAGTAATACAAGCATAGTTACACAACCCGGATCAGAGGCCAATAAGAGGTCATTTACTACTTTAACAAGTGCTGTTTCTGTGCTGTGATACTGTCATACTGTTTATTACATGTGTTTGTTAATTTCTCTTAGTCAAAGTTGAAATATACTGCAAAAGGTTAGACAAGTTCTTAGTTCTAGATGTGAGAAACAGACATTCTCCACATGGCAACATGGCAGACAGTAATATCACTGCATTTTGTTGGTAAACTGTCAGATAAGACCCTGGCTGAATTCTGAAAAACAGGCAATAATAACAGTTTAGATAGATAGATAGATAGATGATTAGAATAGAATAGATTAATTACTTTGCAAAAAAGCTCAAACTTTCCTCATGCCTAATCTCTTCTACTGAGTCTTCAGATGACACACCCTTGGATTTAATTTTAAATGGTTCATATGGTTTCGCACAAACACATGAAGTCCATGCTAGCTTCAGTGCATACTCTCATTAAAGCAGAAAAAGGGGCGGTAACAAATACTAGGACATATACAAATAATATCAGTAATACAAATACAAGTTGTTGTCTATAATAAAAACTGTATTGAGAAGTTTACTACTAATTTAGAAAATTATGCAAAATAGAAGCAGTTTCTCCAACACTCTGAGACTTTTAGATCTGTTTTTTCAAAACAGCAAGTAAATTTTTTTAATTAGTCTGCTTTCTAGTGTTGTCAAGGCTGCCGGGCTGCAAATATACATACACGCTGGAATGAAGCCATTTTAAAAACACTCATCAGTAAATGCAGCCAGGATAAAATGATGATGTCTTGAAAAAAAATTGCTAGAAAATTGTTATTTCCTGAGGTTTTTGGGTAATTCCATGGCATAACAACACAAACAAAAGCCTGATCAAATGGCTCAGATACTACAGAACTTTTGAAATATTGTTAATTCATAAATTTTCTTTTAATTTTTGTGAAGCTGCTTTGAGACAATGACCATTGTTAAAAGCGCTATATAAATAAAATTGAATTGAATTAATCTACCAGTACCTGTAGGGATAACAGCAGGCAAAGTTTAAGAATAAAATAACATTACTGAGATAATCAGGAATTATTTCCCTACTGTTGTTAAAGTTGAATGAAAAGACAACAATGAAACATGTTTAAATGCATTGAGTGACTTTACAATAAGAAACATAGTTCAGCAAATCCTGTAATTTCAACTTGTGTTTATTTTCAACTGATTTCTCTTTCTTACATGTGTCAGTTCTTCAATAATGTCTCTTTGAAACAGATAACACAGACCTGCTGGCTTTGGAGGTGTCTCCTGAAGTGCTGTTGAGGATCACGTCCGTCACAGGCGCTCAGTTATTTGCTAAAGCTACCCAAGACCTCGACCCTGCAGCATCCGCCGGTCACCTGGTGTCCATTGTGGTCGCTGATGGTATTTTAAACACACCCACAGCACTGCTGGCCAATCACATGCAGAGTACGCTAGCAGCAGAAGCTGCCCGAGAAGGTACTGTAGGCCCTACTGTCTGATACTCTCTCACTTAGCATTTAATCACTACCACTCTCACTGTTTGTGGTCATGTTTGTGTTTAACCGTTTGAAGACATTCTTCTTATTTTTACTGTAACTTACTGTGTTTACTAACAACTAAACCTACCGATTATTTACTCAGTCGGAATATTTATATTTTTTATAAAGAATAATAGCAAAAATATATGTTATAGGAAATATTCACAATAGGGTAATGGAATACACCCTCGCATTAAATTAACATTTTATTTTATGACACATCAATAAGACACCTCATTTCCATAATCATGTTTTCTTTTCTCTGTCTTGATATTAATGGAAGCCAAGAAGCCTCAAAAATTTTGTAAATCTTGAATTGTTTTGTAAAAAACAGAAAAAATGAACATATCAGGATAACACCAGGCTTTAAAATTATGTGTCATATCTGCCACATTGTTTCCTGTGTAAATTGTTACTGTAGAAATGCTAACATTAAAACAAGCATGCTAATATAATAATAAACATAGTAATTATTATCAACTTAATAATAAGAAAAAAACTTAAAGTTTTAGGAATTTTAATCAGGATGAATGCTGTAATCATGTTTGAGAAATATGCTTACTGAGCATTATATGGGGAACATTACTAATACTAGTTAGGGCCTCCCTTTGTTCTCTAAACACACTCAGTTCCTTGTGGCATTTATTCCACGATGTTGGAAGCATTCCTTAGGGATTTTGGTTAATGCTGATATGACAACCTCATGCAATTATTGCAGATTGTTCAAGTGCACTTTTATGCTGAGAATCTTCCGTTTATCCGTATCCCAATACAGTAGTTCATATCTGGTATCTGGGAAGGACACTGAAGAACCTGACTTTTGCTTTGTGACATGGGCCATATTGGAAGTAGCCATTAGGAAATGGGTAAATTGTGGCCATGAAAGGAAGCACAGGGTCATCAAGAATGCTCGCATAAGCTACAAAGGTCTAAAAAGTTAATTTTTTTTACAATACTGTGCAAAAGAAGATTCCCCACACCATTACACCTTCCACATCCCCACCATTCTGAACTGATGACACAAGCAGGTTGGGTCTACGAGCTCATGCTCTTGATGCCAAATTCTGATCCTACAGTACCATCTGTGTGCCTCAGGAGAACTCAGACTCATCAGGCCAGAGCTGCATTTTTCCATTCTTTAACTGTCCAGTTTTGGTGAGCCTGTGCACTGCAGCCTCAGCTTTCTGTTCTAGGGTGACAGAAGTTGACCCTGTCATGGTCTGCTGTCGTAGCTCATCCGTCTCTGTTGACCTCTCTCATCAACAACATGTTTCCTTCCACAGAACTGAAGCTCTTTCCTCCCTGTACTATTTTGAGTAAACTCTAGAGACTGT
The DNA here is from genome assembly GCA_030522415.1 of Channallabes apus. NCBI lineage: Eukaryota > Metazoa > Chordata > Actinopteri > Siluriformes > Clariidae > Channallabes > Channallabes apus. Next base: position 49,570,756 of record CM060104.1, read on the forward strand.
TGAGCGTGAAAATCTCAGGATATCAGCAGTTATAAAAATACTCAAACCAGCCTGTCTGACACCAACAGTCATGCCGCACTCTGAGATCACATTTTTTGATGTGAACATTCCCCGAAGCTGCTCGTCCATAGCCGCATTGTTTTATGCTTTTCATTGCTGCCATGCGGCGATTGACTGATTAGACAATTGATTGAATGAATGAATAGGTGTATGTGTTTGCCTAAAAGTTTTCCTCAGCGAGTGTACAATTCAAAGTATTAATTTGTATTATTGTTTTAAGTAAACATGAACGCACAAAGCTGTAAAATGTATTGTTGCCATTCCTCTTTTTCTCATTGATTTCTTTTTGAATCGTTCCCCAGTCCCACACACAGGGAACGAAAGCATCAAGTTTAATAGGAAGTAACTTTCGGATCTGCTTACTTTTACTCAGATCCATCCCTCAGCGAAGATGGATGCTCTTGCAACACCGTTGCCAAGTTTGTGCTTGAGTGTGTAACCCGGATACCTACAAGAATCTGCAGAGAGCTGCTGCAACAGGTATAGTGCTGTGTTATTGTGTATTGTTTAAAAGTGTTGCAAGGGTTTCCATAAGCTGGCCATGCCAGATCAATTGCAACTCAAATGAATAATTTATTTATCCGTGATAAAAAAGTTTATTCTCAAAACAACTTTCACCATAAATCAAAGGCCGAAGCTTTTTACACCTAATATAAAAGTATGAGGCATCACCATCTTTCCTTGTTGAGACCCTAATTACTATCGTTCATCTTGAACTGAAATCATTATAATAATTTGATGATCTTGTAGGTGTTTTTGGAGCCTCTCTCGAGTGTGCTTGGCCAAACCAGGTCTAAATCCGTCCTCCTGGAAGCAGCCAAATCAGAGATAAGGTACCTTAACAAGCTCCACCAGTTGGGTATCCTGCTGGGCATCACTGAGTGGGTGAAGGACTTCCACACCAAACTCATCTTACCCCCAACACCTGAGCTGCCCTTGAAGGTTTGAGGGAAACTCATTATCATATTATTACCAAAAACCAGGTGCTTATAGGGTGGTGTAGTATGATGTTGCTGGATTATTACCGTACTATGGAATTTTCTGGAATAATAATGTTTTGCCAAAATTAAAATTAAGTTAGTATTTAAGTATGTATGGAATTAATCATAATGCATTGTGCTGTTATAGGAAAATAATCAAAACCTCACTGTCTATAGCACAGCAGTTTGTATTTTTTTATTTATAGAAATGTGCAATATTAATGTATTAATGTTTGTTATACATGAGAGGTGTTCAAGCCAAACCAGGACTTTTGATTGTGCAGAATAACAGAACACAGTTGAGGGGAAAATAACCTTTATTTCTCTATATAATCTTCTGCTACAGTAATCCCCTTACCCACAATTTCACTAGTGCTTGGTAGTTTCTACCATCAAGGTAGAACGTTTTCTCCATTAGCTGGAGACTAAGACCTACTGGACTCCCTGCTTCACGTCTGAAATGCTGGCCTTCCAGAAGTTCATTTAGTGGCCCAAACATTTGGAAATGACTTAGAGCGAGGTCAGGACTGTCTAGGGGATGTAGCAATAATTTCCAGTCGAGTTCCTGTAATGTGCAAGTAGTGTTCTTCAATGATTAATCCATCAATTTTCAAGGATCAGGCTTGCTGAACAAACGGCCTTCTTTAAAACATTCGGAACAAACCATTTCAAATGTTTTATTGCAGCTAAAAGTCTCCTCACTGTACTGTGCTTGAAGTCTGTAAATGTCATTCGGATTCACATTTTTATTTCACGAGAAATTTCATCATAAGTCCCGGGTTTATATTTTGCATATATTTAATGTATTTGTAATATAGGATTTATTCAGTGTAATATGTTTATGTATTTATTATATACTTTATCTATATGAGATCATGTTTATGATATTGCAAAAAAGGCTTTTAATTTTTGTAATACATGAGAGGTTTCTAAGTTTGAGTTTTGGGAAATTTTAAGGAAGTGCTAGTTTTGAACTAAAATCTTATATGATGTGAGAGTCTGCCAAGTCAGATTACTTGCTATAATAATGGTAATATATTCAAACGAGACATTAATATAAAGTTTGTGTCTTACCTGGCACCAGCACTACTCTCACTGCTGTAATAAATGATTCAACAACATCTTCAGATTTCACCAAGCATGCATTTTAATTTTACAAGCTGTATCCGGTCTATACTATATTCCGAGAATGATTCGAGGGTGTTAATTACTTTCCTGCAGGACCTGCCGGCTGACTCCATGAGCGACGTGTCCTCTGTGATGAGTCTGGCTGACGGTGAGGATTTGTTCGAAGAGTCCGTCTCCAGTTCCAAAGACTCTCAGCAGGGTGAGCTTTGCTCCACGTACAGCATATCACATTATTCACATCAGGAAAGTAGTGTTGAAACATTTGCTGTCTGTACTCACAGATATTAATGACAGCGTCAGGAACGGTGTCGAGAACGGTGTTGAGGATGATGCAGACGATGAAGATCTCTTTGAACTGGCATCAGAGAAGAGCGAGGAGGTTAACAGCAGTATTGGCAGTAAAGAGGAGAATGATGAGGATGACAGAATAGAAGAGCCTCCTGAAGCACAGGCAGACGAGAATGAGCTTGTTAGTGAGGATCTTAGCCAGCAGAGGGCCATCGTCGAGGACATCAGGTTCGAATATTCTGATGGATCACTCAGTTTCCTTACAAACATTGTTACATTTGACATTATTCGTACAAATAACGAAATACGACTGGTTTAAGTTTGTTTACATGTAGGTATTGCAATTAACAAAGATTTCAGCAGAAAATGAGTCCACTACTTTCCCCTGATGGTCAGTTAGAATTTCTGTCTGTTGCTGTGTAGAAAGTAATTAAATTTCCTTATCAAATCAAATCAGACACTTTGGAACCTTGTATTAACAGAAAAATACAAATATGTTTTATTATTTTTTTAAATGCTCTTATTCTTTTATCATTATGAATCTCCTGTTATTTAACCTGAATCTCAAGCAGCATAAAAACTAATTAAAACCCTTCTCATTTATTAGTTTATACTGTACTGTAATGTATATACACGTTTCATGTTTAGCATTTTTGCAATAACGCTTTGCTTTAATAAAATGAGTTTTATGGATGAACCTGTGCAGCAAAACTGCAACATCAAAAAAATTTTACTAAGTGCAAATATGTTTTTTACAGAAATTTCCCATAAAAGTTACAAAATCTTGTCGTCTGTGTTTTCAATATTTCTTCATCAAAGCTGTTACACTCAGCATAGAACAGACAGTAATTTAAGGAAATATCATAATATTCTACCTCCTTCTTACTGAAAGTCTTTGCTGATTCTCTCTGTTCATTGTCGCCTGTAGGAAAAATGAGTTTGGTATAGGAGTAGAGCTGAACGAAGCGGGTCAGAACCTAATGAAGAAGCAGCAGGCGAGGCTCGGCCGCAGTCTTGAACGCCTCTCCACTGAACTGTACAGCAAAGACACACACTTTGTCCTGGAGCTCATTCAGGTTTGACTTTTTGTAGAATGTTTTTCTCTTACTGGAAATAAGTGATTATTTAGTCATTAAGCTTAAATCTACTTTTTATTTTTTATGATAATTCAAGGTATCAAATAAATTGTGTGATCTGTATGGTAACGGTAGACCAATCCTTTCCTATTGTGTGTTCTGTTCACAGAACGCTGACGATAATAGCTATCCACCAGACCAAAAGGAGGAGCCCGCTTTGGCCTTCGTAGTCCAGAAAGATTGCATCACTATCCTGAACAACGAGAGCGGCTTTGAGGAGAAGAATGTGCGAGCTATCTGCGACGTGGGAAAGAGCACCAAGGGAAAACACACCTGTGGCTACATAGGTAAGAGACATACAGTACCATTGCCACGTCCGATGGGTAATTAATATACAATCTCACTAATTCACTTCAAACTTCATCTTATTCCACAAGAATACATTTCTTCCAGAAAGTAAAATGTGCAAAAACCACTGCCAGGGTTTGTTTTAGCTTTACACATTTGTCATTAAGGTCAACATGGGGTTTGGGATAGGCTTTCTCAGCCCCTTAATACACTCGTGCAGAGACCGTGGCTTAAATGTTATGTTGTACGCAGTATATTTCTATTTTTTCATATACAACATTTATTTTCATATTGCTTATTTTATTTTATTGTCTAATGTAATTTGTAAATCATTAACCTATGAATTTATGTTCTAAAATAATATTTTTAGCGATTATGTAGGGGGGCAATCCATGGCAGGGTGCATTTCAGCGCATAACACGTGTTACAAAAAAAAAATTGAGCTCGCTCTTTTGCCATTTCGTCAACCAATCAAAGGGCTTGTGATCAGTGTTTCTACTGTCAATGCATCTCGGCTTTTAAACCAACGCACGAACGCGCAATAACCTAGACAACTCAATCCAGCTATACTAATCATCAACAACAGGTGTGCTCGAAGAACCAACTTAGCCGGATCGTAATTAGCACGATGATCTGATCTTAGATGGGTCAATTCATCTCGGGTGTGTAAAGCGACTTACGAAGAACGGACCCCTGGACCAGAGACACGTAGAGACCAGAGACGGAACTAAGAACGAGACGCAGGGAGACCAGAGACGGAACTAAGAATGAGACGCAGGGAGACCAGAGACGGAACTAAGAACGAGACGCAGGGAGACCAGAGACGGAACTAAGAACGAGACGCAGGGAGACCAGAGACGGAACTAAGAACGAGACGCAGGGAGACCAGAGACGGAACTAAGAACGAGACGCAGGGAGACCAGAGACGGAACTAAGAACGAGACGCAGGGAGACCAGAGACGGAACTAAGAACGAGACGCAGGGAGACCAGAGACACAAAGAGACTAGGGAGACCAGAGACTAGAGACATGAAGAGACACAAAGGGACTATGGCTAGAGGCATAGCAATCAGCTACACATGGCAATTAGCTAAACATGCTCATAGTAGTAATTTTAATTAATTTTATTGTTTTCAAGGGAAGATGCTCAGTACCTTCTTCTTTTGAACAACATTGAATGAAACAATGAAAAAATGAAGTAAAAAAACATAATTCCACATACTTTAATTTAAAATTGTGTGTATTTGTGTGTATAACATTGGGCAACTCGATTGTTGTTTTTATTTAAGATGTTAAAGGGTATAATATTTCCTTGCTTAAATTTTCTCTATATTATACAAGTAATAAATGGAAAACAAAATCATTTTTGTCTATTTTTTCTTTTTTTCTGACGATCTGAAAAAAAATGACAATCCAATTCGTGAGGTTTATGATCTGTTGCAACGCTAGTGTTTATAGAAAGAAACTATGCATCCTTTGAACTTAAACACAGTGAAGAAAAATGTGGTTTCTATTGCAGTGTTTTCAGCTTCAGTTTGTCTCCAAGATTATCTCATTTTCTTTTTTTGTTCCTCCATTTAATACGTTCTCTCTTTTTTTATATATACAGGGCAGAAAGGCATTGGCTTTAAATCAGTTTTTAAAGTCACAGACTGTCCCGAAATCCACTCCAATGACTTCCACATCCAATTTGACAAGGCCAGTGGCCCCATGGGATACATCTTGCCTCACTGGGTGGATGAGGAAAGGCCTGTGCTCTCTGTTGCCAAGGAGATTGCAGAGAAAAGGTCCAAAGAACGATTTACTTATACTTAAACACAATATATTTCAGTGTGTACTTTGATTATGTGCTAATACTAATTTTATGCTTGTTATACTGTATGCTATACATTATGCAGAGTAAAGGAGGCGTGGCCTCTTTCTTTTGCTCTAGAATAAATATAAATAGATGTGTCAAATAATTTATTATTATGTATTACATGTTAGTATTTTCACATTATATACATAAACATTTATGTTGAGGATGGCTGTAGACATCCTGATCCAATTCCATCCATTTGCTTTTCCTCTATAGCTGGACCACAAAGATCTTCTTGCCTCTTCGGTCAGAGAGCTACCAGACCAAAAATCTTTTCCATGACGTCCACACATCTCTCCTGCTCTTCCTCCACCGTCTCCGCTCCATCACTATCCACAGCGAGGTAAGCAGGGTTTTGTCATTGTCGTAGTTTGAACATACAAATGCAGAAGTGATTGAGGAAAGCTCATGGTGGTGTGTTTGGGTTGCGAGACAGGCTGAGAAGAGAGTAGTGTCCATGACGAGACGAGATCTCAGTCACAACATCCTGGAGGTGGAGCACGCGGACGGTGTGGAGCGCTGGCTGGTCGTCAAGAAGATGCTCCATTCTAAAAAGGTAAGGGGTGCATACAGAAACACACACACACACACACAGTACTCACACACTACTACTATGTTTTCTACTCTGTTTATAATTGGACCTTGTCCATATTCCTTCTGAGAGTCTTGGCCTATTTTCCAACTTTCCTCGGCAGGGTTTTATTCAGGTTTTTGAAAATGTTTTAATGGTCTTGAGCTGAGTGTGTGTGTTGTGTACATGTTACACAGTTTCACCTGATTAATTCCTTATTTCCATCTCATTAAAATGGCAATTGGTTTTTAAACAAGTGGAACTGAATTAATTTCCTTTCTCTCAAGACCTTTTTGAATGTTCACAGTCCAGCGATGTGTTTCTGGATGTCTAGTTTCAGATGATTCTCTTTGTAAATCCAATTTCTCTATTAATTTTCAAAAGGAAATTGGTTGGTGAGGAGGAACAAAGACTTCTTCATTTTAACAGTGAAATCTTGAGTGTTATTAACTCACTGATTATTTCACTTCCTAACTGCACAGTGTTGTTTCAATCATCTTTTTCATTGCAACTTTAAAAATAATTTTCTGTGCTTGTAGATTAAGGTGGATGTGGAATCAACAGAGCTAGCACTTGCCTTCCAGCTCAGTGACGGCTCAAACGGCGAAGTGAAGGTTCAGCCTCGGCAGCAACCCGTTTTCGCTTTCCTGCCCCTACGAAGCTTCGGCTTCCGCTTCATTGTCCAAGGTCTGAATTCTCTCCCGTATTCCTTCCCTCAGATTATATGGACTGTTGTTTACTGTAATGTTAAAACAATAAAATTGCAATAAGGCTATATTTGGAGAAATGTTGCTCCGAAGTGGAGTTCAGAGTTCGACAAAGATGCTAGAGCTATCTAACTGTCAGTCAGAGTGACACTAGAAGGCTTGGCATCCATGAGCTCTCGCATGCAGAACACGGCAGGTAGCGTTTGTGTTTGGGTTGCGAGACAGGGTGAGAAGAGAGTGGTATCCCTGTCGAGACGAGATCCGAGTGACAACATTGTGGAGGTGATTTTAAACCGGAAAATGCAAACCGGAAAATGCAGCTGGTAGGTACATTACCTGTACCTGCTGGACTGGAGTGTGGAACACTAGTGTGACAAATAAATAAATAAATAAATACAGATAGTGAAGACTCTCTTATAAACCAGTTTCATTCAAACATCTGATCAGAATACTGCAGATTTTTCAAGAAATATATTTTCCATCGTTTTTTTCAAGGTTAGTTCAATTCAAAACCACTATAAGATCCTACCTCTGTTCATTGTATTTGATTCTGCTTGTCAAACTGCCTTAATTTTTTGAGGGTATCTCAAGTTAGTTTATGGGCGGTTGCTGTATGATGGGTATAGCGAGCTAACGGAGGAGTGGGAATAGACCAAGAAATACACTAGGGAGAAAGTATTGGTCATGGGTGAATGTGGGCATTTTGGACTGTCTCATAAAATACAGTTTTATTATATGCTTATATGCTTATGCTATAAAGAACAATGGGTATTTTTTTATAGTTTATTTCTCAGTAATTGGATGCCAGGGAGACAGTAAAGTAAATTAGAAAAAAACTCAGTAGTGTCAGAGTGTTATATGCGAAACTATGTAAAGTTTTGCCTCTTTTCCCGGATCCCTGCAGGAGATTTTGACATTCCTTCTTCTAGAGAAGATGTTGATAGAGACAGTTCCTGGAATCAGTGGCTCCGGTCTGAAATTCCCCAACTCTTCCTACAAGCCATGGATGTTTTTATTGTAAGCACAGAGTGACATTAGCTTATGAACTGTAATGTATACCATAATGCTTATACACATACACATTACCTATTGTATATACTGTATATAGATATTTGTAACAAATTAACGGAAAAACTGATTGCTTGGTTATAATAATAGTTTCTTTAAATACTTAATGCTGATTTGTAATTATGATTTTCTTTTAATTTGTCACCAATCTTATCCATGTGTCTCACATCATGTTAAAATTACATATGCTTGCAAATGTTTTATTAGATTTATATGATTAATACGAAATCATGTAAAAAATGTTACAGAATCATCCTGACTTTAGCGGACTGGAGGGACTTTGCCACTTCTTTCAGTATATCCCCCAGCCTAGTGAAATCCTGGACTTTTTTAGCCCTGTGGCCAAACAGATCATCCAGCTCCTGAAGGGGAAACCCTGCCTTCCAGCCAAGGACAGCAGTAAGTCTGCTTTCAGTATGTGTCTGTACTGCATATGTTTTAATCATTTGAGAACAGAGAGCACATTTGAAAGTCTCGGCCGTTTTACCACACCACACCTCAAGTGGCATAAATGAAGTATAATGGTGTCATAAATCCCATAGGTGTGAATCACACAGCAAAGTTCAGAGTTCATTTACTGCTACTAGATGGATAGATTTAATTTCAAAAGGGCCTGGAAAACTGAAAACTGATGAAATAGCTGTTATTACTTTTTCTGACTTGAAAAAAGCTAAAGAGAAATCTCTGGTGTTGCAGAGGGCAGAGTAGAGTTCAAGCTGCCTTCGCAAGTGGCTGTGTGCCAGGACCCTCTGTTCCAGGATGTGATCGGAGGAGAGGAGCTGTTTAAGCACCTCAACTTGTCATACCTTCACCCTGCACTGCAGTCTTCACTGTCATCTTCTCTGCTCACTGCCCTGGGTGTTCAGCGGCTAAAGGCTTCCAACATCACCACCGTCATCTGTGCAATGGCCAAAAGTCTCGTACAAGAGGGCGATATCCACTCAGGTATAACAGCTCATCTAATACGCATCTGTTTTGTATCTTTTATATTAAAAAGCGTGATATATATAAAGAAGGACTTGTTTGGTTTCTCCAGAAGCCAATCTTAAAAAGCTGGCCAAACTGCTGGCGTGTAATTTCCGCGCTCTGGAATCCGAGTACAACGAGGTGGACGGCCTCCTGCAGGCCCTGCGAGATGTTCCCATGGTACCTCTGGCAGACGGCCGTGTGGTGGCTCTCAGAGCAGAGGGTGTCTTCTTTCCTCTCAGCGAGGATACTCACAAAGGTGCGACCAAAATGGGCTCACCACCATATTCTAACCTGTAGTCATTAGCAATTAAAATAATGACATGCTGCTTTGTTTCCTTCCTAGCATCGCTGTTGTTTTTGCAAATAGCCTCATTTTAAGTACCTACTGTCTTTCAACTCTATTTATGCTGCTTTTTGTTTTTGAAAAGGGATCACAAGGCGGTAAGACAAAAGAATATGAATATGATTTTAAAATACATGGAAAATACAACAAACGTTTTAGATTAGATAGGATCTGCATGGATTTTAAATTAATTGTGTGAATAAATTGCTCCTGTGTCTAATAGTGAACTAATAGTGAACACTGGACACTATGGTGCACATAGCATGCTACTTCTTTATGAGATAATGTTATGTGCTTATTGGCTCTTGAATAATTCCTAATAGATGGTGAGTCCTACAGAGAAAGCCAGAGAGATTTATAAAGAAGAAAGACAACCCTATGAGGCAGATGAGACCACAAAGACCAGATAAATTAAATATTAATGCTTGTGTTCGAGGAAATCAGGCCAGCGCAACAGGAATTGGGTCATGGCCACTGATGTGTAATAAAAGCCACACCCCCGTATGCAACACTGTTTCATCTCCATTATCGCAGGCCTGAATGCTCTGTACAAGGACCTGAGCATCGTGGAGCCGCAGCTGCTTGAGTGTCTGGATAAGTTGGGGAACTCTCAGGTGCGCGAGCTGCTCTGTAGGCTGCAGGTTCATGAACTGGAGCCCAGAGAGGTGCTGCAGAAGCATGTCTACCCCATACTGAAGAGCGCCGCTTGGAAGGTCAGAACACACAGTTATAAGAGCATCACATGCTGGTCTGATGTCTTTTTGCAAAAGTAAATGATGTCTCAGGGTTTAGGACACAATGTAATGCTTTTTCGAACATTTAGGTAAGAAATTAACCACAGTAGGGTGTACAGTTCTAAGAAAATAAAGGCACCTGCCTTTACCTTTCAGTAACCGAACATCATGATGTGTTTCATTTGTCTTATGGCTGTACAACATTGTCACAAAGGAACATAGATTTAAAAAAATATGAAAACTGTATTTACCTTCTTTTTTTTTTTTTAATTGACCAAGCTAAAGGTGATGGTGGCAGGGAGTCACTTCCTGAGACAACAAAAGAGAAAAAAAAACAACACATAATTTTTTTTAACCATTTATAAATACTCCTTAAATTATGCAATGTAAAGAAACATCTTAACTTGAGTGTTACAAAACACTGATTCTGGATACTCATTATCTCTTACTGACAAATGTAATTACATTAAATCATGTCAGCGCTTTGTCCTCGTGCTTTAGGTTTCCACCAGTGGCTTTGCTGAGTCTTAGTCACATGACATCATAAAACTTGCCTTGCTCCTGTTACAAAAATCCAGTATTTATCAGCGCTGTACTGTAGGCTTTTATAATTAATATAAAAATTTACTGTAAATGTTTATTGATCATCTCTACATCACTACTGAGAATAAAGATGCAAAAACATAAAGTGTGAAGCAGAACATACAGTAAACTGTATGAACAAGAACATTATTATGATGATGATGATGCACAATTATTTCCATCTACAGGAAAAACCAAAAGACATCATTGTCAGCTACCTGGTGTTTATCAAGGAGCATTCTCAGGAGCAAGACTACCGAGTGCTGAGGGAAGCTATCCCCGTACTCACCAACAAGGGCTTCCTCTGCCCCGGCCAGAGCAAAGTCCAGTTCTCTAAAGAGTACGGCAACATCGACCTGCCCGCCCAGCTGCCAGGTAAATACCACACTCTGCCTGGCAGCCTGTGTTTGTATGCCAAACAGAAACACTCCTACTTGTGCATATGGAACTATAAATGATGAAACTGTTTGGCATTATAGGAAGACCATCTGTGAGTCATTGTTCACTGTCCTCGTGTGTGAATCATGTTGTTTTTTTGTTTGTTTTTTTTACTCTGGGTACTTGCAAAAAAAGAAATATGAGAATGTGTTAACAGTAGAAAAAGAAATAGAAATGTGTTAACAACAGAAAGATGACGACTCATGAAGACAAGATAATAATAGAGAGACAAATTGAATTTGGTTATGTTCCTTTTTTTTGGGGGGGGCGGGGGCGATTATATATACTGTATATATACAGTGCTGTGATAAAGTATTTGCCCCTTTCTTTAAGGGGCCAAAATTCCACCAAATATGTTTAAAAAAAAAAGCCTCCTTTTTATGTATTTATTTATTTATTTTTCACACTTAAATGATTCACATCATTGAACAAATTTAAATATTACACATAGATAACCCAACTGAATACAAAATTCATTTTTAAATGATTTCATTTTTTAAGTGAAAGACCTGGCCGAACCGGCCTGACCCGATGTAAAAAAGTAATTGCCAACTGCAGTCAAGCATTTGCGATAACTGCCAATGAGTCTTTTACCCTCTCTCTCTCTCTCTCTCTCTCTCTCTCTATATATATATATATATATATATATATATATATATATATATATATATATATATATATACACTGTCTATATATTTGTACAGGATTAATATATACTGTATACAGAGAGGGTGAAAAAAGTTTTTATACAATTATATATATATATATATATATATATACAGTATATAAAATGGGAAATGTGTACAGTGCAGTTTTTGGATGGACGTATCAAAGCCCAGACATGACTAGACTTTGCTGTCACTCCCCTCCCTCATCTCCTTTTCTTTTTCCCATTACACCTTCCTCTCTCCCCCTCCCTCTCAGGTGTGGACTGGGTGCTGATGGATGCGTGCTACCTGCATGATGGAGATATACCAGGATGGAGGGATTTCTTGATTGAACTTGGAGTGAGGGATCTTCTCATTTTCAGGAAGCAGCGACACACCCTCAAAGCAGCAGAGCTGGTAAGGGACCTGAAGCATTAGAGGCAGAGGACCAGTGTGGCATTTTGTGAGCCAGCCTAATGACATAGTCAAGCTTTCTAAAGGTTCAGACACATGACAGTCGCAGGGGACAAATGCTTCTTTATAATAAGGCATGAAACCTTAACTCTGATCTTAAATCGTAGGGTTGAGAGCTCTGCTATTATTCATGTTCAGTTTAGAATCACTCAATTCATCCTTAAATCTATGCATCCTTAAATCTATGCATCTGTTAAACACACAGCCATACACAGGACTATGTGCAGTGAAATGAATTTTCATGTCTCCACCCAGTCACAAAAGTACAATACAACTACATTTAAATAAATCTGCACTAAAATAAAATGAAATATGAAATAAAAAAAGAAAATATATCTCAGGGCAGCTCGGCACTCGGGGCACTAGGTCGAGTACACCCTTGACGGGGTAGCAATCTATCCCAGGGCAAAAAATCTCATGCGCACACGTTCTTTGCATGTGTTTTGACTGAGGGAGGAAACCGGAATACCTGGAGTAAACCTATGAAGCATGGAGAAAACGATCCCATAGGCAAACAAGCAAATGATAATCAAATTCGGCAGTCGATTGTTTATGAAAAAAAAAATTGTTAGTTTTGGTCTGAAGTGAAAAGTAATATATGAAACTTGTAGTTATAGAAGGAAAGATACCTAGATTTGGATCCATAATTTTGGACCACCTTGTATATTGAATTCAAGTAATTAAAGAGAAATTAATGGAGAATTTAAAGGAAGATGAAATGTATTTTTTTTTCTCTTTAAAATATGTGGTAAAGTGTTTATACATGAGGATAAACAGCACGGATCAGAGATTAAAAGTAGAACTATCAATTAGCTTAGATGTAATCCATTCATTCCTCCTACTTGCAGTCTCCCCTCATCACGCATTTAAACAGCCGAATGTTCCAGTGTTTCCGAGTCCCAGCCGCTGTATTCATTGGCTGCAGTAATGTGTATTTAGCTGGGATGACACTGGGAAAGAAATGCCAACAGAAATTATAGTATTCTGAGACATGAGGGATTTGTAGCGCTCGTGCGTCTGACCTAAATTTCTGCAATTTGCCTCGCTGCTTTAAAAAGAGCTTGAAGTGTGATTCTCTTCTACATGCAAGTCAGTGTGAAATTATGGCTTGCGTTGAGGAACCCGTTCAGTGCTGGTTCTGGAGTGAAGGCTTCTTGAATACCTCCAGTTCTCTCCTGTTACTATGAAATTACGTTAAAGTTCAGGATACTGTATCATTACAGCAAAGGTATAAAATGTATACATGATTAAAAATATAACAGGCTAAAATATTATATTTAGTAATGGATAGTAAAAAAAAAACGATTTGTAATCATTATTATTATTATTATTATTATTGTTACCTTCTAATTTGTTTTCTCTTTTCCTTTATTTATTCATGCATGAATAGTGCATGAAATTCATGATAATTATTTTTGATCATTCTGCTTTTTATAATAATAATAATTATTATTATTGATCATTCTTATTATTAGGGTTACATTAAAAAAATTCTCTAGATGAATTTCTTATGAGTTATATTTAATACATAATCAACATTAATATGTTTTAAAAAATTATGTTTATTTCAATTTATTCATTCATTTATTCATTGTTCTTTTAATGCAACCATGGGTGGGCACAATCCAGTGTCTTCTTGTGCCAGTCCCAAGTCTGGATAAATGCAGAGGGTTGTGTCAGGAAGGGCATCCGACGTGAAACATTTGCCAAATCAATGATGTGAATCAGAAATATCATTTCCATACCGGATCGGTCGCTGCCCGGGTTAACAACGACCGCCACTGGTGCTGTTGACTTACAGGGTGCCGGCGGAAATTGGGCTACTGTTGGTCGAAGAAGGAGAGGAGGAAGGCATGTTCGAAAGCAGAGAGAGAAGAGGAAAGGCAAGAGTTTAGGAGTGAAAGTAGGGACCTTGAATGTTGGGACCATGACAGGGAAGGGAAGAGAGTTGGTTGATATGATGCAGAGAAGGAAGGTGGATATACTGTGTGTCCAGGAGACCAGGTGGAAAGGTAGCAAGGCTAGAAGCTTAGGATCAGGGTTCAAATTGTTTTACCATGGTGTGGATAGGAAAAGAAATGGAGTAGGTGTTATTCTGAAAGAGGAGTTTGTTAGGAATGTTCTAGAGGTGAAGAGAGTATCAGATAGGGTGATGAGTCTGAAGCTGGATATTGAAGGGATAATGTTCAATGTTGTTAGTGGTTATGCCCCACAGGTAGGATGTGTGTTAGAAGAGAAGGAGAAATTCTGGAGTGAGTTAGATGAAGTGATGCAGAGCATCCCCAGAGGTGAGAGAGTGGTGATTGGGTCAGACTTCAATGGACATGTTGGGGAAGGGAACAGAGGGGATGAAAATGTGATGGGCAGGTTTGGTCTTCAGGACAGGAATGTAGATGGACAGATGGTGGTGGACTTTGCAAAGAGGATGGAAATGGCAGTAGTAAATACTTTCTTCCAGAAGAGGCAGGAACATAGGGTGACATATAAGAGCGGAGGCAGAAGCACTCAGGTGGACTACATCTTGTTAGAGATTAGTGACTGCAAAGTGTTGGTAGGGGAGAGTGTAGCCAGACAACACAGAATGGTGGTGTGTAAAATAACCCTGGTGTTGAGGAAGGTGAAGAGGACAAAGGCAGAGCAGAGGACAAAGTGGTGGAAGCTGAGAAAGGAAGAATGTAGTGTAGTCTTTAGGGAGGAGTTGAGACAAGCTATGGGTGTTCAGGAGATGCTTTCAGTTGACTGGACAACTACAGCCAATGTGATCAGGGAGACAGGTACTGTAAGAGGGTACTTGGTGTATCATCAGGTAAGGGAAAAGGGGACAAGGAGACTTGGTGGTGGAATGAGGAAGTCCAGGAGTGTATATAGGGAAAGAGGCTAGCTAAGAAGAAGTGGGACACTGAGAGGACTGAAGAGAGTAGACAGGAGTACAGGGAGATGCACCGTAAGGTGAAGGTAGAAGTGGCAAAGGCCAAACAAAGAGCATATGAGGACTTGTATGCTAGGCTGGACAGTAAGGAGGGAGAGGTGGATCTGTACAGGTTGATAGATGAGGCAAAGAGATAGAGATGGGAAGGATGTGCAGCAGGTTAGAGTGATTAAAGATAAAGATGGAAATGTACTGACAGATGCCAGGAGGGTGATGGGAAGATGGAAGGGGTACTTTGAGGAGTTGATGAATGAGGAAAACGAAAGAGAACAAAGAGTAGAAGACGTGACTGTTGTGGAGCAGGAAGTAGCAAATATTAGTAAAAGTGAGGTGAGAAGGGCGTTGAAGAGGATGAAGAGTGGAAAGGCTGTTGGTCCTGATGACATACCTGTGGAGGTATGGAAGTGCTTAGGAGAGGTGGCAGTAGAGTTTCTGACTAGTTTGTTTAACGAGATCTTGGAGAGTGAGAGGATTCCAGAAGAATGGACGAGAAATGTATTGGTGCCGATTTTTAAGAACAAGGGAGATGTGCAGAGCTGTGGCAATTACAGAGGCATAAAGCTAATGAGCCATACAATGAAGCTGTGGGAAATAGTAGTGGAAGCTAGGTTAAGGGCAGAAGTGAGCATTTGTGAGCAGCAATATGGTTTTATGCCTAGAAAGAGTACATCAGATACAGTATTTGGTTTGAGGATGCTGGTGAAGAAGTACAGAGAAGGTAATAAAGAGTTGCATTGTGTCTTTGTAGATTTAGAGAAAGCGTACGACAGAGTGCCGAGAGAGGAGCTGTGGTGTTGTATGAGGAAATCTGGAATGGCAGAGAAGTATGTTCGAGTGTTGCAGGACATGTATGAGAGCTGTAAGACAGTGGTAAGATGTGCTGTAGGTGTGACAGAAGAGTTCAAGATGGAGGTGGGTCTGCATCAAGGATCGGCTCTAAGCCCCTTTTTGTTTGCTCTAGTGATGGACAGGATGACAGATGAAGTTAGACAGGAGTCTCCATGGACTATGATGTTTGCAGATGACATTGTGCTTTGTAGCGAGAGCAGGGAACAGGTGGAAGAAAATTTGGAGAGGTGGAGGTATGCTCTGGAAAGCAGAGGAATGAAGGTTAGCCGCAGCAAGACGTAATACATGTGTGTGAATGAGAGGGACCCAAGAGGAACAGTGAGGCTACAGGGAGCAGAGGTAAAGAAGGTGCAGGATTTTAAGTACTTAGGAGGTGAAGAGACGAGTACAGGCAGGTTGGAATGGGTGGAGAAAAGTGTCAGGTGTGTTGTGCGATAAAAGAGTATCAGCGAGAATGAAAGAAAAGGTGTACAGGACAGTGGTGAGACCAGCAATGCTCTACGGCTTAGAGACAGTGGCACTGAAGAAAAGACAGGAGGCAGAGTTGGAGGTAGCAGAGCTGAAGATGTTGAGGTTCTCTTTGGGAGTGACAAGGATGGATAGGATCAAGAATGAGTTCATCAGAGGGACAACCCATGTTAGATGTTTTGGAGATAAAGTCAGAGAGGCCAGATTGAGGTGGTTTGGACATGTTCAGAGGAGAGAGTGTGAATATATCGGTAGAAGGATGCTGAGGTTGGAACTGCCAGGCAGGAGGTCTAGAGGAAGACCAAAGAGGAGATTTATGGATGCAGTGAGAGAGGACATGAAGTTAGTTGGTGTGAGAGAAGAGGATGCAGAGGATAGGGTTAGATGGAGGCAGATGATTCGCTGTGGCGACCCCTGAAAGGGAACAGCCGAAAGACAAAGAAGAAGAAGATTCATTGTTCTTTTATTCATTTATTTTAATGATTATTCACTTATTTAGGGTCGTCTTTGTTTGTAAAGAGTTTAATTCAGACATTTTTCATTTATTACAACAACCTGTTGTACAATTTTGCAAGTTTCACTAACCCTTTCATAAATCTTTATTTTTACCTCCTTCCATCTTGTCATCTGTCCAGGCATTGAGCCCATGGGCAGCGGAGTCAGAACTGTGGCCCAAAACTTCAGATAAACTGTATGTCGTAGAGGATCAGCATTGTGAAGAGCTCCACTCACTGATAACAGCAGATCAACTTCCCGCTAACATCAAAGTGCAGCAAAGAGAAGCTCTGATCAACCTGCTGGAGAACAACTGGGACACTGGGTATGTCTCACACACACACACACACACACACACACACACAGACAGACACATACAGTCTCCTAAACATCTTCGCAGTATGGGATTACACACTGCTGTTTCTCACTTAAGATTCTCACCACACTTCCTCTGTAAGACCTGTCTGTCAGCCAGCTGCTCTAATCCTCCTAATCTGCGGTTGATTGTGAACCAAAGCCTGTAGTGTAGTCTAGCCGTCCATGTCCTGTGTCCAGTCTGTTACTTCAGTCCCATATCTTTTCCCTTTCCCAACTCTTCTCTACTACATATTCCTGAAATCTCATGGCCCATATTCTGTGTAGAATAGCCCTGAATTGCATGTGGCTGGACGTGAATGGGGTCACCGTGACTGTATTATCCCTTTTGATCACGTAAGCTTACTTACAATACAAACACTAAACACCGTTTTCTGGGTCAGGATGTGAAGCACTGGATTTGTGCAGTTTATTTAGCATATCCTCGTTTTTTGCTTTATCGTTTCGTAAATCCAATTTGGCCCATCAGCATTCAACAAACTGGAGGTCATATTCAGAGTAATGATCCTGGGAAAGAACAAAAAAAAAAAAAACTGCCACAGAGAGGACTGCTTTTAATGAATACCACATATTCAAAAGTGCTGTCTCTAAATCAATAGATTTTCCAGATTTTTAGATTAATTTACAAATACCTTTAATGAGGACTACATGAGCATGTCTTGATTCCCCTTAGGCTTTTATTATGAGTGTGTTTCAAATAAACAGATTTTCTATGCTTCATTTAGAAATCCTTCCGTGTGCTAATCGCTTATCTGGTAGACAAAGATTAGGTTGAAAAATGTTGGCACATTCCTTTACGATGGTTTCAAGCCATTTAGGCTTCACGAACTCCTTCAATTCTTCATAACTGCCTTCATAGGATTGTCGATGCTGCCAGTCATTAAGGCTAATGACCAAACACAACAACAGGTCTGGGATTCGGTATCACCTCATGTCCCCTCTGCGCTGCAGGATATGAGTCATCGAGTCGTCTGAGCAGGACAAAACAGAGCATATATGAGATAATGTTTTCTTATACCTTATAAATCTTCATCAAATAGCTCTTTCTGCTTGTAAAGATATCACACACAAAAGTTTCCCCCTGTGCCCTGTACCATGCTGTGCGTCATAGTATGTTTCCATAGTCTGTTTCCTTGAATGACCTCATGATAAAAAACATATAAAACACATTGGGGTGTGTGGTAACAGGAAAATAACCAGTAGTGGTTTGATGTGTTGAGTTATTGTTACCACCATAATGTCCAATAAATGTACATCTTGAAGTGTGTTAATTAGTTAGTTAATGAATTAATTAATTACTTAGAAAATTGAATGTCATACTTTTTTTATTTACAAGAGGGATGTACTGAAAGTAATACAGAAGTAGACATAGATAATTTGTATATTAACTGACATAAGTCGTTCAGAGTGATGGTAGATTAACTCTTACTTCATACAAAGGTTCATACAAACTCAACATACACTCCCAGTCAAAGGTTTGGACGCACATTCTAATTCCCTGGTCTTTCCTGATTTTTCTTTCTTTCTAAAATATAAAACAATGCCGACAGCGTCCGAAATGTCCTTGATCCTAATCCCCTTTGAACAGTTGATATTGAGATGTGTCTGCTACTTGTGCTCTGTAAAGCTCTAAACTAAGGTGTCGTTAATTAGTGATTTTTGAGGCTGGTAACTCTAAATGCATAAGTTTTGTTCTTGCTTTCCTGGTAAGGTCTTCATGAGATTCATCATTGCTTGATGGGTTTTGCACGATACTGTTTTTAATAACAACTGACTGTTGCTGTTGTTGCTTAATTACTTAATTCCATATGTGTAATTTCATAGTTTTGAAATCTATTTTATATTCTACAATGTAGAAAATTAATCACTAACCCAAAACCATTGACTTGGAAGATGTCTCCAAATTTTTGACTGGTATTTTAGTCTCTGTCACAAGCAATGCTTTTGCACCATCGTTAAACCTCTTGAATCCTGTTTGAAATCTTCTTTGTCGCAGTTGATAGTCTCTGAATGCGTGGGTTGTCTTTTATGCTGGTTTTCCGTTTTTCAACCTTAAACTTTAAACATCGATCTGTGCACATTGACTGTGAAGACGAGACAAAACTAGACAAGACTGTGTTAAGTAGTACCTTTGTATAGAGTAAGAGCTACTCTGCCAACATGTGCAATTTAAACAACCTACATCAGTTATTTAAAAAATAAATACATGGCCACTTTTGCATTACTTTTGCATTACTTTCAGTGGAATCTCCATGAAAAAAGTTAGTCCTGGTTAGCACTAACATTATAACAGCTAGAAACTATTTCTTATCCTTTCACTTCTTTTCTTCTTGAAGTTCATTTATTCATTCTTCTTGAGTAACAGCTCTATCCTGGTCTAGTCATGGTGCATCCCATACAGTACCAGGAACACATGGTGGGAGAATTCATCCCATCACAACGTCAATCCATTGTCTCTTGAAATGAATAAGACAAATAAATAAAAATGCAGCTTTACATAAGTAAGCACAAGGTGTTCTTGTGTCTAAAACACCACTGACCAGCCTGATCTTCGCTGTTACCTCTAGAGCTGACATCAATAAGCAACGTAAATGTTTTGGGTGTTTCAGAGAGAAGTTTGCCCAGTACCTCAGGTCTCAGGTGCTAGACAGCCAGGGCCGTACCCTAAAAGACGTGAAGTCCTCGTTCTACCACCACCTCACCCAACTGGCATGGGTGCCTGCCTACAAGCCCACACAGGATGGGAGAAAATGTGTGGAATACTTAATTCCAAACAGGGTGTATCTCTTTTCTGACAAAGTACACAGTCTGTTGGGATCCCACGTCTGTTACGTCACACTGAGTCCAAGTGAATTCTCCAGAGCTATAGGTAAGCAGGTGTCTACATGTCCTTCTGCTCACAAAATGATATGAGAGTACGGTATGTAAGAGTTGTTTGTTGGAGGCTTGTCCTTTTTCCATTTGAAAAATTAATGAGGACTGTCCTAACTGTGTTTAACGTACAGGGATGAGACACACTGTTCAGGTCGATGAGATAGTCAGCTACTTGAAACGCTGGTGTACGAAGGAGTGTGATGGCGGCGAGGCAGAAGGAGCCGATTTTACCACGACCATACAGCATATCCACTCCGTGTACCGCTACTTGCAAACAGAGTGCTCTTTCGCACAGCTAAAAGAACTCTTCCAGCAATCACCTGCTGTCTTCATAGAGTACGACAGGTCAGAGAGCGAGAACTACGCTATCAAATACACATTTTGTTTCTTTCGAAAAGAATCACAATGATATTAGAAGTGATACAATGGATAAAGGAAGTGTATCCTTGTCTCTAAAAGCTAGTGTGTGTCTTCAGGAAGGACGATTGGACTTCAGGACACTTCTACCATCTCAAGGACGTGTGCTGGCGAGATCCCACTGAAATGTTTGTCAGGTACAAGGAGCTGATCCGTAAGCCAGACAGCGGGGTCCAGGAACCTAAACTATTGGCTCCATTTTACAGCAAACTGACGCAAATGGAAGAACTATTTAAGGTGAGTTTCGGCCAGCTTTTGTGCAATTCTGCTTTGAAAGAACTGAAATTGGATGCATTTTGTTTATTCACATTCCATGTGAAAGTATTTCGTATTTTGTTTTAGCAGACGTTAAAAGTGGATCGCAATCCATCCATGAAGCAGTATGTGGACCTTTTGGGGGTTGTGTGTGAATCTTCGCCGATTCCCTCAGCAGAGGTGCTTCAGGATATCTCCATCATTTTTGCCAGACTGGGTGGGTGTTTTTTTTTTTTTTTTTTTTAATGTAGTACTCACACTTTGCTCTACAGCTCTTACTTAATGCAATACAGCTGATAATTTGTGTTTTGTTCTTTCGAACAAAAGCCGAAAAATGTAAACAACCTACATACTCAGAGCAAGATCAAGACTTTGAATTGAACCAGGACTACTGCAGATCGCTGAAAAGTAAGAGCTATTTATTTAGGTTTATTGTAGGTGTTTATTAATCTCGTGTCCCCTTAAACATCAAGCAATTTGACATGACTTGTATAATGTATAATTTTTGCCAGGGATGGTGTCTCCTATGAAGGTGTTTCCTACCAAGACACAGGGTTGGGTTATGCTGGCCCGGAAACCTATGATAGCAGACAACCCAAGCCTGGAGAAGATCTTCAAATCTCACGGTGAAGTATGTCTACTCAACCTGCCCAAGGCTCAGAAGAAAACAGCCAACAGACTTAAACCAAACCCAAAAGGTAGTCCGCTGATACAGCACATGTTTATTTGAAAGTGTATTATGGAATTTTCATATTGAAAGTAGAGTATAATAAATGCTGGGTGTGAAATATATTTCCCAAAGGTAAGCTGCATGAAGAGAAGCTGGCCTTCAGCGAGGGAGACCGAGAGCTGTTCCTGGAGATCTGCGGAGTGAAGAAGCTCTCACAGTGTGTCACCACCGAACCCCAGACGGAGAACTACAGGCCATGTCCAGCTATGCAGAACCTGGTGCGTGACCTCATCCCGTATATCCAGAGGTTCATCTACTACCACGACGAGCTCTGCGAAATATACGAAGACCTGAAAGAAAGCGGGATAGCCCAGGAGATCAAAGCACTTAGCTTCGGTCAGGTAAGCATGCGCCATCTTCTTGTTCACAACATCCTAGTTACGAAATGTGCAGTTCCTGACTCGGCTGCAGTGCCTGCTGAGTCATTGCTGGCTGTTGCATCATGTCCTTATAGTGAAGGACTGAAGAGAGATTCTTTTTTTTTCTTCTTTTTTTTTCTTCTTTTTTTTTAATACAGGTGGGAAAGCTTTATATTTATTACCGTCTAGAACAGCCAGATGAGAACCCCATTGTAGAGAGCGAGGACATCATATGTCTTCTGAAAGACAGGAAAGAGTTGTACATTCAGAAAGACCATCTGTCATCTAAAATGGCCATCTGCAGGTATTTGTCGGATAATGTCTTTTTTTTTTTTTTTTTTTTTAAGACCAGAGGACTGGTTTGCAGCTAATGTGTTGCTCTGATTGCAGAGAGCTGGTGAAATTGTTCACCACCGAGAAAAGCTTTGTGGAGGAACTGAAACACTTTCTCGAGGAACTTGTTATGCGCATCAAAGTAAGCACCTTCACTACACTCACTGTAGGAGATGTAGTAAAGTACCTATGTAGCATGTTTTAAGGCATCTTTAAGCACACTGATTGCTGGGTTTACTTCTGTCTCTTTTTCCAACATGATTTTTGCAGGCAAGGCAGGGTTAAAAATAAAAATATATATTTTCATGTTTTGTTACTTTGCCAGCATAAATGTCCTGTTAAAATTCTTGGTCTTCAACACTCCTGGCTCTTCTTCAGCTTCTTCATCTTTATTAGTACAACCAGAATTTAATCTTAAGGCAACATTCACACCCGAACACAGGCAGTTAAAAATATAAGCAGAATCTGGCTTCTGGTTAACCCGTGTAGGTAGCAAATGTAGAAGGTCGAGTTCAACCCATAATGACGAGCTTCCGATTCTTCAGTCCTGTAGAAAAGTTTTTCCTTAGCTGGATATCTGGTACGTCAGTACACAGATGAGTCACTGCTCTAGAGATGCCGTGCAACAGTGGGTTATGTCTCTCGGGAATGGGTCACAGTCACCTGGCAACTGGAACTGATTGAACACGCCTAAAGACATTTCTAATTATCACATCAGGAGGCCAGAGAAGAAAATGTCTGAAGGAGATAATTTGTTTAATGTGACTGGGCGTGAATGATACAGTAGCATGAAGGACTGCGTCCTCCTTATTCATGGCAGAGGTCTGGCAAAATCGTTATCAGATTTAGCCTCGCATTCAAAATCGAACAACCTTTCAACCTGGAAAAAGAATTGTAAAACCAGTTTGTTTTATTGTCATTTAGGATGCAGATTCTTTGAAACGATTACTGGATAATAAAGACATCCAGGAGCTTCCCGAGGACGAAGAGCGATGGGAGGTTCCGGCACCACGGGAGAGACCTGAACCCATGAGTAAGCTCCAGGCCTGGTTGCGAATAACATCTATAGGGTATCTGTAGGATATAGTGGCACGAGGTCACATGTTTGTTCCCCTGATGTTTTTATTTGGTGTTGAAGTCTCAGAGGCGGGGCCACATTTGCAGTTCTGACATGCACCGCTGCTTTAATCTCAGCATCCAGAACACTGTTATTTTCCTTCATCTTCTATTCATGTGTTGCACGCACATGGACACACAGGCTGTGTGGCGTGCTCATATGCTAATAGGGATTTGTTGGGTGCAGTGCTCACTGACATGAAAGAGCAGCTGTTACTAGGGCGGAAGGAGTGCAGAGGAAGGAGGGAATCATCCCTGCTCATGCTTTCCTCCTGACAGGAATCAATAACCATCTCACACACACAGACATACACATGCATTTCATTACTCAAGGACACAGTTTAGATAATAAGCCCTTGTTTTCTTTAACACAAAGTATTTATTGCTGCTTGGCTTTTTTCCTTTCCTTTTTATCGTTAGACCTTTTTTCAAGAAGCTCATCCGAAACCACAAGTGCACATGAAGTAATGATAAGCACAGACAAGGAGGAGGAGGAGAAGGAGGAGGATGATAAGCTGCACTGCTGGCCTCCTAAAGCATCGATCAGCAAAACAGGACTCAGAAGCACAGGTGCATGCAGAGTCTCTGTCTGTCTGCAGTAGATACATAGGAAGAAGTTCCAGTTCCATAAACCCCACATGCTATACTGTAGCTAATACTGAAGATATTATTAATTCAAACTGCATTCTTAAAGTCAAATGTACCAGGACTACATAAAGTGCAAATAGAGCAACAATTTATTTTCTTCCCTCGTGTGTACACAGGAAAAGGAAGCCAGGCAGTGGAGGCAGTAATGAAGATGTGGCCTCCACCAGCACCTCCAAGCTCTTCAGCTCCTCCCGTTTCTCCTGCACCTTCTGCTCACTGGAGCTCTGGAGCTGAGCGGAACACTCAGGAAAATACGGCAGGATTCCAGACGCACAGAGAGCCAGGCGCTCCAGGTCTTCAGGGATTTCAGGGACCCAGGTCAAGCGGAAGCATCCCTCACACAGAAGGTTGGTGCTTGTGTAAGAAGATGACAAGGTCAAGAGCAGAATAATTTTTTTTCTTCCCAATGTTTTAAGATTAAATAATGATAATTAAGATATTAAATAATGTGTGATACTTTACGGTGGTGGCTTAAAGTTTTAAGCCAATGTAATAATCTCTAAACAGGTTATTTCACTACTTATTTCTATCTGGCTGAAGAGTTGTGCTAATTAACTAAAAATGTAGTGAAAACCCGGCTTTGTGACAATACAGTCATGGTCTGGGTCATCTCCAGACCTAAACCCAATAAAAAACTGTTGGATGATAGTGGACAAGGCAGGAGTAGTCAAAAAACCATCCACTGCACATGATTTCAGAAAGCAATCAAGCAGTGAGGATTGAGTGAATAACACCAGAGTACTGCAGACGTCTGTTTGACTCAAAAATAAACTACTTCATACTAAGTATTGATTGTTGTATAGCACTTTCTTTACATAAATAACTAATTATTCTTATTATTATGATTGTCCTTATTTTAGAATTTTGAGAATGTGATTAAAACATTGAATTTACCCTTGGTCTCAATATTTTTGCCTACCACTTTATGATAATTTTTATGTGTACATGTGATAAAATAAAAAAGATTACTAAAAGTGTCTTAGTACAAAACCTAACTTTTCCATGGTGATTACTTAAAAAACTCTTTCTAATATTTTTTTTATTATTATTATATAGACCAAACAGCCAAAGTTTCTGTGCTGGTGGTCAATGGTGGTGATGTTCCTAATGGAGCCCAAGCTGGCTCCAGTGTGGCTCCTGAAGAGCAAGCTGAGGTCAGTGTGGACAAGCCAGAGAGCACAAGCATTCCATCTTCAGCTGGCGAACAACAACCCTCAGAGGAGTATGTTTTTTTTCTGTTTTCATCTTACTTAATGGAAGATCCATTCTCTGTCATGCCTTTGTCATTTTTGCCTGTTATGACATTTCGCCAATTTTGTCATTGTTTTTCTGTATTTAGGTTTCAAAAACCATTCCAGCCCCCAGAAGTCATGGCAAGCCAGTTCCAGGGAAACGTTGTTCACCGTCCACCCATGCCACTGGAGAGTGCAGTATGGACCAAACCGACAGCTGGAGAAGCAGTGCTGGAGGACCTTGCCCTAGACTTCAGTTTGCCCAACTCTCTACAGGTATTAAATGCTTACGATGACAACGAGGATATTGGGCGATGGGGAGAGCAGCTGGTCTACTCCTTCCTCAACCGTTGGCGAGAAAGCGGAGAAGGGCCACGAGAGATCGCCTGGTCCAACGAAAAGGGTGAGAGCGGCCAACCATACGATTTCAAACTGATCTTTCCAACCGGCAGTAACATCACGCGAGAGGTGTATGTGGAAGTCAAGACAACGATCAAGCAGGAGAAGCACTTTATTCACATGTCGGCCAACGAGATCGACTTTGCACTGAAGGAGAAGGAGAAGTATCACATATACAGAGTGTACGGCGCAGGAAATTCAAATCTCACTCGTCTCTGTCGGATCAAGAATCTGGCCCAGCATCTGCATTCCAAAACACTGGAATTGTTTTTATTTGTGTAAAGTTAAAAATATTGTCGTCGTAGCTGAGAGTAGTTAAGGCATTGGACTAAGGTTTGGAAGGTCCCAGGTTCAAACCCCATGACCATCAAGTTGTCCCTTGTTGGCCCTTGCGCAATGCCTTCAACTGCTTCTATGGATAATGAAATTAAAATGTAAGTCGCTCTGGATAATAGTGTCTGCCAATTGCGATGTTTAAAATTGTTAGTTGTCTAATTTAATTTTGCACTACTGACTTGCACTGTCTAGATGGTTATTAATATGCATCTTTTTGTTCTGGTTTTAGTGAGATATTTTATACTTCTCTGACTTGTTCTTCAAAGTCCTTTATACATTTTCCAATACGAATTGCTAATTTGTTACATGTTTTATTTTAGATGTTTTAAAGTTGAAATGTTAGTTTATGCACATAACTTTTATCTGTATTAAAAAATAATAATAAACCAGAAATGACAAATAAATGATTCACTATTCATTACTCCATGCACATAGACCCCAGAGAAAGACTCCTGGAAATGCAAGGCGACAGCAAGCACATACAGTATAGAAAAAAACATAGAAAACAGTGTTGACTTTCTCTCACTCAATCACTCATTCATCATCCCTGGTATACAGGGTCGTGGGGGCCTGGAGCCTATCCCAGGAGACTTAGGGCACAAGGTGGGGTACAACCTGGACAAGGTGCCAATCCATCACCGGATACACATTCACACACACTATGGGTAATTTAGGAAAGCCAATTAGCCTTTTCTGCATGTATATGGACTGTGGGAGAACATGCACACAGGCCTGAGATGGGAATCGAACCCTCCACCCTGGAGGTGCACATTCACTCACTCATTGTCTATACCACTTTATCCTGTATTCAGGGTCGCGGAGTTCCTGGAGCCTATCCCAAGAGACTTAGGGGTGGGATACAATCATCGCAGGGCACACACACACACTACGGACGATTTTGGAACGCAATTAGCCTAATTTACATGTCGTTGGACTGTGGGAGGAAACCAGAGTACCTGGAGGAAACCCACCAAGCACTGGGAGAACATGCAAACTCCATGCACACAGAGATGGAATCGAGCCTGGCTGGGAATCGAACCTGAACCCTGGAGGTGCAAAGCGACAGTGCTAACCACTACAGCACCTGGTGCACATACAGTATAGGAATAAAAAAAGTGTGAAAAAAAAGTGCTGCCTTTCTCTGTAAACCTGAATAAGGATGTACATTATTCTGACACCAAACAAACAAAAAAGCGAAAACCTAAAAGTAAAGAATAACACGTTCAGCACACAGACTTCACACCCGGTGCGTTCAGCTGCTCACTGCGTGTCTCTTTTATACAACATCTAAGCAGCCACTGTACTGTGGGGGTCAAGTGGGCGTGGTTTCTACCTGGAAGCCGCACTGCTATTGGCTGATTAAGAAATAGGCGTGGCTTCTGTGAACATTCGGAATCGGAAGCCTTGATGTTGAGCTCGAGAAGGACAATAGCGGCGAAGAGAGAGAGAGAGAGAGGGTGAGAGCGCGCGCGAGACTGCACAGGCTGGAGAGAGAGAGAGAGAGAGAGAACTGAAACACCACAAATGCGGATAGAGGAAAAACATACACACTCCGGTGCTGTGTCTGGGAGAGAAGGGAATGTGAGATGTTTACTGCGTGAACAGACAGGATAAGAAACTCGGACTGATTTAATGGTGAGTGCAAATAATTCCAGATCATGCAAAATATGACTCCTCTAATATAATGGAAATATTATTATTATTTATTTATTTAGAATAACATTATTCATTATTCAGTGCTTTCCTCCAGGAGTGTCAATAGCATGTGTATTTGCTGATGAGAAATAGAAAACCATCCAGTATATATGATGATCTTTGTGCCTGATGTGCTGCATGTCCTAATGGTTTTCTGGAGTGTGTCTCAGTGTGAGATCAGACCTTAATATGAGTGTGTGAAGACAGCTGATCAAGGTCGAGAATGATTCACATTAATAATGAAGAGCCTGTGCCATTGATTGAACAGTAGCGCCTGTCTGTGTTCCTGTCTGCTGGGGTATTAGGGCAGGATGAGTCAATAATATTATTATTATTATTATTATTAATAATAATAATAATAGTAATAGTAATAATAGTAATAATGACCCAGGTCCGAATAATAATAATAATCAGAATTTATAGATATTATGTAGATGAATCTGTTCTAACTGCCAGTACCCCTACAGGCCTGCAACACACTGACACATACACACATACCTATATACATGGCACTGTGTGTGTGTGTGTGTGTGTGTGTGTGTTATTGCTTACAGTCCGAACATGATATGGAAATTCTGTTTTCTTCTTGCCTGCTCATGTCATCGTCTAAATCTTTTTTATTATTATTATATTATATTATATAATTAGTTTTTTTCCTTAAAAGAATTTTTTTTTGCTGTTACTGGAAATCTTTGTTTAATGATGTATTCCAGACACACTTTTTTGTTTTTACAACCGATGTTGCATTTACAGTCATTTATTAATTCAGGGGATGCATAAAAAAAAAAAAAAAAAAAAATATATATATATATATATATATATATATATATATATATATATATATATATATATATATATATATATCAGTCAGATATGATTAGTCAGGTATGCCGATTAGTTAAAGGTTACAATTTTATAGGTTTTATAATTAGATTGTTATTACTTGAGCATTAATGTGTCCTGTACCACATATATGTTTAATGCCTCTTTAAAATTCGCATTGAATCTGCATTTACATTAAAGGTAATTTAAAAAATATATAAATTTCTCATTGTATTAGCATTCATAACCTGCCCTCCTTATAATTATTATTTTTTGTAAACAAAAAAAAATTCAGATTAATATAAAAATATATACAGGTGCATCATGAGCCTATTAGTAGCTGAGTACAGTAATATACTCTATGCTCTAGTTTGCCCCCTAGTGAAATAATAAAAACGTTTAAAAAAATGTAATTTAATTATAGTATAAGATGATTTAGATTTATAACAAATCATATTTATCTATAATAATTAGATAAATCCAGATGCATTTGGTGGGTCAGATTAGAACATGACTGAAGGGATGCTTATCGCTTATGATCTCTGTTCTAGACAGGAGTTTTTAAGTTACACAATATTTAATAAAATTTTATTTGTAGAGAAATTTTTATAATAGTAATTGTCGCAAAGCAGCTTTACAGAGTTAAAAATGTAGAAAAATTAATTATGTATGGGAAAAAGTATAGACTATAATTATTAGTTTGTCCCTGATGAGCAAGACGAGGCTGATGGTGACAAGAAAAAACTCCCTGATAATAGGAAGAAATCTTTATGGGAAACAGTCTGAAAAGTGAATCCATCCTCATTTGGGTGACTGCAGGTAGTATGACCGTAAATAATATGCATTTCATAAGCAAAATATACAAGGAAACAAAAGGTATAAGCTTAAATACAGTTTAGTACCATTTTCTAATAATGGAGGGTTTTAATTTACCTGATTCAACTCCTCAGTCGATCACCGGCTCTACGAGCATGCTAGAGCAGACAGTAATTAAACCAGACTGAAATGGGGCGAAGATGAGCATTGCTCAACTCACGTGTGTGGACCGGTATGGCAGCTAGCAGGAATGATACAGTATGTCCCTAGTCTTCACAGGTGTGTGTCTGCGTGTGCGCATGTTGCTCTGATCCGCTTTTTCACACCCCTGCAGTTTGAACACAAGATGAGAGAGTAGCAGCTTTGCATTAATGATTCAGGAGGTGGATGAGCTTCACAGGATCTCTTCTCCTACTGCACCTTGACTAGCTAAAAAAAAAACATTTGTCTACAGTAAATAAAATGTACAGTGATAGTAAATGTGACTGTTATTGTTTGTGACAATTCAGAATATTCCAAAGAAATTAATTGAATGATAAATTGAAATGTATTAAATAGAAATTTTTTTATATCACCAACAGTA
The DNA here is from genome assembly GCA_030522415.1 of Channallabes apus. Lineage (NCBI taxonomy): Eukaryota > Metazoa > Chordata > Actinopteri > Siluriformes > Clariidae > Channallabes > Channallabes apus. The sequence goes on from CM060104.1 coordinate 49,600,757, forward strand.
CTACTAATGCTAATTTGACATTTCTGATATTATTCAGAAATTTATTTTTTTTCTTTGTTAATCACATGGCTGCGTACTGGAATCATTCTATACATTTGTCTGTGTTCGTTTGGAAAGGATTAGTTTCAGCTTATGTAACACTCTGAATCATTGGAAGAATGAAAACTTAGCACATCAGAAAGCCTCGGGGTGAACAGGTTCGTAATCAATCCTTCGAACATTTCCAGTGTTCAATGATTGAATCAATGTCGTATCATTTGAAACCTGCCTGCACATGTGTATTGGATCTCTGATTCAAAACACTACATTTCTGTAGATACTGTAATCCCCCTTCTAACATCCAGCGTAAGAACGGTTTTTAGTGCTGCCCTTTTGGGAGGATTTAGTCGTGTTAAATGCTCTTGTTTTGGTCTCAAGCAAATTTAATGACGCATTTTGTGTGGCTGAACATCTGGGAGTCCGGCAATGCCGCACCTGTACTCTCAGTAACGTTTCATACCAAAGGCGACATGCTGCCTCGGTGACTCTGAGACATAAAGCCAGTGGACATTGTTATGCTTGGCTTCGAAGGAATGCTGGACGGGCAGCACTACGTGGTAATGTGCAGAGTGGTGTGTTGTTGTCACACTTTTAACTCATGTGGTCATTGTTTCTTTTCACTCCACTGCTACATATTTTCATAGTGTGCGTGAAATATATTGTCCAGGTTCACCTCAACACGTAGCGATAGTGTTTCCAGCACAACCTCTGATGAATCAGCATGCGGAACAATGTCAAAGTTCTGCGGATGTTTTTTAGACAACCTCATGGAAGTTAAGGCTCCTTTTATTTGAATGAATGATGGCTGTCTCTTTTTTCTTTTTGTTTTAGGGGACCATGTTGGAAGAGTTGTGGATAAACATCCCTAAAACCCCAAGAAGAACCTTGTACCTCGAGTATAGTTGTGATGGGCTAAAGGTTTTTTTCTTAATGCTTTTTATTTTCCCCTCTTAGATCAGAAAGGTTGACTGCGGCAATAAAGACATACAAGTTGCAGAAGAGACGGTAGACAGGAGCTCACTGGACTTTTTAAAGAGATCAATGTGCTAAGCCTGCTTACCTTTCTGATGGGACTGTTGGCTTCCCTAAGCAGTATTTTTCAGGGGTAGTGCGAGTTTCCTGCTTGACTCGCTAAAACTTGTGATGTTGAGCTCTCTTGTAGTAATCTCTACTGTGTGTGTGTGTGCGTGGTGTTGCACAATGAGCCTGGGTTTCTCTGTGCTGTCACATATCTTGTATGCTTGATCACCAAACGGTACAGAGTGGGGCATTTCACTGTGAAACATCTCAAGGTGCAAGAACACAGTGAATGCCTCGGGCCTTTTCAAGACCGCAAACAGCACATAGCTTGGTGGGTGATCCCACCGTGTGTCCGTGAACATCAACCACTACACCATGTGCCTCTGGCTGGAGCATTCAATCCACGCGCCTGCAGGTGGTATACACCGCAGCTTGGGAAAAAACCCACAAGTTTGTTTGCTATCAGCAGGGATAGATGGGATATACGAGGGTGAGTCAAAAATGATGCTGTAGCATTTATTTTAATTAACTTTTAAAAAGGACAAATACATAATGTTTGACATAATCTACTTGGGCGGCACGGTGGTGTAGTGGTTAGCACTGTCGCCTTGCACCGCCAGGGTCTGGGTTCGATTCCCCGGCCAGGCTCGATTCCAGTCTCTGTGTGCATGGAGTTTGCATGTTCTCCCCGTGCTTGGTGGGTTTCCTCCCACAGTCCAAAGATATGCAGATTAGGCTAATTGGCGTTCCTAAAATTGCCCGTAGTGAGTGATTGGGTGTGTGAGTGTGTGTATGTGTGTGTGCCCTGCGGTGGATTGGCACCCTGTCCAGGGTGTACCCCGCCTAGTGCCCGAAGTCTCCTGGGATAGGCTCCAGGTCCCCCGCGACCCTGAACACAGGATTAAGCGGTATAGAAAATGAATGAATGAATGAATAATCTACTTGCTTTTCATCTGACAACAAGCATTAGTATCCTCTCATGGAAAAAAAGGTTTTAGGCTGAATGCACCACTGTCTTCACTTCTTCATCGGAAGTGAATCTTCTTCCTCATAAGCTGCTTGTGCCCTATGAAACTCCCTTGGATAGCAGTCCTTTGTGTTTAATCCGAAGTTTAGGCTTCAGCTCTTCAATAAGCGCCTCACTATAACCAGCAATCTTGATTGTTGAACCTTTTTCCTGATTATGTTCCAATACTGGCCCTTGAGGGTCTCAGAAAACTGTATGCATCCATTTTCCAGCTGATGGTTGAGCAAATTCTGATCGCAGATATCTAAACGCTTCTGTTTATGATCTTTTGTGAGTTGTTTCGTCACCAGGTACTCCCTCAGACCATAAAAAACAGTCACTGCAATCTGTTCTTCCTTCATGGAAATAATAAGTGATCAAATTATCTAAAAAAAGCAATTTTCATGTTCACACTTGCACAGTGGTGACTAGGGAGACAGCAGCCTAAGAGGCCAGCAGAAGGTTTAATATAACCCAGAGTGTGGATAGTTTGACTCACCCTCGTGTAATGTGGTTATTGAGAAGCTCTGTGGTGATGTTCTTGGTGATGGCTTTTCTCAGTGTGATTTTGTCTGGATTTTGTCACGTACAATAGTGCACAACCACCGCAGTCTATTCATGTCTCTGGGCTTCAATCACCACTCAGTGATGAAGAGAGACACAAGGGAACCAGCAGTACAGGCTGATGGGATTTTCAGAGTGGTTGTACTCATCTTAGTGTCCCAGCATTACACTTTTGTAGCAGGCTGTAAGTCTTGCAGTTGCAAAACTGGGAAACAGCAAAGCTCGAGTGACATAAATATTGTAGTAAGAAAGCTGCTCACAGGAGCCGAGAGACTCGAGCCCAGCCAGTGTGTTCCTTGTGTTATTATCCCCAGCCTGGGTTTCCAATTCAGTGACAAGTGCAATGTCAAATAAATAGAGAAGTGACTGGAACAGGCTCTTATATAAGGGTAGTACAGTCACACGTTTCGGGATTCTTTTTTTGTGTGTTTTATTTTTAGCCACCTCATTTTTTTCTCATCTTCCTGTTCTGTTCAACTAATTTGCATCTCAGTGCTACCCAAGAATCTTAATTCTATTAATAGTATACAGTACATCATTCTCATGATTCAATAATACAGTAAAGTGTGGTAGTCATACGCCATGCATGATGCAACTGCCTTTTTAGGATGGTCAGTGCACGGAACACTATAATGAATAGACACTACTGTATATTGCCAGAAGTAATCGCCCACCTGCTTCACATGCATATGAACATAAGTAACACCCAATTCTTAATCCATGGGGTTTCATATGAAGTTGCATCTATAATAGCTTCACCTCTTCTGGGAAGGCTTTCTAAAACGTTTACGAGTGTGTTCATGGGACTTTTTGAACATTCTTCCAGCAGTACATTTGGATGAGAAGGCCTGGCTCACAGTCTCCGCTCTAATTCATTCCGAAGGTCTTCTGTCGGGTTGAGGTCAGGACTCTTGCACGCACGCCAGTCAAGTTCTTCCACACCAAACTCGCTCATCCATGTCTTTATAGACCTTGCTTTGTGCACGGGTGCGCAGTCATGTTGGAACAGAAAGGGTCCATCCCCAAACTGTTCCTAGAAAGTTGGGAGCATGAAATTGCCCAAAATGTCTTGGTAATGTATGCTGAAGCATTAACACTTCCATTACTGCATTAATGTGCTTCTGGACGCACTCTTAAACCTTAGTGAAAAGCCGTCTCAGAAGAGTTGAAGCTGTTATAGCTGCAAATGGCGGGACAATATCATATTACAACCTATGGTTTAAGAATTGGATGTTACTCAAGTTCATGTGCATGTGATGCACCAACAAATACTTTTTGCAATATAGTGTATATTGATGAAAGGCATAAGCATACAGAGTTTCTATGGAACCCAGTGAGGTTTGACCAAGGCCAAAAACCTGGCACTCAGGTCTGTTTTTTTTTTTTCTTCTTTCTTTCTTTTGGTTGCAGCACATTCTCCACAATTCACAATGAATAGATTGAAAAAAACACCAGCTGGCCAAATTGAAATGATATTGAAAGTGTAACAGAAGCAACTAATACCAATTTAACTGTCAGTAATTAAGTAAAATAAATTATATTTATATAATATAATATACCCTCCAGGGTCCGGGTTCGATTCCCCGGCCAGGCTCGATTCCCGTCTCTGTGTGCATGGAGTTTGCATGTTCTCCCCGTGCTTGGTGGGTTTCCTCCGGGTACTCCGGTTTCCTCCCACAGTCCAAAGACATGCAGATTAGGCTAATTGGCGTTCCCAAATTGCCCATAGTGTGTGAATGAGTGTGTGTATGTGTGTGTGTGTGTGCTCTGCGATGGATTGGCATGCTGTCCAGGGTGTAGTCTGCCTTGTGCCCAGAGTCTCCTGGGATAGGCTCCAGGTCCTATATATATATATATATATATATGTTCTTATCTAAGAAATTACAGCCAAGATGGATAGAGAAAAGAGAACAAGATCTGTTCTTTACCAAGACTGGTTTCTAGAACAAAAAATTTAAGAGATGAGCAGATCACTATTCAAGAATGGAAAGTAGAAAAAAACAACAACCCTTGAAACAAACTACACAAACTACCAGCAGTGATATTGATTAAGTGATAATGAGGATTTAGTGCCAGGAACCATGTGCACCTGTCACCTAAGTTTGAGACTCGTCGACTTAAATCTTCCGTCAAAGTCATATTCAAGCTGTAGCCACTGCACAGTTAAGTCAATGCTGCAGACATCATCCAAATTAAACAAGTACTAAACCATTTCTTTTGAACTATTTCAACGGCTTGTAATATAATCCTGTAATGCATAATCTTGAATAAAATAATTTCCCACAGATGCAGAAGAGACATGCATCCTGTAACTGTTTAATTTAAAGACACGCGTGCTGACCTTGTGTTTGACCTTTTGAGCCACACTGCTCCAGCTTCCGTTTTATTGCGGCGCTCTGAGAGTGCAGAGAGCAGAGTGCCGGTGTGAATATGTCGGATTGCTGCACAGCTCTCAAAGCTGACCTCCTAAATCCTTGCTTTCCCCGTTGTTGGATTGCTCTCCTGACGTAAGAGAAATATTTGAACCGGATTCACAAAGTGGGACAGTGTGCCTGTGATAAGATGACAAGGGAGAGTAATTGGACATGACACATCGCATAAGAGTACACGGACAGGAGGTGCGGCTCTACACTGTAACCTGTAGTGCAAACTAAGCATTCTCGATCTGCCGGCAGTAACAAATGCTCCTCTGTGTTTACATCCGCCGCAGTGCTATGAAGAGAGAGAGAGAGAGAGAGAGAGAGAGAGGTGCTTACCATCACAGTTATAACAGGATTAGGTTATATACTCAGTGAAAAACAGAGGTCAAAAGGATAAGTACAGGGTTTGTGTGCTGTTTCTGTTCACTGAAATTATGTGCAGTTATGTAAAACTCATTAAACTGTAATGGTTCATTCTTACAACCTCAAACAGTGGCAGTCTGCTGTGAAGTGTAATGCAGTTTCCTTTGAAGAATGAAAGACGTTCAGTTGCAGTCTTGCGTGACAGAAACTGCTGCTATTTCGAGCAATGCTGTATAATAAGGACGAACACTGACGGGTTAGATGAGATTATATGAAGTCCTTATCTTCAGAAACCATCTTGCATATCTTCACTCTAATTACTTCGCTTTAGGCAAGTTTCGAGCTGAGAGAATACAAAATGTACAGATAATTAACTGTTCAGTGGACTCTAGGGAATATAAAAAAGTACATCCACGGAATTTTAATTCCCTCTCCGAGCGTGTGTGTATATTATATGTGTGTGTGTGTGCGTGTGTGTGTGTTTGACTGCAGTAACGTTGAGCGCTTGCCAGCACTCTTACCATCCACACCTGCTCCTGTGGAAAAATGAGCTCCTCACCTGTCGTGCCTCGAGTGTCTGTCGACATCCTGGAGGAGCTTCAGCTCTTCGCTGCTCAGAACCTGGAGAAGCTCGAGGTTAACAAGTACTATGAGGTTATCCGGGAGCTCGGCAAAGGCACGTATGGCAAGGTGGACCTGGTTATTCATAAGATCAGAGGTAAGCTATGAACATTAACGCTGTATTAAAACATTTTGAATATTTAAGAATATTCACCTTTTTTTTTGTCTCTCTTGAACCAAGGTACCAAGATGGCACTAAAATTCCTCAAGAAGAAAACCACTAAGCTAAAGAGTTTTCTGAGAGAGTACAGCATCTCACTATACCTCTCCCCGTGTCCCTTTATAATCAACATGTTCGGTATTGCGTTTGAAACAGAGGATTATTACGTGTTTGCACAGGAGTATGCCTTAGCAGGAGATCTCTTTGACATCATTCCTCCACAGGTATTCACAATTCCATCCAAACAATGAATCATTCAGTCTCTGGTGTATGGTATAAGCAGACATTTGTTACTTTTACAGGCTCAAAATTGATCCAATATCCTTATTCTTAATTCTTTGATTCTTTGTTACTTGATGCTCACCACCATCATATTGTAGGTTTAATGGGAGACTTCATAATTTTTAAATTCCAGTTGATGAGAAAATGTTTTCACATTTCTAAGACGAATTTAATTGATTTACCAATACTCACTCACTCACTCATCATCTATACCATTTTATCCTGTGTTCAGGGTTGCGTGGGGCCTGGAGCCTATCCCAGAAGACTTAGACAGGGTGCCAATCCATCGCAGGGCACACACACACTCACACGCTACGGGCAATTTGGGAATGCCGGTTAGCCTAGCATATATGTCTTTGGACTGTGAGAGGAAACCAGAGTACCCACAGAGAAAGGAATCGAGCCTGGTCGGGAATCGAACCTAGACCCTGGAGGTGCAAGGTGACAGTGCTAACCACTACACCACCACGCCACCGATTTACCAATACTGTAGATTTTTTTTTCATTTTCATTTTGGATTGCGTCCTCACTGCTATTATAATAACCTCCACTCTTCTGGGAAGGATTTCCACAAAAGTTTGGATTTGTACTCATTTAATCAAAAGAGCAACAGCGAGTTCAGGTGCTGATGTTAGATAAGGAGGCCCAGGAGTTCAGTCAGCACCCCAGTTCATCCTAAAGGTGGTCAGTGAGTTTGAGAACAGGTTTCTGTGCAGGTCACTTGAGTTCTCCCACTTCAAACTTGGCAAACTGGGTATTCCTGAAACTTGATTTGTGCACAGGAGCATTGTCTCAGTAAAGTCAGTGCTTGGAGATCTCGTCGCATGGATGCCCCGTGTGTCTCTTTGGGATGCGTCTGGTGTCTGGGGATGATTCTCTCTATCTAGAAGACGGTTCTGGCCTCGACTGGTGTTGTCAGCTGTTTCTCTGAGGAGTTGACAGTTCGATAGTTCAGGACTGGAATTTCCTACAAGTCTACCTGAGTCTCCAATAACTACTGGACTCCATATTAACATCAATTAACATCAACTATTATAGCTGAACTGCCTGCCACCTACAGTAACACACTGTATAAATGCAGATAATTTCCTGCTATCTGTTTCACCCAGATGAGGATGGGTTCCCTGTTGAGTCTGGTTCCTCTCAAGGTTTCTTCCTATTACCATCTCAGGGAGTTTTTCCTTGCCACTGTCGCCCTCGGCTTGCTCACCAGGGACTATCTGACCATTTTGATTCATACACATTCACATCTCATACAAACTTAAATAATTATTTTAATTGTGTAAAGCTGCTTTGAGACAATGACAATTGTTAAAAGTGTTATACAAATAAATTAAATTAAATTAATTAAATTAAAGTCGCAATGAAGGGAGATTGTTATGCTACAGCATACCATTGAGTGCTCCAAATTATGTGGCAACAGTTTGTTCAAGACCCACATATGGGTGTTATGATTAGCTGTTTATTTGCTTTTTATTTTTTTAATACTATTTTTATTTCTCTTGATTTAATCAGGTGGGACTTCCGGAGCCTGTGGCCAAGCGTTGTGTCCACCAGGTGGCCCTTGCCTTGGACTACCTGCACTGTAAGAAGCTGGTGCACCGTGATATCAAGCCAGAAAACGTGCTGCTCTTTGACAGGGAGTGCCGCAGGGTGAAGCTCTCTGATTTTGGCATGGCGCGGTGCGCCGGTTCTGTGGTAAAACGTGTCAGCGGCACTATCCCGTACACAGCTCCTGAGCTGAGCGATGCCTCCCAGCGTGATGGCATCTGTGTGGACTACAGCACAGATGTTTGGGCCTTGGGTGTGCTTCTTTTCTGCATGCTTACTGGTAATTTCCCCTGGGAGAAGGCAGTGCCATCGGATACGTTCTATGACGAGTTCGCCCGCTGGCAGCGAAGGCCATCAGGCACGGTCCCTTCGCAGTGGCGCCGCTTCAGTGATGAGGTGTTAATCATGTTCCGCAAACTACTGGCCCTGGAGAGTGAGCGCCGCTGCTCTGTCAAGGAGGTATTCGCCCATTTTGGCCAACGTTGGATGCTGGATGGAGAAGCAGGAAGAGGCGGGGGAGGAGGACACCACCAGGTGGCGCACAGCTCCTCTTCTTCGGAGGAAGAGCTGCTGGTTGACCGGATGAAACAGCAGACCCTATCACCGGGCAAGAATGGCCCAGTGGATCCGGGAATGGCTGCACACCAATTCAGTTCAGTGTCGACCAACAGCTCGGTGTCATCCACAACCAGCTATGAGCGAATGCCCAGGGACAACGCCACCAACAGCCGAATTCTCGTCACTACACCAATCGAGATTTGTGTGTAGAGCTCACTGCTATACATAACCCAAAAGAAGGCTTCCTTACTAGATAATACATTTTCTCACACCTTCATAAAAGATTAATCACATAAATAAACCATCTTTCAATGGTATTATAACACCGCAGAGTGTGAATGAAGCAAAAAATTAGACACACCCTCTAACTTATTAAGCTGTTTTTGTGATTTTTTTTCACTTTTTCTCCAACAAGGACACATTGCACTCTTTTGAGAAAGATTGTCCCCGGTGGAATTCTTTTTAGAAAGTAAGTGCACAGAAGCTGCAAAATAGACTAATACAATAGTTACACCATGAAAGCAGTTCACCGGTGGAAAAAAAAAAAGCTACACGATGTAATTGAGCACTGATACGGCAGATCAAGACTACCGATTAGGGCTAGACCAAAACATATTCCTTAGCAATATATGATGCAAAAAAAAAAAAAAAAAAAAAAAAAGGCAAAATGGATGTGGACTGGAAGAACTGGATTGGATCTACATTCCTGAACTTGTGTATTGATTCAGATTTTGGTGGAATTGGTGACGTGAAATATTTCTAGAACTTGTATTTGATGTCAAAATACGGAAATGTTTTAAAACACACTAGGGAGAAAAAGGAATGTTGCTTAAAGCGTGTGTGCTTCTGAGTGAATGTGTTTGTGTATTTTATAGTGACTTGAGATTTAGTTATTTAATTTTTCTTTCAATTGTTTGAACTTGATATTCAGAAATATATTTTTTGCAGTTAATTTGTAGGTAATTTAATGATTTACATTTAATTTATTTTGGTACTCTGTTGAAGCGCTTGTGCCAAGCCCAGCTGGCATTGTGCAGCCTCACTACAATGTCTACGACTGTTTCTTCATGACAGCTTTAAAGCAGGATTGTGAAGTGGCACTGAGGTTGGCTGCTTATTGTACTTGGCTCAAAGACGAGACAAGTGGAACAGATCTCATGCCAGTGAGAAAGTGCAGAGTCTAAAGCCAGCTGTCTGTTTTATCAGCCTTCCCCCCCAACTCAGTATTTTAGAAGGATGAAACTATTATGGTGCAGTGGTTAATATTCTGTGTCCTTAAGGTCATGAGTTCAAATACTGAAGGTAGCCAGTACTGCACCGTTAACCCTCAACTGCTTACATATTTGACTAGATTGTGTCTCCTTTGCCACACAAGTAAATGATAAAATAATAATAATAATAATAATAAAAATAACTTTTTTGTTTATATGTACTCTGCACATCCAGTATTACCTTTCACTCTGAGCAAACCCTTAACAACCTCAGAAAGTGCTGACTTTCATGTTCGATTGATCGTAACCAGGTTTGCGATTCCTTGCCGAACAAGCAAGTTGTCGACCAGCGCTCGATGTCAAACCAACATATCTATTTCAAGACTTACAGGTACAAAAGGAAGTATTTTTGCTGATTCTCTGTTGTTTATTTCTATTGTTTTCTTTATAAAGTTCTTACATCTATTTTTTCGTATATTGATTTGAACTTTTACAAGAAACAATCGACAGTGACGTGTACGCAATCACATCTACCAACTGCATGAAACAAGCACCCTAGCTTAGATAACAACAACAAAAAACATTTTGTAAATATGTGAGAAATGTTGTAATGTGAGTTTATTTTGCTGTAGCACAATTTCTTGGGGACTGTTTCAGCACCAGATCAATGTTACAAGACAATTTAGGGCTAAAAAAAAACAAAAAAAAAACACAAAAAAAAGAATCTTAAGGCGGATGATAATTGTTAGTTTTCAATGTTGTATTATTGTGCTGTCATGCTGTTGTTGTTGTGTTTCCGTTTCCTCAAACCATGGATTCCCTGAGAAAAATGTTCCGTAGCGTTCCATGTACAGAAATGACATGATTGAGATGAAATTCAATCAGCTCGGGTTTATACCTCACTGAGAATTGAATTTGATTATTGTTGCACCCCTGAGGGTTGTATGGAATTAATTCAGAATTAGATTTTGTGTTTTGTGTGTATCATTTTTCCCCTCTGCATGAATTTAGGACATGCTGGAGTTGTAAAGAAAAAAAGAAAAACACACACATACATGGTTTAACGTTGTAGTATTACTCCGTAGACATGTAGAAAGCTGGATGGGTGTACTGTAGCAATCTGCACACACACTAGTTTTTCCAATATTTTCTGTGACTACTGAAACAGTAAGACACTGGCTTTATGATGACCCTCATGTGCTCAGGCACACTGATACCCTTTAGTGTCCCGATAAAACACCCACCCTTTCCACAAGAAGAGGAATTGACACAATCAGTGAGTGTTCACTTTGTTACCTAACCAAACCCTGAACTTCTGTCCACTTATGTCTTTGCAATACTACTGTCTTCCTGTAAGGTCAGATTTATTAAATGTAAATCGACATGTGCATCTTTCTGCCTGTGTTTTGTGTTTCTGTAATTCCTACTGTTCACATATTCTTGCTGTACTTTTTATTCCTAGCTATATTTAAGAAAGAAAAAAAAAACACCTGTATTCTCTAACCTACTTGCAGCAGGAGCTCAGTGGTTAAAGTTGTGGCTGGAAGGTCGAGCTGAAATCCCTGAACTTCTGCATGTCTGATTGGCCTTTGAGCAAATCTTCTAACACTCAACTGCTTATGTTCTGCCTCACCTGAACAAATGCAAAAAGATTCATGTAATACAATTAAATCAGATTAGACATACAATTTAGACACAAATAACAGACACACAAACATCCGCGCCTTCAATGTTCCTGTGTGAAATAAATCACGTCTCCGTACTAAACTACGAATCATAAGTGAATAAAAACATCGTAAATCAAAGTGCCAGAGCAGACATAAGACAGCGGTGTGTTAGAGAAAAATAAAAGAAGCCAATTTATTATTTAGCACTGACTGAGTGTTCTTGTAGTCAGTCCTGGATAAATAAATTTCAGGAGTAAAAAACATGACAAACAATGTAAGGCTCAACCCTGAGAATAGGATCTTACAATACACAATACAAGAAATCAATGAGAGAAGAAATCAACACAACAAATACGCACATTTACGTACTTTTCAGCACGGTCGTGTGGTAATATAAAGCTTGTGGAGGACAGAATGTCCTAAATCAACCTTCGTTACAGCAAGACTTGCAGAAATACAATAAAAAAGGACATAGCTAAGAGAAACATGGCACACAACGTGGATGGGGATCGAGTCCGGGGGTCATAAACAAACACTGCAGGATTTTCTCTTCTGTGGTCAAAGAGAAGTGTTAATAAACATGTTCTTTCACAAGTTTCAACATTCATTCCAGCCCCTTGTTTTTGATTTACATAAATCACTCTTGAGATGTATCGCAGGCAATTCGACATTATGAAAAAAAGGAAGGAAATTTAGCATTTTTTTATAACGTTGCTGTGTACGTGACTGAGTTTTGAATGGTTCCATCGCAAATAATAATCTTTTTATAAAATGGCGGTGTTCCACATGTATCAAAGCGGTACATAGTAATATCGACAGCCATTTGAAACAAAACTAAAAGTGCTCCTTTCATTTTATGTCGATTTAATCAAGTTAGTTAAATGTTATTGTGAAATAACTGGCTATTAGATTAACATACCGCCCACAGATCAGATTTCTGATCTGTACCATTCAACCATACACAGCTCACCGGTTAATATGTGCACGATTGTTGCATAGTACCAAGATGCAAGTAGCATTATTGCCGGTACTATTTCATTGTGTTATTGTTGGGTTTCATTCCTTTACTCTGTATTTAATTTCTTTATTTCAAGGGATTGCCAGGTTCAGAAAATTTCGGACTATACTGTCGCCTCAGTCAGGGATACAGGCTTTAACATTGCACTCCCAAGTCCAGTTTGCTCATTCCCCTCTGAAATCACAAGCATACAGGCTGTAAGAATGACTTAAACAAGTAAATAATAATAATTTAAAAAAGTATATTAAAATGGGTGCAAATAGATGACAATGACAGGACAGTTGACCGCCACACTGACATCACGTTGATGTCTGATCTGACTTGCTGCAATAGTTTTGAAATTTTATAGAGAGAAAAAAAAAAAATCCACTGAGGAGTCAGGTTTTTAAATTAACATACAATTGCAGCTCCAAAAAAAAACAACAACAACAACGAAAGCTTACAATTTAATTTAATCCAAATGTAATAAATAAGTTCAAGTTGATTACACAACAAATCCTTGAATTTATTTAACTTTAGTTAGTAGATTGGTTTGTGCTGTGGTTAGATTGAGTAGATACGGCTTATACATTCAGCCCTATAAATGTGCAATTTATTTATTCCAATGGTTTATGCTCTTTATTACTTTTAGAGCAATCCTCCCCGAGAGAGAGAGAGAGAGAGAGAGAGAGAGAGAGAGAGAGAGAGAGAGAGAGAGAGAAGGACAGAGAGAGTCTAGTTCTAGATTATATCCCATAGTGGTCCTTAAGGATACTTCACTGAGGATGTTTTCAGATACTAGGCTTCATCTGTAAACAGCCATGAGCGCGCCAAAGCTGTGCTGACGCATCTGACGTCAACGCTCGGTACGGCTGTCGTTTGGAAGAGAACTTGGTGACAGTGAAGCGGCAGGAGAAAGCATTAAGGTTTGTGGTGTCTGAGTCCCAGAGCAGCTTTTCTGTCAGTTGCCCTTGGAGACAGGCTAGTGGCTGAACCGCAGACAGGATCCTGGTTCTGCAGGAGGACACGAGTGATATATGGTATTAAACACACAACATGCAAACACCTCCAAAATATACATGATGTTTATTGTCATATTGATCATCTAAAACTCATATGTTGGAAACAGTACCCTTGTGTAGCATCTTCTTTATCTGTCACCTGCTCTTATGTTTGTTAGATGATACACCTTTGATGGATTTGTTCTAGAGAGAAAGGAAATGAGGAAAAAGTTGAAAATGTGTATAAACACATAAACCGTACTGCTTCTATGCCTGGTTAATGGTTTGACTTTAAATCTAAGATGAACAGGGGAATATAGTAACACATGAGGATTAAATAATTTAAACTTTTCTTTTTCAGTAACTGATTCATACTGGTCTTAAAATGAACACATTCCTTCCTACACTCATTCACAACTATGAGGAATTCCGTAGAGATGGGGAGAAAAAAAATTTATTCAGTGATATATTATAATTTCTTTTGTGTATCTCTAAAATCAATAAAAAAAATTTCCCCTCAGATTTTCTCCCTAATTTATTTGTGTACAGTTCTTCCCCGTCACTAGGGGCTCCCACATTAAGCTACTACTACCACGCAATCGGGAGGGCAAAAGACTATCACGTGTTTCCTCCGAACCACGGACTGCACGCTTCCGCACTGCACCGATGGGGGCGGCGTAACACACTCGGAGGACAGCGCTATCCGCTCCTTCCGCTTGCGTGATATCACAGACGCCCCTGATTGGCTGTAGAGCACTAAGTGTGGGAGCACAAAGTACCTCTCGTCCCTCCCCTCTGAGAGAGCTCGGCCAGTCAGCTCTCTCTAGTCCTCCAGCTGTGAGAGGTTACAGCATCACCATGGGAAACAAACTCAATGGGATTATAGGGCGAGCACTTTACCACTCGGAGGCGACTCCAAAAGAGTAGCGTAGGTTATATGTTGCAATTCCTCTATGATCCTACAGGTGGTGCACGCTAAACTATTCACGCATTGGTAGACAGCACACCATTCTGTGTGGTAGGAACAAAAAATTTTTTGAGTTTATTTAGTATCTTGTAAAAAAAAACATTTTAAATCAGGATATTCGAATCAGCGCCTTGGTATCGTGATAATATCATATCGGGTTGTCCCTCAAGATGCCTTCCCTAGAATTAGCATAACTAATTCCTGATCCAAGAGCTGTAAAGAGTGGACAACATTCGCTGTACCACTGTACAAACCTAGACCTGTGTATATTCATACAGTAAGTCCAAATAAGTGAGTCTTGTACACCTTATTGTACACAAATATACAATGTAAGGCATAAAAACACCAAACACACATTTTGTGTTTTGGTTATTCATTATGCTCTCGAGACAGCGCCCCCAAATTGTGAGAGAAATCCTGGAGACACAGCGAAGTCAGCTGACCTCATTTAAAGGGAGCCCATGAAGGCGTTGGGAGGAGGACAACACTACACGGTGTTTACTGCGCGCTTGAACAGACAGACGCCATTTTGTCTCAGAGCTGTATTGGACTGTAAACGGCTTTACAGGACAGCCATTTTCTGTCATCGTGCTTGACTGATTCTTTGAAACCGGTGAGGCCGACTCATTTCTCCCGTACCCCCGCACATACAATATACCAGACTTTGGACATTTTTATACATTCACTTACACACTGAAAATATTGTATATAATTGTAAATATTAGTATTTGGATCACTGCAATGTCTATTATTTGAGCGATTTGTTCGCATCTACAGGTGTTCATAGATCCGTTGTCTGTTTGTATCTGCAGAAATTCGTAACTCGGGAACTTACTGTACTTATATTACATTAAAGATGAATCACATGCATGGTGATTAAAAGCAATGCCATGAAAATTATTTTGTTAAGCTGTGCAACCCTGCCACTTTCCTGTAATACGCAGCCCTGGAGACACAGCAGTTTCAGCGGGACAAGAGGTGTCTGTGTGAGTTGAGTGTAATTCACACTGTATGCAGCAGAGGGCTCTAAAAAATTACTTTGGATGTCTATTCAAAGCTCTAGAAATTAAATCCACTATACCTTGTGCTTTCTGCATTTCATTGAGAAGTTTTCCTCATATAAGACACAACCTGTGGAGAGAAAAGTGAACAATAATGAATAAACGAACAGGTTCAGAACTGCCAATAAAACATCTCTACACCAACTCTAAAAAGATGGAGATGTAAAGGTGCCGTCTAAACTTGGTAGCGAACATTCCTTCGACTTACCGGACAGCTTCCATAAACCTTCATCGACCTTATTTTAATTAATCTGTTCATGCTGAAACACATTCCCTGAGCATTTCAACACCAGCCACCCCCACCCTGTCGAACACATCCTCATTGCTCTGTACCCTCAAGCTTGCACAAGTTTGCTCAGCAAACACAGCCAAAGGTGCAGCTGTTAACAGACACAACACAGCCGTCTCGGCAGGCAGTTGAATCGCTGAGAGTGGCTCGGCATGTCTTTCAAGAAGACCTGTTAAATTGCACGTGGAACAAAAGAGGGGAAACAGCTGTCTGTAATCATCGGTCAAAAGGCACTCACCTGACTGCATTGCACATATGTAGTGATACTTGTTAGGGCAGCCTTTGAAAAAGCAGCCCAATGTTGCTCCCATTTTATGGCAACAGGAGCAAATCTGCAAAGATGCAAATAATAGAACTTGAACATGATAACATAAGCTGCACAAACAGAAGAGATTAAAAGAAACAATGTAGACTTTAGCTACACGCTCGAGTTTCCATCCATTAAGCTAATTTTCAAAAGGACAGCAAGACAAATCGTTACCAATAGCTTCAAAGATTACCTAATCAACAGTTCCTGCCTCTGTTCAAAGTCCAATATATTGTTGTGACTTACTCATGTACGTGACATATGAAGTAATATTGCAAACTCATTGGACATATGACCTCAGACTACATTTCCGCAGCTATCCAGATGTGTGTTGTGTGTTAAAGGTGCAGTCAGTGATTTTAGCAATGTTTTTAAAATGAACAGTTCTGTCACACTTTTTTGGCAACAAAATTGATGAGCAATGGAAAAACTATGTGGATAACAAACATCCAACCAATTAGGAAAAAAAAAAAAAAACACACACCACATCGTTCACTAAAGCTGTCTCTAAAATCACTCACTCATCTTCTATACCGCTTTATCCTGTATTCAGTGTCGCAGGGGGCCTGGAGCCTATCCCAGGAGGCTTAGGGCACGAGGTGGGGTACATCCTGGACAGGGTGCCAATCCATCGCAGGACACTCACACACACATACACTCATTTACACACTACGGGTAATTTAATAACGCCAATTAGTCTAATTAGTCAGGTTTTTGGACTGTGGGAGGAAACCGGAGTACCCGGAGGAAACCCACCAAGCACGGGGAGAACATGCAAACTCCATGCACACAGAGACGGGAATCGAGCCTGGCCGGGAATTGAACCCGGACCCTGGAGGAGCTAGACGACACCACCATGCCCCCGTGTCTAAAATCTATTCATTACAATTTACTATGTTGACGAGAATACTATATAAAAGTCAATAATTAAAGTACCAAGCTGTTTTCTTTTGTTTTTACACTTCATGCCAACATTATGTGAGTTGCTTGTACACTGGATTTACAATGCACTGTGGGTAATGAACTATCCAGTAAATAAATCATGCATTGACAATTCAAACAGAACACAGGATGTAGATGTTGTTCCAGCCTTGGAGGTATGGCTATGCAGGAAATTTTGTCCAAAATTGTCCAACAACCATAAAGGCCAACTTTGTGTTTGGCCAACTATTTTTGTTGACATACTATTAATCATGGTAGGATAAGTCACTGAAGGTAATTACTGGCAGTGGTCAGTTTCCATGGTAACTGAGAAAGTCAGGATGTGGCTGTTAAATACTTAAAGTAGGTGGTTCTTAGCCACTTTTAACTGAGATCAATTTTCACTGACATGGCAGATGACAAACCACAGATTTATTTTTTGCTGTTACTCACACACTAAATTCGGCAGATAAAGCCCGTCAACTCGTCTACCTGAGCAATGATTTACCACTTTTTTCGTTTCTTGTTTCTGACAGGTTGCGTAATTAAATGTGTGCAATCCAGGTGGATGGGAACCCTGCACATCTGGAGGGATAAACACGTACCGTCTCCTTTGCCATCTTAACGGCTCGCTCCAGTCCGTAAAGCTTCCCTTTCACGAGAAACACCCCAGCTGACCATATGCCACAGTCCTCATGAAGCCAATACTCGCTGGCTTCTAAGGGCACTATGGGTGGGACATACCAGTCTGTCACAGTGTCTGTTCTGGGTCTCTTAGCTGCGGGGCTGCAAGAAAGCTCACTATTACGACTCCATCTCTGACAGGGCCCTAGAGCAGCTGCCTGCAGCTTGTGATGCGGCTTTCGAGTCCGATTGCTCGATGAATCCGAGTCGCTGGAGTCATCCTCCCTCTGTTCCTGCGGATTAGGAGGCAGCCTTGCTTCAGGCCGGAAACCCTCGGGATAATACGGTCCATGCAAATCACCCAGGTCCATAGCATTAGCAGAGCCTCCGCAAAGGCAGCACACAAGAGCGCCCCTGCACGTGCCCTCCGTAGACACACGGCCGAACTGCAGACATGGCGTAGTGGGCATTTTCCCTGACGCAACTGGTGCAGGCTGCTTCCCTCGGCTCAGCCGGGGATTCTCATCAGGATAGTTAATTACTGTACAGGTAGTATACGTTTTCAGTTCTACGTGAACGAACGGTGAGAAGGTCTCATCTCTCTTTTCCCTTTTCTCTTCTTTA
Organism: Channallabes apus; assembly: GCA_030522415.1. NCBI lineage: Eukaryota > Metazoa > Chordata > Actinopteri > Siluriformes > Clariidae > Channallabes > Channallabes apus. The sequence continues at coordinate 49,619,010 of CM060104.1, forward strand.
TAGCTGACGTATCTCAACTTTATCTCCGGCTCCTGTGGGGAGAACATGGAAGACTGCCCCGCTTTATGCTTTTTCCTTTTCTTTTTAGGGGTATGAACTGTTTTTGCTCTTGCTGAACTTTTGCTGCGCATAGGTGAAGTCTGTTTCTGTGACTGGCTTTTTGTACGTTTGGATGTAGGCAATGCTGTCCTTTTTCCCACCCTTACAGGCGAACTGTTTGACAAATTCTGTCGTTTCTTCGATTTCTTGACATGTTTGATGGGTTTGTGTGATACCGCTGGAGATTGGTTAGCTAGTGAATGTTTTGAAACAGTTTCAGAACATGAGGTAGATATTTTGCTTGAATCTGTGACATCTGTTTCTTCGGACTCTTCCTGTAATTGAGCTGTCTTTTCATTAGTCTCAGTTCCCACCTTCTGATGACATTTCTCCTGTAAAACGTTGCTGTTGTCGTTGTTGTTCCGAAATGACACATCTTGGCTGGATCCCAGACGAGTGGTCTGATCCGGCTGGGCGTCAGAACGCCGACATTTTTTTGCAGAAGAGACATGACTGGATTTGTACCTGGAAGGGAAGATATTCTGAACGATGGCCTCTAACCTCATCCCTCTTCTAGTTCTTGGAGGAAGTTCTTTTCTTACTAGTGTTTCCTTTTTGGCAGACGAACTTCTAGGCGAATGGGTTTTCTTATGCGTCACATCATGTACACGTGTCTCCTCTTTCTGTTTAACCTCGAATAACACCCTGCTCTGTTCGGGCTCTTCTGTCCTGGATGTGTCAACAGCATTTTCTGCTAGTTCAGCACTAATGGTGGTACTTAATGCATCAGGGGCAGAAGATGAATCTCTTTCTTCCGCACTCGTTAGAGGATCATATTCCACTTTACTTAATTCATCTTGCCTAGTGTCTGTTTCTTCAGCAAGAAGGTTCTCTTCACTTTGGGATCCTGCAGTCTGTGGCAAAATGGTTGCATCTTTTACCCCAATCAGGGAGGCAAAGGAGGGTGACACAGAACCATCCAGTGCTGTTATAAAATCTTGATTTAGCGAAACAGCAAGACCTGCAGGTTCCTGATCATCTGGTAAAATAACCGATTCATCAGCTCTAGAGATTAGGAAAAGTACTTCCGGGTTGCCATTCTTGTGCTGATCCACCAAGTTCTCGACATGACCAGGTGGAAAGCTCCCATCAATAGGTCCTGCGTTCCACAAGCTACCAACGGCGCCGTTCTGAATTTCGTCCAGGTTGAGTGGAATCTTGCATTCACCCGGGTTGTTCTGTTGTAAAGTTCTGAGTGTTTCCAGAGCAAGGCTCTCGACATCTTGTATGCCGCCGATGTTGTGTGCCTGCTGGAGATAACAGAGACTTGCGACATTCTCAACAACCTGTGCCGGCGTAACAAAATCGAATGAGCTGGCGCAGGCGGCTAAGCCGACAGGCACGGACACCTGCTGCAGACATCGTTGGTCCATTTCCACACAGAGCGGCGCAGCACCTGCGTCGCTGACCAGTTGGCTGGCATCATACGCGGTAGGGTGAAGGGAAAACGCTTTGCTTATCGGTACACTGTAAATCTGCGAATGCTGCGAGAGTGAGTCATTGGCAGAAAAGACATGGGAACTGGTCACATATGAGAGCGTAACCGTCGTGTTGGAAAGCGCGTTGTCAGGTTGGATCTGCTCACTGGGCTGTAGTGATGGATCGGTCTCGTCTTCTGGAAGCACTGCCCCGTTGCTGGGCCCGGAACTGAGATACCAGCCTGGTGGCTGGACAACATGCAAGGCCTCGATTGAGTTGGTTTTCAAAAGACATTCTTCACTGTTTTTCGTCAGGTCAAAAACGCGAGGAAGGTTGCAGGCGGAGGAGAGTTCCTGAGGCTGTAAACCATCTGAGCTGTCAGAAGGCTGTTCCATATCAGCTGTAACACAAGCACAATATGTGGAAATGTTTTAATAAAGTGCATCAATTAACAAACCATCCATACATCCATCCAATGACACCGACAGTCACACACCCACTCATATTTACGTTTATATTTAGGCATTTGGCAGTGCTTTAAAGTTTCCATCATTAAATACAGGGTTATACTGGGTTGCTAGGTTATTAAATGGATGTAACATAAGTCAAACACTGGTGGGGAAGGTTTTTTTTTTCCTTGGAGGGTTGGTGGGAGGGAAGTTAACCCAAATACATAAGAAACAGATAGTTGTGGAATAAAGACTCGACTGTACGAACATCTAAAGGAAGTTCATTCCAACACCTAGGAGCCAGGACAGAAAAATCTAGATCAGGCTTCATTTAATAGCGGACCGAGTGACAGTTTTATCTCGACCCTGATGCTTTTATGATAAAGAAGAATAATTAATACACCAGTAATCTAGCGCTTTTTCCCTTGAGGTGGGTGCGGCTCTACGCGTCGCTCAACAGAGTCAATCACTGCGAACGTGTTTAGATGAGAAATGTACGGAAGAAACAGATTGAAAGAGTAAAAAAAAAAAAAAAAAGGGAAGTAGACTTTGTGAAGTACACTTAACAACTCTCACACTTCTATTGCAACTCCTTGTACATATTGTACATTTTTCAGCTTAAACTTTACTATATTTGTATAATTTTAATCGTACAGTGTATGGCTGTGTATGTGACAAAATAAAAATTGGAATCTGACTATGAAGCCTGGACTTTCAAATGTAAATGACCAGACCGATATATGTTTATTCTTCCTGCAGAAGGTTTTAAACCAGTTTGTCTCATATGTTCTAAAACATATGCTAATAAAAAACAGTTATGTGTGAGGTGCACATAAAAGGTTCACTGAAGATTGTTTAATGATTGTTGTTTGTAATACTAGGAAATAAACAAGCCCATAAAAATTCAAAATGTCTACTTGATTAATCTAGTTACTGAAAAGTGATGATTACTGAAGTTTAAATTTTAAACCGCTGATTTTTACAGACTTACAATAACTGTCTATATAGATAGATATACATATAGAGAGAGAGGGAGATCTGAATCCGTACATAAACATGAACTCGGACCTTGCCTCAAAGAAAATTTTACACGACCTGACCTTATAAACTTTTTATTTAGGACGCCTGGTCTAGATGCTGTAACAGGCTAATGCTTCAAGCTCTGCTTAGTTTCTGTGTGTAATTAACTCGGTTACCACACAACACTTAACTTCATTAAAGATTATAACAAGCTCACACATCTGGGTGCTCTTATGTTTGTTTTTTTGCTCCCCCTATGACAGCTCCTACAGTTGTCTGTACTAGATTTGTACTGCTCACCCTGATGTCCATCATCAGTACGGATGCACCGAGTTTTAATTTGCACTGGAAGTATCTCCAATACATAAAATATAGTTAAAAATCCTGATAGATTAATGTATTTTCTGAAGAGATTTCCTGAAAAGTCACTTTGAGCAAACAGCAGCCACAACATCTGGTTAGATCTTCACCCAGTTATAACTGGACTTACTGTATGTTATTTTAAGACAAGAAGACAATCATGTCAAATATGTCTCAGGTAAAGTTATTTATTACAAATTTATTAAGCCGAATATCTGAGTTTGATATTAGTGTTCACTTAGTAACACTTATTGAGTTTAGGACATAAAAACTCCACACACGTAAACCAGGTGAGATTTGAACCCTGGAAGTGTTAGGTGACAATGCTAACTATTAAGCCACAATGATGCAAAAAAAATCTATTCAGGGTTTATCCCCATGTCTCACCCGGTGCTTCTGAGATCATTTTAGGATCCGCTATGTCCCTGACCTTGATAAAAAAAATAAGTTACTCAATTTGAACGAATGGGTAGTATTTAATAGAAAGTGCCTCAAGCCTGCGTAAAATACTCTGTATAAGATTAGTACTGCTCTTCATACTGCTCTTAGTGAGTACTATAAAAGAGCAACATCCCTGATAGATAAATGAATTTTCTGAAGATGCATAAAAGGTCACTTTAAGGGTCTGGCTTTGAGGAAACAGCAGCCACAACATCTGGCCAGCTCTTCACCAAAAGGCATGCCCTGCAGGTATTGTTTTAGCCAAGACTAAGACTAGTTTAAACACACACACACACACACAACAAGAAAACAAACATGTCAAATATGTTTCAGGTAAAGTTATAACCAGACAAGTGACAGCTTTATTAAGCTGAATGTCTGATGATGACATCTACCTCGACTACATCCATCACTCTGACAAGCTACATGTGCATTAGTGTTGACATTTGTTCAATTGTATATTTTATTATTATTTATATTATTAGTGATATCACTTTTTGAGTTTTGGACATTAGCAGACTAAAGAGCTGTCAATAAAAAAAAACAGTAAATTAGCAGGCTAATGCTTGTAAGATAACTAGCTCTGCTTGGTTTGGGTGTGTTATTAACTTCGTTACCAAACAACACTTATTTCATTGAAGCTTATAACAAGCTCTCACACATCTTGGTGCTGTTATATATATATATTTTTTTTTTTGTTGTTGTTTTTTGTTCCCCCTATGACAGCTGACTATCCTAGCAACGCATGCTAAGCTAATCCAGTCACTGACGCCAGCTAACTAGCTATATAAAACCTAGCGCGTTAGCGATTCTAAACACCACAAACCTCTGAGAAATCTAATACAGCCTTTTATCAAGCTAACTTATACAGTTTGCGCTGATAAATAACGCTAGTGCTGGTAAACGAGGTTGAGATAGTAGACACACTGGTTCTCCGCATGTGCTAGCTGAAGCTAATGTCTGCTTGTATGTTAGCTATAGCTACAACAAAGAAGCGAGCGGCTACGGTTAAACTTACCCACAAAGAGACGTCGGATTAATACGCGGAATAATGGAATAGTCTAAACCCCATTCCGACACCAATTAACTGATTAGTTTAACAGTAAAAACGTGTATAATAGTGTGCTGATTTTGGGCGAGACAATGGCCAAGTGCTGTGTCCATAGTAAAGCTAAGCTAGCGTTGTCCAAGCTGTGCTAATGTTCAAGCAGTATTGTCAGTGATGAGGCCATTATGGAGCATTATGGGACATGTAGGAAGATTCCACACTGTACAGACTATATATAATTATTATTATTATTATTATTATCATCATTATTATTATTATCATTATCATCATTATAGTATGACTTGCATATTCTCTATTCTCAGTAATACTCTGTATTACACTGAGAATAAATGTTTTCAGATTTGAGCAGGGTGAATTAATCACAAGCTTCATAACCAAGCTTTTTTTTTTTTTTTTAATAATAAAGTCGCCAGAACATGTCAAATAAATTGCAAGTGTTAATATAATAGTCAGGAATATTTTTATTATAAAAAGATATAAACAGTGGAACCTCAGCATATAGCCTCCCATACACATATTCGCTTTAAGAATTTAAAATCTGCAAGAAATTTGCATCGGCATACAAAGCATTAAAAAAAAATTCAGTCTGCAAAAACTGTTTTGAAAGAGTCAACCCACGATACCAAAGTTGCCTTCGACATGCGTTCGAAAGCTGTGATTTTTCTTTCTTTTTTTTTCCTTTTTGTGTAATACAGCGGTACCTCTGCATATGAATTTAATCCAAGCCGGAGGCAAATTCTTAAGGTAAAAAAAAAAAAAAAAAACCCAACACATTTTAAATGTAAAGGCAGTTAATCTATTCAAGCCACACAAAAATATCACCAATTTCAAACACTATAGTTATATATTTTTTGCATATAAAAACAACCAAAGCAAAAATTTCATTCTTAAGGTTGAAAATTTGTATTTGTATCTGTATTTTTGGGTGACTGGAATGGATATTTACATTATTTTGTATGAGAAAATTACAATACACAATACAAATTTTCACGTTAAGAACGCACCTGCCAAACAAATTCAATTCGGTTCCACTGTATTTAAAAACGAAGTCAAGTCTTATGAGCAAATTGTTAAAATATTCATTCTCTATACCACTCATTGTGTAAAAGCCTGGAACCTAGGCACGAGGCAAGGTACATCCTGGACAGGGTGTCAATCCATCATACATACATTCACACATTACAGGAAATTTTAAAATGCCAATTAGAATAATTTGCAGGTCTCTGGACTGTGGAAGGAAACTTGAGTACCTGTAGGAAATCCATCAAGCATGAAGAGAACATGAACACTCCATGCACACAGACCTGAACAAGACTCGAACCCTGGATCCTGGAGGTGAGAGGCCATAATGCGTATCTAGTTTTTAGGCATACATTGTAATGTTTCAAGGAAAAAGTTCAATATTTTGAGGATAAAATAAATAACAATAAAAGAAAAATGAAGATATAAAAAGGAAAAAAAATCTACCTTAAAAATGTATGTGTAATATACATTTAAACAAAAATCATCATATTACAAGAAAAACAAGTCACGATATTTCAAGAACGGTCATAAAATTTGGTGAGGAAAAACACTAATACTATGCAAATGTCTTCTGGCACATCCACTAGTATAAGAACATAAGAATGAAATTACTTAAAAATGTTTTTTTTTTTTTTTTTTTTAAGTAGACAAGTTTGGAGAAAAATTTGTTGAAATAGAAATAGTAAGCATTGGCTTCCAACAAAGTTCCATCACATGAGTTTATTTTTTGCACTTAAAAAACATTATTTTATTCTTGAAATATTATGACTTCTTCCTCAAAATATTTTTTTCTTTTACCCATGACCTTAAAAGCACCATCATGTATCAACTATGTAAATAACCTAAATCCTGGTTAATCATTGGAATGTTTGACACCTATTGCGATTTAAACTGTAAGGCATAACTATTAAATGTACCATTTTTATTCAAACCGAATTATCCAGACTAAACGCAAATAAAGGCACAAAATTTAATTGAAGTTTCTATTAAGATGTTTGACAATATTTAATTACCTATCCTAAAGCTTTAAAAAAAACATACTTAAACTATTGACAATTTCTACATAAATTCCAGACTGCGTATATAACCTGCAATAAATTGTAGCCTTTTGAGATTAAATAATTGCATTGAAATTTTGATTTTGTGCAATTAATTGTTCAGCACCAATTCTGGCATAAAACAAATGATTTTTGGATTTAAAATTACTACAATTTCTTTTAAGAACAGACAAAATGAAGCAGTGCTAGATGGGTACTTGGGAAATAGAGAAAGAAGCCGGAAAATTCCTGGAATAAATATGACGTACCTTTATTACTTGTAATTGTAGCAATGAAGATTTAAAAAAAAAAAATAAATGAATGTGCAGGTGGGACAAACAGTGACCTGGTACTGGTTCTTGTAACCATGCAAACTCATGGTTTCAAACGCACTAAGGCTTTACACAATTGTGAAGGGTAGATCAAGACTCCTCTTTTAAGTCATAACCAGCAGAGAGCCGTATCAAGTGCAGGGCGACAGTGACTACTGTCTGATCAAAACCAAGTGATGTGTCTCTAGATCTTTGTTTCCTGAAAGGTGTCAACAAGGTCTGTAAGTTAGGGACACTGGGTCATGTATAGTGTGTGTATTCAACTACAACACAGGCAAAATACAGGGTGCAAAAATATTTATTGCTAATAAACCTGCTGTCAGTCGGTGTACATTTGTGGTATATTTACAATAGCAACGTATAGAGGAATGGAAATGTGAGTCAAAAAAAACAAACATGACATTTAAATAAATACAAGAGACTGTGACTGAACATCACTAAAGACATTATCAGCTTGAAGGGCAAGACGGGAAAAAGGGGGAAAAAAACAACTCCCAATCAGTGGATTGACCATCATGTTACATAAAGAAACCCTCTATATAAATCTGTTTATATACTTTACACTAGGAAAAAAGCCCCTCCAGATACAAACGTCACGCCTTTAACTGGTCAACATTCAGTAATCTCCATGAACACTTCCAGGTATCAAGTAGTGTTTTTTTGTGTGTATGTGTGTGTTTTTGTTGTGTGTGTTTCACTTTGCCAGCCATCTGATTTCATCAGAATCAACAGGAAGCTGGAGGGAATGTGCATAATCACATCTAGCATAATAAGCACATCTGCAGGTATGATTGTTTCTACTCTTTATTAAGTAAGTGTAATTTGAGTCAATTCATATTTAAATCAATACTTTGGCTATTCACACATACTAGAGTTAAAACAGTAGCTGACACAGTCATGTTTAGTGTATGAATGATAGATGCTTCATTAAAAACAACTATTTACATTAAAGACAATAAAACAAACAAACAAAAAAAGTCACAGTAACTGAAGTGCACAAAATGCAGACTAGAAACATAAAATTCAAACTTCATACCATGATTATAATATGCTGTGTGCCGTGACCAGTGTGTTTCTAAGTGATTAATTACTGGGATAAAATATGGTGGACCTCTATAACATGCAGCAAAGCCAGGCTGAGGCGTCAAGTTTCAGAACTCCTTCGTGTCCTTGTTGTCAAACAAGTGGAGTCTTTGCTCAGCGGTCAAGCCTTCCTTAAGACTCTGAGAAGAAAGCACAGACAGGACAAGGAAGTCATTTATTAATTTTTTTATGAAAGAAAAAAAAAAAAAAACACACAAAAACAGTGATCTCCGTGACATGCTGAACACTTAGTAACATGCTTCTGTGATTGGTGAACTCTTAACGTCCCAGTTAAAAGCTGCTTACTGACATTTAAACTCATACCACAGCTCTGTTAAATCCCTGAACCTAATTAGTCAGAAGACATTGGTTATTTTATTTTAACTAATTTAGGGTGCAATTCCCACCTCGGGTCTGTGTGTGTCTGGAGTTTGTATGGTCTCCTTTTACTTGGTGGGTTTCATCCCACAGTTTAAAGACATTTAGATTAGGCTACTTGGTGTTTCCAAATTGCCTGTAGTGTGCGAGTGAGCGTGCTTTCTTGTCTCTTGTGATAAATTGGCAAACCATCCAGGGTGTACCTCACTTACTGTAGTCCTCCATGTCCCCTGCTATAGGCTCCAGACTCCCTGCCATTCTTAACAGCATAAGCCGTATAAAGAATGAGTGAGTGAGATAATTGAATAGTACCTTTGACAGTTTATTTTAATGTGTTTGGATATATTATCTTTTCTTTAGTAGCAGCTTGGTAAGGCAAACATTCTACATTCTTTAAATTTATCTAAAGATAAATAATGAAAGACAAAATCACGGCTATGATTCTATTTCATAAAGAGTTTTATGACCTTTATGAAAGAAGTTTATAAGTGCTTAACCATTCATAAGTTTTTAAGACAGAGCACTTGACTCTTTCTGGCCTCTCTTGTTGCATCATTAACTCCAATTTGTTTATTAATTTTTTTTGGCTCATTGTTAACTTTAGTTGAGAGGAAACAAGAATACCAGGTGAGGCAGGTCAAACCTTACAGTTTGACCTTTATTAACCTAATGGTTAAACTGCAGAAGTACAAGTGAAATCAAAATCTTTGGAGGGGGGGAAAAAAAAAAAAAAAAAAAAAAAGAACCACTGCTGGAATGGGAACAGCATTACCCCCCCGACTCCAGCACTGATTCATCAACAGTCTTCCCAATTATGGTTTATTTCTTACTTATTTTTTCGGGCCATTTCTCCAGATCTGAAGAGCTCAAAAAGTTGTCTCCAAATGTAGCCATCTACAAATTAATGCCATGAGAGCTTTTTTTTTTTTTTTTTTTTGCAAATGAACATGCATTACACCAGGTTTATGTGACCATACTACACAGTAATACATTCACAGAGCACTTTATTAGGTACACCTATTCACTCATGCAACTCTCTCATCAGCCAATCATGTGGCAGCTGTGCAATGCATGAAAGCATGCAGCTAACAAGGCCAGCAGCTTCAAATAATGCTCACATAAACCATCAGAGTGAGGAGAAAAAATGTGATCGTAGTGATTTTGACCATGGCATGCTTATTGGTGCCAGACAGGCTGGTTTGAATATTTCAGAAACTGATGATCTTCTGGAATTTGCATGCATAAAAGTTATCTACAGTTCAAACAGAAAAGTGCAGTAAAGGAGGGGGGGGGGAAACATTCAATTAGCTTCAGTTTGTTCCGTGGAAAGAAAGTCACTGTTGATGAGAGAGATCAACAGAGACTGGTTAATTTGGTTTGAGCTGAAAGAAAGGCTATAGTAACTACAGAAAACCTTTTGGACAAGAGAGCAGCAGCATGAAAGAGAACCTGAAAAATCTGCAGGATCTGCATGATGCAGTCATGTGAATATGGACCAGAATCTCATAGCAATGTTCACAACACATGGTGGGGTCCATGCCACAAAGAACTGAAACTGTTTTGAAGGCAAAGGAAGGCCCTACCCAGGATTAGTGTAATGTTTCTTATAATGTGTTTGTTTGGTGCATGTTTAATTATGGTAGTACTACCCATCTGCAAAACCAAAAGTCAAACATCTCCAATTACCAAACACTACAGAACTGCCAGGATTAAACAAATATTAATTTTTAATGAACAAGGGATCAGATGTTATGGAGACATTAATCTGTATTTTGTATCTTTACATTATATTTTTACCTCGGGTGGAAAAACTAAATAAAAGAGTCAGAGTCTGCTATTAGTTTATTAACCCACGTCTTACAGCACATCAGTCCATCAACTGTATGTCTTCTGCTCCTGTTTGTCTATCCATTAATCCAACATCAGAAGTAAATAGATGTTCAGCTTTAAGACTTCTAACTATTCTACACCAAGGCACAATTCACAAACAGGGTCAGGGGAGGGAGAGAAAAAAGACCAAAACAAAACAAAAACAGTTCAGGCACACCACTGTGTTAGAGGAGGGAAAGTTCAAAATCACACTTCTCACCATTACTTACCAGGCTTTCTCCTGTAGGGAGCAACACAGAAATGGAATATTACAAGGTGTATGAAACTGTGCTATGAAAAAAACCCACTAATAAGACAATAAAAAGGTTTACAATTTTCAAAGAAGAGCATGCTTTACTTCGTCAATTCAGGTGGCACAATTAGGTTTAGTCTATTCTTAAGCGTTTCACCAGTTGTCCATATAATGCAGATATCTTGGATAGATTTTAGCATTGCCAGTCCAGCTAAGTACAAGTACATGAACGCGTGCATGCACGGTGTCCTGCAATAAATTGGCATCTCATGACCATGTCCACAAAGTGAATGAACTGTTCCTGCTAAAAGATTTGCCTCAGTACTGACTCTGACTCAAGATTTCCATCTTGATCCAAACTAGAGATCAACTCGGCCTGCTTAGGAAATTTCTTTTTCTTTTTTTTTAAATGCCGCCAAGCATGGCAGGATTTGAACTGTATTGCTCAGTAACTTCTGTGAAAGAACCCTATATGGTCAAAATATACTTGCTTTTTTTTTGTTCTTGTCCATTCCACATTTAGTGCTCCTTTGGTGTTATATGAAGTGGTATCAAAAAGTTGAGATTAGCTCTGTTTACAAGCTTTGTTTTTTCACCATATGCCCTCCCTCAGATGCCTTAAACCCTGGTGAGGATTCATTACTGACAGTTGGGGATGAATTCTTGATGCACAATGCCAAGAATGTCTAAGAAGACAAAGAACATGCACTTGGTTGAGGTGCTCGCTTTTTTTGGTTGTGGAGATGATGGGCTGTTCCACTGTGAAGACAGTTGCTTCGTCTCACCAAGTTTCGTAACCGGTAATGAAGGATCATCGGGTCATCCACAACACACTGAGTTCTTGGCAGACTTTGATGTGCTGCTCCTTTTGGGTCAGCAGCCTGGGAACGATCTTGGCAGCAACATGACGAATGTTCAAATCACATGTTAGGATTGCCTAGACTGTTCCATACAACACACCAACAATGGCAGCAATGTTGTGGAATGCAGAATTTCATGTTTGCTCTTTGCTTTAACTTGCTGTCCATGATAAAATAGCAGACGAGGTCACGCACATGGTCAGAATGGCACCAGTTGCATAGCTCCTGACGAACACGCGACAGTGTCTTGTCCAAGTTACTGTGCGTGCAGTCTTGTGCTGCCATCTGTTGGCATGTTACAAAACTAGTCTTGAAACTTTTTGATACCACCCTCGTTCTAACAATATCCAGTTTCTGTAAAGGCTTTTACTGGATTTCGGAGCATGATTGTGTGGTTGTGTTCACTGGTGATGAACATTGAGGCTGGAGGTCAGTCGGCAAGGCAGTCCAGTTAATTTTGGATGTTGCCATGGCGATGCATGTCTTAACAGAACTCACTTTGTGCACAGGGTCATGGTCATACGGGAACATGTTCGAGTCTCCAGTGAAGAAAAATATTAATGTTACAGAATACAAAGACATCACATAAAATTGTCTTCTAACATCTTCGTGGTAGCGGTGCTACTATAGAACACAGCAGATTTTGCAGTGTATTATTTAAGATCGCTTTTGGAAGCATCTCTTCTCCACTCGTCATGGAGTTAAACTTGTGAATACTAAAATGAAGGGAGAGAGATGTCTACCAGAGGAACATTTCGGTTTCAAGACCCGTACCTTTGATCTCATCGTACGCTCGGAGCGTTTTGCAGCTGCGGCAGCCATCTTCAGAATGTCTGGATTGCTCTTTGATTTCATGATATCTGTGAAAAAAAAAAAAAAAAAAAGAGGATGAAACAAGATCCTCTAACTGATTTAGATGAATTGATCAAACAATCAATTGATAAGTATTCCTAATTTCTGGAGTGCTGTATTATAGATCTACTGACTGGGAGGCTCGTTATCTAGGCCATAGAGTCCACTCAAAGGGCTTACCGTATCCACCCCGCTGCACCTCCTCCGGCGTGGGCTCTCCCAGTGCTTCATGGGCCAACTGTAACTGCTCCTTTAGCCGTCCCAGGTCTCGCTCGGCCTTGGCCTTCACAATACTCAGCTCAGTGTAGATGTCCTTGTATTTATCTGTTGCATACTTTTTATCCTAGTGCAAAGGAACCAGATCAGTTCAGCATTTCTTGTTTTCAAGTCTGTGCATTTAAGCTGATATCTAAATACATACTCTTTGGGCGGCTTGTAGTTCATCTTTTAACGAGTTGATCTCCTGCTTCAGATATTGTACTTCTGATTCCTTCACCCTCAGCATGACCTACAAGCAGGAAAATACAGTATCTATTTATCGTGAGTAGCGATAAATTTATTTCACCTCACGTCAATTCAGTGCTTTTAAAGTAAATCTTATTTGTATTAGCAATCCCACAAGGTATTTAATGTAAAGTTCACACCCAGCTAGTGATAATAAAATAGTGTTTGGGTTCATTTAAATATATAATTTCAATGAATAAATTTTACAGTAATTGGGTATAGCAGTACATTTAGTAAGGTCTTCCCCCTTGCACCGAACATGCTCATTTCACATGCTCGGTCATGCCGACTGCGACTCAGGAACAGACAGATAATTAGTTTATTATTTTTATACCGTGCATTTAAATACGAAAATAATCATTTAAGACCCAGAGTTAGGGAAGCAAACACGGTAAATCTAACTGCCTGGATACTAGGGCTGCACAATATATCGAAAAATTATCGTTATCGCGATAATGGTATACGCAATATCTGTATCGCAAAGAGTTGCGATAAATGAAATCAATGAGTGTATGGATACATGTAAATAAAAAGTAATGTTTGAAACTAATTCATATTTTGTTGGCAGGTCTATGGTAACAGCAAACCAGAAATCAGAATATCTGCTGAGGGGTTTACGTCATTCATAGTGTTTTGAAGTCTAAATATTTTCAACTTCCTTGACATATAGTTTCTTTTTAGCCTGAATTAGATTTAATTACATCAGACGAATATCTATTACCTGTTTATTTTATTATGATCATTACATATATAAATGATTTAAAAAAAAATAGGCAATAGGGAAATGTTATATAGCAAGAAATATCGTTATCGCAATATTCAACAACATATCGCCTATTTTCGTAATATCGTGCAGCCCTACTGGATACACAATATTGTGTTTGTGTTAGCAAGGATTGGAAAATGAACACGCACCTCTAGTTCGTATAGCTCCTTTCCCTGAATGACCGTTCCAGGTTCGCTTTCTTCACTGGTCATTGATCTCATTTTTGTTATCTCAGCAGCCAGACGATTGTTCAGTTCCTTTTTAAACCAAACAACACAAACGGGTCAATGTACAAACTAAGGATTAAACATTTAAGGAAAAAGAGAGAGTAAAAGTCATAACACTAAGTTCTAGGATTGTGTTGTCTTACATTAAACCTCATTGTGTGTGTGTTCCTGCTTACCTGGTTGTGTGCATTAAGCTCCTGGTTCTCTCTCTGGCACTGGCGTAGGGCCTGTCTCTCAGCTTCCAGCGCCTGGGCCAGGTGAGCATTCTCCAGACATTTCTGAGAGTACTGCTCCGACAGCACTTCGATTTCCCTCTGAAATGACAGCAGCTCCTCCCTACCGAACACACACACAAACACACCCCTCAGGTCTATCACTGCTTTTCTATTCAACTCTTTCATCCTGCTTCAATCTAAAAACACAGATCATGCCAATAAAAGGTCAGTAAACAAATCATGACTGATAATGACTGAATAAAAAGGCAAGTGAAAGAATAGATGGTGTTACACCGGTGTTAGCTAGTTCACCGCCCTGTTAACCCTAAAACTCTATTATTCGTTTGGCAGCCAGGTTGAGTCACACAATTAAGGCTTTTGGGCAATCATCTTAAATGCTTTTCTCAATTCCTTTAGTACACAAAAGGAAGTAGTACATCACTGTTAATACCGTCTCATTAAAAGAGATAATCCCTGTTTCAATTGTGATACAGAGATCAGGATAATGTTGAGAATGAGTACCTGCACAGACAACTATATGACCTCTCACAATTTGAATGACATTTTAGTAAACTACTTACTCATGTTGTCTGCGAATTTCCTCAATGTCTGCGTTTTCGGTGTTACTATGGGATTTACGTGCTTTGTCCAGTTCTTTTTCCAGCTCGGACCGATGCGCGTTCTTCATAGCTTCAATAGCTTAAAAAAATAAATAAAATAAATAGATTGACAGTCACATCTATACAAAGCCACACCAATTTGTTAGTTGTGTAAACTCATTCCCGTGAACAACTTATGACGACTCACCAGCAATGGTGGCTGCGGTCTCCTCGGCCAACAGTCTCTCCTTCTCCTCCTGCAGGTTCTCCAGTTCCCGCTGGTGTTTCCTCTGCAGCTCGTCTATCACCTTCTGATGCGACTCCTCCATGGCAGCAAAGCCTCTTTCACATGTAGCCTGTATAGCAGGCAAAGAAATCAAGTCATAGGGGGCACCATTTAGTCCATCGTTTTTTAAAAGATTTTGCAGCTAAATGCCGCCTTTCACAAGGACGACGCACACGCACATGGCAGAGACAGAGTTTCCATAAAAAGCTAGAGATTAATACTCTACATTAAACACAGACAGCACATAGAAGCCAGAAAGAGACTTGGAATAGGTCGAGTAGTTCTCACTACATCAGCGTAATTATTCCAGACTGCCTTTTGTCCAAGTTACATCCTATTGCCAATGCTGCTTTCGAACATGAGTCACATTTCTCTTTGTCTAATAGACTGATTATAATTTGAGAAGCATTTTTAATGAGCTGTTCCTTTTAGTTCAACTTTAATGGAAAGCAGTCCATGACTTAAAACAAAATGTAAATATCAAACCACACTGTGTTCGAACAGCTTTGCTGCCCATCTGGGGGGGAGGGGGTTTGGGGGATGACGAGCCATCTGCAAACAATGAAAGGATATCTATAGGAAGATGTGTTTTCATAAGCATGCCTTCAGAGCAAACTGTTATTACAATTACAGTGCAAGTTTCCACACGAGGAGATCTGAAAGCCGTTCTAAACGTGTCGAGCCAAACTTATTTCCGACGCTTACTGAATGGCACTAATCTTGGAAATCAGTCATCGAAGCTGTCCAACTCTCTGCAGGCCCGATCGGATGAGCATACAGGGCATTTGTTTTCATATGGCTAAGTCCCAGGGATAGAGCCCTGTCTCATGAACCTCAGCTTTAAAGGCATCCAGCTCCCACTGTGAACAGAGCAGCTTCCTGTCCCCACATCACAGCCACACCTGCACTTGTTTATTCACCCGTTCCCTTTAAAGTAAAATCCAATTTCCTCTTTTGGGGTCAAGAGCAATATACTAAAAGGAGGTTTAATATAATGCTTTTAATTTAACCTGCGATCACAACCAGAATTTTATATTTTATAATCAAGACTACAAAAATAAATGCTTTATATGTTACACACTAATGGCATGGGGGGAGAAAAAAAAAAACGCCTACAAATAGACAAGTTTGAAAAAAATGACTAATTTGTCAAGCTTTCATTAATTTGCAAAACAAACAAAAGGACCCAAAGTTCAAGTAATCAAGTTGATAATTTTTAGCTACTCCAAGCGTCATTTCACGGAATTCAGCGATAATTAGAACTAAATCGCTGCTCCTGCTCAATCTAAAGCACTGTCACAAAAACATCCGAGAAGTTCAGAAGCTTCAAATATATTGAACGAACTAATTACTTTTCTCAAAACGTTATAAAATTAAGTAGAGCTTTCCTTTTTGTTATAGTACGAAGCCCCTAGATGGACAAAGGAGAAGAAAAAACTGCAGGAAAAAGTTTTCGGTTATAATGTAAAATATGACTTGTTTTTCTTCTGCTGTTTTTTTTCCTCTTCCTTTGTCCCCTTCGAGACTACCATTCGAGTAGGTTTTCTCAGTTGAATATGAAAAAAAAAAATATTGCAGATTATCAACGCGGGAATGAATGGCGCATTGTCCAAGTGCAAGCGTCAGCTTCCCATTCAAAACAATAGGCGGTCAAATGACCGGTGAACCGCGTTAAAAGTAGGTGACACTGGAGCAACGCTTCTAGTGTTAAGTCACCAGGTAGACAAACGGTACGTGAACCAGGCAAAAAAACGCATCTAAACACGTAATTCAAACCAGAGTTATGTTTTAACAAACAATTAAATAATAAAATCGACGACAAACATTTCGAGATCACCTACAACACAACACAGCTAAAAAGACAGGCTGTTGTGTAGGATATTAGCAAGAACAACGGAAATGTTAAATCAAGATTACAAAAGCCACGTGACCTGCATGCAGCCTGACATGGATGTTGTGCAAGTTGCACAGCATTCCTATTTAATCTAATCTTTCATCTTATCAAGTCAACAGGTTACTTATATTTTGTCCTCCACTGCAGGTTTTACATTAATTTAAAAAGTACTAATGAGGCACACGTTTTTTTTATTTGTCTGTCTTTTTTTTTTTTTTTTTTTTTGAGGAACTGTGGTTTTTCCCATTTTCTTAATTTAGACTTTCTATGTGCTATCAAAATGCGTTCCTCTACACACAGCCAACATCAAAAGCTACCTAAAAGCATGCCTAACGTTAACAACCATGCAAGGCTGGCGATGAATTAAAAGGTAAAGCAGAAAAGGAGGACAGGAATTAGTTAAGTGAGGAGGAAGGGGGAAGAAAAGGGGCAAGCCAGAAGTTGCCACAAGGGTACACAAGCCATCACGGATGGAAAAACAAAGTACAAGGAACACCACGACCTTTAAGTTTTCCAGGTCTTTCTCGTATTTCAGACGAAGCAACGCTGTGTCGTCCTCGCGATCGCGCCATTTCATCTCTTCTGTCACTAGTTTCTGGATGCGCTGTTTGAGGGAAGCGGCATTTGGTTGGACATCACCTGGAAGGTCTGCTCCAAGAGACCCCATCACATCATTAAGCTCGGCCAATTCCTGGTTAAAACTCTCCACCAACATGTCATGCTCCATCTCATGCTTCTTCCTTAGATTCTCCATGCAGACTGTCAAAGAGTCGATCTCTTTTACATTTTCCGCGGATCTCAGTCTTAAGGTTTCCTCACTCTTGAACACTTGCTCTTTCAGGCTAGCCACTTCTCGCTCATAGGCCTCCCTAACTTCTCGAAGCTCCTTCTTGTGTTTGGCCACCATGTCTTGTAACTGAATGGCCTTATCCAGAGAATCAATGGGTTCACCCTCTATGTGGATGCTTGTCACGATCATTGGGTCATCAGCAAAAGTATTCTGGAGGCCTGACGACTGGGCAGACAATTGGTCAAGTTTTAATTTAAGATCAAGGTTTTGCTCCTTTAACTCAGAGCAGCAAACACAAGCAGGTGCACTTACTTCAGTGTCCAAGGGTATTTCATTCTCTGTCTGGAATCTCTGCCGTATTAAAAGATATGTGCAAATTAAATCCAATATGGCGTCTTGAATAAATCGAGACCACTGTGTTTGTGGTACACAGCTGGACATCCTTAAAGCCAAAGACTTGATCTGTTCATTCGCTGGCTCATTAATGGTTAAAGCAATCTGATTCAACAGTGTTACTTTACTTTTCATAGTTTCAACAAGCTGTATCATAACATTGTTCATTTTCTTACCTCCTAAATCATCAGTCTGAATTTCCTCATGTTCAGTGTTTGCTGGGCTCTCAGTGTTTCTCATCATAGATAATACAATTTCATTTTCCACTAGCATTCGTTCTACTGCATTTTTAACAACAAATTCTTGCTCACCTTCTCCTTTCCCTACTTGACTCTTCTCAATGGCACGTAAAACTCTACCCAAAATCTCATTCTCAAACAATGCCAACATCTTTCCTGTCACATTCCTTTCCACATTACCATCCTTGAAAGCACCGCCCGATTCATCACATGCATTCTCACTGGACTCCAACATGGGTAGTACTTGGTTAAGAACATTAGACCTCCTCTTAAAACCTTCCAACACTTCCTGTATCACACCTTCATCACTCTGCATCAACTCTTGGCACTTACTGTCTACTCTGCATTCATTATCTGACTCCATTTCCTTTACATCTTTCTCTTTCATCATGTCCTTCTTTGCCTCAAAAGTCTGTTCAGCTTCTTGCTTTTTCGTCCGGAGTTCCATGTTCTCAGCTTGAAGCTCTCTGCACATTAGCTCAACAGATTGGAGTAACTTTTCCTTTTCAGAAAGCTTGGACTCAATGACATCTACATGATGTCTGAGGTGCTCCTTCTCCAATTCAGACAACTTATCATCCTTTTTGTTTTCCGGCACCTGAAATCCAAGACCTTTCAGAGTAGCCTCTTTGAGCTGCAGCTTCTTTTCTGTATCTCTCAACCTATTCCCAAGTAGCTCCAACTTGATGAGGGCCTCTTCAAGCTTCTGAGACTTGTCAAGGAGTTCCTGCTCATGCAAATTCTTAAACGCTTCCTTGTCTCCTGGCTCAATCACATCTTGATTTACTATGCTTTGCTGATGCCCATTTTGAAGTCTTTGAAGCTCTGCTTTTAGTCTGTCTATTTCTCTGTCTGCCTCTCTCAGCTGGTTGACAATTTCCTGGTAACGTTGGTTTAGTGCATCATTCTCACTCGTTAGCAGTTCAACCATTTGAGACAGACCACGGTTTGTCATTTGTGCCGAATCATCCTGTTGACAAGGAGCTATAAATGGAGTTTTCTGGACCTTCCCTAGCATGTCCTCCATCGTGATAAGCCGAGCCTCGTAATCCCGAATGCTGTCCCCGGCCTTGGCCAAACTCTTCCTCATTGTCTCGTTCTCCACTTGCTGATGATTTTTTAGACTTTCCAAAAGTTTTTGACATTTCGTTATGTTGCTTGGTCTATCATGTTCAAGGGTGTCCTGAGGGAAATCTGGCGTTCCTGAATCAGTGTGACACTGCAGCAGTTTGGTCAGTTCCTTAACTGACAATGGTTTACTACAATCTATCAACTCCTCAAGCTCTCTGATGTTGCCCTCATTATCCAGAAGCACAAAGGTGACAGATTTTGCAACAAGACTAGAAGAAAGGATCTCTGAGGTGGATGATTTTTTGGTGTCAGAATGGTACGGTTCCTTGGTGCACAAGTGTGAAAGTGAAAGGCCAAGCTGTGCCTGCATGTTGCGTTTTTTCAGTTCTTGCAGCTGGAGGAGCTCTTTGGTTTCCTGGTACTTCTTTGTTAAGCTCTGAGCTTGAGAACTAACCAGTTCTGGCTTCTTCATCTGGGGCTTTGTCTCAAGACTCAAAGGTGACTCCAGCTTGGAAAAGGGGACCAGACAGTTGGTTAAAATTTAGCAGAGGTGATTACGGATAATTAAATTTCTTGATCACATCAATAATGTCTCTGAAGTTCTGAAGTATATTTACATCAAAATTACAATACCCATGCCCAGTTATTAAGGATAAAGTAAGAATGGACATGTCTAGTTTAATTTATTTAATGATGCAAATTAGCGTGCTGGAAAAAGAAGTTTAATGGCTATGGTTAGTAAATGACGACAGGGCATGCAGACATGGTTAGAGCTAATTCATGGAGTAAGTACTGCAAAATTAGTGCTAGTGTTTTAATTTGAAACAGACTGCACGCCATGAATACAAGCATGTTGTTTTGAACTCCCTGCTGACTATTATATATACATACAGTAAAGGATTTTATTTTATTAGACCAATTATACAACACTCGACCAAACAAGCTATGCCTGATCACACTTCCTGTAGATCCAGATGTGAGAAAGTAACAGGGTCCAAATTCAAATACGCCAAGATTAAATACAAAACAGACCATCAAATACCATTTCTAACCATCCTTTATCAATCCAGTAGCTACAAATCAAAAGTTTCACACATGTTCTTGGAAAAATTAAAAGCTGCATTAAAATTACATAAAACAAACGGCATTTAATTTATCTAATTCTCTACGGATTTGATTACAAGATGAAAGTGAAGCCATATTACACTGGTATGGTTACTTTTAAATCTCTTAATGAAACCCAATCTCTTGACTCTAATTTACAAGAGATGCAGCCTTTAAGATTTGAGAACTGACAAACAGACAGACATACAATGCAAATTTTAACCTAGAAATCATTTTGAGAAATTGATGAATAAAACATAGCTGCAATGTGTTTTTTTTTTTACCTCTCCCCAAGCATGTAACATGCTTTTATTTAAAGGTTGCTGTACTCACTGGGTACTTTAATTAAAGCAACACCAATCAGGTCAATCATGCAGCAGCAGCAAAATGCATTAAATCATACAGATTCAGGCCAAAAGATTTCACTTAATTCTGATGATAAATTTCAGAATTGGGGGGGGGGGGTATAAATAAAGTACTCCGAGTGCTCAGATTGTTTACTGGTGCAGGACAGTCTGGTTTGAGTATTTCTGGGATTTTCACCCACACACATCCTCCAGAGCAACCAGCGAAGAACAGTTGCAAGCGGAAACACTACCACTAGATTGGCTCAAGCCGACAGGAGGGCTACGGTAATTCAAATAACCACTCTTTACAACAGGGTTAAGGTTAAAAAAAATAATCTATAAAAAAATCTCAGAACACAAAACATGTTTTCTGTAAAATCCTAAAGGTGAGATGGATGCGATACAATAGAATCTGTGCAGTTGAAGACTGAAGAACCGTCACATGGTCTTTTTCCAATCATCAACTATCTGGATTCAATCTGTCTGGCCTTTTTTTGTTAAAGGAAACATTTTTTTTTTTTTAATTCCAACCAGTCCATCTGGCACCAACCACCACGGTCACATTAATTCCCCATGATATTTGATGTGAACACCATCTAAAGATTTTTCTGTGCAATTTCATGATTTTAATGCGTTGCTTTGCGGCCACATGATTGACTGACACGATAACTGCATGAACTGGGAGGTGCTTCTAATAAAGTGGTCATGAATGAATATAGCAAAAATTTTATCTAGATTTTTCTTAGGTGTCTCGAATTTGACATAACTAACCAGGGAATATATAATTTTTTAAAAGAACGGTCATTATGAATGAGTTAATGAGTAAAAATTAACTATTAATAAATGGAATACAAAAACATCTAAATAAATTAAACCCATGATATACAGGGCAGCTTTCTGAGAATGGATTATGTTGCATGCAACCTTAGACTGAATGAAAAATTAAAGCCGTTATTAACACCTAAAAAGACAGGAGAAGACAAAGGGAGAAGAAAAAGGGGCAGGGGAGAGAACTGATTCATTTACATGCAAAAGGCTCTGAGCATGCAAGGCACTTTTTTGGCAACTTTGGAGCAGATTTATTTATTTATTTTTAAAGGGTTTGGGGTTTTAATTTTGTTCTCAAACCAAGACATGCAAAGTCTGTTTAATGGAAATAAAGTTACTCTTACTCTGAATAAATCATGATTATCCTAAAAAGCACATATGCGGGAAGAATGCGATCTTACCGGTGAGATGTACCCAGCACGGATCTGATGTTCTCGATCCAGAGCAGCCTTGAGTTGGTTCTCTAGCTCGTGCTTGTGCTGGTTCGAATCCGCCAGCTGCTGATGGCATGTTTCTAACTGTGCTTTCAGATCTTCTACCTGTACAAGCAAAAAAATAAATAAAACAGAGTGTCATCTTTTCTTAAGCAAGTATTATAATCGGGTGGGCATTGTTTTTACTTCATTTCTTGTTGTCATAGGTCAGGAATAGTTTATGCTTAGAAATAAAAAGTTAGAAATAAAATAAGAAGTTTCCTAATGAAAGTTCTCTTCTCCTCCATGCCGCAGATTGGACAGGATGAAGTTATGTGACGATAGCACATGCACTACGTAGATTGTTTTTAAGGGCACGGTACATGAACCAAACACAGTTGGGTTAGTATCAACAGAAAAAAAATGTATTTAAAAAAATTATTGACACAGGCAAGATTATGTCGATTAAGAGATTGTTGGTTCTGATAAATTTTCTATTACTGCCAAGTATTTTTAGACGAAAAAATTGACATCAAACGCAGCTACACCCAAGTATCTTTAAAAAAAAAAAATGTTTGACAGACTCTTGTTATTACAGTGTCAGATTACTAATAATAAAGGACATAAGAAAACACACCAGGACAAGCTCAAGCATGATCTATTCCTTTTCAGCTTTTCAGAGACAAACCTGTGGAACGTTGAGACATACCCCCTTTTTGTAGCTTTCTAGTAGTTTTTCGAGCTCCGTTGTCTCTCTGGTCCTCATTGCCGTGGACAGTGGTACTCTCCTCTCATCTCTGATTGGAGTTTTCTCCACCTGCTGCCAGTGCTGTTCGATCTCATCCTCCACTTTCTGCTGACGCTCCGGCGAGGGCGGACAGACGCTGCCCACGCTTGTTTGCGCACTCTCCGAGTCCGTCCTGCTGGAGTCAGGAGAAGGCTCAAAGAACAAGCTGCCCGTCACACACTCGTACCTCTTTCGTCTTTCCTCCCTCCTTTTGCTGCGTTCGCCGTCGCTGAGCTGGGCCTGGAGGGCATCGGTTTCACGGGCCCGCTGTTGGGCCAGAGCTTGGGCGATGGGTCTGAACTCCGCCCAGTCGAACGTTTTGGATCTTCCTTCGCGTCGTCGCTCTCGTGCTCGGCTCTTCCTCGGCTCGTGCTCCACAGACGATGCCTCGGAGGACGGGGAGTCCTGAGTGATGTCGGGTCGTGTGAAACTCTCCAAGGGGGCAAAGGAACCATGCTCATCTGTCAAGCTGACAAATATGCACAGATTTTAACACATGGAAATTAATTTGCCTTTACAGCTCCATTAACAAAACAACGGCAAGAAAGAATCAAAGTCATACATTATACTTAATACTTAAATAATTCTGCTTCAAAAAAAAAAAAAAAAAAAAAAAAAAAAGGTACACCACGCCTTAATCAACATTAGTAATGTCTTGGAAGGACTACAACCTTTATTATGCTCACTCTCTCTCAATCAGGCCTTAGAAACATCACTAAATGTACAGGCATTTAAAATAAAATAAAGATTAATTCAAATTGAATTCCAATGTTATCATTGCTACCATTTTTCATGCTTCTATGATATAGGAAGACTGGACAGGAAGAAGACTGCAGTACCAACTAGAGGGTAAAAATAATGTCTAATAATAACAACAACAACTATAACAAATAGAAGAATCAGGTATTGTAATAGATCCTGACCTTGCAACATCGGGTGCTGTGGAAGGACGAACATTTTTCATGACCGCCTGGATCCAATTGCGACGTATTCCTGCTGTCATGGCAGAGAGGGTGTGCAGTCCCTCCTGGGTCTGAAACAAGAAACATGACACGATCAGAGTATGCAGTATATCAGATTGATTACTTGAAAGTTATTTGTTTAAACTCTGCGACCAAAACCATTTTCATGATTAAATTTAGTTAAAGTTATTCAATTCATACTATTATTTTGTACATGTGCTTAGCCCCTACTTTACAATGTTACCTATAAACTGCTACAATTATTGTGTTCATTATAACGTGAGTATTCCACACGAGATTTACTTACATGAATTTGGAAGCCATAATTGCGTTGGGCTTGGTACTCTGTAACATTATAGCATGTGCTGAGATCAATTTCTCCATCTAGATCCGATGCCTATTAACAGAATGATTAAAAAAATATATTAATTAAATGAACAGAAACCAAGACGCAAGTTAAAAGCCATTACATGTACACAAAGGCAATTAAGGGAGTGGCGATAAAAAAAACAATTTTTTTTTAAAGTTTAGTTCATTCTTGTCAAGATCATGTTGCATGACAGGAAGAAATTACCTCCTCAGCAATTGAATCCTTATAATATCGTAGGCTGTGGTCCGTCAATACAAACCAATACTTCTTCCACTGAAAAGCAGAGAAAAGAAGCGCTGGGCTTATTAAAAAGGCATGCAGGAAATGAATGGGGGGGGGGAAATCACTTGGATGTTTAGGTGGACAGGAAGACATTTAGCCTGCT
The DNA here is from genome assembly GCA_030522415.1 of Channallabes apus. Lineage (NCBI taxonomy): Eukaryota > Metazoa > Chordata > Actinopteri > Siluriformes > Clariidae > Channallabes > Channallabes apus. The sequence continues at coordinate 49,643,734 of CM060104.1, forward strand.
TTAAAAGAGCAGAGGTACGGTAACCTTTAAACTTTTACCCATTGAAGCAAAACTATCAAAGTCTAGCTGTGCCCTTTCCAAGCTCCAGCCAGCCCTTTGAGATGTGGCGCAACTGAGGCAACTTTGATAAATGCACCATAGACAGAAGATGAAGAGTTTTCTAAAAAGACACTAAACCCCTTTATCTCTAAAGTACGCCTGTTACAGCTAAATTAATTTGTCTTACTTAACCCAGGATGTGCTCACACATGTTTAATGACCTCTGCTTGTTTTACAGGTTTGACAGAATCTAAAAATGCTGCACACATTTAAGCTTCTGATGTGACAGATATTGTATAAAAGAGTCCATGTGGTCCAATTTCTAAGCTTTACAGTAAGACGGCAAAATAAATAAAAAGCAGAGCGAGCGGGTGTTAACAGTCAGGAACCAGTGAAATATCTTAAGCAAATATGTTGCGAAAAATCTGCAAAATCATGATATACTGCTGAGACAAAAATGCAGGGCGTAAAAGGTGAACATACACATGTACAATTTATTAGGAACACCTGTACATTCATGCAGTCATTTAAATCAGCCAAACATGTGGCAGCAGCACAGTGCATAAAAAAAATCTGTGGCTATAGGTCAAGGCTCAAACGCTTCAATTAAAGTTCACATCAAAAAGCAAAATGAAGGAAAGTGTGATCTCCATGACTGGTTAATATCAGATGGGCTAGTCTGAGTATTTCAGAGTACTGGGAATTATACACTCAAACATTCGTAGAGTTTACATTTAATTATTTTTTTGGCCTAAGGGGAAAAGAAAAAAGAAAAAAAAAAGCCATTGCACAGAGGGTTTGTAGGCTGAATCCTTGTTGACGAGAGAGAGAGATCAGAAGAATGACCACACTGCTCTGAGCTGACAGCAAGTCTATATTAATTCAAATAAGCACTCTTTGCCATTGTGGTGCCCAGAAAATGCTCTCATCATGCACTTAAACCTTGAGAATTTGAGGCACGGATCCCGTTGAAGGCTGAAAAAGTAGAGCTATTTCTCTTTGAGCAGGTGTAGTTTTGTTATCTTCAACTGTCCTGTTTGGCTGTCCATGGCTGATAAGAGTGGAACCCAGTGCAGTCTTCTCATCCGCCTCAAAGTGTTTCAGATTCAAGATTCAAGATTCAAAGAACTTTATTAATCCCAAAGGGAAATTGCTTATGCTCGGTTACAGGTGCTCACAGTTGTTAACTAAGGAAGGTGGGGGAAAAAAAAAAAAAAAAAAAAAAAAAAAAAAAAAAAATGGGTAAGTATTAGTGTCCTGTTGTATACCAGTCAGTGAAAAAATCCAGAAGAGTTGTAAAGTTTTATGGCCGTTGGGAGAAAGGATTTCCTGTGACGCTCAGTGGAACACTTGATAGTAATCAGTCTCTGGCTGAAACTGCTCCTCTGTTCAGCCAAAACACTGTATAGCGGGTGAGAAGGATTGTTCACAATGGATTGTACTTTGGACAGAATCCTCCTCTTTGCTACTACATCCACCGAGTCAAGCTCCATGCCTAGCACAGATCCGGCCTTTTTAATTGACTTGTCCAGTTTGTTCTTATCAGACACCTTAATGTTACCACCCCAACAGACCACAGCGTAAAAAATGACACTCGCCACAACGGTCTCATAGAACATCTGTAGAATGGTATTACAGACGTTAAAAGACCTGAGCCTTCGAAGAAAGTACAATCGACTCTGACCTTTCTTGTAGAGTGCCGTTGTGTTGAGTGACCAGTCAAGTTTGTTGTCCAGATAAACTCCCAGATATTTGTAATCGGAGACAATGTCCACTATCTCCCCCTTGACAGATATAGGAGTCACAGGGGTCTTGTTTCTCCTAAAGAAACAAGGAGTTCACATGCCCTGTGCCTTCTGATACAGTATGCTTCTCTGTTCACCACAGTACTATATCCTTCTGGTAGCGTGAACTAATCTGGTTTCATTTTGCTCTGATCTCTCTTACCAACAAGGTTGTTTAGATCTGCTTCAGAACTGCTTGTAAGAGCCACATCATACTTGTTATGAATTTGTTGTTTGTGTTTATTTAATTTTATTTGTTATTTCATTTATTCTACCTTATTCTATTCATTAGTTAAGAAGTAAGCATTAAGTTTATTACATAAGCCATATGCTTTAAATTTGTTAGTTATGCATCCATTTTGACAATCGTAAGTTGGTCTGTGAGGTCATTCCACTATGACATGTATTTGTATGACTATTGCATGATAGAAAAGTCAGTTTAGATGCGGAAGGCTACGGAAACACAAGCTTTTGACCGTAAGCAGATATATACAACAAGAGTGTTGTTATATACGTAAGCTAAGAATGTAATTTATAAGATACAGCAAATAGGTTGTAAAAGTCAGAGATTTGCAAGATGCAGCAACTGGTGTCTGCAACCACAGTGGATTTACTCAAGACGACTGTATGAAGTGTTGATTCTTTGATGCTGACAAAATAAACTACAAGAGACAAAGATCGGACTTCTGTTGTGTGAGTGAAACTTTAAACCAAAGCTACGCGTCAAAACTAGTGAAATAATATGACCGCATCTACACTGCTGCTCACTCATATTTTGTTTATGTATTGCACATGATTCTGTGTAGAGTTTAGGGACCGTTCTGTGTGCAATTCCCAGGAGATCACCAGCTCATGAAACACTCAAATGAGCCCCATCTGGTACCAAATGCCAAAATTGAACTCACGGAGATCAGACTTGTTATTCAGTCTAATGCTGTATGTGACCGTTAAAAACCTATTTACACACATCTGCATGATTTTATGCATTGCACTGCTGCCACATGCTTGACGGATTACATACCTGCATGAATATAGAAGTGTTAAGGTATACTTTAGCTGTACTTTCTATGAGTAGGTTGTAAATAATACATATAGGGGTGAGTGATATAACTAGGGTTGTTCCGATTCCGATACTGGTATCGGAAATGCTGCCGATACCACAAAAAAAGCTGGCATCGGAATCGGCGAGTACTTGAGTCCACGTACCGATCCGATACCATTTTCCTAAACATAACCTATTTATGCCCGCTAGCTTTGCTAGCTTAGCTTACTTACAGAGTGTCACGGCGTGCGCCTGTGATGGGCGTGCGCCCAAATTGATACAGGTATCGCTCCTCGCTCACTAGTTAGGCAGCCTCCCCAACCCTTTAGGTATGTGAAGTAGCAGGACCGCAGAATCAGGCAACGGCCCATGAGCTATCGGCGCTATAAAACACAGCGGGGAGTGTAGATCGGGGTCTGACTGTTGGGAAGCTGGACTTTGCGACGCGGTGGATTTTATGAGAGACAGTGGCACAAGAGCGGGGCGATGTGATGCGGCCCAAAGACTTTAAAAAGGGGGCGCCTTTAATCTCCGCGAGAGGAGCGCGTGAACGAGCTGCGCGATCTCCCGCGGCACCTTCACTTCCGCGTAGAGCCCGCCTTTAAATCCCTGCCGCCGAAGGGGAAAAGACCGCAGAGAGCCTTTAACCCTTTCCTTACCCATTTTTCTAAATAAATGACCCTTTTTCCTGTAAGACCTCGCCTCGTGTCCGTGTTTCATGGTGTCGCCCGTGCACTTAGGGTCGAACCCGTTACACAGGGCTAGTAGTATTTTACTTAAAAAAGAAATTATATATATATATTTATTATGTATGTATGTATGTATGTATGTATGTATGTGTGTATATATATATATACACACACACACACACACACACACACACACACACAGTACAGATACACACCCAGGTATCGGATCGGTACTCGGTATCGGCCGATACCCTGAGCCCAAGTATCGGAGTCGGTATCGGGAGGGAAAAAATGGTATCGGAACATCTCTAGATATAACCAAAATCTAGAAAAGCAATTTTCTACCTCGATAACGATATATATCACAATATAGCAATTTGTATCTGAAAATGCATAAATGAAAATTCAAACACAAAGAAACAATTTTTTTATACAATGTAATTTTATTTAAACTGGGAATTGCTGAGGTTCGTCGCATTTTTCTTTTTTACTTTGCTCATATTAGATTGGATGTGTAACAAACAATATAACAAAAATTTTATTTTGTTATATTGTGCTAATGTTAGATGCACAGGCGCTCGTGAGGTGCATGTGTGTGAGGTTTTTATCCCCTCTGGGCTTGCCGTAGAAGGGCAAAAGGCGCATGCGCACTTCCTCCTCTAGAGTGTCGCGTGTGTTCGAGTTTCAGTTTGTTTTTGTGAATAACAGAATAAACCGTTGATAAGGATTGTGGACCCGGTGGACTGTTTTTTTTATTTAAAAACAATTTATTAAAAATGTCAGGACTGTTTAATATCGTTTCCGCCTTGCCATGCCTGGTTTGTACGTGCGCATCCCAGCGGGGTAAAATGTATTTTGATGGTCAGCGCGGTTTATTTCTATCAGCGTCGCGCAGGTTTGTGATTCGAGCAGCGCTGCTCAAGTTGGTCCGCGCTGTGCGATCCACCGGGTCTGCATATTTGTTCTGCCCACGCCGGCTCAATCGGGTGCCTTGTGTTTGGCTTCCCATAGAAGTGAATGTGTATTGCGTGGTTACGTAACGTGCAACGTCACGTGATCTCAACCGCGATATACCAAAATCTCTACCGGTTAACCGTGTATACCGTCCACCCCTAAATACATACAAAACTAAAAACATTCATTTCTGATACTCTGTACATTGACTTAAACGCATGAATACCACCTAGCAAGTTTCAAACAGGAAAACGCAAATTTACTTGAAACTATTTGCTTAATTAAGTAGAACAAAGCAAAATACACTAAACCTCTTTTTGTTTGGTGTAGAAACTAAGACTAACACAGGCTTCTGGACTTGGACCATGTACAATACATGTCACCTACCTGTCCTTGCTCATCAAGTTTCACCATCCAGCCTTTCTTGAAATTCAGCAGGTCTGGCTGTAAGCAGAAAAAAAAAGAAAGGATCATGATCATCAAACGTCTACTAGAGAAATCCATTCAGTGCAGTGTTTATCCCTCGGTGACATCACACACAATGCTACATGCAGAATAAGTTGAATACACACTGGATGACCTGTGTGCTGCATATATGTTTATTATGCAACCCTGCATACTTTCAATTTTACTCACTGGAGCAGACATTAAAAAAAATATAATAAATAAAAAAATTCAACACAACAGGATATTCAACAAGCACTCAGACATTCCAACAAAGAGAACCGGGAGAGACACACAATGTTTTCTAGTCCTTGGTTCCCTTATATGCTCTTGCCCAATAGGTGTGCAATACTCAGGTGACAGATTTGCCAACAGCTTCAAGGATTTCTCTTATGGTGCCGAACAATGCAGGAAAATGCACGCCGCATGCGTCTAGCTTTCCGTATCCTAAATGTTTGTTAAGTGAAAATAAAAACTCAGTTTACAATGCATGTAAAAACTTAAATCAGGCATTTGTGCACTGTGGCTGGCAATGCAGGTTGTAAAGAGTGTAAAAGAGTCCACAACAGGTACACAAACACTTAAATTAGCACTCGTACAACAATAAACAAAACACACGCCCACACACCCTCAAGACTAAAAACATTCATACAGAGTGTCAGACAGGAAAGAAAGAAGAAGAAAAAAAAAACAAGACACATGAAGCCGAACAGAAGAGATTGGAATGTGTGGCTGAATGCAGGGAGGATATAGAGATGACCTGGGTATGAGAAGGGAGGATGCTACACCCAGCAGAACACACAGGAGGATTAGGGTATCCGTGTTCTCACAATAACAGAAAAAATTACTAGTCTAGATCGATATTAAAGACATTTACAAGTGAAGGCTAACAGAACTTACACAGAGTAGTACAAAGTGTTGCAATCAATTTCTAATCAAATGAATTGATTTTACAAAATGTACTGGGTCTCCATACATAGAAGAAATTAACCTTGGTTTAGCAAAATGTAACTTAATCTGCATTCCTCCTGTTATCACATCTAACAAATCAGATGTGTTCCTTTAAATGATCTTTGTGCAGCTCCTCCTCCCCCCAACAAAAAAGGGTAGGATCAGATTATTTCCAAAAAAAAAAAAAAAAAAAGGATAATACATAACCATGCATGGAAAATTCACATATCTTGTTATTGAAAATCTTACATATGGAGACCTTTGGAACATCCTGCACGTCAACACAGTTCATCAACACCTGAACATTTATCAGATAAAACGACAGTCCTGAAATATCTCAAACTCTGTCATTCATCCTGCACTGACGCACTCACTCCATGTAACTAAAACATTCCAAAGTTTGTTGTCTTGTAGAAAACAGGCCTCGTCTCAGAATTCTCATTGACCTTCAAACTTTGGAGAACAACAAAAGCCTTGTCACAGCGATCTTTCTGAATCCACTGACTTCACACCCTTGGGTGACAATGTTCCCTCATATCGATGTTCTTCTTTCAAAAACCCATGTTAACAGAGGAGGGGTGGGGGGAAATATGAGTACTTACTGTCATGACTGACTCTGTTGTCCTGCGGTCCAGTGACTTGGCTCTTCTCAGTGGTGGAAGAGTGGAGTGGTGGAAGTCCTGACCCTGTGCCTGGTCAAGATTCTGCTCCTACGAGACGAAAAAAGCCGTCAGCGGTCTTGTCAATAATAACTGAAACACTATGGCCGGTGGATGGAACTGTTTAGAAAGACTCAGACTTTGGTGTCTGAAGCTGAGATGACTAAACAGTCTTAATTTTCACCCTGACAGCTGGTTCCTTTATCAAAATCACCATCTTTCCTGAGTAAACATCTTACTTCAAGTGAACTGTGAAGTAAAAGCAATAGCTAGACATTTTACACGGTATGAAGTGGACCGCATCGTGACTAAGCAGAAATGTCCTGTTTTCAGTATTCAGTACAGTAGTCAAGTATTCAGTACCGTTAAGATGGCTCCCAATATAAAAACATGCAAACATGAACAGTATATTCTGCTTATTGAACTTAAATTCAAGCCTTTTACCACATGAAATTGAAAAATAACAGATTCAGTACAACTGAACTGATGATATAAAAAAAAATGTAGCAACTCAGAACATTTATCATTTTAGTGTGTTGTGTACTATTATCAGGTATTATTATTCATTATGTATTAATTCTGAGTTAGGACAATGGACTCTGGTCTATCTTGTAGCGTTGACTCTTTATAGTGTGAGGTAATTCAATCAATTGATGAATTTTCTATCATTCAACATGAAATCTAAATAGATTTTAATAGTGATTACTTTTTTATATATAATCAGTAAATAACTTATGCGAAAGGGGCAAACATTCTCATCCTGTTGAGAAGCAATAGCCCTTTAAGGAAATGATACACACACACCAAACAGGAAGTAAAAAAGTGTGTGTGAGAGAGAGAGAGAGACTTAGTGATGGGAAGTTTGAATCATTTTAGTGACTCAGTTTGAATTTCGTTCATCAAAATGAACGAATCTTTTTTTGAGTCATTTCGTTCATTTGATCAGAAATAAATTAAAATGTTGCGTTTGTGCAATGCATGTGTAGAGAGAGGTATTAAGTGTCCTCATTACATTCATGCGCGTTTTATGCGCGTAATATTACGTTGCAATGTGTTTATTATATCGGATGACTTTAGAGAAAACTACAACAAAAACTACCCGCCAAAGTGGCTAGTGAGACTAAAGTTATTACTTGCCACAGCCGAATTTTACCCGCATTTGGCGGGTGCCAATGTCAAACCCTGGTGTGCGTGTGTGAGACAAAGACGTCCTACAAGCCCTGCCCCTCGCTTCAGATAACCCACCCCCCTCTGTTAACAGATTATGGGCCAAACTTCGCTGAGTGATGAAGGTAAAATAATTATTAATGTCTTGATATAGACAACATGCATGAGGAATCGCAAAGAAGTTTTACTTTTCTGCAGTGGAAATGTACTCTAACTAGTTACTTTTATCAGAAGGTAATGCTGTAATGTAACTGATTACTTTTTAAATGACAGTAATTTTGTAATGTAAATTAGTTACTTTTAAAAAGTATCGTCCCCCAACACTGGAAACAAAACATTCTTCCAGGACCATACAGCATAAATTAACAGCATAAATTAACAAAACTAACTAGCTAACTAAGACACCTAATTAGCTGACTAGCTGAAGTTCTATACAAAAGAGACAACAAAGTGCAAATGTGCAAACAACAACGAAAGTGACAATGTGACACATTTCAATACTTTGTGGTGATGAAGTAATAGATATACTAACGTTACCATGAAATGTTACTTGCATTTTACAAGATACAAATAAGAAGAGCTGTGAATAGACTCTTAAACAAATAATAAGATGCCAAACCAAGTCAGTATGCAGATCAACAGAATGCAGGCAGTAGGAAAAAAAAATAAATAAATAAAATAAGCAAAGACTCAGGCTTTAGCAAGCTCTGTACCCGTCTGTTGAAGCGTCTCATTTCACTGCGGCCCTGTCTGGCCTCGCTCCGCGCCGTCTCTTCGACCTCCATCCTCTCTGCGTTCTCCAGCTCCAACGCCTCCAACTTTTCGATCACGTTAGAACGGCCACTGACCACAGACAATGAACAGAAGGTGGCTGGTGATATTTTATTTGACACAATTTGTTTTAAATGTACTGAAAACATCTGACAGGCGAAAATTACATCATCAAATAAAAGGTTACTATGAATGAACTATAAATAAGTTGGACCACTGAAATTAGTTCTTCACTTCAAAATCTTTTTAAAAACACATACGGCCAAAAAAAGAAAGTGCTTTGGTGTTGACTTTGGAAAACCAAAAATAATAATAATAAAAATAATAATAATAGTTTTGCCTCCTGGCTTTGAAGAGAGGTATTTAGTTTTCCTAGCAGCGGGTGGAAATATTAAATTGCTCATTTTGAATTTTGCCCTTATCGGGCAATGCACAGCACTGAAGGTCCTCCTTAAAAGGAAGCAAAAGAGCCAGTGAGGTATTTGGGTCACATGACTGCTTTCAGCTTCATTGGCTACTGGGTATAAAGTGGCACAGTTCCCATAAACCCAAATTAGCCCAAACCCAAATGGAAGTCATCTCTCTCACTCTCTCTCTCCATCGGACAGGTTCAGAGTGTTCAAGCTCTCTTGCCACTATGAACAGTTTTCATGAGAAAGGGGGGGGGGACGACAACAAAAAACACACACTGCCTTCTCAACTACAGAGATGCACGTCAGCATCTTTGTCTGAAATGCTTTGAGGCTTTTGACCTCTGAGCTGTGGGAGAGGAGAATCCCAGAAACATGATCCCTATTCAGAGCAGTTTATTGCAAATATGTTTACACAAAGAAAAAGAAAAAAAAAAAACTTGAGGGAGAAGTTAAGATTGGGGAAATTACACACTGTCAAGTAAAGCCATTTCAAAAAGCTATGCAACTAGCCTTAATGCAAAGAGCCTTTATGACTGTATATTGAAGACTGTGCGGGTTAACCAGAGATCAGTTTACAAGGTACATCTGCAGTGGATCTAAATTTAGTGATTGTTTTATTACGCAGTTCTCTCATATCAGTGCACTTTGTAGGTATTTGCTTACAGTCTGTGGTGTATTTCGTTTTTTGTGCGTCTTTCACACTTTATGAACCTAGTATATAATTTACTAAACAATGTGGTTCCATACAGCGTATCTTACACAACAGTGCTATATGTTATATAGTATGCAGTTGTGCCAGAGCAGTAAAAGTGTCCTTGATTTTGCACTGCAATCCAAACTGTGACCACACACAGTACAAAGCCCAGCATATCTGTACTTTCCATCATTTTCTTTTAATGAAAATCACATATGAAAAAGAACGAGATGGTTAAAGGACGCAATTTTGACTCGCAGTAGGATCGTGTCCCAGCCTCATGATTTGGATCATATCCGGCAAACTCTTCTAGTGTTTCTGCAATGTACTGTCACAAACCCATAAACTAAACTACCATATAGAGCTGAAAATAAATAAAATGAATAAATAAATACTGAGATTATTTTGTCGCGTATTGCACTGGGATATTCACCAATAAAATGTATCCTTTTGAGATCTTACGATCTCGCTAATATTTATCAACTCAAAATAACTAAATAAAATTAACAGATACTGTTACTTTAACTGACACACTACACATAAATTCCCACTGGGAAAACTTGTATAACTATTTGCTGAATAACAAATATAATGAAAAATATTTTTTAGATTTTGCTAAATTTTTCCACTTTCAGTGTTGCAGCAGCATAGATTTACATTTCAATTATTTAATAAAATAATATCTATCTATATATTATTTATTTATTTTTTATAAAAAAAAAAAAAAAAAAACATGTTCTAATCTGAATTGGATCACTGAACAGAAACAGTTAGTGGCACTGTTTCACCTCTAGTATACATATAAAACAGACAGGATGACAAACATTGACTTTTTGATCTTTTTCATGTATCGAGGGGAAAATCATGAAGTAAGCTTTGAAGTAAGAGCGGCAGCTGGAGGTGGAAGTTTGTGTTTCCCTGGCTCACCTCCTCTCTGGGCTGAGTACAGTCTCTCTGTCCTGTCTCTCTCGGCGTTTCTCAGGCTTGTTGCGTCCTCGGAACGGCACGTGGCTATCTGTACTGGCGTCTGAGTCCAGAGAGCTTATGGAGCCGCTGATGTGTGAACCGTTAGACAGCAGACTGCTACCTGAGGGGAAGGGTTCACTGTGTGCGGGTGAAGGACACCGTGGGACACCCCCCAGCAAGCCTTCTGTCGGCGAAACCAGGTCTTGCGGAGGCTGAGACATACACGGGGAAAAGGAGAACGCACTGTGGTCCACCTCATCTCCGTTAACAGAACTCAGGTCTGAACTACGGCTCACAGATGCTTCCTCTGTAAGAGAAAGAACGAGGGGACAGACTTTAAATTAATAGAAATCTTTATTTCCCGGCAAGTCAATGGTATAGCAGATAAGATGAAGAGAGAGGCCTCATTCCTCAACGGATTTATTTATTTGTCAGAATTAATTTCTTTTAAAAATTTTACCACTGTAAAGGTTTGCCTTATTTTATATGTTCTTTCTTGTCTTAATATGCAGTATAACTAGAGTATACAGAGGTTTGTGTGTTTTTGATTGTCTATTTGTTCTTCATGAACAAACAACCATATGTATACAGATTAGGCGGGGAGGCAAAATGGCCAAGAACAGGGATGTTCATGCTCCTATCGCTTCCTTCCTGCATTCTTTCCCCCCATGTTTAGGAGTTGCAGATTTTTTTTCCTGTAATGTAAAGCATGACTACATACCAGTGTTTAAAGTATTATAATTATCACGAACATCATGGTAACTATAGGAACCAAGCCTGCTGAAGCCTCATACTGTACAATGATCAGCATTTCTGTAAGGGATAAATATAGGACTTATTTCTTAAAATATACAAGTGTACTGGCTTGTTAGCTACAACACTAGCACTTCTGTCCCTACTGGTTATGACTTATAAATAATAATAATAATAATAATAATACATATCAGGAACTTGTCCAACAATATTTAGACGTCCCCCGTACCTGCAGGGGTCGGCAGTGAGCCCTGAGGTGTCATGTCTGTTGAGGACCATGCCTGAGACACCTCTGCTTCTCTGCTCTGCAGCTCCTCCCGCCATATGATGGAGCTCGAGTCTGGAACCTTCTCTGCCTCTGGGATGCCCGAGCCAGTCACGGCTACCTTGGCTGGACCAGGCTCCTGAGAGAAAGACAATCTTCCTTAGCAATCTGGGAACCCTCTTTGCTTTAGAGCAAAGTGTTATGTTTAATATTCAGTCTTTCAAAGGACTCACCTGAGACGTTGTTGGCTCTACCTTACGCTTCTTCTTTTGATTTTGCTTGTTGGTCCTCGGATAAACAACCAGCTGCTCGCTCCACCTGGTAAAAACAAAACAATTGGGTTACCTTCAGAGTGCTGCACTCTTAGAAATGAAAATATCACACACATGGCATGCATGTGTGCACGCGCGCAACCTACCCATTGATGATCTCCTTGTTGTCCCCGCGGATGTAGTACTCCTGTTCAGGCGTGACGATACACAGCGTGTTCTTCTGGCCGGTCTTGGGTTCAGCATCTATCACGTCCGCGCACAGGTTCATGTTGACAGTGCCTTGCGGTAGTGTGCTTGGCTGTGAGGGGAAGCAGATGGAAAATGTGATTTTTCCAAGTCTAGTTCACAAAGGAAGCACGTGTCAGCTTTTTGGCAACCAAACATTAAGTGGAGAGGGGGCGGAAAAAAAAGGAAACACAAACAGCCATCAAAATCAGATTTCATGGCTGTAACGATTCACAGCTCTATACTACTGCATAACTTTCCATTTGGCAAAAGGATTGTTACATGTGACTCCATCCTTAAGTACCAATATGTCAGAAAATAATTGAACAGGTATATTCCACAATCTTACTACTAGTTAAATAAATATAAATAAAACAGGGTATGGTATAATCCAAAACATAATATAATATGTAATTAATGTGATTTGCAGTGTTTCTTTAAAATTCGTTCAATTCAATACATTGAAAAATGTAAAACAAATTGTTCAATTTCTATGACAATTCTGAAATTTCATAAGCACACACTGTAAAACAATATTGCTTTTATGAAATGTGATCACATTAGCTTTGCATTTCTGTTTAATTTGTATTTTTTTGTTGTTGTTGTTTTAATTGAGGGCACACTTACCAGCACAACTACAACAGTATTTTTGCAGCGCCATCCCTCCCATCCCATCCGGTTTGCACTCAGTATTTCCATAATTTGTTTCTAATTTCAACCCGGTTATTAATTTCAATCCGGTTAGGTTGGGATGAGTTTCTAACCAGAGTGTGTTAGAAAACCATTTCAGGTGACCACCTGATTAAGCTGACAGAGAGAATGCAAAGAGTGTGCAAAGCTGTCATCAATGCAAAGGGTGGCTACTTTGAAGGATCGAAAATATTAAAATAAAAGAAAAACCACAGAATAAGAAGGTGTCCAGACCTTTAACTAGTACTGTATACATAATGTTTAGAAAACAAAAAACAACAACATTGAATTAGGTGTATCCAGAAGGTGTGCCCAGACATTTATAGACTCAGACAGACATGCATACATACACCGCAACAGTCAAAAGTCTGAACACACCTTCTAATTCAATGTTTTTTGTTTAGTGGTTTATTTTCTATACTGAAGAAGAATACGGTTTTGAAAACTACAAAACAACATATACGGAATTAAGTAATTAATAACAATTACAGTCAGTTGTTACTTTAAGGCACAGAGGTCTGCTGTTGTGGAACAGTTCTTTCAAGAACAAATATTTGTCAAGTGCATTTGCAAAACCCATTAAGCACCATGATGAATCTCATGAAGACCTTCCCAGGAAAGCAGGACCAAAACTTAACTCTGCTGCGGAGACGTTTATTTAGAGTTACCAGTCTCAAAAATCACAAATTAACAAACAGCACCTCAGATTAGTCTGGTTATGAAGGCTTCACAGAGCGGAATTAGCAGAAACATCTCAATATCAACTGTTCAAAGAAGATTATTGTATATTTCGAACGTCTACAGTGTAGAAAGAAATAAAAATGAGGAAAAACCACTGAATTAGAAGGTGCGTCCAAACTCTTGACTGGTACTGTACGTGTGTGTCCGTAATACCAATTAAGAAAATGCATGCAGCCCGGGGACAGGCGAGCGTATACAGAGAATAACGAACAACCCTAATCTCGGTCTCTGTAAAAAAAAAAAAAAAATCTCTCTAATGTGGAGGACAAATCCCGAGGAGGAGAATCATCAGAGAAGACGCTTAATCTCGCCTCTACAAATAGCAGGATGCGTGACCTACATGTCCGTCCGGGACGTTTAGCTGCTTAGAGGCTCAGATTCACGGTGGCGCATCTCGGCGTTATCAGCCATTTCGTGGCCCCTCGATGTAAACCAGGTGCTGTCTGTTCCTGGCTCCTTTTATGGACATTTTAAGTGGATCTCGCTTTATTAAAAGGCCGGCAGCAAATGCCGGCGACTGCCAAATATGGCAATTGCAGTGTGTCACATAGCTACAAAACTGCAGCACTCTTTCTGCCTCACCAGACAGACTACTTCTGAAAGAAGTCCTGCGTAATGAGACACCAGCAGTTCACAAGAGCCAGAAGTGCACAGTGAATAATAGCACATCACTCAGCACAAAGCTCTAAGAAAACAGAATGGACAAGGACTGTAATATCAACTATCAGAAGTGATACAGAGCACCAGCATGTAGGAGGAGCTCATTGCCAACTGGTATGGTAATGTTTATAAAGACACCTCTGTCTGATCTTTGCACTCAGTGAGGGGTGGACAACTAAGTGGTTTTAGATAAGAGATGAGCAACAAATCAGTTTGGTCAAGTGAAAAACCCAGAGTTTATTGTGTAGCTATACTGTCAGGGTAACAAATGACGGATTTTGGCAACCACACAGAGAGCAGCTCCTGCCAAGTCTGCCATTCATCCGCTTTACATTAGCTTCCCAAAACAAGGAATCAAATAACATGATTCTATTGTCTCAGCTTGGTTAACTAGCTGATTATTTAAAAAATAAATAAATAAATAAATATAATGTGTGTATATATATATATATATATATATATATATATATATATATATATATATTTCGTTTGTGTCCAGGACAATCTGTTAAACAGATTAAATGTGACTATGACTGACCAATCAAGAAAAGTGTGCACCCTAATAACTATTGAGACTTGTATTGTAGGGAGAGAAAGATTAACCACATGGCACTGTAGATTCACATTAAACAGCATGAATGTGTCTTGACTTGCAGTGCATTTCATTAAAAGTTCAGTGTTGTAGGATGAGAGAAAATGACTGCAGTAGCTTGGGGACAAATCTCTCCCCTCTCCCCTGCCAAAAACCTTCAACTTTTCAGGCTATTAAACTAATAATAATCCAGAAGCAATTAATTTGACAGATGGCACTCAGCCCTCTCTGCTCCGGTGCTCGCTAAAGCGAATGAACAGATCTGCATGAGTGCTGCATCCAAAGGGACTTTAAGAGTAGATGAGCGATGACCCTCTGCCCCTCTACCCATCTGTCTCCTCCAGATGATTTGATTTAGGCTTTCTAAACACAGGCTCTGGTTACAGAAATAGGTATTGCGGTCGGGTCTTTGGTGGAATGAGAATTTCTGAGCATTTTTTGCATTTCCATGTGGTTTCAGGGGGCTAATGTTCTCAGAGTATGGCAACGTCATGATGGGCCTCTTCGCAGTTTCGCCAAATAAGGGCATATCAGGGGAACGCTCTTCTGAGCACAGGCTTCACAGTCAGAGCATCTCTCTCTCTCTCCTTCTCTCTTTCTCCAACAGCCACAATAGTTTCAAGGGCTTGGAGTCAAGCCCTTAAATTCATGTAACGTTTATAGTTTTCCATGCTGATCTGGACAGATGAAGGACAGGTCATGGAAACCAAGCGAAAGATAAGTGGGATTAGCAATATCAACGTCAAAATACTTGATGTAGGCAGATTCAGACACAGCTTCAGCTAATATGTTGTGAAATGCATGGAAATTGAATTCAAAGGGGAAAATCTGGCTACATTTAAAATAAAATAAAATTCAATGTAATCAGAAGAGGCTTGAAAATGTACAAATGTGTTTTAAGTGTTTGACTGCAAGATCTGTTGTTCTACTAGCAAACACTTAATAAAAAATCTTGCCTTAATCCATTAAGCATATTAAGGGGTTGATAAATCAATGTGTCCGAACTATTAATGCCCTTTATTCTTAGTGGCTAAACAGTTACACTATGTGATAAAAAAAAAAAAAAAAGAAATGTACACCCGACAAACGTACTTGAGTCATGAGTCTTCAACATCCCATTTTAGATTTTAGTCTTCCTTTGTGGTTATAATATTCTCTATTCTTCTGAGGAGGCTTTGCATTCAATTTTTGGACAAAAGCCACAACACCATTAGTAAGCTCAGGTGCCCCTGTTGGGTGACGATACCTGATGAGCAGTTTACAGTTTAAGGTTTTCGGTGAGGTTGAGGTCAGGGCTTGAGTTCCTCCACTCCAAACTTGGTCCACAAATTATGTACAGTGTATGCTGTTTTTTAAAAATTGTTTTTATTATTACACTGAAGGGAGATTAAAATGCTACACCATACTGTACAAGAACATTTTATACAATTGTGTGCTTTAGACTTTGCAAAAGTCTGAAGAAGAACCACATGGATGTGAAGGTGAAGAGTAAAAACAAATTAAATTGTCATTCATGCATGCTGATTAATCCATTAAGCATACTTTTAATAACCAGAAAGAAAAAGAAAAAAACCCTACTCCCTACTGATGTTTGAAAAACAAAGATTTTTGTTTGGCATTTTTTATATATAAAAAAAAAAATTACATACTTAACCATGGTGCGACAAAGGGGCCACTGGTAGCCTGGTGAGCTAAATAAACAACTTGGGCACAGCATTTTTTTATATTTATATTTGAAGCCCCTTGAGATGACCATAATTTGAGTGGTTTATTATTATAATTTTAGTTCGGCCTCCTCCTCCCGAGCTGCACGTCCCTGACCTAATTCTCTGGCTTTTCCTGAGGGGTCTCGGCACAGATGAAAAGCGAGCGCAGACAATAGGACTGACAAAAATCCTCATACCTCCACAATTGAAGGAAAAGCTATACTACTCTGAACTGATGTCAGACATCCAGGCCAGGTGCTGAGGTTTCTCCTCCTGGACACGTGTCATTTCGCTGTGAGCTTTCTAAAGTTTCCTCTAAAATGATCACATGGTGTGAGCCAAGCGACTGTCATTCTCATCTCGATTACTAACACACAGCGAATATTAAACTGGATCAGCTCTACGCAGGGCTGCATTCGCTGACAGGGTCACAAACTCGAAAAATATTACTCGCTGGGATTTCACCGCTGCTGCTGTGGTGATTGTGCGGGCCTCGCAGATTTTATACAAAAGCAGTAATCTACAGCCTGATCAGGCAGCCAATTTTTCACTCATGACACACTGCAGTGAATTAAACGAGCTCACATCAGCCCTGTGATCGCCACATCACATCCGCCTCCCACACTGCACCATTCATACACTTTAATGAAGCATCACGTGACAGTTTGTCTCTATTCAGTGCCTGATCTCAGCATTTTGAATAACTGGGTGACTGCTTTATTCATGGAAGGCGAGTCACCATGCCATGCCACTTTTATAAATACGGGTGAATAAGTGCTTACCGATTCGTCCAGAGCGAAGCGCAAGCAGCCATGTTCGTACAGGACAAAGAAGCGGCGCTGCCATTTCTGCAGGAGAAATATAATCATTAATACTTTGTGAGATTCCTATTTAATACACACTTATATTTATTTTATTAGACATAGCAAATTTAGAGCACACGAAGGACAGGAAGATCACCATCCAGTATAAATCTCCTATACAAACAACTTACCCGTGACCTCTGCATCGGATTGTCGAAATCTGTTCCCTCTGGAGCCAAGCACAGCCAGCCTCCATAGATCGGTTTTGCCTGTAAGGACAGGACAAGATATAAATGTTGAACAAGATCGGACAAGTGGTTTAAATTGTAAAAATATGACTTGAACTCTTAAGCATATGCTAGTGACTGACACGTTTATACTGCAGTAACCTTCACTTGTGGAGCTGCACCATTTTTAAAATGTCATTTTCACTGTATCGCAACAGTTTTCACAGAATTCATGCACGGGAAAAAAATAATAAAAGTTTCAAATGAACATAGGCATGTGTAGTTGCACAATATTACTGAAATCACACACTAAACCAGTGGTTCTCAAAGTGTGGGGCGCGCCCCTCTATTGGGGAATACAGACATGACAGGTGGGGCGCAATGAACGGGAGGAAATTAGTGGAAAATAATAGGAAAGTACCTATTCTAATTCATGCTTTTCTTTATTGATAATGAAGAGCGCACGCTCAAAACTAAACAACCACACACAAATAAATGGATCATTAATACAAGTAAATTGAATTGAAACCTGCGCGACCCACTGGGCAGCGCTGCGCGACTCTGACAGAAATAAACCGCGCCGACCATCAAAGTGCATTTTACCCCGCTGGGATGCGCACGTACAAACCAGGCATGGCAAGGCAGAAACAATATTAAACAGTCGTGACATTTTAAATGGTTTTTAAATAAAACACAGTGGGTCGCGCAGGTTTGTGATTCGAGCACACTGTTTTAACAAGTGGTGGAAACATGTCAAACCTTTTCTATCATCTGAAATCCAAACGAATATGGCAAAAGTAAAAAAAATAAAATAAAAAAAAAAAACAGCAATTCACAGTTTAAATAAAATTACATTATGTTTCTTTGTGTTTGAATTTTTATTTATGCATTTTCAGATACAAATTGCTATATTGTGATATATATCGCTATCGAGGTAGAAAATACTGTAGCTTCTACCGTGATAGAAGATTTTGGTTATATCGCCCACCCCTAATGAAGCCTAGCTTGAGCTTGGATTCATGGTGGGGATGGTGGGGGCAGAGGAGAGGCTCGTGTGTGTTTTGTGTCTTAAACTGCTGGCAGCAGACAGCATGAGACCCAACAAATTAGGAAGACGCTTAGAGACAACACACTCCAGTCACGTTAATAAGCTACTCGACTTCTTTCAAAGAAAGCTGGCAGAATACAGACAGCAGGAGAATCGCATGGTAAAATCTGAATCAGTGGACAGCAAAGCACAAACGGCTTCATTCAAAGTTGCATACAGAATTGGCCAGTGCAAAAAACTACAAACGATTGCTGAGCAGCTAATAAACATGGGGTCAATTATGCAAAGATAAGTGACAACGTAAGCCTTTTATAACAATTGCACGTGTATTTTATCTATTTTGAACTTGTTGTTTGATCTTATTGGTTTAGAAATTGATATTTCAATAAACAGTAAACTTGGCCGATTTCGTTATTATTTTGTTGACAAGTGGGGCTTGAAAATTCGCTCACCCTCTTAAGTGGGGAATGACAGAAAAAGTTTGAGAACCACTGCACTAAACCAATAAGCAGCCCAGGAATGTCTTTGTCTATTGAATTGTTTAGTCTCTTCAATTTCTGTGTAAATACATCATGGGATCTTCTCACATTGTAAAAGCTACTGCAGTAAAATTACTGTAATTTTAGTAACATTAAAGGAGTAGCTGCAGTTTCATGGACTATATTTCTTTCATGTCACTGGAATGATTGTGATTACAGATTCCAATGCAGCTGTTTAGATAAACACTGATCCAATAAGATGTGCGTGTAACATGTTCACAATTTACAAATCAGAATAAAACTAAAAATATGGTCGAAGGAAAATCATGAATGGGGATCACTATAAAAAAAATTAAATCAATCAATTCATGTTTAATAGTGAAAATTAAGAGCATTACCCCACACAATGCAATGAGAACTCCACAGGATTGGGACTAAACATGGTGGCATAGGCATATTTACATTTACAGCCTAATACGACTTACACAAGTGCTAAATACATCAGTTAGTTTTATTTATTTATGTGAATCAATGACCAGGTGATCAACATCAATGTAGTTTTTCACGCGAGAGCCAAAAATCTTAGTTGTTTGTGGGTGACCAAATACTTATTTTACCAAGGAATTTACCAATTAATTCATCAAACATCCTACAATGTGATTTTCTGGATAATTTTTCTTATTTATTTATACCTCAGTTGAGGTATACATTTTAAGTGGGAGAACTTGCACAATTGGCGGCTGACTAAATACTTTTTTTGTCCCACTGTATTTATTAGGGTGGACAGGGTTTTCAGCTCTGTGCAGGCGGGTTGATGTTCTGGCAGTCCAAAAACATCAAGAACATTTAGTTCATTCCATTGAGCAAAAAAAGATCATTGCTGCTGTTCTTTCTAATTAAGCAACAACCTCGGAAGTAAATACTACAGAAGTGTGCAAGAAAACTTGTCAAGCTTGTCAAGAAGGCCAAACTTTTCAGCTTCAAAATCGACGTGGGGCAAACAAATATTTATTTCAGCAACAAAGGAATGATGAGACTGAGTCCTCACATGCTTATATTTCCTGTTGAACAGATTATCAAGAAAGATCACATCATCCTTTTTATTCGGAGCGAATTCCAGCGAATTCCTTCAGATCTGTCTGGGTCGGTTCAGACTGAGGCGGTTCCATGATGGGTTTTTATTCTGATTGGGCTATTATTCTGTTTTCTACTGGAATATTAGGATCCATGTAAACAAAGCTAGTATGTCATGTGAAGCTTGAGGTCAAAATGGTTACATGGCAACTTAGATCAGAAAATGTGCACTCGTGTGCAGAAACGCTGATTAGATCACAGTACAGTCCAAGTTCTGTGGTTTAAATCTATCATTGAACTGTACTAGTAACACAACAAGTCATCAGCTTGCATTTTGTACGCATTTTTCACTTTTGCATATTCTGTTTCAAACTCAAATCCTGGTGGATTTTCTTCTCACGGGCCACGGCATTCACGCAAGCTAGAGAGGGAATGCAACAACTGCGCTCGGTTTCAGACCGGTTTCAAATGAACTGTGGTTCGATTGCAATAAGAATGTGATTAAATGCTACAGGTGAACCATTTGCGATCATGTTCGAAAGCTAGTACCCCCTCTTTTAATTCTGTGTTAGACTTTAAAACATTATTCTTATGCAAATACAATCTCGGATGAACAGCATAAAAACTTTCCCCCCCCCCCACCACGACATTTATTATTATTATTTCTTTGAGTATTGCATGGTCTGACTCTATGGCAACTGCTTATGACTTCCCCTCTTGGCATTATATTAAGCTTGCTCCAGACAAGCAAGCTGCCAAAAACTTCTGCTTTTATAGCGGTCTGCACACCTGATGATGATTGATTAATCAAGGGCTGATGATTAGCAGCACTTGGCTTTAACTTATCCTCTCAAATCCTGTGAAAGCAGTAAAGACGTACTAATTATTGCTCACATTTTTTTGTTTAATTGTAGTTAAATAAATAATGGCAGGGTGAAAAGAAAAGTTGTTTTTTTGTCCGAGTTTGTGTTTGCCTAATACGAAGACCCACTATGATGTTTTATTATAATTATCTTTTGAACGTGACTGTATGCTCAAAAAATAGGTGCAGAAATGTGTTGTTCCAAGAAAATTCCAAGAGATTGTGTGCAGACGTTTGTTTGTGAACTGAACGTGCTACATGTTTTTAAAGACAACAATGGGTCCCTATGCTTTACAGGCATGTGACAAAATGTTTCATACTAGTTATTTATATCAGACTTTCCAAAAACCGCCAGTCAATTCTAAGGTGGGAAGAAGGGGGGGGAAAAAAAAAAAAAAAAAAAAAAAAAAAAAAACTTACCTATTACCACCCACCTACTTTGCAACTACAGTAAATGCAAGGCATCGAAAATGTGTCCTATTTAGCGATTGGGCCAATCAGGGCCTGCAGATTATGCAGCAAGTGGGTTACTCCTGTCCCTGTGCTTGCTCATTGTTTGTATAAATATACACATTTCAGTTATATTTTCTCTCATCTTAAAATTTTACTGAACTTTCTTTCCCCACTGAAGAATTGCTAATATATAAAACAAATAGATATGCTGTTATTAAAAGATAAAAGCAAAAAATAAAACATTCATCCCTTCAAGAAACAAGAGGAGGTAATTTATTTATAATATATATATATATATATATATATATATATATATATATATATATATATATACACACACACACACACACACAGTCCATATAATCACATAAAGCCCTTGCATGTGTAGTATGCAATTTACAAACATTCCTAACAGAAGTTAATAGCTTACACAACAGCACTGGCATACTGCAACAGCCACACACAGGAATGTTCAGTCACCCAGAAACCCATTCAATCAACATCGCGTTACACAAAAGACATGTGCAGGTCCACGAGCGACGTGCTAAGCTGAAGCTATACTGCAGGTATTTTAATCGAAGGTGCATCCTGATGCTGTGCAGTGGGTGAACACTTGAATGTAGGTTTAGATGTAGAATATTCCTATCACTTAAACACTTTGCTCCGACATGACCCTGAATGCTGGCTGCTGTATGAGGGAGGCCACGGAGGCACCCTGCACTGGTGCAGGACCAGACAAGTTTGCGTGGCTGCAACAGCCACGTCAGAAAAGCGGAGTATAATGTTAACATTCAGCTAATGGCCGTGAAACTCGAAACACTCGCACAAAAATGGGGCCAAGCGTCTTGCCTGCATTTTAACGCGCTTCAACTAACACCCATGCACCAAGAGCTAGTGCCATGACACACTGTCTATACAAGTACAATATGTTACTTTTAGAATTGTGCAGATCTACCGTTTGTTTTAAATGCTGTGTATCAAGTGTTTAAAGCACTCTGGTTTCATTCTTAAGGAAATCTGCTGTACAAATAATATTCTCTCCTCCACGATTAAGGTCAGATAAACGCACTTTATTGTAGCCGACAGAATAACAGGCGTCAGGCCATTTAATACAGCTTATAAACTAACAGAATCTAAAAAAAGAACGGCTCCTTTCCTCTTTTGAAATGGAGGCGGTGGAGGAGGGAAAAAGGACAACAAAAGCCAGCTGTGAGTAGTGTGGAGTGTTGGTCGAGTGGTTTGCCCAGGAGAGCAGCGGCACACCCCTGCACTTTTCCTCCACACATTGACGGCCTGCTTCCTCTCCTGTGCTCCTCTCCTAACCCCGCGGCTCTCCCGCCGGCATTGCGCTTAACATCCAATTTCCTCCCGGCCCCGGGCCGTCCCCAGGGGACCGCTTTTTCTCCCAGCATCCCCCACTTTCACCCCTGGATGCACTCTCCGGGTCCTTGCCGGCGCAGGACCCTCCCCGTTCAACTCGACCAGCTCCCCTTTCTCTGTAGACTCGCTCGGTTTCTGCTCCTGAAGTCTGAAGCGACCTTTCGGGGAAATGCTGCTTTCCCAACCCACACTTCCTTTCACAAGCTCTCCTTCCCCCCAAAGCCTCCCACAATCCACAAATCCTGCTCCCTCGAGCTGCAAGGATGGCTAGAGATAAACAAATGAGATGTTTACATTGTATTATTTGAGCAGATAGAAAATCAGGCACGGAAGACAACAAAATGTATCTGTTACTACTCTGTTGGTTAGGAGAATAGCGAGAATTGTGTTGGCTTTGATTGTGAACTGCATTTCTTTTTTTTTTTTATTCAACTCTGCAACCTTGTGCTTCATAGTCCTGACTAGTATTTTTACAGTTTCAGTGTTAGTCGTGGTGTACAACCAGGCATTTACCTTACCTTTAAAAAGCATTTCTGGCTTAGTGTAACAACTTTCATCAAATAATACTCTTCTGCTCAGCACAGCAAGAATTTACAGTAAAAGATCTTTCTGAAGTCAGATGGGTTTAGTTTTACACTGAACGAAACATCCTAGAGGCACTTCCAGTGGTTTCTGAAAGTAGGGCTGTTGTATCATTTGCATTCTTACAGTAACGGTCAGTGAATGTGGTCATCCAAGCAAAGCCAAGTGAATTTATAATAAGGTGCAATTATTTAGTTTAACTCGAATTAATGAGTTAATATGGTTTTTAAATAGTTTGTACACAAACAGCTTAATAGGTCAGGGATTTGTTCAAGGACCCAAAAGTAGCTCTGTTCGCAGCGTCAGTCTTTAGATTCAAACCAACGATAAGTCGTGAAGACTAACCTAAGCTTAACACTAAATATAAGCTAGGCCCTATGTTTCCATTTCAGTACATGCAATTTGATTTACACAATTTGAAGTTGTACATGTTTGTTCAAGAAGTCACCAAGACGGGGAATTATTAAATTATTCCGAATTAAACATGCATGAATAAAAAATAAATAAGTTTTTTGCTTTTTATAAACAAGGCTGAAAGTTTTTTTTTTAAATACAGTATGTATAAAAAACTGGTTAGAGTCAGTCTTGCTTTTATTATTCCTAGTTAGTTATTAAAGCAAAAATATAATGGTTGCCTCTTGTACCTGAACGACTCTCTGCTAGAAACAAATTAACTAAACGGAGAGGAAATTATTTCCTAAAAACATGAAGTCCTTGGGTTTCACTGAGAGAGACACACAGGGGGACCGCCTTCCGGCTTCACCGAGAGACACACACATAGGGGGACACTCCCCCCCCCCCTTTTAAATATATGCGCACACGCGCTCCCCCCCCTTCAGGTTTAATAAAAAATAACATTTAGCCGAGAGAGAAAAAATTTGCTTGTTTCCCATGCTGTCTGTTACTACTCTGTTGGTTAGGAGAATAGTGAGAATTGTGTTGGCTTTGATTGTGAACTGCATTTCTTTTTTTTATTCAACTCTGCAACCTTGTGCTTCGTAGTCCTGACTAGTATTTTTACAGTTTCAGTGTTAGTCGTGGTGTACAACCAGACATTTATCTTACGTTTAAAAAGCAGCACATTGAATTTCAGTTTGAACAGAAATTCAATGTGCTAGCTTTTTAACCATCGTCACATGCTGCATTGCTTAGAAATAAATTAATTGGGAACAGATGATTACATCATTATGTTCTATGTAATCCGCCAAAGTCTGTAAATCAAAATAATGCAGTCTCAGCATTTTAATTAACTTGGAATTCTTTACAAGATATGGGGCCAAACTTATTTTGATGCCTGTTTTTTTCTTTTTTTATTAGCAGCAGTTTAGTCTGAACTCGGTACAGAAGTACAGAAATGTGTAAACATTCCCAGTACAGCCATTTCAATGATGCACAGAGAAATTACTTTGTCAAACCCGCACATCAGGCCAGAGAAAAGGAATAATGAGCAGTCACGCAGAAGGTAAGGAAAACAGTCTCATGCTAGATTTTATTACAATTAAGACCTTATGTAAGCAAAGAAACATTTACTCATCGTTTTTATTTTGTATTAAAAACCTTGAAACACGAGGCAAAAGAAAAGACTACGATGCTGGGGGAAAGGACGAGGTTCCCAGAAAGTCGGTGAATGTCATGGATCAAAACACCTTCGTGACTGTCAAAGGTCCAGATTCCTGCAGTTACACCACATGCTGATTGGTGTAGCTGCTTTTTTTTTAATATATATTTTACAACACAAAATGTATTAAGGTTAGCAGGTCTGCTTTTCATGTAGCAAACAATTCACTTCACGATACATTATTATTTGTAACAGTAGCAGCAATTTAATTTACTCACAAAACACCTTTTGCATGATTTCATCACCGCTGACATCATGAGATCAACAAGGTGAGTCAGGCGGCGCAAGGGTTAACCACTCATAATCACACCCATGTGTAATACAAGATGCTGACGCTGCTAGACGTCTCCAGTTCAAGTGTGTGTGTGAGCGAGAGAGTCCAATTAGCAGGATGTAGCATGCCTTAATTGTCTAATGCTTCCTCTCATTCATGACTCCCAAGTGTTCAAAGCTTAATGTCTTCATGCAGTTCATTTGTTGAAGGCTTAATGTTTCCATACAGGCCACGTCAATGCAAAAGATGACACCTAACCACCTCTTAATGCTCAAGTAAACAGAAGCAGGGGTAGGATTACCAATTATGGCCTCAGCTTGAAGGGTACAGACAGTAGCTAGACAGGCTGAAACGTTTTTGGAGCACCTGAAAGGAGTGCGGAGATGTTCTTTTCAAAGCAGCCCCATCGTTAGAGATCTTGGCAAAAAACCTGGTTTTCCCATTGAAGCTCTAAAGCTGATGAGGCTTTCGTTTGGCTTTGCAAAATGGATGTGATTTTGGTCCCAGCCTGCTTAGGTTACTCCTCTAAAGGAGACAAATTTGTGCGTGGCAGCTGATTTAATGAAACGCAAGCAGCACGGCGTGAGGAATTTCTTGAAAGGAAAGAAAACGAGATGGAAAGCAGAGCAGCAACCTAACCGAATATTGCTTAAAAAGGAAAAGATTCACCAAGGCAAAAAGACTGGCAGGATAACTTCAACTGCTCAACTAAACTGCGCACTCTACGGCATGCCTTCTTCGCACTTTCAATGCATTCAATCATCATCATCATAAGAATGGACTCTAAACCATATATAAGATTCATAAGATTTATGTGGCAGTACTATCAGCACAGGTCGCCATTGTTACCTGCTCTTTATAAAAGTGAAAGTGGATTTCAGGTGGCGACAGTCGGATCAGAAAATCATAACCAAGATCTTTGTGACCACAATTAAACTTTAACAAAGCTTTAATGTTTGTTATAGACGTTTTATAGGTATTAGAGGGTTTGAAGGGGCTTTTCAAATGAAATAATTTAATCCAAGATTTATACAAAAAATTATAAAAAAAAATATTTTGCTTGTGGAACATTCAGGAATAAAAAGGTCTATTTTGTAATCAATCATTTAAACAAATGTTTCATGGTGATAAGAAGAGAATGAGAGAAAAAAAAAATGGTAACAACAAATGCAAAACCATTACGTGCAAAACCGCATCAGTAACAAAGCAACTGCTGCTTCCTTGCTAGTCTTGCACTACTAATCTCATAAAAATAAAAATCACATTAATGAATGAATCTCTGCAATCAGTCAATCGCAAATGGCTGCAATTTATTACAGGTAATATACACATCCTCAGGAATTTATATAGACTTTGTCAATAATTTAGGCATTTGTTTATTCTTTAAACATAATTTTGAGTGGATAAATAAATACCAGCCAAAATCATTTTAACAAGGTCATTGTATTAGTATAGATAAACATGCTTGAATACAAAATAGCAAATTTAATAATACATATATATTATATATATATTTTTTTTTTTGAGGCATTAAAAATGTGTTAAGAAAATACCATAATATTCTTGTGACAGGTTATTATAATATCGCTACAATAACAAATCTTGTCATGTCACACAGCCCTACTCTGGACGTGAATTAATTACTTTTTTTTTTAAGTGTCAATAAATTTAGATAGTGAAAAAAGAAAAAATATATATATGGTTTGATCTGAAGCACACACAAGGCAAAGAGAAGGTACTGAATCCTGTTAGACAAATACATATGTGTGACAGTTGTTCAAGAATGTTTATTTTCTGACGTCAAGGAAATATCTAGTTGACTTATACAGGATATCAAACCAGATATTTCATTGATGTCAGAAAAAATACTGAACAACTGAGTAAAGGATATCAACCTTCTAAGATCTGATGAACAACCAATGTCATGTCTCCACCTCCTCCATAAGGCTTTCACGTGCAGCATTTCACATTGCCAACATTTCAACACCTTGTGCAAGATGTATAGCCTACAACACACACACACCTCTCTTCTATAGAGGACACTCAAAACCAGCAGGAATGAGTTGTTATCAGCAGCACAGTTAGAGTATAACCTTGACACAGGGTTTGTTTACCTGGTTCAGGTCTGGGTCGGTCAGCAGATGCAGCTCTCTCGGCTTGAAGCAATTCTGACATTTACTCTTGTTGAAAATATTCGCCTGGAATTTCCTACAAGGGTTTTCTTTCGCAGTAGACATAATTATTTTTTATTTATTTTTTTTTAAAAAGCTTATCTGGTCAATGTCACAATGTCGACAAAAAGTAAAAAGAAGTGTTTTTTTCCTTTTCCTTCACATCCAATTTGGGACCGAGCCGAGCATCCAGAACATGATCCCAGCAGGATGGGTTAGTTTTCCTTGTTCCTTCCAGTCAAAAAAAAAAAAAAAAGCACAAACTTTTTTTTTTAAACACCCAGGGCAAGCCAGCCAGGAAGCTAGCTACCTTCTGGTTTCGGCAGGCTGTTCAGTAGTCCATGGCCTGGAAGCACAAAGCCGACCCCGAGTGATTAACAAGCTGCTCTGATCAATAACACTGCTAGCAAATAAACCAGTTATTAAACACACTCTGTTGCATTCAACCATCAGCTGAGAATTATTCGCAACTATTCGACTATAGATAAATAAATCCCACTCTGAATATTAAGACGAGTGTTGAGGTAGACTTGCAAATTCTAACCGCAATTCCTCCTCCTCCTGCTGGCTAGGCTCGAAGTTTCGCTAGGCTAGCCGTGTTGTCCGTTAGCTAACAGGCTAACCAAACCTCTCTCTCTCTCTCAGCAGTATAATGGGCGAATCCCAGCTTCCAGTCCCTCTGGATCCCGTTTGAGCCTCCGCCGCAACCGCATCGTTTTTCCAACCAAACGCTACGCTTTCAACATAACGTTACGGCCGCCTAGCTCCGTCGGTTTGTTTCTGTTCCCACGGCTAACACACAGTGTTTCTCCCTCTTCAGGGCTGGAGAGGAGGAGGTCGCTCCCTAAGGAGGGAGAGCGATAGCGAGAGAGAGAGCGCGCGAGCGAAAGAAAGGGGAGGGGGGGGCAGTTCACACACGGACGATGGAATTTCACTAACAATCTCGCGAGATTTCTCTTTTTCTCTCCCTAACCGTTTTAAACAGCACGTGTCCTGATTAGCTGCACTTAATGTTTCCTGCGTTATGTTTGGATAATACTTGCAGACGTGACCAGGTGGAACGTGTCAGAATACAGGTGTTGGAAAAAAGAACGCGATTTGGGGAAAGTCAAACAGATATACAAGGCAAATCTGTCGTGTGATAATTAATCGCGCGCGTGTGTGTATTAGATTCTGATATATTCACAATTACCACGCTTGTAAGAATAAAGCAATTATTTTCTATTTATGCCCCTATTTAATACTACGGTATTGTGTTTTATGACACTGTGGAGCTGCAAATAAACACTCCTCATTTGACTAAACTCTGAGTAATGCACAAATATAACATCTGTATATTATGGAAATCTTTCCTTACACTCATAATAATAATAAGTACCATTGTACATTAAACTTAATTTTTAAAGATTGAAGTATATGGCAAGGTGGCTCAGTGGCTTAATCGTCAGGCAAGAGTTTAGGAGTGAAAGTAGGGACTTTGAATGTTGGAACCATGACAGGGAAGAGAAGAGAGTTGGTTGATATGATGCAGAGAAGGAAGGTGGATATACTGTGTGTCCAGGAGACCAGGTGGAAAGGTAGCAAAGCTAGAAGCTTAGGATCAGGGTTCAAATTGTTTTACCATGGTGTGGATAGGAAAGAAATGGAGTAGGTGTTATTCTGAAAGAGGAGTTTGTTAGGAATGTTCTAGAGGTGAAGAGAGTATCAGATAGGGTGATGCGTCTGAAGCTGGAAATTGAAGGGATAATGTTCAATGTTGTTAGTGGTTATGCCCCACAGGTAGGATGTGTGTTAAAAGAGAAGGAGAAATTCTGGAGTGAGTTAGATGAAGTGATGCAGAGCATCCCCAGAGGTGAGAGAGTGGTGATTGGTGCAGACTTCAATGGACATGTTGGGGAAGGGAACAGAGGGGATGAAAATGTGATGGGCAGGTTTGGTCTTCAGGACAGGAATGTAGAAGGACAGATGGTGGTGGACTTTGCAAAGAGGATGGAAATGGCAATAGTAAATACTTTCTGCCAGAAGAGGCAGGAACATAGGGTGACATATAAGAGCGGAGGCAGAAGCACTCAGGTAGACTACATCTTGTTAGAGATTAGTGACTGCAAAGTGTTGGTAGGGGAGAGTGTAGCCAGACAACACAGAATGGTGGTGTGTAAAATAACCCTGGTGTTGAGGAAGGTGAAGAGGACAAAGGCAGAGCAGAGGACAAAGTGGTGGGAGCTGAGAAAGGAAGAATGTTGTGTAGTCTTTAGGGAGGAGTTGAGACAAGCTATGGGTGGTCAGGAGGTGCTTTCAGTTGACTGGACAACTACAGCCAATGTGATCAGGGAGACAGGTAGGAGGGTACATGGGGTATCATCAGGTAAGCGAAAAGTGGACAAGGAGACTTGGTGGTGGAATGAGGAAGTCCAGGAGTGTATATAGGGAAAGAGGCTAGCTAAGAAGAAGTGGGACTCTGAGAGGACTGAAGAAGGTAGACAGGAGTACAGGGAGATGCAGCGTAAGGTGAAGGTAGAAGTGGCAAAGGCCAAACAAAGAGCATATGAGAACTTGTATGCTAGGCTGGACAGTAAGGAGGGAGAGGTGGATCTGTACAGGCGAGGCAGAGAGATAGAGATGGGAAGGATGTGCAGCAGGTTAGAGTGATTAAAGTTGGAGATGGAAATGTACTGTCAAATGCCAGGAGGGTAATGGGACGATGGAAGGAGTACTTTGAGGAGTTGATGAATGAGGAAAACGAAAGAGAACAAAGAGTAGAAGAGGTGACTGTTGTGGAGCAGGAAGTAGCAAATATTAGTAAAAGTGAGGTGAGAAGGGCGTTGAAGAGGATGAAGAGTGGAAGTTGAAGTTGGTCCTGATGACATACCTGTGGAGGTGTGGAAGTGCTTAGGAGAGGTGGC
Organism: Channallabes apus; assembly: GCA_030522415.1. Lineage (NCBI taxonomy): Eukaryota > Metazoa > Chordata > Actinopteri > Siluriformes > Clariidae > Channallabes > Channallabes apus. The sequence continues at coordinate 49,674,085 of CM060104.1, forward strand.
AGTAGAGTTTCTGACTAGTTTGTTTAACGAGATCTTGGAGAGTGAGAGGATTCCAGAAGAATGGAAGAGAAGTGTATTGGTGCCGATTTTTAAGAACAAGGGAGATGTGCAAAGCTGTGGCAATTACAGAGGCATAAAGCTAATGAGCCATACAATGAAGCTGTGGGAAAGAGTAGTGGAAGCTAGGTTAAGGGCAGAGGTGAGCATTTGTGAGCAGCAATATGGTTTCATGCCCAGAAAGAGTACATCAGATGCAGTATTTGCTTTGAGGATGCTGATGGAGAAATACAGAGAAGGTAATAAAGAGTTGCATTGTGTCTTTGTAGATTTAGAGAAAGCGTATGACAGGGTGCCGAGAGAGGAGCAGATAAGTCTGGAGTGGCAGAGAAGTATGTTCGAGTGTTGCAGGACATGTATGAGAGCTGTAAGACAGTGGTAAGATGTGCTGTAGGTGTGACAGAAGAGTACAAGGTAGAGGTGGGTCTGCATCAAGGATCGGCTCTAAGCCCCTTTTTGTTTGCTCTGGTGATGGACAGGATGACAGATGAGGTTAGACAGGAGTCTCCATGGACTATGATGTTTGCAGATGACATTGTGCTTTGTAGCGAGAACAGGGAACAGGTGGAAGAAAATTTGGAGAGGTGGAGGTATGCTCTGGAAAGCAGAGGAATGAAGGTTAGCCGCAGCAAGACAAAATACATGTGTTTGAATGAGAGGGACCCAAGACGAACGGTGAGGCTACAGGGAGCAGAGGTAAAGAAGGTGCAGGACTTTAAGTACTTAGGGTCAACGGTCCAGAGCAACGGAGAGTGTGGAAAGGAGGTGAAGAGGCGGGTACAGGCAGGTTGGAATGGGTGGAGAAAAGTTTCAGGTGTGTTGTGCGATAAAAGAGTATCAGCAAGGATGAAAGGAAAGGTGTACAGGACAGTGGTGAGACCAGCGATGCTCTACGGCTTAGAGACAGTGGCACTGAAGAAAAGACAGGAGGCAGAGTTGGAGGTAGCAGAGCTGAAGATATTGAGATTCTCTTTTTGGGAGTGACAAGGATGGATAGGATCAAGAATGAGTTCATCAGAGGAACAACTCATGTTAGATGTTTTGGAGATAAAGTCAGAGAGGCCAGATTGAGGTGGTTTGGACATGTTCAGAGGAGAGATGGTGAATATATCGGTAGAAGGATGCTGAGGTTGGAACTGCCAGGCAGGAGGTCTAGAGGAAGACCAAAGAGGAGATTTATGGATGCAGTGAAAGAGGACATGAAGTTAGGTGGTGTGAGAGAAGAAGATGCAGAGGATAGGGTTAGATGGAGGCAGATGATTTGCTGTGGCGACTCCTGAAAGGGAACAGCCGAAAGACAAAGAAGAAGACAATGAGTGAGTGAGTGAGTGAGTATATGGCAATTAGAAATAGTGGTAGAAAATGGTAGAAATAGTGTACTTTTGGTGATAGCACATAATCAAAACTATAGGGAAAGTATTTCTGTCTCCATGTAGACTGTCAAACTTGTGCTCTCTTGTTTTTCATAGAAGTAGTTGCTTAAATAAAACTATACATTTATTCAAGATTCAAGGTTTACTGCAATACATATAAATGTATTGCAGTAAAAGCACATTTTTATGTAGAATGTGAAACTGTTTGTTGTCTGTGTGGTTGTCATCGACATGCCTAAGCTAGGTTAGTATTCACAGTGCACATGAGATGACCTGACTCAGCCAAATGCTATTAAAAGACGCCAGATCCTAACGGGCTGTTTGTGGTGCTGGACAGAGAGCGAGAGCCTGGGGTCTGTGAATGGACGAGGTGGAATAAAGGGTTTAAAGCTGGTTACCTAACGGGAAAACCTCTGATTTTTCCACTGGGGGCTTAATTCCTGACATGCACTGTAAGTGGGCTGAAAAGAAGATTACAAGTATGTGTGTTTGTGTGTGTGGGGGGTGTTTTTAGATTGATGTTCGTCCCCATGTGTGCATGTGTGTGTTCAACATTTCTATGTGTTCTGAACAAAACCTAAAATAAAAGGTTGATATAATTTTTCAAGAGTGCCATGACATATCTAGGGAATGTAGATATGGAAAATAATTTTCTTTGAATATGCAGGATGAGGAGCTGACACACACTGGCATTTGTGGCAACAGATTAGTGTAGGGCAAAGTATATTTAGAACCTTTCCTCAGCCACTCTTTACATGGAAATGATGACAGCTGTGCTATCAAGAATAACCCGACCAAACACAGATAAAAAAACAAAAAAGATAAAACTAGTGTGAGCGGCCGTTAATTGTATGTTTCTTGTGACTGGGTAGCTTCACTCTTGTTTCATTAGTCTGCTGATTAGATCACAGATATGGTCACAGGAATAATTTGCTAAAAGAGTACTGCTTCTAAATCTGTGCTATTGAGTATTATAGTTTTTTTGTTGTTCCAAAAAAGAAAAGTGGAATGATCATAGAACTATTTTTATTTTAAGCACAGTTAAAAAAAAAAAAAGAACTGATTGCAATGTTTAAACAGTTGCATCGCACCCTCAGTGTAGAGAGCACAAGTCTCGCCTTCACCTCTGGATACCTGGAGATTGTATGTTCTCCCCATGCTTGGTGGGTTTCCTCCAGGTACTCCGGTCTCCTTCCACAGTCCAAAGACATGGAGATTAGGCTAACTGCCATTCCTAAATTGCCCGTAGTGTGTAAGCAAGCTTGTGAGTGTTTGCATGCTTGTGCCCTGCAATGGATTGGCACCCGAATCAGGGTTTACACCACCTGGGATAGGTTTCAGGCTCCCCATGACCCAAAACAGAATAAGCAGTATCGAGAATGAGTGAGAGAAACAAGGAATATGAACATGAAGTAGAATTTAACAACACTATGATCAGAGAGCAGTCAGAGTCTGGGAAAAACCCTGTATTAAATAACAAGTCTAAAATCCCAAGTATTACTGAATTAATTGTTGATTAATAAATAAACTTGATTAATAATCATTGCATCAATTTTCCGCATAGTTATAATGTTATGTATTACACCAGGAATGTTTATACTGAAGTATTTTTCCACTGTTTTTCTTTCTCCAAAGATGGCTATCCCATCTGTAATGGTATTGCCCCTGCTGGTGGTGGTATTTGCTGGAATCTACTACTTTTACAATGAGGTCATCCACTTCATCTCCAAGTCCGTAGTGCGGAACAAAGTGGTGGTCATTACAGATGCCGTATCTGCAATGGGAAGTGGTAATGCTCAGTAAATCACACATATTCTGTCCTCTCACTTGTTTCTTTTTTTTATCTAATCATTGTGTATGTATACAGTATATTGGTTTGTCTACACAGTACATGTGTCAGTACAGTATATACTTGGACAAAATTATATCATCATACAATGGGTGCAAGTAATCCGGTATGGTACTGAAAGATTCAGTGATGAGAGAGCAGCTGCCTGCCAAAACCCACGTTCAAGGAAGCGCTTTCAGCAAGCAAATACATCTGATAACATTATGACATCTTAAACAACACTTAGTAATTGCTTTTAAGTCATAGTGAATTGCCTCTGAACTGCCCATGTTGTGGTTCAATCTAATAGTAGTGAGCTTTGTAGCCATGAGCTAATGAGCAATTACTAAGCTCACCAGCTTCAAACACAAGGCGGATTCCCAAATCTCTCTCTAAAAAAGCGCACTCTTGTGTGGAACAAGGCATCCTACTCCTTACATACCTAAGCTTAACTTCTTATGCTTCTTATAGCTGAGGCTATTCTTAAGCAGAATAAATAAAGACATGAATAGAAACTTTGCACTACTATCCACCACCTCCGTGATATATTTTCCTTGTCTTTTGACTACCGGCAATGATTATGAGTCCAAGTAATAAGTTTTCAAGGCTTAATGTAAATGTCTTTTGTTTTGACAGTTGTCCAGTGTCCAAATCTTTATACTTTATAATGAAAAATGATGGAAAGACAAATGACAAAAGACAGTTACTTGTTTAAAAGTACCGAAACATTTGTTAATAATTCACTTTATGAATTAAATAAATAAAATTATGAAATTATGCTGTTGTGAGGCGGTTAGCACTGTCGTCTTGCACTTCCAGGGTGGAGAGTTCGATTCCCGCCTTAGGTCTGTGTGTGTGGAGTTTGCGTGTTCTCCCCATGCTAGGTGGGTTTCCTCCCAGTCCAAAGACATATAGATTAGGCTAATTGACATTTCCAATTAGGCGATAGTGTGTACTTCGTGTCTGAAGTCTCCTCAGATGGCCTCCATGAACCTGAACAGGATGAACGGTATAGAGAATACCTTAATTAATGACTTTACAACTTATGTCTCCAAATTAGGCTCCAGGCTGAACGTCTTAACTCCAAATTATATCTACAATTGACCCATTTAATCTGATCTACATTTCAACAATTCTGCTTTTTTTCATGCAATGCTTTTTTTTCAACAATTGCATTCAGCTTTGTTGAAGTTGAACACTAGCCCGATTATAATACACAGAAAGCCAGTGTTAGCTGACTACCAAGCTCAGCAAAATGCTGTTTGGGTTTCACTAGCTAGTTAGTTAGCTGTGCTAACCGAGCCATGTTTTTTTTGGTCTTTTTTCTACATTATATAGATAACTAACAAAGATATATATAATATAACACAACTAGCAAATGGTACTAAAAATTCAGGTGATGTTGTAAGTTTGATGCAGAGTAGTAAAAAAAAAAAAGTAGTAAAGCTGCTTTGCTACAATGTCAATTGTTAATAGCGAAGCGAATTGAATTGAATTAAAATGAATAGTAAAACATCTAATGATCTGGCTAGCTAGACTAGCTTTCTCAGCTAGCTTATTGTTTACATGTAATGTATATGTTCCCACAGATTAAATGTTGAGCTGTGAAACACAAATATCTTCACGGGTTGTTTCCTTGTAAAAAGTTTCTTGTGTAAAAATTAAGATACCTGATAAACTGGTCCACCTTTCGTCTCCACTGCCTTAAACTTTGCTACTAAGCAAAGGATTTGTATCAGGAAACTGCTTTATTTTTAATGTGGTTTAGCAAATGGCTTTTTTGATATTTGTTCATAATGTCTGTTAATTGGTTTCTGGGGTTAAATGCATTATTGTTTATTTTGTCAGTGATCCAATAATTATGAATCAAACTCATTTTGGAATATTTTGCTTTTAAGAAACTTAAAAGTACAATAAAATTACATTAAGTGTATACCAAAATATTGGTATATGAGCAGATGTGGGTTCCTATTATATTACACATAATAGGCGTCCACACCTGCTCATATACCAATATTTTCTATAGTGTTGCCATGATATTCCATCCATCCTTCTAGGAACCCGTTTTCCAACAGGAAAGTAGAGGCCAGCGGTGATTTCCATTGTATTTATTCCCATTTTACGACCGTGGTGGGACCTCTGGTCAACATTCAGACACGCATTCACACACTACGGGAAATTTGGGAACGCCCATTAGTCCAATGTGCATGCCGTTGGACTGGGGGAAGAAACCGGATACCCAGAGGAAGCCCACCAAGCACATGGAGAACATGCAAATTCCATGTACACAGACCCCGAGGCGGGAATCGAACCCTGGAAGTGCAAGACAGTGCTAAACACTACCATTGTCATGATATTATATTGCTAAAAACAATTCCTCGGTCCACAATGTTATATCCTTCATGGAACTGTCTCCCTAAAATCAATGTACGGTATGTACAGTAGGGGTAGTGATGGTATTTCATGGCAAATCTATCTACATCTATACACTTCCCAGCAGATCTTCTTTGGTTTGTCACGACATTGTAGAAACATTACTGTTACAATGTTATGGACACTCGTATTGGGTTGTTTTCAAAAGATATAATTACTTACAAAACATTACTACTAAAATGACATTGTATACATATTTTAAATAATCTCTTTAGATTACTTGTATTGTTTAGAGACTAATGACAAGATTAAAAAAAGGCTTATTGGTAACACTCTATGGATCCCAAGTGTGTGTGGGTGTGGAGGGTAGGCTCAGGTGAAATTTTAGCCAAGCTCTGGTTTATTTAGCTGTTCCTTCCACTTCGGAAAAAAAAATTGAACAGAAACAAAACAACTGAACAGAAATATGAACTTTCACTTCAAGTTCAAGCACACAGTCAACAGTTATAGGCCGTAAGTCATTCATGCAGCATACAGTATGGTACAATATCAGAACTATATGCCCACATCACACATTGTTATGGAGTGTCTGTTTATCTATCTATCTATCTATCTATCTATCTATCTATCTATCTATCTATCTATCTATCTATCTATCTATCTATACTTTATATACAAAGCATATGCTGCGTACCATATGTTATAATATTAAATCATCTCTCTCTTTCTCTCTCCCTCCTGTTTCAGAATGTGCCAGGCTGCTGCATGAAGGTGGTGCACAGTTGGTGTTGTGTGGACCCAACTGGGATAAGCTGGAGTCTCTCAGCGACTCACTGTGCAGCGACGCAGATCCCAGTAAAGTAAGTATCAGAGAACCGACACAGCCTCTCAGTAGGACTTCATACAGTATGTTTACCCACATACCTGTTTCTGATGTTTGAACCCACACATAAGATAAAAAGACCTTTTCCTTTTTCCTTTGCTTTGATGAACAATGGCAGGATATCCTCCTCCATGACAGCTCGCTGTCTCCTGCTATCTAACAAATTCCAGGACACTCCACAGACATTATTGTCATAACCATCATCTTAGGTTCAACAAACTATGACTATTGCCGCTGTGATTTCAGTGGATCTTGCTTTTTAGTAACAAAATGATCACTAACCCCTTTGGAATGATTTCTTTTAAGTACGTACTTATAAGAAGAAAAAGTATTTATTTTTGAGAAATCATTTAGTAATAATACTAAAGAGTTTTGTTTGAGTAAAAAGGCATAGTGGCATAGTGGTTAGCACTGTTACCTCGCACATCCAGGGTCAAGGGTTCAATTCCCGAATTTGGGACTGTGTGCATGGAGTTTGCATGTTTCTCTCACAGTCCAAAGACATTGAGATTAGACTAACTGGCTTAGCCAAATTGCCTGTAGTGTGTGTGTGCCTTCTGCGATGGATTGGCACCCTGTCCAAGGTGTACTCCGCATTATGCCCAAAGTCTCCCAGGATACCCCCCCCCCCCCCCGCCGGATAAGCGGTATAGAATATGAATGACTAAAAAAATGGTTGGAACTATGAACCTTTGACCTTTGAACAAAAATCCATTCTCTTAAACTTTTTTGCACTAACACAAATGTTCTCACTGTTCTCTCTTTATGATTAAAAATAAACCTCATTTATCATAGTGGGCCAACTTTTCTGTTTCTCCAATGTTCTATTTCTAATTGTTAGCTGTATTTATCATTTATCTAACATTATTAATTTCCAACCAACCCCATCAAATGCCCTTACTGCACTGCAAGGCCAAAACATTTGCTGAACTTTGACTCCATCAGTCTATTTTCGTCTAACACAGGGCTCATTATGACTTGTTCCAACCCATTATTTCTGGTATCTGCTATCTGTTTTTCCTGTTGAAGACCTTTCCACCCAAGTTGGTGCTGCTGGACTTCAGCGATACAGACAGCATAGAGGATGTGATCACAGAGATCAGCGAGTGCTATGGATATGTGGATGTGCTCATATGTAACAGCAGTATGAAGGTCAAAGCCCCAGTACAGAACCTTTCACTGGAGATGGACAAAATCATCATGGACGTCAATTATTTTGGGCCCATCACTTTGGCAAAGGGTATGAGTGTTATATGCTTAATTCAATACTTATTAAATATGTCACAGTGTTATACATCTGTTAGAATGGTATTTTCTTGTGAAAAGGGATTCTGCCGTTAATGATTGCCAGGAGAACAGGTCATTTTGTCATCATCAACAGCATCCAAGGGAGACTTGCTGTCCCGTTTCGCACCTCCTGTAAGAATACACTATTGTCTATTAACATAATGCTGTTATGCTGTTAAAACTTTTTCCAAATATGTTATTATAGAATGTCCCACACCTTGATCAAATACAGTTTTACTCAATTTATGTTCTTTTTTGTGCGTTCGAGATGCTGCCTCCAAACATGCAGTGCAGGCTTTCTTCGACTGTCTGAGAGCAGAAGTGGAGGAGTATGGCATCTCTGTCAGTATGATCAACCACACGTTTATCAACGGTACAGCCCAGGAAGTCACTCCTTCCCAGTCTCAGCCCACCAACGCCCTGTGGGCATGTAAGTAATTACACACCACTACACAAAAACATGCAGACGACAAAGCAGACCATCCTGGTTACTTTTCATGCAATGTCTGAACTGGCAAATGCAGGTTTTTCTACATACCTGTAAAAAAAAAAAAAGTGAGAATAACTCTGACAGATAAATCTGACAATATTTATCCACTGTGATATACAAGTTGAATGGATTACAATGCAATCACTGAGCTGCTTAGTTATAGCCCTGTTCATGCAGTCAGCAGTAAACAGTGAAGGGACAAAAATAAATAAATAAATAAATAACAGATTTTGTATTTACGCCATAAAAAAATGATAATCAATTTGTCATAATTCATTAGTATTTATTATATGAAGAATGAAAATGCTTATGCCACTCTGGTATCATGTTATCCTGTTTTAAATTGAGCTAATACAGTATGTACGTGTCTTATAATAAACAGAAAAAGGATGTACAGACGCTACCTTTTAAATAATTGCCAGACTATTAGAAATAAAAATATATGAAGTTTCTGTTAAAGAATCCTAGATTCAGATATTTTCCTAAGTGCTAGCTATCGAATAAAACAATGCTAGCTAGCTAATACTGAATTAAACTCTTAGCGCTGCTTTAGTCCTACAACCTGTATTTTTCCTTAGCACTAAAGTGGTACTATAAATAATATCTCATTCTCATCGTCTCACTCATCATCTACCCTGGAGACCGGGATGCGGGAGTCTGGAGCCTATCCCAGGAGCATTAGGGCCGAGGGGGGGTACACCCTGGATGGGGTCCCAATCCATCGCAAAGCATCAAGGATATCTATTGATCTTTTATCACTTTGGAATAATTTAAGGCACACAATTGGACCACTGATGTACCTTAACCTCTAAAAGCTTATAATTAAAGGTACACCACACACACCTTAACAGGTGAATGCTGAATATTAAGTTTCAGTTCGTGTTTCTTGATGGGATCACACCAACCAGAAGACAAAGTGTGAGGAAAGAGTCCGATACTTTTATTTTTGAGTGCATGCCATTTTATGTAAGGAACTACAGTCTAGTCATTTTTAGTGAAATCATCTTTTGGGAATATAAAAAACAAGCATATTTGATGGTCCATAATTCCATATTTTCTCCACAATGTTCTCCTTTTCCAGACATTTTAAGCAAGCTATCCACTCACGGCGTGAGCCCTAAAGCCCTGGCGTGTGAGATCGTGCGAGTGGTGAACCGGAAAAGGAGAGAGGTGCTCCTGGCTCACCCCATCCCCTGGACTGCTCTCTACGTCCGCTCATTCGTGCCCAGCTTCTTCTTTTCTGTGGTGGCAGCAGGGGTGAAGGACGTGGCCATGAATCAGCAGATGAAATAGATCCATACATCACATGCTAGTGAATGACTGAGGAACTTTTAACAATGTGTCATTAGAACATGGTTTGAGCTAAACCTCTCACACTGACCTATGACCTCTGATGTAATACAGAAGTGATTTGGAGAAGCATGTTTTTGGACGTAGTTTGAACGATTTGCTTTAAATATCTTGTCATGTGCTAGAAATTGATTGTGTGACTAACCAGAGCCAATTTAAGCATGGTGGTATGGATATTCATTTGCATTGTTAGCCAGTAAGTAAAATTAGTGTTTTCGTGCATTTCTTCTAGTTCATTGGTTTTTGGACAGTTTTACCAGTAAAACAAACACACACACACACACACACACACACACACACACACACACACACACACACACACACACACACACACACACACACTTGTGTCTAACATTTGCCTTCTGCTGCCTTCTGATGAACTTGTGGGTCTGGTGTAGTCCAGTTGTTTCTCCAGCAGACACTAAAGGCATAACTGCAGAATCCTGTAGATGGAGCTAGTGGACCTTTCTGCTGCAACACCATGACAAGGAAATTACTGCCACCTACTGACCATTTTCTTACTTATAACCAACCAATAGTGTACACTCTGACATATTTTGTGTTAGCAAATGATCCATGTGACATGCACTGAAAAAAAAGAAGGTTTATATCTTTAAAGTGTTGAACTCTTTACATTGATTCATACAGCATACATTTTTAACACAAAACTGAGATTTGGTGGTTCAGTTGTAGGTTTCTTGAATGCCCTGGTAAAACCAGTTGTGTGCGGATCGGATGGCCTGCTGTGGCAACCCATCGACGGGAGCAGAGAGACAACTATAACATGCAAAGTGACAGAACATCCAATCCAAGAATGAATCTAATGAGCGAGTTAAAGACTTCACTTTGGGGTCCATCAGCAGCTCCATGCCAGGCCTGTGATTTCACAATTTAACTCATGGCTTTTTGGGCAGTAATACAGAATCAATACTTTACCTCAAGCATTGCAATACATTTGAAGTGTAATTATAGACTAGAAATATTTTCATATATCTATTATACCGTATGGTGGAACGGTGGTTTAGTGGTTAGCACTGTGTGGATAGCATGGTGGTGTAGTGTCACCTTCCACCTCCAGGGTCCGGGGTCTGTGTGCATGGAGTTTGCATGTTCTCCCAGTGCTTGGTGGGTTTTCCTTGGGTACTCCGGTTTCCTCCCACAGTTTTAAAGACATGCAGATTAGGCTAATTTGCCTAACTTCCCAAATTGCCAGTAGTGTGTGAATGTGTGTGAATTATGACCACGGTTGTGAAAATGGGAATAAATACAACGGTCACTATTGGCATCTACAATCCCAAGTTGGATTACAGAGATTCCTAGATGGAGGCATGGAATATATTGTGAAAGCACACAGTGAATGCACACTCATACCAATACTTTCTTCTCATCTAATCATCTATACTGCTTTAGCCTATCCCAGGAAACTTAGGGCACGGGGCGGGGTACACCCTTGACGGGGTGCCGATCCATCACAGGGCATAAATACATACACTCACGTTCGGCAATACATCTCTATACCAGGCAATCTGAGAACACCAATTAGCCTAATCTGGATGTCTATAGGATTGTGGGTGAGGAAACTGGAGTATCCAAAGGAAACCCACCAAGCATAGGGAAGAACATGCAAACTCAGACCCGAGGGAGGAATCGAACCCGGACCTTGGAAGTGCAATGCGACAGTGTTAATCACTGTAGTTAAAAATTTTTTTATTATCAATACCAATCAGTTTTAACTCTGGTGATGAGGAGAACATTGTCTGTCCTTACTGAACCTTTGGAGGCAGAAAATGAATAGTTGAGAAGCTGCTTGTGTGATTTACAAAGTGCAATATAAACATGCATAAACGAGGAGGAAATTATCAGTTAGATCTGGTGGGGCTTACCTCGACGCATAGCATCGGCTCTGGATCCATACTCCTGGACAGGGGTTGGACTTTGTTCATCTTCGGAGCTGCTCAGGGTGTGAGGCACCAGGCGGGTATGGGGATACTCACGAGTCCTCGGCTGAGTGCCACGACATTGGGGTTTGCGAGACACCTCAGTGGACGAGAGACCTGACTTTGGATAAGCGGTTGAAGATGGATGGATGGATGAATGGTGATTTTTTTTCCTAATCCAAAATGTCAACGCAGTGGTGTTTAACCTGCATAAATATAAAGTATAGAGAAACGCAAGGAAAAAAGTGTGATTTAACTAATAGCTCCAGTAAAGTTTTATGTCTTGCAACGCCCGTGGTGACCATTGCATTGCATTACATTCTTCTTAATAAATGTTCTTGGCGGCAAAAAGAAATATGTTCTACTGCATCGAAGATAAAACTTTCATTCGATAGTATAATATATATAATTTACAAACCAGTATACCAGTTGTTCGGTTTTCATCAGCTTGTACTAATAATGAGGTGACTGGTCTCTCTACAGCAGCACCACTGATCTCAAGCCTTGGGATTTTGCATTAGCCATTGTAGGCAGTATTTCTTGTCTTGCGGCTTGAATAATTAATGAAATCGAATCACTCACTCGGGTGATTGCGCTACCAAACAGATTAGGCTTACTTATCACACCAGCTATATTAGGTCGATGAGCTGGTTTTAATTCTGCCAAGGCTGTCTTAACATCAGTCTGTAGGGCATTCAGCACCACTGCTGTGCTGTTCAATTCTTTACATTCTAACATTTAGTCTGTATTAAGCATGGGTGACTAGTACTCCCTGCTGTACAAAGTAGGTCCATGTCCAGTAATAGCATATCAGGATCTATGTCTACATGTGAGACCGCTGTACTAGACTTTGTCAGGCTCAGTACTTACTGTATATGCATTTTTGCGTCCTGAGAGCAGACTGTGTAGGTGTCAGTACTCGGTTTGTGTGGCACCACCAGATCCACGTCACAGAGTGGCGGTTCCAGTTTAGTAAAGACACACTCTTCCTTTTCCATGGAAATGCTCATCAATGTCTTCTGTCTTTTGTTCCTATCATTATAACACAGGAAAGGAAATTAACGTTTCTCCCCAGAAGCCTTAGAATTACTGTCAATTTGATGATGATCATTTAACAATAGCAAACTTAGCAAAAAAACCCAAAAACTTTTAAAGCACTAGACTCAGCCCATTTAAAACCACTCGACATAACCTACTTTATCACTTGTGCAAGTCAGTTAAAGGAAAAGTTTGTTTTGGATGGAAAAGGCGAAACCTTTCATGTTCACCTAGGTGTGTGAAGTGTTAAAATGAAAATGGTTTTAAAAGAAATTGTTGCAGTGTTTCAGGAAATGTCTCTTGAGGTTTAGAAAACGGCAAAACCACAGTGTTATACGCATGGTGTTTTTCTAAACACCATATAAATATAAAGGAAATAACTCAAAGTAGAAGAAAAACTCATTAGTAGGCAAAAACGTTAATATCTTTGAAAGTCATTCCTAGTCACCGTGGCTACTTCTAGATTTAACTGTACAGTATTTTATGTTTATATGCACACTCAAATTTCAGTTTTTTATTGTATACTATGCAAAACAGGAAACCATTTTAGCAGAACAGGTCACGCAATGAGGCTTTGACTCATTTGTGCAAATCATTTGTGATTCTTGTCACCATTCTTCATTATCTTTTACATGACTAACCAGATTTAAAAAATCATTTGGTAATTTTAAATGCATATTCTGATCACATTATCTACTTTAAAAGTTCACGAAAATATGTCCAGGAAGAAAGAATCAGAGCGGCAACAAACACTCAAAACTAAAAGGATATAGAAGAGAAAGAAGATGGCACTTTGAGGACCATAATCAGTAACACCCTCTCCATTTTATCTCGGCTTGGAACAGGAATTGAGAGTGCACTGACTTATGCACCCTTGTGGTTGGGGTTGGCCATCAGGGAATCACGCCCTGGTTTTGTGCAAGACAGTCAGAGATACTCCCACTGTACTAATGGGAAATAATGAGTGCTACATTAAGGTAGAAAAAAAGCCAAAAAACTAAAGAAGTAATAGGTCTTGGTATTGATTATTTACTGAAAAGATCAATAGGATCACAAGTCCATGAAACAATACATTACTTTGACCTGAATCTTTAGAGGATGCTCCTATATTGTAAAACTAGTGAAAGTAGCCATCGTTTTGAAGAAATAGTTAAGAGGTTAAAGATTAAAATCAGCTGATCAGCTTTAATTTTATCAGTGATATTATTATTTCAGGTTTAAGACCACATAGAAAGCTCAAAAAACACATACAGTGAATGCCGGTTTTGTGTGATGCTGTGACATAATCTGGCACATAACTGCTCATAACTTCTACTCAATATTTTGATTTCATTTATGGTGCAGTTTTAACTCCAGGCAAATACCTAAGTACTGTGACATACATACATAAATACAGACATACAGACAATTTGATGAGACTGAGGTTTAGGGTCCTCCAATGTGTGAAATGTAAAAATATAATTAAAAGAAGAAATTCTGATCAACATACAGACAAACCTTTCTTTTATTAATATAGCCAAAATATATGCACAATTCAGAAAAAGAAAAATATCTATTAGCATAGAAGTATTATCATACTGTATAACATATCGCAATTAATTTAGTATTAACATTTTTATACTGTACAAGTTTTTCTTTTCCTGAAGTGTAAATAATTGTTTTCACTGACTCAGTAGGTAGGATGAAATTATTTATATCATCCTCATCAACTCTATATTATCCTCCGTCCTTTCAGTCTTTAATCAGAGATATGTAGCTTAGCTATAGACATTTGACAGACAAAGGACTACCATGTTGTTAATCACAACAGTGTACGATGTGATTAACCAGTCACCAGTCCCTGTGACCCTGAATACAGGATGAAGCGGTATAGACAATGTGATTTGTTATAATCATGTGATTACCTCAGATGCTGTACAAATATGTGATTTCTTCTGGATTAGATGGTGTTTACTAGCGGTAGTGTTAGCTCATTTAGGGCTTCTTTTCCAGATGAGATGATGCTATAGAATATCCTGTGCCTTATTTGAATGTAAAATGGAAAGCTAGTGCACTATGTAAGGTGGAGAACTACTTGTTCCACACACCAAGTAGTGCTCTTGATCAGGGGTTAGGGAGAGATTTTCCTTAATAACTTGCATTAGCCATGAAACACAACACAGGCAAAAGGAAGTTTTAGATGACATCACTTTGGCTGATGTGTTTTCTTGCTTAAAGTGCTACCGTGACTCGTTTTGTATGTGGGTTTAAAAACTAATAATAGGTAAGTAACATCCCTTTTGGCATCCAGAAGTGAAGACGATTTAACCATATTAAAATATAGCTATATTACACTACTGTATATAATAATATACTAAATGCAGTTAGATTGAGTAGGTTTACCAGAAGTGAACACAATTAAGCTTTGGCAGGAGAGTACAGTATGTTCATCAACTGGGTCAGATCTACAGTATATGGTCTTCCTTCTCTGATTGATTGTAAAGTTCTATAAATTACCATAACACACTAGTCTACTCTAGAGATTAAAAGAGGACTGTATTCGCTTTAAGCTTTCTACTTTGGATTATTCATGATAGGTTTCCCTGTGTCCCAAGACAGCCTTTTTTTTTTTTTTTTTTTTAAATAAAGAGGTCCAAGGTTTGATCGTGAGCTTGGGTTCCCTTTTTGACGTTTCATTAATGCCCCCATGTACCATATGTTATTTCCATGTACATTAAGAGGGACTGGTTATACTAAAAAGTCTCTAGATGAGGGTGAGGGTTTATTCCTGCATCACACCCAAAGTTCACAGCATAGGCTTATTCCTACTTCCAATTGGCAGTTTATTTTTTTTTTAGTTTGTTTAATGAGTGTTTTGAGACAGAGATATAAGGTCTATGTGGGCCTTTTTAATCTGAAAGCACGGCAGCAGTGATCATTTTGTGGCACCAGAGTATATTTCTGAGAATTGTGTCTAAGCAATTAGGATAAGCTGTAATTAACTTAATGGGAAAACACAACAAATTTCCCTTAATTACTGAGTATATATAATTGCTATCAACATAATTAGATAAGTAGATACAATACCATTTAAATCTCTTTCTCTCTCTCTCTCTCTCTCTCTCTCTCTATATATATATATATATATATATATATATATATATATATATATATATTGTACACAAAAGAGGTTTTTTTTTTGAAAATATGTAAGTTTTTAAAAAAAAGTTGTCACCTGTACAAGCACAATGATTTATAGAATTAATATTTAAATAATACAAGTGCAAAGATGAAATAAGAAGGATGTTGTCAGGGATCAGACTCTCCCTCTCTCTCTCTCGCTCTCTCTCTTTCTCTGTCTTGCTGAAGTGTAATAAATGAAGTGAGCTATTGTTATGTAAATTCCGAGCATGCATGGCTCGACGGTGAGGTCCAGCTGGTCGCCGTGGGGTTTCATCCATCAGGTCAGTCAGCCTTGGCAGATCTGACCCTGCTTTCACAATACCTCCTGACTAAGGGCTGCATGAATTATGCCAATTTACTAATAACTTCTACAGAAGCGTGAACATCTGACGCTTTAGTGTGATGTCTGACGTTTCATACATATACAATGATTCCAAATATTGTATATTTGTGGGGGATTTGTAAGTTATGTAGTACAATTCCCATGTTGAAAGACTGTATAAAATAAACCTCCCAGATTATTATTTAGTTATTTCTCAATTCAAACCACTACTATACTCGCACATATAGTAAAGTTAATAAAGGCCTATGTGGTTAAATGGTTGTGGTGAGGTTTAGCAATTGCAACCTTTACAAATCTTTAATTACTAAATCTAATCTAATAAAACATACACAAATATTTTTAACAATCTCAGGCAACAATGTCTTATTTCACACAATATAGGTTAGTAAAGAATTTGCAAATGCAGTTTGCAAAATGTAGTTAACTAGCATCCATAACAATGGCGCATGAAGGCATCTAATGACATTCTTATTATTTGCACACTTTTTAAATAAAAAATTTCCCCTCGGGGGATATGGTGGCTAGCCTTGTGACCTCGCACCTCCAAGGTTGGGGGCTTGAATCTTGCCTCCGGGCTGTGAGCGTGAAGTTCTCCCCGTGCTTGTTGGGTCTCCCCCACAGTCCAAAGACATGAGCTGTAGGGTTATTGGTGTTTCCAAATTGCCATAGTGAACAAGAGGGTGTGCGATTATGTGAGCCTGTGTCCCGAGACGTGTTGTGACACCATCCAGGCTGTTCCCCATCTTGTCCCCAGAGTTCCCTTGGATTGCCTCCAGCCTACCCCCCACCCCCAACCCCCTCCCAAGATTTCATTCAGTCACCTTTATCTTTGATTATAGCACACAATGTTGTGGGCAGTTCATGTGCAAAAATGATTCCTCATGCTCCCAGAACCACTATTTCACAATTTGTGTCCTGGAATATAAGCCTGTGTCATCAGGGAAGAAAAATTGCATTGATGCAATACTTTGATCATTCAGTACAGGTCATCAACTGACTTCATTTTATCGCCACATACCGTTGTTGAGTCTAGACCTTAAGCAACCTTAGATCAGAACACTGCCTCCAGAAGCTTGTACAGTGGGTACCATGAGTGCAACACTTCATGCATTTCCTATCTTACTGTACCATGACGCGCCTACTGTATTGCTCTTACTTTCACTATTACACATAGCTACTTTTTTTTTTACTGTTGATTTTTACCATGCAACTTACTTATAAAGTGGAGGGAACACCATCAATATCTTATTAAAATAAATTGCCTTGCAAATTTATAACCTTAAGCAATGCTTTTTTAAAGCACAGGGCAGATCGATTTTTTTGGTTTGTCAGCAAACTTTAGTCGTCCATATACTATTATGCTGCATTATAGTATATACTGTAAGCCAAATCAAGGCTTATATACTATAATGTCATTTAATTAGTCATTATATACTATTATTCTGCATTATAGTACAAACCGGATTCCAAAAAAGTTGGGACACTAAACAAATTGTGAATAAAAACTGAATGCAATGATGTGGAGATGGCAAATGTCAATATTTTATTCAGAATAGAACATAGATGACAGATCAAAAGTTTAATCCGAGAAAATGTATCATTTTAAAGGAAAAATATGTTGATTCCAAATTTCACGGTATCAACAAATCCCAAAAAAGTTGGCACAAGTAGCAATAAGAGGCTGGAAAAAGTAAAATTGAGCATAACGAAGAGCTGGAAGACCAATTAACAGTAATTAGGTTAATTGGCAACATGATTGGGTATAAAAAGAGCTTCTCAGAGTGGCAGCGTCTCTCAGAAGCCAAGATGGGTAGAGGATCACCAATTCCCACAATGTTGCGCAGAAAGATAGTGGAGCAATATCAGAGAGGTGTTACCCAGTGAAAAATTGCAAAGACTTTGCAGTTATCATCATCAACTGTGCATAATATCATCCGAAGATTCAGAGAATCTGGAACAATCTCTGTGCGTAAGAGTTAAGGGCGTAAAACCATACTGGATGCCCGTGATCTCCGGGCCCTTAAACAACACTGCACCACAAACAGGAATGCTACTGTAAAGGAAATCACAGAATGGGCTCAGGAATACTTCCAGAAACCATTGTCACTGAACACAATCCACCATGCCATCCGCCGTTGCCAGCTGAAACTCTACAGTGCAAAGAAGAAGCCATTTCTAAGCAAGATCCACAAGCACAGGCGTTTTCATTGGGCCAGGGATCATTTAAAATGGAGTGTGGCAAAATGGAAGACTGTTCTGTGGTCAGACGAGTCACGATTCGAAGTTCTTGTTGGAAATGTGGGACGCCATGTCATCCGGACCAAAGAGGACAAGGACAACCCAAGTTGTTATCAACGCTCAGTTCAGAAGCCTGCATCTCTGATGGTATGGGGTTGCATGAGTGCGTGTGTCATGGGCAGCTTGCATGTCTGGAAAGGCACCATCAATGCAGAACAATATATTCAGGTTCTAGAACAACATCTAGTCATCTCTTTCAGGGAAGACCCTGCATTTTTCAACAAGATAATGCCAGACCACATTCTGCATCAATCACAACATCATGGCTGCGTAGGAGAAGGATCCGGGTACTGAAATGGCCAGTCTGCAGTCCAGATCTTTCCCCTATAGAGAACATTTGGCGCATCATAAAGAGGAAGGTGCGACAAAGAAGGCCCAAGACGATTGAACAGTTAGAGGCCTGTATTAGACAAGAATGGGAGAGCATTCCTATTTCTAAACTTGAGAAACTGGTCTCCTCGGTCCCCAGACGCCTGTTGAGTGTTGTAAGAAGAAGGGGAGATGCCACACAGTGGAGAAAATGGCCTTGTCCCAACTTTTTTGGGATTTGTTGACACCATGACATTTTGATTCACCATATTTTTCCCTTAAAATTATACATTTTCTCAGTTTAAACTTTTGTTCCGTGATTTATGTTCTATTCTGAATAAAATATTGACATTTGCCATCTCCACATCATTGCATTCAGTTTTTATTCACAATTTGTTTAGTGTCCCAACTTTTTTGGAATCAGGTTTGTATATAAGCCAAATCAAGGCTTATATACTATAATGCAGCATAATAGTATATACGCCTTGATTTAGCCATTTCTCACCTCAAACTACATCAGTATGACCTTTAATAAAGGCTCTCTGATGTAATGCTCCTTACATAATATAATTCATCTAATACCTAATACATAAACATTTTCCAACCTCAATCTAGCACAAGTGCTTTTCCTGAACCGTGACTTCAGTATGCAGTATGTATTCAGGGATAAATAGCCTCCTTAAAAAGCGCTGAGTAGATGATTGTATGTGTGCAGAGTGATGGAGCTGGAGGGGTATAAATGACTAATGCAAAAACTACCACCGAGGGATAGATTTTATCACCTGCAGGCGCTCATATGAGAATGTGAGCAGTTTTTTTTTTTAATATGTAAGCGCTACATTTATTGACAGCGCAGTGATTTACAGAAGTGATGCTGCATAAGGCCTAATGGTTCCTTTGCTCTGGGAACGTGAACATCCAATTCCATCCCCTAAATCAAGCGCAGTGGGAGATTACACACCTGCTTGTGTATGGCACCTTGAAGATGGAAACACTGACAATGCTACAGTACATTGCATCTTTCCTATGCCTTTTTATTGATTGTTATGCAAAGCACATACAGTACATTAGACATGGCATATATTTGTTTTAGATCAATAAAAGTAGACTTCAGTTTTGCAGAACTGCTCCAGCTTCAAATCACAGCTAAGAACTTAATCGTAAGGACAGATCAAATTTATCTTTGTACACAACCAATTTTTCTGGGGGGGGGGGGGGGGGTATGGGGGGGCGGGTATGGGGGGCGGGTATAAGCACATCTTTGTGAAAACTAAAGGATCATGATTCTAGGTATTTCAAATAACCCTGTCCCTTCTTGTGTTGTTACCACACCGTGTAGAAAGTTGGATATGCGATTTCTTTTGTATCCAGCTTGAGAATCACAATGAGGCCTTTGAAGAATTCATTTCGATTATGACAGCAGCTGCTGCAATTCGAGTCTTGCATGTGTCATTAGACCTGCGTTAATGATCGTGCACTAATTACCATGATTAATTGCCTTAATGAGCAGACATTATGACAGAGATGACAGGCGGCCTAATCACTCCATTTGGACAGAGACGATGTACCGTGTGTCCCCCCCCACCGAGCCTCACAAATGGTGGTATGTTTTCTCATATATGCTTTCGGCGTCTGCTCAGAGTCAGTTAAACTAGTGAATTGATGATGAAGATGAAGATTCCGACTTAATGATGTGATTATTAAAAATACATAAAATATGTAGATTTCTGCAGCTTAGATAGTATAAACTGGAAAGATTATAGGATATGCAAACTAAATCAATTATTGTCATATAAATCATAGAAAATTAGATGAAATAATAAGGAAATTCAATTTAAATACTGAAACTGATAAAAAATATAAATTTGTGTAAATACTGTCCTCCCTTTCCACACACAAGATGCAGTTTCATGTGTAGAAATGTAAGCATCATAATACACAGGTTATAATTTATTTTAAATATGAATTGATCCGACTGTGATATAAAGGATTAATAAATAAAAAGACTAATAGAGTATTTCTCACGAATCCTTTCCTGAATCTGCTGAATGTGATTACCTTATCTAAAACAGAGGTTTGTCAGAACAGGCTTTGTGTGATACCAAGTGCTGAAATCCAGAAAAAGCATGAGTGAAACGTACTAATCTTTATGCACAATTTACTTCAGGAAGAGATCCTACTCTAGGTAAAGCCGGCGATAGCACAATGAGAGGGGATTTGCTTTTATTTTTCTCTCCGTCAATCCAACACAGGACCCGATTATGGTTGTGACGGGTCTGAGGAAGACAGCTGTATTAGACAGATGTGCATGTTTTTTTCTTCTCTTTTTCTCAGACAGAGGGGATTTCAAGATTTTACTCGGACCTTTTACATATCCCACATAACAAATAATTGATGCCCAAATGTCTATAGTAAATCCAGACTCATCCATAGTATGACCTCAACTTACCCTCACTCACAACACTCAAAACCAAAAAAATGCAAGTTATACAAATATAAGTTGGCATGCTGAGAAAAAGGGTTTATGTATCAATAAATGTAAATGAATCGCAGGATTTCACTTAAATAACATCTGTAAAGTCAGCCTAGAAAAAGTTAAGTAATGATAAAAGTTTGACTGTTTATATTAAACCAATTAAACAGAATTAAGTGTATATACAGTAGTGTGAAAAACTATTTGCCCCCCTCCTGATTTCTTATTCTTTTGCATGTTTGTCACACAAAATGTTTCTGATCATCAAACATATTTAACTATTAGTCAAAGATAACACAAGTAAACACAAAATGCAGTTTTTAAATGAGGGGTTTTATTATTTAGGGAGAAAAAAAATCCAAACCTACATGGCCCTGTGTGAAAAAGTTATTGCCCCCTGAACCTAATAACTGGTTGGGCCACCCTTAGCAGCAATAACTGCAATCAAGCGTTTGCGATAACTTGCAACGAGTCTTTTACAGCGCTCTGGAGGAATTTTGGCCCACTCATCTTTGCAGAATTGTTGTAATTCAGCTTTATTTTAGGGTTTTCTAGCATGAACCACCTTTTTAAGGTCATGCCACAACATCTCAATAGGATTCAGGTCAGGACTTTGACTAGGCCACTCCAAAGTCTTCATTTTGTTTTTCTTCAGCCATTCAGAGGTGGATTTGCTGGTGTGTTTTGGGTCATTGTCCTGCTGCAGCACCCAAGATCGCTTCAGCTTGAGTTGACGAACAGATTGCCAGACATTCTCCTTCAGGATTTTTTGGTAGACAGTAGAATTCATGGTTCCATCTATCACAGCAAGCCTTCCAGGTCCTGAAGCAGCAAAACAACCCCAGACCATCACACTACCACCACCAAATTTTACTGCTGGTATGATGTTCTTTTTCTGAAATGCTGTGTTACTTTTACGCCAGATGTAACGGGACACGCACCTTCCAAAAAGTTCAACTTTTGTCTCATCGGTCCACAAGGTATTTCCCCCAAAGTCTTGGCAATCATTGAGATGTTTTTTAGCAAAATTGAGACGAGCCTTAATGTTCTTTTTGCTTAAAAGTGGTTTGCGCCTTGGAAATCTGCCATGCAGGCCGTTTTTGCCCAGTCTCTTTCTTATGGTGGAGTCGTGAACACTGACCTTAATTGAGGCAAGTGAGGCCTGCAGTTCTTTAGATGTTGTCCTGGGGTCTTTTGTGGCCTCTCGGATGAGTTGTCTCTGCGCTCTTGGGATAATTTTGGTCGGCCAGCCACTCCTGGGAAGGTTCACCACTGTTCCATGTTTTTGCCATTTGTGGATAATGGCTCTCACTGTGGTTCGCTGGAGTCCCAAAGCTTTAGAAATGGCTTTATAACCTTTACCAGACTGATAAATCTCAATTACTTTTGTTCTCATTTGTTCCTGAATTTCTTTGGATCTTGGCATGCTGTCTAGCTTTTGAGGTGCTTTTGGTCTACTTCTCTGTGTCAGGTAGCTCCTATTTAAGTGATTTCTTGATTGAAACAGGTGTGGCAGTAATCAGGCCTGGGGGTGACTACAGAAATTTAACTCAGATGTGATAAACCACAGTTAGGTTATTTTTTAACAAGGGGGGGCAATCACTTTTTCACACAGGGCCATGTAGATTGGAGTTTTTTTTCTCCCTTAATAACGTAAACCTTCATTTAAAAAATGCATTTTGTGTTCAATTATGTTATCTTTGACTAATAGTTAATGGTTTTTGATGAGCAGAAACATTTAAGTGTGACAAACATGCAAAAGAATAAGAAATCAGGAAGGGGGCAAATAGTTTTTCACACCACTGTATGTGCAAGCTTAAGACATAATATCAATACGTAAAAGATGTGCGAAGCCAAATACATTTATTTATTTATTTTTTTTACACATTTTTAACCCAATGCCTTTTTCCCTGATTTATTACTTATGGAATTTTTGTAACATTTGCTCATTTTTCTCATTTCATACATATTAGTAACACAGACGTACATACAGTAAATAACACCTACAAATCTCAGAAAGGGGATCATCATTTCTACTGACAGATGTTGTTTATAGTCGTGTTATTAAAATCCATATTTAACAAATGACATTTTGTTTGCTTCCAGTTAATTAATTATGAACTCATGAAAGTAGATGGATGAAGACATTTTTTCCATTTGTATTGCTGAAATTCCCTTTAGGGCAAAAATAAACAATAGTAGAAATGCTGGCACCATTAACATGGTTTGTGAATTTTGGCTCTGACAAAATTCAGTTTCTTAACCTAAGTTACAACACTCAAGTTTATAAAAGTATAAAAATGTGAAAGTTTCATAAATTCTAGATTCATTATACATAAAGTGAAATATTTTTTAGTTTTTTTTTTCAATGAATATGGATGGGCCATGAAAATCAACAATATATTGGTATTCCAAAATATAATTTTTTATTTGTAAAGATCAATCAAAAAAGGATTTACATTACCTTCAGAACAAATTACTCCATCAATATGGCATAGAGATGATCAGCCTGTGGTACTGATGAGGCAGTACTGCAGACCAGGTTGCTTTGATAGCATCCTTCTACTTGTCGGTATTGTTGGATCAAGTGTTTCTCATTGATATCTTGACAATACCCCTCAGAATCTCTATGGGTTTCAGATCAAGCAAACTGTCTGGCCAATCAAGCACAATCATATTTTTTGCAGTATGGTATCTTTAAAACGTTAACACACATGTGAACACTCCAGACCAACAAACTGCCAAAACTTTAATCAATAATTTTATCATATAAATTTTTTTTTTAAATAATTAATCAATTATTCAGTTGTATGTTGACAAAAGTTATATATTGTTGTTTGTCTGAGGTTCTATTAGCTTAGTACTGAGACCAGCTATGATCAGAGGATCTAAACAGATTAATGTGCAATTAATGCAATGACACCTCATTTCTTCAGCCAGACCTTCTTGTATTTTAATGTAGTATAGTTTTCCAGCCTTCCTGAAGGACATTTTTGACTCTCTTTTGCAGTCCAGGCCCTGGACCTGATCAGTTTCAGGTTAAGTCTCACATTGACCTATGAATCATTTAAGCGATAAAAAACCCATCTAACTTAAGACAAGAACCAGTGACAAACAGGGGCAGAGGATGACAGATGATCAGGGCGGTGATTAAAATACACATATATATGAAAAACTACAGAAGGGTATAAATGGTATTGGACATAAGTGGAGACAGTGCTAAGATCTTCGGCGATTATTTTTTTTCTCCAAGTAGAGTAAAATGAAAGCTATACTGAGAACTGCTAACAAGAATCATCTAATTTCACTGTGATGATGGCACTTATATGAGGCAATTTTCAGCACATAATAAAGCACGGAACTACACACACATAGACAAAGCAGATCAAGGCATCTCGGAAGTGGCGCCTAACCACTGGAGCTCGGCAGCGATTTCTCAGTGTGTTCAGATCAGGATGAGATTAGAATTCAACAATATTGACTCTGTGTAATTAGAGGGGGTCATTAGGTCTCTCGCTATTCAAGGCCATAAAAAAAGATTCTGCTGCTGGAATGCTGGTGTGCTAGCGACTCATTCTCCCCATGCTGAAATTAAATTGGTGCTTTAATGTGAAAAAGGAGGAGTAGCTAATGAAACAGAAGGGGCTTGGGTGCAGCCTGGGACTCTGCGTTATCAAGGCTTATTCTGACAAAATTAGCCTGCTGGAAGACCTCACTTAAATGTTTCTCAATCTGAAAGTGTATGTTTCTGTATGCAGTCCAGTTCTGAAGTATAAGTCATTATATGTCTTTTATGGTGTTGCGTTATGCATATAAACAGCATTAATCATTATATGGCCTTGAGACTGTAGCTTTATTTTGTAAATCCTTATGCATAGAGACTAATATCTGAGTTAGTGCTCAAAGCAATGCGGGATTTACAAGGTTGCAGAAAAACTAGTTTTATGATTTGGTTCTCCAGCCCTCAGGGATATGGTGTGTGTGTGTGTGTGTGTGTGTGTGTGTGTGTGTGCTGGATGCTGCTATTGACTTCATGATGAGTGATTGAGTTGCTGACCTTTTGATGACCCTCTTATCTACAGGGTAATCTTTGCTAGTGAAATTGCTCAAACCTACTCAAAACTGCGAGCTTATTTCAGAGAAGTTATTCTGGTCTATTTTGAGATAATACCATTATGATAACTTCAAAAGGTAGTTATACTGTATGCATGCTGTGCTTCAGTTGAGTGGAAGTGCTTAAGTATGAGTGCAAAGTGCAAATAAAACATTTCTACAATCTGATCTAAAACTGTGTCTAATATTATTACTGTATTTATATTATTATTTGATTAATGTAGTTGTTGGTCTTTCGGCTACTCTAGGCAATTTCACAATTTGAGTCCTGGAATATGCCTGTACCGTTAGGGAAGAACACTGCACAGGATCGATAACGTGGTCCCTTTAGTACAGTCAGGTCATCAGCTGACTTAATTTTATTGCCATAACATTTCTGACCCTAAACCTGACTAAGTGAAGCAACCTCAGATTATTAAGACACTGCATCCAGAGGCTTGTATGCTGGGCATTCTGGATGGGTGCATAATGACATGATGACAAGATGGTGCATCACTCCATGTGCTTCATCAGACCACATGACCTTTTTAATATTGCTCGAAACTTGAATCTACAGTATATGCTCCCTAGCAAACTGAAACATGTTTAGTCTCACAAACAAGTGATTACCTTATGGCCACACAGCTGTTTAATCCCAGTCCTGTAAGGTCTTGACACATTTTGCATGTGGAAATGATCTTATTTTCACTGAGAAACATACAGTAGCTGTGATTTTGAATGATTTTTTTAATGCATTTAAGTGGTCACAGTCCTAATATATATCTAATCACATCATCTGTAGCATATCCATGAGGATGTTGCTTTCATCACAAGATGCTACTTTACTTTAGTATACTATACTACCACTACTACTGTACCACTCAGTCGATGGTACTGTACCACTCAGTCAGGACTATCACGTGTTTCCTCCGAACCACGTGCCCCCAACCGATCGCGTCTTTTGGGGTTAGTTAGGGGTAGTTCACACACCATTGGGGACAGCATAACACACTCGGAGGACAGGGCGAGCACTTTACCACTGCGTCACTCTGAGGCGTCTTCCGAATCAGTACTGCAGGATTTGTCTTGCATGAGCTTGCACGCTGAGTGGTTGTGTCTCCACCATTTCAGAAGTAGTGCCACGTCATCAGCCAAGTCTAAGTCGGTGAAGGTTTCCTTCTTAAATGTTGTGCCTAGTAGCCCCTGGTGGATTGTTCACATAAGCAGCCAGTCCATTGGTGTCAGAAATAGATCCAGGGCTATCATGCAGCCGTTGCAAACGCCGCTTTTGACTAGAAACCAGTAAGATTGCTGGCAGTCTATGCGAACGCAGTTAAAGTACCAGTATACAATTCTTTCATTAGAAATAATTTCATTATTTTCTTGGGTGCACTAAGACTAGTCACTATGAGCCCTAGAGCATTGCGATCCAATGAGTTGAATGCTTGGCTTGAGATCTACAAAGGCAATCCAAAGTGGGCGATTATCGCCTCGTTTGAATTAGAATGAGCAGCGTGATAATTCTGTCGCCCATTAAGAGACCTGGAGTGTTACCTTTCTAAAAATCCATTCTCAAAGTTTTGCCTTAACCAGCTTGTAATTATGCGTTGGATAGTTCTTAACCAGATTCTGGTATTTTTAAAAATGTTTTCTTTATGCATTGCTTGTATATTTTATATCCTTTTTTACATTTCTTCTCAATTTGGTCATCTCCCATCACTAGCTACCAGCTAGTTTGCCTCAATTACAGGAACTAAAAAACAGGAAAGCTACCAGTTAAGGCTGACACACTCTTCCAAGCGAGCCAAATATTTTTAACTGCTGTTCATGCTTCATTACAGATAAATGTAATACGCACTTATAGAGAATGGCTTTGTTAGAGTTCCAACGCCTTCTGTTTCCTGACTATATTTCCTGATGATGCAACATTTTCCTATTTCCTTTGACATATGATCAATGGCATGACATTTATAACATAATAACTCATGTTTACTAAATATAAACTTAGGTTCCCAAGGTCTTGAATTAGTAATAATAATATTTGAGTGAATTACTGGAACACAATAAAAAAAAAAAAATACATAGCACAATGTACGATGAATAGGAAAGGTCCTCCAAATATGGTATGTAGGTCATGCATATGTAATTATGTTAAACATTATAAACGACTTCAGGATCTACATATATTTAAAAGAATTGCCCTCTATAATAGGCATCTTTGAGTTTAGATCAGAAAGAAAAAATGGCAAAAATTTATTCTGTATGCAAAGATGATATGTCACAAAGAGCTCTCTGACAACAGAAACACGACACACGGCCTCACACTCTTTTCAGAATCACTGATCCGAAACCTGTTATGGGCTGGAGCATGAAAAAACATGATTCTGAAACAGGACAAAGAACAAAAAGCTTCGGTTGTGTCCCGGCCTGGCTTTATTTAAAGATCTGTGCATACACTCTCACTATTTATTCCATGTGCAGTTGTAAAATGGTCTCACAAACATCATAATTTTCGAGAATCATCTGTAATAAATTCATTTAAATAGTGAGAGACTGAACAATCTCTATATTTAAGCCGGAGAATACTGACAAATAGAAAACAAAGTAGAGCTCACACTGATAATATGAGCTTTCATTTATGGAATTTACAGGATTTGGTTCTGATTCCATTAATGTCATTTAGCAAAGTGATACAAAACATAACACAGAACGAGATGATCAAATAGCCGCCAGACCTTTTATCAATAGTGTTTGGATAATGGGGAGACGTCTGATGTCCATTAGGATCAGACAGCATATGTCACAGCTCAGTCAGATGGTGCTTTTGTCTCAGAGGGAATATACCATCTACATCTGGCCTGCACACACATGCTTATATATAAGGGGTGGAAATGGGGGGGGTTGGGGGGGGGGGGGGGGGGTTGGTCGGTGGGGGTAGTGAGTGGGATGGGGAGAATTCCAAGTAGGTCTGAGTATAACCCTGGATAAGATTTGTGACATATATGCAAATGAGAAAATACTATAAATGTAAGACATATAAGAGAGGCAAATAATCTTCCCTTAATTGGTCATATGTGGCAAGTGAAAAAAAAAGTCAAACATTGATGAAAAGCACTGCTTGAAGATTGCTTGAAGTTAGCTTCAGTCTGCCATTTTTTTAAAATGTAACCGCCAAGACTGCATGTAAATTGAACTAATGTTTAATGTAGGCATACTGTAGTGTGAAGCAAAAAAATTAGGTTGGCCCACTAAGCTTCTGCTCCACATCAATCATTATGGTAAAAGTAAACCCAATGAGACATGATTACTTTCAGCAGGTTGGCCCACTAAGCTTCTGGGTGTTGATGACATCCATTAAAAACAATGACTCCATTGCCCCTGAGACAGTTTCAATGTAAAGGGTCATCAGGCTTCAGTTATCTGGTCAGGGGGCAATGGGATGGAGTCTCACCAATTAAATAACACATTATAAATATTCTAGTTTAACTAAAGCCCGGGTATACCTAAACCTGTCAACTGGATTTTCTTTATCTTTTTTTACTACTTAGATTTTTACAGTAATAATCTCTTGTACAGTGAGGAATATTTACAGCTTAGCTAGTTTATCCAACTTCTTAGAAACAAAAGTGCATTAAGGTTGCTGTCTACTTTGCTGTGTGACACTAGAAACAACTTGTACATTAGTGATAAGAAAGCTGGCGTGTCAGTTCCCTGATGGGGCGTCAAGATATTTCGATGGTCTGTTGCATAGCTGCCAATATTCATGACTGTCTAATGCAATGGCATCATCTCCATTTTGTGGTCAGGGCTAGCGGGGCGTAAATGTACAGACCAAGTGTACATTTGAATTGATTGAAATAAAGACACAATGCATTTGATTCCGATGAAGTTTGATGTTGATGCATCTTCCTCTTCTCTCAGTAATGCACTGCTGTTACATAGGTTTATTATTTCACCACAAACCAATATTCCCTACTTTCTCTTTCACTAAAAGTGTGAGAACTCAATAAGCTTTATACTCACAGGTCAGAGGCTGTGTTAATCCCAGGAAGTAGATTTAATCCTTATTTTTTATCTACACTTGATAATTCACCCCAAAAAACAGGCCTGTAAATCATCCCAGGTTAAATTTATTATTAAAGTGTGATGCAATAAAACTTTAGGTAAAATGTCTGGCAGGCACATATAGTGTTCTATCTGGGACGTTTTTCAATAAAACACGTTTTAAATGACATTAAAAAAAACAAACAGGAGGACAGAGGAAGTGGTTTGGATGAGGATATTAAGAGCCACATGGAAAGTGAAGAGAACAGAGTACCAGCCCTTATCTCGAAACTCACTAATCCCAGGAACAAATGTAGGCAGATTTGTCTAGGATTAGCCACATGTTATCATGTTTCACCCCATGGTACCTCTCTGACCCTTGATAAAGTGATCCATAATCCCCACAATTTACAGCAGTCTTATTAAACAATGACACAAGATGCATTCTGGCTTGATAGGAATCAGGTCGGGAGTAATCTCTGTCTCACTCTTGCTGACCACATGAACTTGTTTTTGTGGCTAAACCTCTCTGGATTTGGAAGATGGGATGAGAAAACACACTAGCACAAGGGGATTATGTTAATTTATAGTTACACATGAATCTGGACCTGTGAAGCCTCAGTTCTCAATTCTCATTACCCCAGTTGCCTTTGAGACTAGGTGTAAGACTAGGCTCTCTAGTTCATTTTAAGCCTCTTTTAATCTGTGTTTTGAGCTTTAACTGGGTGTAAATAACTTAATTACATCTGACTAGAGAATGGAGATGTCATGTCATGTTGGAGGTGCAGCTATTAGCATCACCCCAAACAATTAGCCCACCGTCTGGCCATCAGACTAGCAGCAGGAGTAAAACACAAAGAAGAGGGTCCGAACCGAGGTATAAATAAATGCCCAAAAATAAATTCTCTGAAAATGATTGATTTACATCATGTTCTCATGACCAACAGCTTTGAGAGTAAATTAAGTCTAAGTAGTATGTTAACTTTCAAATAGCTTCCAATATGAATTGTGTAAGATTGGATAATGAAATTATATAAATTATTAGAAATGTGATAATTATTAAAACAAATCTGCATTAAAAAAACAACATGCTGTTATAGGAAATTAATTAATGTGGCTGTGTTTCATTATTTGCATACCATGCAGCTTGACAACATACATATATTTTTCCAATTTATTAAGGGATGCAAACATATCCTCACAGAAAACTGACGTATTAAACTCTAATGTTCTCACACAACGCAGGGCACAAGCACCATACCCATTTGGAAACACAACAGTGCAAACCCCAAGCCAACATGGAGCCAATATTCTGTATGAATAACGTATTTGCCAAATGTTAAAACCCCTGTGTGTGTGTGTGTGTGTGTGATTTTTTTTTTTGTTTTAACTCTGAAGGATAATTTATTAATGCAAGTACAATAGCTTGATACGTATCTATTGTGTAGATGACTTGATTGATTGTATACTATAAGTTCACCTTCAAAAATCGATCAATTAATGACTTAAATATATAAAAATAATGACCTAATTTATGTAAGTAAACTTGATTATTTCATCATTTATAATTATATTTCCTTATTATTATTATTAGAAATTTAAAAGTAAAATAATATTTTCCCTGGCATTCAGTATACTTCTTTGAAAGTGCTCTTAGCAATGCAGTCCTGCGCAAAAGACTTCAGCCACCACTAATTTGTTCATAATTTGCTCACAAAGAAGCAGACTTTCTTGTATTTTTTGAGGAATTCTTCTCCAGGACTCCTGAGGGACTTTTTAGGTTCTCATTTTTAGTCCAGTCCCTGTACCTGACTAGTCTCAGACTAAAGATGTTTTTTTGTCAAACCACACAGTGATGTACCAATCATTCTGGCATTAAACAAATCTCACTTAAGGCATGAACCAGAGGCAAAGAGGTGCAGATGTGGAAAGATGATAAGGCCAGTGATTAGTATACTGGTGATGCTGAATGCTGAGTAGTTGGAACAGAAAGCAACATTCTACAGTGAGAAAGATTATTAGCACATAAGCACATTTACACTATCACATGCACATCAAGGTCAGTCCGCTCAATGCTCAGATAAATACAAAAAACCCAAGAGCCTCATGTCAGACACTACAGGCCTACCTATCATGTGAAATGTTGAAGTCCATGACAGCTCAATTACCTTAGATGAAGACTGAACAAGTCTGGTTTACCTGGAAGGCTTGCCTGCAGGAGAAACCTCTTCTGCCGAAAACGTTCATGGAAGCATGACATAGTTTCACAAACCTGCATCTAAATAAATCATAAAGGCTACTATAGCAGTGTCCTATGAACAGGAGAGAACAATATGGAGTTTGGCTTTGATGCTCAATGAGATGTTTGGCAAAAACCAAACAGCACTTCAGCAGAACACACCATACCCACTGTTTAGCTTGTTGGTGGAGGGGTAATGATTTAAGCTTGTTTTGCAGCCACAGGACCTTTGAACCTTGCAGCTATTGAGTCAATCATGATCTTCCCTGTATACCAGAGTATTCTAGACGCAAATGTAAAGCAATCTGTCAGGCAGCTTAAATTTGGCCGAAATTGTGTCATGCAACATGATATGAAAGGGGGTATGAAACATTAATAAGTTTTCATTCACTAGCGGGCTATTTTACAACATGGTCTCTTCCTTGAAGCCTGCCCATTAAAAGGTATAGCTACTGTATGTCAAGGCAATCTGCCATAGCATAATGGAGAAATGAGAAAAGTAAGGATGATTTACTGCAGAGACCACACACATTTAAAGAGGGCACTTAATCTTGTCTTGCCACATTTCTTTTTAATTCATTAGAATTACAACACTATGCAACAACTTATGCACCCTAATTGTCATTCATTCATCTTCAGTAAGAGCTTTATTCTGGTCTGCGCCAAAGTAAACCCAGACCCTGTCACGATTTTGTCTTGGTGCAATAGCCAAAATCTCCTTAAGAACTGGTGTAGATCACTACCACTACAATGCTTAAATATACACTTGATATAGTTTATTACCATTTCAGCTATATCAATTAAAACATCTATGTCAATATTTTCTATGTTTTGCATATAAAAATGTTTTTTTTAATGTAGTTAGACATTTTTTTTACTTGTCTTCATACCATTGCTTAGATCTTTCTGTCGCTGTGTGTCCTAGAGATGTAGTTTTCATCTCATTAAGGCTACAAAAAAGATCAACTTATTATTAAGCAGTATTACCCCTCTGTAGGTGTCCTTGCTCAAAGATCTTCCTGCAGCTTACACTGGACTCATCTGTGCTGCCTTGAAGCATTAGCTCAAACTCAGGATGTCAGATCCTCATTAAACACGAGGATCAGACAACACAGAAAAGACAGAAGAAGAAGCTCAGCAAGGTACGAATTGTCTTAATCATTTATGAGAAAGAACAAGAAATGTGCTTGACCGCTTTTTGCTAATGTCTCTTATTATATTGCATGTTGTCCAATTAGAAATATTTCTCCTAAGGGTCCTTTGCTGGCTCCTTTTTATGTATGTATTAAAAAAACAAACAAACAGCACCTTTTTAATAGTTTGCTTAAACTGTGATCCTATTTCTAATTCCACACTGTTTTAATCCTGTCTCAAAGACTGAAATAATGCAATGCACGGCACTAAGCACAGTGTTCTTCTTTAATAAGAAGACCGCTCGGAGCAAAACGCGTGGGCGGAGTACAGAAAAAGTTCTAATTGAAATGTAACACTCGCTGCTTCATATATTGTACTGTTGGACAGCCCCATCTTTCACAAGATTAACTGTCTGCATCTGTAATCTTGTTGCCTACTGGCGCATACACCAGTGTTGGAAATGCAACCTGGGAAAAGGAGTGTTACCTTGCATCATGTGTAGCATCCATGAATCCAATGAATTCATCAGCACAAAGGATAACTACTATCTTAAGACAAAGAGTGTAGCAGCATGAACATGGTGTAGCACAAATAAAGCCTTAGTGCTCATTAGGGTTTCATGAAATCATTGCTTTGGCCCTAGTAGGAAATAAATCACCTGTGCTGCACACTGGCCATGACCTCAGGGTCATGCTTTTATAGATGGATACTTCATCATCCAACAATCTGCTCTTGTACTGCACACAAAAGACACCCAACTGCTTGCGTGACCTTGTTCCATGATCCTTGGAAACTACTTTCATTGATAAAATAAACAGGAAAATTCATTTTAGCACATAGGTCAGCTGCAGTCTGAGCCGATGTAAGTAGGAATTCTTAAAATGCAATGAAAACAGCTGCTGTTCAATACATATAAAAAGTAATTGGGTGCATTTATCCCCAAGCATGTCAGCCTCCTAATCTTCATGCATGGCCTCAATAAAGCCAATGATCTTTCTGACACCATGTTTATATCCATTCATTCTGTGAATCATATCATACTTAGCTGCTTTTATTATAAATTAATATGTTTTAGGCACCAAACCTTTCCTGTCAAACTATCACCCTGTCATCTAAGCCCAAATCATTCTAAAAACCACTAGTATGTTTACAGTAGTATGAAAAATATATATTTATGGATTTCATATTTTGTAAGGGAACTTAAAATGTACAAAAATGTACCATTTGTGATACTGGGTCTCTATAGCACGTATCATCACTATTAAAAAGTGGATACATGTGACCTTTTGCCTCTCGTTCGGTCACAGCTGGTGCCTGAGAATGGAAACAAAAATAAATCACATCATACAGCAGATGTACTCACCACCAGTGGCCATGGAATGTATGCGATTATATGGAATCATAAACATCATATCACTATAGGACATGGCTAAGATAGATAGAGGTATTAGATATTTAGTTTATAGATAGGTACATTAAGAAATGTGAAGGATAATTTTATTTAGTAAATTTTTTTAACCAACTAGCAGTGTATTACGTACATGAGGTAAGTCAAGAATGACTGTGTTGAGTAACAATTAAGTGATCCACGAAGCAGAAACTACACACTGAGATGTTCCACATGAAAATTCATTGAGTGTTTTTGATTCTTCAAAAATGATTTCACCAGTTGCATTATTCTCATGATCTGACAAACATCAATCGGGGCAAAAATCAACCAACCAACCAACCAAATAAAAAACAACCACCCAAACAACTATCCTTCTATCATCCATCCATCCATCCATCCATCCATCCATCCATCCATCCATCCATCCATCCATCCATCCATCCAACCAATCATTCAACCAACCAACAAACCGTCCATCCATCCATCTATTCAACCAACCAACAAACCATCCAACCAAATAGCAAACTATCCAACCAATCAACCACCCAACTAACTAATCAGACAGGCAAACAATTGAATATTTTCTGTTTCAGAATAAAACATTTATTCATTAGAATATCCCACATGGATTACTGGTTTATGTTGTAATTAACCAAAACAATTAATTGTGCCTAATCAGCCTCATAGGCTATGAAGTATGTTGAAATCTCCTGCATTTGAATTGTGTAAAAAATCAGGGTCAGCACTATACAGTAAGTGTTAGTGCATCAGTATAAAGTTAAATCATCACTGTTGGTGTTCACCACTGTAATGTTCATTCAGCTCTGTTAGTGTTAGCTCAGCAGTATAATCTTAATGCAACCCTGATGTTAGTTCATAAAATTAATGTAAATAAACAAATTTTATTAATTCATTTATTTTTGTCGCAGTAAGTGTTAACCTTCATAACATTTACTGTTTATTAAGTTATGTTAAGTAGTAAACACTGTCATTATCAGTCATCTATGTCTTTGTTAACTCACCACTATAGACTTTCAATTCTATCACTGTTCATTATTTTTAATATTACTGGTGCTATTTCAACACTATAACTAAGTGCTGATGTTAATTTAGTACTATAAACACCTACAGTATGCCTAAACATTAAACGCTATAGGTGATCATTTGGAACTATTAGTGTTAATTCATTACTGTATATAATTCAGAACTATTAGTATTAATTTAGCACAGCAGGTGATAAATTAAGTATTCTAGGAGTTACTTCAGTACTGAAGGACTTGCAGCACTTAAGGCGTTATTAGTGTTACAAGAAAATTGTAGATGGTATTTCAGAACTATTAGTGCAAATTCCGTACTGTTAATATACTGTAAAACTTTTTCATTTAGTACTATCTATCTATCTATCTATCTATCTATCTATCTATCTATCTATGTATGTTCATTTAGAACTACTGTATCAGTAATAATTCAGCACTGTAGGTTAATTAAGTACTGTACTGAAGTGTTTATTGAGAATTATGTTTTAATTCTGTGTTCCGTGTTGTAGGTGTTATTTCAGTGTTATAGGTGCTATAAGTTTTCATTTCGTACTTTGGGTGTACAGTATTTATAGTACATTGAGTATTAATTCAGTACTTTCAACTGTGATTTAACAATCACTGTAGTACAATTCAGTACTATAAGTGTCCGTTCAGAACTATTGGTATAAATTCAGTACTGTAGGTATTAATTATTGTCAAGTCAGCACTGTACATATTAATTAAGAGCTATTTGTTTAGTAATGTGTGTGTTTATTCAGAACCATTAATAGGAATTAAGTACTGTTGACTTTAACTGGGATCTGTTAGCTTTAATTCAGTACTGTTGGTGTTAAGTCAGTACTTAGCCGTGCCAGAATCACTAAATATACATTCAACTTATACACTACTTTATAAGACTGTTAGCATACTTAACTGTTCTCACTCTCTCTCTCTCCTTTTGCACCTCAGACCTGTCTGACTCATCCTGGTGCCCTGCTTCTGGTTGGAGGCCTCTGATTTGCTGCACAGGATGGTCTGCTTGGGATGTGTGGTGACTGGGTGTGGTTCCACTTGACCCTGAAGATGGTCTTGGACTCAGCTGATGTAGACAGAAGTTCTTTAATGATTTGTGACTGCAGTCACATAATAGTTCAGGACTGAAATTCACACAAACTCTTTGGTACCTGAGCCTTCAATAACGAAAGTGAACAATTTTCCTGCTATACTGAACTTCTAGCCTTGTAAAACCTATTATGAGTACAGATCAATCCCTGCTATCTGATATCACTCAAATGAGGTCCCTGTTAAGTCTGGTTCCTCTCAAATTTTCTTCCTATTGCCATCTCAGGGTGTTTTCCCTTGCCACAGTCACCCTCGGCTTGTTCATCAAGGACAATCTGATTTCCATAACTCATATTCATAATTTTTTTTAATTCTAAAAAGCTGCTCTGTGACAATGATCACTGTTAGAAGCGCTATATAAATCTAAATTTATTTTCTTTTATTTAATACTTTACTTATTAAATGAGATCTATTTATGCTTATTTAGTACTGTGGCTGTTCATACAGAACCCGCTCACTCACCCATTTTCTATATTCTTTTATTCTGTATACAGGGTCGTGGGGGACCTGGAGCCTATCCCAGAGGCTGGGTACACCCTGAACTGGGTACCAATCTATCACGGGGCACACACACATACAGTACACACACTCACATTCTCATCCACATACTGTGGGCAATGTGATAAGTGCAGTTACTGTAGCTTAATCTGCATGTCTTTGGACTGTGGGAGAAAACCGGTGTACCTGGAGCAAACCCACCAAGCACACAGAACTCGGAACCTGGAGGTGACTAAGCCACTGTGTTGAACTATTCATAACTATTAGTGTTGATTCAGTTCTGCTGTCTTACTAGTAGTCTATGTATATGAACTATTCTATAAAATACTGGCTAAACAAAAACTAAATCTCAAGAGACAGCATTAAAAATTTTAATTGCATAGTCACACACTAGCTGGATATCACACTGCACGCACTCCGTGCTTTGGTCCTGAATGTTTAAGTAGACTACAGGGGAGATGAAACACGCCTTCTGCTGCGACCCTCCAATCAAAGAAAGCGTTAAGATGCGCTCTCGTCAAAGTGCACCACACACACACACACACACACAGAGTAATCCCCTGGGGAAAGTCACTGACAGAGAGACAACACAGGAACACAGATCACTCGGTACGAGCGCGGTACTTTATTTCCTGTATTGCCATTCCGTCCGTTATATTACTTTCTGATTTACCTCCATTTGGCGCGCCAGCGTTGACGCGCAGAGGTATAGCGGCGGACAGGCATGGGCACGGAGACACTCCGGTGGCGTGCGCGTTCCCGGCGCTTTAAAGTTAAAGCGGTAACTTTTTGAGCACGATGGCGTCCTTCAGTCTGCATCCAGAGGGATGGCGGGTTCTCGCGGTGCCTTGTCTCCACCGGACAGATGGAGGCTCGCGCCCAGACTTGTAGCCATGCTGTGGCTCGGTGTCGCGTGCGCCCTCGTCTTCTCCTTGCTGCGATGCTGCGGGTCCGAACTGACGCAAAGTTTAATCTTAAGCCGCGACGAGCCGCCGCTCGTGCCAGGACGCTACGACGAGGTTAACGGGACGGCCGGTGTCAGTAGGAGGCGGTTTAAGCGGAGCAGCGCGGGAGACGGCGCGCGGGCGGAGCGCTCGGTGAACGAGACGGACTGGAGGGGCGCGCGCAGGCTGCCGCACGCGCTCATCGTCGGCGTGAAGAAAGGTGGCACGCGCGCGC
Organism: Channallabes apus; assembly: GCA_030522415.1. Taxonomy (NCBI): domain Eukaryota; kingdom Metazoa; phylum Chordata; class Actinopteri; order Siluriformes; family Clariidae; genus Channallabes; species Channallabes apus. The sequence goes on from CM060104.1 coordinate 49,712,003, forward strand.
TGCTCGAGTTCCTCAGGCTGCACCCGGACATCCGCGCGCTCGGCGCCGAGCCGCACTTCTTCGACCGGCACTACGCACGCGGCCTCACCTGGTACAGGTAAGAGAGAGAGAGAAGAGAGATGGTGCGTGAATGGATTTATTGAAAATGTTCTAAATTATCACAGGGATACTTTTTAAAGATTCAAATAAAGTATGCTTACAAGATTGACTTTACCTATGCAATGCATGTAAATGCAGAAATGAATGTAGAGGAAAGGATGTGAGGAGTTCTAGATCTAGGCAAAACTTTGTGCATGGGTTAGGTAGAAGGTTTTAGACATGGACAAAAATATATGTATGTATGGTGGGTAAGAAGATGTTTTAGACATAGGATAGGTAAGAAAATGTAGACATGGGGATGTTTTAGAGATGGGGAGGGTATAAAGTTTTAGACATAGGGTAGATAGATTGTTTCATACATGAAATAGGTATAAAGTTTAAGATATGGAGAAGGTAGAAGATTTTAGACACACAGGGTAGATATAAGGTTTTAGATATGGGGAAGGTAGAAGGTGTAGATATGGGGAAGGTAGAAGGTTTAGACATGGAGTAGGTAGAAGGTTTTGGACATGGATTAAGTTCAGACTTGTTTTAGGAAGCAGATTTTCAACATTGGTATTAGATATGGAGTACGTAGATGTTTTTTTGACATGGCCATAAAGTTTTAGATATTGTTGTTCTGGTACTGTATCATGCCTATTACTGGGCTGACCAATTTTCATAAATTGCTTGTATGAACACACTGTTCAATGTGCGCAAAAATGGCAATAAAAAATAGCTACGGCCAAGGTCTTAATATTCCATTAAATGGGGCTAGATTCTTGCTTTTTATCTTGTATCTAAAACATTTTATTACTTATTGCGTGATCTATAAGACAAAGAAGAAAATGCGAGTTTTTTGGTTCGACACTAACACCAGTCCCTGTACTGACTTTATGCATAATATATAGATTCAGATAAATCTGGATGAATTGCATAGGGCTGTAGAAGTGTCAAAAACGCCATTTTTTCTCTTGGATTTGGGGTAACAAGGCTTCACTTCCAGAGTGTCATATGTGAGTGTTACTGTAACTCTACTGCTGTTAAAACTGGTGTCTTTTACCACTTTTTTCACATTTTGTTTTAACGTAAAAGTTAAAATTATGAATCAGTTGAAACACAATTAACGAAAAAGCTCAACTATGTTTTCAATAAAATTTAAAGGTTCTACCCAGTAAACACTATCTACTTTATTTAACCAAGTGTATGGATTAATATAACATGGTTATTTTTCATTCAGCACTTCAGTGTTAATTAAACACTGTTGGTGTTTCTTCAGCACTGTGGGTTCTCCTGTGCACAGCATGCCTGTAAGCAGGGCCAAATTCTGACCTTGCTTTGGTTAAAATGAGAGACATCACCAGAGACTTGAGCATGTGAGCCAATCTCTGATCCTGTATATCAGAAGTCCAACTGAGATTGGTAATATTCTTGCTCTTACACACCAGATTCAGCTCACTATTTAATTGAGCAGGTTTTGGAGGTGTGTAAGAGCAGAGAAAAAAACACTCCACTGTGCTGGACTCCAGAGATATACAGAGATATACAGTATGTTTTCTTTGGAAAAATTTTTTTCTCTTCTGACTTTCAGAAAAATATTGGAATGCCAGTATGTGTTTCCATAAACCGCTCCCACTAGCGGAAAAAAAAATTAAACCACCTGCGTTTTCATATTACAAATAAATAGTGAGGCATTATATTAATTATATTTTGCATAGCATACAATTCTTAAAGAGCAGGTCTGTGATGTATTTTGATACAGAAAGCAGAAGTGGCAAGTTTGACACTTCTTCTCTACAGTCATGTGCATACACTGGTTTGTGTTTTGCTCTATGTGTTATTGCGCCGTTTCTTTAATAGGATCTTTGAGATCTTCACGTGCAGCATAATCTGAAACTTAAATTTAAGTGTGTTTCCGGCGAAAGAAGATGTGCCGGAACTGAGCGACAAGCTAATGCATGCACCAAATGAAGTAGAGTAACTGATGCAAAAGATTCATTCAAACGAAGGCCATTGAAGATTCAGTCAATACGTCATGCCAAAGAAGTTTATAGCCTTTTTAACACTATAAATCTCTTGTTGTTTAGAGTTGGCAAACCCAATTATTTACCTTTTAGCTGCTTGACTGATTGTTTTGTCAATTTTTACTTGATTATATTTCAGCCTTGGTTGTAACTGACCCCCCATTAGACACACACATGCACAAATCTTTACACATCCAGTTTACACATCTTGTCATGCAGTGCTGCATATTACTTGTCAGTTACTTTGACTAATTGTAGTCACTTATTATTCACTCTTCTACAATGGTACTGTAAGATGCACCATATGGTAAAATAAGGCATTCTGATACCACACTAACCAAACTGACTTATAACAGACTGACTGTTTGATACTTTTTGCTCCAATATTCGTTATTTTCACAAGTACGAGGGGGCGTCTGATGTGGACAAAGCCACCCTCAGTGTCATACACAGAAGATCTATGAGCAGAGATGGGGCAGATTGTCATCCCTTCAGGAACAGATGGACCCCACAGCATGACCACACCACTTGACATTATAGAGAGCCCCGTCAATTGATCTTTAACCCAAGTCACTTTTTCCGCTGGCGATAATGATGAGCGCCAGGCACTTCATAAGGTCAGGGGAGCTCGTGGACGAGTCAGCCTGCAATGATCATGCCACAGGGAAGAGCAGTCATTAATCATGGAACCAGGAGTAGATGGAGGTGAGCGATCCAAGAGGGAAAAGGCTCGCTGCAAATCTTTAAAAAATAAACAACGGCAAAGCTCAGATAAATGAGACGGCGTGATAGATGAAGTTCAGAACTCGTGGCCTGTTTCCGATCGATCGCCCTGGCACTTGACTTTGGGTTTGATGTGAGCATGAATCCAGTGAGCTTCGGTCAGCGCAGATTCAGTTACAATTAGCAAGAGGCTCCATCCTGCTGAGGCATAAAACCACACACAGGCTACCAGCTCATGTTTCAATGTGGCAACACTGTCACTTTCCTGTAAAGAGGTGATTTGCAATAACGATATCCTTAGCAGCTTATGATATTGGTGCACCACCTGAAAACCTGCAGGGAAATTTAGTTTCTGTTATGTAGGCGTTTAAGTGCATGCGGAAAAGAAAAAGATGGAGCGTGCTTGAGTGTTTTTCTCCTCAAATCAGCAGGGTGTTTATGGAACATACTGAGAGAGCATTAAAACACCCAGAGGTGTACATTTTCACTTTCTGTCGCATCAATAATATTGATCTTGGACGGTTTAACCTGTAGGACTGAGGCACCTACTGTAGGAAGGAAGACCAGGAGCATATTTATTTATCATTAAAGTGTTTTCTTATCCTCGCACTCATGCACCATCTTTGCATTGTCTGAGTTCATATGCGATTCAGAAAGAAGAACATATCATTAAATGTGTACCCGTTATTTTTCACAGATGTGGATTAATAATTGGCTGGTGCTCAAGAAATAAGGATGGACTAAATGATATTTTGCCATCCAGGAAGTGAGATTTCTCACACTCTCAACTCAATCTAGTGTAGAATTTCCTTCATGACTATTTGATAAGTCTGTGCTGCAGGCAAGGCGAGTTGTTTGAGATTGTCATGAATTATTGATATTTACTCTCAGTATTACCGCTACAACTGTTTTCTGCATATTTCCATCCAAATGGCTGCACAACAGTCCTATGATAAATGTAGTGCATTTCATTCGTGTTATGGAAAGTGTGTATAGAAGCGTGTTTGTTGGGAAAAGGAAACCCAAAGCTGATCCAAAATTAAGTTCAAATGTCATTGTGTGAATTTGAGATTAAGATTAACCATGACTAAGGGATAGTTTATAACCCAGGTTAATAATTTAACCACAGCTGGACTATCCGCGAATATGACATGATGATTGACTCTATGATTATATGTAAGATATATTGTTCTAAAAGATATCGTTTAACATGATGGAGGATCTCCTAAAACGTGTCTGTGTCTGTACGAGGGGAGCAGGTGTGATTGAAAGCAGGAATATGCTTGGTATATAATTCAGCTCTCATTAGGTTCCTCATGGCGAGCGTGTGTGTGTGTGTGTGGGAGGGGGGTGATTGGGGGTTGGGAGGGGTGCAGATTACCCTTCTATGATGATGGATGTCTATGGGAAGCGGACAGGGCATAGTTACAATAGACTGGAGCATTAATGGCTACCACATAACGAATCCACACACACACACACACACACACACACACACACACACGGTCCAAGCACATGCTTTGTATACTGACTATGGGATTTCAGAGGAATACTATTTAATTACTTCATGACACCTTTCCAAAGCATTTAAAATATTGTATCATTTGCATCATTGCGTATTTGTTAACGATTGTTGGAAAAACCTTGAGACAACTTGACAACGGCATTAAAATGAAATATCAAATATCAAATCTTAACACATTATTTCCAAGCAAATAAGTTTTCCCAAAACATGTTAAATCCTTGTCTCATTGCATAAGTTCATGATTAGTTTAGATTATAGTTCAGAAGCGCAGCATTACATCTCCATGTAAACTGATATTCGCATTTCCTCCGAGACATTTCTAGGATATGAAAACCTAATCTAGGATATGAAAACGTATAACCCAATCCTCCTGCAGGAAGAAACCCAGAAATCTTGCTGGAGAGATGTAGGAAAATTTCAGAGAAGACAGGCTAATTGGCTCATTTATGTGTGTGTGTGTGTGTGTGTGTGTGTGTGTGTGCGGTAAGCAGGCAGGCAGCTGATGAGGCTGTGGAATGGCCCATCTACACGCTCCACCTGCCCCCCTCATACCAGCTGAGGCCCACATTACCATAAACCCCCCATCCCGATCAATACCCACGGCACCATTTGGTTTATCCAGAATACCTCGGAGAGACTGGTCCAAAACGCAGCCTCAATTAGGAGCACCCTATCCTCTGGCTCCTCTGGGCTGATGGGATATCGAACAACACAAAGCAGTAACCTGGTAAACAATGCGTAAGCTTCAGAGCTTCTACAGAGGGTCCACATTGCTAAAGGTGACGTGAAGAAGTGCCAGAATTGTGCCAATCTGTGATGCTTAACAAACTACGCATTACTAATCCTCTGAGATCAGGCTTGCTTTTGGCAACTCGAGCAACAGTAATTAAATTTCTTCGGCATGTCAGTACACACAGATTAATTTCCAAGGCTTGTTACACGATACATGATACAGATCTCACTGCATGCGTATCTAACATGGAGTTTATCCTTAATTTGAATATTTTCTCCATAAAAATGAAAATAGTGCACTGTATGAGATCCATCATGCAGGCAAACAGCAAAAGCCCCAGAATCTATTCTGCATCAATGATTTTTATTTCCTCGCAGGCTAATGTACAATGTGATGCTCCAGCATTCACCTTTTGATTGACAGCTCGCAACTTATCGCAGTTTCTCTCTGCTCAGTGTAAACGGATCTCCATGCACTCGAGTACTCCTGACATGTCTGTTTTTTTTTTTTTTTCATATATACACCTTTTATGTATGATCTTTTGTGTTATCTACAGGAATTGTCAATATAAAGGAACAGGAAGATTTCTAAGAGTAAGAACAGGTCACTTTAATAGAAGTAAGTGAATAATTAATGGACAGCTCTAATAGACTTGCTGGCTCCATAATAAGTGTAGACAAACCTACGAGTGTTTAGGCTAAGTGCTTTCCTAGATGAAGTCATTGATAATGCAGTGTGGCTAAACAGTTGACTCAATGTTGGCGTATCGATAGGGGGTCGTGCTGCAAGGAGCAGAAACCCTCAGAACTCAGAACTTTTTCCTGGCTCGCGGAATTGGGGATCAGGCATTTGACTAACCTTTTGCATGACTCATGTCTGAACTAATGATGTTTTGTATGCATTTGTGAAGATAAGATAAAAAGTCCTAGTAGTCCTACTGAGAAGCAGGTGGACTTCAGGAGGATCATTAAGCCCAGAGGGCCTTCAGGGCACTTAAGCCAAATGAGACCCATCTGCTGGTCAAAGTGAAAGAGGACAGTGAGACACAAGCACGTGCATTTCTTTTTTTTTCTTTTTTTTCCCTACCTTATCGCTTTGTAAACCCTCATCTGATCGATGCGTCCTGCACATCTGCACAGCCTGAAGCACTTCTCACGCACTTACAGTAGAGAGCGAGAGTGAGAGCAGCCGAGTCTTCATTCTCGTTTGCAGTCGATAAATGACGCAGCCGGTCCGAGAGCCTTCATCTGATCAGCTGCAGGACGAAAAGCCTTGTCACCTCATTACCTCTTGTTCTGCCGTTCCGATCTCGCCAACTAATACATATGCTGCAGGCGTGATGTGATTTATTCGATCAATTCCGCATTGAGCAAAGTAACTCCAGTCCTAAGGATTACAGATAGGACAAGAGAATTGAAAGTATAAGTAGAATTTTCTGTAGAATAAGTAGAATCATTCATATCTGATGATTGTGAAGTTCTGTAAATGTTTTCAATATGCTGTCACTGGCCACTTCATTAGGTATACTGGTTCAACTGCTTGTTAATGCAAATATCTAATCAGGAACTCAATGCATTCAGGCATGTAAACATGGTCCATATGATCTGCTGAAATGGACATAGCATGGTTGCCAAAACTGGTTTCCAAAACTAGAGATTTTATTTGTTTTGTCAAAACTTGCATCGTGGAAAAAAAAATTAAGTCAGCTGATGACCTGAATGTACTGAATGACCAGGTTATGCATTTTTCTGCCCTGCACATTCACCTACATTGTGCACTATACTATTAAAAAGTTATTTTTGTTGAGGCAGTGTGTTTAACACATAATCATATTTAACAGAGAAATATTAAAGCTCTATTATTGTTTTTTTATTTCAGGAGCATGATGCCCAAAGCGCTGGATGGACAGATCGTGATAGAGAAAACACCACGGTACTTCGTGACAGCCGAGACTCCAGCTCGTGTCCATGCCATGTCCAGGGATGTGAAGTTAATCGTTGTTGTCCGTGACCCCGTGACCCGTGCCATCTCCGACTACACACAGATCGCCTCGAAGACGCCGGGCATCGCCAGCTTCGAAAGCCTGGCGTTTAAGAACAGATCATCCGGGCAGGTGGACTCTCTTTGGAGCCCGCTCTACATCGGCTTGTACGTTCAGCACCTGGAGCGCTGGCTTGCTTATTTCCCCCTCTCTCAAATCCACTTCGTCAGCGGTGAGAGGCTCGTCAGTGACCCGGCTTTCGAGCTGGGCCGCGTGCAGGACTTCCTGGGGCTGGAGCGTATTATCACAGAGAAGCATTTCTACTTCAACAAGACTAAAGGCTTCCCCTGTTTGAAGAAGGCAGAGGGCAGCGCCGAGCCACACTGCTTGGGCAAAACCAAAGGCAGGACACATGTGCGCGTCGACCCTGAGGTCATTCACAACCTCAGGGATTTTTACCACCCGCACAATCTGAGGTTCTACAAAATGACTGGAATGGATTTTGGATGGAAGTGAGGGTTTCTTTTTATTTTTTATTTTTTTAATCCAGACACTCATGTGTGCGAAGCGGCACAGGAAACTCTGGTAAATATTTGATGCAGTTAGTGCTCACATTGGTAGTGGAAACTCTGGGTGAGTTATAGGAAATGCACTCTGATCAAGGGTAAAAGATTATATAATCAGATTTGCATTTGATTATGTTTTTATAACGGCATCCTATGTATCAGGCTTCAGGATGACCGCAAAAAAAAAAAAAGAACTCAGTGGAAAGTAAAGTGGTGTCCAAACACCAGCTGTAAACAACAGAGTGAGCATCATTTGTAAAACACTGTTAAAGAAGTTGGACTGTACGGAATGGGTTTAATATGATTGACACTGATTCGTACCATCAAGTGTTATAACTTTCCAGAGTAACTGGATTTGTGTAATCATTTGGGCTGATCTACTGGCTCACTGATGGGAGCTTTTAAATCAATTGAGTCCAATAGTCATTTTCCTATTATTTTGATTATGATTATTATTATTATTATGTTGCAGATTTGGTATATGGAAAACAGGGAAGTACAAGAATATTCATACTTTCAACATTGAACGAGTGTTAATTTATTAAGACAACAATTGTAAGTAACCTGACATCGTATTCATAGATGGAGCTAATCGAAAGCATCATACATTATACATGCATACATTACACATGCGTTCATACATTATGCATAAATCAAGACGTAACGTCACTCCCTTTGAAACATGTGAATATCAAAAGAAGCGGCTGTGACATGCCGATCTGTTCTTGCATAATGCACTCTTTGTGCAGCATAAATTCAAAAATAGTACTCGTTTTTTTTTTTTTTTTTTGATGATACAGTAAACATTCTCAAAGCCAACATGAGTGTTACTTGCATGGATTTGCACTATTGTTATGGAACCCAGTTAAATTATTTTCAAATGGATATGTGCATTTGCTATACAATTTCAGAACCATAAACATTGGGAAATAAATTTTTTATGAATAGCGTGTGAGTGTAAGCGCATTAACGTGATCACATTAAGACAAAACCATTGACTCGACACTTTTGTCATTTATTCTTATAGATTTTATTCTTATTCTTTATTCTGACTTTGTGCAAAACACTTTTGGTTCATAGTAAATTTTAAATGTCCCACTGGTCACAGGGTACAATGAGATGTAAATTATAAAGTTAATAATAAGTCCCAAATGGACACTGAGTGATAATGGTGTATACAGCCAATGACAAACCCTTTATCACAGTGCCTCCTTGTGGCCATTCAAGCATTTATCACTTATGGTCCCATTTTATAGTCATCTTACTGCTAAGGAAAACGTGCAATAAAACCTGTTTTTAATACTTTATTAGGAACACATGTGCAGCTACTGGTTGAAGGTAATTATGCAGATACAAGTCAAGAACAACATCAGAATGAGGAGACAGTGTTATCTATTTATATTTTCATGCTAGATTTTACACTAAACGGTGAGGGAAAAAAAATTACGTTTTTTGAAATCAGAAAAAAATCAAGAGAATGTCTAGACTAGTTCAAGTTGACAGTTTCTCAAAAAAAAAGTCACTCTTTACAAACTTGATGAAAACCTTGATGTAGATGGGTTACAACAGCAGAAAACAGAAATCTCAGTCTACAGTGGGCACAAACGTAGACTGAGTAAACTCTACCAAACGGCAAAGCTGAAGATGGCAGAAAGAAAAAGTGCCTTATCTTGAATGAAAGTGGAGGTGTATAGGCTTTCCCAGTAAAGTGGAAGGTAAATGGTTCAATGACAATATATTTTAGGACAAAATAAAACCAGTTTACGGACAAAAAAATGGAGAAATACTGTCTGCTGTAGCTTCACTTAACACATATACATTCTCTGTCTGTCGCTCAGACACACACACTAAACTATTCGCAATGACTAACGGTTTATAAACTTCACATATAAATCAGAAAATGCAAAAAAATTTTTGCAAATGTGATTAAATCTTTATTACATTATTTCACTCATCGTCTATATCGCTTTATCCTGTATTCAGGGTTGCAGGGGTCCTGGAGCCTATCCCTGGAGACTTAGAGCATAAGGCGGGGTACACCCTGGACAGGGTGCCAATACATCGCAGGGCACACACACACATACACACATTATATGCAATTTGGGAATACCAATTATTCTAATCTGTATGTCTTTGCACTGTGGGAGGAAACCGGAGTACCCGGAGGAAACCCACCAAGCACGGGGAGAACATGCAAACTCCATGCACACAGTGCAAGAGTTTCTGGACTCTGCACATGGTCAGATAAGCACGACAACATTGATAGTATACTGAAAAAAATCCAAGTAAAACCAGTCACTTTTGGGAATTTCCTTTACTACTCAGGTCCTAATCACAAAAAAAGCTGTTGTACTACACTTTCCCTCAGACCTAACTTGTGCATGCTGTGATGTACAATATAGTGAGTGAATGACCTTCTTTGGTTCCAAACAGGACATGTCTTCTTACTGTATATGGTACTGTACAATTGTACTGTATATTTACCAAATCCTAACCAAAATTACTACATGACAACTTCCAACTGGAAAAGGTGAAGGATGAAGTGTTTTCTGTGAGACACCAGCCATCTGCTAAAACTGCTGTGAAACTGTTGCTCATGTCTACATCACAGTGCAATGTAACTCACTTAGAGGAAAGCACTAACTGCCCTCTTGATTATGCATAAGCTTACAAACATTGATTTGTGATTCGTGTCACTTCGATTGACAGGATACAGCGCAACACCATCCCTCCCACCCAGCGAGCATGGCTCTACTGTATATAATATTATTATATAAAAGCTTTTCAGAGCCACATGTTAAACACATTTTTACATTAAAAAATATTACTGCATTCTCGAAAAAGCTTTACTTGTACACAAGGAGTAATATGAAATAAAAATAAATATCTACCACTTCAAGTAATTTTTATAAAAAAAATTGCCACAACACTGATATACTGTTTGAACTGTATTACCGTAAAAGCTGTCACACATCAAAGTTAAAAACCCAGAAAATTCACTGTAAATGGATATTAAGTTCTGAACATGCTTTGGTTTAACTGAATTTTGAATCTTTATAGCAATGCATAACAGAGATATTCCAATTAGTTAGAACCAGAAAATCAAAGGCTAGAAAAAAAAAAAAGTAAATAAATAAACAAAAACATAAACAAAAGCACAACATTCATTTTTATATGACAAATTTTGTACCTATTTTACACGAGACAATTCTCGTTCAGTGTCAGTACTAATACAAGGGTGAGTCAAAAATGATCCACACCCCGGTTGTATAATTTGTTTTAATTAACTTAAGACAAACACATAATTTTTCGACATAATCTCCTTGTTTTTCTATACACTTTGCTCCATCCGTCAACAAGCTTTTTTAAGCTGAGCTGTCAGTCACAAATGCACAGCTGTCTTCACCTCTTCATCAGAAGTAATTCTTTGTCCTCATAGTGCCACTGTCAGCTCTTCAATAAGTGTCCCACTGTAACTGTTGAATGTTTCCCCCGATAATGTTCCAATATTAATGAGGACTCTCAGAACTCCAACAAACTGTAAGTATCAATTTTCCAGCTGATGGGTGACTTTTAAACTTTTTCTTGGTCAGCAAATGAGGATGTTTCTGTTCCATAGTCTGCCTTTTACTCTCAGGCTTGTAGTGATGAACCCGTTTCTCATCACCAGTAATGATTCCCTTTAAGAAACTTTCACCTTCCTTAGAGTATTGTTTCAAATTTTGTTTTCACATATCCAAACTCTTCTATTTATGCATTTCTGTGGGTTGTTTAGGTACCTGGTACCCCCTCAGACCATAAAAAAAGAATCATGGCATGCTGTTCTTCCTTCTTGCAAATCAAAAGTGGAGCATCCATTTTTGCTCGCACCGCAGTTACAAATGAACTGATGTAACACATTCACACCTGCACAGCACTGACTGGGGAGAGAGTGGCCTTGAATGGAAAGCGCTGATAAGTGCGACCAATAGAAGTTTTAATCTAACCGTAGTGTGGATAATCTTTTACTTACCCTCCTATGTGATACATAAACTTAGACAATTGGAGACAATTTAACAAAATAACTGGCTCTGTTAGACTGTGAGAGAGTACTTTTTTGCTGATATGGTTTTGGAACCCCTCCTGTAAGTCGATCCACAAAAATGACATTTGCAAATTAATACAAAGTTCTTCTGAACTTCTGATCCCCTGGACGAGTCTCTCCCGAGACGAGTGTGCCCCATCCCCACTACACAGAGGCTCACTGAAAGATTTTATAAGTATAAAAATGATCACATGCTAGTACCTTCACAGTGACCACATCTCATTCCATATGAACACCTATTCGTGCAAGAATAGTCCCTGCAAACTTTAGTACCCAGGATAGGAAAACAGACAGAAGAGCGTCAGTGATAATCACTTGTCCACCAGGAAACCTAGTACCTCCTGTCCCAATTTATAGCATTAAATAAGGATGGACTTTGTCTGGTTAATTTCAACCTATTCATTCAGGGGAAACTTGTTGTGGACTGCTGTCATTAAAATCCTATGATAATGATGAGAAAAACATAAACAGCACAGCTTGAAACTAGAGAAATGGCTGTGAAAAAAATCACTTGAGCAAAGTGAAATGGCTGCATACTTTCGCCAAGTAATCTAAACATGGTCCATGGGCAGATCATCAGGATCGAATGGAGAATTAAAGAGTATCTAATAATACAGTGATTTTCAATTATTGGCAAGGACCAGACGAGCTCTTGCGTAACTCCTGGATATTTTACAAAAACGTACAGGGGATTCTATATAACTGAAGGGATTTCAATTAGAAGAACACATTCTACAAATAAATTAAAAGTTAAACAGAATACACAGGTCTTTACGAAAAAGTTTTATATAGCTACTGTATTTTGGAATTCTGAAATACATTGACGTCTTAACAAAAAAAAAAAACGCATCTAAAAGCAACAGCATTATAATTCTATAGTCATATTGTGGGTCTAAAGAGTTCTATAGAACAGAGTAAAACATTCTATAGAATTAAAAAAATCTATAGATCTGTAAATTACTACTGCAGGTCTATAGTTATTTCTATAGAACATGCACCTCAAAGCAGAATTTCTATAGAGTCGTATTGTAGGTCTATATAATTCTATAAAACTGAGTAAAAACTCTATAGAACGTACATCCCAAAGCAGAGGTTTCGAAAGTGAATAGTATGGGCAAGATTACATCGATCAGAAGTTCTGTATGCTGGTTTTAATTAATGACTCAGCCCTACTATAGAGTTTTATAGAACTGAGTTAAAAACTCTAGAATTTCTACAGCGTCATATTGAAGGTCTATAGCATTGTATAGAACAACATAAGAAATTGTACATAACATGCATATCTAAGCCTAGAGTCCTAATGAAATTCTACAAAGTTTTATAGAAAATCTATAGAACGATTTTTGCAGGGATGGGAGAATTTGGACTATTGCATTAGACAGCACTCTCTATCAGATTCCTCAATCACCAGCTGAGGTACTGTAATATCTAATGTTTCAGAGACCTGTACAATCCGTGGCACAGTGCACTGAAGCTGCTCTCGTGGCTCATTTCGTCTAAACACCTATTTTTTCCATCACTTTGTCGGTCCTTGTCAGTAATCTGTATATTAAAACATCTAAAACATCTAAACATCTAAAATTAATAACCACAGGATAATTTTCAGGCAATAATACAACACAGTACAACAAAAGCCATTCAGTATATACAGTCATTGATTAAACAATGTAGAGAAGACAGATAACAGTCTGTCCTGGCTCACAGCCCTCACTGTAATCTGAGGCCAGATTTAGTTCATTAAGAGCATGTGGCAGTGCCAAGCAGCAGTGGGTCATACAATACGCCAGGGGAGGTTTAGTTAGAAAATCAATGCCTGCATTGGGGCCTCATTTATAAACAGCACAAACACGCAAAATCACCAGAAGGCAACAGATTCCTTAGCTGGAGGATATGTTGAATATATATATATATATATATATATATATATATATATATATATATATATATATATATATACAGTGGTGTGAAAAACTATTTGCCCCCTTCCTGATTTCTTATTCTTTTGCATGTTTGTCACACTTAAATGTTTCTGCTCATCAAAAACCGTTAACTATTAGTCAAAGATAACATAATTGAACACAAAATGCAGTTTTTAAATGAAGGTTTACGTTATTAAGGGAGAAAAAAAACTCCAAATCTACATGGCCCTGTGTAAAAAAGTGATTGCCCCCCTTGTTAAAAAAATAACTTAACTGTGGTTTATCACACCTGAGTTCAATTTCTGTAGTCACCCCCAGGCCTGATTACTGCCACACCTGTTTCAATCAAGAAATCACTTAAATAGGAGCTACCTGACACAGAGAAGTAGACCAAAAGCACCTCAAAAGCTAGACATCATGCCAAGATCCAAAGAAATTCAGGAACAAATGAGAACAAAAGTAATTGAGATCTATCAGTCTGGTAAAGGTTATAAAGCCATTTCTAAAGCTTTGGGACTCCAGCGAACCACAGTGAGAGCCATTATCCACAAATGGCAAAAACATGGAACAGTGGTGAACCTTCCCAGGAGTGGCCGGCCGACCAAAATTACCCCAAGAGCGCAGAGACAACTCATCCGAGAGGCCACAAAAGACCCCAGGACAACATCTAAAGAACTGCAGGCCTCACTTGCCTCAATTAAGGTCAGTGTTCACGACTCCACCATAAGAAAGAGACTGGGCAAAAACGGCCTGCATGGCAGATTTCCAAGGCGCAAAACACTTTTAAGCAAAAAGAACATTAAGGCTCGTCTCAATTTTGCTAAAAAACATCTCAATGATTGCCAAGACTTTGGGGAAAATACCTTGTGGACCGACGAGACAAAAGTTGAACTTTTTGGAAGGTGCGTGTCCCGTTCCATCTGGCGTAAAAGTAACACAGCATTTCAGAAAAAGAACATCATACCAACAGTAAAATATGGTGGTGGTAGTGTGATGGTCTGGGGTTGTTTTGCTGCTGCAGGACCTGGAAGGCTTGCTGTGATAGATGGAACCATGAATTCTACTGTCTACCAAAAAATCCTGAAGGAGAATGTCCGGCCATCTGTTCGTCAACTCAAGCTGAAGCGATCTTGGGTGCTGCAGCAGGACAATGACCCAAAACACACCAGCAAATTCACCTCTTAATGGCTGAAGAAAAACAAAATGAAGACTTTGGAGTGGCCTAGTCAAAGTCCTGACCTGAATCCTATTGAGATGTTGTGGCATGACCTTAAAAAGGCGGTTCATGCTAGAAAACCCTCAAATAAAGCTGAATTACAACAATTCTGCAAAGATGAGTGGGACAAAATTCCTCCAGAGCGCTGTAAAAGACTCGTTGCAAGTTATCGCAAACGCTTGATTGCAGTTATTGCTGCTAAGGGTGGCCCAACCAGTTATTAGGTTCAGGGGGCAATTACTTTTTCACACAGGGCCATGTAGGTTTGGATTTTTTTCTCCCTAAATAATAAAACCCCTCATTTAAAAACTGCATTTTGTGTTTACTTGTGTTATCTTTGACTAATAGTTAAATGTGTTTGATGATCAGAAACGTTTTGTGTGACAAACATGCAAAAGAATAAGAAATCAGGAGGGGGGCAAATAGTTTTTCACACCACTGTATGACTAAGGAGTAGCTGTGGGAGAGGAGCACTGTTCAACTATGATTTGTAGAGGTGAATAGAATTTAAGAAATTTTTGTACTGTTAAATAACTCGGGGGGGATATTTTTGCCCTGAACATTATTTAACATTACGCCGTATGTTAAGGCATTGAACCTTGCACATTGCAGACAGAATGTACAATCCACCTGTCAGGCAGATTCACTGTAGTGCAACTACTAGAGTCATGCTTCAGAATAAAATGCAAGACGCTCTCAGCTTTGGCAACGCTAAAAGTTAAAAACAAACAAAAAAATATATATATTTACAGTATGATCGAATATCAGGTTTTGTAGCAGCTTGACGAAATTAAGTGGCAAATGGTTGTCAAGTTTGCAAAATACCTCACAATTTAACAGGAAACAAACAATGCTCTAATGCTCTAAACAAGATGAGGACATCATCCCGCCAGCGGGATAGCAGGCTAATACAGTGATTTCCAATGCCATTTGCAAGTGTATCTACCAATATAGCACTTTCACAAGCAGTTAAAATGGAATTTCTGCACAGTTTATTGAACAAGGCCTCAGCAATACTCCTCCCCCTGCTGATCGCCCATGTCATGGTTGGACAGCTTACGGCTTGGACTGGACAACTCCAGCAGTTCCTCGGCTGTGCTCGGTACCGAGCTGATATACATGTCCCACATCTGGTCCGGGCAATCCAGCTCTAAGAGCTGCTGCTTGATTTTCAGGTTCTTCTCCATGTTCCTCCGCTTGTGCTTGAACTCCAGGATAGTCTTTGTGTATCTGTTGATGGTGGTCACTGAGGACGCCATGCATGCTGTGAACGAACCCCAGGCTAACCTGCAGGAAGAAACACATATGACCACAAACTCCTGTCGCAGGTAAGTCAATAAAAGAGAAAATAGTGAAGTAAATTCTTACATGTAAGACCAGCTGTAATCCCAGCTTTGGGGTTTCCAGTCCTCAGGTCCCAGACTTACAGTGAGCTGAAAGGCTGTTGTGTACATCATGTGCGCAACCATGCCAAGGAGTCCTGCAGATTAACAAAAAAAAAGATGTTATTTGGGACTCTAAATAGAAAATAAAAATTCAAGCAGGTTGTAGATAGCATACAATCCATACATATAATAAAACGTCTCGGGTTACTTTGCTGTAACTCTGTTCCCTGAAAAAGCAGGAACGATATACTGCGTGAAAACGTTATGGGAACATCTTCCTGTGTTGCCGGTTGTGAAGCATGTGTGTATCAAACACGCCAAATCTTGGCATATATATCCTCGATCAGGTGACGTCATCTGAGAAAGCGCACCTGCAGGTTATAAATAGGAGTGAACCGGAAACATTCCATAGATCAATTTTGTCTGAAAGGCGTCCGGTCACACAAGCAGTGCAGCATTGGAGCGCATCTCATTCCCGCTTTTTCAGGGTCCAGGGTTACAGCAAAGTAACCTGAGACGTTTCAAAAGCTACACTCGATGCTGCGTGAAAACGCTATGGGAACAAGAATACTGTACCAACGCCGCCGCACTGCACGTGTCTGGACCCCCAAGGTTGTGTAGCGTGTGCGCACAAAGGCCAAGGAGGTCTCAGAGCTAGCTCTGGGAGGCTGACTCAAGGACCTGTGAGCCCGGAGTAGCATGAACATCCAGACTATAGAATCTCACAAATGTGTGCGGAGAGGACTAACCTGCCGCATTACATACTTGCTGCAGAGGAACGCCTCATGCCAGCGCAATAGATGAGGCCCTGGTCGAATAAGCCCTGATTCCTAGAGGCGAAGTGTGAACACGCCCCTCATAGGCTAGGGCAATAGCATCTCTTACCCAATGTGACAGCGTTTGGCTCCTCTGCTCTGACTTATGCCACTTTCCGACCTAGGAAAACTGGGTGAGGATGCAGAATAGCTCTGACTAGCCCAGGGGCAAAGTCTAGGCAGGACGAGGAGCCTGCAGATCTCCAATTCTCTTGAAAGAAGTAACTATAAGAAAAACCATCTTGAGGGTCAGAAGCCAAACAGGCGCTGACTCTAATGGTTTGGAAGGGGTGTCAACCAGACCCCATCAGTCAGAACGTGACAAGCCGAAATAGCGGCTACGTACATTCTGAGGGTACTAGGGCATAAGCCCGGCTCTTCTTGCAGAGCTGCAGCAATGAAACAATTCGGCAGTGGAGTGGGTCTACATGTTTCGCCATGCACCACTTTCAAATACCTTCACCTTGAGGGCATAAGTTCTTCTAGTGCGTGAAGGTTCCAGGGCTCCCAACTTCATGTGCCCTGGAATGTAAATTGCCTTGAGGGATAGGAACTCGTCCTGTGCCCAAAGCAGAACCTGGTGCGCTAGCTTATTCAAGCGGCGCATGCACAGTTCGCTCTGGCGATTATGTACGAAACTACTATAGTGTTGTCCACCCACACTAGGACATGGTAGCCTCCCCTGCTGGAGGAGGTGTTTCAGGGCCAAAATAAAGCCATCATTTCGGGGCAATTGATGTGCCACGCTAGAAGATGGCCTCTCCAGCTCCCTTGGGATATATTTATATATTTATATATATACTTGCTATATATTTTATTTATATAGCGCTTTTTTAACAATGGTCACAATGGAAGCACAGGAGCAGCATGTGTAGCTCCAACCATCATAAAGCTGAATCCAGCTGGAGCTGGTCCTTCTCTGGATGCCTCAGGAACCTCGCAGGGTCGGCCTTTGTCTACTGAAGCTGGCAAAATCTCCCGATGCCTCGGGATGGGTAGAGAAATACAGAACAGATGGGGAGAATTAGCGTAGTTGCCATTCGGGATAGGTGTACTGGAGTATGAGATTATGGGATGAGTTATGTGTATGCCAGATTAAAAAGATGCTTTTGAACTGAGAAACCGTGTCTGCTCCCCGAACACTGTCTGGAAGGCTATTCCAAAGCTTTGGAGCTAAATATGAAAATGCCCTACCCCCTTTTGTAGATTTTGAAATTCTGGGAACTACCAGAAGTCCGGAGCTTTGTGATCTTAAGGCGTGTGGTGGATTGTAGTGATGAATAGTCAGAGTGTTGGAAATGAATTCGGCACGCGCAGGAGAAACCTGTGCCAGCATTGCGATCGAATCCTACGTGACACCCCAATAGGTTGTGTTCTGAGCAGGAAAGAGAACGCTTTTATGGCGTTGAATCTCAATCCTAAGGCACGGAGATGAGCTAGGACGATATCCCGATGTCGAAGCGCTAGCTCCTGAGACTGAGCCAGAATCAGCTAGTCGTCTAATGTGTGGGGTGAGCTAGACCAAATGGAAGGACCCGATACTGGTAAGCTTCGCCCCCGAAAGCGAACCTCAGGAACTTCCTGTGTTGTGGCAATATTTCTGTGTGAAAATATGCGTCCTTCAGATCGATTGTCACAAACCAATTCCTTCGTTGGATTTGAGAACAATCACTTTGACAGTCAACATTTTGAACCTGTCTTTTTTTGGATAGCGGTTCAGCCCCGAAGATCTAAAATTGGACGCAGCCCATGTTCCTCTTGGGAACCAAGAAATACCGACTGTAGTAGCCTGACTCTCTGTCTGGTAGAGGAACATGTTCTATGACCCCTTTTACCAGCAACGTCTGTAACTCCAGAGTCAGGAGATGCGCCCTTTCCGGTTTGACGGAAGTGGAAACCACGCCGTTGTCCGAAACACCAGTGGTGGCGGAGCAAGAACACCAACCTCCTGGGGGTGCCAGGGAGAACACTTCATCCTTGAGAGGAATTCTACGGGCCCCTCCCCGGGGGGAGGCACCCCCACGGTCCTGGGTGAATAAGCCTCAGAATAAGCCTTCTTCGTGAAGAAGACAGTCCGTAGGTCCGACTTCTTTGAAGTGGATTGCGAAGAGTGGCACGCTGCACCCCAGTCATACGAGGGGGTGTCCAGCTCATAACGCTCTCTTTCTGAGCTTCACGCCTCGAGAGAGTCAGACCCAGTCAGACTCTTGAGCGCGGTAGGGAAGGAATATCTTGAAGGCTTGATCATATAATTTCGCCTCCCGAACTTAGTGGCGACGTTAACGGCGTCGCCAAACAGGCCGGAGGGCGAGATGGAGGGATCAAGGAGGAACGCACAATCCTTATCCTTGATTCCCGTGAGATGTAGCCAAAGGTAACTCTCTGCGGAACACCATCGTAGCCAACAACAGCCTATAGCACAGGCCGTCTGCTTTGTTGCACGAAGAGACAGGTATGTGGCTCGGAGTAATTCCAGGAACGACGTTGGATATCAAAGGATATGACGCATACTACCGTATATTGAGCAATCCTTGATATAATCATTAAAACACAGTGATGCAAAAAAGAAACTAAAATATATCATAAAAATAAAATCAACTTTGACTTCTTTGTAAGCAAAATATGAAGAAATGAGATGTGGCTCAAGACTGTACACAGTACTGTACACTTTTATTATTAAATTTATAATTTCAGACGTACTCATCTAACATTACCATGCCACACTGGTGCATAGCTGGGTCATGTTACCATTACTGGAAATTCTGGTGACATAAAACCACAATGATGTGATATTTTACTGTAAAATAAGGCGTGCCCTGATATGTGATGCTTATGCCACATAACTGATCTTTGCTAAGTGTGTTTTAGTTAACATGTTTTGCAATAGATTTTATGACACATGGAGCTTGACAAAGAACATCCCCTGTGATGGTATTTTATAGTCAAGTCATATAACATTCTAGCTCCCTGATGAGAATCTAGTTGCAACCTTTTCTAATAGGAATGGTCTAATTTTATGTATGGTCTACATACAATCTTCAGAGTTTCGCCTAGAACAACAAACAATCATTAACGGTTCAAAAGGAAATGTAAGGGTTCATGAAATATAAGAATAAAATGGAATCAATGGATAATGAAACAAAAGACAAAATCAATCAGAAATGAGCATTAAAGATAACATAGTTTTAATGTAATATAAAGTATATACAACATCTCATAAATTATGTTATACTGTATAAGAGCTGTCTTCAAACATACTCTCATGGCGTTCAAGCATGTAATACATACAATTTTATACACACTACACCATAAATAATCTATCTATGCGGTGATTTCTGAATCTTTCTGAATCCCGTGCTGAAATGACTGCATCCTGCCACTTGGGGACACTGTTGCACCACATAAAGAGACGAGACCTATTAGACAATGCACTGAATGTCATGGTCCTTCCAGAGTCGCCTCATAATGAGACAGCTCTTCTCTCGGGTTTCAACTACATATTTATACAATCTAAATATCCACTTCAATAAACATCTGAGTATTTTAATGTTTATGCTTCATCTTGCTGTCTAGATTAAAGGCTCTTCCATTTACACAGCACTAGGGAACTGATGCAAAATTGTTATTATAAAGAGAATTGCTTATCTCAGTTGCCTATCACTGATTTCATTTTGTGCCACTGTTTAAGCACAACAGAGCATGAATGCTTTACCAGGCACAGTCTGTCCTGATGGACAAGCAAAGTCAAGCATGTTAGGTCATCTGGTGTTCATCTTCTAAATATCTTCCGTCAAGAGCACACAGATGCAGTGCAATATATCTGCATCAAGCTCTAGAACCTAAAAGGATTAGTATTTGGCAGCTGTACTAGACAGTCAGATAGATATTTGTAATGTTCTTGATTGATAGACCTGATGCAGTGAGTATACTGAAGATCTAAAATATACTGCATCTAATCTTGAACACTTCTATAAGGTCCTGCATGGTCAAATGTTTGTGGACAACTAACTACGACACCGATATGTGGAACTACCATAATCTGTTAGCAAAATTTGGAAACACACAATATAAAAAAGTCTTTTCATGCTGTAGGCATTCTGATTTTACTTGACTAAAAATAAAGACCCGCAAATGTGTTCCAGAAATGCCCCTATGCACAAAGTGACATGCATGAAGACATGGTTTGGAGTCATGGTTGGAATAGAAGACCCCAAGTGCCCTGCACAGAGCCCTGATCTCAACTCCACTCAACATCTACAGTATGGAATGAACTGGAATGATGACTAAATCCAGGCATTTCCACCTACCATTACCTCACTTATACTGTATCTTGTAGCCATGCTCCAAAATCTAATAAAAAGCCTTTCCATGTGAGTGTAGGTTATTATAACATCAAAAATATAACTGAAACTGGAATAGAATGTTCAAAAACACATGTGGGTGAGATGGACTGGTGTCCACAAGTGTTAAATGCATGAACACTTATCTACTGCTTGTATTACAGTACAAGGTGTTAATATATTAACAATTACTTGGCACATCAGAAAATAACGAAAAATTTACAGTATTAACAACCACCAGAGGCATACATAAATAATCATTAGTAAACAATTAGACATTAATATCTCATTAACTTCCATTCAAGAACATCATCAGGCATCAGCAAAATGTGATAAATGGCATTTTTAGACTTTTTACTCATTCTGGCAAATGACTTGTCTTGCCATACAAGGTTGTATACAACAAAACTTTTCATTTGAAAACCGCTACATATCTTCTTTTAAAAGTTTTGGAACACATTTTATGCAAACCATGACGAGGAATGGCCGCATTACACAGGCAAACACGCAGAGGTGGAAAGAGTAATAAAATTTTGTACTCAAGTACAAGTACTGTTACTTCAGTGAAATTTTACTTAAGTACAAGTAAAGTTACCATTATAAAAATCTACTCAAGTAAAAGTAAAAAGTAGCCCATTAAAAAATTTACTCAGAGTAAAAGTTACTTTTTTTTTTTTTTTATCAGCGGGGGTGGGATGAGGCATTCTAGCGTAGTTCAAAAAAGATGAGCAGATATAACACCTTTGCATAATAAAGCTGTTGTCTTTCTTGTGCTTGAAAATCAAAGTGGTCACTTAAATATGGTGTTACGTCCCAGTCTAGGGTCATACAGCAAAAGAATGGTTCAGGGTTCTATATTAAACTGTATGGAAATGGTGGTATATGGCAGAAAGAACTAGATCCAATCATTAACTGATATGAAATAATGAGGTTTGTACAGTATATACAAAAAAAAAAGAAATACACACACATACAGGAGGAGGACGATCAGATTCAGGGTGGTCCCAGGCCAAAATAAGAAACAAAATGGTATTTATATTTAGTAGCTAGATTAGCTGCAAACAAACAAACAAAAAAAAACCCACAAACAAAAATACAGGTACCTTCCCGGACTCCCTAAACCAAAAACAGTGAATAAATTCCCTCTTCCCAAAATAAATGGCAGCCACGCCCCTACTACTAGTGAGTGCACAAACATACAGTGAAATTATCTACAAATATATACAAAGACAAACCAAACCAAAG
The DNA here is from genome assembly GCA_030522415.1 of Channallabes apus. Classification (NCBI taxonomy): domain Eukaryota; kingdom Metazoa; phylum Chordata; class Actinopteri; order Siluriformes; family Clariidae; genus Channallabes; species Channallabes apus. Next base: position 49,734,637 of record CM060104.1, read on the forward strand.
GGACAAAGCAATAATCAAAGTCAATGGGAGGCAAAAAGTCAAACCGGAATATACAACCAAATATCAAAATGCCAAAATCACAGCCTCTTGTCATGCACACGCAATCTGCGCCCGACACTAGGACCCGGAAGTAAGACGGGCGCAAAACCAGGAAGTATAAAAGAGGTAAACAAACGATGGCTTACCGCTCAGTCATTGAGTTCGGCCCATGTCAGCTCCAGTTGTCGTTTCAGCAAACCGTGAGTACTCACATGTTGGTTCCGTTTGTCTTTTGCTATTGTGTGTGTATCTACAGGACGCGGGTTAAATTTGTGTTTTTCCCTTACTCCGTTTTTGTGAGAGTCCTTAGACTAAATCGCGTGGCTATCCTGCCTACTCGCTTCTTTCCGCGTTTGGGTTTATCCTCCACGCTACATTGGGCTAACCGCTAAAGCTACGTCTTCTGGTCACCTCAGGTTAGTCCATCTTGACAGAATGACTGAGCCTTCCGCGGTAAACCCAGCAGATTATGCGAGTCTCTGCGACGTTGTAGATCAGCATGCCGCGCTCATCAATCAGCTAACCGGGGATCTCGCTTCTCTCCGCCGCGAGGTCGCTGAGCTCCGGCGGGAGAATGCGGATCTCCGCGCAGCTGTTGATGACGTCACTGCTCGATCGCACGCCGCGGAGGCCGCGGCGCCGCATCACCCCCCCTCTCCCCCCCCCTTCTGATGTTTTTCTTTCTCTACCAGAGAAGTGGAACGGCACGGATGGGAAGTGCAGTGTATTTCTGACAGCTCTCGATCTGGTGTTTGAGTTTAATGCCACCAAGTACTCCACCGATCGCCTTCGCATTGCTCTTCTCGTCTCGTTGCTTAAAGGGCAGGCAGCTGAGTGGGCCACGGCAGTTCTACAAGCAGATACGGACACCGCCCACTCATACAATGAGTTCACCCACCAACTCAGACTCACCTTCGAACACCCAGCGGGCGAGGTGGAGACCGACACCAGACTCTATCACCTGAGGCAGGGAGGATTGCCCGTGAGCCGCTACACAGCGGAGTTTCGCACCCTCGCCGTTCAGACCACGTGGGGCGATGCAGCGCTCCGGACGTCCTACTACGAGGGCCTGGCTTCGCGAATAAAGGACGAACTAGCCGGGCGAGAGCTTCCTGCAACCCTGGAGGGTCTGATCCAACTCGCTCTCCGGATCGACCAGCGCCTTCTCTCTCGCCCGAGGCCAGCCCCTCGCACCCTGCCACCTGCACCCACCTTCTCACACCCCACTCCAAGACCACCGGTAACCTTCATCACCACCACTCCGGAATCTGTCGGTTCTCCACCTCCTGCCGTGGTTGACACCGGAGCCGGGGAACCCATGCAATTAGGGCGCGCCTCCCTGACCGTAGCCGAGCGCGCACGCCGGTTCAGAGAGGGCCTGTGCGCATATTGTGGGTCAGCAGAACATCACCGGGCGATCTGTCCACTGCGTCCGGGAAACGCCCACCCCCGGTGAGCGGAGGGAGAGACTCACCGGGCCCACTTCTGATCTCCACCACTACCGACGCCACCATCTCTCGACTTACGGTCCAGGTATACCTCCAGATTGGCCACAAACGAGTCCGAAGTACTGCGTTCATCGACTCCGGGGCAGCAGGTAACTTCATTGACTCTTCTTATGCCAAAAAATTGGGGGTAAAACTCGAGGCGTTATCCCAGCCCGTTCGAATCACATCTGTCGACGGTCGCCCCCTATCCACCAGCCCAATCATCACCCAAACAGAACCCATCACCGTCTCCATCGATCAACACCAAGAACAGCTTCACTTTTACGTCACCTCCATCTCGTCACCTCCCATCATCCTTGGATATCCCTGGCTGTTACAACATGACCCCCTCATCTCCTGGACCCAGAACCGGATTCTCCAATGGGGCGCGACCTGCACCGAACTATGCCTGCGGGCAGCGGCTGGGACGTGCTCTAGGGAGTCCGAGTCCCCCGACGTCGACACCAACTCCATCCCAGAACCGTATCGGGACCTGGCGGAGGTTTTCTGCAAACGGCGAGCCACCCATCTTCCTCCGCATCGTTCCTACGACCTCGCCATTGACCTCCAACCCGGTACAGTCCCACCCCGCGGCCACCTCTACTCGCTTACACCTACAGAGACGCAGGCTATGGAGGAGTATGTGACCAACGCCCTTCGCCAAGGTACCATCAGGCCCTCCTCCTCACCTGCCGCCGCGGGGTTCTTCTTCGTGAAGAAGCGGGGCGGTGAACTTCGCCCCTGTGTCGACTATCGGGGGCTAAACAACATAACTATCAAAAACCGACACCCATTGCCTCTTACCAACTCAGCCCTGGACGCCCTCTCTGGCGCCACCATCTTTACTAAGTTGGACCTCCGGAGCGCCTACAACTTGGTGCGCATCAGAGAGGGCGATGAGTGGAAGACGGCCTTCATCACCCCTACTGGACATTATGAAAATCTCGTCATCCCATTTGGACTGTGTAATGCCCCCGCCGCATTTCAACATCTGATTAACGACATCCTTCGTGACATGCTCGGGCGGTGGGCATTCGCTTACCTGGACGACATACTCATCTATTCACGCACCATGGAAGAACATACCCAGCACGTCAGGGCGGTCCTAAAGAGATTACTCGCCCATCAACTGTACTGTAAGTTGGAAAAGTGCGCTTTTCACGAGCGCTCCACCACGTTCCTGGGTTTTGTCATCTCGCCCCAGGGTGTGGCCATGGACCCGCAGAAGCTAGAGGTTGTGCGTCATTGGCCCCTACCCAAGACCCTCAAGCAGCTTCAACGGTTTCTCGGGTTTGCGAATTTCTATCGTCGCTTTATCCGGGACTACAGTACAGTTGCCGCCCCCCTAACCGCCCTGACCCGTCCCTCATCTCTCCCTTTTCACTTCAACTCTGCAGCTGTCTCCGCTTTCAAGTCCCTTTGTCACCGCTTCACCACGGCACCGATCCTCCTTCACCCAGATGTCAGTAAATCATTCGTTGTGGAGGTGGATGCTTCAACTTGCCACCCAGATGTGGGCGCTGGAGCTATCCTCTCACAACGAGGTCCAGATCAGAAACTACACCCATGTAGTTTCTTCTCCAGAAAATTTGACTCCACTCAGCAGCGATACGCGGTAGGGGACCGCGAGCTGCTGGCCATAAAGTGGGCTCTGGAGGAGTGGCGTCACTGGCTCCAGGGCGCCAGAGAGCCATTCATAGTCTGGACGGACCACCAAAACCTCATTACAATAAAGAACCTAAAGCAGTTAAATCCACGACAGGCGCGGTGGGCATTGTTCTTTGAAAATTATGATTTCCACCTTTCATACCGCCCGGGCTCCAAAAATACAAAAGCGGACGCTCTCTCCCGACAGCTGGAGGTGGACATTCCCCGGGCGGACCCCGCGCCTGTCCTTCCCTCCTCCAGGATCATCGCCCCACTCCAATTAGACCTGGAGACGAGAGTTCGCCAGGCAATCAAGAAAACTTTCACCCAGATTCATCGGACCATACCGCATCACCCACAGAATTAACCCTGTCACCTACCGGCTCCAGCTGCCTGCGGCGCTCCGGATCCATCCAGTATTCCACCTGTCCCAATTCAAACCCTTCATCACATCACCCATGATTACACCCACCCCCCCAGCTCCTCCTCCCCGGATCATCGACGGCGGTCTCGCCTACACCGTACGCCGAATCCTCGACTAGCGCCCTTGGGGCAGAGGTACTCAGTACCTGGTTGACTGGGAGGGCTACGGCCCCGAGGAGCGATCTTGGATTCCGGCCCGGTTCATTCTCGACCCTGAACTGATTCGAGACTACCGTCACCGGGTATCCTCCACCTCAGGACCGTCAGGAGCCGGTCCTGGACAGGGGGGTACTGTCATGCACACGCAATCTGCGCCCGACACTAGGACCCGGAAGTAAGACGGGCGCAAAACCAGGAAGTATAAAAGAGGTAAACAAACGATGGCTTACCGCTCAGTCATTGAGTTCGGCCCATGTCAGCTCCAGTTGTCGTTTCAGCAAACCGTGAGTACTCACATGTTGGTTCCGTTTGTCTTTTGCTATTGTGTGTGTATCTACAGGACGCGGGTTAAATTTGTGTTTTTCCCTTACTCCGTTTTTGTGAGAGTCCTTAGACTAAATCGCGTGGCTATCCTGCCTACTCGCTTCTTTCCGCGTTTGGGTTTATCCTCCACGCTACATTGGGCTAACCGCTAAAGCTACGTCTTCTGGTCACCTCAGGTTAGTCCATCTTGACACCTCTTTCCCGCGACTCTCTTCAATTTATATATGGTCGCGCTAGTCGATGACGTCACTCTCAGGGCGGAAGCGACTGTGTGGAAGGTCAGGTAGCTGCCGATGTGGGGACAGTCAGAAAACCTGGAGTGGAGTCTGGAGCGGCGCGCGACCAGGACATGATACACACACGCCAGCGTAATATTATCATTATTTTATCATTTTCATTCATTTATTTTTTACTCAGTAGCGAATATGATTTAAAATGTAGCGAATTACAATACTTCAAACAAAATGTACTTAAGTAAAAGTAAAGTTACAGATTTTAAAAACTACTTTAAAAAGTAGAAATACAAAAAAAAAGCTACTCAATTTCAGTAACGCGAGTAAATGTAATTCGTTACTTTCCACCTCTGCAAACACGGCATGTTTCCCGTCAAATAACATCTTACTTAAGTGGAAATTTTGCCCTTAATTTAAATGTTACTACATGAATATTTTTTCATTGTACAGTTTACACTTAACAAAGCTATGTGTGACACTATAGTGTAACCACTGTGGTAAATTAGTTTTTTAGTGCAACCTGTTTGACTTCCAAATCCTAAAATACTTGTCTTTTTTCCTCTTGCTCCTGCTATCACAAGCAATATTCTTGCTGCTTTCGGGAGCTATAATCTATTTATGATTATATTGAATATTTCGAATGTATTTTGAAACAAAATGAAGTAGAAAAATAATAATGTGAGAAAACTTAAAAGTCACCTGACTCTCTGTAAAACAGAATCAAATGCACAAAATGTGTGCGCTTTTTAAGTTTGCAATATTTTTTTTACTTAACTCAACTAACACTTTATTGATATTAAAAGCATATTTAATTGACCACAAATACAACTTTGTGCTGATTTATCCATTGTGACAAAACTGTGGGCGGTGGAGTTATAGCGCTTTGCACACACAAAACTTTTGCCATTTGTGCTTTTTAACACTCTTCATTGTTCATGTTAAGGTCTGTGACATTTTATTATAAAAATAATTGTTAATATGTAATATGTGCAGTAAAATGTTACAGTTACCTTTTACTTAAACAACTGTAATTTTTTTAAGTGACCTTGTAATATCAGCTCAATCCAGCATTTCAGGTGAATATAAATTTAATATTTGTACTTGCTATTTGTACTTGGGGTGTAGCCCTACTATAAATGCAAAAATGATGCCTCTTATGCCTTCGTTACTGCAATTTTTTTCACATTGCAGTTTTGTTATCTCTCTGGTTATCAACCTTACTATCTCTCGCTGTCTAGCTCTTCCAATTGTTGTTACTCTCACAGCTCAGAGTGTCTTACTGATTAATGAATAAATCTGTCCTTCCAGCAGGGTGTGAAATCTCATACAGTATGTGTGGATTTCATCACACCAGACCAAATAAATTTAAAAAAGTGTAACAAAGTGCATTCATCAATCCCGAATCCTTAATTCCCATAAGAGAAGTCAGTGAAACAGACAACATTCAACAAAGTAATACTAAGTCGAGCCTTCTTCATGCTAAATTCAGGTGCAGAGCTATGCAATAACAACTGATACTGTGGCTATCACAAAAACTCATTATGCTGTACTATTCGAACCAATATTATGTTATGCAGAGAGAGCGCGAGAGAGAGAGAGAGAGAGAGAGAGAGAGAGAGAGAGAGAGAGAGAGAAAATCTAAATACTGTGTAATATAGTATTGCCCTCTACATATGAGTCTATTCATTATGAGCATGGGAAATAAGCTCACCTGGTTTTGGATTAAAGGAAAGAAATACATTATTTTAAGGAATGCTCAATATTCTGGTATCATTATGCCAATAATTCTGGAGCTGACTTTATATCATAATAATGAACAACAGTCAAGAGAATGTCACAGACAATACAGTATGTACTGTAAGGAATAAAATACGACAGGTTGTGCTGTTAAAGGAAAAGAATGCATGACAGTCTATGATGTTATACTGTTTTTGGGACTTGGGACTTGGGGTGAATATTTTATTTCTCAATAATACATTTTAAAATAGGTAGTTTTTACCAAAATTTGTATTTTTACATAAAAGTAATTAAAAAGTTAGTGAAAAGGCATGGTGGCATATTGGTTAGCATTGTGGCCTAGGGCTGGGCGATATGGCAAAAATGTAATCTCGATAATTTTTCCCCATATTGAACGATAACGAGATATATTTCGATATAAGCTGTTAATGCTGCCAGCTTTAAGAGAGTATCCCAACAATGACTGAAGCCACAAAAATTAAAGGGTTCATTAAATTACATTTTAAAGTATAGTTTATTAACAAAAACAGATGACAGATTTGGCCTTAAGCACATGCTCGGAATCTTTACAAGGCAAATATTTTTATAAAAAAAAAAAATACTTGTTTGTGATGATAAAAAGTATCTTGTGATGATATATTTCAATGTTTTGAGATTTTTAATCAATAATGAGAAACAACATTTAGACCACACACACTAGGGCTGTCTTTATATCCCACAATTCAGAGTTAAATAAAGGCTATTTCACACGGCCCCAATAAACTGACATAATGGCTTAAGCATGCAATGACAACAAAAATGCAATGAATTATGAGAATTATCACGTTATTATTGTAGAACACATTCAAGTTGGTGTTTGTTAGGGCAGTGTGAATACAACAGCATTTTCTAAATTATGCAGTCAAACGTGATAGCCTTAAATGCTATGAAATCGTAGGATATGTTATAAATCCTCATAAGCTGGTTTAGCACTGAAAATTTTAATTTTAGTAGATGCTTAACTTACCAATGGCTCGATGCAGCCATCTAGTTCTACTGTGTTTAGGGGCATCATATCTTTCGCTAGAAAGTTAGAAATGGCCGTGGTTATATCCTTGCTCCTTTTGGAACACATTTCATAAGGTGTAATGGCCACGAAAGACGACACGATCGATATCTGCTTTGGTACAGCCCCACTGCTAGCCCTGCTAGTTGACGGAGTAGCATCGGCCCGCATTTTCATGCTTTCAGTGTGGTCGTTTGGGTGATGCTTTTTTAGGTGATGGAATAGGTTGGTTGTGTTGCCAGTCTTGGTTTTCACAAACCGACGACATATTTTACAGATCGTTTTAATCTGTGCCTCGTCATTTTTCAGATAACCAAACCACTTCCATATAACGGAGTTCATGCTACCTTTTTTGTCGACAATTTCAACATCTTTGGATAATAACTCGATGTTAGATTCACTTTCGTCGCTCCTTTCACTCATTTTTTTTGTCGTCCTGGTGTCAAGTGTACTTCGCAAAGTGCGGTAAGAAATTAACTTTGACGTGCACGGCATGCGCAAGCTGATTGGCTGTTGTCGTATTGTTCTGCTGTATGATTGGCTCTTAGATTAATCCATATCGAGCAAAAAATGTCTAGAGCTTATCATCGTTATTAAAATAAAATAAATCGCGATTCGATATCATTTATCGGCCCAGCCCTATTGTGGCCTCACACCTCCTGAATCGAGGGTTTGAGTTCTGCCCTTAGGTATGTGTGGGTCGGGTTTGCACATTCTCTGTGTGATTTTTGGGTTTCCTTTGTGTTAAGTTTAAAATGTAGAAGAAGTGTCCGAGCTAAGTTTTAAGCTAAGAGAATAAGAGTTATTTCTTGTTGTGTCCGCTGCACCTTGATACACTTACCGGTCCGGGCCCGATCGACCGGGAGAGACAAACACACACACGCCGGCATGATGTCTGAAGATCTCTGTTTATTCTCAGCAAAGAGAGCACATTTAAACGCTGCTACGTCCCGAACATCAAAAGAACCAGTCATTAACATGTCAGTCATAGAGGGACCCGGAGACAGACAGGTGTGAGGAGATACATTTGCATTCTCCTGATTAAACAAAAGGGTTCTAGCAGACAGGAGCCATTTGGATGCACAGTGAGGGGTCTGTTCTCAAGGCACATGAATCTTCTTATTAGATTACAGTGTCATACAATATCATAAAACGTTACACTTTGGTACTCTGGTATCCACCCACAGTCCAAAAAAGTGTGTGTGTATGTGTGTGTTTATCTATGTTTAACTACCGCACAATCGCCCTCATACCACACGTCAGTAAGATTCTACTGAAGGTCATCCAGAAGCGCCTGGGCAGTGTTATTGATCGCGAATTACCAGACGTCCAAGCCGGTTTTAGACGAATCTTATTGCGAATCTTAGGTGGATCATGGAGAAAGCCAGAGAATACCAAAAGGAGCTTTACATGTGCTTCATTGATTACACAAAGGCATTCGATTGTGTGGAACATGACAAGCTTTGGGTCGCCCTGCGGGAACTGGGAGTGACGGAACACCTGATCAGACTGATCAGGTCACTCTACCAGGATCAGGAAGCTACTGTCAGAACCAGATATGGGGATACAGGCTGGTTCAAAATCAAGAAAGGCACCAGACAGGGCTGCATCCTCTCCCCAGTCCTCTTCAATCTATACACTGAAGTGATCATGCGGAAATTAGACCTGGACGAATTTGAAGTGGGGGTGAAAATTGGAGGCCGGACAATAAGTAACCTCAGAAAGTGAGAAAGACCTGAGGACAATGATCATGAAGCTTAAAAGTGAAAGTGAGAAGATGGGACTTCATTTGAATATCAAGAAAACGAAAATCATGACCACAGCTGCTAAGGAAGTCCATATAATGATCAACAACGAGGAAGTCGAGGTGGTCGACAGTTTCGTCTTCTTGGGCTCCATGATCAACCAAAGTGGTGATGGAGGTCCTGAAATAAAGCGCAGAATCGCCCTGGGCTACACAGCAATGGTTAACATGAACCCAATTTGGAAGTGCAAGGACACTTCAATCACTACCAAGCGCAGACTGGTCACTGCCATTGTGTTCCCCATTGCGACTTATGGGTGTGAGACTTGGACTCTAACAAAGGCAGACAGGAGAAGAATTGATGCATTCGAGATGTGGTGCTGGAGAAGGCTCCTGAGGATCCCCTGGACAGCGAGAGAAACCAACAAGTCAGTCTTGGAACGTATCAATCCCGATTTTTCCTTGGAAGGCAAGATCACCAGGCAGAAACTGGCGTATTTTGGTCATGTGATGAGAGCCAATTCACTGGAGAAGGATGTGATGCTGGGGATGGTGAGTGGAAATAGACCAAAGGGAAGACCAAAAACCCGATGGCTGGACACAATCATGAAGGACACGGGCAAGAATATCAGTGAACTGAAGGAATTGGTCCGGGAAAGGAAGACATGGCGAGACATGGCCCATAGAATAGCCAAGAATCGGATGCAATTGAATGGTTAATGATGATGATGTGTGTGTGTTTATGTGTGAGTGAGTACATGCTTGTTCCCTGCAACACATTGGCTCCCTATCCAGGGTGTATCCCGCCTTGTGCCCCAAGTGTCCTAGCTCTGGTATAGATAATGAATTTAGGTACAGTAGTAATTACTAAGTCAATTTATGAACTGGAAAAATTTTGATTCCCTCATGAAGCTGGGCCAGAAGATGATGAGTCAGGAATACTGTAGAAATTTTCTTAAAAATGAAACATGTAAAATATTTGGATTTGGTTAACACGTTTCTTGCTTATTACACAGTGGCATGTGCGTTGTTTTTTAATGCACACATGAAGATATATTTTTATACTATAGATATATAAAGTTACATAAAGTAGGATATAAACATTTTATAAGGGTAGCATTAATCTTTTGTAAATGTTTTTTGTATCACAATGGAACATTTTTTTATTTAAAAGTTTTAAATGCATAAAGATGCAACAATTTGCAAAGGATTGTATAATGCAAGGTTCACAGACTACCTTGACTCTGGTCTTTTATATGCTGTCTGAATGCAGGATCACGATTCAGTTGCCTGGTCTAGAGAAAAAAAACCCTACAAAGGCCAGCCTGCTGGAGCACAAATATCAAAAACTGTCACTCTCCTCACACTACAAACAGCGCCATCCTCTGAGAGACGTCACTGACGTGGCCAAAGCTCTGACACGACATCTGAACGGCGCCCTGCTGCTCCCACTCCTGCTTGTTTACACACCGAGTCATCCCCACAGACGATCACAGAGATATGCAAAATGTGACATTTTCATTTGAATCATGATGAGGCGTGGGCGTACCTGTTTCTGAAACTACCCACAATTATAAAAGCAAGGCACACTTGCTTTTATAATTGCACACTTGCTTTTGCAATTGCACTGATTAACACAGTTTAAAGAAACCAAAGTGTTTACCTGACAAGACAGTGAATATGGCAGCAAAGGCATTGAGTTTGAGTCCGTCAATGACGTTCCCAAAGTGGCAGACCTCGATAGACATCAGGATTCCACCAGTGGCCAGGAGCAGGATATACAGACATTCTGCAACGATGCACAGCCACAAGACCCCTGGTGGACAGAGGGTTATAGAACATCAGGTGTCTGTTTATTCATGTACACACCACACAGCGCTGTGATTTCAGTCGCAGCATGAAAATTGCTGAAAACCGAGCATCAACAGTACCACATTTCTTCGGCTCGCCAAAATACTGTACAAACTAAACCTAAACCTGCTTAAGTCTTTATAACCTGTAAAAGAATTTAACTGATTTACTGAAACGATTAATCAGATGACTACTGTTCAATAGCTCTTAATAAGGTATAAGCTTTTAAATTTAGCTTGAGGCTGTTTTGTGTATGTGCTAACTAACAATCAAGATAAAGATCAAAATTAAAAATATAAAAAATATGACTGGGCATTAAAGAGGCACCGAACATTTGGCCCATGACTAGAATGAGTCAGTTTTCAGCCTGATTGGCTCTGACTGGTGATTGGTCGTTCTGCCTCGAATGCAGCCGACTCTGTACTGTTTATACACTTGCCTCTGTGTGGTCTGATGGAAACACATTTGCTCTGTTATCTGGCAATTGCAAGTTTAAATCCTGCTGCAGCCATCTGTAGCAGGGAGCTTTCAGGTAGGAGGGATGCACTCTTGCCACACATGTGTGTCTGTGCTTTACCGCCCCCCCCCCCCCCCCCCCCAGCATATGCATGTAGCAGTTCCAAAAAACGTGAGTTGGAGAAAGCATGTTATAATCTCCACCATGTCTCTTCAATTTTAATGTTCAGTTGAATTTTATTTGTAAAGAAAATAAAGAAAGAAAGTTCTGCGGACAAAGAACCTGTAGAAAGTCCCGTAATCGTAAGCTTTTTTAGAGAAAATTGAAAAGTTTTTTATTAGTCTATTGTTTACTATATAAATATAATTGAATTTTAGGTTACAAAAATTAAAGGTTACAAAAATGTCTTTGCATGCTGTCAACAATAGGTCTTAAAAAAATTAATGTGGAATTGGCCGAAATCAGTACCGGCAGCTTCTACCCTATTAAAAAAAAGAAAACGGCATCGGCCAAAAGAATTGCAGTTGGTGCATCTCTACTATACAGTACATAATGGCTTCATGTGTTTAACTTCTTACCCTGACTTCATTGCTCTGAAATAGGGCAAATCTTGATTTATTGTATCACATGACCTATTTCCATTGCTCCAAAGTGTTTATGCTCCTTAACAAAATAAAAACTTTTCTGATTAGCTTCACTAACAAGTCTTTTTAGTCTCAATCCTGTGAGATTTCATCACACTGTGTGTGAAAATGCTCTTAATCTCACTATGAAACATAGCTGTAATTTCTACTTTTGATATTTTTATGACGCAACCTTACTAAGCATTTGAAAGATCTCTGATTTGGACATTCATGATTTCATTTTCCCCAGTAATATCCGCAATCACCTCAATTTCCTTTGTTGATGCCGGCCAATAATTTGACCTTTCTGAAAAATCTTTTCCATGAGCATGAGATACATCTTCCAACGTAGTTGTTTATAAAATGAGAAGCTACTCACTGTGTCAGTTAGGGTTAATATATTTTTTTCAGCTGAAACATCACTGCAGTAGTTATCTAACCAAAGGTTCTTTGCTTATTTACAGTATAATATTATTTATATTAAGTATTTGCTTATTTATAATATAATTTAAATTAAGTCTAGATAACCAAAATGTATAATAACATTTTATGCTAAGCATTTAAAAAACAAAAATCAAAGAGTCAAGTCAAGGATAACTAGACAGCAGATGTGATCTGCTGAATAACCAATTCAAATAGTGTCAAATGTACAGTAATTTTCTCTCAAGTCATGACAAAGCTGAGATGACGATAGTGAATGAACTAAAAGTGAATGCAGGACTTTTAGACACACACTATAGAAACCATCGAACAATCAGGACTTACCTCTCTCATGTGGAGGGGGAATATTTATGAAACTTCTGCAGTACTCACCTGTTGAAAGACAGGATAGTTTTAATAGACAGTAACTATAAAATATTAAAATTACCAGTGACAACATTTCATTACACTTGAGACTGCATAGTAATTTTTTGATTTTGAATAGTAAAAGGGTATAAAATACATTTGACATCAATGATATTCTAGTAGTAACAACGTTCAGAAATAGGGTCCTAAGGTTTATTTTTATTTGGCTTTGTAATTGATAACAGTGGGTTAATTAGTAATATGCACTGAAAGTAGAGGAGCTACAGTCGTACTGATACTGTACCTCAAATTCATACACATACAGCCATTCCTTTCACTGCTCCCCCAACAGTGTTACCTCTTTTTAGACAACATTAATGTCTTTATTTTAAGTAAGAGCCTTGTGACAAAAAAGAAGAGATTTCAGTGACAGTCCAACACTCGATCGGGCGTTCTAGCTCACATCAGAGCTGCTGGTTTTATGAGCTGAGAGAGCAGATTTACTCGACTTACCAGCAGCCTATAAAGTTCAAGGCTGACTGAGTTACACTTTTGTGAGACTACTGTTTGCAATGACCTCCTCCTTCTTCTTCTTCTTTGTCTTTCGGCTGTTCCCTTTCAGGGGTCGCCACAGCGAATCATCTGCCTCCATCTAACCCTATCCTCTGCATCCTCTTCTCTCACACCAACTAACTTCATCTCCTCTCTCACTGCATCCATAAATCTCCTCTTTGGTCTTCCTCTAGACCTCCTGCCTGGCAGTTCCAACCTCAGCATCCTTCTACCGATATATTCACACTCTCTCCTCTGAACATGTCCAAACCACCTCAATCTGGCCTCTCTGACTTTATCTCCAAAACATCTCACATGGGTTGTCCCTCTGATGAACTCATTCTTGATCCTATCCATCCTTGTCACTCCCAAAGAGAACCTCAACATCTTCAGCTCTGCTACCTCTAGCTCTGCCTCCTGTCTTTTCTTCAGTGCCACTGTCTCTAAGCCGTAGAGCATTGCTGGTCTCACCACTGTCCTGTACACCTTTCCTTTCATTCTCGCTGATACTCTTTTATCGCACAACACACCTGACACTTTTCTCCACCCATTCCAACCTGCCTGTACTCGTCTCTTCACCTCCTTTGAACACTCTCCGTTGCTCTCGAACGTTGACCCTAAGTACTTAAAATCCTGCACCTTCTTTACCTCTGCTCCCTGTAGCCTCACTGTCTGTTTGCAATGACCACAGATCATAAATCTCCACTGTTAACACCAACCAATCACTATACAGTGTTGTTCCCACCGGCCAATCACTGATCATCATTATTCCTAAAATCTAATCACTGAACTTTGTCTCTTTCCAATAACCAATCGCTGAACACTATTGTTCCCAACTATCAATCACTGATCACTATTGTTCTCAAGAAAATAACCACTGATCACTCTTGTTCATAAGAAACCAATCACTGATCTCCATTCTTCCCAAACAATGTTCACCACTGTTCTAACCACCAATCTCTCAGCAACCCATAGTTCCATAGTTTCCCAAGTAATCCATTACTTCTAACAACCAATCACTGCTCACTATTGGTCCTAACAATTACTGATCTTCATTGCTCCTAACAACCAGTGACTGATCTCTGAAATCTCTGAAACAACACAATTGTACGTACCAATTTCACAATTGTACCTACCAACCAATCACCGATCACTGTTCTTCTCAGCAACCACTGATCTCCATTGCTCCCAAGAAACTAATCACTGATCAATACTGTTCCTAACAACCATGGTTCCTAAAGTTTTTTGCCTAACATCCAATCACTGATCCCCACTGTTACTAAGAACTAATCACTGAACACCAATGGTCCTAACAATCAATCACTGATCTACATTGTTCCCAATAACCAGCAACTCACTCTCACTATTGCTCACTATTGTTCCTAACAACAATTGATCATCATTGGTTCTAACAGCTAATCGGCAATCACTATTGTTCCTAACAAACAAATGGTTGATCTTATTTTTTATTCAACCCCATAATGCCTTTTTTTTTTTAAATCATGGCTATAACTACAGTCAATAATTTAACTTTATGTTTGTGGTGTCATAACCAGACTTTATTTAAAAACTAATTTCTATAATAATTTATTTATTTATTAATAAATTATTATATTATATATATAATAATTATAATAATATAATAGATATATTATATATATTATATAATACGTAGATATAACCTCATCTATTTTCTGTTGTTATAAAATCTTCATTCTAACAATTCCTTGGAACAATTTTTGATATACAAATTAATCATCACCACAAAACATGTTCGTAATTTATCATATGTATCATAATGCATTATAGATGTTTATAATGTAATTCTACAAATGAAATTGTAATTTTCTAGCTGTAGTCTGGAAAAAATAAATTGCAATGGCAACTGCTGCCACAATGTTACCTCTTACTGAATATCATTTTCTGTGCAAAGCCTATGACATAACTCATAGTTTAATTAACATTGTGTTAATAAGGGTTGAAGTAAAGGACAAATAATCCAAAAATATTCTTATATGGTATCAGATCAGTCTGACTGAAGTTGAGTCATGGATTAGAGGAGCTTCCAATGACAGATGGCACACCCTCAGATAAAAAGGGTACTTAACCATACATGCCCTTGTCAATCTGCTGACAGCCTTATCTTATATACGTTTATGTATCTTTCACCTGGAATTGTGGATTTACACATCCATAAGTCTCCATAAATACTGTGGAGGAAAAAAATACCATGTTTAAGCAAAAATGATATTTTATTTACAAATCATGATGGCGATTTCCTTGTGAGCACACACAGAGTCGCCTCTCCCACTCACAATGAACTTGACATATTAGGTGTTCTGCAGGTAGCTGCACTTTGAATGTATTTCTTTAAATGTGCTGTGAATAATGCACTCACTCGTCCTCTATACTGCTTTGCCCTGTGTACAGGGTCGTGGGGTGCCTGGAGCCCATCCCAGGAGACTTAGGGCACGAGGTGGGGTACATCCTGAATTAAGTGCGAATCCATTGCAGTTTTAGTCTGGGCTGTGGGAGGAAACCGGAGTACCTGGAGGAAACCCACCAAGCAGGAACACACAGGTGGGGTGGGTGGCTTGGGGTATTTGGGTTGCTGAAACCTATCCTGGCAGCACCAGTGTCTGGGTTCAATTGTTCCTATGTTTGCATATTCTCCCCGTCTTGGTGGGGTTTCCTCCCACAGTCCAAAGACATGCAGATTAGGTGAACTGGCATTTCCAAATTGCCTGTAGTGTGTGAATGTTGACTGGAGGTTCTACCATGAAACTTAGGGCATAAGGTGAGGGACACCTCCATTGTAGGACACAAATACAAATACACAATAAAATACTTCGTGCAGACTGGAGATGCCAATGCATGTCTTTGTGGTTGGAAGACAGAGTACCAGAAGGAAGAGCACAGGGAGAGCGCACATTCTCCATGCACACAGACTGGAGGTGAGATTCGAACCCCCAAATAAATAAATGAATAGAACTCAACCTAAGAGTAGGGATTTTTACCCCATATGCGCCAGAGGTAAAAGATATACCGTAAGGGCATAAAAGGTGACTAATATATACTGTACTTTAGTACCATTTTTCCTATGAGCCTTTTACTATAATATACCTAACATTAAACAAACAAACAAAATATATCAGTATGATTCAAAAAGTGTCATAAATGCAAACAAACATTGATGTTCAGATGTGGGACGAAGACACTGAAGCTGTTCTTACCCTTCAGATCGATGTTCTGCTCGCAGGACAGCCATATACCGCTGTGGAACTTCCTCAGGACAAACTTGTCCTCTCCGGTTTCCCACACGTACTGCACCTGGCGGCTGTCGTTGGCGCTCGAGCTGTTGTACCGGATGCAGTGTGTGTGCCGGTGTGTGAGAGGCAGCGGTCCGGTGCAGAACGGCTTCAATACTTTTCGGCTTCCCGCGCACCAGTAGCTCGTGCCGAGCGCGCACGCGGCCAGCAGCAGCGCCGCCAAGTTGAGCGCGAGCGCCAGAGATGCCCTCCGCCGCCGCTCCATAACGCACGCACGCGGCGATTTTTTTTTGCACGGTAGCCTTAAAAACCGCCGGAGGAACGACTGGGTGATGATCAGAGTCTATGAAATACTATGTTTTCTGCGCAAGGTGCCCTAAAGGTTACTGTGTGAGACGCCTGTCCTCGTCCTGCCATTAAGGGTCCTGGAGAGATGCTGAGAGAGAGACAGAGAGATGCTGAGAGAGATGCTGAGAGAGAGATGCTGAGAGACAGAGAGAGAGAGAGAGACCTTGCACTTTTTTGCTCCCTCCCATTCCACTCTGAGTCCAATGGCTGCGTCCTAAACCGCTCACTACCTCCTCTCCACTCACTGATGGTTTCTAAACACGCCCTATTGGTTTGTTCTGGTGTTGTTTTTCATGGACTCACTTTACGTCATCTAGTAATAGGTTCCACAAGGACACAACAGTTAAACCCAAACAAACAAACAAACAAACAAACAGGAGGTTGAGTTTTTTTTTTACTTTACCCAATTATCCAACAGCCACCATTGTGCCGAATAAGAATTAATTTAAAGACCCGTTATTAGATCCAAGCACTATGACATCATAGTGTGTGAAGGGCCCTCTGTTACCTTTGGGAAGATACTCGGTTCCCTGGTTCCTAGGTCCACTAGTCATGGCCTACTCTGCATGGACTGTTACATGCTCTCCATGTGTCTGCATGAGTTCAATCCGAGTTCTCTGACATCTTAACGCCTCTGAAAACATCATAACAGGCACGTTATAATCAGCAACGTTAAATAGTCTTTGGATGCAGATGTGCAAAGCAATGGACTGGTATCCATATATGGATGTTTTTATACCTTCTGCCCAGTGTTTCTGGCATAGGCTCCAAATCCAAGGCAGCTCTGATCAGAATAAAGCAAGTTACTGAAACCCCTGGAAATGCTGAGTGGTACTTCAGCCTGTCAGATGTTTCATATTATAAAGTCAGTGGAAGAGAAAATGCCACTGTCTTACCCATCAATATGACTTTACACGAAATGAAAGGAGCAGAGAAAACTCAAACAGAACATTGT
This sequence comes from Channallabes apus, assembly GCA_030522415.1. NCBI lineage: Eukaryota > Metazoa > Chordata > Actinopteri > Siluriformes > Clariidae > Channallabes > Channallabes apus. Next base: position 49,752,316 of record CM060104.1, read on the forward strand.
GGATATATCTTGAATACATTTCTTTTTGATAAAAGGAAACATATGTAAATTGAGCAATTAAATTGGCTAAGCTTTTGTTTAATTACACAGTGTTTTAAATCTGATAAAATATTTGTTTGGATTTCGGTCAGTTATATCCCCTGTGTTGAAAAAAGTAAAATAATGCTATATTAGAGCATACTATCCATATCTGGGAGTCAGAGGTGGAAAGTAACGAATTACATTTACTCGCGTTACTGTAATTGAGTAGTTTTTTTTGTGTATTTCTACTTTTTAAAGTAGTTTTTAAAATCTGTAATTTTACTTTTACTTTAGTAAGTTTTGTTTGAACTATTGTAATTCGCTACATTTTAAATCATATTCGCTACTGAGTAAAAAATAAATGAATGAAAATGTTAAAATAATAAAAATATTATGCTTTTGCGCTCGTGTGTGTGTATCATGTCCTGGTCGCGCGCCGCTCCACTCCAGGCTTTCTGACATCGGCATCTTCCTGACCTTCCACACGGTTGCTTCCGCCCTGAGAGTGACGTCATCGACTAGCGCGACCATATATAAACCGGAGAGAGACGCGGGAAAGAGGAAAGAGGCTGTGATTTTGGGGTTTTGATATTTGGTTGTATATTCCGGTTTGACTTTTTGCCTCCAATTGACTTTGATTATTGCTTTGTCCCTTTGGTTTGGTTGGTCTTTGTGTATATTTGTAGATAATTTCACTGTTTTTGGTTTAGGGAGTCCGGGAAGGTACCTGTGTTTTTGTTTGTGTGTTTTGTTTTGTTTTTGCAGGTAATCTAGCTACTAAATATAAATACCATTTTGTTTATTATTTTGGCCTGGGTCCATCCTGAATCTGATCCTCCTCCTCCTGTTGTCTGTGTGTGTGTGTGTGTGTGTGTGTGTGTGTGTGTGTGTGTGTGTGTTTGTATATACAAACCTCATTATTTCATCAGTTAATGATTGGATCTAGTTCTTTCTGCCATATGCCACCATTTCCATACAGTTTAAAATAGAACCCTGAACCATTCTTTTGCTGTATGACCCTAGACTGGGACGTAACACCATATTTAAGTGACCACTTTGATTTTCAAGCACAAGAAAGACAACAGCTTTATTATGCAAAGGTGTTCCTTCAGTTAAAAACAACTAGTTTGAGATTTTATATCTGCTCATCTTTTTTGAACTACTGTACGCTAGAATGCCTCATCCCACCGCCGCTGTTAAAAAAGTAACTCAGTAACTTTTACTCTGAGTACATTTTTTAATGAGCTACTTTTTACTTTTACTTGTAGATTTTTATAATGGTAACTTTACTTGTACTTAAGCAAAATTTCACTGAAGTAACAGTACTTGTACTTGAGTACAAAATTGTATTACTCTTTCCACCTCTGCTGGGAGTCCAATGGATCATTATTGGCTTTGCTAAGAATCAATATTATTCCCTCCCCATCAAGTAGAGTGAAACCAACCAATTATGAGCATGTGTGAACTCCTGTATGTTGAAGAATTGCAGCTACTGCATTCTTTTGACTGTTCAAAGCTTTGGTTAGCTAGCAGTTGTAAATTAGCAATGCTAAAAATGGGAGGAAATTGAGTTAAAATTGAGTTTTTCCACAGTAAATGTAAACTGATAAAAGTTAAGTAAAGGTTGTAAACCAGGTGGTAATAGTGATGGTGCAATCTGCTAGCTTTTTGAGTAAAAGACACATTCATGGTGCATTTCTGTTCACTGCCAAAAATGTTCTAGATAGAAATGTAAGTTTCTTCTGCGTGTTCCCGGTTTTGGGTTAAAGCAGTGTATCAGGAGTATAGGTGCTATGGTTTGAAAAACAGTATGAATAGCTAGTCTAAAAATATCACAGAGGGACTAAGGACACGTACTAAATAATAAAATCTCCACCGGAGCTGTACAATTACATTGATTAGTGCAACAACCTCAAGCATTTTGAGTGGCTGCCAGTCAGTATCAAGAGGCGTGAAGGCATAAAGGTTTTATTTAGTCATTTTAGGCATGGTATTTCATCAATTAATCTGATCAAACTAATAATATTTTTTACAATTCTACTGAAATGATTAAACTAACATGCTAGTAACAGAAGAGCAATGATATGAGCAGATTTACAATATGTTTAATTTGGTCTTCTTACAGTAAAGCAGGAAAAGATGTCTTGAACAATTGTATTGTGCACTTACTGATCAAAAGGAGTATATAATTAGCTGCACTGCACAAACTGTACAGTATATTAGTCACTCATGAATACGTTTTTGAAACTGCTTTTCCATATTCCAATGAGGTTCAAAGCTGAAAACACCTCCCGGCTAAACCGCTAAATTATTGCTTAATAAGCATTTAATAAGAATTTCTTCAGGTTTTACCCCAAATAAATGAGCAGAAATTATACAATTATTAAACTCAATCTTCATTGTAATCTTAAATTCTGGATCATATTTAAAAGAAAATTATATTAAAGCAAAGCTTGTTAAATTTTCTTTAAAGAAGGTCAAGTTTAGAAGACATGTAATGCTTAATATTGCTTTAATATTGTTAAAGGTAATTTGAAATAAGTGAGTTATTTTCAGTGCCTACAGTATATTTTTAACCCTGCTGTTTCTACTGTCTGAGGTAAAAAATTATTTTAGATCATTTGCTGGCCAGAATACGGAAGAAAGAAATCCAAATAAAGGAAGATTAAAGTAGTTTAGTTAATTAAAGTCTATCTAGTCACTTAGTGTTAATATATACGGTACAGTAGAAGCATGCTGTTGTCTTTACACTAAGAATTATTTTTATCTTAATGTTCCTGACAGTTATCAATATACTACAATATACTATTATATGTGGTATAGGTATATATTGTACATTCAGAATCATAAATAGACTGATTTAATGAAAATTACAAAATTATAATAATAAAATAACATAGAGCTGTTTTTTGTTTATCGTGTTTGAAATGGGTACAGTGAGAAGGCTTCTTTGGTCTCAGCCTAGTTTAGACACAGTCACAGCCCTGAATCAATCAAGATGTCCTCAAACTGTAAATCACCTGTGGTGTCAGTGGTATTGGACACCTCTGCTGGCTAATTTATCTCTTGCTCTCACATGTGGGTCAGCCTTGTCAATATCAACGACCCTGTCCTGGTGTACAGGAATTTTAAATGCCTTTGTCCTTGTGAAGGTTCCACAAAGTTAGTGTTGTGCCTCCTACTGTAGGTAGAAATGTGTTCACCTCCACATGCCCTGGGGTAAAAACGTTTACACATATTGATACGTTATAACTGCACCAAAGCAATTTCATTAAACACTCATACACACACACATTATATATATATGCAGAAGCATCTTTTTTTTTTTTTACAAACAAAAATGCACTCTCCCTTATACACAACCACAAACGCTTTCATTAGATTGTCCAAGCATGGCTGTTAATGTCTGTAATGAATGCAAGCCTTCTCGACTTTGCATCTCTGAATTTCTATTAGCAAATTCGACTCTAAATTACATTAAGGCATTGATGTCACTAGACATTATAATACGATAGTAGGACGTTTTGGTCTTTTTTGAAAATCACAAATTAAGGCAGAATATTTCAATATGAAGAAAGAATTTCAAGGAAGACAAAATTTTCAGGATGCGCTGCCCTGATGTTTGCCTCTAGGTTTTATCTGAGAGATCTGATACCGTTCATTTGTTCTGTATTTGTTCTCTCCTAGAATTTACAGAAGGTGATATGAGACCAAGGACAATTTTTGGAAATGCAGGTGAGGTTTAAAGGTCTTTGTTATGTCTTGTTACAGCAAGGTACTACTTGTAAAAGATTTTTAAAACAATAAATATTTGATAAAAAAAAAACAATAGGTAGTACATTGCATTTATTTATGCAAATGACATACAATCTTTGACAATGGATTAGAAAAGCCAAAAACCACATTGGTTACACTCCAGTTACAGTACCTAAAAGTTTTGAAGAACATTGATGGGCTGATGACTCTGGAGGTGACTCCTGAGGCACACAGATGGTAGGGCCAGAATTTGGCACCAACAGCATGAATCCATCGACCCAATCTGCATTGTGTCAACAGGTGCTGCAAGGGTGTGGGGAATATTTTATTTGCACATGTTGTGCCCCTCAACACTATTCACTGTGTGAATGACACAGTCTATCTGAGTATTGTTAGAGTCATGTGCATCCCTTTATAGTCACAATTTACCAATTTTCTAATGATTATTTTATTATTGGAGTGGTTCTGTGCCATACCACAAAGCACAAAGTCATTGAAACCTGCCTTCATGAACATGATAATGAGTTTAATGTTCTTTAGTGGCCTCCCCAGTAATCAGATCTGCATCTAATAGAACACGTTTGGGATGTGGTAGAATGGGAGATTCATATAAGAATGCACAGCTGAATCAGCAGGAATTGTATGATGCAATCATGTCGACATGGACCAGAATTTCAATGGAATGTTTCTAAAACACATGGCTAAGAATTGAGGCTGTTCTTTGAGTTTAAAAAGCTTTTCTGTGTAAGTAGCAAGTCAGCGTACGTTGGGAAGCAAGCGATTCAAGAATTTGTAACATAATTGTGCATAAGAGTGGGTGGAGCTTACATATTTAAAAAAAAGTTTCTATGTTTATCCAATGGACACGATGTAACAGTACAATAAATATTTTCTCTTTACTCACTCACTCCCCACTCATTGTGAATACCTCTTTATCCTGTAAATAGGGTTAAAGGGGGCCTGGAGCCAATCCCACCCTGGACCATTGCAGAGCACACACACATACACACATACTCACATGCTCATTCACACACTACGTGCAATTTGAAATCGCCAGTTAACGTAACCTGCATGTCTTTGGACAGTGTGAGGTAACCAGAGTACCTGCAGGAAAGCCACCAAACACAGGAAGAACATGGCTCTTCTTGGCTCACAGAGGTGGAACCTGACATTTGCTTCTGCTGTTGTAGTCAATCTGCAAGGTTGACGGGATGTGCATCCTGAGATACTATTCTGGTCATCACAATCGTACAGAGTGGGTATTTGACTTTCTGTAGCATTTCTGTCAGCTCGAACCAGCCTGGCCATTCTCCATTGACCTCTTTCATCAAATACAGTACTGTATGTGTTGCTTTAGGCAGGACTGATGCTTTAATCCCCCCCAGAGTAAACTTGTGAGTATGTTGTGGAGTATTATTTAAATATTCAAACCAGCCTGTCAGGCAGCAACAATCGTGTTGCAATGGTCAAAATCACTGAGATCAGACTTTTCTGTTTCTGATAGTTTATGTGAACATTAACTGATGCTGCTGGCCTGTACCTGCACGATTTTACTGTATGCACCGTTATGATATTATTGGTTGATTAGACAACTGCATAATTGCATAAATGAATAGGAATACAGGTGTTTGTTTAAACGTACTTAGTGAGTATATTCTGTTATATTTCTGTCACATTATAAATGCCTATATATTATTATATTATACATTTTCACAAATAATACAAAAAAATTTATATACCTGTATAGAGAAAAAAAGAACACCTGTAGTGTTCTGCCTTAGGAGTAATTACACTGTCATCTTGTCTGTATTATTTACGTAATTACATATTGTATATCTAAAGGACAGTACATTGCCACTGGTTGTTTGCATATCATTTTTGTTTTTACTTGGTTTGTATTCTGCACCAGCAATCTCCTCTAAATATGCTACTTTGCAGCGTCCAGCGTGCATGCTGCTGCAGGTTTAATAAACCAGCTCTAGACCCTGGCAAAATGACTATACATATGCCAATTTTTGACATTGAGGTTAATGACCTATGTGCTCTAGGGAAGGTGAGCTAGGTTTGAATGGCGTGCTCCATATCACATATAAGAATGCTGAAGTTTAGATTAGCATTTGTCCTACAGTTAGCAGAACACAGAGGACATTTAGAAATGGGTATTAGAAACAGTTGAATAATTCACACACAGAAAAGAACTGTTGATAACATTTATAAAAACAATAGACTTCCTGTGCAGACTTTGCAATGGTTTGGTTCCTCAATGCACAATTCAAAAATTCCATTCATGCAGAACTGCTGACATGATGGAAGTACAGTATTAACAGGGTTACAAAGCGTGAAATTTAATAGATTTTACACTGAGCTAGGTTATTTATTTATTTATTTATTTATTTAAAATAAGCTATGTTTCTTATAAGTGTCCTGTCATAGAACCTGCCCAGGTAGTTGCCAACAGTTACTTAAAGTTTTTCCTGACCATGCTGACTGGTATTTTCATTCCAATATTTAACAGTGCTTAACTGAATAAAGAGTTGACGTGAAGAAGATTGTGCCTGAGAACTACAGCATAAATAATTTGCATTGCATTCTCTAATCTACTGTATATGGATAAAAAACTAATGGGCTAATTGGTATCTTATTATTCAGACTTCTTGATCTTTCTCTTTTTCCCCCCAAAGCTGGTTTCATGTTATTGCATGTTCACATGAAAGCGGAATAGTTGTGAGCCATGGGAGGATGACAAAACAGAGAGTGTCAGATCCTACATTTCTGTATTTGATATGGAGATAATAATAATAATAATAATAATAATAATAATAGTAATAATAATAATAATAATAATATTCATTCATTCATTTTCTATACCGCTTAATCATGTGTTCAGGGTCACGGGGGACCTGGAGCCTATCCCAGGAGACTTCGGGCACTAGGCGGGGTACACCCTGGACAGGGTGCCAATCCATCGCAGGGCACACACACATACACACACTCACACACCCAATCACACACTACGGGCAATTTAGGAACGCCAATTAGCCTAACCTGCATATCTTTGGACTGTGGGAGGAAACCGGAGTACCCGGAGGAAACCCACCAAGCACGGGGAGAACATGCAAACTCCATGCACACAGAGACGGGAATCGAGCCTGATAATAATAATAATAATAATAATAATAATAATGATAAATTATCACATAATGATAACAAAAATGTAAAATATATACAGTGAAACCTCGGATTACGAGTAACGCGGTTTGCGAGTGTTCCATAAGAAAAGAGACTCGTCTACCGACTGTGAAAAACACCCAAAGAAAGATGCCCAGGGTCCCTGCTCATCTGCGTGAACGTGCATTAGGCATGCTGCAGGGAGTCATGAGGACTGCTGATGTGGCTAGGGCAATAAATCGCCATGTCCGCACTGTGAGACGCCTAAGACGGCGCTACAGGGAGACAGGAAGGACAGCTGATCATCCTCGCAGTGGAAGACCAAGTGTAACAACACCTGCACAGTATGGGTACATCCGAATATCACACCTGCGTGACAGGTACAGGATGGCCACAACAACTGCCCGAGTCACACCAGGAACACACAATCCCTCCATCTCACAGCAAGAACTGACAAATCTGGTCCAGTCCATGAGGAGGAGATGCACTGCAGTACTTCAAGCAGCTGGTGGCCACCAGATACTGACTGGTACTGACTGATTTTGAGCCTCCCTTCATTCAGGGACACATTGTGAAACATTTTTAGTTTATGTCTTATGGTGTTGACTCTTTTAGTCTTCATACAAATATTTACACATTAAGTTTACTGAAAGTAAAAACTGTTGAAAGTCAGAGGACACCATATACAGTGGTGTGAAAAACTATTTGCCCCCCTCCTGATTTCTTATTCTTTTGCATGTTTGTCACACAAAATGTTTCTGATCATCAAACACATTTAACTATTAGTCAAAGATAACACAAGTAAACACAAAATGCAGTTTTAAAATGAGGGGTTTTATTATTTAGGGAGAAAAAAAATCCAATTCTACATGGCCCTGTGTGAAAAAGTAATTGCCCCCTGAACCTAATAACTGGTTGGGCCACCCTTAGCAGCAATAACTGCAATCAAGCGTTTGCGATAACTTGCAACGAGTCTTTTACAGCGCTCTGGAGGAATTTTGGCCCACTCATCTTTGCAGAATTGTTGTAATTCAGCTTTATTTGAGGGTTTTCTAGCATGAACCGCCTTTTTAAGGTCATGCCACAACATCTCAATAGGATTCAGGTCAGGACTTTGACTAGGCCACTCCAAAGTCTTCATTTTGCTTTTCTTCAGCCATTCAGAGGTGGATTTGCTGGTGCATTTTGGGTCATTGTCCTGCTGCAGCACCCAAGATCGCTTCAGCTTGAGTTGACGAACAGATGGCCGGACATTCTCCTTCAGGATTTTTTGGTAGACAGTAGAATTCATGGTTCCATCTATCACAGCAAGCCTTCCAGGTCCTGAAGCAGCAAAACAACCCCAGACCATCACACTACCACCACCATATTTTACTGTTGGTATGATGTTCTTTTTCTGAAATGCTGTGTTACTTTTACGCCAGATGTAACGGGACACGCACCTTCCAAAAAGTTCAACTTTTGTCTCGTCGGTCCACAAGGTATTTCCCCAAAAGTCTTGGCAATCATTGAGATGTTTTTTAGCAAAATTGAGACAAGCCTTAATGTTCTTTTTGCTTAAAAGTGGTTTGCGCCTTGGAAATCTGCCATGCAGACCATTTTTGCCCAGTCTCTTTCTTATGGTGGAGTCGTGAACACTGACCTTAATTGAGGCAAGTGAGGCCTGCAGTTCTTTAGATGTTGTCCTGGGGTCTTTTGTGGCCTCTCGGATGAGTCGTCTCTGCGCTCTTGGGGTAATTTTGGTCGGCCGGCCACTCCTGGGAAGGTTCACCACTGTTCCATGTTTTTGCCATTTGTGGATAATGGCTCTCACTGTGGTTCGCTGGAGTCCCAAAACTTTAGAAATGGCTTTATAACCTTTACCAGACTGATAGATCTCAATTATTTTTGTTCTCATTTGTTCCTGAATTTCTTTGGATTTTGGCATGATGTCTAGCTTTTGAGGTGCTTTTGGTCTACTTCTCTGTGTCAGGTAGCTCCTATTTAAGTGATTTCTTGATTGAAACAGGTGTGGCAGTAATCAGGCCTGGGGGTGACTACAGAAATTGAACTCAGGTGTGATAAACCACAGTTAAGTTATTTTTTAACAAGGGGGGCAATAAATTTTTCACACAGGGCCATGTAGATTTGGAGTTTTTTTTCTCCCTTAATAACGTAAACCTTCATTTAAAAACTGCATTTTGTTTTCAATTATGTTATCTTTGACTAATAGTTAACGGTTTTTGATGAGCAGAAACATTTAAGTGTGACAAACATGCAAAAGAATAAGAAATCAAGAAGGGGGCAAATAGTTTTTCACACCACTGTATATATCTGGTGTTCCAGGGTCCCTGGTTGGATCCGGAGTCCATGTGGAGTTTCACTTATTTTCCCCATTTCCTTCTAAAATGCTGGTGTGGTCTTAGGCACGAGTCTGTGTGGCATATATTGCAGTGTGTCTGTTTAGTGCTACGAATATTTAAATACTTTTTTTTTCTGTATTTCCATTATCATTTGACCCTAAACTGTTTGTGGCATAAACCAGAAAACTTTGTTTTAAAATTATTTATAAATTCAACCACAACACCTCCCAAAAATACTGGAAAATACTGGGAAAAAAGCCCTCAAAGGCTGAAATGCCAGACATGCAAGCCTGCCATAAATAAATGTTACAAATGCATCTGGAATGTGGCCTTTATTTGTCCCACGAGCATCATATCTGTGTACTCACTTTGCACCCGCATGAAAGTAAACACTTTGTAAAATTCTGGAGGATCTCAGTCCCAAAACGGACCACTCTGGCAAGCTAAAACTCCCAAAAATAAAATAAAAAAAATCCAAATACTACTATATTGCTATCCATTTGAAAGAAATGAGCGTTTCAATCCCAGTAATATATCCATATCTGGTCATATCCCTATTGGGCATGGTGCCCTGTGATGGATTGGCTTCCCATTCAGACTGTGAATTCCTAACCCTTGCATAGTGTTCATGGAAAAGTCTGTAATCGTGACCCTGACAAGGATAAAGATGAATGAATTTATTGTCCAAAATATTATCAGTGTTTCTAAAGTGAGAGGCAATGGCAGACAGAATAAACACTACAAATGTTGTGCTTGTGTGGTCTGGTAGTGCTGTGAATTTTATAGACATGATGACTCCATTAGTTGGGTCACGTCTGCTCTAATGGGGCTCGGCAGCACACACACACACACACACACACACACACACACACACACACACACACACACACACACATTACACGCTGTCTGCAGAGTTGAGACAGATTCACAGTACATGTTTCGGAGTCAGGAGGTCTTTTCCCAGAGTGCAAAGATGACCCAAAAGCTTTAGTGCTTAAAGTTTCTATCTTCAGCTTTTCCTATTTATCCTGACCAGACCGATGAACAGCAGCAAATTACCAGAGATAATAATCATTTCCTGTTAATGGCCTAAACCCCTGTAATGCCTGCATGCTTGTCAAATGACTTTCAGTTTATTTCACACCAGGGTAAAGTTAATACTTTCTCAAGGGGGTTATTTGTTGCATGAAATATCAGAAATCGCTGATGAAGCTCTTTCGGAAAAAAATGGCATGTGCTAGCTCTGATTAACCAGCTTCCATAATGGCAGATCTACTCATTAACTTTGACAATATTGGAGAAATTTTGTGCCCTTGTTTTCATCTTCTCTCACAGGGTGGTGGGGAACTCATTATCTTGTACTGTGGGCCATGCTATCACAGCACCTCCTTATTATGAGGCCCATTTATTAGTCTTCAAGGAATGCTTAGTTACCCCTACCTAAAAGCCTTGTGGAATTGCACAAAACAGAAACTGCAAGAATGCACTTTTGATGGCTCTCTTACTGCGTTTGAGAAGGGGAGAAATTATTGCCTAATCCGGACTGCTTTGGACATGATTCATGATTCAGTACAGCGTGAAATCATTTTAAAATGTGCCTAGGACTATTTCATCACTCTCAAAGGGGATGTTAAAGAATCGCGAAGCATTAGTGACGTTTGCAGTGAAAGGAAGGAGATAGCAGGACACTGGAAGGAGTATGAGAGGTGTTTTTAAATTACTGAGGGCCACAGGTGGCTGAGTGGACTTCTCCATCACTTCACAACACATAATATCCCAGAGGGAATAAAGAATTCTTCAATTTCAGGGTACAACTGAAATGCAATTCATGATAAAAATCACATAAAAGGTGTTAGAATGTGTATGGATTGAATGCAAAATATGCACATTAAATATGTGTATGCTTTACTTCAGTCATTGCATTTAATTTAAATGCAATGACTGAAGTAAAACATACACATTTAAAAATATTTCATAAAATGCAATTTTTACAGTCTCTATGATAGAAATAAATAATTTTGTCAAACACATTAATAAAATAGTGTACTTTTGTGAATAAAATCACCTAAATACATTAAAAGAAAATGAGACCACTCTCACCAGGGCTGGAGTGCATTTCAAAACCAGCTTTTTTTTTTTTTTTTTTTAAAGAAAGTCTTAATGCAAAATGCAGAAAGTCAGCCTGACACGATTGAGGATTGAAGTTTGACTTGAAGAATGGAGAATCAGTTTCTCCCTGTTCAAGCAATTGATAACTAAAATTAAACATTGTGGAAATGTTTGAAATTTAACTTCATATCCATGTTGTAATTTCTGCAAAGATCATATTGCATAAGGTGTGATGTGATGCGATGCTCGGATAATTTAAATTGATGCTTTGTTTTTAAAAGCAATCACTGAAATCTATTGAGGCAACGATAAAATAATTTTATTATAAATTAATTGTTATAGTTAGGCTTAACCAAGATTCTGAACGCCCTCCGCCTTCGTTCCACAGTGTTAGTTTTATTGAGTTGTTTTTGTCTTAAAGAAGGTCTGTTGTAATTTAGGGGTGATTGAATGTAATGCTTGTTTTGAAGTAAAGTACTGTATAATCATAAAGAAAGGAGTTTCCTGGAAAGCGCAATTGTCTTTATATTTCCCTCACTGGGCCTATGATGAAATTCCAATTAAAAAGCAGTGGAATTTCACTTATGGTACAGAGAATTAAAATGGAAAAAAAAAAAGCTGCACTGGAAAATAATCCTCTCTAACTGCTTATTCACAGATGAAAGCTGGAATTAGTTTTCAGATTTAAAAAAAATGCTCCTTTGATCAGTTAAGGCCTTGTACATGATGTAATTTGTAAAAAAAAAAAAAAAAAAAAAAAATATATATATATATATAACAAGGCTGTCTGAACCACTCTGTGGAATATTTAGTGCTTTATTCTGATCAAGGGATCTAAAGCCTGTTGCAGGAACATGATGCAGTGCACTATGCAAATGCGCCAACCTGCAATGTCTTTTATCCCACATACAATACACCTTTACAGAATATAAAAGTGTTGGTTAAAGAATATAAATGAAACTTCACCAATAGCTAGTCAGTGGGGACAACTGAGAAAAAAGCAGGCTTAACTCATGATTGATTGACACAAGCGCTGCACAAGTTTAGAAGCCAAAGGATTATAGACAAGAGCAAAGAGAACACTGCCTGAAGAAGAGCAAGTAATCAAACCCAAATCCATGAAATGTTTTTTACAATTTCAAGCTGGAAATAATAATTGATTTTTCTTGCCTAGATGACCAAGCAGGCTGTCATGAAGCCCCCTAAAGTGGATGTGATTGCACCATCTAGAAATTGCATTCATTGATAAATATCATTTTTATAAAAGCTTTTGTTTGCCAGACTTACCTTATTCATTTACGTTTGTAGAAAAAGAACAGAGACATGGTTTTACCTCAATAAACACTGAATAAAATGCAAGACTGCTAAATCACCAACTCCCATGCTCCAATGAAAGTATACAGTACAAGGAGAAACAAAACATATTTATTATAACATAAAATAAACCAAACAAACACCATATAAAATCTGGTGTCATCATGACATAATTTGCAAATAATGCCAGATGTAAATCAGTAATACAGTAATACTCGAATCGGCGGCACGGTGGTGTAGTGGTTAGTACTGTCGCCTTGCACCGCCAGGGTCCGGGTTCGATTCCCCGGCCAGGCTCGATTCCCGTCTCTGTGTGCATGGAGTTTGCATGTTCTCCCCGTGCTTGGTGGGTTTCCTCCGGGTACTCCGGTTTCCTCCCACAGTCCAAAGACATGTAGGTTAGGTTAATTGACATTCCAAATTGCCCGTAGTGTGTGAATGAGTGTGTGTATGTGAGTACTGTATGTGTGTGTGCCCTGCGATGGATTGGCACCCTGTCCAGGGTGTACCCCGCCTAGTGCCTGAAGTCTCCTGGGATAGGCTCCAGGCCCCCGCGTCCCTGTATATAAGGATAAAGCGGTACAGAAAATGAATGAATGAATAATACTCGAATCAGATTTAAATAATGATATAATAATAGTACATTTAATTAATGTGGTGTTAGAGATGTATATGTAGAAGTATACAATTCAGAATGTGTTCATACTGATACCACCTCATCATTGATTATTTTGCTATACCACTATTGTACTTTATTTCTTGACGGCGCTGCATGGACTATGTTCTTTTTTTTCTTGTATTTTATTTTTTCTGCCTCAACAACCATCCCCAGTCAACAACCAACCATCAACAACCAGCCTGTTTTTCCTCCTCTGTGATGTCTTAAGATGCAAAAACATCAAAGCCCAATATGGTGCCACATGTACAGTACTAAAATTAGCTGATTATATTTTACTTAAAATATTGCATCAACATAAATTACTCAAGTTTAATTAATGATATATGTTTATAAACCATTTCAGTCTTTATCAGGGAAGATTATCAACCAGAAGGCCTTACAGTTGCCATCACGTTCAGTCTCTTTTTCAATCTTTTTATTTTGCTTGCATTGTATAATTATGACGGGAATTAGCTAGGATCCTAAAATTGGAAAGCCAAATCAAATTGCATTACAGGCTTTTTGAAGCACGTTTTCCTGTCAGAGACAATTGTAGTCAAATTCATAATTCCCATCTGACACTCTTGTGTGAAGATCTCAACCAATCTGAGGCAACAATTCCTGATAAGTGTTTGCGTGGGCGTTTTGGTAATCAACTGCATTTACATGTTCCAGCAAATGGAAATGTTCTTAGTCAAGTTGTAACATCCAGGTTTATACTATCGGATGTACTGTACAATATGGAATGCAAACAACATATAAAAACAATATTTAAAAAAGGATCCCCATTGTGCAACATAAGAAAATGATCACTCCTAACAAAAGTAGAGACTATGGTATAACTAGTAGCACTGGGTCAGAAAGTCTAAATGATTAATAGCTCAGCAAACTAGGAATGATGAAGAGGTGTTTGTTAATGTGGAAAGACAAAGTGAGGGGGTGTAACAGTAATGACCTTAACACAAATCCCTAATAGTATTACAGTGTTCAGGAGAACACCAAAGACTGGTACTGTGTCAATTAATTGCATTTATGCAGTTATGTACAAACATTGCAACCATGTCCTCATTCGACAGCTGCAGCATTTTATTGTCGTCTTGGAGGAGAGGATTTTTTTTTATTCTATGGATCTAGTCAATATGTTATTTGACTGTGGGGGACAAACTGTGACACAAGCAAGAAGAATGGCATAATGATGATTGCTCCCCTTACTGATCTGGATGAAATTAAGCAGCTCTCGTGAACCTTCACCTCAAGGGTGACAACAGGCGACAGTGTGTCGAGTGAAAAATGTTTCATCACACCCATGAATCTGTATAGCTCCTGCTAGGTGCACTCTATCACAGGAATGTAATGGAATCAGGAGGCCGGTGGTGGCGCGTGGAGGCAAGCTGATTGCCTGAGACCTTTAATTTACCGCTCCCCAGCCTCTAACCACGCTGCTGCCAGACCAGACACACTCCCAATCAGGTCGCACTAATATATTCAGTATCGTGTAGCAAATACCTGAGCATAATTAGAAGTCATTTAAAATTTCACTGGGCTAATTAGCACTTAGAACAGCTGCTTCATATCAGTAAGAATACACTATGTGGGTGGATAAAAGTAGGAATCCGCTTTACAGCTTATAAAAGCCTAATTTACAAAGAGAATTTCCCTAACATTGTTTTTTAAATAGAACATCTATTTTGTTATTTACTAAATAATCTTTTATTACCATGGGCCCACACACAAAAAACTTTAACACTCTTAACATTATTAGCAATTTACTCTTAGCATTTTTAGCAAAAAAAAAACAACAACTAATAAACAAACAAACAAAACAAAAAAACTATATTTTTGCTATTATAATTTCCTATATTTCCTAGTATGTGAACAACTTAATCGTTCCTAAAGTTTTATATAATTTCAGTTTTTATTTGATGGCTTGGTTTAACATTTTTTTTAAAAATTATCCCCAATTCTTCCCACCCAACAGCCATGTCTCCTGTTTTATAATACACCTACCAACAGGGAAGCTTTAGGCCATCACATGCTACTTTTCATGGCACATCAAGTCAGCCAATCAGTTTTCCAGCTGTTACACATGTTAATTCAGATGGTGGCATAATACACTAGGAGAAAAGAGCTAACTGGCGTGTTTTACATACTGTATATGAGCTCATAAACAGCCATAACTTACTAATTTGACTTAAACTGACAGAGGAGAGGTTAATACCACCCCTATTTTGAAACCATCACCAACTCTAAATACTTGGACACCCAGCCGCAAATGGCCATGGCCAAACTCCAAA
Organism: Channallabes apus; assembly: GCA_030522415.1. Lineage (NCBI taxonomy): Eukaryota > Metazoa > Chordata > Actinopteri > Siluriformes > Clariidae > Channallabes > Channallabes apus. Next base: position 49,767,978 of record CM060104.1, read on the forward strand.
CAATAGGGTTATAAAGATTTAGCTCTTACTTACATCCACTTACCTTCACTTTGTAAAATTCAAACCCATTTACAGTAGGATGCGTAGAAAGATTTTTAAGTCTATCATGATCAAACTCTGTCACTGGTTTTTGACTAGACCAGTCATGCAAATATTCATAACACTATAAGATACAAATATCAATCCTAAAGACATTTGGGACATACTGTGTTGGGAGATGTCTGATCAGTCTGGGATAAAATTGGAAAGACTAACATTAGCCCATGCTTACTTTTTTCACCTAGCTCAGGTAAACTCATATGAATCTGGCTGCAAGAATAAATTCATCATTTCATCTTGATGAGTCTGTATTCTCACACCTGGGTCACTTTTGTCCTATAATTGAAAAGCAGCACAAGCGTTGATTGTTTTTCAGATGGCAATATAAATCATAAATGTAGTCTACAGTGCAATTTACATTTCCATAACAGCCAATTATGTGCCTAAGCTTAAACATAGCCATTGTTCTGCTTTGGTCTCAACTTGGGAATTCTGTAAAATAATCAGAAGGGACAATTCCTTAAAAAGCATTGCCTCTTGTCCAGCAGTGTGACCTATATATACTGTACACATATATCTACTGTACAGTACCTGAGGTCTTGTTAAAGGACAATATATAAACAAGAGAAAATCTACAGTTTGAAAATGCACGTGTTTGCAACAAACTGTATTATGAGCTAAATATGCTTTCCAATCTCCAGATTTGATTTTGCCACAGGTTTCAGACCTTATCCCCCTCCCGATGAATTGCTCCCATTTTTATTTGGGGATGTGCCTGGCCTTAAAAAGGCCCTGTGACACCAGTGGCTGGCTTATACAGTATACCTGGGCAATCCACCTGGCACATGGAAACCTACATTGAGCTGTGAGTTTAGGCATACAGTACTAGGGTGAGTTATTGGAAGTGGCAATTGTACTGATGCACCAAAATGGCCATACTGTCAAACTGTACAGCTTCTACAGTACATTTATATGTTTTGTGACATCATGTAATAAAAATTAAATGTTTGTGCAGCATATAAATCTGAGGCAGATGGTGTTCAAAAGTGTGGCTTTCTTATAGCTGTCACTCAGTCATTGAGTTCGGCCCATGTCGGTTCGTGCTGTGATCTTCCAAACCGTGAGTACTCACCAATTCTTGGGTTATTGCTTTCTGCTATTTGTGTGTACATTCACAGGACGCGGGTTAAATTTGTGTTTTTCCCTTGCTCACCATTTGGAAGAGTCCTTATACTAAATCGCGGGGATATCCTACCTACTCCCTTCTCTCCGCGTTTGGGTTCCCCATCCACGCTACATTGGGCTAACCGCTAAAGCTATGTCTTCTGGTCCTTCAGGTTAGTACATCCGTGACACTAGCAGCCAGATTCAACTGAGTTCATTCCTGTCATTTCATGGAGGTATGTAGGACAGATTAAAGTATTTAAATACTGTATAGGCTGATTATTTTTTTTAAACATATTTGTATATAAATATTTATAAAATAAAACACTAGTCATTAGAGCAAACATATCCGCAGTACTCCAAGGTCAGGGCATGTATAATACCCGAACTGAGAGCCTAGTGTTACTGTATGTGCTAAAATGCACCCCTGCTATGGATTAAATTTCTTTGTATTAATAAGTTAGACAGACAGCCATCAGAAAGTCGGACAGACATGTAAGTGGGCTTCAACCTAAAATAATATCACTGATTACATAAAAGTGGATTAGATTATAACCTTTTAACTCTTTCTACAAACTCTTATCCCGTCAACGACGTGTACTGACGCTAGAATGTAATATATGTGAAATCATGAGGTCAGTATTTTGGACAATAATACTTGCCAGGCAAATATTGAGAAACTCATACTTTCTGTTTTGTCTATGAAGCTTTCAAACGCAGATGTGGCTTCTTTCGCTCCATCATCACTATTCCAGAAAGATGACCCACATTTATCATCATAAACTCTGAGCTGAAATATTGCTGTGAGGCACTGTTTGAGCTAAATCTCTGAGTAGGCATGACGAGGAAAACAAACAGAGCACCCCCTCCTCAAATCCAATTTCCAGAGTTGTTCAACTTTAGGCCTCTTTTTTTTGCATCTTAATAAATGAGATGTGTGATGACCATGTTAAAGTCTATTGAAGATCACAGAAGGTCCTATTTTTAACCAAACTGATGAATGATCTCCCTAATATCAAATGACCTGAGAGAAAGCTGTGCGTCGATTAGATAAGAGGGGTTTTTCGAGCGATTGCAGTATGGAGTAAAATGCCAAACAGTGCAATCACACAACAAATTCGGGTGATTATTTTCAGCCTGCGTACTATGAACCATGGGAAATTAAAAAGCAGGTCACCTTGTCTAGGCAGTGAACAAATAATGTTGCGGGTCTTTGAATGAACATACAGTATCAATATTGCAATTTAAAAAAGAGTGCTGACAGTCAGAGGTTCATGGGGATCACAAATGAGGCCATTTAATAAATCCGGCGTGGTATAATCATCTACAGGTATATAATCTATATGATTCTTATCACTGGTCACTTTAATAGGAACACCTGTATATTTGCTTGTTTTGTTCAATTACTGATCATTTGTCAGCATGAACAAGCAGTTTAAGCAAAATGCAGGTATACTTATTAAAATGGTCCGAGAGAGTAAAAAAAGGGGAAGCCTAGGGCAATTCCCTAGCAAGTTGAATGTCCTTTTGCATCGCAGTTTTAAATTCAAGGGCTAGGGAGATTATTGTGCTTGATTAAATATGCGTCTATTTTTTTTGACTGAGATATTAAAAATGTATTTTGACTACTTAATTGCTTGTTAAAGAAAAACATTACCATTTCAGTTTAAGAATTCCAACACATTTTTTTTTATTTCAGTTGTTTTCGGATGAGATAAACATGATACAATGTTTAAGCAAACCTCCATCTGTAGTATGCAACTGGAGAAATGCTGGAGGATGCAATTTAATTTACTGTTGGCATTCATAAATGTTTTGTAGTGTCCTTGGAGCCATTGCATCTACATACTATGCATATACATTCCATATGCATGGCCACAAACTCATCCCACTGAAAAAGATTACACTTTTGATAGAAAGATTCAAAAATGTTGAACATTTGTTTCTCAACTAAAAACGTCCTTTAAACTAAAGTATAAAACGTGACCCTTTGTGCTGTTACAGTACAGTAATACAGTAATCAATGATAGCACATCCCAATATGCTTATTCCTTTGCCAACACTAACATTTATTTTATTTATTAAAAATGAAACACTGCAGTTATTGTTGTAAAGCATTTACAATTACATCATACTGTAGCTGATACAGCTTCAAATTTTTTCTCTCTCTTAATGATGACAATAAAATGCAGCTTATCACAATTTTTTACTGAGCTACTTTTTTACTGACTTATTTATCATACATGCGTGATGTCAAGACGAAATGTTATTTACATTTTAGGCATTTGGCAGATCCAGAGCGATTTACATTTTTATCTCATTACACATCTGAGCAGTTCAGGGTTAAGAGCCTTGCTCAAGGGCCCAACAGTGGCAACATGGGGTTGAACCTGGGACCTTCCGAATTGTAGTCCAATTCCTTAACCAATGAGCTACACCTGATTTTACTGTGTAATTAACATTATACTGTGCATGAATGAGATTGCAATGATCTACTTGACATAAATCGATTTTTGTGTTACAAAGTGTCAACATCTTAGAACGTTGATGATAAACACTTATTAAACATTTCTTCGAAAAACTGTACAATACCAACAACCAGCAAATGGGCACTGGCAGTCAGCATGCCCTGCATCCCATAGCTGGGTTTGGGGCATTGGCTAGGAAGTAACCCTGGGATGGCAGGTGAGAAAGCCTACCACAGAACTACCGATGCCCATGTAAAGAACTGAGATATGTGTAGAAATAATGGAGCAGGAAGAGGATATGTACATCTTTTACAGCATTGATTGTTATGTTACTCCTCTATAAGAAATACCATCAGTGATTAAAGACCTCACGTTTGATTATACTGTACTCCTGTTCCCTTATAGCAAACGTTTCTGTCTTGGTAAACTCGTACTAATAGAAATGACTGCTTTTCTATTGACAGCAGTGCTCTCATAATCTTTTCAAGGATTGTATGGCACATTTCTTCTTCCATATACAGGACATTACAATCAATCGATTCCACTTTTCTGTGCACAGCAGAAGAAATGCGCTCTTTTAATATACTGCACTTAAATAGTCATGTTGAGAAAGCACTGCTTGAACAGAAGACTTCGAACTATGTGAAGAATGAAGGTTCCATCCTGAATGAATGACAACCTTGATGGAGCATGTGATTCAAGTATGTGTTCAGTTTATCCTTGAGACCTTAACTGTGGAAAAGTCTAGACATTCTGCACAGCATTCACATCTGCGTTTTTCTATCGTTTTTATATATAATGTATAAACGAATGATTTTATTTCAACTCTACTTTTTCCAAACTGAAAATTTTTTTTTTTTCTTTTAAATAGTACCGTTTTTTCCTGAAAAACACTTTTTCTTCAACTTCCACAGTTCGGTGTAACCTACCATGGAGAATTAGCACTAAGATTCCCTCATGCAAAACACTACGCCTCTACGTATATATTTTGTTAATGTGTGCATTTGAACTGCCTGCTGTAATCCAGCTCACAAATTTTCAACAGGGTTTAAATACATTTTGCTCAAGTCTATGACTCCCCAGAAAACCATTTTGATTCTGGTTTTGGTTCTGCTTTATGGTATTCATAACTGTTTATATGACTCTTAATATTTAATAAGCAGATCTACTAGTACTATATCTGTTTATTAAATATTGAAAATCATAAACAGATGTACTAGTAGTTTTAGTCATATCAGTGGTACAGTTTCAAATGCTATGATTGAAAAGTTATAATTAATTATTCATTATTATAATTAATAAACAATTATATTTTGTTTTAGATGGACTGAAATAGTGTTTAAGTAAAAATGTTTCATTATTGTGTATAATGTTTATTCTGGACATTATATATATTTTTTTACTTGTGATTTTAAAGGCCACCAATAATTGTGATAATTAAATGCAGCATATAAAATGTCAAAGAAGAGTTTACAAACTAATGATATGACAAAAATTTATATTGACAGGTAATTAAATACTTAAGAGTCACTACAAACACTGGATCTATTTGTTAGGGCTGCTTGCATTACAAGCAAACCTGTTTAAGTGATTAAATATTAAAGACGAAACATATTTTTAATGAAGTACAATTTATACCATCAGTATCTAGACTAACCACAAGCGGCCATCAACGGACGTATGGAAAACTTAGTTCCCACATTCATGATTTTTGCTACAGATTGCTGCAAATTCACAACTCATGATAAGTGTCTTGGGATGTCCTGTTGTGGTACGGCTTTCATATTTTTTGAGCCATGTTTTTTTTTTTTTTTTTAGCGTGCTCAAATAAAACTAAGACTGCTTTGTATAACTTGTACGTACTTGTATAACTTGGTCTGCCATAGGTTAACGAAATGTATCTATGAGCCTATTTGTGGTCATTCTTGGCCTTTCTGTGGGCAGAAATTGCCTTGGCGCAGAATGTTGCCATTTTGTAATTAATGACTTTAGAGCTTGACAGAGGCACGGCAAGTCAAAATAAAAAAATAATAAAAAATAATAATTTGTTACACAAACATGAAAGTGGAATAAGGGCTTCTGTGAGTAGTGAGTAACGAGTCTTGCATAAGTATTTGATATTTTTCACTTGAAATGAATGGATTTAATTAGGATTGTACAGTAAGTCCTGAGGTGTCACAGTAGCATAGTGGTTGGCAGTGTAGACTCGCACCTCTGGAGCTGAAGTTTTAATTCAAGCCTCGCGTCTGTGTGTGTGTGTGTGTGTGTGTGTGCTTGGTGGGGTTTCCCCCGGGTACTCAGGTTTCCCTACATTGACATGTAGATTAGGCTAATTGACTATACAGTATGTGTGTGTCTATGAGAATGTAGAGTATGTGTGCATGCCTGTGTCCTGCAACGGATTGGCACCTTGTCCAGAGTGTACAGTACAATGTTTAGTGCTCTGAGGGCCCTCGGCTAGACTCCAGGCCTCCTGTGACCCTGTATAGGTCATATATTGGATAATTACTACAATGATTAATATGGTTAAGTTGGCAACAAGTTATTTAACCCTAACGGATGTAATGAGTAGCTTCATACTTTTTAAACAACTGCATCAAGAGACATATCCTGTCGTTATGGCAAAGAAAGGTTTTAGAAAGGTCAAATTATTGCCCTGCATTAAGCATTGAAAATGACCAAGGAGATTATTGAAAATACTACAGTTTGGTTAAGAACTGCCCAATGTATTATTAAAAGCTAGAACCATTAACTTTAAGGAAGAAATGTGGTCTGAAAAAAATTCTGAATGATAATGATCAGAGACAACTTAAATATTTGGTGTTGTAAAGCAGGCGACGCGGTGGTGTAGTGGTTAGCACTGTCGCCTTGCACCTCCAGGGTCCGGGTTCGATTCCCGTCTCTGTGTGCATGGAGTTTGCATGTTCTCCCCGCGATTGGTGGGTTTCCCCCGGGTACTCCGGTTTCCTCTCACAGTCCAAAGACATGCAGATTAGGGTAATTGGCGTTCCCAAATTGACCATAGTGTGTGAATGAGTGTGTGTGTGTGTGTGTGTGTGTGTGCTCTGCGATGGATTGGCACGCCGTACCCTGCCTTGTGCCCAGAGTCTCCAGGTCCCCGCGACCCTAATACAGGATAAAGCGGTATAGAAGATGAATGAATGTTGTAAAGCAGTAGAACTCTTGGCTATGGTTAATAGAGACAGTAAGTGCATTTCCACACACACTCCGAAGAGTGTTAGCTTTGTTAGCCAAAAGATTAGCTTTGTGAGACTAGTCAGTGACCTTAATCAGAAAAAAAGGGAGCATAAAGAAGAAGTAATAGGCACATCAGGGTAAGAAGAGATGCAGACAAAGTGATGCACCCATAATGCCTAGTGTGTACTGTACAAGCCTGTGGGGGCAGTGTTATGATCTGGAGTTTCTTCAGTTGGTCAGGTCTAGGTTCAGCAGTGCTATAAACCTGAATATGATCAGGGTTTTTTAGTCACTGAAAATCTTTGGGATATCATGGAGAAGGCTTTACGCGGTGGTCCGACTCTCCAATCAGCAATACAAGATCCGACTCTGGACGGAAATAAATGTCATGACATTGCATAGGCTTATCAAAACACAATCAAAGCAAAAGTGTACTTGTTGAGTGGGAGGGGTTGAAGATCCTTAATTGGCCAAACTGACATACATAAATATTCTGCCTTTTGTTAATAAAACTGTAATGAATCATAAAATTATAATGAACATTTCTGGGTGAGCTAGGGTTTTGGTGCCACCCCTTGAATTGATCTCTGACCCCACCCAGTGTGACCCTGCACTCTGGTGATAACTGGCAGTAAAGAATAACGTGGAGAGCAAGACTGTGGAACAATTGGAAGTGACAGCTCATTCATCATTGCCAAGATATCGGTTCCAGTGAATAGCTCACATTTCCCTTCCTGCAACATGCCATGCATTGTTAATTAAAAATCAAAGAGGGGTGCACAAGTTGAACAATATCCCTTCTTCAGTTTTCTGCACTCACATTTCTAGCATTTTAAGATTACTTTAGGCATTGTTTACAAGCACAAGAAGAAAGATGGAAATGTACAGTTCACACTCAGTTCACTGGTGCAGCTTGCTAATCTTAATAAAGCACAAGGTTCAGAGTAATGTTAGATACATTAATCTAATTTTTGGCAGACAGTCTGTAATAGTCGTGCATCACTTATCTGCCACAGTCCTCTGATGAAATACATCTCCACTTCTGCCAGTCCCTGTGATTAAACGGTATGTACAATGTGTATAAATTACATCATTAAACTTTGTCATTTACTGCTCCTGTTAATAAGGAAATTTTTGGTCTTGTATATTGCACCCTTTTTATTAGATGACATTATTTTAATATTATAAAGGCATGCAGTTACGTGACTAAACTGTATATCAGGCTTAGTCATAAAAAAAAACAATAACAAATATTTAAATATAAAAGGTTTTTTTTTCAGATCGAAGAAGATAATGGAAGATTAATGTTTGCTAATTTATTTAGCTGAACAAATGGTTTTACCAAAACCTGTTAGGAAGATACTGAGAATTCAAAATCAATGTAATCCTTAGTGGCAGGTTGGCCAACCCTAACCATTGCTGTAAGCTGTTAAACACACTTACTGTAGCTGTTGCTATACTACAGTAATTACCTCTTTCCAGTTACCGATGATAAAAAAAAATCAGTATGCGATTTAACTGATATAATCTATTGATTTGCACACACATGCTGTATGTGGGTGTCTATCAGCGGTAATGTTGCACTGTAATAATTTTCCACACTGGGACATGCGATGTGGGAAATTTTTTTAAAAAATGCTCCATGAAAGTCTTTTCTTTGCTCTGTGATAGTGTTTAAAACTAATCAAAAGCTACATAAACGATTCTTCCCGACCTATAGGCCTAAATGGCTACTGCTTCTGGATGCAACATTCATTCATTCATTCATTCATTTTCTATACCGCTTAATCCTGTGTTCAGGGTCGCGGGGGACCTGGAGCCTATCCCAGGAGACTTCGGGCACTAGGCGGGGTACACCCTGGACAGGGTGCCAATCCATCGCAGGGCACACACACATACACACACTCACACACCCAATCACACACTACGGGCAATTTGGGAACGCCAATTAGCCTAACCTGCATATCTTTGAACTGTGGGAGGAAACCGGAGTACCCGGAGGAAACCCACCAAGCACGGGGAGAACATGCAAACTCCATGCACACAGAGACGGGAATCGAGCCTGACCGGGGAATCGAACCCAGACCCTGGAGGTGCAAGGCGACAGTGCTAACCACTACACCACCGTGCCGCCCTTGGATGCAACATTTTGGATTGATTTTGCAGCAACAATAGCAAGTAGCACGGCAACAAACTAACCAGTTAACGTTAGAGTAGTATTGCTACTGTTATAGATTTAATGTAGTAATACAATAAGCCAATACTGATATAAGAATACTGGCTGGGGGCTTAATGGTTAGCACTGTCGTCGTGCACCTCCAGGGTCTGGGTTCAATTCCCGTCTCAGGTCTGTGTGCATGGAGTTAGCATGTTCTTCCCTGTGCTTGAAGAGGTTTCCTCTGGGTACTCCAGTTTTCGTCCCACAGTCCAAAGACATGAAGATTAGGTTAATTGGTGTTCCCGTAGTGTGTGTGTGTGTGTGCGTGTGTGCCCTATGATGGATATACCAAACTGTGGTATATCTTCTCTTAAAAAATGATAATGATATTATTTGTCCAAACGTGATGTTTAACTCCTAATGAAAATGAGCAATAAGGAAAATGTCAACTATGTTACTTAGTCGGGTAAATAATCATTTATTTATTCATCTTTTCTACTGCTTATCCTGTACAGAGTTGTGGGGGACCTGGAGCCTATTCCAGAAGTCTTAGGGCACAATGTGAGGTAAACCCTGTACAGAGTGCCAGTCCATTGCAGAGCACAAACTGGAACACCAATAAATCTAATCTGCATGTCTTAGGACTGAGAAAAGAAACCCAGTGGAAACCCACCATGCACGCAAGCATGCAAACTCCTGGGTCCAGACGCAAGACAGAAATTGAACCTTCGACCCTGGAGGAGCGATGCGACGGTGCTAACCATTATGCAACTGTGTCGCCATGTAGATACTGTAATAAGTATTAAAAATTCTAATGTTTAAGCTTTGCAATTACTGTAGCAGCGATGTAACATTTTACTAACTTCTATTGAGAAATAACTTTTTTTGGTACTTTTTCACTTATGTAAAATGTAACCCAAATTCTAGAAAGACTCATAACCTAAAGTAATTTGAAATTAGAGAAGAGGGACTTTACTTCATAAATGGGGCAGCAACTGGTATTTGAGTAAAACTGCAAGTTGAGGGGGTGTGTTTGGTTGCCTGGGGTGTAGAGAATTATAAGCAACTTCATCTCTCATGTTGTATTACCTTCCAAAGAGTTTCTCTTGTAGAATATGTTGCAACGACTGGAAGAGAGAAAGGCGGAATTCAGAGTCATGTCTGTGCACCAGAAATGAATGAGGAAACAAGTGTTTCAAATAATAAGAAAAAGAAAAAACTTTTTCAATACCCTTATTTATTTATTTATTTATTTATTGCAGTGCATATTGATTATATTGAGTGCATATTGATTATATTGGATATTGACAGAGCTTGGAGTAAACCACAGAACATATGTCACTGGATGAAGTGTGTTATTTCATGCAGCTTCAGTAAGAATAATAAAAATATGCCTATGTGGCCTACATTTTGTCATAGACCTAGATCTTATACGGTACTGAGATTGGCAACACAGAGTGCTGACACAAAATCCGACAGGTAATTCCGTATCATAGTGACTGTCTGAACAAATACCAAAGTCATTTCACTGCAAAATAAACAGCTCTGTTGCAGGTTGTGTGTGTGTGTGCGTGTGTGTGTGTGTGTGTGTGTGTGTGTGTGTGAGTGAGTGAGTGAGTAAGAGAGTGAGAGAGAGAGAGAGAGAGATTGGCTCGCCCTGCTCATTAGTGGTGTTTTGGCATGTTTGCCTGGTGTCTAATGTGCTCTACTCATGGCACACTGCCTCCTTTATGTGTTCACACTCCTGTGAGGGTTCCAGCATCCAGCCCATTAAAACACAGACTTGACGTACCAGCAATTAACTCCCATCAGACCGTAAACAAACGGGGCCTCGTGGTGGAGGGATTTGCACGCCTATCTTCATGCTGTGTGCACACTACACAATTTTCTAGCTGGGATTATCCTGTCGCTGACAATTTTGGAGGGATTTGTGACAGCGGATCTGTGACTAATCACTGCGTGTGTCTGTCACGACTGGGCCAATATGCAAGTAGATGCAGGTATTCTGACATTTTCCAGCATGGTTTAAATGATCAGCGGATGTGCTGTGAGTACACATAGAGAAGCAGTGGGAATGTGTGAGGACACAGTCAGGGGATGATTCAGGATCAAGCAGAACAACAACCATCTTGGTAAAGGTTACAGTGTACCTACAGGGTCTGGGACAAATATTTATCTGTTTAAAAATCCAACATTACTCCTTGATATTTAACAGCAGTTTTCTTAGACTTTCTTAGGTCTAAGAAAATTTGGCTTTTTTTGGTCACAGGTTTTATTTTTACAATGCACAGCTTTGAATTCATGTCCTTTTATAAGCTGTAGTACGCTGCACAATATTCCATCCAATCATTAGTGCAGAGCGGCTGCAGTGGTGGCCTCTTACGCACAATGATTCATAAAAAGCCTTGTTCAGTGTGTAAAATAAAGAACCCATGTGCTATCTTGCCCTCTCTGATGTATAACAATTAAATGGGATGTGCGAGTTTTTAAGTGTGTTATAAGAGAGGTGATGTTGAGTGATTAAAATGGGGTCAATGGCCAAGCTACGCAGGAGAAATAAAAAAATCAACAGCTAACGACAAAAAAAAAAAGAAAGAAAAAAGGGAATTCAGGTACATTAGTATGAGTTTTCCTATGTTACAGTATGGTGACATGTTGGCTTACTGGTTAGCACTGTTGCTTTACACCTTCATGGTCCAGGTTGGATTCCCACCTTGAGGTCTGTGTACATGGAGTTTGCATGTTCTCCCTGTGCTTGGTGGGTTTCCTCTCACAGTTCAAAGACTCCACGGACTACAGAGGTTCCTAGATGGATGGATGTTACAATATGCAAAAAATTTACTTTGTGATTTTGTGTAAAATGAGCCCAATTTGTGACAAAATTGTAGTAAAGGTGGTGGCCCAAACAGTTAAGGCTCTGGTCAGAAGCGTGGGGGTTCAAGCCCCAGCAGCTGCTCCAGGGGTGCTGTATCCTGGCTGTCTTTTGACCCCAGCTTTCTATCAGCTTTTTCTGATATACAAAAAAGAAAAATTAATAATTTCACTGTGCGTCAGTATTGAATGGATGCAGGCACTGCATATTCACAGATGCAAAGACTAAAATAAAAAAATAAAAAAATAAATAAAACATGAATACATAAAAAAATACCCATGACACACTAACTGCAAAGACAACAGCAGTGACTTCAACAGATGCAAGATGCTGACTAACTCAACAATAATGATACCAATTAAGGCAATAAACTACTGTACAGATTTCTTCTTTGTCTTTCGGCTAGTACCTTTCAGGGGTCGCCACAGCGAATCATCTGCTTCCATCTAACCCTATCCTCTGCATCCTCTTCTCTCACACCAACTAATTTCATGTCCTCTCTCACTGCATCCATAAATCTCCTCTTTGGCAGTTCCAACCTCAGCATCCTTCTACCGATATATTCACACTCTCTCCTCTGAACATGTCCAAACCACCTCAATCTGGCCTCTCTTACTTTATCTCCAAAACATCTACAGTAACATGGGTTGTCCCTCTGACGAACTCATTCTTGATCCTATCCATCCTTGTCACTCCCAAAGAGAACCTCAACATCTTCAGCTCTGCTACCTCCAACTCTGACTCCTGTATTTTCATCAGTGCCACTGTCTCTAAGCCGTAGAGCATCGCTGGTCTCACCACTCATCCATCCATCCATCTATCTATCTATCTATCTCTCTATCTATCTATCTATCTATCTATCTATCTATCTATCTATCTATCTATCTATCTATCTATCTAAAGCACTTTCAGCAAGAATAAACACGCTAACATTATATCATCTTAATCAACACTTTGCCTCTTTAGTAATTCCTTTTTAATAGTTTTGAATTTCCTTTCAACCATTCTCATTATTTTGTAGCTAACGCAAGCTACAAAGCTAACTAGCTTCTAACATACTGTAAGGCTGAATGCCAAATACCTCTGTATTTGAGCCTACCTGTATGATTTACCTTTACAGCTGCACAATGATATGTGAAAACAGTTGGCGCGAAATAAGTACTATCTTACTGTATATGTCGACATGGAAACTCTGCTCCTCAAATTTCAAGAAATGTGTTGACTTTATGCTAAATCGTCTGATTGGGGTCTCCAGTGTGCCCCCTACTGGAATTCTCTGGTAACTATCGTAGTATATACAGTAGGCAAGTACATAAATGGTTAAATACACAAATGCATGTAGTCATAGCAAGTATATTTCTGCCCTAAAGCAGAATCAGTGGAGACATCAACAGAAATGTATGTTTACTATGATTTACAGGACTGTTCACTATCTCCACGGTTTATTTTCCTTATCTTTTGGCTACGTACAGTAGACGGAATTCAACTACGTTTATCCCAGTTGTAATCCAATAAGTTTATTTTTCTCTGGTTTTATTTTTCTTCAAGTTCTTTCAAAGTATTAATTAAAAAACAATAGCAAAAAGAAAAAAACATTTATGAGGAATTGAGTGATTAATTTGGGGAATTGTTCGAATATTCAGCTGCCCTGGTTGTTAACCCTTTTAAGATGATTTCAAATCCTGTTTATAGTGTGAATAAAATATAGCAACATCATTGAAAGCAGCAAAGCTTTCATTGTGTACTTATGTGCATTTTCATCATATGGATAGTATTTACAATGCTCTCTTTATGGCCAGCACCTGGCAGATCCTATCAAAGACACCTGGTAAGTGTGTGCCAAAGGATGAAATGAATAATTTAACTAAACATCTGGGCTTGTTTCCACACACAAAGCTGTCAGCCCTAACAGTGCTTAATCATGCTGTGCTCCTTCTCACTTCTCCCTCCCACCTCTCCCTCCCACATTTTTTTTATCTTATGAAAAGTCTGGTATAGTCTGACTGCTTTAAACACCAGATTTGCTACCAGAAGGAAAAAAACAAATAAACAAAAAAAAATATAAAAACGGACATGAGATGAAGGAGAGGATGTTATATTACAGCACTTACAGACTCCATGAGTCATGGCAGATGTATTTTATAACTCAGTTTTCATTAACATGGATTTTAATTTCGCCATTGATCAGTAGCTGCTGTTGCTGTTACTGCATGGGGTGTATGAAAGTGTGTGGGTGACAGCAGGTCACACACAAATTGCTAATGGTGTGTTCAGCCCAAAGGAGAGTCAGGTCAAAACCCAGCCACCTCATTTCCACTTAGTGCCCTGATCACACTGCCAGCTATGTGCAGTAAGCTACAGTAACTGAAAGCTTACAACATGCTTATTCCTTAATGCCCGACATCTGCTAGAAGCCTGTTTTTTGTTACAGCTCACGGCTCACTAATGAATGCGGACACGGAGGTCCATTAACTCTGTATAGTTGGGAGGTTTTGTTTTGTAGGAAAACTGAGCGTACTATTTTTCTTTTTATTGCAAGGATAGGCTAATGATAAACAACGTTACACTCCATGGCTGCAAAACAGAAAGTGACTTCAAGGACCAGTATTTTGGGACATCAGATATATTGGGACACTTTAACTTTGCAATATGGCCTGGTAAGTGAAAGTCAACAGCCTTTTCAGTGAAACTGCTTGACAAAAACATGTCACCATTTGTCCCCAAATCAGAGTGACCCCAAAAATTGTCCTCATAACTATATTTCAAATATTTCATTTCATTCCCATATGCATATTATGTGCTACTGATATACTGTAATAAAGATTGTTTGTTTCATCTCAGTATTTACTGTATGTTTATAATTGAATATTTCAATTATTTGTTTTAGGTCAACATGTCCATGAATATACAGTAATTATTGCATGAAACATACCACAGATAAATGATAAATCAATTTTATATGCATCAAATGCTGTTTTTTATTTTTTTAAAGAATCTTAATAGTCAGAGGGCGGCACGGTGGTGTAGTGGTTAGCACTGTCGCCTTGCACCTCCAGGGTCCGGGTTCGATTCCCGGCCAGGCTCGATTCCCATCTCTGTGTGCATGGAGTTTGCATGTTCTCCCCGTGCTTGGTGGGTTTCCTCCGGGTACTCCGGTTTCCTCCCACAGTCCAAAGACATGCAGATTAGTCTAATTGGCGTTCCCAAATTGACTATATTGTGTGTATGTGTGTGTGTGTGTGTGTGTGTGTGTGTGTGCTCTGCGATGGATTGGCACGCTGTCCAGGGTGTACTCTGCATCGTGCCCTGAGTCTCCTGGGATAGGCTCCAGGTCCCCGCGACCCTAAATACAGGATAAAGCGGTATAGAAGATGAATGAATGAATGAATAATAGTCAGAGGCATAAGATAGATGTATAAAACATTATACAACAGTTCTGACCGAGTAATCTGATTTGACGTGATGATAATAGATGGTAACATCACTGAGGCATTTACAGTACATCGTTACACTAACTGTCAGTCACCAGCTTGGTGAAAGTAGGTAAATACAGTCTGCAGAACTGAGGAGAGAGCAACTACCTGCCAAAAGTCACATTCAAAACCATGTGTTTTTGTCATGCCCGAGCCTCCTCAGTCCCGGAGAGAAAGATCCGGCTCACCGGATTACTGAGCCGTGGCTTTGTCTCCCCCTAGTGTGTCCACGTATGTCATTACTCACCACAATTAATTAACACAGATCACCTGTGCACACCTCACCTGCCTCCCTACTTAAACCCAGCCGAACCCATAGCACACTGTCTGGTCACCGTTGTATCACCCATTGCTAACATGTGTATGTCTTTCTGCTCTCCCCAGGTTTGAAGCGGTATCTGCAGGCGCAGTTAGGCGAAGCGGGACAGCTTCGCCAGCCACGTAATATCCTCTGAAGGCACAGAGAGGTTTTGTTTTTGTGTTTATGCTTTATTTCTGAAAGAAGGACATTTTCTGTTTAGAGTGGTGTCTAGTTTAAAGCCGCCTGCAGACCGCGCCTGGTTAACGGCGTAGTGAACGCCTGGTTCCTAAATAATTACTGTGACGAGTCTTTGAGAAGTTTTCTTGGAAGGCAAAGCACTCAAATAAAGACTGTATTTTCCTGCACTTGCGTTTCCGTGTGTGTATGCTTCATACAGAAGGAGAGAAACATGACAGATGACCAGACCCCAAATCAAAGAAACGCAGCAGGAACACCTCTACCGAGGGAAACACCTCCCATGATGGATTACATCCGCCGGCAGCAGGGACAGATGGACAGCTTGGCCCGCGCCATTAATGACTTGGCGCATAGTGTCCGGGACATCGCCACGAACCAGTCACCTCCTCCGGCGGGGTCCCCGCGCCGCGCACGATCCCCCCCAAGAGCAGCGCCCCCCGAGCGCTACGCGGGGGACCCCGAGGCATGTAAAAAATTTCTTTTAGCCTGCGAACTCTATTTTGTGGATTACCCAGAGCTTGACGACCAAGGGAAGGTCAGATTTGTCACTCAACGGCTCACCGGGCCCGCCATGGACTGGGCCACTGCAGTCTGGAGCGCGGGCGGCCGGGAGACGTGCGACTATGGGCGGTTCTTGAGGGCCTTCCGCGCGGTGTTTGATCACCCTGATCAGGGTAGGAGCGGAGAACAACAGCTCTTGAAATTAAAACAAGGAACAACCACCGTTGCGGAGTATGCTGTTCGTTTTAAGATTCTGGCGGCTGAAAGCGAGTGGTGCGAGAAAAGCCTGCTCGCCCGGTTTAGGGATGGGCTGCATCCGGACATCCAGCTGGAACTGGCCTGCAGAGATGCAGAGCTAGACTTAGATGACAGTATCCAGCTGGCTATTAAACTGGACCAACACCTTCGCAGTCAAGGACGGCAGCCCTCAACTCGGACAGTAGGTGGCAGTCTCAACCCGCGCCATCGCATCACCCGCCCAAAAAGCCCTACAGAGTCGCACGAGAAGTCCACGGCTGAGCCCATGGAGGTGGGCACTTCCCGGCTGTCCGCGCACGAGAGACGCCGCCGTTTCACGACAGGCTTGTGCCTGTATTGTGGAGGAGAAGGACATCTCCTCAAAGACTGTCCCAAAATCCCTAAAGTAACTTCATGCACACCTACACGTAGTATTCAGTCATTTTGTGTTGATGCCACCTTATCATTTAATGATTATGTTATTTCTGTTTCCCCCCTGATAGATTCTGGGTCGGCTGGGAACTTCATTTCACTTTCTCTTCTTTCCTCGCTACACGCTCCCGTGTCGAAGCTTCCAACCCCGATCGCAATTAAAGCTCTGGATGGCAAGCCACTAATTCAGTCGCCTGTTTATATGCTTTCCGTGCCCCTGCGATTAACTTTCCCCGGCCACACTGAGGAGCTACAATTCTATGTGCTCCCTCAGGTGAGTCAATCCGTCGTGCTGGGTCTCCCATGGCTCTGCGTACATAACCCTAATTTTAATTGGGCAGCCTCTCGCATCGTTTCATGGTCCCCCCGATGTGCTAAATCCTGCCAACCATCTACGTTAATGGTCCAAACTACTTCCATCGAGAGCCCTCGCGTCCTAGTATCTACCAGCGTGCCATCCGAGTACACCGCATTTGCAGATGTATTTAGTGTTAGGGCAGCTGCACGACTTCCCCCTCATCGCCCGTGGGATTGCGCTATTGACCTCCTGCCCGGGAAAGCACCGCCCTGCTCCCGTGTTTACCCGTTGTCCCTAACAGAAACCAGGGCGATGGAGGAATACGTGAGTGAGGCTCTCGCGCAGGGGCTCATTAGTCGCTCCACGTCACCCGCATCGGCTGGTTTCTTTTTCATCGAGAAGAGGGGGGGGGGCCTCAGACCCTGCATTGATTATAGGGGACTCAATGCCATCACAATAAAATACAAGCACCCACTGCCACTGGTACCAGCCGCGATCGATCTGCTCCGCGGCGCGTCCATCTTTACTAAACTGGACCTCCGCAGCGCTTATAATCTCGTTCGTGTTCGTAAGGGAGACGAGTGGAAGACCGCGTTTAGCACAACATCAGGACATTACCAATATAATGTGATGGCTTATGGTCTGGTAAACGCGCCTGCGGTGTTTCAGGGGTTCATGAACGACGTGTTCCGACATATGTTAAACCGTTATGTTATAGTGTATCTGGATGATATCTTGATATACTCGCGGTCATATCACGAGCACGTTGGTCATGTGACTGCCGTCCTCCGTCGCCTAAGGGAACATGGGCTTTATGCGAAGGCGGAAAAGTGTGATTTTCATCAAAAGGAGATCGCATTTTTGGGCTACCGCATAGGGCCACTGGGGGTTCAGATGGACGACGCCAAGGTTAGTTCGGTCCTACAATGGCCGGAACCCACGTCAGTAAAGGCGCTACAAAGTTTCCTTGGGTTTGCCAATTTTTACAGACGCTTTATACGGGGCTACAGTACGTTGGCAGCACCACTCACCAATTTACTAAAAGGGAAGCCTAAACGTTTAGCCACCTTCACGCTGGAAGCGCGTCACGCTTTCCAGCGTCTAAAAAACGCATTTACATCAGCGCCTATATTAAAACTTCCCGACCCTGGTAAGCCCTTCGTAGTAGAGGTCGACGCGTCGGAGGTAGGACTAGGGGCGGTGCTGTCACAGCGTCATGGCCACCCAGAGAAATTATTCCCCTGTGCTTTCTTCTCGAGGAAACTGACACCAGCCGAATGCAATTATGATATCGGTAATCGCGAACTGCTCGCAATTAAAGCGGCGTTAGAGGAGTGGCGACATTGGTTGGAGGGAGCAGAACATCCGTTCATGGTACTAACGGATCATCGGAACCTTGAGTACCTCCAACAAGCGAAAAGACTTAACCCCCGTCAAGCCCGCTGGGCGCTGTTTTTCACTCGTTTCGATTTTCACATTACATATCGCCCCGGTTCGAAAAATCTGAAAGCGGATGCGCTGTCCCGCTGTTTTGCGTCGCCGGACCGTCCATTGGTACCGGAGCCTATTCTTCCCCCTTCACTCGTGGTGGCTCCGATCTCATGGGATTTCGACACGGAGATAGCCCGGGAGACACGGTCCGACCCCGTGCCGCCGGGTTGTCCCCCGGGTCGAACCTATGTGCCGGAGTCACTACGAGAACGAGTGACGGGGGACGCCCACATTAATATCTCATCCGGACACCCCGGCGAGGCAAAAACATTACAACTACTGGAACCAAAGTTCTGGTGGCCAAATATGCGCGAAACAGTGAAAACAGTCGTTTCGTCTTGTGCTATTTGTGCAGCCACTAAAAGTCCCCGAGGGTTGCCAGTTGGGAAATTAATGCCCTTACCAACACCTAATAGACCGTGGTCCCACCTCGCGGTGGACTTTGTCACGGATTTGCCAGTGTCAAAAGGGTACACGACAGTCTTGGTAGTGGTAGATCGCTTCTCTAAGGGCTGCCGCTTTATCCCGTTCTGCTCTCTCCCTACCGCCGCCCAGGTGACTGATGCCTTATTCAACACAGTGTTTCGCTACTATGGTATCCCGGAGGACATTGTTTCAGATCGGGGTCCCCAATTCATCGCTAAGTTCTGGAAAGCTTTTTTCCAGAAATTGGGGACTACTGTTAGTCTAACCTCAGGCTATCACCCTGAGTCTAATGGGCAGGCAGAGCGGACTGTTCAAGACCTCGGGAGGTTCCTACGTGCATATTGTAGCAGTCGACAACACGAATGGGCAGACTGTTTATTTTGGGCGGAATATGCGCGAAATTCGTTACGACACTCTTCTACCGGCCTAACGCCGTTCCAATGTGTGCTAGGATATCAGCCACCGCTATGTCCATGGGATGCCACTCCCACCAATATCCCCATGGTGGACGAGTGGTTCAAAAGAGCGGAAAAAGTATGGGAGGGGGCTCACGCCCACATCTCCCAAGCAGTTCGCCGGTTCAAACATTTCGCCGATAGGCGGCGAAGGGAAAGTCCTCCGCTCCAGGTAGGAGATCGGGTTTGGCTCTCGACAAAGGATCTCTCTCTCAACCTCCCATGTCGCAAGCTTTCCCCCCGGTTTATCGGTCCCTTTCCCATCATTACCCAAGTCAACCCCGTCTCCTTCAAACTGAAATTACCCCCACACATGCGTATTAACCCAGTGTTTCATGTTTCTCTTCTCAGGCCAGTGATGCGGGGACCGTTGGACGGAGGTGTCATAGACCCTTCGCTCCCCGGGGCTGTGGAGATCGAGGGCGCTCCAGCGTTCAGAGTCCAACAGTTATTGGACTCCCGAAGGCGGGGGGGCTCCCTTCAATATCTTGTGGACTGGGAGGGGTACGGGCCGGAGGAACGCAGCTGGGTGCCAGCTAAGGACATCCTGAGCTCGGAACTCATTGCTGAGTTTCACCGGGTTCGGCCGGATCGCCCCGCACCCCGCCCTCCGGGTCGACCCGCCCGCCGGCAATCCCATCAGGCCGGTGGGTCTCTCCCCCCTTTGGTAACACGAGGGAAGCGCCCACCTCCCCTTCAGGTAGCCGGTCCTGGGGGGGGGGGTGGTGTCATGCCCGAGCCTCCTCAGTCCCGGAGAGAAAGATCCGGCTCACCGGATTACTGAGCCGTGGCTTTGTCTCCCCCTAGTGTGTCCACGTATGTCATTACTCACCACAATTAATTAACACAGATCACCTGTGCACACCTCACCTGCCTCCCTACTTAAACCCAGCCGAACCCATAGCACACTGTCTGGTCACCGTTGTATCACCCATTGCTAACATGTGTATGTCTTTCTGCTCTCCCCAGGTTTGAAGCGGTATCTGCAGGCGCAGTTAGGCGAAGCGGGACAGCTTCGCCAGCCACGTAATATCCTCTGAAGGCACAGAGAGGTTTTGTTTTTGTGTTTATGCTTTATTTCTGAAAGAAGGACATTTTCTGTTTAGAGTGGTGTCTAGTTTAAAGCCGCCTGCAGACCGCGCCTGGTTAACGGCGTAGTGAACGCCTGGTTCCTAAATAATTACTGTGACGAGTCTTTGAGAAGTTTTCTTGGAAGGCAAAGCACTCAAATAAAGACTGTATTTTCCTGCACTTGCGTTTCCGTGTGTGTATGCTTCATACAGAAGGAGAGAAACATGACAGTTTTCAAAGTCATGAAAACACATCCAATATGTTATGTCATCTTGAACAAAGCGTTGTCTCCTTAGCAACTGCTTTAAAGTCATTTTGAATTGTCTTTAAACTGTCCATATTTGTTTTTGTTTTTTTTTTGCTTTTGCCCAAGGCAAGCTACAAGGCTTCTAACACAAGGAATCCCAAATCGCTGTCTAACTACTGATCAAGGGCCCTTCTTGGTGTGTGAGACAACAGATTGTACAGTATGGCACAGTGCACTACTTTTCCATTTAATGGAACTTTGCTGGACCCGCTGCTATCCCTGCAGAGCCTTTACCATCACAGAGTCCAAAGGAGAACTCCCTCCATCCTAAAGGACCCCACCCATCCCGAGCTCAGACTGTTCTCACCTCTTCCCTCAGGCCGAAGATGCTGAAGTGTGAGATGCAGGTCTTCCAGGCTAAAGAACTCATTCCTTCCCACTGCCATCAGACTCCTAAATAGCTGATAGGAGGTTACAAACAGTCTTTCAACGGTTTTTGACTACTGACACAGATCTTAGGACATTCATTGAGGACTTTGCACAATCATCTGCCCAATAATAATCACGAACAATCATTTGTATGATTTGCACCAACCATTGCAGCTTTGCACACACACTGCAGACTTTTTTTTATTTGCACACTACATACTGTTTACAGTGTGTGTATATAGATATACTGTATTTTGATACTCATTTAATATTTTTTCATATTTTAATATTCTTCTTTTAATTCTATGTTTGATATGTATCCTTCTTTTTTTTAATACCTATTCTTTTTATACCTATATTTATTATAGGGGGGAAACATGTTTCTTTACTGGGCATACAGTATGACGATAAAACTTAAATCCTAAATGATATTTGGTATTTAACCCTGGAAACCTGGGAGTTGACATACAGTAGCTGATATGGAATAAATGGAATAAATGAAAATATAAAAAGAGAAACTTGTGAGATTTGCACATTCACACTTCCTTTGTTTATTTATTTTTTTATCTTTTAGCTACATACTGTATACTACTGTACTTTTACCCTTGTTTGAAACTTGAAAACTACTTTGAAACTACTTTAACCCTTGTTAATTACACTAACTGTTAGTCACCAACTCTCATTAAATTGATCACTGAAATCATTCGGAAAAATCCTTTTAAAATGAACAAGGTGCATGCTGTATTATTTAAAAGTGATTGTGCATTTTGGTCTCCGTTTTGTGTAATTTGAACTACAGTAATAGCATTAGCTTTTATACAGTCAAGACATATGACTTGTCTTTTCAGAATAATCCTGTATAAAAATTTATCACTCAAGAATTTTAAGAGCTTATCATCTATAAATCAACCAGACTGTGTATTATAAACATGTTTATATGGTTTTACTGTAAGCTTCAAAAGTATGAATATCTAATATCAAAGAACAGCTTAGCATTACTGTTAACCCACATTTTTTTTCTTTTCCATTTATGGCATTTGACTGATGCCCTTATCTAGAGTGGCTTAGGTTTATTACATTTATATACAGTACAGTAGCTGAGCAGTTGAGGATTGCTTAAGAGCCCAGCATTGCACTAGCTTCCATTTAATGGAACTTCCACTACTGAGATTTGAACTCACAACCTACTGATCCAGGAGTCCAACATCGTAACCACTGAACCCCCACCGTTCATGTTTGTTCCATGAGGAGAGTCTATTGTTTTGTTTCCAGAAATTCGAGCTGCATTGCATGATGGATAATGGCAGAGCTTTAAGCACCGCAGACAACTGAAACAAAAAATCAATATCGTGCCATTTTTGAGGCAGCCATGTCAGGGAAATGATCCATGCTGGTTAGCCACCATAAATCATCGTCCACTGACAGATTTTCTTTAAAACCATTAGCTTAAGCCAGGCACCCCTGTACTGTACCAGCTATTATAAAACTTAATAAAAAAGAGTAAAGAAAGAAAGGAAAAATAATTTATAATAAGATTTTGTTTAACAAAAAGCAGATTAAATGGAAAGTTATCAAAAGTGATTGATGCTCCTAACTTTAATTGCTTTTTCTCATGAGTTTATTTATATGAAATCCAACAAAATCAAAACTTTTATGTGTTCAATTTGGAATGACTCCATATATGCTGAAGTTGTAAGGATTCCTTCCATACATATATAAAACATTGAGTATGTGTTACCATATCAGAGAATAAATATAATGAAAATGTCGAACATTATCCAGAGCTTCGCCATTCAATCTGTTTGACTAAGAGAGAAAATGAAGCCCCATCATGAAGTACAGTGAATCAATATTTACTCAGGGGAGGTCTTGCTACAGAATAATATAGTGGAAAGAATAATACAGCGATTGTTACTGTTTCTGTAAGACATAGGTGAGAGAGTCAGGAAGCAGATTGCTGATTTCTTTTTTTTTTTTTTAATTAGGTTTCCACAAGGTTCAGCTTGGCATGATTAAAAAAACACAGGCTGACAGCATTAATATATTGGCTATTAGAAGTTCTGGTCCATTTAAACTAGTTGTCATGCCTTTAAAACATATCCCAAAAGGATGTTTCTCAGGGAATGTAACACTGTAAATTCCTTCTCTGGCAACCTCATGGCCAGCTAAAGGGGCTTTAAAAAGTCGGTTGCTAAACAACGACCTCAGGCAGGTAATCGGCAGAAACTCACAACACCTGGTTGTGCATCTTTATAAAGTCTCACAGTGTGTTGTTTAGTGCACAGACATACAGCGCCATGAAAAAGTATTTATCACAATTAAATGATTTATTTCATCAAAAAAAAAATTAATACTACACAAAGATAACCCAAAAATGCAGTTTTTAAATGATTATTTCATTCACTTATTAAGGAAATAAGCTGTCCAAATCTACATGGTCCTAAGAGAAAAAGTAATTGTGCATCCATACTAAATCATGAATGAACTGTGATTTTTTTTGGAAAGTTACCTTTGTTTTCAAATTTAAATTTAATTTGCCACAACTGCCAGACCTGATGAATCAAGAAATCGCTTAATTAGAACCTGTTTCATAAAGTGAAGCACGCGAAAAGATCTATTAAAAAAACACCACCACCAGCATCTAAAGAAATTCAGGAAACAAAGTAAGGGACATGCATCAGTCTGTAGAGATCCCAAGTCATTTTTAAAGCTTTGTGACTCTAGCAAACCATGATGATAGCAATCATCCACAAATGGAAAAAACATGGAACAGTGGTGAACCTTCCCAGGAGTGGACGGCCTACAAAAATTACTCCAATAGGACAATGGCGACTTATCCAGGACCTTTTGGAAGGTGTGTGTGCTG
This sequence comes from Channallabes apus, assembly GCA_030522415.1. Lineage (NCBI taxonomy): Eukaryota > Metazoa > Chordata > Actinopteri > Siluriformes > Clariidae > Channallabes > Channallabes apus. The sequence goes on from CM060104.1 coordinate 49,792,302, forward strand.
TTACGCAGAATTTCATAAAAAGAACATCATACCAACAGTTAAACATGGTGGACTGCTTTATAGCTTCAGGATTGGAATGACTTGCCATTATTGCTTATTATGCTGCCAAGGGTGGCACAACCACCCTTATTAGGTTTAAGGGGCAATTACTTTGTCACACAGGGTTTGGACAACTTTTTTTTCTTAATAAATGAAATTATTATTTTAAAAATGCATTTTGTACTGTATTTACTCAGGTTATCATTGTGTATATATTTTTTTTAATTATCTTAATCATTTAAGTATGACAAATATACCAAGAAAAAAAAACATAGAGCTTAGTGTACACTTTATAATAGTTGATTTGAGTTGATTTTGTTGAATATAGTGTCCATAGAGGGACATGTTACTTCCAACTGAGTCTTTTAGTTGTCACCCTGCCTCTGGACCCAAAAGCATTGTGCGTATTCTCAAAATAACATGAGCATACTTTACACTACCTCATCCACTCAAAAGCACACATGTGATTAGGGTTTACCTCTCCGAGACCAATGGGCCTTAATTAGCAACTGTTTGCATCTTGTCCTGAGCCCTGTCACAGGATGAGGACAAAAAGTGCAAAAATAGAAAAATCTGAAACAATACATCTATTTTAAAATTGTTTTAAACTGCCCCTTATGAAACCATCAGCAAAAAAAATATGCAAGATATTCGCAGACAATCTAATATTTGTGAATAAACATGAACGGGATCACCAGGTCTGGCTGCAAATGTTATAAACTGTCATTTTATGACACAATAGTAACAGGTATGACAGCATTTGATCATATGCCTTCATGGTGCTTGTAAATATTGCACCACATTAAAACTATTTCCCTCTACACACATCAGCCACGTCACATGTTCACAACACACACCTTTACACAAAGCCTGGAAAATTTCATTATTTCACTCTTTACCCAAACAGAGTTTAACATCCCAGATAGCAGAACAACATTGAATCATCATTGAATCAACATTAAAGCATCAACCAACTTGTCATTGAATCAATGTTGAAATTTAAATGTTGATTTTTCATCAGGTTTGCACCTTGAAATAATGTTATTTCAATGATGAAAAATAGATCAAGATGGGCATAAAATCAATGTTTGTTCAACTTAAATTCAGTCACTTATTTTACATTGAATCAACATTGAAGCAATTATAGTTTAGTCTTGCTTTATGTACAGCAAGATTCTATGACAGTAAATCATGTCCGTTTTGATTTATTTCTTTAAATCAGAGACCATGTAGGGCTGAAAAGCTTCTTTTTTTTTTAAACAAAAAGTCAGTAACTCAACATCCTTCAGTTTACATGTAAACGTATTTATTTATTTATGCTCCATACCCATTTAAACAGGAAGTAACATCACAATTACAATAAAACAACTATATAATAAAACACACTACAACTTACATACAAATTATTATAAACTGGATGACAAAATTACTTCTTAGAAGAGAACTATTAGAAGAGATTGTTAATTCTGAATTCATAAAACAGAATCTAACTGCCAAGAGAAGAAACTGGAAAACCATAATATAAAAATGGCAGCCTGCCTCAGCAAAATTCAGTCAAATGCAAATAGAAACAACCAAGTCAGAAACATTATTCGTAAGTTGAAATGTATTTACTCAGCAAAACAGATAAGACATAAGTCTGAACTTATGGCTTTCCACCACGAGCAATTCCCCCCAGCCGTTCTGGGGCATAACGAAGCCATTTCTGAACTGTTGAAGCAAAGAAACTCTGTGGCCTCCTTTTTTTCAGCTTTCAGCTGTTGTTGTTGTAGTGCATCTAAAGAATGAAAAACAAACAAAAGGTTAGAACTATACAATGCTCTAAAAACTTGGAGTGGTAGTTGTTTATGAATGACAGAAGGTGGGTCCTAAATTTTTGGAAATGTGACTTTTTACAAATTAGATTTTTTTTTTTATATACAGGTCCTTCTCAAAAAATTAGCATATTGTGATAAAGTTCATTATTTTCTGTAATGTACTGATAAACATTAGACTTTATATTTTAGATTCATTACACACAACTGAAGTAGTTCAAGCCTTTTATTGTTTTAATATTGATGATTGTGGCATACAGCTCATGAAAACCCAAAATCCCTATCTCAAAATATTAGCATATTTCATCCGACCAATAAAAGAAAAGTGTTTTGAATACAAAAAAAGTCAACCTTCAAATAATTATGTTCAGTTATGCACTCAATACTTGGTCGGGAATCCTTTTGCAAATTCTTGTGTCTTGTGTCTCTCAACTTTCTCTTCACAATATCCCACAGATTCTCTATGGGGTTCAAGTCAGGAGAGTTGGCAGGCCAATTGAGCACAGAAATACCATGGTCAGTAAACCATTTACCAGTGGTTTTGGCACTGTGAGCAGGTGCCAGGTCGTGCTGAAAAATGAAATCTTCATCTCCATAAAGCTTTTCGGCAGATGGAAGCATGAAGTGCTCCAAAATCTCCTGATAGCTAGCTGCATTGACCCTGCCCTTGATAAAACACAGTGGACCAACACCAGCAGCTGACATGGCACCCCAGACCATCACTGACTGTGGGTACTTGACACTGGACTTCAGGCATTTTGGCATTTCCCTCTCCCCAGTCTTCCTCCAGACTCTGGCACCTTGATTTCCGAATGACATGCAAAATTTGCAACCTGTAGCCCATTTCCTGCACACGCCTGTACACGGTGGCTCTGGATGTTTCTACTCCAGACTCAGTCCACTGCTTCCGCAGGTCCCCCAAGGTCTGGAATCGGTCCTTCTCCACAATCTTCCTCAGGGCTCGGTCACCTCTTCTCGTTGTGCAGCGTTTTCTGCCACACTTTTTCCTTCCCACAGACTTCCCACTGAGGTGCCTTGATACAGCACTCTGGGAACAGCCTATTCATTCAGAAATTTCTTTCTGTGTCTTACCCTCTTGCTTGAGGGCGTCAATGATGGCCTTCTGGACAGCAGTCAGGTCGGCAGTCTTACCCATGATTGCGGTTTTGAGTAATGAACCAGGCTGGGAGTTTTTAAAAGCCTCAGGAATCTTTTGCAGGTGTTTAGAGTTAATTAGTTGATTCAGATGATTCGGTTAATAGCTCGTTTAGAGAACCTTTTCATGATATGCAAATTTTTTGAGATGTATGCCACAATCATCAATATTAAAACAATAAAAGGCTTGAACTACTTCAGTTGTGTGTAATGAATCTAAAATATATGAAAGTCTAATGTTTATCAGTACATTACAGAAAATAATGAACTTTACCACAATATGCTAATTTTTTGAGAAGGACCTGTATGTGTTATTTCACAATCTGCAAATGTTGTCCTACAATGTACATATTCAATGCTATGAAAACAAATATACTTAATGTAACAATGTAGTCTATTATGTGCAAAAAAACAAACAAACAAAAAACCTGTAGGACCAAAAAAATTAATAAATAAAAAAAAAAATCAATCCGTGGCGACGGTTTTGCAATTTGTCCCCCGCACTCAGAAATACTTAAACTGTTCCCTCAGTTTAACAAATCGTGGCCACGGATTAACAAACTGTATGCACAAATTTCCAATCTGTACGCTCAGATACCGTACTGTTTGCATATTTATTCTTAACATGAAGACTTATTTTGGTGATTTTATTATAAGCTTTTTACCCCGAGTTAGATGCATGCTGCACTGTTAATGTTATTATTAAATAACGCCTATTATTACATTGCATTTAGTTTGAGAGCAAAGTACTGTAATGACAACATAAACTGTACATTATTTGTTTTGCATTGCTTTTTACCTTCTCCTCAAACTCACACTGCATGATTTTCAAAGTCATCGGATCACCATTGTTTTCACACTGTACTATCTGTGGTAGCATTTACAGTAGTTGCTGCTGTGTTCACACTGCACAATGAATTGGCGACAGGAAATTACACACTCCATGACTTTACAATAGAAAGAATCGCCAACAACTCTGTCTAGCTACAGCCAAACGCACACAAGAAGTGATAAGGAAACAACGCAAGATCATGCTGACATTGTGGTCTATAATTCCTACCCGAACAAACAATAATTAAAAAAAGATGACGTCCTTGTTTAAGATCCCATATGGTCAAAACTGAAATTTCATGGCTTTTTTCATGGTAACTGAGGTCTAGGGGCTATGTAACTACCATATAAGTTTCAAAACAGTCAATCCACAGTAGAATGCGCACAGCCTGCATAAAGTAGCTCTGCCTTTTCACGAGCTGCTGTGACGTCCAATCTACTCAGTCACCGCTTTCAGTCACCATCAACCACCATCCCACCCTTCTTTTGCCAAAACATCACGTCCATGCCATTGCTGAACAACAATAACATGAAAACAAGTCGAAAAAACGCTGTTCAGTCGATAGATGTCGAAACTACATCATTACACAGGCTTCCGAACAACATTAATATAAAAGACCAGTGGCACGTCAGCTTCAGCATCTTTCACACAGCCATTCCATTAAACTTAAAAAATTTACATTTAAGATTTTATTTAGTTAATAGAAGTTAATTGATAAAGAAAATCTATTTATGACATTATTTTTGACAGCATTATGATTATTTATTAAAACTTTATTATTTTTGTTTTAATTTATTTATAAAATTTATTTAAGTTATTTGCAACACTATATGTTCTACAAAATAGAGGACTACACACATTACAGCGCAATATAATGTGGCTTTAGAAGAGGAAAGGTAGGATTAAGAAGTGAGCAAGTGATGAATTAGTATTATAGGTCCCAAGCAGATACAGTAACAATAATGGGTGCCCTACCTTATGCAGTCTCCATTGATGGCTAATAAACATTGATACAAGTAGGCTATGGTTAAAGTGGTGAACTTATAAAGTCATAAATGTTTTATTTTCCCTTCTCAACGCATTATGCATTTACTCACCAATAATGGCTCCTTTTTAATTTGGTCAAGTCTCCAAGTTGAAGGTGCCCAGCAGCAGATTCCGTACCATGGCAGTAGCAGAGGTGGTAAGGCGGGCTGCTCTCCACACTTCTGCCTGGCAAAACACCCCAGAGCCCTTTATAACTTCAATCTGAAAAATAATTTCACATCACAATATTAATTTATTGGCAACTTTTAGAAACTTTTCATGTTTCATACTGATTCTTATGTTTAGCTTCCCAATAGTTAATAGGATTTTATGTATAATTGCAGATTAATGACAAACATACACGCAGGGTAAAATTGCAACAGGAACAGAACAAAATAAAAACTGAAAAAAGACGGACATTCAGAGTAAAACAGTGCAAGATAAAAAAAAATAAAAAAAAATGTACAAAACATACATGCAGGGTAAGCATTGGTGGGAGCAATGTCCAAGCAGTGTAGAGAAATATTTCTGTACGACTTCATTGTTTTGTGCTGTGTAGTATAGTATTGTAATAGCTGATCAGAGTGATCAACTCCCCATGAGCTGGTTGTACGCAGTCACAGGACATGGAAATGTCCTACGTAAGGCAGTATTTTAGCCACCTGGAACTAGCTTGTTTGTGCTAAATAACATTACCGATAGCAGTGTTATAAGCTAACCAAAATGGAGCCAAATACACATTAGCGACCATAATCTAAAGCTATCCAAAACAAGGTGAATATAAACATCTGTAAACTCCATAAGGCATTAGCTTAGCCACCGGGAAATATCATGTTTGTGCTACATGAGGCAGCATGTTAGCATGATTTACCTAAACTATATAAATGGCATTGAAAGCCAATGTGTCACACAAGCTGACAAGAGCTAGCTGTAGTGAGGAAAATATTTACTAATATTAGTTTAATATTATCAGAATAAGAGTTATATAAGACTTAATAACTTACCCAGTGTAGCATGGGTCTATTCTCTGTTCAAAATGCTCCCGTTCGTCGTCGGAGTCACACAGTCTTCTTCTGAGGTAAATGTAAATTCCTCCAACTTTCCAGAACATTCTGAAGAGTTTCCTCGGATGTGTAAGCGCGTGCCATCTTCCAAAACGTGCAGAAAACTCACTGAATCTGAGTGTTTTCAAACCTGTCTAGCTGTGTTCGTTTTTCATGCCGGTGTCCGGGGGCGTGGCCTAGTATGTAAATTACCCGGACTGATTTCCGTGTGATTGGCGTGTGGGCGTGTCCTGCCTCGGGTCATTAGCATATAAGTGTGACAGAAATTCTGTGCCTCTCCTTGGTTTATATGGATTACATAAACTGAGAATATTTGTTTTCAATGTGACTTGCATCATTTAAAAGAAGACACTTTAAGCTTTCTATAGATATATTTCTCATTTCAGTTAATTTTTAGTGACGTGTTTCAAAAAGATTTTCACGGAGACTGAGGTTTCATATATGTGCATATATCCTCATATACTGTATGTGGGCAATTAGGATTAGTTTTTTGCTTTTTTGTTTTGTTAGTTCTTAGTTATTGCCTTGATAATAGAAAATATGAGCTAGGCATCATGTATGACAGTTGCCAAAGTGAGATATGAGCTAAAATGACCAGATCCTGACATAGGAGACATATCTTGTGTGTACATATAGGGCTTACATGTGGATATAAAGAAGCAATACAGGAGACCTATATGGCCTGTATATGCACATATATGCACCTCAATGTTGCCTACATGTGGCATATATGCGCATATATATTATCATATATATGCATATAGGTTTCATATATGCGCATATGTCCTCATATAGGTGCGGATATATGCGCATATGTCCTCATATAGGTTTCATATATGCGCATATATCCTCATATAGGTTCTTTCCATGTGGGGCACGCACACTGCTCTGGGTCAGACACAGACAACGGGAAACAGGAACTAAGCTCTCAAACAAATGCTTTCCAACAGAATACCGTAGGTTGCATCGCCAAAATTCTTTCACCGTGAGTGGCAGGAACTTCCAGACTACAACATATTGAATTCTCATGCCTGTAGAGTGTATTATACTGACGTGGCGACAGTGTAAAACACCCTCCGATGTTAAATGCGAGCCGAAAATTGAGTACTTTTGAACGGCAAACAGGAATTAAGCTCTCAAGTGAGTAAACTAGACAGCAAGATAAATACACAAAACTTACCGTCAAAATTTTTTTTTCCTCAATAACAATATATATTGTTTAGATATATATATATAGTTTTTTTTTGTTTTGTTTTTAAGCACCATGGCAAATCTCTCGTAGTCAATTTTTTTTACCTGTTTTAAACACATACACACATGAATACACATTTTATAGAAATGCACTTAGTTAATTTAATTTGCCTTACGTTGTTGAATGATTCCAAAACCAAAAATCAACATTGATTCAATGTTTGTCTTTTCAACAAAGAAAAGCAATGAATTATCAACATTGATTCAACATTATTTAGCATTGAATAATCAACCTCAACCAAAATGATGATTCTGATGAAATTTCAACATTGAATCAATGTCACCTTGCTATCTGGGATACCAGAGGACAGTTTAAATTGCACTAATCCAATCAGTAGTTAAAATCCGACAAAGCCTGAACTAACAACGCACTATACTGTAGGTTCCAGAGTCTGTGAGTGTGGTACTGTACAGTAGATCACTCATGTTAATAATGTAAAAAAAAAAAAAACATTTTGTCCTTAAGCGGCATCATTTTCACCTCAGTTGCTCCATGAGAGGAACACACAGTGCTGCAGGAAGTGTACTGTACATACTTAAAAAAGGCAGGCTTTCTGCTTTTAGACTTATAATGTAATGCATTATAAAAATAACTTACCATTTTCTGTGTCCAGCAGCCATGAAAATAGTTTAAAATTTCCAGTGTGTCCTTTCTTTGCCTGTGACAGGTTGAAAAGGTTGAGTTGTGTATTATAAAGTCAAACACTATTGACACAGATCATGTGATCGTTAAATTATTTCAACTAATGCAAAATAAAAAGTTTGAATGTTAAATAATTAAGCAATATCACACATATCTCATGAGGACACAGCTCAAGTGTCAAAGAAGTCACAGCCATGCTGATATTTGGCACAACAGCATGACCTTGTATGTGATATTGCTTTTATACAACAGTTCCACAAACACCATTTATTATTAACAGATTTAGTCGAAGATTTGTCTGTTTATTAAATCAGCTACAACACACCCTTGTTGCGACGAGTTGAACTAAATAACTTTGGGTTTCCGGCAATTTATCCCAAATAATGTAAATGGAAATCTAATCCGCTGTGTAGCATGTACAGTCCCTTATTCCACACACCACACGCACGTATTGCCCTTGATCAGGAGATTGAGAGACATTTAGGATTCATTTAGTTCTGTACTTTGCCTTAGCTGAAAACAAAGCGGTGAAGTGAGTCATGAATCTGTGAGCGTATTAGCTGTGAATGAAACAAAATCGGATGGCTCAGAGGCAATTCATTCCTGATCCAATTCTTCCTGATCTAATCTAAATGTAAAAGAGATCTAAACCAGGTGCTATAAACAGAGTAATATTTGTAAAAATGACCTTTAACATACAATAACGATGTAGATTATCAGAGTGAAATTATCAGCAGGTGTAATATGAGACACATACTGTAATGTCCACAAATGATAAATTTTTTTTGGGGATCTGTCATGATAATCTTCAGTTTCTGTTGAATTATCCCTATAGTTACATGGTATCCTTTCAAAAGGTACTTTATCATTACCAATCCTGAGAAAACTAAAGAACCTGAAGTAAATCTATTCGAATATAAGGCATGAAAAACGTCACACCACCATGATCTTTTGCTCAGGTTCAAACCAGGGACCCTGGAGTTGTGATCCTACCTCTTGAGTTACCATGCCGCCTCTGAATATTAATTACAGATGGGTGTGAAACTAATTTTTTAATTCTTGCCATTGATATGTAGCCTAAATATGTAATAAAAGTAAGTTTCCACCATGGAGTTTGCATGTTCTCCCATGTGCTTAGTGGATTTCTTCTGGGTACTTCAGTTTCCTTCCACTGTCCAAAGACATGCAAATTAGGCTAATTAGCGTTTCCAAATTGCTCATAGTGTGTGAATATGTGTACAGTATGTGTGTGTGCCCTGTGATGTCCAGGGTGTACCCTGCCTTGTTTCCTAAGCCTCCTGTCCTTAGGCTCCAGTCCCCCCGCAACCCTGAATACAGGATAAAGTGATGAGTTTCCTGTAAGTCTCCACTTATTCAGTTTTAGAATAGCCCCAGCTAAATAGCGGTTCTGAAAACCAAAACAACAACAACAAAAAACTAAAACCAACCTGTTCCAAGATTGAACCTCAAAAGTGACAAATGGAAAACTAGTGTGCTATGTACAATATGGTGTAGAATCCCTTGTTCCACACATTAAGTAGTGCCCTTGCTGAGGGGGTTTAGAGAGTGATTTGGGACTTACTGTAGCCTTGTGTTAGAGGCTCCTTAGATTTGTAGCTTAGCCATGAAGAAAGCAAAGAGGAGAGTCATGAATCTGTCGGCATATTGGCAGAAGCTCATGCTTACATTAACTAGCAGTAATGAATGATCAAAACACTACACGGACAGTTCAGAGACAATTTGGAACGACTTAGAAGCAATTACTAAGGAGACAAAGTGCTGTTTAAGATGACAATGTTATCAGATGGGATTTCTTGTTGAAAGTACAAGTCAGTGACTGGTTTTGAATGTGAGCTTTTACAGGCAGCTGTTTCACTGCATCTGTTAGGCAGTAATGGACTGTACCGGCCTACAGTACTTTCACCCATGAATGCTTATCTAATGTCTTTTCAGATAATACTGGTCATAGGTTCATAAACACATTTGTTTGACATATTTTTGTATTGGATTTTGAATGAATACAGAATGAATATAATTCCAAAGCTATGATGATGATGGATCCATTTTTAAAGGACAGTTCAGCTTTGAATTATATCACAAAGGAAGGGCCAGATAGGCCGCCTCCAAATCAGTCATATCCTGTATTCTAACATTCCATAATTTTTTTTTTCTGGCTATATCTAGGTCAAATTGAGTAGAATATCAGTGTAGGATTCAACGAAATGCATTCAACAAAGTCTAAAACCAGTGCCAAATCCTGCAGATAGTAGAGCCCCAAATCAAAGAGTGTATCCCTGGAAACACTACTCGTACCCTCAAATGGTCCTTATGGTCACTATAGCTGTAGTTTCTGTAATAATCTCTGGTACTGATGCAGCTCTAGGCAGTCCCTGTTTGTGTTTCAGCTGGCTTTCTTTAATTCTGATGCTAATAAATAGATCGAACAGAAGTGGATTTAGGCATTCATGACTGTACAATGTTCCTCTTAGGATTTATTAGAGATGCAGATCAGTATGTGCTTTGCTATGAAATCTAATCTTTATTTAATAGGTTCTTTATGATGCATAATTCAGAATCCTCAAACCAGAAAAACCGAGCAACAAAGTCCCAATGCTAACAATTATGAAAGCTTGATTAGGTCCATAGTTTTTTTTTCTTTTCTTTTCACAGGCGCTTAATACAATATTTTTACCTCATTTGAGTACATTGCTAGCTCTGGTAATGGATTCGATTTCTTTCCTAAATAAAAAGCCTGCTTGTTAGACACGCACAAGAGACTCTGTTCTTATCAATTCCATGCTGGAAGGTAATTGCAGCTGGTGTACATGCTGAATCATAAGTGAGTAAATAAATAAAAGGATGTAGGTTCGGTGCTTCTCTTCAGCTTTAATTCAACTCAGGGACACTTTTGTGCCAGGGAGCCAGCCACTACACCCGTGCATAATGCATGATCATTCAAACAACACAGACAAAAGGAGCATACACTGAGGAGACTAATCTCCATGTAGACTCTGAGTTAGTATTCAATAGATGGATTCTTCTGATGTGACTTGTCTATCAGTGAAGGACCGAGGAGACAGGTGGAAAGATGGGGAAGAAAAAAAAAGAGAAGAAAACAAGTGCTGTAGTCAATATGGTCTGACAGACTTGTCATTATGTGGACTTTGCCATGCTACATTTTAATAAGTCCTTTGAGCTTCATGTAATACAGAAACCATATTGTTACCACTGTGTATTCCGGTGTTGCTTTCCCTCATGAAGCCGAACCAACTGGCATATTATGCACACATTTACACATGCATACAAGATTCATATGCCAGTTCTCTGGAGAAACATCCGGGCAGTATTTCTGTGCTGTGCATTTATGAATCAGAATGCAAATAGCCCAAGGTAGACAGGTGTCAATATGTCAGCTGTAACCTCAGGGCACAGTGTGTAATCATTCATGAATCAGTTACATATTCTCAAAGATGCTGACTGTGTGCAAAACTCTGCAGTGAAAGGAGAAAAAAAGAGGGCAAAGGATATCAGGTGAATTTCAAGTGTGCAATTTTGCAGATTTGTCACAGGAGCAAAGAAAGAAGCTGAGCCCTCTGGGCTTTTCTGACTTGTTCAGCTTTGAAGGATAAGTCATGTACAGATGTCGCCCTTAAAACCCTGCGTGTTTTCCCGCGGGATGCCGCAATTTAGCGCGCGGCGTGCCGGGTCTTGCCGGAGGCAACATTCGGGAATTTTAAATAAATGTGTTGCGCTTCACTGAATATCCGCCAGATGGCGCATGGAAGGACTTTATCTAAAAGCCGGACCAAGTACAACAATGAATGTAAGGACGCGGATGAACAGTGCTGAAGCGAACATGAATTTTATTTTGTTTTATAATAGATCTTTCATGATGAATGAGTGTATATGTGCTTCACATTATCAAACACAGGCAAAGGAGACAGAAATTATTGAGGGATCCACTGAAAAAAGTAAACCTAGTTTAATGTGTTTTTTTTTCTCATTCCATTAGTAAAAAAAATAATTTGCTCTTTTTAACTGAAGTGTCTAATTTATGCTTATGGGTGAATCTTTTTTTTTTTTTTTTTTTTTTAGTATAATGCTGTTTACAGCAGGAAACCAAAGTGAAATATTTCATTTTGATCAAGGTACTCTTATTAGGTTGAGTGTGATTTGCGCATGCGCAGTCTTTAGACCATAGTTTTGCCGGTATAATTTTATTTCCGCCTCAAACCGGAGCATGACGTTGAAACAAGTAAGGAAGGATATCAGAACCTGTATTTCAGTTACTGTTAGTTAAAGCCCCTGATTAAACTTAAATCTAATCCATTCACAAAGGACATTTCTGCTTCAAACCGTGTCTCATGACCTCATGACGCAGCATTTTCACGGACTGAATCACATGCGGGTGGAGATTCTCAAAGAAAACTCATTTAAACCAGGTAAGAAAGCAAACTCATGTCATTTCTATGTTAAATGTATCTCTTCTATGAGCAAATTCATGATTTATGTCAGGAACAACTACTTTGTAGATTGAGTTTTGTGTCCGTGTTTGCTACTGTAGCTAAAACCACCTATATTACCTGCATTAGCATTAGCTAACTAACGTGGTGATTTTCAAAAACACCGGAGTTTATACAGTAAGTCAGCGGCGCCGAAGAAAATAATTATATTTAAGTACCGTTGGTTAACGATGTAAAAATTAATAGGAAAGTGACGTAAACATAGAACAAGCAAATTTGGAGTGAGTGCTGTTTGTAGTGTACTGCTTTCTATACTTTATACACACTGTAATTAAGATTTGCTAACATAAGAACTTGAGCCAGTCCAATTTTTGTTTTTACCTTTTTTTTTTTTTTTTAAAGATCAGTAATGAGTTTCTGAGAATTATATCTGCTCCACTTCAAGCAAGATTACTGGTTTCCTTGGACAAGCAACACTACAAACTAACTGAGATCATCAGAAACTAGGGAGGAACCCGTCAGAGAGAAGACCAGAGATATAATCTTCATCTTCAAGTTCTTGATCTGGTATGTATGGTACGGTTCAGGACCAGGGAGGGAGCCGGAGACAGCAGAACAAAGAGATGATATTGCCAGCAGCAGCACAGGGAGCACAGTTTTTAGTTTAGATCTCATGTTTACATTTTATTGTATGTTGATGGCTTGACTGTAAACAACAAACAATGCAATAAATGTATAAAAAAATATATATATTTATTGTCTCTTTCCAGGACCAGGCATATCGTTCAATTATTTTTTGGCCAAATAGGCAGTCGTAACAAGAGGTGAGGGCGCGCGCGTCATCACATGTGCTTACCCGACTCTGCGTTCACCGTAACCTTCAATATACATAGACGTTTATATTTTTGTTTATTTGTATATGTATGTTATTAATTTTACTTTTTTAGAGATTGTATGTGCGTGCACGGAGAGTATGTGTTGATAAGTTTATGTGGATAAGTTGATAAGTGTATCAGAAAGCATTAAAATGTTCATTTGAATTAAAATGACACACACACGTCTGTATATACAGTATATCAATTACATATATATCAATTTCATTAGTTCGTTCATTCTATTTGAAGCTTCGGATGTTTTTTTTTTTTTGGTTTGGTTAGATTAGTTCTGAACTCGCTTCCGTGAAACTATCGCTAAAACAATGTACTGAGCCCTCCTGAGGATATAAAGCTTTATTATTGTGTTTGAATAAATATTCAGATCTACCACAGCAGGTAATAAACTATGATGTGTCATAACCGAAGCAAACACCACGATTATGCCTCGTTTCGTTCGACGGGAACGTGGTTCACTTGGCCGCGGTGTATTATAAATCTGTGGAATGTTTCACTGTTTATGCTCACATAAGAGGAACAAAAGCTCAATGAGGACTAAACCAATGATTTCGGTAACTCCACTGAGTGTAACATCTGCATAGTGACACTGAACATCTTCACTTTTCCGTTTACCTCTGAAAAAAAAGCTGCATTTTGTTTGTTTATATTTAGAGCGCGCACGCACACACATAGACACACACACACAGACACACACACATAGACGCACACACATAGACACACACACACAGACACACAGACACACACACACACACACAGACACACACACACTCCCCTGAGCCCTCGGGAAACATCCAATCACCGTCGGTATACAAATGAGTCAAGACGTAGCCTAACGTGGTGTCGTGTCGGATTTCAGTGGTCACGGAGTGGGAAGACTTTGAAGAAGCTGCAGTGACAGCTGAACAACTTCACTTTTCCGTTTACCTCTGAGGAAAAAAAGCTGTATTTTGTTTGTTTATATCTAGAATTGTTATAGTAGTAAGAGAGAGTTATAGTTTGGTCTGTACTGTTGTTCGCACCCTTGTAGAGAATAAATAAATGAATAACACCTTCATATCCCCTCTCAAGAGTGTCATAGTCCATTGTTAGTTTTAATGATCTGGCTGAAACTAATTATCACTACATAAGTACCCTAACACCATTGATCATGAGTCTCAGCTGAACCTAATTCTATACTTGTAACAGAAAATGTAGATGCAGATTCCAAATGTGTATTTATATAATAGATAGATAGATGTGTGTGTGTGTGTGTGTGTGTGTGTGTGTAGGCTCTACGCAGGGGCAAGAGAGGGCAGCGCACCCTTAAATGTCTGCACATGTTAATATATTCCTAAAATGTATATATTACAAGTTGATGAACTGATCTGCGGTAGCGATGACGTCACAGTCCGACAGCTTTAGAATGATGTTTGATCAGGTCTACTGTATATTCTGAACATAGAACTGCAAAATGTCTGATACAGTACTTTGGGGGAAACAAAGACTTAAACTGTTAAGTAATAACATTATTAATAACAAATATGTAATAGTTTTGATATTTGAAAATTTTTTATTTTAATGTAAAAGGACTATAGATAGAGACTTATAAGCAGCTGGTGTATCCGGGTTGTTTAATGAACTTTAAGCAAAAAGACAAGATGTATTCATCTGTTTTATATAAATTACTGTTTTAACTTTGACTAGTTTTGGAAGAATAAATTGAATTGTTAAAGTCATGTTTTGCGTGTTTTAATTTTGGGGGATTGTTTGGGTATTTAAAAATTGTTTAGTTGAACCAACAACTTCAATGGGCAAAAAATGGGACACAACTTTGTTTTAAATAGTCAAAGAGTTGGGCTGAAAATAATAATAATTATTGATCATAGAAACAAATGAAACCAGTTAAACACTTGATTATATGTATTTGTGATTGTGACCCATAATAATTTTTTCTCAGTATAAATAAATGTTTTGGGTTTTAAGAACTCCAAAAGAGCAACGACAAGGTTTCTCACCTTCCACTCCTGGTGTTAATTGCTCTGTGTGTGTGTGTGTGTTTTTGGCGGGGGGGATGGGTGCGTGTGTGTTTTCGGCTGTTCAGCAGTTCTAAACACAAGCACAGTTTTTGTCCTTAACTAAAATACTTCAATACGTTAATAATGAATTTATTTTGTTGAATAAGGTAATAAGCGATATTTAAACCAAACCAGTAAGTTAAGTAAGTGTTCCATACATTAAAGTACTGTGTATAACCAAGTGCCCTAGCAAACACAGTTACAGTACAGTTTACAGTACAAACAGAGTGTGTGCGCTGGGGGGATTGGAAGGTGAGTGAATACTCATTTACAAGACAAAAGACGGTCAGAGGCAGCGCCGTTCTAGACCAGACAACACGGTGTTCTAGACCAGACAACAATTGTGTTGAGGCACGCAAACCCCCTGACCACAATAAGGTGGCAATCCCTCAGGGGGAAACTAAAAAATAAATATATATATATATATATATATATATATATAATTATATAATAAAATATCCTTAATCCAGATTTTATCAATGACATAACATTTATCTAAGCTGGATGGTCAAATTCTCAAAAACGTTTAACCTAAAGTAAGACTTAACACACTATAACTAAAATATTTACAAAACTGAAAGGTTGTCTTATGAATAATAAAAAATACAAACTAAATTAAAACAGATGGGCTGTTGAACAGATCATAATATGTTTTATGTTTTCTGATTATAAATGATATATGGGTTGATTTTAGAAAGGCTAAATCAAATAGCTAGTTTTGGTAATGTCAGTCCAGTAACTATACTATGTAAAAGTAATTATAATATGAATTAATTAAGGGCAGGACCTAACCTAATGTTAATAATTTACACCATGATAACATTAGTATTCATGTTTTTGTATTTTTGTATTAACATTTTAAATGTTCAAATGAACGTTTCAGAGTATATAATTTGTCGTGTCATCTGTGATTGAGACCCATGAGTTAAATTGAAATATTTTTTATAGGTAGTAAGCCAGGTTTTAGTAACCTGCTTTAGTAATGGGCTCTAAAAGACAATGGAACATTACAGAACGTGCGAGTTGACGCCCATGCACAGATTAAAATGTTCATTTGAATTAAAATGACACACGCATGTCTGTGTGTATATATATATATATATATATATATATATATATACATATATATATATATATATATATATATATACACATTTTTTAGGGTTGTTTTTAACCCAGCTGCTGGGTAAATATAGGACTAACTAAATGCTGGGTTAATTTAACCCAGCAAGATGGGTTAAATATTCAATCCAAATGCTAGGTCATATTTAACTATAATGCTGGGTTAATTCTACCACATAAATGGTTCAAATGTTCTACCCATATGTTTGGGGTTTGTTGGTTCATTTTAACTGGAATGTTGGGTTAATTCTACCTCACAAATAGGTTATTATTATTTTCATGTTTTACAGTGAATCTGTAAAAAAAACACCCATGTCTATTAAACAGTTAAATTATTTTGATATACTTGCCTATTACAAAAAACATACATATATGCAATAAACACCATCCTATTACATGTTCTTAGAAAAAAATATTTATTTTTCAAAAGCACAAGAACAGATAATCAACAGCGACATCATTACTATACTATCATTGATAAGGGCGGGATGGAGTAATTGCACAAATAGACTGAGGCAGCTTCTACAGAGCAGGATCTCTCTGTGACTTCAGATATCTTTTCTGAAGAACAAAACTATCCAGCTATTTTTTTTTTGGTTTGGTTAGATTAGTTCTGAACTCGCTTCCGTGAAACTATCGCTAAAACAATGTACTGAGCCCTCCTGAGGATATAAAGCTTTATTATTGTGTTTGAATAAATATTCAGATCTACCACAGCAGGTAATAAACTATGATGTGTCATAAGCGAAGCAAACACCACGATTATGCCTCGTTTCGTTCGACGGGAACGTGGTTCACTTGGCCGCGGTGTATTATAAATCTGTGGAATGTTTCACTGTTTATGCTCACATAAGAGGAACAAAAGCTCAATGAGGACTAAACCAATGATTTCGGTAACTCCACTGAGTGTAACATCTGCATAGTGACACTGAACATCTTCACTTTTCCGTTTACCTCTGAAAAAAAAGCTGCATTTTGTTTGTTTATATTTAGAGCGCGCACGCACACACATAGACACACACACACAGACACACACACATAGACGCACACACATAGACACACACACACACAGACACACACACATAGACGCACACACATAGACACACACACACAGACACACACACATAGACACACACACACAGACACACACACACACAGACACACACACACTCCCCTGAGCCCTCGGGAAACATCCAATCACCGTCGGTATACAAATGAGTCAAGACGTAGCCTAACGTGGTGTCGTGTCGGATTTCAGTGGTCACGGAGTGGGAAGACTTTGAAGAAGCTGCAGTGACAGCTGAACAACTTCACTTTTCCGTTTACCTCTGAGGAAAAAAAGCTGTATTTTGTTTGTTTATATCTAGAATTGTTATAGTAGTAAGAGAGAGTTATAGTTTGGTCTGTAGTGTTGTTCGCACCCTTGTAGAGAATAAATAAATGAATAACACCTTCATATCCCCTCTCAAGAGTGTCATAGTCCATTGTTAGTTTTAATGATCTGGCTGAAACTAATTATCACTACATAAGTACCCTAACACCATTGATCATGAGTCTCAGCTGAACCTAATTCTATACTTGTAACAGAAAATGTAGATGCAGATTCCAAATGTGTATTTATATAATAGATAGATAGATAGATGTGTGTGTGTGTGTAGGCTCTACGCAGGGGCAAGAGAGGGCAGCGCACCCTTAACCCGCACACACACACATACACACGCGCGCGCGCACACACACACACACAGACACACCTCCCTTGAGCCCTGCGTCTGTCGGATTTCAGCGGTCACGGAAAGACTTTGAAGCAGTTTATATATGAATCTAAGCTTGAACTTATCAGCATTGTAAATATATAATACTTTTCAAATAAAATCGCTATTACTTTGACCCTGAAGTTTAGTTTAGCACACACAAAAAAACAGAAAAGTCATTTCTGGTAAATCAACGGAATGTGTAGTTTATTTACAGTAATTCATTAAAAAATGAATATACATTGTACAGTACACGGTAAACACGGGAAAGATTACAAAATGAAAAAACAAACAGTGTCTACTTTATAAACAGCTTAGTATGTGCGTCGAGATGCTGAAATCCCTTGCATGTTTTTGCTTCCAAGTGGAGAGATATTTGACCGATAGCCTAGAACAAAAGATCTATAGGTGTGATCACAACCCCCTCCGACCGACCGTGCCATCAATCACTGACCACCTCAGAAGTTCCCTCCAATGTATGGCTGCAATACTTGTTTTGCAAGTATTTTTAACACCATTCAAAGGCTTCAAAGGGGCAGTTATCGGCTATGACACGTTGAAGGAGAACTTAATAGTTCTCAAAAATAGTGTAAATGTCTGCAACAATCACTAACCATTAAAATGTTTTTTTTTTGTAATTAAACACGAAAATATTAATTATATTTCCATATATATACATACACACACACACAATAGCCTCTCCTTCAAGGATTATGGATACACCAACCGGTTCTTCCCCTTCAACAGCACGGACAAGGATTTTAAGAAGGTGTCACTTCGTCTGTCCCCCTGCATAAAATGTACAAGAAAATAAATCATTTATTTTGAGAAGCAAAAAAAATCTGAATTGCTTTAACCTGTGCTGACTTCATTGAGAAAAAAATAATAATAAAAATAAATGATAATAAAAAAATGACCATCACTTCATATACTTCATATTGTTAAACTTGGGTTAAATTGCTTTAGCACTAATCTTGCATCAGTAAAACATGGCATGAGATGGCTTTACAGTGTCAGGAAATCCTATGATGAATGCTGAGTTTGTATTTAAAGGGTTAGTCCAAACATGAAAATTCGTTCAATAATTACTCATATTTATATATTCATTTGCATTTATATGCTTCTGTCCAATACAACAAACACTATATTCAAGGTATTAATAAATTGTATAATTAATAAGAAAACAATGCTTTACCAGGCAATCATCAAAGAGATCCTCCGTGATGATCCCCAACCGACTGATACTGTACACAGCGCGGGCACACACAGCGACTCCAAACACGCATGCGCAGTTTAATGTGCACACATTTTCGGCTTCAGTAGACACACAATACTTCAGACTGAAACAGAAAAAAAAACAATGATCAGTTCTTATTCAGGACGTCCCATACTATATACACACCACATATGAAACTATTTTACTGCAGCATTTTTCAGATATGGGGCATTCTCTCTGTGTTGTTCATGAAACTACCGTAATCGCTGTAATATGCGCGCGCACTAAAATCAATCGCGGCTGGCTTGACCGTGTTTTTCTGAACCGCGGCTGGCTTTACCGCAGTAAATTAGAGCTGCTGTCAATACTGTATGAACATATGTACAGGTTCTTTACTCGTAACTCATTAATAAAGTTCGGCTTCAGAAAAAAAAACGTTTATTGCTAGTGCTCTTTTACCATTTAATGCTTTAACACACACGACTCAGTTTGTTCAGAAATGGCATCTAACTGGCGAGGCTTTGTCTCTGAACACGCCGTTTTCACTCGGGGTGGGGGTAAGAAACACATCTCGGTGTATTAATCCGCGCGCTCGGTTCGTTATTATTTTATTTATTTATTTATTTACCACAGGACCCATGGGGGCTCCGTAGGTTCAGGTTTTTACACGAAAACGGTGTTTTGTGAATCTCCACACTATTAAAAACTGAAATTGCTAATTGTACGTCCTGAGATTAAGATGAACATTAATTGGGAGTCATGAAAGCGAGAATCACATCCAAAAAAGAAAGCCAAACTTACCTCGAACACGACAAACTCCAGCTCCAGCCACACCGTGTTGTACCTCCGTGATGATTCCCAACCGACTGATACACAGCGACTCCAAACACGCATGCGCAGTTTAATTTGCACACATTTTCGGCTTCAGTAGACACACAATACTTCAGACTGAAACACGACTGCCCCCTACAGGTAATGAAGGGCATGTTCACAGCTTCCCGCACGCAGCCGCGCAAAGCCGCGGCACGTCACGGGATCCCTTTTCTCGAAACGCAGGTTTTTAATGGCGACATCTGTACCTCACTTGAAATGTCTTTCTCTTGTGTTGTAAAGTTTGCTTCAAACTTGTGGTAGGTAACACTCCTCATATCACATGTCTAATTGTATTTGACACAATTTGTAGCATTTACTGTACTTAGGATATTGCACAAGGGACATTCAAGTCAAACTGGTACTTGTTATTGTTGGAAATACTGTAACAGAACACAGTCATGAAAGTAAAGACTCCCTTTAATTCTCTATATACAGTAATCCCTTGAATTACCAATTTATCGATCAACAGTTTTCTCAGTACGACAGAGCCATTATTGCACTGCCTGCTGCATGGTTGAAATGCTGGCCTCCCAGGAACTCCTTTAATGACTGAAACACATAGAAATGGATCAGGTGTCTGTGTTTCAATACCTTCCAGTCGAAATTCCTGTAACGTGAAAGTGGTGTTGATGAATGATTGTGTGTAAAGTTCCCACAAACAGATGCATCTCTTCCAGACATTGTCAACAAGTTATCTGTTGTTTTTCCAGGATCAGGCCTTCTTTAAAATGTAAAATGTATTTGGGAGCATGTTAGAGTTATCCTCAGGATCCTCATCATGCTGTATATAAAGTATACACACATATACAACATTTGCTTGTCATCTAAGGTATTTGTTAAAAATATACTGTAGTATCATTAGCTTATGATAGCTAATGTGTCTGTTTATTAATCCGGTCATGGTGTTTTTATTCCCTAAACAGACTGACATACTGTATATTAACTGGCACATTTTCTGTCTCACCAAATTCAGCCATTCAGTGTTTAATGTCATCACCTACATTAATGTCATCTGGGTGATATCTTTGTTTACTCTAAGCCATCTATACTACATTTGTCCTCCCTAGATTTTTTTAATTGCCTTATTTTCTAGAAATGTAACTCTCTTCAGACATCTACACAGTTAGAAGTCAGATGAGCTGCTTTTCTTTTGTCTGAACTCTAAAGCCAATATGATGCTTTAATGTGAAATCCCTCTGTGCGTGCGAATATCGAGTCTCTAGCACAAGTTCAAACGCATATGCTTTAGAAAGTACCGAGACGGTGAACATCCCAAGACAAACAGAATCACTACTTAGCTTTTAATGAGCACTTTTTCCTTCTGTTTAGTCTGTGCTGTAGGCGTCAGGAACTCCCTTTGGAAGATAATTTTTTTAAAGGCACTATTCAGAAAGGGGGTCACATATGGGTCTGATATTAATTTCAGAAGAATATTTTTTTGTGTTTAAAGCCACACCGTGACCTACAGTATGAATCATTCAGGTATAAAAACCACCTAACTTAACTCATGAACCAGATAATGACAGATGACTGGAACAGACAAGAGGGGAAATGAGGTTGCTGCTGACATTGTTACATAAACAACCAATTATTAAATTGTATCATTGGGCACATTGCCAGTTGTCACAGTAAAACACTTGATCAAATTTTTTTAATTTAACCTACATCATTTAATTTAATGCAAATAAATTAGGGGTGGCTCAAGACTTTTGCACAGTACAGTACTGTTGTTTATTTTTCCCAGGGATAACTCCTGGAGGCCGTTCTGCACCCATGGACGCATTTCCCAGAATACACTGTCTCTTGTCAATTGCGTTCACCTGAATCCAGACTTAATGGAGGAGTTTGTGTATAAATGGTCTTGTTCTCAGTTTAGTCTCGCATCTGTTGTTCTGTTCTATTCTTATTCTGTTCTTGTTGATACCCTCATTATAATGATTTTTTTCCCCTTTTGATTTATGCTTTGTTTAATAAAGACTTAACGCCTGCACTTGCAGCATATACTTTCCTGAAAATAATGCAGTACATTTCAGCTGTAAACACTCAAAGGGTTCTGCTAATTTGACCATATAATTTAAAGAAATGTAAATCTCTTTAGCTCTCTGGAGAAGAAAACTAATCTGCATAACTTTTTAGTTATGCAAAAGTAAATTGTTTTTATGAAAAACATTATGAGTAACACTATGCCTTCGAGTTAAGCTTTAAAGTTTTGCAAATGGTAGAAGCACAATATATGAGGACTGACATTTTTATAATTATGTGTCGTATTTTATTTTAGTCATGATTTCTATAAACTAGCTAAAATTAGCTAGCTGGCTAACATTATTCGTTCATTTATTCATTCATTGTCTATACCACAGTACCACATGTTCACGGGGAGAACATGGAGAGCCGAGGACGGATGCCTGAGGACGGAGACCCGAGGCAGAAATCGTACCGTTGCCCCTGGAGGTATGAGGCTACAGTGCTAACCGCTATACCACCGTACTGCTGGCTAACATTATGTATAGTTAAAATAATTTGTGCATTTTATTTTTTACCTCCAGAATTTCATGTTGAAATTTATGACTATTGTTTTATAGCAGAACTGCATGATGATGTATTTGGATAATTAGTTTCAATACATTTTGGTTTCAAGCATTTGCCAGGTTCTCTTATAAAGACTTGCAACCAGTCCACATACTTATACTGTAGGATCAGGGAATAAAAATGCTATTTGTGTGTGTGTGTGTGTGTGTGTGTGTGTGTGTGTGTGTGTGTGTGTGTGTGTGTGTGATTGCTCACAACCAACTATTGCTTTTCTATATTTTTATCTATTTCATCTTTATTCCTCCAATTGTTTGGTGGCATTTTGCTTTTAGCACTTCTGACCTTTCAACACTGTCCCATGTACCATTGATATAAAAGCTGTTGCAATGCACCTTGTCATCCTTTAGTTATTTTTATTTTCCATCCTTCCATTTTTCGATTGAAATGTTTGCAAGCTGTACACTGTCCTCTGTTGCTGTTAAGCAATCACACATCAATTTTTCTTGCAACGATTCATCTCTTTTTTCCTTTTTAAGATTTAATGCTGATTTAAGTGTTTAGTAAAGAGGTTGGTCTTCAGTCTCTGCTTGGAAACAGCCAGTGACTCAGCTGTTCTTAGAATCAGAAAAAGTTGCACCACCTGGATTCCAGGACAGAAAAGAGTCCCTGAGGCATAGTGTTCTTGTATCTTGAGGAATGGTGGGTCAAGCTGAGCCGCCATGCTATAGACTTGTGAGTGTGGAGAGTGTGCTGCAGATCAGGGTGTGATAAGTGCCTTCAAGTTGTTGTTGTTGGTGGTGGCAGTGGTGATGGGGGGGGGGGGTGTCGGGGTGTTTTCTAAGCGAGCATCAGGTTTTTAAATCTGATAGTCAGTACACAGAGTGCAGAAATGACAACTGAGAGAACTTGTGTATATTAAAACCAAGTCATGCAGTACGTTCCGGATCAGCTGGATGGCTCACAGGGGAAGATCTGCCAGGAGTGATTTGCAGGAGTACAATCTTTAGAAGACTTTAAGGCACTGAACAAGCCCCTGTGGAAACAAAGGTTTCCATCCTCTTCTTGCTGGAAATAGGAAACCTGTATGAAAGTATCATGTTAGCAATATGACAAAAGCGGTACTGTAGAGCTGGTGGTCCAGAACTTCACTACACCAAAGATGCTTAGAGTGTGGAATTTTGCTCAGCATTCCTACACTGGGCCAACTAACTACATTATGAACTTTAGGATTGCACTCGCAATTAGAAATTATGGGCTGCTAATATATATTTTTTTTACCATATATCAGCTGAAACAATAGTATATACTTCTGCATTTTCCTTTATGCTTTTCATTCAATTGTAGATCACGATTCAATCATGAAGCTATGAGGCGGCAACACTAACTACTGCGCCACAGTATTGCCCCGGGTCATTATCACACCCATGAATTCTTTATAGATGTTTATTAAAGACTGTTAATTGAGTGTGACTTTAACCGATTATAATATGCTCCATTATTCTGTGATCATTAGAGTTAGCAAATAGCAATGAAAGCACACAAAAATAGCAACCACCTTTGTGGAAGTTGGTTTACTAAGCTTTTATTTTTTCAGCTAAACTATTTGAAACTTAAAGAAAAAAACAAGACACATGAGAATTGAAATTAAGGCACATGACGACACGGCTAATAGTCACAATATATAGTAGTACACCAAGTACAAAGGTCTCAAAAACAAGAAGTGATTCAGAGCATGAAGTTCCAACTGATTAGTAAATTGTTTCTTTTGAAAGAACCGACTGGTTGATTAAACCTTCCGGAACACACTGTTGAGTGCAGTCATAATGCACTAGATAGAGCTAGATGACTAGATGGCTAAAAGTATTGAGACAAAATTAAAATGTAATGTTTCAAAGACAGCCTTGAATTTTTTTTTAAATAATTACAAGCAAGATAATAAGTATAATGTGCTATTTTATGCATTTGAATTGCTATAAAAAAGCAATATTTATTATGAAGTCCTTTTTTATATATTTGCCAATTATTCTTTGTTTGTTTTTCAGCCGCTCCTGTTAGGGCATCGCCATGACAGACCATCTGATCCACACAACAACTTGGTACATGTTTTATACCGGATGCTGTTCCTGACGCAACCCTCCCATTTTAGGGTTTGGGACCGACACTGCATCCAGTGGCTGGGGTTTAGGTAGTGGCTAGAAATCGAATCCAGACCCTCTGCATCGTAGGTGAGAAACCTACCACTGAGCCACCGATGCCCGATTATCTTATGATCTTTATTGCTATATTTTAGCCATCTGGCCATAGAGTCATAGTATCAATATGGGCATAGAGTAAAAAAGCTGTCTGTGGTACTCTGGTGTCAATTGCTTTATCCATGCATGCTTGATTGCTTCCTGCATCATTAAGAGAAGACTTCTGCCTTCTTCACCATTGTCCAACAGTTTTCTATTGGTTTCAGTCTGGACATGACACAGGCCATGGCTCCAGAAGCTGTATACCGTTATTACATGATCGGAGTTTCACAAATTTTTCAGTTAATTAACAGAACTCTTCATCCAGTTATACTAGAACTAATTAGTGAAATCAGCCGTAATCAACTGTAATCCATGGCACATGTTGTCTTAATACGTTTTGCAACCACAATACTTTCATTTCTTTATGGACTAGCCCACAGGATTATTTGGCCAAATAAGTGACTTTATTAAGCTTTATGTGGTATTTTGCTGAATAGGCTACTTTCTGCGAGTTTAATGCTGTAAACTCGCATTCGAGATCAATATTTTTTTTTATATTGGGTTAAAAAGCTTCTCGTAAGATCTGTTGCAAGAAAATATGCTTTGCTCCTCAGAGAAAATGCCATGCTGGCTGTACAGTATATCACTGTTGCCAGATTTTTTGCAGTTTGTCAGATGCTCTGTGTTCATTTTTGCTCTTTTATTTTATTTTTTAAATATTTTTCTATGGGCAGCTCTCTATATACAGTACTGTATATCCACTTCTTCTTTCCTTTATTATATTAATTCACTCTAAGTTTACATAAAAATGTTTCCTTTTCTTATGGCTATTGACTTTTTGCACCTGATCTGTGACATGTCGATAAAGAAAATATACATGTACAACAGTAAACTCTATTTCTTCTGCATGGAAGCTGAAATCCCCAAGCTGAAAATCAGTTAGCTCTCTGTTATGTCTGAGGCAGTCGATGTGTATTGACTCAAAAGTGTTTGAAGTAATAGTGTTTATTGTGAGACATGTGGCACCACTGCATTTTTCTCGGCAAGGTGATTACAAATGATAAAGCATACAGAGCGAGTCCTTTTCTGTCCACTGCCCTCCATATCATGATGCAACTACATCGCAACTGCTGCTCCTGAATCCCTGCTGATTATTAAGTCAATGCATATAAAGTTTAAGTGCTTGCAGTTTTGCCTTACCTCCTGTATAATATGTAAAAATAAAGAAGTAAAGGATAGATAGTTGTGTCATGTGATTGTCAATGTGATTAATCGCACATGAAGTATTTGTTTTTGTAATGTGTGTGTGAGCATTCTACGTCCAGGATGTATCCTGCCTTGTGCCCAAAGTGTAATGTGGTAGGCTCCAGGCCCCCATGACCCTGTACAGGATAAATGGTATAGACGAGGAATATATGAATAATCTCAATGTGATTTTTTTTTATCGTACAGCCCTAGTTAGAACTCAAATATATAAGGGAACCAACTGGTGAAGAGATATTAGGCACCATTCATCTGTAGGGTGCTTGTAAACGTCAAGGTCATGGCCAAGTATAAAGATCGTAAAACACTGGGAAATGGGCCATTATTAAATAATAGTTTGATCTTACAATGAATACTGATAACTTTTTTTTACTTTACAGAATACGACATGAGCTGAGGGAAAAGGACTGATGCCTTATCCAGGCTAAAATCTTGCCTCTTGTGCAAACAATAGATACTGACATTGAACATTATACTGTATATCCTGAGCTCATGTTACATTGTGTGAAGAAATAATCAGTGTTCATTGTAAGATCAGACTATATATATATATATATATATATATATATATATATATATATATATATATATATATATATATATATACCTCAGGAAAAGAAAGAAATGTATAAAGGGTGGTCAAATTATTGGCCACCATTAAGCTAAGAAAACAACTACAGTTGAACCTCGGATTACGAGCATAATTCGTTCCGGAAGTGGGCTCATATTCCAAAACACTTGTAAATCAAATAAAAATTTCCCATAAGAAATAATGGAAACTGAAATTATTTGGTCCAGCCCAAAAAATAAAGACACAAAAACAATGAACACAAAATATTAAGTAAAAATAAAAGAAATTAACCTGCACTTTACCAGACAGATAAGTGTTTCCGTTTGTGCGCACAGGCACTGTGTACTGTATGTGTGTGTGTATGTGTGTGAATCTAAAGCAAGCTTCCCTCTCCCCCTCTCGTCTTACACAGACCCTTCCTCCACTCTTTTCACACACACAACGGAAACACTGTTTTATCGAAAAAATAAACAAGAAATCTCTCTCTAATGACACTCGATTGAGCGACACACTATCGAAATCACTGTTGTAAAGTAAAAATTTAACAAATTAACCTGCACTTTACCTTTTAAAAAAAAATAAAAAATTATTTTTCCCCGATTTTCTCCCTAATTTAGTCGTGTCCAATTCCCTCCCCGTCACTAGGGGGCTCCCACATTAAGACTACTACTACCACTCAGCCGGGAGGGCCGAAGACTATCACGCGTTTCCTCCGAACCACGTGACGCCAGCCGACCGCATCTTTTCGAACTGCTCGCTCACGCACCGTTGGGGGCGTCGTAACACACTCGAGGCCAACGCTATCCGCTCCCTCTGCGTGCACGAGCTCGCAGATGCCCCGAATGGCGTAGAGCCGTGCAATTAATGTGGGAGCACTAATACCTCTCATCCCTCCCCGCTGAGAGAGCTCGGCCAATTTAACTCTCTCGAGGCCTCCGGCTGTGAGAGGAAAACGGCATCACCCGAGGGTTCAGACCTGCGATCTCCGGGTGATAGGGCAAGCACAGACACCCGGAGCACAGACACACACACACACACACACGTTCTCTCTGCTCTACACAGAAACACTGCTTTAACCTACTGCATCACTCGGAGGCCCCCTGCACTTTACCTTTTAAAAGAATCGCAACAGAGCAGTGTTTCTGTGTAGAGCAGAGAGAACGTGTGTGTGTGTGTGTGTGTCTGTGTAGGCGAAAGTAGGAGGGGCCTGTGTGTGTGTGGGGGGGGGGGGGGCACGGTGTCCAATGACGCGTGCACACACAGACACACAGAGCAGGCAAAGAGCAGGCTAAGTCTTGAGCAGAGAGAGAAAATGGAGATTTAACCCCTCTAATGAGACTTGCTTTTGCTTTACACGCGTGCTGTACACATGCATACAGACACAAAATAAAATGTGTTTTACGCACACACGTTATCACAGTGTTATAGTAAACAGTACACGCGTGCACGGATGTTGATTATACCAGTAAGAAACGAGCACTAAGACTCAGCAGAGGAGACGATTACCCACAATTCCGCAGCGCAAGAGAGAGAAAGCCGTTGGCTCAGTTGTGATCCCGTGGCGCTCGGTGTCAAAATAAGACACCATGCATGATACATGATACTTGGTACTCGTAAAAAAAGACTTGCTCGTTTTTCAAGGAAAAAAATTATTAAAAATCGTTGCTCGTCTTGCGGAACACTCGTAAACCGCGTTACTCACAATCCGAGGTTTCACTGTAAGTAGATTTTAATTTACTGGAAATGGGTTAAGAACCCTTTAAGAACAGTAAGATTAATAGTCAAAGAAAAAATTGCTTAAATTTCCCATAAATATTGGATTTTGGAACAATGGAAGAAGGTGATGTGGTCTGGTGCGTACAGACTGACACTATTCACTATTCCAAGGTGATGAAAGGACTAAGAAAGGAAGCACATGAAGCTATCTATATACTGTATCCATCTATCTATTGATCTATCGATCTCTCTTTCTTTCTCTCTCTCTGTCTCTGTCATAAGCATATAAGCTAATTTGTTATTTAATGTTTGATGGTGTTGAGATCTAAATGACTGACTGGTTAATTTCATCTACAGCCTTGACCCATTAATGATGATATGGTGACACTTCATTTCATTACAATATTGCAGATGCCTCCGCTATCTATCTAGTTACATACAGTAGAGGACAGTATGAGACATTCAATATATCCAGAGCTGTCTTGAGCAAGTAAGTGAACTTAATTAGCATTAGGTAATTTTTCTGATGGTAACCATCTGATAGATTACTGTCCTTCTGTTCTAAAGGTGGAATGAGATTACCAGTGGGATCAAACTGCAGAATTTATGAATGCAGTTAAAAGTCCAGCTCCGGAGCATACTGTAGAAACCAGTCCTTCAAAATCAGATGTCTGGCACCGCTTAAAGAAGAGGAAAACCTGTACATCTAAAAAATAATGCTTTAACATTAAATCCATATAAAATTATGGAATTAAATATTCACTCCAGATCCCAACTCATGAATTATGCTATGAATTCTAAATCACTGAACATTTATTAAAAACATTGTTCTGAACATTTATTAATATATTTTCTCTATCGGTAAGAATAATGGAATCATCTTGAAATATAAATCTGCATTATGTCAAAAAAAATAAAAATAAATCGGAATCCCTACCCTTCTTTAAAAGGTGATATGGCCCAGTGGAGACATGGTACGTGTTTTGGAGGGCAATGTCTCACTCAGCCTCCCATCTCAGCTTGCTTTGGAACACAAAAAAATTCTGTGTGACAGGGGATGATGTGTACACTCCATCATTTAGTATTCTCATAGCTCAGCTTGGCTTTGTGATATTACCTGAGCAATGGGCCATGGTGTTAGTGGCTATGATATACAGTAACACCAGCATATGGAGCTGCAGAATTTAACTTCACAACCTGTTGGCCCTTGTCGCCCATTTGTATATCGTATGAATGTACCTGAGTACAAATCATTATTCAGGATGAACAGATAATGTGCTCTAAACAGATACTGTATAAATACAGATAGATGAACAGAGGGTGTCACACAGTTTTTCAAATTGCTGTTTTTTTTTTAGGAAGCTTGTACAGTAAGTATGATTTACATGTCATCTGGTTAAGCCTAGAGATATTATTTGAAAGTAGCAGGACAAAAAAAAAATTTATTCATCCTTAGTAATTGCTTAGTGATATTGTAGCAAATGTAATGTAGAGTCATGTACAAATGTAGAGTCATGTAAATGTTTTGTCAATATTCAAAATATTGAAAATAATGTACGAAGATACAACCAAAAATAGTAAAATGTAAAACAACAACAAAAAAGACCATATGGACTGAAGTAATGTAGCTGAGATTAAGGAGCTAGAATTAACGCAGGATGTAAACAGTGCTGGCATTTTTATTTTAGTTCTTTCCTCCTGTGATTCTGGAAGTGTAGTGATAATGTATGATTTTAATAATGAAAAAACAACTTTGTTCTGAATACAAATCTACATTTTTTGCATAGTGAAACAGAGACAGGTAAGGACATTGCATTTCAGCTATACACAGTAAAATGTCCAGTATTGTTTTATCACGTTCAGAATTCATTCGAGGCAAAACAGACCGATATAATCACGATATAATTCAACACTTGGGGTTTTGCTGAGTAGGACTGAAATAAATTTAACTAGTTTGTTTTTCTATAATTTTATTTAAACATATTTATTTGTAAAAGTTATGATGCGGATGGGATGGTGGTGTAGTGCTCAGCACTGTGGCCTCAGACCTCCAGGGTTGAGGGATTGAGTCCCACCTTGGGTCTGTGTGTGGCGTACAGTATACACTACATCACTTCCAGTTACATACTGTTGCCAGCTGAAACATCTTAATCATTGCAGTAATTATCCAATTGAGGTTTTACCTATTTGCTTGATTAAACTTTTGCCTGAGCAGTGTATAAAAGTACTGCATTGTAATGAAGTACAGCTACTTAAATATCTTCCAATTGCTTGTTATGTGGCCAATGCCCTTAGAAACACCAAACCTGATTCGTGGTGTTGCACACGAATACTTAATTTTCATTTGTCCATGTTGACTAAAATGCAGGAACAGAATTTTAATGCAATCCAATCCTTTTTGGTTTTTGGCTTTCTGTGCTTTTAATACAATCACAACTGTCAAGGCTGCTTCACTTTCCTTTTATGTCCATCTCTGCTTGTCCACCTTGAACACTAGTCTCTTTTGTACCATCAAACACCATTGAGCTTTTATTCTATGTTTAAAAAGCAGTCATTTAGAAAGGATAATAAACAAGGACATTTCACTGATCCCCTCTCTCTCTCTCTCTCTCTCTCTCTCTCTCTCTCTCTAACAGGATTTATGCTGCTCTCATGCCTGAAACCTGTCACAGCATGAGCCTGAGACCAGCTTCCCCAGAGAATATCCTCTGTAAGAAGATAAGCCAGCACGAACACAAATCAGCCTAGTTGCATTTTAAAAGATACCACCATGACCATGCAGACGCCTTTGATTTAAAACACTTCAGAAAAACTCACTTCCCTTTGATTCATTCTGATCATTATGTGCTACTGCACAGATCTGAATCAGACAAGGTTTGAAAATGCCCTTTACAGAATGTTCTAGCAAAGGCAGTTCATCCTATCAGAGGTATTAAGTTAAGTGTCCGGTGTCTAACTGAACTAATGGAGGATTATGGGTTTAAAAAAATAAAGAAGAAGATCTCTGTCAGTGATAACAATCTGTAGAAATTTTCCCAAAGATTTTTTAAAAACAATCATAGCAACGTGTCAATCAAAATTATTTACTTCTTTCCTCTTAACGTTTGCTGTGGTACAGAATCCCAAAAGAAGAGTATATACTGTACACAGTACAGTACTGTATATGCAGGAAGGAAACAGATCTTCATGGGTCTATGCACCAAAAATGTTGCCATTATTATGACTACTATTGATTTCCTTTTTTTCAGACTTGAATGAACCCATGTTTAAGGATGTTTAAAAGTGAAAATTACAAAGAAATTTCAGATTGTCTTTGAAAGAGACCCAATTTATTTAAGTGTTTAACTTGAAGAAAGGAATAAAACGTCAATAGTGTCATGACCTGGTCGATCTGGGCCGCCTGTAAGACATCTTCATGCTGTTTGAAGATCTGTTGAGCTCAATCCTCTCATTCTATACCAAAGCTGTGAATTGTTTAAGGAAAGTCAACTAGTAAATAATAATGCTGAAATAGCTGAAATTGACATGCTCAAAAATTTTGTTTCATACAGTAGGTTTTTATCATAAATCTATACACTAGGTGTTTATTTAGGTCTATGTATGCCTGTGTACATGTGTACACGATTAATTATTTGCCAGGTTAAATCTGTCACCAGATCTACTCTTGTATTCACCTGTACCAAAAAAGCTGCTCTTTAAATGATCCATGAGCCATAAATTACAGTTTCAGTTCACTGCCTGTCTCCAGACACCAGATCAGCTAATTACATGCTGAGGCCTTAAGGTTAATTAAAGGAAGCACATTTCACCCAGGCTTTGATTAACTGTTCCCGAGCCTGCTTTTACTCCTATTTATGACAGTATGCTACTCAAAAAGCTTGTGCAGGCTGATTATGGATGGCCACGGGTATCATCTGTGACGGTTTTTATGATTTCAGTGCTGTCATGGTTTATACAATCTTGTTCTCTGGATTGTGTAAGATTAAGACTGCATGACCTGCATTCTTGTTTCAGGTTCCAAAGCTTATGGTAAAATACCAGCATTTCACTTCAGATTTGGGGTTTGTTTTTGGTACTGTACTGCCCTCTAGTGAACAGTATGGCACAATACAGAGCGTTGCTGTCAAAATCACTAAATTTATCTGGAAGAAATATGCTTTAGCGTCCATCTATCTATCTATCTATCTATCTATCTATCTATCTATCTATCTATCTATCTATCTACAGTATACATCACTATGAGTAGTACAAAAATCCAATAAGAAGTGAATAAAACTGCGAAATACATTGCAAATAGGCCGCGGCAATTCAAAATTAAGATAAAATATTTCTTATCTTATCTTATCTTATCTTATCTTATCTTATCATATAATTTTTATTTAGAAGGAATCTTGTTATTCGTCTTAATTTAATTGGGGCCAGGGGTAGCTCAGTGGTTAAGGCATTGGACTACAGTTTGGAAGATCCCAGGTTCAAACCCCACAACCACCAAGTTGCCACTGTTGGGCCCTTGAGCAAGGCCCTTAACCCTCAACTGCTCAGATGTATAATGCAATAAAAATGTAAGTTACTCTGGATAAGAGCGTCTGCCAAATGCCTAAATGTAATTGAGAAAGATCAGTGCCTATACAGTATATACATTTTGCACACTTCCTTACACCCTTAAATGCACTTTATCTCTGGAAACGTTTAGTTAAAGTACAGAAATGTACATATGTAGAATTTGCAGATACCAATCAAACATAACATTACAATGCAAAACAATATGCCTGATATTTTGTAGGTCCCCTTTGTACCACCTGGGCAGCTCTGGCCCCTCAGGGCATGAATCGACAAAACCTCTGTAGGAGCGCTGTTTTATCGGGCACATTTACTTTTTTGTCTGTCACATCCCATGGGTGCTTGATCGGATTAGGATCTGGTGAGTTTGAAGGCTGGTTTGGCAGCATTGTGCTTTTTGCCTGTTGGGTCTGATGTGCAGCTGGCAGTGGTGTACTGGGTGTTTTGCTGGCTTTCTATTAGGCCCAGCATTGGTTTTAGTATGGGTCTGGAACAAATGGCCAGGCTTTTGGTTTGGGGGAGTCTTGGGGGGGAGTCTTGGGTGCCAATGATCCTGTCATGGCTGTAGTAATTGATAATATAATGTAATATTTTATCATATAATTATCATATAATAATATATGAGTAATATAATTGATAATCAATGTTAATATGTTAATATTATGTGGTGTTAATGTTATGGCTGGTCAGTGTATATACTTATGAATACAGTACTGTAACTTCAACTAAAATGCAACACAGACCAGCATAACGATTCAGGGCAAAAGTTTCACCAGAGTGTTGAGAAATGTTATTTTAGGGTGTCGTCCTGCATGTGTTAAGCACTTGAGCTAGTGGCTGTCTGGTGCTACTTCAGCATGCTGGGAAGTCTAGTGGATTGGTTGAAGATCGGACAATGAACAGGTAGTATGCTATGCCAGCTGTTAAAAGGTGATTGATAGTTTTGGTGCATGTTTTGGTAATGTAATTCAATAAATCATTTGTGCAGTGTGTACATTCTGGTCAGGAGTTTAATGTGGCTTGCATCTGCACTCCATCAAATCAGAAATATGAATTGCGTTTTGAATGGCCTTTAACGTTCTCTCATCATCTCGCATCACATTTGCTCCCTGATTCTTACAGCTTCCTCTGTCATGACATAATCCCAAGGAAGCCTAACTCTCATTTGGTGACACAAGTTTATTGCAAGCTTTAGTGAGTTTGTTTGAGCAGGAAATCCAGCAAACTGTTCTGGATGTACAAGACCATAGTTATGTGCACATTGTTATTATTCGTTGGCTTACAGATTGTTTACATTGCATGGGCAGGTACTGCTCTACAGTACTTCTCATTAGTGCCTCTGGCAGAGAGTTTTAACCAGGTTCCCCTTCCTGTTTGCCAAGTGAAAGAGAACGTGACACATGTGGCCAAATGTGGTCATGGTGGGAGTAACTCAGTGAACTCTGCTAATCTTGTGCTGCTGGATTCAGCCCAATAGACAGAGATGTAATTTATGTTGTTTGCTCACAGGCAAACATTGCCTGCATTTTTGAGGAGATGCAGGTTCTGCGTTGATTTCGTACATCTTGCACTCTTTCGAGTGTTTCATCGCTCAAGTTTGTCAGCAGATCTTGCAATAGGGATATGGATTCTGCAGTTTATAATTTCAGAAAGGGAATGCATTAGATATTTATGACTTCAAAACTTTTCCAAAAGACAACAATTAAATCCACAAATGTTTTGAGAACAGTGAAGGACTACTGAATCAAATTCATATTCAAATCAAGAAGAGAAGAATTTGTTCAAAAATGAGAGCAATTTTCATGACTGTGTTAGACCATGTTAGATGTACATTACATCACATGGACTGTGCTGATTTAAGAATGCTGTATACATGTTAGTGAGGCCACTTCAGAGCTGTGGATGAGAAAGGTCTTCTGCTTTCTCTCAGACAACTCTGCTGCAGCTCCTTCCAGGAATTAATCATACAGTATGTCATTCATACAAACCATTACTTCAAAAACGGCCTTTGCAAATCCTCACGGAGTATATATTTATTCTCATCATGTCTTTATCTCTCATAGAACACACAAAAAAATTGAGATTCGAATGTTTTCTCATTAGAAAATTTTCCTTCTTACGGTCATGTACAGAAGTTAGTACCCCCGCTTTTAATACTGCGCAGTGACTTGTAAAAGTAGAATAAAAATCATCTGAATATAGCACGTCTTAGTATTAGGCACAGTGCCATTTTGTATTTTTATGAAAAATGAAGCAACATATACAAACCGGATTCCAAAAAAGTTGGGACACTAAACAAATTGTGAATAAAAACTGAATGCAACGATGTGGAGATGGCAAATGTCAATATTTTATTCAGAATAGAACATAGATCACGAAACAAAAGATTAAACTGAGAAAATGTATCATTTTAAGGGAAAAATATGGTGAATCAAAATGTCATGGTGTCAACAAATCCCAA
Source organism: Channallabes apus (assembly GCA_030522415.1). Lineage (NCBI taxonomy): Eukaryota > Metazoa > Chordata > Actinopteri > Siluriformes > Clariidae > Channallabes > Channallabes apus. Next base: position 49,827,832 of record CM060104.1, read on the forward strand.
AAAAGTTGGGACAAGGCCATTTTCACTACTGTGTGGCATCTCCCCTTCTTCTTACAACACTCAACAGACGTCTGGGGACCGAGGAGACCAGTTTCTCAAGTTTAGAAATAGGAATGCTCTCCCATTCTTGTCTAATACAGGCCTCTAACTGTTCAAATGTCTTGGGTCTTCTTTGTCGCACCTTCCTCTTTATGATGCGCCAAATGTTCTCTATAGGGGAAATATCTGGACTGCAGACTGGCCATTTCAGTACCCGGATCCTTCTCCTACGCAGCCATGATGTTGTGATTGATGCAGAATGTGGTCCGGCATTATCTTGTTGAAAAATGCAGGGTCTTCCCTGAAAGAGATGACGTCTGGATGGGAGCATATGTTGTTCTAGAACCTGAATATATTTTTCTGCATTGGTGCCTTTCCAGACATGCAAGCTGCCCATGACACACGCACTCATGCAACCCCATACCATCAGAGATGCAGGCGTCTGAACTGAGCGTTGATAACAACTTGGGTTGTCCTTGTCCTCTTTGGTCCGGATGACATGGCGTCCCACATTTTCAACAAGAACTTCGAATCGTGACTCGTCTGACCACAGAACAGTCTTCCATTTTGCCACACTCCATTTTAAATGATCCCTGGCCCAATGAAAACGTCTGTGGTTGTGGATCTTGCTTAGAAATGGCTTCTTCTTTGCACTGTAGAGTTTCAGCTGGCAACGGCGGATGGCACGGTGGATTGTGTTCACTGACAATGGTTTCTGGAAGTATTCCTGAGCCCATTCTGTGATTTCCTTTACAGTAGCATTCCTGTTTGTGGTGCAGTGTCGTTTAAGGGCCTGGAGATCACGGGCATCCAGTATGGTTTTACGCCCTTGACCCTTACGCACAGAGATTGTTCCAGATTCTCTGAATCTTCGGATGATATTATGCACAGTTGATGATGATAACTGCAAAGTCTTTGCAATTTTTCGCTGGGTAACACCTTTCTGATATTGCTCCACTATCTTTCTGCGCAACATTGTGGGAATTGGTGATCCTCTACCCATCTTGGCTTCTGAGAGACACTGCCACTCTGAGAAGCTCTTTTTATACCCAATCATGTTGCCAATTAACCTAATTACTGTTAATTGGTCTTCCAGCTCTTCGTTCTGCTCAAATTTACTTTTTCCAGCCTCTTATTGCTACTTGTCCCAACTTTTTTGGGATTTGTTGACACCGTGAAATTTGGAATCAACATATTTTTCCTTTAAAATGATAAATTTTCTCGGATTAAACTTTTGATCTGTCATCTATGTTCTATTCTGAATAAAATATTGACATTTGCCATCTCCACATCATTGCATTCAGTTTTTATTCACAATTTGTTTAGTGTCCCAACTTTTTTGGAATCCGATTTGTACACACATATTAATTAATATGATTAATTGATCATCAGCAGGTGTGCAGAACTCTATGAAAGCAGAGGTTTTGGCAGTTTGCTGTTCTGGAACATTTAGGTGTGTGTTAACACAATGCCAAGAGGGAAAGACGATAGCAATGGTCTTAAAGAAGCAATTGTTGTTGCACATCAATCTGGGAAGGTTTCTTAAACAATTTGGAGTTGAACATTGTACAGTGAGAGATTATTCACAAGTGGAAATCATTCAAGACAGTTGCCAATCTTCCCAGGAGTGGACTTTCACCCTACGGATAGACTGCACAATGGTCAGAGACAAACAAACAAAACCAATAACTCAGACCCTACTGGCCTCACGGAACATGTTAAATGTCAAAGAGACCGAAGTAGACTTGTTTGGCCTTAATGACCAGTGCCATGATTGGCAAAAACCAAACAGCATTTCAGCAGAAACACCTCATACCCACTGTCGAGCACAACGGTGAAGGTATGATGATTGCAACTTGCAGTCATTGAGCTAACCATGAACTCCCCTGTATAGCAGAGTATTGTTGAGGCAATCTGACTGCCTGATAAAGCCAAAATTGGACCATGAAAAAGGACAATGAACAAGCAAATGACCAAAAAAATAATAAATCATCAATGACCTGAAGCAATTTTGTAAAGAAGGATAGACCAGAATTCCTCCAAAATGATGCGAGGGACTGATCATAAAGTCATATAGGAAGGGATTAATTTAGGTTATTTGTTATTTGTTGTACAGTAAAGGTAAAAAAAAAAAAAAGCATGTTGAAAACAGTTATATATTGTTCATCTGATGTATTTGTATTGGCCTAGTATGAGACCCACTACAATTAGATGATTTTTATTATGTTAAAAAAAAAATAACCCACATAATCAGTGAAAGAGGGGTACATAGTAACATGCCTGTATATGGAATTTGTATCAGTATATCTTTCATACCTTTCTGTCAGATGAGAAAAAGATTTAAGACTTAAAACTAAATGGTTTAATAAAAAAAAAAAAAATGGAAAAAAGCCAGTAATAAATTCCACTGCTGCAGGCCATGTATTTAGTCCACGTAACCATTACCCCTCTCTTCCCTCTTGACCTCCGTAGCAAGCCCCGGGATGTAAACAACCATTGGTCATTTAGTCTTCTGTTGATAAATAATCCAATTACACGGTCAAAAGCTTTCCCTGGAGCCATCTCCACATTTTAGTGATGGTTTACTGTCCACTACTGAATAAATATATCATCCAGTGATGAAGCTTCCACTCAGGCAACGTTATTAATAATCAACCCCATGCCTGAATTGCTGTGCTTTACTATTAACCATAGCATTACCATAGAGGGATGAAAAGGACATGGACGTTCACATGCGTTGTTTAGATGTCTGGCTTTAGTACAGTATGTGTGTGAAACGATCCAAATATAGAATCGATCAAATTGTTTAAAAATTCTCCTCAGACATGTGTGTGTGTGTGTGTGTGTGTGTGTGTGTGTGTGTGTGTGTGTATGCGTATGTGTGTGTGTGTGTGTGTGTGTGTGTGTGCGTATGTGTGTGTGTGTGTGTGTGTGTGTATGTGTGTGTGTGTGTGTGTGTGTACTGTACTTTGTTCAAGATGCCCAATAACAGCAATATACTGACGGTTGGTTCTATTTTCTGTTAAGCAAGATGAGATTTAAGATAATACTGACCCAATGGTTATCATGTTTCTGGGAAAACAAACAAACAAAAAAAACATCACAAATATGAGCTGCTCAGATCTGGGGAATAACCTCCTAAATGTAGTGTTACAGTTTTAGAAAGAAAAGCAATATATTATTCATTCATTTTCTATACCGCTTAATCCTGTGTTCAGGGTCGCGGGGGACCTGGAGCCTATCCCAGGAGACTTCGGGCACTAGGCGGGGTACACCCTGGACAGGGTGCCCATCCATCGCAGGGCACACACACACATACACCCAATCACACACTACGGGCAATTTAGGAACGTCAATTAGCCTAACCTGCATATCTTTGGACTGTTGGAGGAAACCGGAGTACCCCGAGGAAACCCACCAAGCACGGGGAGAACATGCAAACTCCATGCACACAGAGATGGGAATCGAGCCTGGCCGGGGAATCGAACCCAGACCCTGGAGGTGCAAGGCGACGGTGCTAACCACTACACCACCGCACTACCCGCAATATATTATATATTTTTTAAATATATATATATATATATATATATATATATATATATATATATATATATATATATATATATATATATATATATATATATATATATATATATATATATATAAGCTAATATTTTGCTTGTGCCATTGCAGAAAAGCTGAAAAACTATTTCTCTGAATTGTACTGTCATGTACATATAAATAAATATGTGACTAAGTGGATAATAAATTGGCAATACATCCAGAGAGAAATCAGTCTTGGCTCTGTTTACACGCTAACACTGAGGGCACCTGTCATTGCGATGTGAAAGACACAGAGAGCTGATTGCACTCAGAGAGCATATTTTTGCCCGGAGGGACAGAAAGACTTCCTGCTAATGAGATTGTGCGGAGGTGAAAGCAGTGTCATCGCTGGGTAATTCCACCTGAATGACTCGGTTTGTCACCCTGTAAAACTGCCTGCCAAACCGGCCGCCACAGTCTTCCTGTCAACTCTTTTATTACGGCGCTCGGCTGAGGAGCGAAATTAAAGGAAAACCTGCAACCTTCTCATCTTTTCTCAGAAACGCCTGTGGTGGCGTCTTCGGTAAAGCAATAAGGTGAAAATGTCCATGGCTTCTGCTGTGCGTTGTTGACCGACGCTGGACAGGATGTTCAGAAGCCTGTTTGTTTTTCCTGGTCTTCATGGATGTGCACGGCCACTTTCTCTGTGTCGGGGGCTTGCTGAGTGGCTCTCCAGCACTCTCCAGAATGTAAACAGACCCTGGAGTCATGCAAGTGTCCTGAGCGTCCATGTGCTGCTTTGCCTCTTTAGAAGAAAAAGCAATGAGCAATGGTCATTTCCCTACAGCAAATCGGATCCAAGCAGAACCAATATACAGATGACTCAAAAGCTTAGTGCTGTCATGTTTACAAATAGGTACATTGGTACATTTTGTGCTTAGCAACTGCAAGTAAAAAAAAAAAAGAGAGAGAAAACAATCAGTGTATCAGTGAATCAATGTCAAAAGGCTTCATCTGATTGTTTAGCTCCATGCTGTTCCGCCTTCTGAGAAAACAGAAATGTTTTTTTATGCTTGCCACAAAAATGCTTTATATAATCAAAAACATTCTGTACAACTTTGAAAAGACTTGTGATTTTGCATCCCTTTGTATTATGTATTGTGTTTACAGTTAATGTCTAATTTGATCATCCATTCCACTTTATTCCATCCTGAACACATTGAGTGCGGAATGGGAATATACCCTAAATGGGAAACCAGTCCATTACTCACACTTAATGATAATTTAGAGAAGCCAGTCCACCTTCCAAAGAATTTTTAAAGTAGGAGGAAACCTGCTACTTCTGTCATTGTATTTTTACTCTCAAATGTTTCAGATATTTTCAGCAAGGTTATCATTTATCCACCTAGTTACAGTAGCTGTGGGAGGCGGCGACCAGTTTTAGACTTCTTAATGATTTTTAATAAAGCTTTTGAAACACGAGCCATGCTGTGCTAACTCCTAATGTGTAGATTTTTAGTTATTAGTAAGTAATAGTTTTACATAGTTTTGATACTTTCACTTTTTTTTTATTGTCCACGACATCTTACTGTTTGACCGAATCAAACAGTTTATATGTTCAACCAGCAGCCTGTTTAGATTTCCAGGATACCACCTGTCTGAATTACCAAACATACTCAGACCCATTTACAGCTGGCCATAAACACAGTGTAAAGGCTCCTCCTCATGCAAAGTCTTGTGTTTATCAAACTTGTAAAACCACGATAGGTGCTGAGGCACTGTTGCATAGTACTGTGAATGAGGTGCAACCCAGACAACACTCACTAGTGTGCTAATGATTTATAGTATTCATAGGAAGTTTCATCTCTCAAACATAATATTAAAATATGCACAAAAAGCAAATGCCACATTAATCCAAGAAACTGGGTATGTCCTTGAATTCTTCTTCTTTGACTTTCGGCTGTTCCCATTCAGGGGACACCGCAGTGAATCATCTGCCTCCATCTAACCCTATCCTCTGCATCCTCTTCTCTCACACTAACTTCATGTCCTCTCTCACTGCATCCATAAATCTCCTCTTTGGTCTTCCTCTAGACCTCCTGACTGGCAGTTCCAACCTCAGCATCCTTCTACCGATATATTCACCATCTCTCCTCTGAACATGTCCAAACCACCTCAATCTGGCCTCTCTGACTTTATCTCCAAAACATTTAACATGGGTTGTCCCTCTGATGAACTCATTATTGATCCTATCCATCCTTATGTCCTTGAATTCTACACTTTGATAATTGGAGTGCATTTAAACATTTTTAATGATTTTTTATTTTTTTTTAAAGAAAGTCATCTCCACACATGCACACACTTTCCCAAGATGTGATATAACGTAATCCTTAAACCTGTGAGTAAGCACTGAGCACAGTCTACCAAACAGCACTCTGATGGGTTTACTCAACTGCACACGCCTGTGTGTGCATATGTCAAATTGTATTTGGATACCGCTAAAAGCCTTATGGAAATGATATTTACACTGATTTGAGATTGTAATGAAATGAAATCTACATTTATATACAAGGAGTGCTCAAGTCAGACTGGCATTTGTGATAAAATCCTTTGTGAATTAAGTTGTAAAAACAACTGACATTTACAGAAGACTTCCAGCACAGAGTGATACAAAGTTTTAAAGAAGGCTGCATGTCCATGAATGTTCATAATAGGAGTCCATTGCAGTCATTCCTATAAACATTCAGCGAGTGGAACGCCTGATCCTTGAAAATTGTTCTGTCTGTAGGAATTGTAAACCACTTATTCATGTACACCACTTGCATATTACAGGAACCCAGCTGCAAGTTATTGTCACCTCGCCCAAATAGTCTTGATTTGGTCCAAGTTGATTCAATCACAAGTGAGCGCTAGATAAGTGCATTAGTGTAGCCGGCGATTATACTGTATATAAAATATAGATAAAGGTAGTTTTTATTCCTATTACTGTGTTTTGTTATTCTGCAATGGCGGCGCGGTGGTGTAGTGGTTAGCACTGTCGCCTTGCACCTCCAGGGTCTGGGTTCGATTCCCCGGCCAGGCTCGATTCCCGTCTCTGTGTGCATGGAGTTTGCATGTTCTCCCCGTGCTTGGTGGGTTTCCTCCGGTTTCCTCCCACAGTCCAAAGATATGCAGGTTAGGCTAATTGGCGTTCCTAAATTGCCCGTAGTGTGTGATTGGGTGTGTGAGTGTGTGTATGTGTGTGGGCCCTGCGATGGATTGGCACCCTGTCCAGGGTGTACCCCGCCTAGTGCCCGAAGGCTCCTGGGATAGGCTCCAGGTCCCCCGCGACCCTGAACACAGGATTAAGCGGTATAGAAAATGAATGAATGAATGAATGTTATTCTGCACCATCAAAAGTCCCAGTTTGACTTGAACACCCCTCATAGGACCAACAGGTCATGTTCCAATAAAATAATGTTTTGAAGACTCAATTGCAACTTTAATTTATGCTTTTTTTTTTTGACAAACATTCATTAAAGCAGCATTGTTCAGTACAGTCAGTTGCTTTCCATACATTTTGGAGCGTGAGTGTGACATTTACTGGACAATGATGCGTAAACTTTGATCAAGTGACTTTGGCTTCTGTGCAGATTTATGTAGTTGTATTCTGTCTGTTCTGCTTTGTGTATCCGTTACACATCTTGACCCCAGAGAACGAGAGCATGGGAAATTTCTTAAGCCTCTCAAAGACAGGCAAAGACATTGTAAATGTACTGTTATTTTAGTTTATATTACTAGTATGGGTTTAAATCAAATGAGAGGATGTTGACCCACTGTAGAATTTACAAAGTTTAGGAAAGCAGACATCTTCTTTCCCAAAGACAGTGATGAACTCTGCAAACATGCATTAAATTGCTTTGTTCTTTTCCCTCTTTTCTAAAAGTTTAGTATAAAAAAGACTTTATTATGATAAATGTATACTGCTCAGAAACTATATTATGTGCAGTATATAATCAATGGTGAGCAGTTAAATACAGAAAATACATCTGATAAACAATGGCAGCACAGTGGCATATTGGTTAGCACTGTGGCCTTGCACCTCCAGGGTTGGGGTTTGATTTCAGCCTTGAGCTACAGTAGTGCGCATGGAGTTTGCATGTTCTCCCTGTGCTTGATGGGTTTTCTCTGGGTATTCTGGTTTTCTTACACAATCCAAAGACATGCAGATTAGGTTAATTGGCGTTCCCAAATTGTCCATAGTGTGTGTGTCTCGCGATGGATTGGCACCCTATCCAAGGTGTATCCCACCTCGTGCCATAAGGTTCCTGAGATAGACTTCAGGTCCCCACAACCCTGTAACAGGATAAGATATAATGAAGGAATCAATCTTTAACAACTTTGTCTCCTAAGTACAGTACTTGGTTCTAAGTTGTTCTGTTTTTGGCTATCGTGAGCTACAAAGCTAACTACAGTAGCTTCTAACACAAAAGTTGAATCCAAATTTCTGCCTAATTCCTAAATCAAGGGCACTACTCAGTATCTGGAACAAGGGAATGTACTGTACACCCTACATAGTGCACTAGCTTTCCATTTTACACTAATTGGGTTTCAACCTCGAAAACCCATAAAGCGGGATGTGGAAATATAAAGTTCTGTTAGTGGCAGTGGGATATGTGGTGAAGGAGCAAAAAAGCTGGTTAAATAATAATAATAATTAAAAAACAAACTCATGATCTGCTGATAAAAAAAATGCAATTTCTAGAACTGTTAAAAGCAATATCACAATTGTGCATGTGCTGTTGTGCTGGATAACAGCATGGCTTTGATGCCTTCAATATTTGCACTGTTTTTAAGTGCCTACGGCCATGTCACAGATGTTCTGACATCCAGCGCAACAGCACTCTCTCTCATGTGATGCTGCTTAATTATACCATGTCATAAAAGGTGGTCTGTTTGATTCAGATCTGCTGCCTGACGCCAAGGAAAAAACCCTTATCACTGTCACTATCTGAGATGAGTTATAGTGACAGTATATATGTCTCATATAGATGAGATATAGCGCATCATCGTCAAACATCAAGATGAGAAAATAATAATGTATATTATAATAATTACTTTTTGGGCAAAACTGGCTGGTGTGATTATTTCAGAAATTCCAAAGATTTTAAGGCGCAAATGTCCCTAGAGTTTACATAGAATGATGAGGCAAACAAAATAAATATCCAATGAGAGGCAATGCTGCTGGTGGGAATGAGGTCAGAGGAGAATGGACTGACTGGTTTGAACTGACAGAAAGGCCACGGGTCCTTAAATAACCTCTCTTTTTACCCATGTTGAGAAGAATAGTATCTACGAACACACATTCTGATGGTGGACGGGTAACAACAGAAGAAGAACCTAGTTTTTTATTTATTTATTTATTTAATTTTTATGTTGTTTTCATTAAAGTACAATAAATGCAAATATAAGCCCAAAAGATTTACATGGATTTGTTTGGCAGATACTATTACTCATTGCCAGGCTATAAAAAAGTATGCAGCTACTGTAAGACAAAAATACAAGTTTAAACTATATCTACTGTATTCCAAAGCTGAAATGATAAGTGTGCATATGTGTGTTGTTCTTTGATAAGTCTGTGATAATGATCTTGGTAATGACTCATTATATTACCTTCATACACCACCATAGGTTTAGCTTTAATGCAAAATAAAATCATAAAGAGTGCGAATGCCCTGCATGGTGAAGGTCAGGCTGGTTAAATGTGGTTATGATGATGCTTGTAATGCTTTCTCAATGTCAAGATCAGGTTAACTCACCCTGGACAGAAAAACACCTTTGAACAAGTTAAAAGGTTTCTAATGACAAATACATACAGTCACATTAGCTAATCGCTTTTCCATTTTGTCCATTACTGCAGAGCCTCATGTCTACACAAATTGAGTTTTCTCATTTTCATTTACAGAATCAGCAACAAACATGCAAGGTGGTAATGCACTATCAAGCAAATTACCTAAAATGGTTATGTCTTAATCTTTTATTTATGAATGTCTTTTGCTCTGGCTGTTCTGATGCTGAAATGGGTGGCCTGCGTTGACATTAATGCAATCATATTAATGTGACCCTGACCGGAGTGCAGTCTAGACTTACAGAGACTTCACATCCACTGACCAAGTCCTGTTACCTGCTTTAATCTTATCATAAAGATGGAAACAATGACATGAAATGCGTTTGAATACACTTTATTCAAATAGGCATGCTTATGTGTGTGTGTATAATAATGTTTTAAATGAAACTAAATATATAGTATAGTATATATAGTATGCAGACCACCACAAAATAATTTTAATAAGTTTCTTATGTTTTCTTACAAGTGCATGTATTGGTGAGATGAACAATTTTGTTTTATTTTTTGTGAACTCCTGACAATATTTCTCCTAAATTTTAATTATAATAATGATTGTTATTTAAAGTGTATATTTAAAGGAAATAACAACTTCACAACACACTAAAATAACCCAAGATCATGCAGTATTTGTAGAGCTTTAATAACTTAAATAAAACAAAATGCAAATAATTTGTAAACAATATGTGTTAGTTCTTAGGCTAAGTAACATAATTTTTTTTGTATTTATATGGAATAACCACAATTTGCAATTACATCTTTCATGTATTTTGGCAGGCTCTCCACCAGTTTTTCACATTGCTGTTGTCTAAGTTTATACCATTCTCAATGCAAAAAAAAAAATGCAAACAGGTTTGTGACCATCCATCTACCTCTTGATGACATTCCAGAGCTACTGTATATGTGTGTGTGTATTGCAACTTTTTGCAGCTGCCTATCTGTACTGTGGCTTAAGAAGCGAACTTTCTATGAACAAGAGTCTAAGAATGTTAAGCAGCTGGATAAGACCTTGTTAAGATTACATTACACACTATGCACTTTGACACTACTTCTCAGATGACGTGAACTTCACTCAGGATAAAGTGCAGGCTGTATTCTCTGTGCTGCTATCTATGATTCAGATGATCGGTACTCATAACATCTGATGGTCCTATAAAAATCGAAAACGCCTTCAGAAATGTGATTAAGATGAAACATGTGATAAGAGGTTTGTTCTTTTTTTCCTCATTTTCATAGAACGAGCTCCCATTGTAGGTTGACCTCTTTGCTTATCGTGAGTGGTTGGGGAGGGCCGTTAGGAGAGTAGCCAGCAAGTAAGCAAGACACATTCCCAGTTGTGGACGGCGTGCCGGAAGACTGTGGCTTAGAGGAAGCTCTGAAGCCCTTACTTTTTTTTTTCCTAGACTATAAGTCTATTCATCAAGGCAACTTTTACTCATCTTCTCTAATCAAGTGCATATATCGAACGGGGAGTTTTCTCCAGAGGCTCAGTGCTGAAGGGGCTCAGGGATGTAGGAAGAATTTGTGGTGCACTGTACGCCTTGGAAGAAGGTGAGCAGTGAGCCATGGATACACGGATCTTCCCAAAGCCAGTCATGGGGCTGATGAACACTTGGGCCATACAACTCCTCGCTTTCTTTCTCCTACTTCCATACACACAGGTAAGTGTCAGCACCCTAGAACGCTTAAAGTTGTTGCATTTTTTCTTCTAAAGAATGAAGATTCTTACAACATGTTTCCTTAAAGCATTTTTTAAAATTATAAACAAAAAAGAGGCTCATTTTCACTTTTCTTTAAAAACCAATATGAAAATGTAAAAAAATGTTTGCTTTGTAGGTTTGATTTATACAGTTCCTTTATTCCTTAGAGAATAAAAAAAATAAGTAGACATTAGTAGGAAGCAAAAAGTGGAGAGAAAAAAAATTGTAATAGTAAACTGATTCTATCCAGACACGACTTTAGACATGACGTTTTGTAGATAAATCGCAGGTCTTCCCTGTGCAGTTGACTTATTTAAAACTTTCCACTGATGCAGTGTGGAAATTTGGGGTAAATATTTGGTAAAGATCTACAGTGTGAGCAAATGGTTGCTAGGCTGTGAGAAGACAGCAAACATTAGATGCAACTACCCAACCCATAGATGCGTATATTTCAGAGGAATACCATAGATGAGGTGTGTTTATGATCTAAATGATAAAAGTTTTATTTTTATTAATGTTACATATGGAAAAACAACTGACCTCTCAAAATTTTCATAGCTTTAAAAAAAAAATACACACACACCCACCCATATACTGTATATATATATATATATATATATATATATATATATATATATATACACATTTCAGGTTTAGTTTGACGAACAAGTTTTATTCTAAGAAAAGTTCATGTATATATACAAAATGAGCCTTCAATAGACAGATTCTTTAAGTTTAATCCTGTTACTTGTGGTATAAACTATTCTCTCAAGTGACATTCCCTCCTCTGTCATTTTGTTGACGCGATAAAGAGCAACAGTCCAAATCCTCCTTTACTGTAGGTGTCAATTGAGTTAAGGTCAGGTAACTGTGAGGGCAATAGGAAATTATTTATTTTATTTTCATACATAGAAATGTGTTCAGTATGAGGAGCCCACTTTCATAGGATAAAAATGTTTCATCATAGGATAAAGGTAAATGATTGAATGACTTGACTGTATGGGTCTGCAGTGACTTTTCTCTCCAAGTGAGGCAAACCATGACTGCAAAATGAACATTTATAACAGTGCCATGTTTTAAGGTCCCCTTTTATCCCTTTATCACTTTAATTTAATAGTTTTGTGAAATAAATGCATTCATTCTGATCATGTGTATATTATATTATATTATATTATATTATATTATATTATATTATATTATATTATATTATATTATATTATATTATATTACAAAAATATATATATATATATAATAATAAAAAAAAAAACAATTCAACCCCAGTATAGTGACGAAACTCTTGTGAATTGTACAAATGTTTTAAGGAAAGCTGTGTTTCAGATGTGCATCAGGCAGTGTGATAATGGCTCTGTCATATTGAACTCTCTACATCGATGGGATCCAAGCACTAGTCAAATGCTAGGTAAAGAGCATTAGTGTAACAGGGGAATATATAGCGAAATAAAGGTAGTTTGTACTCACATACTGTAACTATGTTCTGTTTTTTTGCACAATCAAAAGTCCTGGTTCACCTTGAACACTCCTTATATATACTATATGATGCATGTGTCGATGTGGTGTGTAGAACTTGTGAAGTGGCTAAATCCTATTTTTGTTTTACTATATTCTTGAAGGTCACTGGCACCATCTTTGAAGATTTGATGTATAAACATGCTGAATATAAAGAAAACTGCACCAGAACTCTGGCAGCCACCTTACCCAATGTAACTGGTGTGTATAAGAAATATCACAACAGAGCCAATATACACACTATACTGTATATACCAGACACGTTGTTAGATACTGTATACCCAGCCCACTGGTGTACAGCTCATTTTGTTTCAGTGTGTCTTATTCACATTCTCCTCCTTCATCCGTACCCACTGTTATCTGGATTTATTTTGTTTGGCGAATTGTTCTCAACACCAAAGTGACTGGCGTTTAAATACAGCAGAGACACTTAAGTTGATACACTCACACTTACAGTATGCCACACACTTCCAAGACACAAGTGCAGTATATCACTCTCAGAGGTGCTAAGAATGATTAATACTTGTTTTGTTGTCTTGTGGTGGTCTCGATTCTTTGGTGAACAGGTTTATGAGAATGTCAAGAAGAGTAGCTCTGGTAGTATCAATTGGTGAAAAAAAGTAAACCAGGGCATGACATAGTGATGATGATAATAATAATGATGTAATGCTGTTTTCATTTCAGTCATGTGAAAACATTTTCTCAAGTCAAGAAAACTAAATTGTTAACTGTGTGTATGCTGCATATTATTTATAATGATTAAAGGAAAAACTATTTACTTATAGTTTATACAGTAGAAGTCAAAAGGATATTTGCATGCTATTTTGATTCCAAAATTGATTAACAAGTAAGGCTGAAAACGTTTGCACAACTATATTTAATTAAATTAAGCCCTTAATACAGAATCAGATACTGCTTATCTTTATTTATTGTATACTGTACGTTTCAATATTACGTTTCTATAATATAACTTCATGATGCAGTGGGTAGTGTTAGTCTCTTGTTCATTCCTCAGCTCAGGTTATTCATTCTGTTTTATAGCGCTGTGTCTTAGTGTGTTCCCTCAGGGTTCTTCCCTGAAAATCTGCTTTTAGGTGGACTGGTGATTCAAAATCGTCTGTGGTTTGCCTTGTAATTTGGTCCATGTGTTCCATATCAATATGATTCAATCCATCTGTGGCTTGTCTGTTAACTATTTTATCAATGAAAAAAAAAACATTTATCCATATTCTGCCTGAAATTTCAGTTACTTTATATTAGGTTCTTGTTTATAGAATTGTTGCTTAAATATCAGGAATATCAGATTTACAGTTATCATGTTACAATATCAGCATGGTTGTGATTAAATTTGACACCCAGCCTATAGCCTCATACGTAGTACAGCTGAATCACAGTCGTACTTAAAATCAGTATTAAAGGATACTAACTATACATATTTAGCCACTGTATATTGTTCACTGTAGACCTTGTATATGTACAGAGCAGTCTTTTGGAAATTTGCACATCTACTGTATATGTATTGCAAATCATATGGCAATTAAAGAAGCGCATTGATTTTCTGTGTTCTTCATTTGTAAAAAAAATAAAAATAAATTACAAAAAAATAAACATCAACAACAAAAAAACACCTTATTGTAAATATCTATAGCACTTGTTTACTGATCCTCTTTTATTTTGTAAAGGAATATACTGCAATGGGACGGTAGATGTTTTTGCCTGTTGGCCACATTCATATCCTGGGAATATATCAGTGCCCTGCCCTCCATATTTACCATGGATTGAGGAAGGTACACTATCCTGTCTGATATAATAATAATAATAATAATAATAATAATAATAATAATAATAATAATAATAATAGCAAGCTCAAAGATTGTGGATAATTTCTGCTACAGTGTCTTCATGTTTAGTTGTCTTACTCAATACCTGGGGACATTGTGCGATGCTACTGTTTGTGGAATCATGAACATTCTCTTTAAAAACCTCTATAAATCAACACTAGTAATAAGACAAAGCAATAAATTGAATCCAACGGCAACAGATACTGTGAACAAGAACCACAAGTTGCTTCCTCAGCCTGTGAGTTATTTTTGATTCATGCTTTACATGGAATCTTTCTATTTTATTCAGGTTTTTCAAGAAATGTTTATAAAATATGTACTGCCAATGGAACCTGGAAAACAGAAGAGAATTCCAACATTATCTGGCAGGATAAGTCTGAATGTAAAGATTCAGGCTTTTTCGAATATAAGGTAAATTTCCTTCAGCCCAGGTTAAGCATTCTTCCCTACATCCAATAACAATATGGTTTTCATTTATGCTTTGTATAACACAGGAAGATGAGTTATTTCAAAATTTGATCTTGAGGATCGTCTCATTAGTTGGCTACACGTTGTCCTTGTTCAGCTTGATTCTAGCCGTGCTTATTATGGGCCTGTTGAGGTAAGTGGAGTTTGGCAATACACAGTTTTTGGTTCTTTACTGTTTATTCTAGTGTTATAAGTCTAAGTTATGCATAAGCACACCAGTAAAGACATGTGCACTACATATCTGAAATATTAATATGTATTCCAGGTGTTCACTAAGTTTTAGAGTGTGGTTGTTGGGATTTTTACATTCTGTCACTTGAGAATTTGTAGGTCTAATGTTGGGTATGGAACCCTGGAGCAAAGTTTATTCCAGTTCATTTCAAAAGTATTCAGTGGGCTTTAAGTCAATACTGCACTCTATCCTTAGCAACTCTTAGCTTTATTGATTGTGCTTTGTGCCCAGAAGCATTATCATTCTGAAACATGTATTGTCCCTTTAGTTCTGTTATGGGCAAGTCTTTAATTGACATTTGAGTGCTTTAAACTTTTTTGGTGCCAGTGTAGGGATAACCCTTATATTTGTTATTCCATAATAAAGTGTATCCTTGATAAGTGTATCCATTTGATCTACTCTTTTATGCCATATAAATTGTCACATTTGACTTTTTTAACAAGCATCTTTTACTGCCATGACTTTGCTCTCCTTGCCAAATGATCAAGCATTGTTGTTTTTGTATTGTCATATCATTTATACATATGGAGTCTGCTACTGGCTCCAGTAATTTGATTGTCTTATTATATTGATTAGTGTCAAAGTTTGCTAATTATATCGATTGTAAACAAACCATGTAATGGATAAATCTCTACTTCTAATTTTCAGGAAGCTTCACTGTACTAGGAACTACATCCACATGAACCTCTTTGTGTCCTTCATGCTTAGAGCTATGGCGGTCATTAGCAAAGAAATCATAATGTACATCACATACTCCACCAAGCCCGATGATGAAGCTGGATGGAACAGCTATCTGGATTCTACGGTAATCTTTTAACTGAAAACTTTTCCAATTTAATTGGATTTTTAAATCAAATTTACAGCTGTCTAGAAATATATACTGTAGTTCTGTGAATTAGTTTAAGTCCAGAGATTGCAGTGCGCATAGAACAATGGCACATAAATTCCGAACATTAATTAATTTCATACTATTAATTATATTAATAAAACGTCAACCTTGCAGAAAGGCCTCCTCTGCAAAGCCTCCAAAGTGTCCATGCAGTATTTTGTGACCTGTAATTACTTCTGGCTCCTGGTGGAAGCGATTTTCCTTCATACTCTCCTCTTTACTGCTATGTTGACCAAGCGGAGGCTGCTGAAGAGATACATGCTGGTAGGATGGGGTAGGCCATACTTTAATCCATAAATGATCATATAGCTTTCTTAGAAAATTGGTTTTCATGAATTGAAGTAGCAGATAGTTGTCATTTAATAGGGGAACAAAGCTAGAGAGGAAAACTGCTATTGAATGAATGCACCTAATCTCTTAAGTGGAACTGCTCCTAAGTGAAAAATGTAAACTAAAGTCTAAACTATAAATGTATGAATGTAAAAAAAATAATTAAAAAAAAAGGAAAAGGAAATCTGATGATACAGACTGCATGAATGTTAACAGCTACTAGAAACAATATAATTTGCCTTGATAAATCCAGAGGTATTTAATTATATGGGTGGGTGTTGGGTCTTTCATTTCTGAGCAAATTAATGTTTGTTAGGAATTTAGAATAACATGTAGCTTGAAGCTGTCTACTGCTTACTGCTTAAACAAATCTCATCAGATATAGAGTATGATCAAGAAATGTAATGAG
The DNA here is from genome assembly GCA_030522415.1 of Channallabes apus. NCBI lineage: Eukaryota > Metazoa > Chordata > Actinopteri > Siluriformes > Clariidae > Channallabes > Channallabes apus. Next base: position 49,844,694 of record CM060104.1, read on the forward strand.
TGGAACACTGATATTTTTAAGAAGCAAAAGATAACAGAAAATCTAAAATAAATTACAGATACATTACCTGAGCACAGTACATGAGGTTCTAGTTGGTTACACCATACTTTGCTACATTATTTAAATAATTGCAATTAGATATTAATTTAAGATTCTAATGTTTTATCTAGGGACTCCATTCCTGTTTGTGATACCTTGGACAGTGGCTAAAGCTCTGCATGAAAATAAAGGGTAAGACATGATAAATGAACTTTAAATGTCATGAAATAGTGTATTAAATTAATAATAAGCATATGACATATATATATATATATATATATATATATATATATATATATATATATATATATATATATATATATATATATATATATATATATATATATATAAAAAAATACTGGCTGCTTGTGCTTTATTTCCCCCAAAGTTGCTGGGTCATCACTAACAAATGGATCTGGTGGATTATTAAAGCTCCAATTACACTGTCAGTTTTTGTAAGTATTACTCCATATGTGTAATAGGGTCAGCTACAGATCAAGTGGAGTTATTTTAACCGTTTCTTTACTCTAACACACCTTTTTAACCTAGCCATTATTGTAAGTAGTGAGTTGGATTGGGTATTAAATAAAATGTCCCAAACCCTGCTGGATGCCACCCCTTTAGGGCTGAACATGATGTCTCCTGGTTCTGATGCCCTATTAGTGGTTTTTAAATAGCTATCTAGCTATTGTGTAACTTTGACACAGGACATTGTGTATTTAGTGCAAAAATCTTTATACGAACGACCATTGAAATGGAATATTTTCTCTCAACATTTTGAGAGTTATTCACAAATAATGATGCAATCGATTGAACTAAAAAAAATTCTATTCAGGAAATCATGGCAGCCCAAACCTTCATAGTCGTATGACTGGTCTCTGAATTCGATAAAATAAAGAGAATATTTATGAATAAATATAAGGTATGTCATTTAATTCTGAATTCCCTTCTGCTATGTTTTTATCACATGTTGCAGAAGTCACCAGGAACACAAAAGATCCACATGAAGTCAAATCACATTTTATTTAGTAGAAAAGTATGCAAGCATGCTTATTGCCCAAGTTCTTAACTAAGAGTCGAATGTCAGTTCCATTACACTTTTCTGTGACAGAGGTTGGGTTTTTAGTCCAATTACAGAACTAAACTACAGTGTTGCTGAATCCTTGAATCAAATTAATCTAAAGGTTTTCATTTTTTTTTTCTTCAGCCCTGATAGTATGATGCAATGTAAATTGCAGGATATTTAATGTTTCATTAATTAATTATTGTAAACTGATTAGCTTTTGTTAACATGGTGAGTACAGTAGATATTTATTCATCATTCTTTGAAACAGTCTCTAGTGCCAGTGCTAAGTCACATTAAGAGATAAAGCCTGAAAAAAGCCTGAAAAGTCTTCAAGATGAAAAACATTTTGGTCTTTAAGATAGAACATTAAGATACTGTAGGAGAGAGGCTGGTGAAGTAACAGCTGTTAAAATGTCATTAATAATATAAAATAAGTGCAGCTATAAACTAATAAAATATATGTCATTGTTTAATGAATAAAAAGTTATTATGTACAAGTTAATGTGATATAAGAAGAATAAAACACTTCCACTTGTGAATTATCAACTGTATTGTGTTGTATTTACAGCAACCATACTTCATGCCTCAGTGTATATCAAACCCTATACAACTACTGACGCTTGTTTCATGCATCAGACATTCATTTGTATTTTGAAGTAGTGATAAATGGCTCTGATTGGATATCATTCATGAAATCACTACATTAGCAGAATAAGAAGATTAAAGGTCATAATTCTGATGCATAATTTACAGTTCTCTTTGGGTTTTTATTTTCAGGTCATTTTCTGTATATTTCTCAGGATCATAAAACTGCTAATGTCAAAATTACAAGCTGATCAATTAAGGTGTACAGACTACAGATACAGGTTGGTATACATTTGTATAATTTGCAGTCCATGATCTTATCATACTGTATGAACTTATGAGTACTCTTTCCTTTTTTATTGCAGTTTAGCCAGAGCAACTATGGTGTTGATTCCATTGCTTGGGATCCATGAAATTCTTTTTATGATCCTCATAGATGAATCTATTGAGGGACAGCATCTCTATGTGCGAAATTTCATCAATTTAACTCTAAGTTCATTTCAGGTAATAACCATATAGTCTTTGTCAGCATGGCAAAAATTAGTATAATTATTGGGCTAATAATTGGATTTATTATTTTAATCATTAGGGATTCTTGGTGGCTATTCTGTACTGTTTTGCGAATGGAGAGGTAAGTCAGTGGAGCACATCTTTAAAACACATGCAACTTAAATATGTTTTATGTAATTAATTGTTTACACAAAAACATCTGTATTTTTACATAAATTAACATAAATCTGTGTGCATGGAATTTGCATGTTCTCCCCGTGGCTTTCCTTCAGATATTCCAGTTATCACAGTATAAAACATGCAGATTAGGCTAATTGAGGTTCCCTAATTACCCAGTAGTGTGTGGTGTGTTTATATTTGTATGCCCTGTGATAGATTAGCACCCCATCCAGGGTGTACTCGTGCCCTAAGTCTCCTGGGATATTTTCCAGGTCCCACACGACACTACACAGGATAAAGGGGTATAGACGATGAGTGAGTGAGTCAATGAGTAATTAAGTTGACCTGTATTTCGATACTTCCTGGAGACATCATTGTTACAGAATGTAATTTTCTGTCACATGAGCGACCCCTATCAGCACAAGGGAAAAGTACACGTTTGCTAGGTCTAAAACAGCCCATAATAAATGATCTGTCTTATTGTTCAGGCTGCTTCTCGTTCTTCTCTGAGTTGACTAATTTATTTACAAAAAAATTATAAAATAGTGGATCTGGCAACCATGCCAAACATTATAGAGATTTAAGGATTTGTAGTTCATTGATAAGAAATGTAGGATGCCAAATGTCTACACACAGCAAGTGTTTTGTGAATACAGTACTAGTCATCGTCCAAAGTGATGGCTGAAGAATCAACAAGAATATCCCTCAAACAAATACTCAACCTCGATAGTGCTTATTCTATTCAGGGTGGTGGTAGGTCTGGAGCCTATCCCAGGGGACTCAGGGTACAAGCTGGGGTACATTCTGGACAGGGTGTGAATCCATCACAGGGCACAAGCACTCACATATTCACTCATGGCCTATTAGCCTTTCTAAATTGGAGAGAACATTGCAAACTCTATGCACACAGACCCAAACCGCTGACTCTGGAGATGTGAGGCCACATTGCTTACCAACAACAGGAATATCTATAATTGAGAAATGACAAAACCATAGACCAATAACAGGACAGGCTGAGACCTAACCAATGAAAAGACACATCAAAACAAACAATTGGACAAGGAGAATGATGATAAATGATATCCTTTTATAATGTTAAGGATTACAGTAATGCTTCTGTTTACATTTATGAATAGATATAATTACCTATGATTGCAAAGCAAATAGGCTCATTGTGTCTTTTGAACTAGTTTGGTTTCTAAAATCTAAAGCCAAATTGACTTAATTAACTTGAGATAATTATGTATTAAAGCAAATCTTAAGATTGCACTGGATATTGCTTCAAATGAAAATGGCCTTTAAAATTAAATTCAAACAGAGCCTTAAAGTGATATTTTAATCTCTTAGTGAAAACTCACATTTTGTGTATATTCTCAGGTGCGCGCTGAGCTGAAAAACAGGTGGCAAGTGTTCGTCTCCAACCACATGGAGGATCACAACTGCTTCACATGCATGCACCCCAAATACTTATGGAAAAAGTCACTGAAGGGAACTGGACACCCCACAGAACACAGCGACTCATATGAGGAGCAAAGCCACGCCCCTACACAGACCCAGCTCACTCAGGTGACCATCCAATCAAGTGCAGAGTTGTCCTGTGGACAGTGTGTAGGTCTGGAGCTCTCCATGAGGAAGAGTCTGTCCAGCAGTGATGGTGACATGACTTTCGGTGAGACCATGGAGGAGATTGTGGAGAAGAGCCTGTATTAACTTCCTCCTAGTTGTGACTCTTTCATGAACCAGAAGAGCTGGTGAATTATTTCAATAAAAATTGTTGGGTACTGATCAATTCTTTTGTATAGCCATACACTCCATCTAATTTGATTAGATTTTTATCCACAGCAGACATTCCAGCTCATTACCATGAAAAAAGTCTAAAATGCTGTAGGTGTCTTCATCATAGCTATTTCAAGAAACCGATACACTTATATTTTAACAAATGCTTCAATCTCAGGCTTCCTCAGGCATTCAATTACAATGCAGTGTTGCATAACTGCTTAAGAGATATGTACTGTATATATGACAAGTAACTTTAAACATTAGGTTTTAACTTCTGTCCCCCCGATTTAAATAACTCCATATAAATATGATGTATGTATGTAAATATGATCTTACTTGCCTACCTATGCTACTTTTTAAATTCTCTTGTCCTGTTTACTGCGTGTAAAAAAGCACTTTATGTTTGGCTTCCTTTGTGTGATTCAAAATAAGTGATAAATTAATTGTTTCTGAAAAAACAGTACAAGGTTATTGCACATTGATGGACATGATACAAACAAAAAAATCATTTAAAAGTCAGTAAATGTAGCATATACTGTATATCATGAATAAATTGTATTTTTTTTATATTTCCAACATGTACCACAGTTACAGATTGGGGAAAGAACATTTTCCAGGTCAGGTTAAGCTGAAGTTATCCCCTAGATTTACTTTACCAGTATTTCAGTAATGAATCAAATATACATTGGTCATTGCCACATATTACTGTACATATGATCCTATAACATGTACATTTCCTTGTCAGTTTAACTGTATTTTAAGTCATATGGAAACCAATGACACTGTAAAGTGCACTTCTACAGTAATTCGATCTTAAAAATTTAATGGCGAAAGCTGAACCAGAGAATTAATGACAAACAATATTAAAATATGTCTAGGTGGAAACTGTGAATATATCATGTCTTTAATTAATAGCTGCTTTTAACAAACTTCTTGTATATTGGGCATAGCTGTATATTGTGAAACAAAGTGTAGCCTATTTTATTTTCATGATTGAGCCACTTAAAATGGTGTTGTGTAAAACTGCAATTTCTAGTCTTGTGTCTGTCCTTATTAATGTTGTTAGAAATGATTTGGAACAATATAATAAACAAAACATGAACCTATCATGAAAATTGTAGAAATTATCAGTTAGAAATAATACTGCAAACACTACTACTTCTTTCGTTTCAATCTGTTTTGAATCCTCTGAGGTTCATCCAATTGGATCAGTCTGAGGATGTTCTTATTGTCCATCAATCCCTTAATGAACTCTCCTTCTGTAATTTTATCTGCAGGGAGAAAAGAATAAGATACTAGATATATCTTAGAGAGACTGTAAATATATTATTACAGATTTATGAATCTAACTTCAGAAAAATTACAAAACTGTTATCTGACCTTTTTCTTTTTTCCCAAAAAAGGCCCAGATTTTTGCGGTTCTTTTTTCAGGTGTGTTTTCATCCTCTGGGAGGTTTTTCTGGTCCTCTTCAGAGATCATGTTAAAAATTGACTGAAAAATAACAAAATAAAAGCTTAAACAATACAGTAGCTAGTAAACTGACAGCATTAAACCATTCAGCTCCTAGTCCAATATGTCAGCACATTATACATTTATAAAGTAATTTTGCAACCCAGGCAAAGTAGGCAAATAAAATTACCGTAACAATTTCATTGATCTCATTTTTTGTTATGCTGCCGTTCTTGTCCACATCAAACAAGGCGAAGGCCCACTCGAGTTTCTGGATAGTTTTTCCAGAAGAGGTGAGATGCAGTGCCACAACAAATTCTTTAAAATCGAGTGTGCCGTTGCTGTCCGAATCAAAACTTCGAAACACGTGCTGGGCGTAGGCTTTTGGGTTTGCATCAGGAAAGAACCTGGCATAGATGCTCTCAAATTGCTCAATGCTGATATATCCGCTCGGGCACTCTTTAAGAAATGCCTGATACCAGGCGTAAAGTTGCTCTTCTGTGTATGTAGTGTTGGTCTTTAGATCCTCAAGTAGGTCTTTAGAAAGAGCACAACTTTTATTGTTGCCCATCTTGAGAATGGTCTCTTTGTTCTGCAGTTCAGCTTCAATAAATAGCCTGTCATCATCACACCCACTACTTAAAGTCAGGCTGTTACGCTTTGGATTACCAGGGATCATGTTTTGGATCTCGATTTGATCCATTAGAGGGACACCTATGGATATTTCCTATTGCATTAGATGTGACTTAGTGTGACATGTGTCTTTAGGCCACAGCAGGACACCACTTGGCCTTATTAATTCAACCTGATTAAATTACAGTGTGTTAAATCTTACCCAACATACAATATTCATGACAGTGTTACACTGTTTTTAGACCATATAACTGTATTGTTTTTATTTAAAATGTATTCTAAGACGCAACTCATAAAATGAACGATGGAGACATTGCACTGAGCTCTTCAACATGTGTATTAAACTAGTGCCCCATCCAGGATGAAGTTTCAGATTCCCCGAGTTTCCAGGGAAAGTCTCAGATTCCACTGCAACCTTGACTACGATAAACTGTTTATTGAAGATAACATTGACCTTGCTATCCTGCTGTGTATGCTGAATTAAATTATAAACCCCTTAGAGATACTTGTGCACACATTTATACATAACGAACCTTATTTTAACCTACAACAATGTTAAAGAATATTAATATATTTTAATCTACATCCAGAAATGAAAGAAATATGCCAATAATTGCTCACATTTGAATTTTAGTCTTCGTCTTTGGCAGTTGTTCTATTGCCTCGTTATTTCTATGAGATTGTGACTAACCTCAGTTAAAATGTGAACCTAGAGAAAACAGCATCCTGTTAGTCATGCAGGTGTGACATGTCTCTTATTACTGCATGTTGACACTAACATGTCAGGCCATGCAAATCATGTGTTAAGTAAAATGGCTTGCAACCATGTAAGTACAAGCATGGAACAGAGTGTGTGATAAAATGTCTCATGAATAAAGGTGTAAAACTGATTGACATTTACAGAAGCATCAGGAAAATCCCTTTCCCACTTCCTACTGGCTGGTGAAGTATCAGGGATGTCTGGAATTGACTCAGTGTCATGTGTGCAAAGGTAATAATACAGTGAGATGTTTTTTTTTTTTTTTTTTTTGTAATTTAAACAAGAGACTCAATTCACCCAGTTAACATATGTAATAAACTTCAAGCTTTCATACTTTGTGAAATTAAAGGAAAAATAATCAATTCAAAAACATTATTTAATGTAAAAATGCTATTATAATATGTGTTGTGTTTTAATAATAATATATTTTTCTATAGGTTATTTGTTTACTTTAAAAAGTTCGTAAAAACCGTCAAAAATCCTCGTTCGCCCTCTCAGCATTAGCTAGTGAGTGACGTCACGATTGCATCGGCGCGCGACCGGAGAAACCTTGGGACACTGAATTTCCCGGAACACCGGCTACGTCCTTCGTTCTTTTTTAATCTATTGCTCCGCATAGCCGTTTGTGTGGAAAATTAATTCAGTGTTTTCGCTTGGTTGCAGCTGGGGCGGTTTGTTCAGCAGCCAATGAAATCGATCAAGTACAGAGCTTGCGCTTCCCAGATGATGACGATGGCGTGTGGTCCAATGAAAACGCAGCGTTTCCTGGAAAGCAGGAAATAAATACAGAGCCCCGCCCACACTCGCCTGCAGTGGTGTTTTATAGCTGTACTTATTCAGGGTTGTTTGTAAAGATGGAAAATGAAGTAAAGTGTGTGAGAGGCGGAGCGGAGCGTGTCTGTTATATTAGCCGAGTGCAGTGTTTCAGCGCTAGCCATCGACTGCACAGGTACAGCAATAACGCTTTGTGTATTGTATTATATATAAATGTATATGTATAAAGGCTTCGGGATCGCAGGCGATAATATAGATTAGAATGGTAGCGTATCTGACGTGTGCACTTATATTTCACTGTGATATGCTACATCATCGTGGTAGGTTTAACATGATGCAAAGGTTATTATTATTTTTTTAAATTAAAGTTACTGTTTAAAACCGCAACTCATACATCCAGCTACTGTATATATAAAACCTGTTGCTCTAGTCATGTGCATCATGGGAGCTGTAGTTCCTAGACTTGACCAGCCGCGTGGAGTCATGGGAAAAGTCACATATTAGAAAACCTTACAATTTCTGTTTGCACTTAACATTTATTTTACATTCTCTTTGCATTTAGCCAGTCACTGAGTGATGAAGAGAACAAGCAAGTATTTGGAAAATGCAACAATCCCAATGGCCATGGGCACAACTACAAAGGTTTCTCACTGGTGTTAGTCTCTTTTATATAGCAACTTACTCTTGAATCAAAGTTTTCTCATTTCAGATTCCATGTACCTGCTTAAATGTTTTGTTATTATTAGTAGTAGTATTAACTTTTTTGTTTGTTTCAGTTGAAGTTACAGTAAAAGGAAAGGTAAGCAGTATTGCACTTGTAAAATGTGCCTAGAGTAAAACTCTGTGAATATGATGCACTGTGGAAGTGAAATGTAATTTCTCTTCATGTAGATTGACCATACCACAGGAATGGTGATGAACCTCACTGATCTTAACCAGTATATACAGGTGGGAGTTTCTCATGGCCTTTTCTTCTTCTTTGACTTTCGGCTGTTCCCTTTCAGGGGTCGCCACAGCGAATCATCTAACCCTATCCTCTGCATCTTCTTCCCTCACACCAATTAACTTCATCTCCTCTCACTGCATCCATAAATCTCCTCTTTGGTCTTCCTCTAGACCTCCTGCCTGGCAGTTCCAACCTCAGCATCCTTCTACCGATATATTCACACTCTCTCCTCTGAACATGTCCAAACCACCTCAATCTGGCCTCTCTGACTTTATCTCCAAAACATCTCACATGGGTTGTCCCTCTGATGAACTCTCCTAAGGAGAACCTCAACATCTTCAGCTCTGCTACCTCTAGCTCTGCCTCCTGTCTTTTCTTCCGTGCCACGGTCTCTAAGCCCTAGAGCAACGCTGGTCTCACCACTGTCCTGTACACCTGTCCTTTCATTCTCGCCGATACTCTTTTATCGCACAACACACCTGAAACTTTTCTCCACCCATTCCAACCTGCCTGTACCCGCCTCTTCACCTCCCTTCCACACACCCTGTTGCTCTGGACCGTTGACCCTAAGTACTTAAAATCCTGCACCTTCTTTACCTCTGCTCCCTGTAGCCTCACTGTTCCTCTTGGGTCCCTCTCATTCACACACATGTATTCCGTCTTGCTGTGGCTAACCTTCATTCCTCTGCTTTCCAGAGCGTACCTCCAACTCTCCAAATTTTCCTCCACCTGTTCCCTGCTCTCGCTACAAAGCACAATGTCATCTGCAAACATCATAGTCCATGGAGACTCCTGTCTAACCTCATCTGTCATCCTGTCCATCACCAGAGCAAACAAAAAGGCGCTTAGAGCCGATCCTTGATGCAGACCCACCTCCACCTTGAACTCTTCTGTCACACCTACAGCACATCTTACCACTGTCTTAGCGCTCTCATACATGTCCTGCAACACTCGAACATACTTCTCTGCCACTCCAGACTTCCTCATACAACACCACAGCTCCTCTCTCGGCACCCTGTCGTACGCTTTCTCTAAATCTACAAAGACACAATGCAACTCTTTACTACCTTCTCTGTACTTCTCCATCAGCATCCTCAAAGCAAATACTGCATCTGATGTACTCTTTCTAGGCATGAAACCATATTGCTGCTCACAAATGCTCACCTCTGCCCTTAACCTAGCTTCCACTACTCTTTCCCACAGCTTCATTGTATGGCTCATTATCTTTATGCCTCTGTAATTGCCACAGCTCTGCACATCTCCCTTGTTCTTAAAAATCGGCACCAATACATTTCTCCATTCCTCTGGAATCCTTTCACTCTCCAAGATCTTGTTAAACAAACTAATCAGAAACTCTACTGCCACCTCTCCTAAGCACTTCCATACCTCCACAGGTATGTCATCAGGACCAACAGCCTTTCCATTCTTCATCCTCATCAACTCCCTTCTCACCTCACTTTTACCCCCTCATATTCTGTTTAGATTAAAAGCAAATTGTATTTACAGATTAACCTGTTTACTCTAATTAAATAATTAACCTCCTGGGGAGAAATTTTTGAAGGCTTTGATCTTAATTACAATGCAGGCTTTAAAGACAAATGGTACTATATCCATAAAAATGTTATCTTTGTAATAAATAATGAACATTTCTGGTAATGAATGGATACATGAATACAAAGCTAGTAAAGCAATAAGTAACAATTATGAATATGTTCACTTTGCAGGCAAAAGTGGTCTATGTCCAATTAATTAGCAGCCTTTTCTTAATTGAAGTGGATGTAGTAGAGCCGGGAAAACACTAAAATATGCAGCATAGTGGTCCTCCAGGACTAGGGTTGAGAACCACTGATCTATGACGTGATCCATAACCAAAAATCTGATAAATATTGATAAGTAAATTAAGATACTGTTGCTAGCATGCTAATTTACACTCTACAAGTACAAAAACATCATTTTGATTAAAATGTATGTGATGCACCAAAATGGGGACCATTTTTGTAATCAGAAAGGGCCCTCAATCCTAAAGACCCTCCCATTTAAAAATTGGATGGAAATGTGAAGGTGCATAACAAGGCAAAGAATAAACAAATTAATAAAACATGACATTTCTGAGGACTCTTTGAAACTGAAATGTTTGCAGGAAGTAATCATGAAACCACTTGACCACAAAAACCTGGATCTGGATGTGCCGTACTTTGCTGATACAGTTAGGTAAGAAACATACATTGTACCTTTGTGCTGTTTTGTATATACAGTACACTCCCAGTTGATTCAAGTTGGCATTTTGTCTATGTGCCGCTTTCCTAACAAACCACCTGTCTCTTGTTGTGCAGCACGACTGAAAACCTGGCAGTGTATATCTGGGACAACATGATCAAACTTCTTCCACCTAACATGCTCTATGAGATCAAGGTGTATGAGACAGACAAAAATATAGTTGTATATCGAGGGGAGTAGATTTGCTGATGTCTGCTGAAAGCTGCTGGTCATTTGGAGGAGGTTGTAAACCTTTGCAGTTTCGATTTTATTAGATTATCGCTAGTGGAGCACCTGCTGGGCCTACATGGTGGTGTTGTGCTTTAGGATTAGCTTACTGTAAGACGCAAAGAATTTCTCAGCCCTTGATCATGTGACACTGATCCTATTACTGTAGGAATGGAGCTTGTTGTCTTAAAACTATTATACAGTATAAAGTGCGGTATACTAGTTTAACTTTTATGTACATTAGTTATTATATAGTATATTGCATTATATTAATTCTCATTCCTGCCAATACGTTATTTAAAGATTTGTGTACAGAGGTTTTCTTTCAAATGCTCTTGGCACAACTGTAGTTTGTTTGTCAAAAAGGATGCGGCCCAATTTGAAATGTGAAAATCTACCCAAACCTTTTACAAGAATAAAAATAAATATTGCGTTGTTTAAATCCCATGGATTTGTTTCATGTCTGATTGCTTTTAAATGTAAATACTTAGAGCCGATCCTTGATGCAGACCCACCCCCACCTTGAACTCTTCTGTCACACCTACAGCACATCTTACCACTGTCTTACAGCTCTCATACATGTCCTGCAACACTCGAACATACTTCTCTGCCACTCCAGACTTATCTGCTCCTCTCTCGGCACCCTGTCATACGCTTTCTCTAAATCTACAAAGACACAATGCAACTCTTTATTACCTTCTCTGTATTTCTCCATCAGCATCCTCAAAGCAAATACTGCATCTGATGTACTCTTTCTGGGCATGAAACCATATTGCTGCTCACAAATGCTCACCTCTGCCCTTAACCTAGCTTCCACTACTCTTTCCCACAGCTTCATTGTATGGCTCATTAGCTTTATGCCTCTGTAATTGCCACAGCTTTGCACATCTCCCTTGTTCTTAAAAATCGGCACCAATACACTTCTCTTCCATTCTTCTGGAATCCTCTCACTCTCCAAGATCTCGTTAAACAAACTAGTCAGAAACTCTGCAGCCACCTCTCCTAAGCACGTCCACACCTCCACAGGTATGTCATCAGGACCAACAGCCTTTCCACTCTTCATCCTCTTCAACGCCCTTCTCACCTCACTTTTACTAATATTTGCTACTTCCTGCTCCACAACAGTCACCTCTTCTACTCTTTGTTCTCTTTCGTTTTCCTCATTCATCAACTCCTCAAAGTACTCCTTCCATCTTCCCATCACCCTCCTGGCATTTGACAGTACATTTCCATCTCCATCTTTAATCACTCTAACCTGCTGCACATCCTTCCCATCTCTATCTCTCTGCCTCGCCTGTACAGATCCACCTCTCCCTCCTTACTGTCCAGCCTAGCATACAAGTCCTCATATGCTCTTTGTTTGGCCTTTGCCACTTCTACCTTCACCTTACGCTGCATCTCCCTGTACTCCTGTCTACCTTCTTCAGTCCTCTCAGAGTCCCACTTCTTCTTAGCTAGCCTCTTTCCCTATATACACTCCTGGACTTCCTCATTCCACCACCAAGTCTCCTTGTCCACTTTTCGCTTACCTGATGATACCCCATGTACCCTCCTACCTGTCTCCCTGATCACATTGGCTGTAGTTGTCCAGTCAACTGAAAGCACCTCCTGACCACCCATAGCTTGTCTCAACTCCTCCCTAAAGACTACACAACATTCTTCCTTTCTCAGCTTCCACCACTTTGTCCTCTGCTCTGCCTTTGTCCTCTTCACCTTCCTCAACACCAGGGTTATTTTACACACCACCATTCTGTGTTGTCTAGCCTTTCCATTCTTCATCCTCATCAACTCCCTTCTCACCTCACTTTTACCCCCTCATATTCTGTTTAGATTAAAAGCAAATTGTATTTACAGATTAACCTGTTTACTCTAATTAAATAATTAACCTCCTGGGGAGAAATTTTTGAAGGCTTTGATCTTAATTACAATGCAGGCTTTAAAGACAAATGGTACTATATCCATAAAAATGTTATCTTTGTAATAAATAATGAACATTTCTGGTAATGAATGGATACATGAATACAAAGCTAGTAAAGCAATAAGTAACAATTATGAATATGTTCACTTTGCAGGCAAAAGTGGTCTATGTCCAATTAATTAGCAGCCTTTTCTTAATTGAAGTGGATGTAGTAGAGCCGGGAAAACACTAAAATATGCAGCATAGTGGTCCTCCAGGACTAGGGTTGAGAACCACTGATCTATGACGTGATCCATAACCAAAAATCTGATAAATATTGATAAGTAAATTAAGATACTGTTGCTAGCATGCTAATTTACACTCTACAAGTACAAAAACATCATTTTGATTAAAATGTATGTGATGCACCAAAATGGGGACCATTTTTGTAATCAGAAAGGGCCCTCAATCCTAAAGACCCTCCCATTTAAAAATTGGATGGAAATGTGAAGGTGCATAACAAGGCAAAGAATAAACAAATTAATAAAACATGACATTTCTGAGGACTCTTTGAAACTGAAATGTTTGCAGGAAGTAATCATGAAACCACTTGACCACAAAAACCTGGATCTGGATGTGCCGTACTTTGCTGATACAGTTAGGTAAGAAACATACATTGTACCTTTGTGCTGTTTTGTATATACAGTACACTCCCAGTTGATTCAAGTTGGCATTTTGTCTATGTGCCGCTTTCCTAACAAACCACCTGTCTCTTGTTGTGCAGCACGACTGAAAACCTGGCAGTGTATATCTGGGACAACATGATCAAACTTCTTCCACCTAACATGCTCTATGAGATCAAGGTGTATGAGACAGACAAAAATATAGTTGTATATCGAGGGGAGTAGATTTGCTGATGTCTGCTGAAAGCTGCTGGTCATTTGGAGGAGGTTGTAAACCTTTGCAGTTTCGATTTTATTAGATTATCGCTAGTGGAGCACCTGCTGGGCCTACATGGTGGTGTTGTGCTTTAGGATTAGCTTACTGTAAGACACAAAGAATTTCTCAGCCCTTGATCATGTGACACTGATCCTATTACTGTAGGAATGGAGCTTGTTGTCTTAAAACTATTATACAGTATAAAGTGCGGTATACTAGTTTAACTTTTATGTACATTAGTTATTATATAGTATATTGCATTATATTAATTCTCATTCCTGCCAATACGTTATTTAAAGATTTGTGTACAGAGGTTTTCTTTCAAATGCTCTTGGCACAACTGTAGTTTGTTTGTCAAAAAGGATGCGGCCCAATTTGAAATGTGAAAATCTACCCAAACCTTTTACAAGAATAAAAATAAATATTGCGTTGTTTAAATCCCATGGATTTGTTTCATGTCTGGTTGCTTTTAAATGTAAATACTTAATACAAACTATTTTATGGGAATTAATGCAAAATAAAATGCTAAATTGAAAACCTTTTGTTTGTTTGTTTTAAATCACATCTCACGGCCCACCTGCAGTACCCTTATGGCCTTATTGCCCTTATTGGCTGCGGTCCACACTTTGAGGAAACGTGGGTTTAGGAAATCCAGGAGCACAAACAACTGTTTGAAAAAACTCAGTAAAATGGTTTGCTTTAATTTTTGCTAGGATTTTACATTTCTAGAAATGAAAAGTTTGTCATTGATATGCTTTAACTCACATTCCACACTGTAGGCAGAACCCGTTTCCTGTGTGTTACTCCTGTTTTATGCCACTGGCTGTGGCTTGCCCTCGATTTTTTTATGAATACATGTTGAGGAGAAGAAATACCAAATTTTGAGTTATATATGAAGATGTAGATAATCATGGGTGAGAAAGTAAATCTAAGGCTGTCGGAAAAACTTCAAAGGAAATCCGCCTACAAATAAAAAAGGACCAGCTACCAATTTATAAAGCTGTAGAGTTACTGCTTTGCCTATACACGTCCCTTTATCAAGCCGTAACTTTTGTTTCCTGAATTTAATTTTAGCATGCTTTAATTTGCCATGCATAAAAAGTGCCTGGACAAAAGCTCCATCCATAGAATAAGTCTATAAAAAGGGTTTTTAATCACAGCATTGATTAATGCAATGCTAACGTTGTAGATTACTTTTACACTTTCACACAGTTAGTATCCTAAACCAGCAACTCCTAATCTTAAGAATGCCACAGCCCAAATCTATGCCCACCCAAACTTTTTGTCTATATACTATATGACATCTATAGATCCGTTCTCTGGGTCGGACCAAAGCCCAAAATGATACTTTAGTTTTTGTTTATTAGTATAAAGTCCTGGTTTGCTTAAAATAAATGGATAAGTAGACAACCTTATCAGATTGGACAGATTCAATTATGTTAATTATGTGATAGAACGCATCTATCACATAATTGAAAGGTACGTAAATAAAAAAGGTGAAAGGTAAATAAGACTTAGCATTTACTTTGATACTATACTGTACTTAAATACCATTTTCATGTCTTTATATTAACAATAAATTTATAAAATGTATACAGTCAAAACAACGCCAGTAACTTTTTTGTTCATCCATGGCAAACAAGAATGAAGATATTCTGCCAGAAGACACCTGTAACAAAGCATTATCATTCTTTCTGTAGTGCTGCACCTTGTGACGTCCTACTCCAGTTTTTGTTAATTTTGGTAAGATTTTGTTCATCATTTGTTTGGAAGGAGACTGAGACCCACAATTTTCAATTTCAGCATCAATTGTAACTTTTACCCTGGCAATGATGAGGTATTGCAATTATTCAATTATGATTCCCTGCCAACAATGTTCCGGATTAAAAATAGGTCATATAAGTGTAGAATAACATATAATAATAATAAGTTCCATGACTTGTTGTATTAGTTCTGATTGCTTTTTGTTTAAGTACTTATTTAATCATAATGTTTTATGGTGATTTCAAACTTAATTACAAAAGTGAAGATGGAAACCTTATTTTATTTGTTTCTGCATTACCTTTTGCAGAAACAATTTGCAGTAGCTCCATGATCCACCAGGGGGCGGTAAAACTTGCTTTTGGAAACACTGTTCTAAACAATGAGACATGGCATGTTAAGTTTTGAACTAACAATTTTTTTTTTTAAAGACCAAGTTAGTGCATGCGGATCTTCAAACATAATTGTGTTTTTAATGTATAAAATTATGTTATTTATTTATGCTATATTGCGTTCATATTATTCTTATGCAGCTTCATCTTTTTATGAATAATAATAATAAGTTGTGACAGTAAAAAATACCTTTAGTTCTCTCTCTACACACACACACACGTGGATTTTAAGGATCAGCATTTGGCTCACTGTATGTTCACAGGAACGAATGCAATGGGTTACAACCCATCTTGGGTGGTATCGTCAATGAGGGCGATATGTCCTTCTTTTTAAACGTTTAGTGATCCAAGATAAATTAAGTCTCGCCATTCAGTTGTG
This sequence comes from Channallabes apus, assembly GCA_030522415.1. Taxonomy (NCBI): domain Eukaryota; kingdom Metazoa; phylum Chordata; class Actinopteri; order Siluriformes; family Clariidae; genus Channallabes; species Channallabes apus. Next base: position 49,861,247 of record CM060104.1, read on the forward strand.
ACAAAAGAGGTGGCACTCTTTTTAACAAAAAATTATACAGAATTGTGTGACTTGATGAGGTATTGCAATTATTCAATTATGATTCCCTGCCAACAATGTTCCGGGTTAAAAATAGGTCATATAAGTGTAGAATAACATATAATAATAATAAGTTGACTTCTCTCAGGGAAATGCTTAATCATGTAGCTGGTGTTTGAAATTAGAAACGGAGGTGCTTGCAGACAGTAACAAAACAACACACGTTCACAGTCGGACAGAGAGAAAGAGAGAATGTAGTAGAGAAAGTCTTTTACTATGATTTAAAGCCTACTCTAAACTAATACACGCTTTTGACATTTCTGGTAATAACTTTTGGACTTTTATTCGAATAAAAATGTAAAGGAGTACTTCTGCTTTTACGTGTGTAATATTTTACCAAGGGTATCTCTACTTTTTACTCAAGTCCAGGATTTGTGTATTTTGCCTACCACTGGTCATGGTTGTATTTTATAGAGCTGTGTGGACCTCATGTGTGGATCTCTGTATCCCTACAAGCGGATGAATAAGGAATCTAATAAATATTAGGACGGATTTACTGCAGTTAATCTTTTTTAACTTACATGTCTGAGTGGTCTACATGCATTTTTCAATTTTATCTTGTAATCTTTTGCCCCCTCATGTCTCCCAAGGGTTTTACATCTCACAGGTAGAAGACAGCTGATCTAAGGTGCGGGTACAACAGTAGATATAGTTGTATGATGAATTACTTCGTATTGCTTTTGCTTGTTTCTGTGTATATTGGAATGCAATAAAGGTGTTGAGGGACAACACTTATTACATACCATGCCAAAGTTATCATTAATGTTGCAATGGTTAGAAGCAAAATGTTTTTTTTTTCTTCACAAACCTTTAATTAATCAGATTCCATTCAGGCATTGACATACAACCCATAGCTAAAGGAGCTTTATATAGCACCGCAGTCAGAGTATTAAGTCCTATAATTACACTCAGACTAGAAATGAGTGAAATGTTAGCAAGTGAAGTGTAAAAGCCTATTATTACTGTTATGCTTCAGGTGATTAATATCTTCCAGCTTGATTTAACTGCCTGATTTAAATCTGTCCACTGACTTTCTGAATTCTGGGTAGTACAAAGTTTCTGCCATAAGTCAACTTGCCTAATACAGAGATGACATGTCCAGGCAGTGATTTCGGAAAAAGGTCAAAGGCCAAAGGGAGTAGCATTTTTGGTCAAACAGAGCATTGTAAAATAAAAGCCCTCAAGCTTACTCACTCACTCATCGCCTTTACCACTTTATCCTGTATATGGGGTCACGACGGGCCTGGACCCTATAGCAGGAGACTTAGGGCACAACATGGTGCCAATTAATTGCAGGGTGAACAGACATACACTACAACGCCTGCATGCTGTACTTTTGGCCTGTGTGTGGGAAGAAACCCACTAAGCACAGGGAGATCATGCAGATTCCATGCACATAGACCCGAGGTGGGAATCAAACCTGGAACCTGGAGGTGCAAGACAGAGTGCCACCGGCCCTGGAGCTCTAAAAGCTCAATTTATTCTTCCTTAAAAATGCACATTTTTTTAAATACACACGCAACCATTAGTCTAACACAGCTAATTGTTTGCACGGGCATTTTCTTTCTCATACAATGTTTGTAAAGCAGAAAGATTGTATTTCACCAGTGCATGTATCCTAGTTATCATTAAATGTGGCTGTCCAGACAAACACTCCATTCACTAAGTGCCAATATTGTATTTGCTTCATGAGCTGTTCTACCTTGAAGGCCATGCACAATAAAGCTCCTATCAGGTCCTAAATTCTGTTTTGGCAGATGTTCCAGCTTTATTTATTGTTATGGCTGTTGAATTTGTGTGGATCAGTGATCACAAATTGAATAGATAATAAAAATCCTGTCAGATGTGGAAACTACTCAGTGGTACATAATTTTAAAAAAATGAATAGAATTAAAGTGAGCTGAAAGTAATCCAGAGTCTGAGAAAACACATTTATTGTGTTAAGGGAGGAAAATCTATCACGCTTAAACAGTAAGCGCTAAAGCTTTGTAATGAATCATGATAATCTGACCTGTAAATGCTATCAGATCTGACCTTATTTTCATACCCCTAAAGAGGTTCCCCCTCCCACCCTCAATCCTTATTTAACACTATGGAAGGATTAAAGATGAAACGCAGTTTATTTGCAGTGATTTATGTACAGTGAGGATCGTTCAAGTCCAACCAGGACTTTTGATTGTGCAGAATAACAGAGCACAATTATGAGAGTAAAAGTACCTTTATTTCTCTATATAATCCCCTTCTACAGTAATGCAGGTATCCTAGCATTTCTCTCGTGCATTAAAAAAAGTTTTCTCTTCTGCAAGTTGGCGACAAGTTATCTGTTGATTTTCAATGAGCAACGACTACAGTGGACTCCGAGCCACCTCAGCCGAGGTCATTCACGGACGTACGGCCTTCTTAAAAACTTTTTGCACCATTCAAATGTTTTACTGTATCTAAGATTCTCGCTATTGTACTGCGCTCAAAGTCTTCTGTAAATGTCAAATGGATTTATGCGTTCATGAATGCGAGATTTCATCACAAGTCCTGGTTTGACTTGATCGCTCCTTGTAGTTAACCTCACAAACTTGTGACTGCACAGATGTGAAAGCCAGAAAGCAGGATAGAGAATGCACAAGTGCCCTACAGTAAGTGGTAAGAGAAAACCAGATGCTTTGCGAGCTTACTGATTGATCACTGAAGAAATCCGTGCTATTTCGGTCATGCGTCTCGTACCTGTAGGGTTTTAACAAATCAAAGTATTCTTTAGTCCTTTGTGACAGATGACATGAGTCATATTTTCCATTCTTAAGCATAATTAAGCTCGATAGTAAGTCTACCCTTTTGGTGAAGGAGCTCAATATCCTGGTTGACAGTTTTTTCCAGGTATAAGGTTAATATAATGTCACGCTTAATTAACACTTCCCCTGCAGCTATTTTGTCAGATTTCATGAGCTGAAGAGGATTTGGAGAGCAGAAGGAAGTGTATTGAAAAGGAGTGGCGACACCTGCCAAACATCATATTTTTATTCAGAGCTCACACTTTACCTCTTCATCTTTGAAAGAATAGTTATTATGCATTTCGTATGTTATGGAAGGAATAAAATGTACATTGTTTAAGGAGCATACTGTACTGTACATGAAGCCTGAAGTAATTAGTTCCTGTTACAGTATTACTTATGGTGTAGCAATGAGGAAAAAAATCTTCATCAGCATTGATTTTCATATTTTAATATATTAATTACAAACCACAATTTGCTGATTGCTGCGGCACGGTGGTGAAGTGGTTAGCACTGTCGCCTTGCACCTCCAGGGTTCGGGATCGATTCTCGGCCAAGCTTGATTCCCGTCTCTGTGTGCATGGAGTTTGCATGTTCTGTCTTGGTAGGTTTTCTCCAGGTACTTCAGTTCCCTCTCACAGTCCAAAGACCTGCAGATTAGGCTAATTGGTGTTCCCAAATTGTCCATAGTGTGTGTGTGTGTGTGTGTGTGTGTGTGCGCTATGATGGAATGGCACCTTGTCCAGGGTGTACCCCGCCTCGTACCCTAAGCCTCCTGGGATAGGCTTCTGGCCCCCCGCAACCCTGAACACAGGATAAAGCGGTATAGAAGATGACTAAGTGAGTGATGAGAATTAACTGATTGCTTCAAAGTGCTGACACTGGAGACTCCTTCCATAAATCTTCGATAATACCTCCTTCCAGAAAGCTTAACCATATTAACATTTCTAAATTTCTCTTCAGCTAATATGAATAAATTTGGTTATTAGTCTGCAGGGCATCCATGGAATGTAGCTATGTGGTTAAGTTGTTGGACTACAAATCAGAAGATACTAAGTTCAATCCCCACCACTGAGTTTTCTCTGTTAGCTTTTTAACCCTCAATTGCGCAGATGTATAAATACATAAAAATATTTTTATAGAAACTAAGTCAGCACCTTCTAACCAAACAGATATAAGAAGATTCATTCATTCATTCATTCATTTTCTATACCGCTTAATCCTGTGTTCAGGGTCGCGGGGGACCTGGAGCCTATCCCAGGAGACTTCGGGCACTAGGCGGGGTACACACTGGACAGGGTGCCAATCCATCGCAGGGCACACACACATACACACACTGATATAAGAACATGAGATCCATAATATAAATCAAATTTCATGATAATTCATGAGTGTTGAATCATCGCAGTAGATATGGTCACCCAATAGATAACAAAATCTGATTTCCATTACACCAGTTCCAAACAAGTTAACTTCAGATTTAAGTATAATCCAGGAGGTAAAGGGTTAACTCTTCAGGGTTTCAGGGTGGCCCTCTTGTTCTTACGCATCTGACAGTGGATGGTGATGGCAGGGTGGGGAGGTGGAGTAGAGTATCAGAGCCATTTCAGATGTTTTCTTTTGCTGTTGGAGTTCCCTCCCCCTTAGAGCGAGCAAGCGAGCGAGCGTGTGTGTGTGTGTGTGTGTGTGTGTGTGTGTGTGTGTGTGTGTGTGTGTGTGAGTGCAGTGTGACTCAGGGTCAGGTAACAGAAAGCTCACTTCCTCTGGGAACCTGGAGGAGACAGCAGGATGGCCAGTGTGTGCCTGTGCTGAGGATGGAGAAGAGAGTGTGTGTAATCCAGACTGATTTTCACCAGTACAGACCCCTGACTGGAATCCAAAGTAAACATCTGGCTCAGGTAAGACTGCAGCTGCTTCTTTTAATTGCTAACCTACTTCAGTTCAGAGTGGGATGAGTTACTGTACCGGACACATACTGTATTAAGCCAAGATTGGGTTACACATGATTGTCTGCTGAATAGCCTTTTCACTAAACAAGGTTCAGTTTATTTGGAAATCCAGGACTGTTTTTTTATGACCGTAAGTAATGCACCTGTTAAGACCACCTTCTCCACACACACTTACTGTTTCTCATTCAGTATTTTCTCTTGGTTCATGATTTCAATTGACCACATTTGCACTTGTTTGGGGGGAAAAAGTTCCCTGAGTACTTACTTGGACAGAGTGCTATCTGGACTTACACAGTCTTAGTGGCAGGCTCACACACACACACACACGCACACACACACACACACACACACACACACACACACACACACACACACGCACACACTTCTCAGGAATGCAAACATTTCAGTGCAGGTCAGTGATCACACAAAAGGGGTGGGTGGGGAGGTGGGGGTTTTCTGTTGATTCAACCAAGGGTTGAAAAGTGGCTAATTGCTAATTACTCATACCATAAGACTTGCTCAGCCTCTACACACTCAGAATACAGTTATGAGTTGTGTTATTGATAGTATTAGTAGTGCTTTCTGAATAGTTGTGATATTTTGATGGCCCTATAGATCTAGCTTTGTGTGGGCACTGATGGCTAAGTGGTAGGTGATTCAGCTGCCTTGCAGAAGGCCTGGGTTCGATTCCCAGCCAGTGCCCAAATCCCCCAGCCACTGGATGCAGTGCCGTTCCCAAGCCGGATAAAATGGAAGGTTTGCATCAGGAAGGGCATAAAAACCTGTGCTAATTGTTGTTCGGACTGGTTATTCCGCTGTGGTGACCCTCTGCTGGGAGCAACCGAAAGACCAACAACATAGATCTTGCTTTGCCTTTGCTGGACTGTTGTAGATTGATGTTCTCTTTGGAAGTGATAAAAGCAAGGTAACTTTGGTTACTTTACTTAAGCACCTGGTTCACTGTATCAACACTATTGTGACTATAATTAAATCACAATGGATTTTCTTTTTAATTGTTGCTGTTGGTCTATTGGCTGCTCCCATCGACGGGTCGCCACAGCTGACAGTTCGATCTGCACACACAACTTGCCGGAGGTTTTACTCTGGATGCAGTTCCTGACGCAACACTCCTGTTATATCCTGTTATATTGGGACCGGCACTGCATCCAGTGAATGGTGTTTGGGTATTGGGTGGGAATTGACCTTGGGCCTTCCTCACGGCAGGTGAGAAACCTTTTTCCTTTACACTATAAAAGCTCTGTATTAAATTCAAGGTTAATTCAGTGTCCAGAAAAGATTGCTAGAGCAAATTGGGATTTACTGTAGTGTGTAAAGCAGATCCTTGAAAGACAGCTTGATAGCTACAGTACAAGCCTACTAGTAATTTGCTAAGTATTTCCTCAAGAGGACTTGGTGAAGATTTACTCTTACTCAAATATTAATTTTGACAATTATTCTTGATAATTAATTTCTTTTACTTTTACTCTAGTGAATTTTTGCTATATTTGCAGTGCTTTTACTTGTGTTTTATACTGTGTCTTTAACACTGTACGTACTCCGATCAGCCATAAAATTAACACCACTACCAGGTGAATTGAACAACATGGATGATTAATAATATGCCAGTGTACTATTGATTGGATCATGGGCACTCCAGTCTTACTCAAGCCAATGGTGTCCAAAGTCCAGACTGTCTGGTTCATACCCACAGAAAAGCCAATGCAGCACAACTCACAGAAAAAAAGTTTAGCTGTCCACAATGGAAAGACATCAGAACATTCAGTGTACCAAAGCCCCTCCTAGGTTGCTAGCCTAGTCTCCCAACTGCCCGCAATGAAGCAACTGTCCCAACTGCCTGTCCACCCCACAAACCACAGCACCCAAAGAATCCTCTGCTAATATCCAGGAACCAGACACCACAGCACACCCCCCTAAAGACCCAGTGAAGCCATGCCCCAAGGGGACAGAGCTGCACAAGGGGAGCCCGAAACCTAAGTGGTTATAATCATAATTGGTTTTAATGTTATGCCTGATTGGTGTGAGTTAATATTACGCTCGTGTATAATTGCATGATATTTATGCAATAACCTAAAGAAAAGTTTGTTTTATGACACAGTATGATAGTAACTTCAAATTACTATAAACTAATCCCATGGTTTCGTTATTATTTGTATTTCATTGGTTTTGGATCACAGCTAAACATTAACAGCTGCGATGGATTGGCACCCTGTCCAGTGCCCGTAGTCTCCTGGGATAGGCTCCAGGTCCCCCGCGACCCTGAACACAGGATTAAGCGGTATAGAAGATGAATGAATGAATAAACATTAACAGTCAACCTGCAGGTTGTATGAAACCAGACCTCCAAGTTCCATTCTCCAGTCCTTTCAAATGGTCAACACGTTTTATAGATTACTGTCAAATCCAAGTACATTCATTCATTCATTTTCTATACCGCTTAATCCTGTGTTCAGGGTCGCGGGGGACCTGGAGCCTATCCCAGGAGACTTCGGGCACTAGGCGGGGTACACCCTGGACAGGGTGCCAATCCATCGCAGGGCACACACACATACACACACTCACACCCCCAATCACACACTACGGGCAATTTTAGGAACGCCAATTAGCCTAACCTGCATATCTTTGGACTGTGGGAGGAAACCGGAGTACCCGGAGGAAACCCACCAAGCACGGGGAGAACATGCAAACTCCATGCACACAGAGACGGGAATCGAGCCTGGCCGGGGAATCGAACCCAGACCCTGGAGGTGCAAGGCGACAGTGCTAACCACTACACCACCGCGCCGCCCAATCCAAGTACAATGATTAGGATTTTGATATGTTATGACAGTTGTTGTGCTAAGTAATGATGCCTTCATTTTGCAACCGTGACTGTAAATTATTAACAGAAAAAAGGTTTCTGTATGTATTTTTTCCCTACATTTTTCTATATATCTTCGTATATTATGTCCTGAAAAGTCTGATTAAGAGTTTTTTTTAAATCCTACATCATTACAATTTCAGCATATCATTATAATTTCAACTGTTTATGCTTAGATCCTTTTTTATTTTTTGCTCTATGTGTGGAAATCCCATTTAGCTGGCAAGGTTTTAGACGCATTAAGCTATGTAGCATATTTGATGAAATACAGCGGTGGCCTTATGAATTAAGTGATCGTATGCCATGCATTATTGTTCACCTTGTGTCACTACTTATTTCGAGCCTATCTGGGTGAACAGTTAAGTTAATTAGAATCAGCTTTTGTTAATGTGTGGAACAAAAATGTGGCAGGGCTTTTACTTTCTGTAGCCAGGGTGTCCAAATCTGCACAAAAAATGTCTAAAACTATGGAATTCTGCAGTGCAAACTTCCGTGACAAATTTCTGTATATTTATGGTATTTGGCTTATCCAGATCAGCTTAAAATTTTTACATCTGAGCAGTTGAGGGCTTTGCTCCGATCAGTAGGCCAACACTAACCACTCAGCTGCTCATTAGTAGTTAAATCAGAATACTGCTGTGTTTATGTGTGTGTTTGTGTGTGTACCTCAATGGATTGGCACCCCATCCAGGGTGTACCCCACTTCGTGCCCTAAGTCTCCTGGGAAAGGCCTCAGCCCCCATTTCACCCCCCCCCCCGCCCCCTCACCTCACCGCACAAACAGTGCTGATGATGAGTGATTCAGTGATACGAAATATTGATTGATGTATATGTTTAAAAATTTGAGAACGTCAATTAGAAATTGAACTTCTTATTTGCCACCACTGTACTGAAATGTCCAAACTGCATACTATTATTACTATTACTATAATAATTATGAAGTAATAAGACATGTTACAGATATCTGTGGCATTAAAATGTCTGAAACTGCACAAATTTTATTTATTAGCAAGTCTGAAATAATGTATTATAAATTACTACTTATAAATGTTTGTGTAAAAGGCTTGCTCGGCTGTACTCATTAGCTAGGGACTACAGCCTGCATGGCCTCCTTGTCTCCATGTCACCTCCACTGACTGGGAATTCAGCATACAGGAATAAATTTATTTGGAAAACCGCTGCTTGTGATCTTTTGCCACAATTGAGTATGAAAGTAGGAATGTCTGTTAGCCAAAGCGCCGTTCGTTCTTCAAGTCATACCTACAGATACTTTTATTTCCTCAAAGTAACCCATGCTCATAGAACTCGCAAATAGCATAATTAGTATGTTTTGTGCAAAAACCTGATTTGACACATCCTTTTAAATCAAGTCCCGGCATGAACACTTTTGAAACACAGAATGCCTCATTCACAAAGGCCCAAGGCAGAGACATTGTAACCAGTGTTGAGGTTTGGAACGAACATTTAAAAAAAAGAAGAAAAAAAATTGTGCTGACTGTGAAGAGAGGTTTGGAGTTTCAGAGGAGATTAAATAACATACTGTAAAAATGTTGGGGTTTGTAGAATTTAACGTGCAACCATTAGTGTCAGCCAATGCAAAGCGGTCAATCTAGTTGTGACATTTTAATTACAACATAGTGTGTAGTTTTAATACAGGCATGTCATCTTTTTGGAAGGCACAGACACTAATGCTGAAGTCTACATTTTTTTTTCATGCAAAAGCTCATGCTTGGTGTTCCCGAATTTGGCTTTAAATCCGCAGCAGTCTTGTTCTGGATAAAGCTTACTGAAGATAAATAAATGAAAGAAAATGGTCGGTACCTGTGGGCAATAGGATCCTCTTATCTTTTATGTACAAATTATTTAACTTTTCTTCATGCAGTGAAATTTGTGTTAATATCAAGATTAGTGTAAATATCAGAGATCACAAAAATAACCTGACTCAGGCTGCAACAGGTTTCCTCTCTCGTCATTTACAAGCTTCGTTAATTGACTTTGAATGATCGTTCGAAAATTAGTACACGTTTTCTCAATGCAACTAAACCACACTTTATATTTCTTTGTTGGTTAGCCAAAAGTGGCTTGTTAAATCTTGTATACTGTAGGTACTGTAGTAGAACAAAAGACTGATTGATACTGCAAGAAAAACAAACCAAAAAAAAAAAAAAAACAGGTCACTTGAGCATGCATGCATAATCTCAAGGCCAGTGAAGGTCTCGGGGGTAAACGGTCAACAAAAAGCGTTCCACTAAGATGATGCATGATGTGCTAATGTTATTGCGGCTTCACTATTGTCGCCGTATGGTTACTCTTTGGAAGGAGCTCGTGGAAAATTAGTCAATCGTCTCTCCGCTTCAAATCTTTGCAAGAACATTTGGCTTGATTTACACTACAATTTTTCTATTTGTTAGTTTTGGACTGAAGAACTTGGTAATAAGGAAAGAGTGGATATGGCATACCTTTAAAAGTCTAGTATAAATATCATTTGCAGTTTTTCCTCTGAGAAAACAGTGTGAACACCAGAGAAAGTTCGGGAGAATCTGCTTTGCTGTTATCTTACTAATATTTTCATGTCTACAATACAGATGTACAGCCATATACTGTAGAAAGGAACAATTAACCATTTAATTAAATAGCAATGTTTATACAGGGTCATGGCACCCCTATAAGCTTATTTTGACACCTGACATACTGTACACTGGCATTTTCTTTTTACATTTGAAAAGCATATTCTAACAGGCGTTGGCTGACAAGAAAGCTGCTTTGGGTTGTCAACTTTACGTATCAATATGACAGATACGTATGACAGATCTTTGTTGATATAAGATGTGTTATGACATTTTGTTGCCTGATTTGTGCATGAACACACTTAACAACTGGACTTGGAGCTGTGTGAACATCTGGTATGTCAGAGGCATGTAATGGTGATGATGTTACCTGTCAAACATCCAAATCAAACTCTTTCTAAAGTCAGTGACGGTACAAAACTATCATTACGGTGTCATTCTTAGGTATTCTGTATAAATAGTTTAAGGCACATCCAAATAAAAGATACATACTAAAGGTAAAAAAATGTATCCATGACCGGTATAATCTCAGGGACCAAGTACTATTAAGTGCTGTTATTCCTAAGAGTTTATGACAATGGCATGGCAGTGAGTATCCTATAGGGAGTGATATTTTTGGCTCATATTTTATTATCAAATGAAATTTCTAATGTTAAGATATTTCCCTAATTCTTTAATGATAGTTGTTCTTAGAGACTTTGGTTTTGATGTTTGACATGTCACATGATCACTATTATGTGACTCTGACCCACCAAAAGTCTCAAAATGACATCCTAGTCATCTTTATAAGACTGAAGTTTTGTCAACACTGATCTGTCACCTGCTTCAGATTTAATGTCTGCTTCACATCAAAATCGAACCAAGCATGACACCTGACTCTAGTTGCAATTTTAAAAATTCACTTTTTTTTGTTCGCCCACCTGGCACGGTGGTGTAGTGGTTAGCACTGTCACCTTGCACCTCCAGGGTCCGGGTTAGATTCCCGGCCAGGCTTGATTCCTGTCTCTGTGTTTACATGTTCTCCTCGTGCTGGTGGGTTTCCTCCGGGTACTCCGGTTTCCTCCCACAGTCCAAAGATATGCAGGTTTGGATTGGCACCCTGTCTAGGGTGTACCCCACCTCGTGCCCTAAGCCTCCTGGTATCGGCTCCAGGTCCCCGCGACCCTGAATACAGGATAAAGCGGTATAGAAGATGAGTGAGTGAGTGTTCGCCCACTGGGGCAGGAATAATGTTGCCCATGCTCATGCTATGAACATCTTAATTGCTGTAGGAATAAATGACAGGAAAATTATTTCCAAACTGAACTATATATAATAGATTTCTGCAAACAAATCAGACAAATGGAAGTATAAACAGTGTGTCTGTAATCTATGGAATAATTTCTGTTATAAGATATACTGCAAAGATTGGGAGAAAGTACAAAGGGATTATGGAGTCAATAAAATCGGTCCATTAGAAATGCATGAGTCCTTACAGTATTTCCCATACACACAAAAAAAGAAGAAAAAGGAGAGAAAGCTGCTGCTGGATTAAACCTTTATAAACGTCTACTTTAATTTATTTCAGGTGTCATGAAGATCATATTGAGGTGTTATGAAGACGATTTTATGTTAAAGCTCATGCTTACAGTATAATGCAGTTTATCCTTTACACAGTATACTCAGCCGTTTTGAGTATACTGTAACTAATACAGAAGGTCTGAAGCAGCTTGACATGAACCTATAAAAACTTCTAAACCAGTCAGTGACCATAAAAATGAAGAAGACAAATAAATTCTCCTGTGGTTAAATAGACTGTCCCAGTTTTTGTCAGATCAACTACTGTGTGTATGAAAGTATCCCAGGGTAAAATATCAGCAGATTGGGATAAATTGCTCTGAATTGCAATTGCAATGTAATACTATAAGCTAGAGGATGAAGGTCTATTCTTCTGTAGTTATCCAGAGTCCTTCAAGGATGCCAAAAAGATTTTTTCTTTCCATATTCTACATATTATGTGTCATTATGAGTAACACCGGATTACTTTAACAGCTGTCCTTATACCTGTGCACAACTAATGGATGTTTATTATATCTATAGCTCGTTCTTTTTTTTTTGCTACTGAACCTCAGTGAAGAATGAACACTGGAGGGGTCGTGGTGGTATTTTATCCTGGGGAGTTATTGTAGCGTAAGAGTATCGGTGGAAGAAATTTGGAATTGTTTTGAATTGGGCCAAGAGGCCCCAGAAGCAGGAGGGTGGGAAGGAGGTGGGAGTGGAGGAGTAGTTCAGTGTGAGTGTAGAAAGCGAGAGAGCGTGAGTAGTGTGCAGATGTGGATCAGGTTAATCCAGTAAAGCATTGTCCATAGTCAGAGATGAGGGAACGAGAAGAGCTGAAGAAAGCTATCGAGCAGAGCGACAGGCTGCTGTCTCGCGTCCGCCAGCTGGAGGAGGAGAATGCCGGACTCAGCAAGGAAAAGAATGACACTTTCCTTAAGATGCGTGCTGTAAGTCAACTGGAATTCTATCAGTGGGATTGTTGGTATTTAGGTTTGAGTCACTTGCATAAAAGTTAACTGTAATATAATGTTGGTTTCATCTAATTACTCATGCATTTGGTAGAATAATACCTGTATTTGGAAAGAAACAAACTTAATGTGAACGTATGTTAGTAATAACAACTTTGTATCTTCAAGCACAATGAATTGTGAGTCTGAATGTGGTAGATTTTACCGAAAATCATAGTCCCTCCTTTAGAGCTGTGGAGTGATGATAAGTAGGTAGCAGAGCTCTCTTTTAGAATTATTGCTCTTGCCTTGCCTCATTGGGCTAAAATATGGCCCAAATGGATGGCCAGAGACATCTGCATGTGGAGAGGAAGTGCACTGAGCAGTGAAATTGCAGGTATTCTTTGGAATGGAATGGCTCTGCAGTGAGATCTGCTAATATGTCTGATTATTTTTGCTGCTGATTGCATTAACAGATCCTCCAGATCCACTCAGTCTCCTTTCCATCCACCACTTTATGCTCATTTTGCCAGGGCTTGTATTACTGCAACTCCAGCTGGATTTCTACATTCATTTCTTTGCACTTCCATGCATACTTTTGTTTAGGGTTAGCTTTTCAAAGATAAAATTGATAGCAACCTTAGAAATAAAGTGAACTGTGCAAGTCCAAGAGAACACCTAAGAATATTTGAAATTGCTGGAACTTGTAAGAACCCTTCAACACATTACACAAATCTGGAAGGATAGTGCTAAACCATCAGCTTTGTGGAAGAAATGTGGTCAGAAAAAAAATGATGAATGGAAATCATTTAAACAGTTGCTAAATAAATCAAAACGTTCAGTAAAAAACTTGTTTCCGTGGAATTTCCATATTCCGCTTGCACAAAATGTGATGAGAACTGTGTGGCCATAAGTAAACCACTTGTTAGTGAGAGTCATCAGAAAAAAGGAGCATAAATATTGGACTGTCCAGCAGTGGAAAAAGGTCTATGGTCTGATGAATCCAGACTGACCCTAATCCAGAGCGATGGGCCATCAGGGTAAGAAGGGAAGTGCACAAAGTCATGCATCCATCATGTATAGTGCCTACCATACACGTCTTTGGAGGCAGTTTTATGACCTGGGGTTAGGACTGCATGACCATGTTATCACATTTATGAAGTTTTCCTTCCCTCATGGTACAGGCATATTCCAAGACTCCAGTGGTTCTGGGAACAAGGGGAATCATTTCACACATGGACTTGCCATCAGATTGTGTGCTGCAATCAAAGCTGAAGGTGGCTGAATGAAATCGTAGAATGTACAACTTTTTTAGTTTCTTAATAATTTCTTTTTTTGATTTATTACTTGGTTAATTATTTTTTTGGAGTATTTTATATCTAGCATCAACATGTAATTGACACATGTATACCACCCAAGCCAATAAACTTATCACTTATCATCTACCATGTGAAGGGTTACTGTACCTTTCCTTGGCAGTATGATTTGATATGAAACTCCAGGTGTTTACTGAGCTCTCCATCTGCAGCGCAAAAATATGTGATTGATCATTAGATCAGCCATAACATTAAAACCACCTAGGTATTAGGTTATACCCTTCTGTCATCAGGGCAGCTCTGAGCAATAGGGGATTGGCTCTACAGACCCACTGGGGTGTGTTGTGGTGTCTGGCACCAGGGCATTGGCAGCAGATACTGTATAATTACAGTAGGATGGGCCTTGATCCACATTCTGTGGGTGCTTAATCCGTTTGAGTGTGGAGGCTGGGTTGGTGGCCTTGGGCTCCTTGTCTGCTGGCTTCCATGCATGGTGAAGAGTTTTTCCTTGCACCTGTTGCCGTCGTCCTTGGCTTGCTCATCAGGGACAATCTTATCATTTTGAATCATTCACATTTACATTTCATACAAAGCTGCTTTGTGACAATGTAAATTCTTAAAAGCACTATACTAATAAAACTTAATTGAATTGAATTGGATGGTGCACTGGGTGTTCTGGTGCCTTTCTATTGTGGCCAGCATTTTTCTTTGACAATTTTTTGGCCTTGGCATTCCTGAGGGATTGAGCTTGGCAGGCTGCCCTTTGGTCTATTCAGGAATGGGTGAGCCTTGGGTGCCCTGTCACCTGTGTGTATGGTTAATCTACAGTGATAATATATATTTGGTGATCAGTGTTTTTTCGGTTCACCTGGTGGTGTTGGGGTTGATGTGATAGATGGTTGTGTCCACAGCAAGTACACATGTACATATAACATGCAGATGTAAATTATGGAAACTTGAAATATTATTAGAGTTGGATGCACATGAATACAGTTAGCTAGTGATGCAGAATAAAATACACATTTAATGTAAATATGTGAATTTTTTTTCTTACTTTGTACTTTGCCCATCTTTACTGGATGGCGATCAGCAGGTGCTTCATGTTGTCTCACCACAATGTAAACGCTGAACCATTGTAGTCAGTCAGTGGTTAATAAGTCATGTCCAAAGTATTATATCAGGATTCTTGCAAAGCATCTGACCCAGTACCTAATACCGTGGACTGATTTTTATATTTTTCCAGTGTGCTTAGAGAAAGACCTGTGCTTGCCAGTTTCCTTTTGCCTTTGTTCTCTGTTGTGCTTTCAGCAGTTTTTCTGCGGGATTTCTCAGTTGTTTCCTGGAGAAAGATCATCATTCCCAAAATAATGGGATCAGTGCCTAGTGTGTAGGCAGCCATTTTTCATTAACTCCTTGCCAGCACAGTGTAGTGACATAGAAAAGACCATGAGATTCTTTTATCCAGGTTGGAACAGTGGGTGGGCATTACAGGCTCAGCTTTGCAGTGGTTTAGGTCCTACCTCTCTGATAGAACCTTCTGTGTCAGTGTAGATGGTTTCACTTCCAAATCTGCTGCCCTTCCTTGGGGGGTACCACAGGGCTCCATTCTTGGTCCACTTTTATTTTCCTTGTATTTGCTCCCACTTGGAGCTATTTTCCGGAAATATAACATCTCCTTTCATTTTTATGCAGATGACTGTCAGGTTTACCTCCCATTAAAACACTGTGGTGCATGTTCTGTCAAGCTTCTTCTGGACTGCCTTGTTGATGTTAAAAGATGGTTGGCGTTTAATTTCTTGAATGTCAATGAGGGAAAGACAGAAGTTATGTTGTTTAGACCCAATGGCTCCCGCAAATCTCCTCACTTTGACCTCTCCTCCTTGGCCCCATTTGAGAAAGCCATGATTACAAATTTGGGTATTAAAATGGATCCTACTCTAAAAATGGATAGCCAAGTAAATGCTGTTGTAAAATCCATTTTTTTCCATTTGAGGCGAGTAGCAAAGATTAAGCTTATATTGTCAAGGCGGGATCTGGAATCGGTTGTCCATGCTTTTATAACCTCTCATCTTGACTACTGTAATACTTTATTCTTCGGAATCAACCATACCCATATGGCTCGCCTACAGTTGGTGCAAAATGCCACAGCTCGTTTTTTAACTGGAACAGGCAGACGGGAGCATATTACCCCAATCTTGGCTTCCCTTCACTGGCTTCCAGTGTATTTTCGGATCCGTTTTAAAATTCTTTTATTTGTATTTAAGTGTTTAAATGGTCTTGCCCCTGCCTATCTGGTGGAATTCCTGCACCCATATGTTCCATCTCGCTCCCTCAGGTCTACTGACAAGCTGCTTCTCCAAATTCCAAAATCCCGATGCAAACTTCGAGGTGATCGAGCCTTTTCAGTAGCTGCTCCTCATCTATGGAATGAGTTACCCTTACTCATTCGACAAGCTCCCTCAGTGGCTGTTTTTAAATCTCGTTTAAAAAATCATTTCTACTCTCTGGCCTTCAACCCAGTGTGAAGTATTTTTATTGAGATGTTTTGTGTTTTATTTCTTGCTGCTACTTTTATTATCATTATTTTTTATGACTATTATTATTAGAAGTATGTTCTTAGTTGCTTCTTTTCTTGTTACCATCATTTAAATTTTTAAATTTATTTTTAAATTTATTTATTTTTATTATTTTATATTATCGATTTACCCTGCTGTTTTATGGCCTAAATGTTGACTTTTGTACAGCACTTTGGTCAGCTTTGTTGTTGTTTTAAAGTGCTTTAGAAATAAAGTGGTATGGTATGGTATGGTAAAAGAAAAACTGTATCAGGTTCTGTAGTATATTGGCCATGGCAAGTTATGATTTTATGAATAATATGAAATTTATACCATGACACTGTTGAATTCTTAAATCTAATTGGTGATTGAATGTCTATAACAGCAGCTCTAGGTAGTTTATCTGCAAAGCACTTAACAGCTTTATATTAATGTTCTTATGCTTAAAGGATATAGTTTCTATAGTAAGAACTTATGGTGGGACATGCACAGTGGACAAGCTATAAAATTATTAAAAACAAGCATAATTGTTGATGTGGTGAAGTTTTTTCTGGGATGGTTTTTAGCATTTTGGAAGTGCAAGCACTATAGTCAGTGGTAAAGCCATTTGTTTAATTTGTTAGACATGTTCTTTTTATTTATAGGTTCTTAGTCTTTTTAAGTTCAAGAAAGATTATATAGGCAACACAGTGGCTTAGTGGTAAGCACGGTCGATTTGCAGCTCCATGGTCAGGGTTCGATTCCTGTCTCGGGTCTGGATGCATGTTGCATGTTCTTCCCGTGCTCGATGGGTTTCCTCCAGGTACTCCGGTTTTCTCCCACAGTCCAAAGCCATGCAGGTTAGGCATTCACAAATGACGTTCACAAATTGGCTGTAGTGTATGAATGACAATTGGTCGTCGAGCTGGCAACTCGACCCCTTAAGTAAACTTCTTGAAATGATGGCTATATTTCCAGGGTGGGGAGTATCCATCGCCCGATGAGCTGGATGGACCAAAAAAAGAAGACTATATAATGTAAGTGATAACAGGAAAAAAAATTTTGCAGACAACATTAAACATAACTTAAATGGATAAAAAGAAGAATGAGAAGTTGCTGGGTTTTTTTTTGTCAAATAATCGACTTTATGTCATACATCACTCTGCAGTTGATTATTTTCCAGTTACAGCATGCCCTGTCATGTTTCATTCCTAGCAATGTATGCTATTTGCACCCTGTAGTCTCACAATACGACAGAGTTAGAATAGGAAGTCTAATATTAGCTAGTGTTTTAGTGCCTGGTTTTAATTATGTATTAACATAAGCATAGATTTATCAGACAGGACTGAACAATAAATTGATGCTTCTTGGTGAACATGGCTGTCTACTACATTCGTTAAACTACTTGCTTAGCTGATTAACCCTAGCGCCAGAAAACCAGGAAGTGCTAAGTCTTTTAAGGTTTTTTGTTATTGCTGAAGTGTGCCAAAACTTAAACTTTCTGGTCAATACAGTTTTAGGTCAATTTGTAGTTTTAATAGTTAAAAAAAATTACATCCTTACCACTGAACTGGACATTGACATTCATATGCGTTTATTATTCTCTCTGTATTTAAAATACAATCAATTAAATGCTTGCAAATGGCGGTTGAATAGTGTAAGGCTCTGAAACAAGCCAATTTCCTTAATAGACATTTTAAAATGTGTAGTAAAGTCTCTTTTTATCCACCAATTCTTGTGTAATAACAGGGACATCCAGATGTCCAACTTAAGCATATGGAAAAACCTCAAGGTCTGGGCTGGCTTTAAAGTTTCTGTGGCCTAAGGTAAGATCTCTGAATTAAACCCACCTTATGGTTTAGTCAGAGAAATGAGATATACAAAGAGCATCTCCTGTGTTTCTCTACAGTTCAATAGACTATGGTTTAATATTGAGTAAATGCGTATGTCAGTGAACTAACCCGCAGTTGACCAGAAGACTTAACTTTAGCAGTTAGCCCTTGTAGTGTGTATGGTAAACCCAAACGTGGAAGCAAGTGAGAAGGCAGGATAACCACGCGATTTAATCTAAGGACTCTCACAACAACGGAGCAAGGGAAAAACACAAATTTAACCCGCATCCTATAAACACACACTCTAGACAGAAAGATAATAATCCAGGAGTATCCAAAATGGGCCAGGTGTAGCTCAGTGGTTAAGGCATTGGACTACGGTTCGGAAGATCCCAGGTTCAAACCCCACAACCACCAAGTTGCCACTGTTGGGCCCTTGAGCAAGACCCTTAACCCTCAACTGCTCAGATGTATAATGAGATAAAATAATGTCTCTGGATAATAGCGTCTGCTAAATGTATAAAATGAAAATAGTTATTGAATTATATTATTAATTATTGAAAATAATAATCATTGGAGAGGTGGTGAAGGGTTTGAGTTGTGAGGTGTGGAATACCGGGTGAATTCGGAGCGCCGCAGGCAGCTGGAGCCGGTAGGTGACAGGGTTGATCCGGAGGTGAATACGGTATGGGCCGATGAACCGGGGTGATAGTTTCTTTGATTCTGTGTGGAGGTGAAGGTTTTTTGTTGAAAGCCACACTTTGTCTCCTACGTTATACAACCGTCCCGGAGAGTGTCGACGGCGATGCTGGGTGGTGTAACGGGTGTTGGCTCGATGAATGGCTTGGTTGGCTTGATCCCAGAGCCGCCGACACCTGCGGACCAACTGTTGGGCTGACGGTACGTCAACCTCCGGTTCTTGGTGTTCGAACATCGGAGGTTGGAAACCGTGGCATACCTCAAATGGGCTGAGATTGGTGGCTGAGGTGACGTGGAGGTTGTGCGAAAGTTCGGCCCATAGGAGGTAGCGAGCCCAGGAGCGCTGGCGATCAGCAACGAAACATCTCACGTAGCGCTCCAGTTGTTGGTTGGCCCGCTCCGTCTGACCATTAGTCTGTGGATGATAGCCAGAAGACAGACTACAGGTGGAATGGATCAGACGGCAGAAGGCCTTCCAGAACCTGGCCGTGAACTGGGGCCCCCTGTCCAAGACGATGTCTTTAGGGAACCCATGCAGACGGACTACGTGTTCTAAAATCAGTTCCGCAGTGTCTTTGGGTGACGGGAGTCCGGCGAGGGCCACCAGGTGCACGGCTTTGGTCATGATGGTGGTTTTCCCCTCGGAATCCGGCAGGCCCGTGATGAAATCAACGGCAATGTGCGACCAGGGCCGACGAGGAACGGGGAGAGGCTGGAGTTCTCCCGAAGGTGTTCGGTTAGTAGTTTTGACCCGGGCGTACACTGGGCATGCCTGAACGAACTCGTTGATGTCCCGGACCATGGATGGCCACCAGAAGGCACGTCGGATGAACCGGATAGAGCGTTGACTGCCTGGGTGTCTGGCGATGGGCGAGGTGTGGCCCCACTGTATGACCTCCTCTCTCATAGTGGGGGGCACATAGAGAAGTTCAGGCAGCGCACCTGCCGGTTCATTCTCCGTTGCCTGCGCCTGGCAGACCCTCGTCTTCAGGTCCCAACGGAGGGGTGCGATGATCTTGGATGGTGGGAGAACAGGCGCGGGTTCCGTCCGGGGGACGTCTTCCTCGTGTTGTCTGGAGAGAGCGTCTGCCTTGGTATTTTTGGACCCCGGACGGTAGGACAGGTGGAAATTGTAGTGCTCGAAGAGCAATGCCCACCGCGCCTGTCTCGGATTGAGCTGTTTGATATTGCGGATGGTGATGAGATTCTGATGGTCGGTCCAGATGATGAATGGCTCCCTGGCGCCCTGGAGCCAGTGACGCCATTCCTCCAAAGCCCACTTTATGGCCAGCAGCTCGTGGTCCCCTACCCCGTATCGCTGCTGAGTGGTGTCAAATTTTTTGGAGAAGAAACTACAAGGGTGTAGTTTCTGATCTGGACCTCGTTGGGCGAGAACAGCCCCAGCGCCCACGTCTGAGGCGTCCACCTCCACAACGAATGGTTTACTGGCGTCTGGATGGAGAAGAATAGGGGCGGTGGTGAAGCGGTGACACAGTTGATGGAAAGCGGAGACGGCTGCTGGGTTGAGGCTGAATGGATGAGATGATGGGCGGGTCAGAGCGGTTAAGGGTGCTGCAACCGTACTGTAGTCCCGGATAAAGCGACGATAAAAATTCGCAAACCCCAGAAACCGTTGAAGCTGTTTAAGAGTCTTGGGTAGGGGCCAATGACGCACAACTTCTAGCTTCTGCGGGTCCATGGCCACACCCTGGGACGAGATGACAAAACCCAGGAACGTGGTGGAGCGCTCGTGAAAAGTGCACTTTTCCAACTTACAGTACAGTTGATGGGTGTGCAGTCTCTTCAAGACCGCTCTGACATGTTGGACATGTTCCTCCTGAGTGCGGGAGTAGATGAGGATGTCATCTAGGTATGCAAATGCCCACCGCCCTAGCATGTCCCGGAGAACATCATTGATAAAATGTTGGAAGGCGGCGGGGGCATTGTAGAGGCCAAACGGGATGACCAGACTCTCGTAGTGCCCCGTGGGTGTGATGAATGCCGTCTTCCACTCATCGCCCTCCTTGATGCGCACCAAGTTGTAGGCGCTCCGAAGGTCCAACTTTGTGAAAATGGTGGCACCAGAGAGAGCGTCCAGGGCAGAGTTGGTAAGAGGCAGCGGGTGACGATTCTTGATGGTTATATTATTGAGCCCCCGATAATCGACACACTGGCGAAGTTCGCCTCCTTTCTTTTTTACAAAGAAAAACCCCGCGGAGGCAGGCGATGAAGATGGCCTGATGGTACCCTGGCGGAGAGCGTTGGTCACATAGTCCTCCATAGCCTGCATCTCGGTGGCGGCGAGGGAGTAGAGATGGCCGCGGGGAGGCACGGAGCCTGGCTGAAGGTCAATCGCCAGATCGTAAGGGCGATGTGGTGGAAGGTGGGTGGCGCGTCTCTTACAGAACACTTCAGCCAGGTCCCGGTAGACGGTGGGAATGGCGTCGTTGTCGACATCGAGGATGATGGGTGGTGACGAGATGGTGGTGAGGTGGAACTGGATCCGCTCCTGGTGTTCATTTATGATCAGGGTGACAGGTTGGGTTTGTGTGGTGACGGGGCTGGATGATAGGGGGCGACCGTCGACTGAGGTGATCCGAACCGGCTGGGATAACGCCTCAAGTTTCCTCCCCAGTTGCTTGGCGTAATTGGAGTCAATGAAATTTCCTGCGGCACTGGAATCGATGAACGCAGTACTTCCGACTCGTCTGTGGCCAAACTGGAGGTGTACTTGTACCGCGAGACGGGAGATGTTGGTGGTAACGGGAGAGATCTGAAGGTGGCCCGGCGAGCTTCCCTCGTGTCTCACCGGGCCTGGGCGTTTCCCGGACAGAGGGGGCAGATGGCTCGGTGGTGGGCATCTGACTCACAATAAGCACAGAGTCTCTCCCGAAATCTTCGTGCCCGTTCAGCAGCGGACAAGGAGGCGCGCCCTAGTTGCATGGGTTCTCCGGCTCCTGTGTCAACCACGGCGGGTGGTGGAGATCCGACAGAGCCAGTGACGGCGGGTCGAGCTTCAGGTACAGGAAGGTGAGGGAAAGGGGCTGAAGAACGTGGCGGGACATAGGAGAGAACGGGTGTGGCAGGCGGCAGGGTGCGAGGGGCTGGCTTGGGACGAGACAGCAGACGTTGGTCGATCCGAAGGGCCAGCTGGATGAGGCCCTCCAGCGTATCCGGTAGCTTTCGCCCCGCGAGTTCGTCTTTTAGGCGGGAAGCCAGCCCTTCGTAATAGGCTGTCCGGAGAGCGGAGTCTCCCCAGGTGATCTGGACGGCGAGCGTGCGAAACTCCGCGGTGTAGCGGCTCAAGGACAAACCTCCCTGCCATAGGTGATAAAGTCTGGTGTCAGTCTCCACCTCTCCGGCGGAGTGCTCAAAGGTGAGTCTTAGCTGGCGGATGAACTCATTGTAGGAGTGAGCGGTGTCTGAATCTGATTTGATAACCGCCGTGGCCCACTCAGCTACCTGCCCGGTTAGCAACGAAACGAGAAGTGCAATGCGTAGCCGATCGGTGGAGTACCTGGTGGAATTAAACTCAAACACCAAATCAAGCGCTGTTAAAAACACATCACACTTTCCATCCGTGCCATTCCACTTATCCGGTAATGAAATGAATACTTCAGAAGAAGGGGGGGGGTTGATGCGGCGCTGCAGCCATGCCGACGGGGGCCCGGCTAGCCGCGCCATCAACAGCCGCACGGAGCTCCGCGTTCTGCAAGGCCGCGGTGTCCCGGACGCTTTGGCGTAGAGTAGCGATCTCCGCGCTAAGCTTATCGATTAACATGGGCAAAACTCAATGACTGAGTGAGGTGGGACGCCATCTTGTCTCCTTTTATGCTTCCTGCTTTTGCGAGCTGGCTACTTCCGGGTCCTTGTGCCGGTCGCAACGCGAGTGTGTGTGACAGCGTATATCTGATTAAACTGTAAAGTTTTCATTTACTATTTTACTGTTGTCATAATGCTTTCATGATATGTTTATTGAAAATAAATTTAGTTAGTTCTAATATAAAACATTGCCACATCTACCATTACCAATAATTTTTTATACTTCAATCCCGTCTACATTTTTAACATAAACAGCATTGGTTTAACCCTTGACAGAATGGATGTGAATGGCTTCAATTTTCAACACAGTAAACAATGCAAAATATGCTTAAAGATCAATGATTTATCACAAAGCTTATAAATAAAATTATTTTAAACATTTGATACATGTGGTAAATAAATCCCAGTGATTTCGTAAGAAATCAAAGACAGTAGAGTTTGCCATTTAAGGAAAGTTGGACAGATGGTTTTATGCTTTCGACTCTAAAGCGGATTAATTTTCAATTACAGCACATTCCAATGTGTTTAATTAATTTTTTGCAACAGAGCATTGTCAATGATGATCATTTCGAATTTATTAAAACTACAGCACCACACATTTATCTCACTATAGAGTGGAGATACAATACAGGTCCTTCTCAAAAAATTTGCATATTGTGATAAAGTTCATTATTTTCTGTAATGTAAACATTAGACTTTCATATATTTTAGATTCATTACACACAACTGAAGTAGTTCAAGCCTTTTATTGTTTTAATATTGATGATTGTGGCATACAGTTCATGAAAACCCCAAATCCCTATCTCAAAAAATTTGCATATCATGAAAAGGTTCTCTAAACGAGCTATTAACCTAATCATCTGAATCAGCTAATTAACTCTAAACACCTGCAAAAGATTCCTGAGGGTTTTAAAAACTCCCAGCCTGGTTCATTACTCAAAACCGCAATCATGGGTAAGACTGCCGACCTGACTGCTGTCCAGAAGGCCATCATTGACACCCTCAAGCAAGAGGGTAAGACACAGAAAGAAATTTCTGAACGAATAGGCTGTTCCCAGAGTGCTGTATCAAGGCACCTCAGTGGGAAGTCTGTGGGAAGGAAAAAGTGTGGCAGAAAACGCTGCACAATGAGAAGAGGTGACCGGGCCCTGAGGAAGATTGTGGAGAAGGACCGATTCCAGACCTTGGGGGACCTGCGGAAGCAGTGGACTGAGTCTGGAGTAGAAACATCCAGAGCCACCGTGTACAGGCGTGTGCAGGAAATGGGCTAGTATATGTTAGCCTCACATTTTTGACTAAGCTTGTTATGATTTTTAGCTTATCTTGCAAAAGCCTGTCTAAATGGTTTACTGACCATGGTATTACTGTGCTCAATTGGCCTGCCAACTCTCCTGACCTGAACCCCATAGAGAATCTGTGGGATATTGTGAAGAGAAAGTTGAGAGACACAAGACACAAGAATCTGCAAAAGGATTCCTGACCAAGTATTGAGTGCATAACTGAACATAATTATTTGAAGGTTGACTTTTTTTTGTATTAAAAACACTTCTTTTATTGGTCAGATGAAATATGCTAATTTTTTGAGATAGGGATTTTGGGTTTTCATGAGCTGTATGCCACAATCATCAATATTAAAACAATAAAAGGCTTGAACTACTTCAGATTGTGTGTAATGAATCTAAAATATATGAAAGTCTAATGTTTATCAGTTCATTACAGAAAATAATGAACTTTATCACAATATGCTAATTTTTTGAGAAGGACCTGTACATGTTGTAGAACATGTAGGAAAAACTTCTGTTCTCATTTGCTTCACAGTGTTTTTTTTCTCTCCAACCTCTCTCCGCTATTAAGACAAAAACAAAGTAATCATCTAGGAACCTCTGTATTGGGACTATGAAGGCCAATAGTAATTACCATTGCATTTACTCCCATTATATGACCATTGTAGGACCTCTGGTCAACGATCACACATGCATTCACACACTATGGGAAATTTGGAAACTGGAGTACCCAGAGGAAACCCAGCAAGCACGGGGAGAACATGCAAACTCCATGCACACATACTGTACCCCAAGGCGGGAATCGAACCCAGACCCATGGCGGTGTAAGATGACAGTGCTAGCCACTATACCACCCCTACATTTGACACTACTGTATGTCCTAAATACAATAACACAATTATTCACTAAAATATTTTCCTACATGTCTTCTCTGAATAGTGAAAGGATTTGAGGTATTCAGACTACATTAAAGAGTTTCTTCTACATAGAATACGTAGGTAACATGTTCCGTATGAGAAAATGAATATTACATTGGTAAAAAGCTATTTTTTATCAATATTTTTTAATGCATTTCATTTCACAAGACTTGCAAGGCTGCAATGAATGCTTTTGCGCCTCTGATCGCATTGTCGGCAGACTCAAACTGACTTCCTAGAAACCTCAGAAAACAATTGTAACATCCAATTTCAGGTCACTTTACAACATCCACCAAGCTCTCAAAAGGTTGAACGGGGTCATGGGATCCTCTTTTATTTCGGAATATAGCAATCTAATTGGAGTTCCCATGATTCAATTGTGCTTTGGAAAAAATATCAATCAAATGATATTCACATGTGGTTTATAAAGGCTTAACAAATTAAGAAAATATGCAAGAGGTCTATTATTCTTTGTCATCAGCCATTATTAAAGACCCTGAGGTTAAAGGGCATTAATGTGGACACCAGTGAGTGTTGGTCTTTGTTGTCCATGTAGTGGATGTGGGTGTAATATTCTGTTTCATGAACAGCTGGCTATAATATTGAAGAGGAGAATAAAATAGATGTCATTGTTGGGTCTGAAACACTCAGTAAATAGACTTATGCAACAACTTAGCGTGGGTTTAAAAGCACTGATTATTTTCCCCATATGACTCCGCTCAGTTTATGTTACGCTTAACAAAAATGAGTAAGTTTACATTTGAAGAGACCCGTACCTTGGTGGGTTATCGCCTATGTAGATGTTTATCACAGTTTTTTACCTTTTTGAGTCTTTTATCCGCCTTATGTTAACTGGCCGAAACAAATGAGAGAGAGTAACATGTTTTGTCTGGTAATTCATTCAGACAAGAAGTCACACTGAAACACATGTTCAATATCCTTTTTGTTCCCAGTTGAGTCATGAATAGCATGGCATTTTTTTCATGGCTGTCACACACACACACTGTCTTTTCTTATCTTTACTTACGTCGCCTTCTCTAAGAGGGAGAGCCTGCATCAGTTAATCCAGTTTTTTTTTTTTATGAATCATTTTGTTTCATATCTATTGTTATTGTTATGAAAAGCTAAACAAACATGTCCTACTATACCTCAGCTTGTGAAGAATCATCAGGATA
This sequence comes from Channallabes apus, assembly GCA_030522415.1. Classification (NCBI taxonomy): domain Eukaryota; kingdom Metazoa; phylum Chordata; class Actinopteri; order Siluriformes; family Clariidae; genus Channallabes; species Channallabes apus. The sequence continues at coordinate 49,887,545 of CM060104.1, forward strand.
AAGTACGTGAATACGCCACTTGTTTCTCACTAAGAATGAGACTTGTCGCTTGTCTGAAGTGGAGCGGGATGCTAACACCAACAACACCTTCCTTACAAGAAAACAAGGAGCAGTCAGCACTTCGAGAAGAGGACAAGTGAGTCTGAACATCAAGGTGTTCCAGTCTGAGGAGCATTTTGACAGCAAGACGTTGGAACTACTCTGACATGGAGGCTGTTTGTCAGAACCAGACTGATGGTTTTTCTTTAAGTTATCAGAGGCGCCGATCTCTATCCGAAGACTCCGAGGGAGGCTGTGAGATACAGGTAGAGCCCGAACAAGAGGAGCTGGATTGGGATCATTTTAGTACATCCATGCAACATCGGCAGGTGTGTGTGTGTGTGTGTTGCAATCTGAGAAAAAAGAAATAGGTTGGAGGCTTGGGTCAGGCTTGATCTTAAGAACGGGGATTGATTGGGTTTAACCATCAATTAAATATTTATTCTTAATTAATCCATTTATTACTGATTTCTTTATGTATCAGGCATAAAAAATAACTAAAGCATAAAAGTAATGATATACAGTATGTCAGTTTTATGTCCTAGGGATGGTGGCTTAGTGGTTAGCACTGTCGCCTTGTACTTCTGGGTTCGATTCCCGCCTCGGGTCTGTGTGCATAGGGTTTGCATGTTCTCCCAGTGCTTGGTGGGTTTCGTCCCACAGTCCTAAGTTGTATGTATCCTAACAATATCCAAAATGTGTACTGTATGTGTGGCCTGTGATGGATTGATACCCCGTTCAGGATGTACCCTGCCTTGTTCCCTAGATGTCCTGTGATAGGCTCTAGACCCCCCATGGCCGTGTATGGAGGTTAAATCGGAACAGATGATGAGTGAGTGAGTTTTATGCCTTAGGTTTTTCTTAATGTTTAGACACAGGGACAGAATGCTGTATGCATAATGTACAGGATGAATAGGTAAGGAATTCCCAACTGGCACACTCTTGTCATATATTAGTGACAATAGCTGTGGTTTAGATAAAAACTAACCATATCGTTAGGAAGCAATTTGAAGTTTTGAAATCTGAAGAAACCGTCCTGCATCTGGTCTGACTAGTTCTGATGGAACAACTGACATCTGATTTTTGACTGATTTAAGACTGGATTAAGTTGTTTGTTTTCTGCTTCTGTCATGACACATTTCTTTTTCACGGTCTATAAATGAGGGCTCATGAATACCGTCCTGGAGTTTTGTCTTTGTGTTTTGGAATTATTCCGTTTACCTTTTTTTTTTTATTACGGGTGTTGCATCAAAAACAACCTGAATGCACTCTGTGATAGAAACATTCATACCTGTATGATTCATAAACAGTTCAGTGTACATGTGGAAAAAACTGTTTTTAATATTATTCCAACTCCTAGTGAAGAGTTACACATTTTGACCTGAAGAGACCAGGTCAAGAAATGACAAGCCTCTTTTTCGTTTTCATCTTTCTCCTCCTCCTTCTCCTCCTTAACCTCGTGTCACTTCACCATCATCTCACCTCGATGCCCTCCTCCTTTTCTTCCACTTCTCTACTTTCTCTTCATCTTCATAATAATCTCCTCCTCTTCCTCGTCCCCACGCAGGAGCAGGAGGCACTGCAGCAGGCCGAGCAGCGTTGTGCACAGCTGGTCCAGGCCAGGCGTGAGCTCGAGGCTCAGGTGGGTCAGCTTGAATTGCGTGTTGAGCAGGAGGAGGACGTTAACGCTCAGCTCACCTCGCAGCGGCACACGCTCCAGACTGAGTGCTGCAGCCTGCGGCAAGACCTAGAGGAGCTGGAGAGTGCGCTCAGCGCAGTGGAAAAGGACAAACAGGTGATGCACTCGTACGCAGACGGCAGGTTGTAGTTCATCATCAGCTATTTGTTTTTATTTATTATTTTCATGTACAGTACTGTGTGTATATATTTGATAGTTATTCATGTGCCTGATAGTTATTCATGTCCTGAAAGCAACACACTCGTATGTAAAGAAGAGTCTATACAGTGCATGTACTGTACAATGCATTTACTGTACCTGCCAAGTACATTTTTCCAAGTTCGACTTTTTCTTTTAATCTATAATTGGTTATTTCAGGCTTAGTTTCCATCATATCATTGCTTCCTCTCATCTGCATTCTCAGTGCTGTCAACTGCTATTTTCATTCATTGTATTGTGATGAATGATTGGATTAATCCAGCTGCATTACCTTGAATGAACCATGTGATAAATTTTGTAAAGCCGTACTTTCAATTGTTTACGAACCGGTTACTTTCAGTATAATGAGTGGCTAATAAGTCATTTGCTGCCTACGGATGAATAATTGCAGTCACAAAAACACCCAGTTTCTTTTGAGGGGATAAAGCCTGCCGTACCTGATATTTAGGCGTACACAAGAACAGACCTGTACTGTCAGATTAACACCTTGAACAAAGTCTGTTTGCACTGCTGCTGTTGCCATAGCTAGGATGTGACTAGTCTTATTTCCATATTATAAAAGGGCAGGTTATTGGAGCAAGTTTTCACTTCTTCCTTCTATGTTATTAAGATATTAGCACTAGTTGTGTTTTTCCCACTTGATCACCATGAAATGAGGTTATTACCCTTTTGCTTGAAGGTCATCGTACCACTTACCGTCGATTCCTTACTCACTTTCTTATCCCAATCTCTTCTCTAATCCACTACTATCAGTAACAGATGGTCACTCTGATTTTTGTCTGGTTACATGCTGAAGTTTGATGAGTTCTGCCTATAAAAGTTCGAAAAAGCCTCGAGGTCAGAGTGGAGTGAAGCAACGGTACTGATTTTGAGATGAAAGTGCCTGTGATGCCTCGCCTCCGCCCCTCCATAAGCACTTCTGGTTTACATCTGCTTTTCAAAGGCTCAACAAGACTAAATACACACACACACACGCATATACATGTTGCATGCACACACAAACATCCACAAATGTTTTTAAGAGAGAAACTGTAATGAATATCAAATGTAATGTCAGACTGTTATTAATAAATAAAAAAAAACAACTGTAAATGATAAGTCTCTCTCTCTCTCTTGTCTCTCTCTATCTCTCTCTATCTTGTCTCTTTCACTCTGTAGGATTCAGACTGTACAGTGAGAAAGCTCTCAGAGGAGTTGTCTCAGCGTGAGATACTGGTTCAGAAGTTCCAGAAAGAGACGGAGCATTTCGCCGAGCTCAGCGAGGTGAGCTACATCCTCCTATAATATGTGTGCATTCATACATAATTCATGTCTACTGCAACATTTGGCAGTTCCCACTGAGATTTGAAAACTACAGGCCTCCCTGAACAGGTCCATGTTTCTCTTAAGCATGTACCTCAGTTTGATCTTTGGTTATCCCTAAAAGTTAAAAAAAAAAAAAAAAAAGGGTGAAGACTGCATTTAATAATTTCAGTGCCGGTCCATATAAATCTCAAAGTTTGACAGCTGAGAAACAGAGACACAGAGCTTTGGGCAATGCGCTGCACTGTTTAAATATGAGTAAATAGGTTTCAAATCTCTTCCACATTTCCAATTAAAAAAAAGACATATTTCTGAATATGCTTGATTCCAACTTGCTCTGAATAAATATTTTACATCATTACAGTGGTGTACAAATTTTGACTATACTTTTTTTTCCTTTATAATTTTTTTTTAAGCTCATTGATTTAAAAATATATATATATTTAGCACAGTAGCCAGCATCCTGCTCTCTAAGAGGACCTGGAGACATGTGTAAGAAAGCTCAGGCTTAATGTTTTCGAGTCAAGGTCACTCCACAGGGATGAAACCTATGCAAGTTGTTTCCCGTCCAGAACACATGTTGAAGGCTGTAAAGATCTGCGATCACATCAAATTGGCACACGACCAGCTTCGTTCAGTTTGCTAAGAAGGAATTTCAGAGGACCCGGAGCTCACTTTAATGTAAAGCAGTACGAAAAAAAAAAAAAAACATTTTCTCATGAATTAGAATAATCTGGCGACGAGGAGTCTTGAGGTCCAGGGAATATCCGCAAATTGTGTTACTCGTTATTATTATAAGTATGCAATGACAGCTATCTGTAATACAAGAAAGTGTTATAGAATCGAGAGAAATGGTGAACAAAATACAGTCATGAACAATCTGTCTTCAGTCTTGTAATCACTTCTATCTCAGAAATTCCCCTACGATTATTATCTTCTTTGAAGAACTATGAGTGTATTGTACATTCAAACATGCCAGATTGTGGACGGTAGCAGCTCCATTTGCCAGGTTATCACTGCCTGTAATTTAGGATCAGTGGCATTGGGCTTTTCTTTTCACCCCATTTGAGCGTGTGTGTGTGTGTGTGTGTGTGTGTGTGTGTGTGTGTGTGTGTGTGTGTGTGTGTGTGTGTGAAGAGCCTGTACCGATCAGCCAAAAAGCTGCATAATTGAGTCAAATGAAAACGATATCCAGGATGCCATCGAGTGTTTATTTCTTAGTCAGATGTTCTGAATCTACTCGGGAATTTGCGTCGAAGGATTGGATTTGATTAAGCTATCGAGCTGCAAACTTCTTCCGACAGACTCCACGGTTGAGGTAAACGAACACATCCCAGCTGTGGATCAAAGATGGCAGCGAGTCAGATGAGAGTCACAGTTAATGTTTTAGTGCCTCATATGCTGCACAGATCACAAACTGTGTTTTGCTTTCCCAGAAGGCCATCGAGGATCTACAGTTTGAGGAGGAGAAGGTGAACCTCTTGACTAAAGAGAAAGCCAAGTTGCAGGTTCACGTCGAAGAGGTGAGTACCATGATATTGATGAGACTCTAATAACGTATTCCAAATTAGAAAGTCCGTTATTGGTTATCTATATGTGTTGTTAGGATGCTGTCAGGGGCGATAAACATAGCATCCTCTATCTCGCTGATTGCAAATATTACATTTATCCTAAAGCAGATTTTTCAGCTAATATAATATTATTCAGCCGAGTGAGTTTCACAGGATTATATCTGGTTAAAGCTGTTCTCTCTGTTGTGTGTGTTAGCTGGAGTACCAGCTGGAACAGGAAAAGAAGCAGCGCACTGAGGTGGAAAGGTGCAGGAGGAAGTTAGAAGGAGACAGTAAGAACACCATGGAGAACCTCAGCGAACTGGGCAGGATGAGGGCCAATCTAGAGGAGCTCATCAAAAAGTGAGTTCTTTTAAAGCTCTTTCTTTTTACTTTTCAGGACAATGCACACATTACAGACTAATCACTTTAGTAATCATTTGTATAGTGTTTTTTAGTGATCTAATTCAGCAAGCTGAACACCCTTTAAAATGCACTGGAGTTTCTTGAAGAATAGTCAAAAGGAGATATTTGCGCATAAACAGATGGTAGATGTAGATGTCTCAGTTCTGTAGAAAAACAGATGTTTGGATGCCTTGTGGCTGATATAATATGATATCTGCTTGGAGTGCCGTTATCTCGGCTTTGATGAGTTAAAGGCCTTGAGGCACTTAGAGCTGTTCAGGCTTGTTAGTATGCACTTACCATAGCAGACCCAAAGATAATCCCCAGAACACACAAAAAAGGACCTCAGGCAGATAACTAAGTACAATGAGGAATAAACCAAATTGTGTTTTATACAGTACATTATATTACTCTTCACTATATAGACACAAATATTGTATTACAAAACTAGTGTGTATTTATTGCAGGATAACGGTTTGTAGTTCTTGTTTTTTTTCCACTTGTGTTGACGGATGACATTTGACTGACATTTTAATAACCCTTCAGCTCAGACATGTGGTGCTGTTTCTCAAACCGTATTACATCTGTCTGCTAATTTAGCCATGTCACACATCTCTGTCTTTCCCCTCTCTCATTCTCCTTTCCCGTCTTTGTGTCCTGACAGGAGAGATGTGGAGATTAGTGACACCAGCAGCCGGCTGGAAGCCGAGGAGGCACTGAGTGCAGGGCTGCAGAAGAAGAATAAGGAGTTGCAGGTGAGGCGTGTGGGGGAGAGGGAGCATTCCTGTCTTTCAGCACTCCGAAGGTCCCGAACTCTGATTTGCGAGCTTGTGCCTCTCGACGCTCCTCTCCTGTGCTCTAAAATGGCAAAAACATCTCTACGAACATACTGTTTGCCCTGATGATAATCTCTCCGATGTAAATCCCCTTTTAAAAAAAATACCATAACTCCTCTATACTGTAATAGGGTCTAGTTTCAAGAAAGTAAAAGGTAGGGAAGCACTGAAGGGAAATTCCTGACTTAAAATTTAATTGCAATGGAAATACAGTTTAAACAAGCTGCTATACTGTAGGTGAAAAAAAGTTATTTGCTGTTTGGACAATTGTATAAGTTATACTGATGTTCAGGATCTGACTTTAAAAAACATATATGTTAATGAATACTTTTTTGTTAAAAACTGCACAAAACTCATAGAAATTCCAGAAATTCCTCATAGAAATGGTTAATTTCATTGGACATAATATCAAATGCTAATCCTTTACTGTAAGCCAGCTCTGAAATGTATTTGCGACCCGTCATATCAAGTCAGGTATTACATCGCACAGGTTAGTTTTGCGATATGGCCAGGAGGTAAAAGCTATCAAATTTTCAATTTTGGCAAGTATCACTTGATAAATACCTTGTACCTTGATTGTTCAATAGAATTAGACATTTTAATCCTAAACATTTACTGAACTGTAATGAATGCTATTCAAGCTGGTTACTCCTGTAGTGATATAAAGCACAACCTTTTTATTTGTTACGAAACCACACTGCTTGGGAAATCAGGAAAGATAGGCTAGGAAATCCTCGTATCAAAATTAACCTGCGGGTTCATTTAAATTTATTAGAAATAGAATTGATTCAATGGAGTTTTTTCCAAGGCCCGCCTCATACTAAACAAACTCACACTTGGTATCAATATGGAAAGATTTGAACCAGGAATATGAAAATATACTCAACTCAAATGACCCTAAATGTGACTTGATACCCTATTTGATGTAATGGGTCCAAATTATATAATGTAATAGTGCAATAATGAGAAATAAGGCAACATAACCAGATCAAGCTGCATCTTATGGCAATGAGCACGGCTAACCCTAGGTATTTATATAATCATTTATTTTCATAGAATTTTCAGTAACTGCCTTATCTTGGTCAGGGTCACGGTGGATGAGACAATAGTCCACTGCACAGCACCATGCTCTCCATGAATGTAAATACATTTTTGGACATACCAACCCTAAAATATTACAAAATAAATAAGTTTCTTAAATTAATTCAATTAAGCAGGGTAAATACTGGGATAGTTGTATTTTGTTTCTATTGTTCATTATTACTTTACTGTATTTTAACTTTGCTATTCAAATTTATACTGATTACTCCTTAGTAGTAAGTAAAAATAATTATTTACTTCTTTTATTGTGATTTAGACCTTGAATGTTTTCTTTACAAATGTGAAGTTTTTTCATCAAGCCATTGGCTGTGCCATATATTATCATAAAATCGTTGCTATATATATCTCATAACTATCAAAAATATGTTTAAAAAATTAATCCAGTTTGTGATCTGCTGAGATGTTCTTATGCTATACAATATGATGTAGTGAATGCTACTGGTCTCTGTGTCCATCTGAATGTATAGTAGATGAACCAATGAATTGTAGCATTGAACTTGAGGATTAGCGCCACTGGCTATACCTCAACAAAATGTTTTAAAAATCTATTACTATATCCTAAAGACTACATAAAAAATACAAAACAGTCTAACTCTTTGTAAGCAAAATATGAAGAATGATGTTTGCACCGTACTGTAAGTTCTGTTATAATTCATAGTTCATTTTCTCCCTAGTTTATGATCTTATTATTATTATTGATATTTTTCTATGTGTGTTAATGTTTCTCTGAATTAAAGATTCATGTGTGAAAATCTGTATATTCACTGTATAAGGACAGTATAAGTGTAGCGTTACAGGTATTTTGTTTACTTCATGGTTGGCTGAATATTCCAAATATATTCCTGATATTTCTATATCTTTAGTTATTTAATTTTTTTTCTTACATCATTCCTCATTGGCTTTGACCACTGCTCCCCATGTAAGCACTTCACAGAAGGACAAGACAAGACTGTACAGTAGATCCAGAAAGTGACAAAGTGTGCAGTACAATACCTCTCTGATCAAGGAGCTTTTTTTTCTTCCATGCCTAAAACATAGAGGCTCTTTGTGCACGTACAGTTGAAACAGGATCCGAGTGTCAGCGAAGGTAGACGTGTTTTCACGTAACGCCAGGGCATTATCTATATTACACAATGCAGGCTTTATGGACAACTCTCCATTAATCACAGCTTAGGAGGACCTGGAAGGCACAAAAGCTAAGCTGGTTTGACAGAAGCCCCACCACCGTGTTATTTTAGTGGATCAGACTCGTTCAGTTGGAGCCTTTTTTTATGTGGGCTGTGCATTAAATATCCCCTGTCATTTTTTTTTAGCACGGCTTATTTTCCAAGACGTGATGTTTATGACTTGAATTTCAGCATCTTGGTTATCACCTGGTATGTTGTCATCTTTGTTCAGAAATGTGTTGGAAAATGATAATTTCTGTCCAATTTCCTTCCATGTGGACTTGAGGAAAAAAATCAGCCATTTAGTCCTGGTTCTGTGCAGCAGATGCATAAATGTGCTTCTGAGCACAAAGAAAGCAACCAGGATAAAATATACTTAGGCCTGCAAACTGTTTGTTTAAAATACTATTTGGAAGCCTTTTTTCAGGGTTTTTTTCCCAGTTCAGTGTGGAAGCATATGGTTGCCTACACTATTTCAGTAAATGCCCCATGGACACATATGCTATCACTTTAAAGCCTGATGATGGTTGATGGTTAACCATAAGAATCCATAAGGAAATGTAATTAAGCCCGAATGAGACAATTGATTAATAGAAGGGTTTTGTACCGTCTGATCAGAATTTCCAAGTGACATGGATGAGATCTGTGCAGAGCCTCTTAGACCAGCAGTTTGTGCTCAGCAAGAATCAGGGGTTTTGCAGAGGAGTCTAAAGTGGGTGTGGAGTTTTCTTTCAGTGCAGCGAATCGAGCCCCTGTGTGGGAGACAGTGTCAGAGAGTGTGTGTGTCTCTGCATTCGTATGTGCTAGTGTGATTTGTTCTGAGTGTTGCTTGGCCATGGCTGTGCTCTCCACTGAGGTTTTGCGCTGGCATGTAAGTTTCTCCACATTATATCTGTGTGCTTTTTAATAGTTAGTTATATTAGCATGAATTTGCTCAACATATTTGATACTTAGATTGTGCACTTTTGTGCTGTATATGTGTATATACTGTATAGTATGTATAGGCATGCACATGCATGCAGGTTGCTGACTGTTTATCTTTATCCACATCATGGGACATCCTCCAGCTACATTACTTGTCAGAGATCCTTCTTATATGGAAAGAAAAGAGTTTTGATAATGAACGCTATTCATTTATATGCTTGCTTTACTAATGGGACAGTTTTTACACTTTCAAGTACCACCCACAGTGAACTGTTTCGCCATTCAGTTCAAGTACAGGATACAAGAAACTGAAAGTTTGACCAAGAGATCCTAGTAAAATGGTGCACGAATCATTCACAATCAAATGAACCTGTATGTGCTTTATTTATATGACCTTTGTGATATTTACATGAAAAAAAAAACCTGCAATTGGTCTCATGTGGTTTAGATTTCTTTGTGGTTGCACATAGTTTGCATTGATTAATGACCTTATCTTACAACTGGACACAATTAACATGAAGATGAACCAAATGTGACCCCCTCCCCCTTACAATAAGCTACGGTTCTGGTATTTTAAAGTGATTGTGCTAATATAATACGGTGACCGGTGAGGAGCAGATCCTAACTTCAAGGCATTCTACAGATAAAAACAGTGGGGAAACAAATTCCTACACTAAATTGCACCCTATGTTAAAAAGCCACCGGCATGCAGGACTAAAAGAGTTCTTTACCGCAATACTGCTCTTTATATGGCAACCCCTTCAGCACATTTTAAAGGACAATGCACTGAAAATGCATTGGCAAAGCTGATAGACTAAACATTTACGCTGGGAACAGAGAATAGGTTACTGCCAGATTTTTATTCTAAATGTGATTAAGCTGAAGATGGAGTACAAGCGCAGATTAGAACAGTGTGTGTCAGAGTACACTGTCTCATTGATTGTCTTTTTTGATGAAGTGAAATCGAAACATCTGACTAGTCTGACTTCATCTGCTTCCGTTCTTTGATCTGCAGGCCCGCGTTGAGGAACTCGAGGAAGAACTGGAGGCTGAGAGAGGCATGAGAGTGAAGGTAACTTCAAGCTACAGTATGTTTCTGGAATAAAAGTTTGATACATGTGGATTTATATCTCACATCTGACTTTTTTTAAATATTCTGTTATTTATTTATTCATCTATTTATTTTTGTTTAATGATAAATATCTTGTTCAGATTTTCTGCCAATGACTGATACATCATTACACCATGAACCTTGCCAACAAAGCTGCATGCTATTAAATAGAAAAGTAAAACAGGAGTAAGGATTAAGTGTTTAACTCTCAATCAACTGATGAAAGATGGCATCTGCTGTCTAAAGCTCATAATCCTTAGCAGACTCGAGGCTGCTTACTGAAGACAGGTGTGGTGATCCACCAATCAGTCCATGAGTTTGGTCTGCGCTTGCACATCGGGTTAGTGAGTGTGTGTTGGCATCCTGGTGAGAATGGAGAGGGTGGAGAGTGCTCCTGTGGTTAAGCTTAAATGATTTGCACCTGGAATAATAAAGCCGAAATGTTTTCAATCAGGACGGAGCAACCTCGTTCACCAAGATCTCCCCAAGAGCTTTCTGAGTGATGCGCAAGCTCAAGCCATGCTGAGGTTTAGCTAAAGAAATGATGAACGATTAACTGAAGGAAGATCTGTTTCATCATCTTTTGATTACAATTTTAGTTTATTGAAAAGACAAAGTTTTAACCTTTTATTTGACACTTACTTTGAATTCTTGAAATTCAACATTTCAAGACTTTTTTCCAAGACGTTTTTTATTTAATATTAATATGTTGTATTAATGATATTAATGTTTATACAAGTTATATATAATAGTTTTTCCATATATATATATAGATTTTATATATATTTAAAAAACAGATTACGTTAAGGCTTAGTGGTTAGCACTGTCACCTTGCACCTCCAGGTTCTGGGTTTGATTCCCACCTAGGGTCTGTGTACCTGTAGGTTGCATGTTCTATCTGTGCTGAGTGGGTACTCCGGTTTCCTACCGCAGTCCAAGACATGCAGATTAGGCTAATTGGTGTTCCCAAATTTCCTGTAGTGTGTGAATGAGTGTGTGCGTGCCCTGCGATAGATTGGCATCCTGTCCAGGGTGCACATCAGGGATAGGCTCCAGGCCCCATTGTGACCCGGTACAAAGGATAAAACGGTATGGGCGAGTGAGAGAGAAAGAGAGTTAAAGACACATGTATTTAAACATAATAATGTGCAAAAAAACTAATATGTTTTATTACTTTTTATTATAATCTGAAATACTGATACCCATTAAGGGTTAAAGGAGCTCTGTCGTTCCACTTTTATCATTCATGACCCAATTCAAAATGCATGAAAATCTAAAATATTATTCAAATTAATGAAATAAAATATGTAAAATAAAAATTTCTAACATGTATAGTACCTACAGTACATTCTTGCACTGCACTGTATACATCTGATAAAGAAATATTTTCACCCATGCAAGTGGGATATGATGTCTACCACAGGTACCTGAAGACATGCCTCTGGGCTCCGTCTCCACGCTGGGTGGCATTCTTAATAGAGCGCCGTTCTTCTGTTCACTGAGCCTAAGCCAGAGTGGAGTGTGAAGAGTCATGCACAGACATGTACACCTTTATCTCTGTGGGCCTACCTGCGTCTCCACAGACACCTTCTCACTCTCTTACACAAATCAGACACACACAGTCATCTTATTGTACTCATCTTTTTTCTTTATTGATAGAATCCAATGGCATTATAGTCCAGAGGTTATCTGCAGACAAAATATAAACTCAACGTATTGTTCTATATTACACGCCTGTATCTGGTGTTAAACAGACTCTTTCATTTAGATTTAAGTATATCACGGCCCTCTTGACCTGTATTAGGTGATGAGTGAGAAACGGTTTGACAGAAGAATAAACTGAAGCTAGTGTTGACACACTGAATTGCTGCCAGGGCTAGTGACAGGAGCACCGCATTCTAGAAGGTCAAAGGTCATGTTGTTGACCTCGCCCAGGCTTGCAAAATGAAGCCCCGTCTGGGTGTCAAATGAAACTCAGCCAGACTGTTTTCACTTTTTCACCATCAGTCAAAGAACCAAAAGGTCATGCAGGTCACACCAGCCAACATTCAACAAGTTTACGGCTCTCCTAAATCTCCACACGCGCAGAAACCGCTTATCAATCTTCTTTGACTGCTTCAATAAACTGATAGCTATTATTTTCTATTCGTTCCACATTATTCATGATTTTCATCACACAGATTCTTTTATCTTATATCGAGATGAGGGATCACTGTCTGCACAAGAAAAAAAATGCTTTCATGTCATGAATAGCAAGAGTGTTTCTTTTGTTCAGTTAGTGATTGTCTGTCTCAGAGAGATGAAACTGGTTTATGCTTTTTAATTATAACATTTTCTTATGATCTGAAAATCTTTATATAAGGCTTTGATTTGATCTGAGAGGATGTTGTCACAAATTTTAAGGCAATGACGTAGAAGTCTACTGCATACCATGACATCAGAAACCAGCGAGGGAGAGCTCAGCGGATCATAAGCACACCTCAGATTATGAAAAAGATTTTAGATTGGACACAATTCCTTCAACATATTAATGGAAAATGTAGATGACAGCAGTGGATTCATACAAAAAATGCCTTATGTATGTTTACGGCTTATCATTACTGAATCTTTGGTTTTTGGGGGGTTTTTTTGGACTAAAATGATTTCTCATGCATTTGTTTCTAGAAATTATGACAAAAATTTAAGCTTTTCAGTATCTCACTTAAAGTGAATATTAATGATGCTTTCATAATTCATGATTATCCTTATTATCCTTGCTTTAGTTTATGCAGAATTATTCCCACTGCTATAGTTCCAGTAAATACTGGTATAAGGCCAATAGGTAACATTGGATTTGATAGACACCTACTTGGGGCGTTTGTAACGCACTGATAAGCTTTGAATAAATGTTTTGTAAAGCAATGCTGGGGGATGTCTGAAAAGTGTATGTATGTCAAAACTTTTGAGGTGCCAAAAAGAACAACCCTCAATTATGTGCATGGGTTAATTGGTTTAACATTACTGTAATTAAATACTGTCATTCTTTTATTCTTATCAAGCATGTTGTTACATTTTTACAATTTATTCATGATACTATAAAAGTTGTATAAAATAAATAATGTTTAAATGACTTTAAACATTGAAGGTTAAACTTTATAGAAGGTTTCTAAAAGCTTAATGAATGTGCTGTTAATAAAGCTAAAATACTTACGTAATAAAACAACTACTTTAGTGTTGACTCATAAAGATTTCACAGATCCTTCAGTATTTGTTTATTAAACATTTATGCATTGCTTATCAATGTATTATGAAGACTTCTTATGGATGGCTAATTATTTGTAATATTTTCTCCTTCATTTTTTACATGCAATATCCGAGTAAAGGGAAAACAAAGCATTTGATGTGTTGAGAAGTTAATCTGGAAGTAAGCATGAAAGTGGTAATTTAACAGCTTTGAGTAAACAGTGTAAGAGAACTGACATCGCCACATCTGTCACCAGGGGCACTTATGCTGTGGATCATCTCTGTAATAACAATCAACCCCCCCCCCCCCCCCCCCAAGAAAAAATAAAAATGGGTGTGTGCACATGTGTGTATCAGCTTATACTCGGAGGTTTGTATCTGCTAACTGAGTGCATATCCGGACTCTCAGGTAGAGAAGCAGCGCGCTGACCTGACCCGAGAACTGGAAGATCTGACAGACCGTCTAGAGGAGGCAGGAGGTGTCACAGCCTCTCAGGTGCACTTACAGTCAACGCAGAAATACAGGAAATAAGTCATAATAAGTAATAAGTTATAATAAGTAATTGCTAACCAGATCACTCACTTGATCTGCTGTAGATGGAGATGAATAAGAAACGTGAGTTGGAGCTGCAGAGACTGAGGCGTGAGCTGGAGGAGTGCTCGGCTCAGGCTGAAGCAATGGCGGTGGCTCTGAGGAAGAGGCACGGAGATGCCCTGGCTGAGATGAGTGAGCAGTGTGAGAGCCTGCAGAGGACTCGTGCCAAACTAGAGAAGGAGAAGCAGAACCTACTGCTGGAGGTGGATGACCTGGCAGCTTCATTAGACACCATGCAAAAGGCCAAGGTCAGAAACATAAATCACTATAACAAGGAGTTTTTTTCCCCTGGGATGTAAATGTTCTAAAGTTCGTAGGAGGGTTGAAACTTCTCCTATACTTATAATAAAACTGTAAAGATGTTGTGTTTGTACATTGAAGATATTTGCGGAAAAAAAAGTATTTATTTGGGGGAGTAATAGAACACATTAAGATGTTTTTTTGGAATTTTTGTCTGTCTTTTTGTCTGTTTTGTTTTATTTGCATGCATCACATAAAAACTACTAAACAAATTTTAATGGGGTTTTCATGGAGCTTGAGGTAACGTATAGGCTTAGATTCATCGCAGTTGTTCCACGGGAAGGGAAGATATGCTAATTTGAAATTTAATTGGAAAACCCCCTTATATCATAAAAAAATTTCCTTGAAAAAATTCATAATGTCATCTCAAACATCGACAGATGGCCTTGTACATTTTTAAATACATGTTCATGAGTGTGCAATTGAAATCTACTTAATAAACACCAACAGATTCAACAGATTTTTATTTATTTTTTAATGTGCTTATGAGTGTGGAATTAAATTGCACACCAACTAATTTGCAGGTACATCTAGTATATAAATAAAATAAATAAATAACTGAAAAATATATCGTTCTGAAAATGTATAAATATGGCCCTTGCATTACTATCCTTTAAAAACAGTAAAATTCACTACGGTTATGCTTCCTACCTTATTTTGATGACTTGAAGCCAGGGTTGTACAGTGCAGAGTGGAGATTCTGGTAGCTCGTCTCAACCAGGCCTCCGAATGACCATCAGTCATGCTGGAGCAGGATTTGGAATTAACAATCCAAATTGTTAACAATAACAGACAATAACAACCAGTTATTTGGCAGGGACGTCACTTTTTGGCTTTTGGCAGGAAAGTCATTGATGTAGTTTCTATGAACAGCTCGAGAGAACCTCTGCATGTTTGCTTTCTTTGGAATAGCAATGCTATTTTCACGGATCAGGCAAAGTGTTTCAAAATAGGACATAGAGAAAAGTCTTACTCTCATTCTGTATTTAAGTGGAAAGTTTTTGGCTTTTTACTATGCACTTACAGTGGTGTGAAAAACTATTTGCCCCCTTCCTGATTTCTTATTCTTTTGCATGTTTGTCACACTTAAATGTTTCTGCTCATCAAAAACCGTTAACTATTAGTCAAAGATAACATAATTGAACACAAAATGCAGTTTTTAAATGAAGGTTTACGTTATTAAGGGAGAAAAAAAACTCCAAATCTACATGGCCCTGTGTGAAAAAGTGATTGCCCCCCTTGTTAAAAAATAACTTAACTGTGGTTTATCACACCTGAGTTCAAGTTCTGTAGTCACCCCCAGACCTGATTACTGCCACACCTGTTTCAATCAAGAAATCACTTAAATAGGAGCTACCTGACACAGAGAAGTAGACCAAAAGCACCTCAAAAGCTAGACATCATGCCAAGATCCAAAGAAATTCAGGAACAAATGAGAACAAAAGTAATTGAGATCTATCAGTCTGGTAAAGGTTATAAAGCCATTTCTAAAGCTTTGGGACTCCAGCGAACCACAGTGAGAGCCATTATCCACAAATGGCAAAAACATGGAACAGTGGTGAACCTTCCCAGGAGTGGCCGGCCGACCAAAATTACCCCAAGAGCGCAGAGACAACTCATCCGAGAGGCCACAAAAGACCCCAGGACAACATCTAAAGAACTGCAGGCCTCACTTGCCTCAATTAAGGTCAGTGTTCACGACTCCACCATAAGAAAGAGACTGGGCAAAAACGGCCTGCATGGCAGATTTCCAAGGCGCAAACCACTTTTAAGCAAAAAGAACATTAAGGCTCGTCTCAATTTTGCTAAAAAACATCTCAATGATTGCCAAGACTTTTGGGAAAATACCTTGTGGACCGACGAGACAAAAGTTTAACTTTTTGGAAGGTGCATCTGGCGTAAAAGTAACACAGCATTTCAGAAAAAGAACATCATACCAACAGTAAAATATGGTGGTGGTAGTGTGATGGTCTGGGGTTGTTTTGCTGCTTCAGGACCTGGAAGGCTTGCTGTGATAGATGGAACCATGAATTCTACTGTCTACCAAAAAATCCTGAAGGAGAATGTCCGGCCATCTGTTCGTCAACTCAAGCTGAAGCGATCTTGGGTGCTGCAGCAGGACAATGACCCAAAACACACCAGCAAATCCACCTCTGAATGGCTGAAGAAAAACTAAATGAAGACTTTGGAGTGGCCTAGTCAAAGTCCTGACCTGAATCCTATTGAGATGTTGTGGCATGACCTTAAAAAGGCGGTTCATGCTAGAAAACCCTCAAATAAAGCTGAATTACAACAATTCTGCAAAGATGAGTGGGCCAAAATTCCTCCAGAGCGCTGTAAAAGACTCGTTGCAAGTTATCGCAAACGCTTGATTGCAGTTATTGCTGCTAAGGGTGGCCCAACCAGTTATTAGGTTCAGGGGGCAATTACTTTTTCACACAGGGTAATGTAGGTTTGGATTTTTTTTCTCCCTAAATAATAAAACCCCTCATTTAATAACTGCATTTTGTGTTTACTTGTGTTATCTTTGACTAATAGTTAAATGTGTTTGATGATCAGAAACATTTTGTGTGACAAACATGCAAAAGAATAAGAAATCAGGAGGGGGGCAAATAATTTTTCACACCACTGTATATGTATATCCTTTGTTTGTTGTGTATTGAACCTGTAGGCTATAGGCCGCTGCAGTTTTACATTAGCCCGCCTCTGGTGTGGACTACAAGAGCTTAGAGAGAACTACACGGGTGTTATTAATACGTAATGTAGTAAAGTTCGCAGCAACAGCAGATTGACCAGTTTTTATGTCAATCAAGTCACAGATGTATTGGCACCCCTGAAGTATTATTAACACTTGTGTGTGATTTGATTTAATTGTAGCTCCTAACGAACCCCAGTCTGTGTAACTACTGCAGTAACTATTACTAAAAAGTTGCACAGTTGGACTAAGCCTATGATTAAGTCTACGTCTGCTTAATAAAGTTAAAACTAATTACAATCTGTGCCTGTTCTCATTAAAAAAGGCTCTAATCCACCCTGCTTATATATAAGGTCAGCAGGGTTCTTTGTGTGATCTCAGCCTCTCATTAGCTTGGTGTGGCATGAAGGTGAGGCAGCGTGAGGGAATTCCACTCGTTTTGATCAAAGCTAACACTGACCTCCATGTTCATATGCACTCCCAGGCGTCCACTGACACACAGCTGAAGAAACTGGAGGAATTGCTGTGTGAAGCTAACTCGAGGAATGAAGATCTACAGAAAGCGCTCACTGAGGTCACTGGGGCCAAGAACAGACTGATCGGTAGGCGAGATCATTCGTGGAAAAACAAATACATTTAAATACAGTTAAAAAGCTGATCCAGATGAACTAGAGCAAGATTAACAGGAATATATGATTTACAAATTCATTTTTTTTTGTCTCAATAAAATCTTATCCAGGTGATGTACATACCTTGCTCATATGTTTTTGATATGAAACAGTAACAAGATCTTTTTTGGTGTGTTCTAGCTGATAATAATGAGCTAAGCAGGCAGGTGGAGGAGACGGAGACAAAACTCAGCCAGACGAGCCGCTCCAAAAGTCTGATGGTGGCACAGCATGAGGAGATCAAGAAACAGTGTGATGAAGAGGTCAAGGTGTGTTCTTTTAATCAGACTGGAACCAGGATAGAATCTCAATATGAGCTGTACTGTACATGTAATGAGCTTAGATGTGTACATATTTAAAAACTGTTTGCTTGTGAGTAATATTTCTGGTTATAGTGGGCACAGATCCATAATGCCAAGTAATTCTAAAAAAAAAAAAAATACATTGTCAATACTGTCAAAAAGGATTCACTCTTGCTGTTCCATCCTGATTTTGGATGTATATTTGTGTAATACCTGTGCGGGTGATGCTGTAACCTCTCACAGTCAGAGGTCTCGAGAGAGCTGATTGGCTGAGCTCTCTCAGAGGGGCAGGATGAGAGGTACTTAGTGCTCCCACATTAATCACGGCTCTACAGCCAATCAGGGGCGTCTGTGAGCTCATGCACGCGGAAGGAGCGGCTAGTGCTGTCCTCCGAGTGTGTTACGCCGCCCCCAACGGCACGTGAGCGAGCTGTTCGAAAAGATGCGGTCGGCTGGTGTCACGTGGTTCGGAGGAAACACGTGATAGTCTTCGGCCCTCCCGGCTGAATGGTTGTAGTAGCGGGGGTGACGGGGTGGAATTGGACACGACTAAATTAGGGAGAAAATCGGGAAAAAACCTAAAAAAATTATGAAAAAAAAAGAGACTTGGAGATTATTTGGCACACACATCATTTTGATTAATGATAAAAGTGTGTTTTTTTTGTTCATTATATGACAGGTTTGTAATCGTTCTTGTCAAAAGATTTCAAACAAAAGCAATGTATCGTAACTAAGTATACAGTATATATATACAGCAATGTATCATAACTCCTGTTACAGTAATAAGACACAATAAATGCACACACATTTTAAAAGATTGTGTACATTTTTATTTGTGTGTGTCTGTGGACAGAGTAAAGCGGCACTGAGCAGCAGCTTGGCAGCAGCACGACAGGACAGTGAGTCGCTGAAGGAGCAGTTGGAGGAAGAACAGGAAAGCAAACTGGAGCTGCAGCGCCTCGTCTCCAAGCTCAACAGTGATGTCACGCTCTGGAGGAGCCGTCACGAGGCCGACTCTATCCAGCACAGCGATGAACTGGAGGAAGCCAAGTACATATACCACAAATACACACGACAGAGCTAACCACTAAGCCACCGTGCCACCAATAGCCATTTAGTATACTGTAATTCTAAAAAGTATGCAGTAGGAAAGTAAAAACTTTGGGTGGTAACAGGTAAATTTGCTTTGTGTCAGGTTACATCACACTGTCAAGTCTCATATTTCTTTCCCTTTAACAGCACGCCCTGTAATTTATTCCTAGCATACAGTACAATTCAACAATACTGAAAAACCCCCACAATGATTGTGTTCCACCCAACTTTATCTGTTAGTACCAAGGAGAAATAAAAGCATAAAATGATGCTGATTGCTGAGTGGTTGGAACAGATGAGAGGGGAAATGAGGTTGCTGCTGATTTTGTTACATAAACAACCAAATGTTGAATTGTATCTTTAGGCACTTTTCAACCTGTTGCAGTAAAATGTTTATCTTTTTTAAGTTTAATCTACACAATTTAATTTTATTTAATATGAAGTAATGAATGGTGGCGCTAGATATTTGTGCAGTACTAACTATACTGTAGGGCCCAGGGGTAGCTATGGGGTAGCTCAGTGGTTAAGGCATTGGACTATGGTTCAGAAGATCCCAGGTTCAAACCCCACAACCACCAAGTTGCCACTGTCGGGCCCTTGAGCAAGGCCCTTAACCCTCAACTGCTCAGATGTGTAATGAGAAAAAAACTGTAAGTCGCTCTGGATAAGATGCCTAAATGTATGTGATGTTTTGTGCATGCAGGAAAAAGCTGCAGGTACGCCTGCAAGAGGCTGAGGAAGCTGTTGAGGCCACGCAGGCCAAATGCTCCAGTCTGGAAAAAACCAAGCAGAGACTGCAGACAGAGGTGGAGGAGCTCTGTTTAGACCTGGAAAAGGTAAAGAATCACTTCTCCAACTTCTCACTCTCAAGTCTATTGTAC
This sequence comes from Channallabes apus, assembly GCA_030522415.1. Taxonomy (NCBI): domain Eukaryota; kingdom Metazoa; phylum Chordata; class Actinopteri; order Siluriformes; family Clariidae; genus Channallabes; species Channallabes apus. The sequence goes on from CM060104.1 coordinate 49,907,631, forward strand.
TGTAAATGCTAGGACAATTTTGTTAGATAGATCATAAGCTAAAAAAATATGTTACATTTACTGATTTTTAAACCAGTGTGCTCTTGTGAATAAATTTTCAATTACTACTGAAGAGGCTTTAAGTGACATAAGCTATAAAGAGTCACTACTAAAAGTCTCATTCCATCCAACCAGACCCTTCACATGCATACATGGTGCTATACAGGAGCAAGAGTAAAGCAATGCATCTTAAATCTCAAGTGTCCTCAAGTCTAATAAATGAAATCCACACTGATGTTTGTTCAAATTTTGCTTTTGCTTTGTTTTTATTCCTTTTTACATATTTTATTTTCTGGTACTCTTCAGTTTTATATGGTTTTGTACTGTACATCATCAACAATGCAGAAACAGGTACATATGGTTGAATGTCAGTCTTTTCTCATGTTGTTTTTATAAACCTAATCCTAGGTGTGTTCTGCGCTCCACCAAGTGCTTTGTTCTGTATATATTTAGTAACATACACTTCTGTAGACTACTTGTGTGGGCACAACATGATCTACTGTAAAAGTCTCTGTCACTTGCAGAGACATTACAAAGCACTGATGCTAGATTCTCCTTTGCAAATTCTAAATAAATGTCTACTCACATAAAAGGTTACCATATTAACTGTTTTTAATATTATTATAATTTTTTTGTCATTTCTGCCATACAAGACAAAGATGCCTCATGCTGGTCTTCTAGCTCAATGTGTTATAAATAATATATGTATTATTATTTCCCCTTGCTTAGAGGCTTTGTTTATTTAATAATTTTTAGGGAGGATTGAGATATGAATTTATTTAGGTACAGTGGAACCTCGGATTGTGAGTAACACGGTTTACGAGTGTTCCACAAGACGAGCAAAGATTTTTAATAAGTTTTTAGTTGAAAAAGGAGCAAGTCTTGGTTTACGAGTACTGAGTATTGATGCCGAGCGTCACGTGATCACAACTGAGCCAATGGTTTTTCTCTCTCTTGTTCTGTGGAATTGTGGGTAATTGTTTCCCCTGCTGGGTCATAGTGCTCTTCTCTTACTGGTAGAATCAACATCCGTGCACGCGTGTACTGTTTATTATAACACTGTGACCACGTGTGTGTGTAAAACATATTTTATTTTGTGTTTGTATACAGCGCGTGTACTGTTTATTATAACACACGTACATGTGTGTAAAGCAAAAAGTTAAAGATCCATTTTCTCTCTCCCTCTCTCTATCAGCCTGCACGTTGTCTGCTCGCATGTCATTGGACACCATGCCCCTTCACACACACACACACACACACACACACACACACACAAACACACGCACTCTCTCTCTCTCTCTAATGGAAACGCTGCTCTGTTGCGATTCTTTTCAAAGGTAAAGTGCAGGTTAATTTTTTTATTTTCACTTTACAGCAGTGATTCCGTTAGTATGCGCTCACGTTAGTATTCGCTGACACACTCCAAGAGGTCTTGTGGAGTCATGTCCTGAGGGGCCAGAGCCACCGCGGAGGCAGAGTAGAAACCTAAATAATACTGAGTATTAAAAAGTTGTAATGTTACGGATGATCAGTTTAAATGAACAATCGAGTTCTGACGTCAGCATTGTAAATTAAATTAAATCATGACCAGAGTATGGTTCCACCCTTTAAAATTTTACTATATGTTTTGCGCTATACATAATATCACAGGCAAACAATGCAGCGGCGGTGCTGGATAAGAAGCAGCGAATGCTGGACAAGCAGCTGGGAGACTGGAGGCAGAAGTGTGAAGAGCTGCTGGTTGAGGTGGAAAGCTGTCAGAAAGAGAGCAGACAGCATGCCGCTGAGCTCTTTAAGCTCAAAACAGCCCACGAGGAGTCTGTGGAGCAGAGCGAGGCTCTACGCAGGGAGAACAAGGCCTTCCAAGGTAACATATACAGCCTTTTAAATTGACGAAATGCCAACACGTGTACTGTGTGAAATTAGCTGGAGTATCAAGGTTCTCATGTACATTGCATTCGTTTGTTTTAATTGAATCACAATCATTCAGCTGAAACAGTACAGTATGTGACAGCCCATATCAATACAAACGTGACTCACGTAACCCACACATACATTAATTACTGTGTAACTTCTCTGGTTATTATGAGGGATTACGACCACACAATGCCAACGTTAATCTTTGGTTTTTCATGATTGAGGTTGTAAGAGAAGCTGCTATTAGTTGTACAGAATGTATCCAGTATGAGAAACCTGCTGACTCAATAAGATTCCTCAGGCGGAGGTGGTGTATCTTGAAAAAACCTTGACTGTATTTTCACACAAGCACTGCCACAGTTTATCTTCCACCTTCAGTATTTATGACACTGGATCTAAAGACTGTTGTGTAACTCTGTGCTAAAATAATGTTCTTTCAGAAGAAATTGCTGATCTTGCTGACCAACTTTCGGATGGAGGGAAGAGTGTTCATGAGCTCCAGAAAATGAAAAAGAAGATCGAGATGGAAAAAGAAGAATTGCAGGCTTCACTGGAGGAGTCTGAGGCAGCATTAGAGGTACCGTACGCAATGGAAAAATAATCAGTGCTTGTAAAGACATCAGTTATGAAACAGTTTGAAATGGCGTCGAATAGGTCATTTAGATCTGACAAGTCAAACCGGTTTTTGAAGCATGATGAGGTCTGACAAGTTTATATAAGCAAACTACTCCACCCTTTGGATGCACTGAATGAGAAGAGCAAGTTTAACAGCTCAAGTACGGAATCACAAATAAGCAAAATAAATAAATACATTTACATTTAGGCATTTGGCAGACGCTCTTATCCAGAGCGACTTACAAAAAGTGCTTTAAAGTTTACATCACTGGATACATACTTACACTGGGTTAACTAGGTTAATAAGAGTAAGTGCCATTAGTCAAACACAACTGTGAAGAGGGTTTTATTTTCTTTCTTTCTTTCTCTTTTTTTTGGGGGGCGGGGGGAGTTAGTCCAAGTACTGGAGATAATGAAAATACTGTAAATATTGGTTAATAGATGTAGGTTTATTAGGTCAAATTTCTCTCTGACACATTAGATCTGTAGTCTTACTACAATTTTTGTAATTTATGTTAAAGGTCTATCTGTCTTGTCTGTGCTAGCCAGCTAACTAGGCATCTTTAGTTAGCTAGTTTAGTGTTTCTATTAATTTATGTTGTAAATTTATGTTGCATGTTGCACCTTGGTCCTGGAGGAACGTTGTTTCGTTTCACTGTGTACTAACTGTATATCAGTGACGTGCGGTGAGGATTGGGGTTGGTGAGGCACTGACTCAGAGTCAGATTTACAAGCATACATGGTTGTTATCCCATTCTTGATTAAATTTAATAACATTTTAAACACACCACTGTACATTTAAACACACCACTGCAGTATTCTTACCTTTACTTGTAAATGAAGTTTTGAAAAATTTCTTATCTTCGAGATTATATCCTCCATTTTCAGGGAAAATAAAGCCAAATAGCAACGCGTTAGCACCGAATGTTGTTGGTTGTTTTTCTTTTCTTTTTCTTAATTTACTCTCGCGTTTACTCGTGTCGTGAACTATTAGCCGCAGGCTCACTATCGCCCCCATCTTTGAGGCAAAGGTACTGGCTGCCTCAAGGCCCGTATTTTCCCGCTGACTGCAAGCACGCGCCGTTTGCACGTGCTCAGTACGGTGTGTGAGTGGTGCACACTCTCACACGCACGCGCTGAGAGGCACTACCTGTCACTGCCTCAGCCTCCATGATTCTCGTCTCCCGTTGTTATTTGAACAAGAAATACAGCTATTTTGACTATGAAAATGATCCAAATGTATAGGAAACACACCAAAATTGCATTAAAAGCATAGACCACAGGACAGGTATTATATTATGTTTTATTATATTATTCATTTTTTAACAACTTATGGTGACAGCTGAGGAAACCATGTTGAGCCCTTTACCAGTGCAGTGTACAGTGTATATGGATGAAATGACAATAAAGCCTTTGAACTTGAACTAGAGACATTCCAATGTAGTGCACTACAAATTCAGGTTCATTATCAGTATACTGATCATTTCAGAGTATGATTTGAAGTTTTCCCCAAATAGAATGATTATCAAGTTCTTTAAATATTTCTCAATAATTATATGACAAATTTGTAGGATTATGAATTAATGCTTTCATCAACAAACACAAGCTCAACAACACCACAGTGCAAAAATCACCATTAAGATTAAAAGTGCACTTAAACATTCACCCACTAAAAGATTTTGTATAGTTACAATGCAAAAATGTGTTACCACTTTTTGTCCATTTTTAATGGTTTTAAAGGTTTTAAATTATTAGTAACAGATTTTATATTGGAAAAAAAGAGGGAAAACAACAAGAAGGAATGACATGCTCTAACCTACTGTGCACCACGGACATGTTAAAATCCTCCTTACCAGAAGTCAATGGTATAGAGAAATAGATTTAAATTTTAGCTTATTGTTTTCATAATTGTATTGTTACGGTATGATTTTATGGTATTTGATGATTTATAGCTTTTAAAAACTATTTTGTAAGGGTGTTTGAGTGCTTTGAAAGGTGGCCATAAATATAATGAAATAAAATGTGTAAACAGAATGAGTGCTTTAGCCCAAGAGCAGCAAAATAATGTTGATGAAATTAATGAATAAAAGTATTTAACTATAAAATCATTCCTCTTCATAAAGTACAGTATAAATTCTCTAAAAGTGTAGTGTAATAGCGCAGGTAGTATCAGCAGGACTGAGTAGCTGATCAATATTTTGTGAGGTGCCGTTACACTCTATCTTGAATTAACAGCAGTGCGGTAAACAGAAGTTCATTCCACTCGTTTTAAAGCTTCTTAAAAGGCGACTTGGCAGCGGTGGGATTCGAACCCACGCCTCCAGAGAGACTGGAGCCTAAATCCAGCGCCTTAGACCGCTCGGCCACGCTACCGCTGTGACTCACCGTTAATGCGTTAATGTAATATACATGAGATTAATATACATGCTTATCTTAAAGGTGGTAAAACAAATCTACAAATTATTATCATCAATAATGTTTAGTTACATTGTTAATAGCTAAACATTACTTAGTAAAAAAAAAAAAAAATGTCCGACTGCATGTAACTGTGTCGGAGCGGGAGAGTCTGGAGCCTAAATACAGCACCTTAGTCCGCTCGGCTACGCTACCTGTAGCAATGCTGTCGTTGCCACACTTCGCCGCTAAAACTACAACGACAGAAGCGCCAAAACCTTTTATCAGCTGGTAGCGTGGCCGAGCGGTCTAAGGCGCTGGATTAAGGCTCCAGTCTCTTCGGGGGCGTGGGTTCGAATCCCACCGCTGCCAGAACAATGCTTTTAAGCTGCTTTCAAGGTATTTCCTTATATCTAGTATTAGCATAAACGCTGCAATATTATAAGTACATGGACGAACATAACTATGGGACACTGCATGCAGCTGGCTTTTCTTCACCAACTGACTTGTATATAAAATGCATTTTGCCCCATTGGTTTTGATCTGGTCTGTCTGAACAAAACTAATGACTAAATATGTCATAAAATATGCAACATATATATTTTATGTTGTTTATATCGTAATACAAATGTTTCATATATTTAAAAAAATAAATCTTGCCATAGTTAAACTATGATTAACATATTTATTTTTAATATTTATTTAGTTTAAACAATTTGTATTACATCACAAACCCCTGCAATGAACTACACAATGACAATAAAGTTAAATGTAAGTTAATTGTCTAATCCAATCAAAATAAAAGTGCCCACAATTAAATATTATATGCCAGTTCTTCATTAATGGTCTCAATAGCCGTCACATGACTTGGGCTTATTATAATATCAATACAAATAATATTATATTTGACCATAATAAAGATTATGAAGCTATTTTTTATATCTCTTTACAATAGCGACTGGAAGTGGGTGGGGTACATTAGCAGCAAGTGAACTTTGTCCTTGAACCTTGTCCTTGAAGACAGTAAAAATGGGCAAGCCTAAGGATTTGAGTGACTTTGACAAGAGCAAAGATGTTATGACTAGAGGACTGGGTCAGAGCAACTCCAAAACTGCAGCACTTGTTGTATGTTCCTGGTCTGCTGGTGTCAGGACATAACAAAAGTGAGCCATGGAAGAAAAACTGGTTAACTGGTGACAGGGTCATGGGTGGCCAAAACTTACTAATGCTCATGGGGAGCGACGGCTGGCCCTTGTAGTCCGATCCAATAGAAGTACAAGTGTAGATCAAATTGATAAAAAGGTTAATGCTGGTTATGATAGAAAGGTGTCAGAACCGAGCGCATCACTCTTGTGGTGGAAAAAAGGTGGGGACCTACTCAATATTAGGCAGATTATCATAATGTTATTTGACTTTGCAGGCAGAGGAGACTAAAGTACTTCGGTTGCAGCTGGAACTTTCTCAAGTCAAAGCAGACACGGAGCGCAGACTGCAGGAGAAGGAAGAGGAGATGGAGGCTGCCAGGTTTGCATATTATTCTTAGAAATAGCATTAGGATGAAAAATCCTAATATAGTGTGTCTAATAATTAATATTTTCATCTTTCATGCTTTTCAAAAAAAAAAAAAAGTAAGTAACTCTTCCAGCGGCGCGGTGGTGTAGTGGTTAGCACTGTCGCCTTGCACCTCCAGGGTCCAGGTTCGATTCCCGTCTCTGTGTGCATGGAGTTTGCATGTTCTCCCCGTGCTTGGTGGGTTTCCTCCGGGTACTCCGGTTTCCTCCCACAGTCCAAAGATATGCAGGTTAGGCTAATTGGCGTTCCTAAAATTGCCCGTAGTGTGTGATTGGGTGTATGTGTGTGTGCGCCCTGCGATGGATTGGCACCCTGTCCAGGGTGTACCCCGCCTAGTGCCCGAAGTCTCCTGGGATAGGCTCCAGGTCCCCCGCGACCCTGAACACAGGATTAAGCGGTATAGAAAATGAATGAATGAATGAAGTAACTCTTCCTCAGCTATCGAGCGTTCTCTTGATGATGCTACACTACTTAGAAAAGTTATAAAGAATGGATGAATTTAAGGTGATATTTCTTTATTTAGGAAACTCCATCAGAGGGCGTTAGAGTCTCTCCAGGCCAGTTTAGATGTTGAGGTGAAGGGACGGACAGAAGGAGCACGTCTGAAGAAGAAGATGGAGAGCGATATAAATGAGCTGGAGTTACAGGTGGACCTGCTGAACAAGAACAACACAGAGCTGATGAAGACGGTTAAGAAGATGCAACAGCAGATCAAGGTTCAAAACAGCCAGTGTTTTTTTTTTTTCTCCACTTCACATATTTCTGTAACTGTGCAAAGTACAGATGTGGGTTAATGTCAGGGCCCTGTGAAAACTATCTTTGGTTCCATGATTATTCGTTAATCATATACCTTTTTCACTCCAAAGTGTTCCTTGCAACAAATGATGGAATCTTGTAGATCAGCCAAACCTAAAATGAGTTTTTTCTACTTGCACCACTATCTGAAAAATCTGCTGTATTGATCATTTTGTTAGCCTTGTTGTCTACAAACTTTAGTATCTCCTCATGCTTGTTGGAATTTCTCTAGGGTCACCAGTTTCTCCACAGCAGTTTAAAGGTGTGTGCTGTAGGGTGATTGGTGTTTCCTATAGTATCCGAGAAGATTCAGGCGCATCAACAATGGATCTTAGCCAACACTGGCTGACGGTGAAGGTTTTAGATAAATAGTCAGACAGATCTATGGTATGAAGCATAGGAATGTCCTATATAATTGCATTTGACTTAAAATAACATGACACACTGAAAGGCAAAATTGTCTGGAAAGCCTGAGAGAGAGAGGTATGTCCGTATCAGGATTTTCAGACAGATAACCAATTTTGGTCTTGATGGGTCAATGGTTAAGGCTCTGGGTTGCTAATCAGAAGGTTAAGATCAAGCCCAGGCACCATCTAGCTGCCTGTTTTGGGCCCCTAACCCTATTTGCTCCAGGGATGCTACTGTATATCATGGCAAACCCTGTACTCTGACCCTGCTTCCTAACAAGCTGGGATATGCAAAAAGAAGGCGTTCACTTTGATTGATTCACTAAATTACAGCAAAACTACTGTGCATGTGCAAGAACAATGCATTTACATTTAAATCACATTAAACACATTCAACCCTGCACAGTGACATGACCTGGCAGTCTGTATGTTCTCCTTCAGGACCTGCAGGTTCAGCTGGAAGAAGAAACAAGGATACAAGAGGAACTGAGAGAGGAGCATTCACTGCTGGAGCGACGCTGCGCCCTGCTGGTCAGTGAAGGAGAGGAGAACCGCACCGCTCTGGAGGCAACCGAGAGAGCTCGCAAAACGTTGGAGACTGAGCTCCAAGAGGCCACGGAGAAATACAACGACATCAACAACCAGGTGAAGCAATGAAACCAAAGAATCTAAAAATACCTTGAAAATCTTGAACAAAAAACACTTGGACTAGTGAATAAATTCATCGTACATTTATCCTTGTTATTAAGAACGTAATGTAACTGTTTCCTTCATGACCTGTCGATGCAGTTACAGTCAGCCTGCAGTGGGAAGCGGAAACTGGAGGTGGATCTTCAGCAGGTCACCCAGGAGCATGAGGAGCTGCAGAATGAACTGAGAGGAGCTAGTGATAAGATTAAGAAAGCTGTATGTGAGGTAGGGTGATGTATTTACATTTACATTTACATTTAGGCATTTGGCAGACGCTCTTATCCAGAGCGACTTAAATTTTATCTCATTATACATCTGAGCAGTTGAGGGTTAAGGGCCTTGCTCAAGGGCCCAACAGTGGCAACTTTTTAGACTTTAAGGACAAAATGATCTCCTCCTCCCGACTGTACTTTATTGAAGTTGTGGAAATTTTGGTTCTTGTCATGCTATGAATATAAAATCAAAATAGATGGTAGGACATTTCATTCCCTATATATTTAAAAGTACAGAAGAATTAAGGTTCCAGGAGATCATAAACATCATAAACTCACAGTCTCTGTCATCATCTTTTTTCCCCTGTGCAGACTGCGAGAGTTGCTGAGGAGCTGCGGGTGGAGCAGGAGCACAGTATGCACATGGAGCGTGTCAAGAAGGGCTTGGAGTCTCAGTTAAAAGATATGACGGTCAGACTAGATGAGGCTGAGCAGCTTGCAATGAAAGGAGGAAAAAAGATTATTCAGAAGCTGGAAGGCAGGGTAAACCCCAGAGATTTACACTGCTTCTATATAAAGTGCGCTTCACTGGAGTGTTAACACACACACACAGATTTTATTCACCACTCGGTAGCCTCATGTTTCAGTCTCTAGTTCTGTGCTATTGTTTTTTTTTTGTTGTTGTTGGCTTTTTTTTGGCAATCAAATAACATCTAATCTGTATATCAGAATAAAGTCTTCTCCATTGTCTTTATCCTGCAGGTGAAGGAGTTGGAGCTGGATTTGGAAACAGAGCAGAAGAAGAACTCCGAGACGGTGAAGACACTGCGAAAGAATGAACGCCGCCTCAAGGAGCTCCTGTTCCAGTCCGAGGAGGACCAGAAGAACCAGCACAGAATGCAGGAGCTGCTGGAACGCCTGCAGATCAAAATGAAAACCTATAAGAGACAAGTGGAGGAGGCGGTATGAAAAAAATCACTCTGAAACTAAAGGGCTAAGTTCAAACATTTGGGTTTTCCTGAAACAAAGAGTCAAATGGTACAAAGAGACAAAAAATATATTTAATTGGCATAAACTGTATTTACTTGGTGCCAACGTTAAAGGAGGACATCAAATTATATACAGATAGAAACAGAAAACTGGTGTGTAAATGGGGTGGAAAGGTGATTTGCCCAGAACTCTTAGTTGTACAGGTATCTCTTCCTACTACGTGGTTGCTGCTCGGTCATCAGCTGGAGACCACAGCTCATAGATGTTTTGCGCCATACCTCAAGACATCCCCTGGTGATGGGACATTGCTCAGGAACATCTCCCTGATATTCCTTACAGCTAACCTTCTGCAATGGTCATTTGCTCCCCATGCATATTTCCATCTTCTCATCCAGAGCCAGAATCTTCAGAGCCAGAATTTTTAAAATATTATTTCCCAGAACTCTTGAGAAGGTGTGTTGTTGTGGCTACACCAAGGCCTCTAGCTCCCACCTCCACTGAGTAGAGCTGTATACTCCATTCCCCTTCCCAGCACTTGGCAACTAGGTCAGCGTACTGTAATTAGTCTGATTCCCTTCACAGTCTGGCTCCAACTCTTCCTCCCATGGCACCGTGAGCTCGACCAGAATTGCACACTTCACAGACATTGACTACAAAACCATGTCTGGCCACAGTGCAAAATATCAGTTATAGGCTACTAAATCTAAATGGAATTACATTCCCAAATATTTTGTGTCAAATTAATGCTGTTGTCATAAGCGCAGTGGTATGATTTGACCCAAAGTATCAGTTGTGGTCAGGAGAAAGTGTTCCGGGTGTTTTAAGTTCTGAAAAGTCTAGGCTGCACAATAAATTCAAACCAGAGCTCAGATTTTAATAAATGATAAATGTGATCATTACCTAGAGCTAAAATGGAGAAATTTAAAGATATATGCTTCTGCATTCTCTACATCAACGTTGATAGTTTGAACACAGAGGTGTAGAAGCATTCACACAACAGAAAGAAGGAAATTAAAAGGATAGATATACAACCTACACATATTTGGCCTACAGTCACCTCCAGGTGCTTTTATTGTTGTGGCTAATCAGGGCATCTTCAATCTGTGCTTTATTTTGTGCTCAGATTTCTTCACTTGCAGCCTTGATAAATGAGGCTCGGTGTACCTTCATATCTAAGACATTCAGCAGTTTATTAATGTGCTCTTGCAGGAAGAGCAAGCCAACATGAACCTGGCCAAGTACAGAAAGACCGTACATGAACTGGACGATGCAGAGGAGCGGGCCGACATAGCCGAATCCGCTCTCACTAAGATCAGGACCAAGAATAGGGGCAGCTTTGGGAAGGGCTACTCATCAGTAAGTCCGGCCTGTATTCTGTATTTTGTATTCTGCAATAAAAAAAACCATACTGTATATTTTATCAGGTTGAACTGTTCTGACTTCCTGTTGTTAAATTTTGTTACAGGGTTACAGCACTCCATACGCAGGGGTGGTCAGATCCCCGAGCTCTGTGGGGTCTGAAGGCAGAGGCGAGAAGATCCTGACCGATGATGACGAATCAGTCAGTTCTCTCATCCCGACTTATCTCAATTCCCTGAAAAAACTCATGATCGACTAGGAAACCTTTTGACATCTGCTCTATATTCTCAGTATTATCCCTTTTTTACTTACTGTATACAGTGTGGGCTGTAAATAATTGGTCAGGGATAAGTTAGTTGTTTTGGCTGTATGCACTTGCACACTGGCTCTGAAATAAATCAGCAACGTGATCCTAATACAGTGAACTCCGGCTCTATTGCCTGAATCATAGAGGAATCATTTGGTAAGCTACAGTACAGTATGTGTTGTTGCACTATCAGTTCATACACCATGTTTTTTCTGAACATGAAGACCAAAGAAACAGGAGATCGTGAATCTACATGTATACTATTAGAATAACATAGATTAAAAAAAAAAATCAGAGACAAAGCCAAAGCAAGAATATTGCATAACTGTCCAATTATTCCACAATTTTACTAGGGACATTCAAGTCAAACTGGGACTTTTGGCTGCGCAGAATGACACAACACAGTTATGAGAGTAAAACAACATTTATTTCTTTATAAAAAGCATTTCACTGGTGCTGGATAGGTTCTCACGTCTGATACATTGACCTCCCAGGAACTTTTATGGTCAAAATAAATGGAAATGGCTTAAAGCGAGGTCTGGGGATGTGGCAAAAACTCCCAGCCAAGTTCCTGTAATGTGAAAGCAGTGCAGTACATTGTGCTGTTTGTCATGTTTTGGTGATCAAACCAGGCCATTTATTATATTATTGGAAAGGTCCATTTAACACTATTACACACTCCGATTGATTCATTCATTCATTTTCTATACCGCTTAATCCTGTGTTCAGGGTCGCGGGGGACCTGGAGCCTATCCCAGGAGACTTCGGGCACTAGGCGGGGTACACCCTGGACAGGGTGCCAATCCATCGCAGGGCACACACACATACACACACTCACACAATCCAATCACACACTACGGGCAATTTAGATAACATGCATATCTTTGGACTGTGGGAGGAAACCGGAGTACCCGGAGGAAACCCACCAAGCACGGGGAGAACATGCAAACTCCATGCACACAGAGACGGGAATCGAGCCTGGCCGGGAAATCGAACCCGGACCCTGGAGGTGCAAGGCGGCAGTGCTAACCACTACACCACCGCGCAATCTTTTGATTGTGTAAAGCTGCTTTGCGACTATGACAAAGTGCATTACAAATAAAATTGAATTGAATTGAACTATTACACGATTAGTGTAGCAGGAGATTATATGGAGAGATAAAGGAAATGTTTAATCTCATAAGTGTGTCGTTATTCTGCACCATCAAAAGTCCCTTTTTGACTTGAACGTTCCTCATATGTTTCAAAAACTTTATTTAAAATGCCAGTAATGTTCTTTTAAAACTACCATGAATGTTAGGAATGATCAAAAGTAAATATGACATTATTATTATTAACTTTTAAAAGTCAAGATAAACTGAGCAATTACTGAAAGACAAATTGCTGATAAACAGGAAGGAGTGCTCTTTGGTAGGTTTACTTACATTCCAGTTTTGCGAGTATGCAAGTTCTCGAACAATCTCTAATGTCCGGAAATAAATTGTTTACCAAGTAATTTTTTTGTTAAAAGAAATGTACCCATGTATTATTATTATTATTATTAATACTGTATTTTTAATCCTTTATAAAAGTTTTTAAAAATTACAATAAAAATAGAAATGAAAAATGAATTACTGCATTGTTTTTATGACCAGAAAACAAGATTGTACTGTATTTTTGAAGAATCAACTCGAATACACTTTATTTCACATATTAAAGGGGGAGAAAATCAATCAAGGGTATTTTATTCTTCATTTACATTCTCCTACACACATATTGTGGTAAACACCTAAACAGAAAAATATACATCAGCAATCACAGAAATAATTTTTAGGCTTTTAGAAACTGAGAAATGAAAAAGAGTTCTCTTTCAGACAATAAACATGAAACCTGTGTTATTATTTTCAATACAATATTTGGTATAAAAAACTAGCATAGTGCAAAATAATTTCTATATATTATCTGTACCTCTTTTATTTCTACATATTTCTTACATGTCTGGATGTTTGGAACCGGTCCTTAAAAATGGACGTTAAAAAATAAGCGTTTAAAAAAAAATCTCAAAAAGATCAGAAGTTAAGTAAGAAGCAAGTGTTTTGTGAAACTGTTCCTTGTTAGTCAGTAAGAACAGGAATATGGGGGCAGTGTTGGTGCAGAGGTTATTAAGTCAAATCCCTGGACTGCCAGAGGGCCAGTGTTTGGCTTTTGTAAGTCACTGTGTGATGTGCCAAGTCAATACATTAGATTTACGTATTATTTACAAGCTGTATTTACAAGCTCTTAAGCCATTATGTAGAATAACGTATTGTATAGCTACTGTAGAGGTATGCGATTACAGTCAAAACTCTTTGTTTTGTGGAATGGGAAAATAATGATGTTCTTCAATAAGACAACAACAATACAGAAAACATACAAAAAGATCAAATATACTTATATACCGATCAGCCATAACATTATCGCCACCAGCAGGTGAACTGAATAACACTGATTATTAAAGATAGACCAGTAAACAAATGACGGTATCATGAGCACCAAAGGCTCGTTTCTGGGGATCAGATTCTAACCTGTCTGCTCCGATCCCACAGAACATCTAACGTAGCAGAAAAACTTAATGCTGGATGCGATAGAAAGGTATCGGAACACCCAGTGCATCAGAGCTTGCTGTTCCGACTTCCACATTTCTCAAATCTCAATCTGATCGAGCATCCATGGGATGTGCTGGACAAACAAGTCTAATCCACAAGGTGTCAGATACCACAGCATTCAAGGGGTCAGAGCTGTTTTGGTGGAACCTAAATGTTATGGCTGATTGGTGTATACTGAGGAGCCAATCATTGTTCTGATGATATGAAAAAAGTTAAGAAGGAGAATCTGATGCAAACTTTCATATGGGTATGATTTTGGTAGCATCCCATCTCTAATCATTTATCTGGTCATAATATGTGAAACCTTTCACAATAAATGTCTTAAGTTTTATTTTAAGGGTGTGCAAACTTTTGCACATGACTGTATAAGTAAATCTATAGTAGCTACATTTGATTAGGTGGCTCAACACTTTTTTTTAGCCTACTTTTGCTGTCACAGACACACAAAAAAAATCACTTTAATGGTTGTGAGAGGAGATCAGCACTTTTAGAATACTTGAAGCGACACGCTCACCGATGTGAAATTAGTGCCTTTACAACCAAAAACACCCATGTTAGAATTTTTATTAGAATCTGACAGTGGTTATGATATTCATATGAGTAATCTATAAATAAGATTATAATGGCATAGGATGAACGCACTGGACAGCTACATAAACATTGCTGTAATTATGCATCATGGACACAACATGATAATGTCTCCTGATTACTTCAAGCTCACTTTGAATTAGGTTTCTATTCATGTAAAACGTTTTCCGCGCAGGTCTGAGTATCGCACTGGATGATGGAGTAAGCAGAGAGTAGTAACATTCTTTAACCGCATGTTATTTGCGAGATATACAGTAATCTACAATATACACGGAGAACACATTATCGCGCGGTCTGTTAGAGTATCACTGAAAACCTAAAACCAGATGAACTGAGTTGATCTCTTATGTAAGTATCAGTCTGATAGAGAAAAGGGACCAATTACTCTCTCTGAAGCCTCTATGAGGTGGTAGCAAAAAGTTCTTGACAGACTTCGACGTGATGTTCCTTCTGCTCCTGGGTCAGCAGCATGGGAACGACCTGGCAGCAAAGCTTCACATGTGGAATGCCAGGACTGTTCCATATCAATCATAAATAGCAAGCATCAGCGGTATGGATTGTTCTCCGATAATCATCATGCACAAATAGCTGAATGATTTTGACATTTCTGAGTGCTCATCTCATTGAAGGTGTTGTTCTTCAGTGATGTTCTTCCGCTTTCGACCTACTCAAAACACCTCGAACGACTTGTTGCAGTATCTCTCTAAACCTAACGTCTCTGTGGCAGATTTTCCCAGTTTCACGCAGAATTTCACGCTTGCTTTTTGATCTGTCCATGATGAAATAGCAGTTGCACAGCTCCAGATGTACACAGGACGATGTCTTTTGGCACACTGACTTATGAAGATCGGTGCTCACTGTAATAGAGTGTGCAGTCTTGTGCTGCCATCTGTTGGCGTGTTGCAAAACTAGTCTCAAAACTTTTTGATACCACCTCTTATCCATAGATGACATAGCATGTACTGTACAGTAGCATTGCTGGAATTTGAACTCATGAACACTTTAAACCACAGCAGATTAATTTGTGTAGATTTTCTCTACAGCTGAGCTAAAGATTTTAATTAATCCAATTCGGCCACAAATTATCACTCAGTTCGAACAGAAACATACGGATATGTGCATCTAAAATCAAGGTGACTGGATTATGGTTTAAATTTTCAAACTGATCCAAAGGACATCAGCAGGTTTACTGGAAAAAAAAAGTTCTTCTACTAATGAATCTGGAAATAAAACTATTTCTCTGGATTATTGAAGACTTTTACCAGCTTTTGTGCAGCTACGTTTCTTTTTTCAAGTGTGTATGTGCGTCTGAAAGAGAGAGAGAGGGAGAGAGAGCGAGAGACATTTGTACTTGTTTGTCCATCATTGGGTCAGAGTTTAAACTGACGTCTGACAATGCACTGTTCTGAGTGGTGGAAGTCCGCTTTCTCAGACAGCTTGTTCCTCTGTCTCCAGGGTGTTGTTTCTCCTTACTGTAAATCTTTGCAAGGAAGAAAGGAGAATCCGTCTCTTCTTTCAGCTATACTCTTCATTCTCTCCAAGTTACAGATCCATGTCCACCGGTCTCACCTGACCCGTCTTGTTCTCCTTTACCCATACCTCTCTGTCTTTGTCTGGATCTACAATCTGGAGTAGTTTGTCCACCGGCTCCATCGTCTATCCATGGAACACATCATCGTACATGATTTTTTAAAAAAAGGTTCTGAAGATTGAGTTGTTAAATCGAGATATCATTCATCTAATAATAATTTTAAAATGTTGGATGCTTACGCTTTGGTTGAACATGTCTGTTTCATGCCTCAGAGTTGTGTATTGTCTGAGGTGATTTCGTATTATTTCGATCCGCTCCACTTCAAGTCTCTCCAGCTCCTACAGTACAAACACAAAACATATCGAGACAAGTCAAGACAACATTCAATGATTATTTCGTATATGTTTTAGTACTAAAAAGCAAACGTATGCTCTCACCAGACTTGAAGTGACCATCTCCTCAAACCATTTAGACTGAGCCTGATTGTACAGGTCAACACATCGCATCAGATCGTCACCTGCGGAGAGAAATCATATCCATTACTTTGATTGGCATCCTGTAAGCTACTAAACCTGTAGATCTCTCTCTTCTTCAAATTCCCGGTCTTTTTTTTACATTCTTTTTTTTTTTTCAAGTTACACTCATTGTCTATACCTCTTCATCCTGTGTACAGGGTTGCTTAGGGCCTGGAGCCTATCCCACACATACAGTACACATACAAGGCCAAAATAGGTTATAGGTCCTAAACAGTGTTTCACCTAGGTGAAAAAGTGCAGTTTTACATAGGATCACCATTGGATAACAACATTTTTCATAACACTTAATGCTTCTCATCTTCTCATTGTAAATATACATACATGTTTATATTTTTATCAGATAAAAAGAAACACATTTGCTAAACACAATTTAATCCTTTTTATGTCTGTTGTGTGTGTAACCTTTTTGAATTAAAATCTGTCAATGATCTTAATTGTCATTGGAACTTGGCCAATTTAAATTTCACATGAAAAGACATAAACCTGCAAATTGTATCATTTAAAATGCAAAATTGTTAAGATATTGCAACATGACTTTGACATGGTTAAACTGCAGATATGTTGCTTTTTAAGCTTTTACCAAAAACCCGGAATACTTTTCTTTTTAACTGTCAGGTCATATGCTTCTAGAACCTTAGACAAAATTTTTAATATTAATACTCATAAAGAAACTGGAATAATTGTAAATAATTATTGTTTGAAGTGAGACAGTATAGCGCTGAAAAATGATTACGCAGATAAAATCATCTCTCCAAAACGGCTGAAGTTAGCAACTTGAAATTTTTAGGGAAGCAAGATTGGTTAATTCCATATTGCAGTAACTTCAGAAGTTGCTTCTTTGGCACACACATTTTCTGTATTATATGTTTAACATAAAAAAGAATAAATAAATACAAATAAAAATTAGCACCAGTACTACGGATTGGCCGTCACACTCACTCACTACAAGCAATTTGGAAATGTCAATTATCCGAATCTGCATTTGGGAACAACATGCAATGGTACAAGGTGACTGTACTAACCAGTAAGCCACTGTTGCCGCCTTTTTAAAGCTACATTTCTGAATAGGAGGCTACATTAATTTCTTCATGCAAACTGAGATTCTAACCTGAGAAATGTTTCCTATGTAAATAAAGGCAGATATTATATTAATATCAGCAAATTAATGCACAGGATTAATTTAACAGAGTCCTAATCTAATTTTGTATTGATTGCTAGAGCAATGAGCATATGTTACCACTAGATGGCGCCCAAACACACCAGTTTAATCCACACCACTGGCTGAGAAACACGTCTGTGGATTTGTTTATTTGTATTGCCAAGTTTTGAAGACAATCCCTGAACGAAGCTTTCTGTCTCTTTTCTTCATTCCTCTAAATCCCCTTTTGTCTGTAGACCAATGTGCCAAGCTTTTGTAAGTAATTCAACTTTGTTTACGAAGCACTTGCTTTATATCTGTTAAAATTGAATGTTTGTCCTGACCTTTCAGGGATGCCTTCCATCTGGACTGTGATTCTTTCCTTTTTTCTATACACCCTCCTCCTCTTCTTTCTTTAAGGCTCTTTCATCCTTATGACTCCATATCAAACGACTGTTGTTCTGAGTTTCCAAACAGTTTTAACCACAGCAAGACCTAGACCTAAAAACGCCTCATAATATCCTGAATTGTTACGTGTGTTTGTCTCCTGTGAAATGCTACCTGTGGAAGAGGAAGTTGCTCAGGAACTCATTTTGTATAAAAATGTGCAAATCTCTGTAGTGTGGTTTCCTCTCATAGTTAAGTTCTAAGAATCAGATGGATTTTAACTCACAGCGTGCACTCGCAGTCGAGGGTGCCAATACTTTATTATTTAATGAAGTACATGGGAAGAACTTTATTTGTGTTTTGAACTTTTTGGTAGTAAAAAAAAAAAATCAGACTAGCCAGACACATTACTATATACAGGACATGTCTGTTTATTAGAGTGTTTTACTTGCTGTGCTTTACTGAAAGGACACTGTGCTGTCCAGTTTATTATACTGTAAGATTCTCTACATAGATAGTGACTTACTGTACTATTTGCATTTTATGAAGACCTGTAAATTGCATCATGGCCCTACAAGCACAATATTACACCTGAATGTCCACAAGCGAAGATACAGTGTTTTAAGTTCTGGTTGCTGCCACAAGAGAAAAGGAATATAATCACATTTAGAGATTACATTTCAAGCATATGAGGAAATTGAGGTTTTAAATGTCTTTACACACACTGACTGTTTTAACCACTCTGATAAACTGTTAAACTGTTGTTAGAATTGCATGATGTTTTTTCCCCTTTCTTTCTTTTTGCTTTTATAGGCCGTCCTCATTAAGTGGATATAGGCCATGGTTTGAAGGGTCATGTTTCCAGGCAACCCGATCTCGGTTCGCCCTTTCACTGTCCAATCTAAACTGTTCTCGTGGAGTTATATTGGTGGGTCTCAATTCCCCGACCTGCATCACTTATATGGGAATCAGGGTAAGGGTCTTGCCCAACGGACCCAACAGTGGCAAGCCAACAACCCTGAACGCTGATTTATGCTTCTGCATCAAGTCTATGCCGTAGCCTCGTACCCTAGGTTTTTACCTCCCCAGAACAGTAATTACATGTCACAGCAACACAGGCCGCGACAACTGTGATTGGTCCACCTGGTAGCATCCCATTTACGGATTCTTCTTCTACGCTCCTACTTTTTTAATTGAGTTGAAGCCAAGGTACTAACCGTCTCCTCAGACATCATCTCTCTTTCCTCTCTTTCTCTCTAGTGATTTCAGTAAAAGGAACTGTTGGTTAACATTTTATTAGCACCAACTCCAAACATGCAGAAGAATAAATTAAACTGGCTTAAGCCACCACTGGCCCTTTACCCAACATGAATAAAAAAATAAAATCTGGCCAAAAAAGTATTTCTTTATCATTTTTCAATACAGTGGAACCTCGGATTGCGAGTAACTCGGTTTGCGAGTGTTCCGTTCCACAAGACGAGCAAAAAATATTTAATAAATTTTGATTTTGAAAAGCAGTTGAAAAATGAGTGTGTTGATATACGAGTATCAAGTAGCATGCGCTTCTTGTTTTGACGCCCAGCGTCACGTGATCACAACTCGAGCCCAATGGTTCTTCTCTCTGTGTGGAATTGTGGGTAATCGTCTCCCGTGCTCGGTCTCAGTGCGCATGCCTATCTCGTATAGTCAACATCCGTGCGCGTGTGTACTGTTTACTATAACACTATGACCATGTGTGTGCATGTAAAGCATCTTTTATTTTGTGTTTGTATGTATGTTGGACGACTTTCACACACACCCACACCAGTATAAACCAGTTGGTGTGTATATGTGTCAAAGTTGTCCTACACAACAGCCACCCCCCCCCGCCCCCCTTATCTGCAAGCTTGTGTGTGTCTGTGTGTGTGTGTGTGTGTGTGTGTGTGTGTGTGTGTGTGTGTGTGTGTGTGTGTGTGTGTGTGTGTGTGTGTGTGTGTCTGTGTCTGTGTCTGTGTGTGTGTCTGTGTCTGTGTGTGTGTCTGTGTGTGTGTGCCTCCATGTGCCTGTGTGTGCTTGGTTGAGTGAGAGTCTCTAATGGTAAACTAGTGCGAGTGTGTGTGTATATATATATGTGTGTGTGTGTGTGTGTGTGTGTGTGTGTGAAAGCAGTCCCCTTGCCCACTTCCTCCTCTCCTCTCTCTGGTCTCAATCACTGGAGTTTAATTTGTTTTATTTTTACTTTATATTTTGTACTGATAATTTTTATATGAAGGTTTTTTGGGTTGTGGAACGAATTGTGGGGAAAATTTGCTTTGATATAGACGTTTTGATATACAAGTACACTTCCAGAATGAATTATGGTTGCAATCTAAGGTTCCACTATATTTGATGGAATTTAGCCACACTGACAGCTGATGGTTATTTCCTAGACTACCACACAAATGGATAACGAGAAAACTATTTGATCTGCGGATTTTACGTAATATTTAAATCCTTGCATTCAAACTAAATTCACATATTAGCAGAAACCAAATTCAAGCACGAGGCTTCAGAAAAAGAAAAAAAAACACGATAACAACTCAGACGGCACACATTCAGTGTATACATGTACTGTATATGATGGGAAACTAATTTGACTTGACGTCAGTGAAACCGACCTGCCTGTGTGGATTTCCTGCGGGCCTTTTTGATGTCCTCTTCAATCTTTGTGCTCAGTTTAATCTCCAGCTGTTGAGTCTTTACCTCGAGATCCTTCTGCCTCTCCGCAAGCGCTTTACGTGACTGCAAGTGCAGCAGGCAGATAAAAGATGAGTTAAGTTTATTCGCCTTTCTGAGTGCTGTATATCTCGTATCCAATTTCCACACGGCTCAATTGAATTACAGTCGTGCCTCCGTATTGACTCACTTGACTATTCAATCCTAAATTTATATTATTGCTTTTCTTCCATTTTCTCTCGTGTAATGAGCACACTGAAATTAGATCAGTTTGTCAGAGCTGGTTTGTTTACAGCTCTCACTCTTTCGCCACAGACAATTGTCCATTCTGTCTCAAGGTCATGCGTGAAGGGTAAGGCCATGTGGTTATTTATTATAAAACTCAGGAAGCCTCCAGGGCCAGGAAATGGTCTACTGATCTAAGAAATACAGTGGAGCTTTAATACTGCATGGGAGGAAATTCTGTAATTCTGGAAAAGTTCAAAACGATTTTACTCAAGCTCTTGTCTGAATTCGTGCTGGACTTGCTCATATTTAATGCTATTGCATCACTAACTTTTGGGAAATATTTGATTTCTAACTGTGTGCATGCAGAGTATGAATTTAACACCACTATACCTTCTCAACAGCAGCGTATCGACTGGCCAGCTGCTTCCTGAGATCAGTAATTTGATGGTCAAACTTCTTCATGTCCTTTTTAAAGTTGTCTCGATATGTAAGTAGAGGCTTTTCTACTTCACTCTGTAGCTGGAAAATATAACATGGAAACATTAAAATTAATATAATAGTGACTAACACTTCTGAATTTTGACTAAATTTGACAAAACTGTGGTCATATTTAATAAAATTCATTCACATTTGATTATTTCACTTGCAATTTGTTTTAAAATTTCCATATCAAAAATATGCTCTCAGCTACATACAAGTACCATGAATTAAATTTTTTAGATTTTTCCATTTGATAATTTTTTTTTACATGTCACACTTACATGATTCAGATCATCAAATACTTTAAATACTACAAGTAAATACGAAATGTATTTTTTAAATGATTATTTCATTTATTAAGGGAATAAAAACTGACCAAACCTACCTGGCTCTATATGAAAAAAATAATTGCCCCTAAAACTAATAACTGGTT
Organism: Channallabes apus; assembly: GCA_030522415.1. Lineage (NCBI taxonomy): Eukaryota > Metazoa > Chordata > Actinopteri > Siluriformes > Clariidae > Channallabes > Channallabes apus. Next base: position 49,929,567 of record CM060104.1, read on the forward strand.
GTGTCGTTCTTGGCCGCAACAACTATAATCAAGTGTTTGTGATAACTGGCAATGAGCCTTTCACATAGCTGTGGAGGAATATTGGCCCACTCTTCTTTTCAGAATACTTTTAATACAGCCACATTGAAATACTTTCACAACACTGTATATAAATACAGCTACAACAATTATTGTTCAACATTAGTGTATAGTACAGTGGAGCCCCCGAGTCCTGGCACTGGGAACCCATAGGTCCCACCCAAAAGTTTACTGAAGTTAAATATTGGAGTAACTACTTTATCCTGGTCACGCCCAGGAGAGTGGGATTGGTTAAATTTTTGAAGGAAAGAGTGGAATTCGTAAAACGTTCTGTTGGAATGTGGCAAAAGTTCTGCAGAAATGGTTGGGATTGGTTAAAAATTCTGCAGAAATGGTTGGAACTGGTTCAATATTCTGGAGTCTGGATGGGATTTTTTTTTACATTTCTCTGTGGGACTGGATAGGACTGATACATTTTTTTGCAGAATTAGATGGGATCGCTTTAATATTCTACATGAGTGAATGGAATTCATTCAATTGTCTAAGAGGATTGGTTAATATTTCCACAAGGGTGAGTGGGATTAGCGAGGGAGAGGGTGGGATTGGGCAAACATTCTGCATTAGCAGGTGGTCAAGAGTGTAAAGGGGATCTGTTAGGACCAGTCAGAATTCCTCTGGAAAAACCACAGGGGTGAACTGATGAAAAACAGTTCCATACACACCTCTAGTGGGAACCTCAGCTGCCATTTTATAAACACACACTCCCTTATCGGCCAATGTACATAAAATTACATTCCTTTAAACAGCTGCATGCCAGATCTCATCTTCTTTTCATCTAAACTTTTAAACAGTGTGTCATGCTGAGAGCAGAAAAAGCCTGCTCCGATGCCTTTACATGCAGTAAACATGTCATTTATGGAGATAAACAGAATGAGCTTATACAAAGTATGAAACTAAGTATAATATTAAATATAATCGTCTTTTGGCTGTTTGTTTGTTTTTTTACATCTAAAATGTATTTCTTTAAAATTAAAATGCCAGTTTTAATATACTATTTTAAATCACTGGGTAAATTCATCTGTTGGAGTTACCTTAGAGGAGAACTTAAGATGGACTTCGGCTTCATCTGCCAGGCTTTTCTTTAGCTGGGCCCAGGCCTCTCCCAGTGTGCTGGAAATACATAAGAGGTACAAAACAGTCATATTCCCATAAGAATTTAGGACACGAGAGACTCTAGTTTCTACTTTCTGCTTGAGAGACTCCAGGTTCTACTTTGTAATTTTGTTCATCAGACACATTATTGATACATAGTACTGTAGCCATGGCTGAAGGTTAAAGCTAAGGCAAGGGAATATGATTTCAGTTTTGGTACGGCCTTTTTAGTGGCAACATGGTGTCTTTAATGCCTGTGCAGAACTGTTACAGTATGTTTGAGAATGACCAGGGGAAAAACTGAAAAAGAAAAAAATGAACACTGCAGAACTAACACAGCAACAAGTTACATTTATTTAACTAAAGTTGCATTTAGTGCATACAATAAAATGAGTTAAGGGTCAGGGAGTAATGGGAAAGTGCTGAATGCCTTATTTAAGGCACTTGTTTTTTATAATGAAAAAGGCACTTGTTTGCAATAATGTTAGCCTAGCGCCAATATGAATCCAAAGTCATGTATGGAAGTAGTGTGCTGATTCAAAAGCCTTTAAATGGGAAGCAAGTGGACTTCCTTTCCAATTCATCCTGGCACAAAACAAGTAAAACAAAGAGAACAGCCAAGATCAAAACTAACAGATCAGAAAAAAAGTGATGAAAAAGTTTGACTTAAATGTTCAAGATGCAAGAATATTCTTAGTTATGCATGTAACTGTTTATGTTCTGCATTTTCATAGTTAGCATGTGATTGGTCAGCAAGGTATGAAAAGGTCGGGGCCCGCACTTCAGCAACAATGCCATCTACAATGGAAACTGCACAAATGGTAAATTCAGGAAAAACGAGTTTGCGAACATGGCTGCAGGAGTCAGCCGGCGAAACAATGGCCATCACAAGTCACAACAAAATCCAGTCTGAGAGGCAGAATAATGTGCGCATTGTGGTGTCTGTATGTGGGAGAGGGTGGGTGGACCTCTGCTGCATGATCTGCGCTCTGTATGAAACAATTAGCCCTCTTTTTCAGAACTGGCATGGAGACTCCGAGAAATCTGCAGTTTGGCAAAGCGACAGTTTTGTTGTAATGACAAAAGAGCTGAAGGAAATTCTTATGCTTGTCAAGACTCCAGGAGCACATTGATTTTGAGGGGCACACAGATGGACACAGTTAGATAAGATATGCTTAAAGACAAATGTTTACATTTTTTAGGTTCTACATGTTTCATGTTACATTACTTTGTCAAATCAATTAATTGGACATTGAACAAACAATTAGCGACAGGTTTATTCCAGCTTTCAGTCACTATATCAGAATTTCAGTGGGTCATAACTTTACATATATCAAGTTAATAGCTTCTATAAAAAGATTCCAGAAAATGAATGCAACAACTTTTAAAAGTTACTGATTGGCCAATTGCCATAATTAGAAGAGAATCACGAGTGCCCCCAAGGCTGTTTATAACGGACAGTGGAGTTTAAGCTTCAACGGGTTTCCCAGGAGACCAACAACCCCTAAGAATAAATCAGCACTTATATACAGAATACATTTGTAATAAAATAGCTTAAATAGGTCCTATTATACAAATAATCTTTTAGTCATTTGTAGATATTCAAATAGGTCTCTGGTTTACATTTGCATACAAAAAGCAGAGAACAATATCCTGTCTCTTTTGTACTGGCTCTCATTAGAACAATTCTGTTAGATTTTCCCCTATTGTGACCTGTTGTTCAGCTCTGCTGTTCTTTGAGGGGCGTGGCTCAGCAGTAGTTTATTTATATGGATAAGACCTTGAAAGGCTTTTAAGACTTACGTTAACTAGTAGTTAAATAAGTGTTAAATTGTAAAATATTAGACCCTTAAGGACAAGAGAATGGGTGTATTGTAATGGTGGCCATCCTAATTCCCTAACCTGACAATACACTCGCTCTTCCTCATTCTTTTCTATGTGCTTTCCCATTTAGTGAATATGGCTTTTCTGCTGTGTGTGAATTCCACGTTTGTTCTTGTATTTTATGTTTCATCCTGCAACGTAATGTCTTCTCTAAAGCAACAATAGATGCCACAATGCTTCACTCGTACAGCGTGAAGCTCAGAAATATTTCTGGAATGTGGGTAATGTGTGTTTAAAGCCTAGGATGTAATTTGAAATGTGTGGAAAAGCTGAACTTATAATCATACAGTCAGGAATTTTGAGTATCCAGGCTATGTGCTGGAAAATACCACAACTGGATTTTGTAAGAGTTGTTTTTGTTGTTGCGAGCACACACACACACAAACACACACACACACATTCTCTATCTGACATGCTATTTGGTTATTGGTCCCTTTAAAAGAGTTCCACCGTCTTTTAAAGTGAAGTTATTACATCACACACAAGTTGCTGTGTCACTAACCATTGTGAAGGAAGGAAACCCCCTAACCACTTTACCTACTGAAGCTGCAACAGATGTACGCTTACCCTTCCTCCTGAGCTGCTAGAGGGATTTGAGAGAGTTTCAAAAGGTTCTTGGCGTACTCTTCTTCAATCCGGATCCTCATGGAAGAAAAGAAATTTAAAAAATTTAGCACATGGCAAAACTTTCAAGCAGTCTGCACAGGTCTGATTTTAACTATGGAGGTTTAAGCACATGTACAAGGAATTCTCATGATGATGTCATTTCCTGCTCTGCTAGTCCTCTAGCTGAACCCCTATCGCTCGCCCCCCTCCCCCCTCACCGTTTGAGGAAAATGGGAAAGTGGGACTATGTTTGACCTCTTACATCACATTCCCTCTGAGAGCAGATCTTTCCCAGATCATTCCTGTCAGCTGCTGGCTTGCGCAGTACAAAGTTTACAGGAATTAAAGAAGCTCGTTTCGCCTGCCTGGTAGAGTACTGAATGCTGCTGATGCACTTTGTAAGACATTTTATTCTTCAATGAATACATTATTGACAGCTACACAAAATCTAAAAAAAAAAAAAAACAACAAAAAAAAAAAACACTACGTGACGACATGAAAGAATTTCTAGACTAAAGCCTGAATGCACTGACAAGCAGCGCAGAATGAATAGACACTGCTGTCGTGGTTATTAGAGAATACACAAAGGAAGCAAGTGTAAGTTGTTATTAATATGAATTGCATAACTCTGTAAGAAGGTTTCTCAATTTTAAAAAACAACGAAAAAAAAAAAAAGACTTGTTTTCCAGAGAGAGTTTGCAGAACTTCAACGTGTGTCAATGATAAAATAGAGGAAACTTGATGTGGTGCTTGTTACTGTTGTGGTTTTCATGGCAACAAAAGAGCAGAACTATAAAAGTGTTACACAACCCGGTTTTACAGAGAATCCTGCAGAGCCGTACTAGCCAGCTGGAACATCTTTGAGGTATCATAGTTTTGTCACAAAATAACATGGAAGTTAATCATAATCATTACAAGGCGTTCAATTATTATATCCCTATAAAACGTATGTATATAAAACAGTAGTAATGCAGGATCGAGAGACTGACGTGGCATTGTGAGATCTGATCTACCTCTCTCTCATAAAGTCAGCCATCTCCTTCTGCATCTGCTTCCCCTTCAACTGCTTCTGCAGTAAGACCTCAAAGCCTGTGATGCTGGCGTTCCCCTGTGGGTCCTTTCTGTCTGCCTGCAACAGGAGACAAAACATAAGCGCTGGTAAACATGCCGAGAGCCATGCTGTCAAATAAAATCAGCAGGAGCGATGTGAGACGGAAACAATGTTTTGTCCTGCTTGAAACTTTTTTTTTTATTTACGCGGATTCTTCAGAGGTATGAGGAACCTGCAGAGACTCGGTGTGCAGTGGCCTAGATATTAACACGCTTTGATCTTTCTCTTCTCAAAGGAGGCTAAATAAACTACGGTGAAACCACGGAGAAGATAAAGCACATGACATCAAGCATTCACATTGATTCAAATATGAATGAAATCTGATCGGGCATGAACTTTTTTTTCTTTTTTTCTCAAACAGTGTTGTGGGTCATGTTAATGTGCTCATTCTATTACATTTGCCTTTCATTGATAAGGGCTCATGCAGGGAACTGTATGGCGAACGCTTAACCATAAATGTAGAACTAGTAATAAAAACCAGATTTTTAAGTTGTGCTTTTGCTAAACAAGTTTTTTTTCAACAAACATGCAAAGTTTTCAGGACAGAGAAGCTTTTGTGGTTTCTTGTTAAAATAACAGACTCCATTTTCCAGAGAGAGAAAGAATGAGAGAAACTTGTCTCTTTAATGTTCCATCACTTTCATTCTTAACTGTTAATGCTAACTTAAAGAACTAAACTTAACTAAACTAAATTTAAAATACGCTCTAAGATTTCACGCTCTAAGATTTCACCTTTTATTCAGTCAATGTTGTGGTCAGTTCATGTGTGAAAATGATTCCTCATGCTCCCAGAACCACTCTTTCACAATTTGGGTCCTGGAATATGTTTGTGCCATCAGGGAAGAAAACTCCATTGGTGTGACACCCTGGCCATTCGGTACATTCAGGTCGGCAGCTGACCTTATTTTATTTCTACATAATGTTACTGAGCCTAGACCTGACCAAATCAAGCAACCCCAGATCATAACACTGCTTCCTGAGGCTTGTACAGTGGACACTCTGCATGATGTGATGTGTGCATTAACTCATGTGTTTCCCTTCTTACCCTGACACATCCATCACTCTGAAATAGGGTCAGTCTGACCTCATTAGACCACATGACCCGTTTCAATTCCTCCGAAGTTCATGCTTTATGCTCCCTAGCAAATTCAAGCTGATGAGTCTCACTGATATGTGGTTTATGGCCACACAGCTCTTTAGTCACAATCCTGAGAGTTTATTGCGTGTGTATGAAAATGCTCGTACTTTCACTATTAAACAAAACTATGGGTTTTACTGTTTATTTTTGTTAAGTGTTTAAGGAATCGCCGTTCAGTTCCAGTAACTTAAAATCTCCTTAGTTGTTGTCTTTGCTTGATGCAGAATAATTCGAACCTTCTCAAATAGGGATTTTATTTTGTATATGTATATGCAGTGTATGTATAAAGTAAATAAATATATATATAAATAAATAAAACACACAACAACCAAGGACAGCATAATGCACTTGTACAGTACAATACCTATGGACAAAATTTTATTATTATGTTTTCTTTACACACAGTATGTGCAGTATCTGCTATTCCCTTACCCAAAAATAGTCGCAGTAGCTCCACTCGCCTGGTTTCAGCAGCTGCTGTTCGGTGGTATACAACGGGAGAGGAAACGTCACGCAGTTGATTTGCTGAGAAAAAGAATCAAACAGACACATCATGTAAAAACAGTCAAGTAATTACATCGCTGCATATTTCCTGCTGTACATAAAGAGCCTCTTATTATTTTGAATTACTTTCTTTAACAGCAATTGTGACTGGCAATTAAAATGACAGAGCTACACAGATTAGCACATGACCAACCACCAAATATTGAGTAGGTCCCATTTTTGCCACTGTAAAAGCCGTGACCTGTTGTGACATGGACTCCACTAGTCCCCTGAAGGTGTACTGTGGTATCTGGAGAATTTGAAGGCCAAGTCAATACCTCGAACTAATTATTGATTTCCTCAAACCCTTATTGAACACTGACGTCATTAACATCCACATGACTGTCAGGACCCAAAAGTTTCCAAGCAGAAGATTTCCCAGATCATGAAACTGCATCTGTTGCTTACCTTTCCCAGATAAGCGTCAAACACGCACACAGCCATCTACATGATGTAAAAGAAAACATGATTCATCAGATCAGGCCACTTTCTTTCATTGCTCCATGATCCAGCTCTAATGCTCACATGCCCATTGTAGGCACTTTCGGCAGTGGCCACAGGTCAGCAGGGGGCACCTAATTGTTAATAAATAAAATTGAATTGAATTGAATGCAGTCCCAACAAACTATGCTGCACTGTGTGCTTTCATACCTTTCCATCAGTAGGTTTTTCATCAATTTGACCTACAGTAGCTCTACCACTGGAAAGGGCTACACGGGCCAGCCTCCGCCCTCCATGTGCACCAATGCCCGCTCATGACCACATAAAACTGAGAACATCCCTTATTTAAATCCTTACTCTTGCCGATTTTTACTGCTTCCAACACCGCAGCTTCAGCACATTTCCACATTTAACGAGATAATCAATATGTTATTCACATCGCCTGTCAGTGATTATAATGTTATGGCGGATCCGGATATATTAATGTGCTCATTCGAAGCTGAAGTTCATATAGGAACACCTCATTTGGTACATAATCTAAGATCAACAATAAAAAGTAAAATGTGCTGCTATTTAACAATGAGAAACAGTATAATCAGAGGCATGGTGAAGTTTTCTGTAAGTAGGTGTTTATTTAAGAATAAGATTAACCAGCTATAACGGTTAATAAGTTGCCATAGACATAGAATTACTGTATATATTTCCTGCTATCTCAGTAGATGTGTTTCTTTGTCTTGTTAAATATAACAACAGAGAGAGGGGGAAACTGAGTTCGGTGTCAGAACTATTGTTTAACTGCTTTACATGTACAGTATGGAACTGATAACAGACATTCCACAGCAATAAATCTATCTATAGATGGTATAAAAGGCTCGGTGTGTGTATAGTAAAACAATCTGAGCCATATCACAAAACTTTGGCGTGGATCGTTTTCCAATAACACCGTGTCCCATCATGTTTTATCAGCTTAACCATCAGCACAAAGTCATTGTACAGGACACAACAACGACACAGCCCACATTGTTTGATTTTTCCAGCTGTGGCTGAAAACATGTTGCTATTCCATGTGCCAGAAGTAGCTTGTATTCCGACCCAGAGAAAAGCCATTAAATATCAAACATCTGTTTTTATTTCTTAATGCTTTTTTTTTTTTTTTATAAAAAAAAATAAATAAATTAGTAGTTAGTACGTGAGTAGTTTGAGATGTGTACGCGAGACAGCTGTGTGCTATTGACAAGGTGGCTAGGAGACTAGAATGAGGAGAAAGCGAGAAATCACATGGCCATGCTAACAACAACTGTAGCCATTTTTAATTGTCAGCACCTGATTACTGAAGTCAGTCATTTAGAAATGAATTGTTTACCCTGTGTACGAGCTTTTGTCCTGTAATGTATACTGAGCCGCACCCATGCTACAATCACATGGCCACCCTGTGCTATACCGCAGGAGATCAACAAAAACAGTTCCATCTTTAAATCTGCCTTTTGAAAACAACAAAATGAGAAAACATGTGTAATCACAACGCAGCTCCATGCAGCTGCTGCGTGACTGTGCAATTAACAACATTTACTGCTACAAGCAGAGCCCCAGGTCCGGCTCCTTCCATATGTGAATGTTATCTAATGATCTTCATAAGTTCTCCATAAATCAGCAGCACACAGTGAATGAGTATCATTAATCAACACCTTCCTCACCCAGGCTTTGCCGTGCCCGTGGTCCACCTCTGAGGCTAAATTTGTTTTGTTTATTCCACGCCCTATGACAATGAGGCTGAGTACAGCACTTGTGAGTTGTGACTGCGAGACTGACTAATAACAGATGTGTTTCTCGCTGCCTGTCTAACGGCAGCTCGCGGCTCCCTGTCCCAGCAGAACGCTAAACCGAGCCAAAACATCTGCAAGGCACCTGGCGATGTCTAGACTACTTACGTATTTACAATCTGCGTTTTTTTTTTTCGTCCAGAGATTAAGTTATAATTCTTTAGTCTTAGGTCCTGGTTTTCTGTTCAACGTGATTCATATTTCACATCAACTAAAAATACCATATGTTGAATATTCATTTTGGGATGCTGCTACCTAAAAGTGCAAAATACAGAATGGTGACGAATCAAATATGTTAATTTACCATAGGTAGTGTGATATAATGAGCCCGAGAGGCACAGATGGTACTGTATTTGTTTATGCAAATCGAGCAGTGGAAGTTCATTTCTGATAAATTATGCCAATATGATACTACATACTAGTGATGCATGGTACATATTGTATACTAGTACTAAAAGAGTTCAAAAGTACTAAACTTTAGTACTATACCAGAATGTTTAAATAATCAATACCTTTTACTATGCGAATATATCTTTCATCTGATTAACATAAACTGTCTTTTTTTTTTTAAGTGCAAGCCTGACAGCAATGCTGTTGTGAATGACAGCAGAAAAAAATAACCAGGGAGGAAAAAAAAGAACAAGCCCCTAAACACAGCAGCTCCGCTGTACGTGCACGGTTTTATAGTGTGGAAGTGTTGATTTTATATTAGGGCATTCACTGCACGTTTGAGATTCTCTTCGAGAATCTTCTCTCCTTCAACTGAATATATTTCAAAAGTTAAAACCTGCTGAATCTAATCACCCCAAAATGCTGATCACCGGATCTTTTATAATGATTGAGTCAATTAGGTTGGGTCTAAAAAAGTGCATGACATGAGCAAATGTGTAAGATTCAACCAAGGTTAAAGTCATCTATGTCACAGGAAATCTATTGTTAGAATAAACTATGAACACAGGGTTTATTTCCCTTTTATATCATATACAGTAAAGTGTTAGTCTTAAGTCACCATTCATTTCCTCATATTATTTAAAATTAATAGTAACATCCTCAGCAGCAACCTCGTTTCCCTTCTCGTTTGTTCCAGCCTCTCGGCGTTCAGCTTCAACAGTGGCCTGATCATCTGCCATCATCTGCTTCTGTTTCCCCCTGGCTCATGCCGTAACTTAGGTGTGTTTATTTAGGCTTGAATGATTCATAGGTCACTATGGGATTTAACAAACAAAAATATATATTTTTTTCTGAAACTAGTCAGGTACAAGGACTGGACTGAAAATTAGAGCCCAAACCTTGCCAAAAATAAGATCCAAAAATCCTTCAAGAAGCCCAGAGAAACGATTCCTCAAAACGACATTAAGTCTGTCTCTTTGGAAGCAAAATATTAAGAAATGAGGGCCTGTTCAAAACTTTTGTACAGCACTGTATACTTTATTAATGGTTATTAATGATACACATTTTTAATGAGCGATTATTCATAAACCTACTGTGACTCATAAACCCCTGGGCATTTATCCAATTGTACTTGTATAGCGCTTTTAACAATGGACATTACTGCAAAGCAGTTTAAAGAAAGTAAAATTTTGGATATAAATTGAAAACATTTTTAAAAAATAGAACATTTCTAGCTTCATCAGTTAGTCCCTGAGGAGCAAGTCAGAGGTGACGGTGGAAAGGAAAAACTCCCTGAGATGTCATGAGAAAGAAAGCTTAAGAGGAACCAGACTCAAAAGGGAACCCATCCTGACTGGTGTGATAATAGATATGGCGCTTTTCCACTGCATAGTACGGCACGACACGGTTCAATTCAGCTCACTTTTGGGGGGTTTTCCACTGGGAACAGTACCTGGTACCTGGTCCTTTTTTGTAGTACCACCTCAGCCGAGGTTCCAAGCGCGCCGAACCATTACCAAAACGTGACGTGTAAACTCCGCTGGTCACTGATTGGCCGGAGAAAATCGTCATTACTGCGTCACTGAACTTGCAATACGAGACACAACAGAACCGATATATTTAGAACAGCCAGAGAAGGATCGCACGCACATTTTTGTATTAACCAAAAATTTTCTTTGGCTGCCATCAGCCTCTTTTGAAACAAACTCCTTCGTCTCGCTGTTAAAAACATCCACATGCCGAGAATGAAGAACACCATGCCGTCGATATGCTCCATTGTTGTGTGTTTGTTTGTGGCGTGTTTACGATGACGTCATGGCAGTAGCGGCGCCGCAACTACATATAACGACACGTGAATAATCCCGACCCACTCTAAAGCGTTACTAAACTGCAGTGGAAGCGCAAACCGAGCTGAACTGAGCCGAACCGAAGTGAGCTGTACTGAACCGTGCTGTGCCGTAATATGCAATGGAAAAAGAGGCAACAGTGTGTAGATGAATATGCCTGTTCTATTAAGTAAAAAGTGCAGTTGTTTAACCAGAAATGTGTTGTAGTTAACATGAACTTCACCTTGTTGAGGTTACAAACTGTTGAGTGATAAATCCTCGGGTACAAAACTATTGGCAATTTCAGTTCTAAAACTACTTGAGCAATTGCAATCATACGTGATCACAGAAAAAAAAGAACACTTTGTGTACTGTAAATAGTCTTGAAAGCCCTCTTTATGTGAGTTAAGTGCAACCGTCCTCAGCAGTCACATGTATCTTTAAGCAGACCATATGAGCCATCCTCAGCAGCAGAGTGGTATTAATGTTATGAAAATCCTTTTTTTTTTCGACTGGGGGTGGGATAAAACGTAACATGTTGTGATTTGCACTATATTAGACTGCATTCTTCCTATAAAAATTAGGTGGCAATATGGCATAAACTGTGATATCATCATCTATACCCCGCTTTATCCTATATTCAGGGTCGCTGGGGACCTTGAGCCTATTCCAGGAGGTTTAGGGCACGAGGTGCCAATCCATCACAGGACACACACACACACTACGGGCAGGTTGAGAATACAAATTAGCTTAATCTGCATGTCTTTTGACTGTGGGAGGAAACCAGAGTACCCAGAGGAAACCCACCAAGACGGGGAGAACATGCAATCTCCGTGCACGCAGAGACAGGAATCAAGCCTGACCGGGAACCGAACCCGGACCCTGGAGGTCCAAGGCGACAGTGCTAACCACACCACCACCTTATGATATACTGTAGCTGTTTCATAAAAAATGCTTTCTAGGTACAGTATCTCAGTATCTGACTGAATTATAATAAGTAATTATGCCCTCTTTTTGTTTTTTTATTTTTCCCTTTCTTGGGGTCATCATATCAAGTCAAGTCAAGTTGGCTTTTATTGTCACTTCAACCATACACAGTTAGTACACAGTGAAACAAAATAAGGTTCCTCCAGGACCAAGGTGCTACAAGCAACATGAATTTACAACACAATTTAACGGAAAACTAACTAGCTAACTTCGAAATCTAATTAGCTGGCTGGCTGAGACAAGACAGATTGACATGAAAACAAATTAACAGCATAAATTTACAAAAGAACTAACTATAACAGGGAACTACCTAAATTTTTTACAAAAGAGACAACATAAAGTGCACGTGCAAATGTGCAAACAAGAGCGACAAAGTGACAATGTGACAAACATGAAATTATAATTCTATTACAATACTACTACAATGGTAATAAGGTGATGAGTTGAGGTAGTGGGAGGAGAAACAGTAAAAGTAAACGTTCCGTAAGTATCAGCAAGGATAAATAAATAGACTATAGATTATATTTAAATAGATTATATTGGATTGGAACTGAGAATGCCCTGGATCTCATTGGCTGGTTATTATCTATGGGCATAGGTAATAAGGGCAAACACTGACAACCTGGTGGTGGTGGGGCTCAAACACCTGGCCGTTCGATCAGCAAACCCCGAGCCTCAACCACCTTAAGTCACTGCTGGCCCCAAACCTATATGGATCATATGGATCAATCCATCATTTTAAGACATCATTTCTCTCTCTTTTATGGAGTTTCACATGTTTTCCATATGTCTTTCCCTCCAGATTCTCTGCTTTTATCCTAACTCCAAAAAAATGCTGGATTATACATGGTGCCTAGTATCCGATCAAAGGTGTCTTCCTATCTCTCTCAACCCGTATTCAACCCCTGGACCAAGATAAAACAGAGCCTATCCCAGGAGACTCGGAGCATAAAGAGGGGTAAAACTCCATCCAGGGTATACACAGTGGGCGATTTTCAAGTTTAAATCAGCCTAGTCTAATGCATTTCTTTGGAATGTGGGAGGAAACGCACCAAGCACAGGGACTACAGTACATATAAACTCCACACACACACAGACAGACCTGAGGTGAGAATCAAACCCTTGACCCTGGAGATAAGAGGCCACAGCGCTAACCATTACGCCACTACGCCACCATGCTGCCTTACTGAAGATGAATAAATATTCATGTTTATACCTTTGAAGTCAACAACATTTAAATAATGGTTGCAAAATGAGTGATTTTCATATTTTTGTCACATCTTACTGCATATAAATGACATCATGCTGGTAATTCTATTTTTTTAGTTCTGTTTTTACTCTTCCAGTAGTCGAAGGAGCTACATATACAGTAAACACCTTATTTCCATATTATTCCCACCTGCTACTTTGCATGTGATGTAATTCACACATAGATTACTCTATGTTAATCTTCTGCAACTTTTTTCCATGCACGATTTATACCCTTACACATGCAAATTAGCCAAGTTATTTGGGCCTTTGGTAAATCAGGGACTAAGCGTTCACCTTGCCTGCACATTTATCCTACTTATACATTTTTAATGCATTTTGTAAATACTTTTTTTCCCCTCTAAATATCGGATTAAATCGGCACTAAACTTTTGCTTTCTTGGATTGGACCTGAATACTCTTATCGCATATATGAAATCCTTTATTGGAATTCGGCCATGACTCCTAATTCCCACTATGACAATGAATAATAAATAAGAATTGAGCAACACCTTGATATCTGGGGAAATCCATACGTCATTAAAACCCTGGTTTATGTTTTCCATGTTGAGTACATCAGACTATGTGTCTCAAACTACTCATAAACCTGTAACTTTTTTCAAAACTTTTTTTTTTTTTCAAAACTTTCGAAACTCCTCAAAAGCTTGGGTGGCTCCAAATGTGATCTGATCTTTGTTTAAGTCATAAAAATAAATATACCCTCTTGAAAGACAACATGAACAAGCCTACTATCACAGAGACATTGTGTAATGTCTGTCTAATCCTCCCAGCATTCCATACTAGGCACCCTGATGACTTAGGATAACAGGGGCTTTATCTGTCTTTACCCTGACTCCCAAGCAACCTGGCTGAGAACAGAGCGAATGAGCTAGCAACGACAGACTCTCAGAGCTCTCCTAAACAACATGACAAGCTGCTTATCAAAGTCCTCCGTCTGCTCAACCTCGAACAAGAGAATCACACAGTCATCCCGGGCCCGTCACAACGCTCCTACGTCTGTCAGTCAGTACGTACAAAAAGACCTGATTGAAACCACAGTGTCTGTGAGTATCCTCAAGTAAAACTTAAAACTTTTTCTGTGCCACTTTGCAGACTAGCAAAACAAAAAAAAAACAAAAAAAAAAAACAGAACTGCAACAATATAGTCACGCCACTGAAATGTGCTACATTTCATAGCATGTGGTGTGTTTTACAGCTAGCAGACACACAATGTGGAAACACAGACACTTTCTGAATTGTGTTTATTGATGCTTCTATGTTTAGGCTACCTCTATAGCAGGTTGTTAACGGTGGTCTCACTATCTCACTTATCTAATGTGAATGATTTCAAGACAGAATTAATCACAGCCTAAAAACCCCCTGAAAAATTTAAGACTGATTGTGAGACAAAGCTTACAAATGTAATCTACAAATGTCTCTGCGTTAAATCCATAACACTGAGTCACACAATCCTGCGGCACTGACTCTGATTGACGTACTGTACTGTATGACGCCAGAGTAGATGCAAAACAAACCCCAAAGTTTCAAAATTACTGAGTCTATAGAGAGACTTTGGCCATTTCAACATACTATTTTAACTATGGAGAAGCATTTCAGTTGTTTTTTATATAAAGTCTGAGGTTCAGGTAAAAATGTGGTCAAATAAACATGCTTGATCCAAATGGTCTTACTGTAAATTTCCCTCATCAGCTCCTCATCAAGACCCGACCTATAAATGACAAAGTCATCAGTCTAGGGTGTTGGCTCATTCTGAACTCTACAGGTTCCATAAGCAGCATCATGCTGTCTTTATGAAAAAGAAAAAACACTTTCCCATTTCCCTCTGGTTCACATTTTTTTGCTTACGCTCACTAACGTGTGACAATTGACGCTTTATGTCAACGCCTCAAATGAAATCAGTTCCTTTTTTATCCTTTTAAAGATATTGAACATAAAGGCAAAGCAGGTGACGTTCACTGACGTAACTGAAGCGTATGTTAGCTAATGGTGAAATGAAATCACCTCCCTGTTGAAGCTTGTCGCAATTATTACATAATCATGAAATTTGAGTGGATCTTCATTTTGTGAATTGATTTTGGTTCATTTAAATAGAAACATGATTATAAAGCAGAACTGGTACTTAGTGCATAAAATAAACCAACCCTACATAACTTATACACTGTCTGGCCAAAATAAAAGTCGAACAACCTAAGATTTTGTTTCGATTCCCAGATATGGGCCCTGGAATATCAACATCAGTGAGCAAGAAAGCATACAGCATGCTGATTACAGTGCTCAAAAACAGGGCTCACGTGTGTGTGTTGTATTTCGAGAGGCTTGAGTAAAGTCTGCCCCGCATTAAATTTAAGAGGAGAAAGTTTGGAAGGCTGAAAGACAAAAGGACACAAAAAAAAAACTTTACTCAACATTTTAAAACTTCTTTTAAAATCTCCACCAGCGGATTCCCGTCATCTCATTCTACTGAAGATGGCGCTGGGATTTTAGTCGAACTGATCGTCTTGACTGAAGATTCCCATTTGATTCT
Organism: Channallabes apus; assembly: GCA_030522415.1. Taxonomy (NCBI): domain Eukaryota; kingdom Metazoa; phylum Chordata; class Actinopteri; order Siluriformes; family Clariidae; genus Channallabes; species Channallabes apus. The sequence continues at coordinate 49,945,276 of CM060104.1, forward strand.
GGCTTTTATGCATTTTCATTTATTAATATTAACAAACAGTGTTGTGCATGAATACGCTAAAACAGCTCAGTCCATTGCAAACACTCTTTTTTTTTTTTAAGTAAATGGTCAATTGAGTGGTTCAGATTACAACAAAAAAGGGAACATGAGAATCGTTAACATGCAGGGTGGTGTACAGTACGTGAGGGGTAAAGTTTTATATTATTGCTTACTGTATAACCCCATCTCTATTTTAAGGCAAACTAGTCAGAAATGAAGCGAAGCAACTGAGGGTAACGTGTAACATATTTCAGTTTTTTATTAAAATGTCTTAATTTTGGAAAAAGCATCGTTCAGGAAGCGATTCTGAAGTCACGGTATCGAAAAATTAGATGTTGAGTGTTTCTAACTTCTTTCTACTCCTTACAGGTATTAAAATAATCTAACATTTTTTTCAAGCCGAGGGGAAGTGAAAATTATGAAGCTATGAAGATTGTGGTAGCAGTAACAGGAAGAATTTTAACCTATTTTCACCACAGAATAAAACTGTGAACTGGTCAGTGCTTCACTGCCCTTTAATGTGCCTACTCTTCTGCTTTTTAGGAGTAATTGTACTGGTCTTGTGATGTTTGTAGTCTGGTTATGTGCAGTGTCGGCAAAGTACACAAATCCTGTCCTTGAGTAAAAATATAGATACCCTAGGGCAAAGAGTAAAAGTATAGAAATTTACATAAGCATCTAAAGTACAGGGCTTGTATTAGCTCATTCATGTAGGTAGGCTTTTTCATGATTAATAAAATCACTCCCTCTCTCTACCTCTGCTTTCCAAATGTGAACAAATCAGCGTCACTTCTGATTTCAATACCTGCTACATTATTTGACGTCATTATAAAGGCAAGCCGCGCAATTACTCATAATCAGCAGGTGGGGAAATTCCCCCTACAAATACCACCCGCCACTGTCGTTAAGTAAAAGTACAGATATATGCTGTATTTTGAGTGGAGTAAAAGTAAAAAGCATCCTCTAATAAAACTACACAAATAAATACAGATGAAATAGTGTGAAATACACACTATTGTACCTAACTACAATAATGAAGTAAATGTACTCATTTACCCCATACCGCTGGTTACTGTATGTGGAGTAATAATGCTTATTTTATGTAGCACAGTAGTCCAGGGAGGATGTTGTTTCATTTCACTGTGTTGTATTTAGTTGAAAAAAATAAAAAGTTCGACTTTGACCTTGATCCTCCAAAAAGAGCCGGAAACTGTGGCTTGGAATAGAACAATCATATCAGCTCATTGCCACACCAAAAAGGGGAAGAAATATGAATTTCTAAATGAACAACAACACAGATACATATTCTATCAACAAGATGCATTTAAACCCAATTTAGTCCACTTTATAAACCAGCTTCACTAAAGTTCATGACCTGGTAAGATTACTCATAACAGGCTCATTCCATATGAATGCTGTAAATCATCAGTGTTTTCCCTGTTCCAATGGGAAACAAACATCTACTGCCCCTGATACCCCGGAGCAGCATGGCCTATTCATATTTTCTTTTCTTTTTTTCAACCAGATCTACAGCACAAGAGCAGATATTTGTTTTCGTACTAAAACTGTATGTCAGAATCTGCCATTATAGGACTATATTAGTATCATTAAAAATGACATCAGCACACACACACACACACACACACAAAAGTTATGAGACTAAAGCATATGAAACTGCATCTAGACCACCAGATGGACTTGCTCAGTGTGAATTGTGTCCTGGTGTGGCAGCTTCTGCTTATCGCTGTAATGTTCAGTGTGTCGTGGGAGTATATGGAGATATCCAGTTGCCGCTGCTTTTGTTCACAGTACTCACCGAGACTGAGGTCTTGTGCTCTGTCCTCCTTGGAGATGTGGACACAGGGCTCTGGGGGAGAAAACATTATGAATTTTCAACTCCCCTTCATAAAAGGAATTCAACTTGTGCTAAAAAGTCTTGCCACATGTCTTTTGTTAACATGATGATCACGAGGAGGGTCTGTTAGGAGGTTCGTCGATGATGAACTGTCACAAAGCCGTCATTTTCATCCAAACATTAAAATTGTCAAGTAGTGGAAAGTTTACAAAAAACACAATGTTCAAATCTGTTGGCTTTGCAATGTTGTAATGATGTGTGCTTATTATAATTATACACAAGTCATACATGAGCACTACCCAAAGCTCAAAGTAATCTACAAATGTATTAAGCATCATGCATTGTATCCCTACATCAATGCGAATAAACTGTCTGTAATAGTTCACTTTTTGTAATATTAAATTTGAAAGACTTTCAATTATATTAATCTCTGCTCTAATTGCTTTGGTTTGGCTTAGTTGGTTTCCATCATTTTTATAATGCAATGTTTGTAAAAATGTACAGGTATTAATCAGATTCTTAGGTCAAACCTTATTCTGGTCTTCTTGGCTTCGCTTAACGAATAGAATAAGAGAGACTTCTGTCTGGGAGTTATTGCCACACACCCCATATAGGCCTGACCTCTTACCATGGGAATTCCATATGTTTGGACAATTAAATAAAGGAGTTATCCAAGCGTTGGTGAAACACTAGGATAATTGCCTTGGCGTATCAGAGGATCATATAGAGAAATAAAGGCAGGTTTTACTGTGTGCTGTTATTCTGCACAATCAAAAGTCCTGTTTTTACTTATAACACTCCTAATATATATATAACACTCCACACTTAATTACACTGCCTGGTTTCCAGTTCATGTGTGAAAATGATTCCTCGTGCTCCCAGAACCTTTTTCACAGCTTGAGTCTTGGAATAAGCCAGTGCCATCAGTGAAGAAAAACATCCATAGATGTGATAACCCGGTCATTCCATACAGTCAGGTCACCAGCTGACTTAATTTTATTGCCACTGAACAACCCCAGATCATAGAGGCTTGTACTGTGGCCACTATGCATGATGTGTGCATGGCTTTTTGTGCTTTCCGTGACCCTGATGTGACCCATGACATTTTTTTCCATTGATCTCTATTCTTTATGCTCTCTAGCAAATTTAAGCTTTTTTTCCTGACTAGTCTCACTAACAAGTGGTTTTCTTATGGCCACACAGCTGTTTAGTCTCAATTATTCCTAGTCAGTTCTCATTACATTTTGTGTACGGAAATGCTCTTACTACAACTTATACTATTTAACATACAGTAGGTAAATGTGTTTAAGTGATGTCCTTTCATGAATTTTGTTTTTCCGACCACATTTGTTCCACAAAGGTGACGATTAAGCACTATCATTTTAGGTTTAGTTCATGAGTTAAGGGGTTCTCAACCCCGGTCCAGTAATCTCCTTAGTTGTTTTCTTTACTGGATGCAGCACAATAATTTGAACCCTTCTTAAATGATGACTTTTTGTGGTCAGGCAGAAAAACCCAATTTTGGATAAAACATTTTTCTTCTGGCTTTTGGCCAGAATTCAACCACTGACATCTGATGGGGTTTCCCAGACTATATCATGGGAACAGTAACAACACAGAGTCTCTTCCTGTCTAGGTTGGATACACTTATAGAGGATCTTGGTTACTGCCTCATGCTGAACATTTTATACTACCTTATATGTCTATAGTGGATTGCAATATACTGTGACACTACAGCGCTCCTGTTTCTCAATTCCCATTAGTGACAATGTACTGAGTGTGCAATTATAACGCAATAAACAGTACGCAATTTCCAGGTTTCAGATGAATATTCTGCTAATTCTAAACAAGGACTGGAGGAAAAGGCCATTCATGCTGTCATGCTGTTCTATAATGCTCTGGACTTAAACCAGAGGATTAAGCACTCATTTCCTTAGTGCTCTTAAAGTCTGCCTCACAGGTACTCTATCTGTTGTGTGGAAACCGTTTTGTAATATTTCCGAGTGCTGATGAAAGAGCGTTTTCGGACGTTTCAGCTTAAGCAGAGATGGGTGTTGGTTATGCAGTTAAATAAAGAAGCAGATATCTTGCAGATCAGTCCTACCTGTTGATCTGTGTTGGCCTTCTGTTTTGGTACGTGTGACTGCTCCGTCTGATGCAATGGGCCACTGCTGCCATGAAATCCATTCACTGGAAAGAGACACAGTGGAAGAAAGTGAGCTTGGCGAGCCAAGGAAGGGAAATGAGCTATTCATATAATCATGCTGCTTTTGATTTCAGGGGAAAAGGTCAGGTTCTGAGTGACGCAGAACCCTGCTAATGAAATTCACAAAACGAATGTTTACGTTCACGACCGAAGGCATGACGAGTTCAAAACAGACGCGGCAAAAGTGTTTGGAGGAGAGTTATTTTTCTGTGGTATTTTTATTCTCTCAAAATTTTCACGGCACCTTCCTGTGCTGCATTCAATTTCAACATCCTCGCCAGTATTTTTAGGACTGAAAGAAAAGCACATGTTGTGATTGTGCTTGAAAACACTGCTCCATTCTATTAGAACAGAAGGCGGGTAGGCGCAAATGTCACCCTCTCAGGGGACTTATTTAATCTTCAAAAACAACGCAGAGCACAATGTATACACGGTCGTAACCCGGCAATGAACGGTCAACCAGATCTACTGTACGAGAGAGACTTTTGATCAATTTTTTGCGCGTCAATCAAAGTGCCTGACAAGTACAGTATGTGTGGATCTTCTTGCTCAGCCCAAAAAGAAAACAACACGTGCACATGAGTGGTGAAGTCGCTAATAAGACACATCCTTATGTGGAGCTGTCCTCTTCCTAAACACATTAACAGTTTCCTTCCTCCATTTATACTGAGTGACACTGATCTCTCAGGGCTGCATTTCAATTGCATTAGTTTCTGCACAGCAGTTACGAGATTTTTAATTGCATGTAAATTCTATTATCTCCCCACTAAATAAAGGAACAAAAAGGTTTATATTTCCTGCACTTTTGTACCAAATATAGACTCACTGGCCACTTTATTAGCAACCTGCTCATTCATGTTATTAAATCTGAAAATCACCATCATCATCATGAAGTCAAGGAACAAGAGCTGCATGTTCACCTTAAACATCAGAATAGGGGGAAATTGTGATCGTTGTGTTTTGTTTTTTTGTTTTTTGGTACCAGATGGGCTGGTTTAAGCATTTCTGAAATGCCTGATCTCCTGGGATTTTCACTCGCAGCTCTCTTTACATAAAATTGTGTGAAAAAACAACTAAATAAAATCCACTCTTTACAATTGTGGTGAGCAGAAAAGCATCTTAGAATGCACAACACGTCCAACTTTGAGGCGGATTGGTTTCAACAACAGAATGCACATCAGGTTTCATCAGGCAATCCTGGACTGGACCTAAACTGGATGGATGAACATGACCTGGTCTGATAAATCTCAATTCCTGATGAAGCACACAGAGATTAGGAAGAAACCTTGAGAGGAACCAGACTCAACAGGGAACCCATTCACATTTGAGTGATAACGGATAGCAGGAATTGCTTTGCAGTCATATTGTGTGTTAGGCAGCTGGAAGTTCACTATAAGTTCAATATGAGTTTAGGCTGGTGCTTGTGTGCGTAATGGTGTGGGGAATGTTTGCTTGGCATACACGGGGTCCCTTACAACCAATGAAATTTCACTTTAATATGATTAGTATTGCTGACTACATGCATCCCTTTATGGCCACAATTTACCCATCTTATAATGGCTAATCTCAGTAAAATAATGAACCGCGTTACAAGGCAGAAGTCGCTTCAAACTGGTTCAATAAACATGTCAATGAATTTGAATCCATGTGTTAGAACTGCACAACTGTGCAGCAGTTATGTGATGCAATCATGTTAACATAAACCAGAATCTCAAAACAATGTTTCCAATACTGTGTCCTGGTGGGAAGTGGGTGGGGTTGGACTGCTGCTAAGATTTAAGGCTGCTCTGGGAGCATAAGGGTTGGCGCATAAAGGGGGTGAAGGGATTAGTAAAGTGCTCCTAGTAAATTATGCCAATGTGAATTTAGTCTATATGTGGCTAAGATGATAGAGTTTCATGTAAAAATTAGTTTCTCCATCAAGGCTGTTTAAAGGCCAGGGGAATTTATAACTATTGCATTTGACATTACAGCTTAATCACACATCCCAGAGTGAAAAAGATCACATCAATGTGCTGACTCTATTTATGGCATTGTTTATTAAACCACAGGAGATATATAAGTCACCAAAGTAAGTGACATAAAGTTACCAATGCAGAAGTTTAAAATAGAGCGTTAATCAAAACCTGGCCATCTTTAGGGACTCACAGTGTGGGTGAGTGTGTGTGGGAGGTTGGTGAATAATATGAATAAAAGGGAAAGAAGGTTAATACAATGCACTACATTTACAAAACCAGTATCATACATTTATTTATGAAAGTGTGTACTGTATATTCAGTCACCTCCAGAATTGTTGCCAGTCGCCATGAAAATGAGCAAAACTGAATATATACAGTATAGTGAATAAAACATGTAATATTTCTGTAAACGTAATATAGGGGCAGTATTTAAACATGTTTTTAAAACATTTGAAACAAATTAAATATTAAAGTAATGCATTTTTTGGCAATACATGAGCTTCAACACCATTTTTTGATTGAAACTCCCACTGGCACTGGAGTGAATGGCATTCCTGAACCTTGAATATTTGGAGAATTTGAGCCACTCCTTCATGACTGTTCTGTTTAATTTACAACAAGGGGTTTAATATACTTTAAACCCAGAAACATTGCAAAACCCTAATTTATAGATTTATATGTTGATTTGGATGCATGTTTGAAGTCATTATCTTCTGTTCTTGGTAGAGCCCTGCAAAACCACACCCGATGGGCAAGAGCTTCCCAGTGGCACAAGAGGAACTTATGTAATACTGGGCATAACGATTTGTATTGTAATGTCATGGTTAGCACTGTCGCCTTGCACCTCCAGGGTCCGGGTTCGATTCCCGGCCAGGCTCGATTCCCGTCTCTGTGTGCATGGAGTTTGCATGTTCTCCCCGTGCTTGGTGGGTTTCCTCCGGGTACTCCGGTTTCCTCCCACAGTCCAAAAACATGCAGATTAGGCTAATTGGCGTTCCCAAATTGACCATAGTGTGTGAATGAGTGTGTGTGTGTGTGTGTGTGTGTGTGTGTGTGTGTGTGTGCGCTCTGCGATGGATTGGCACGCTGTCCAGGGTGTACCCTGCCTCGTGCCCAGAGTCTCCTGGGATAGGCTCCAGGTCCCCGCGACCCTAAATACAGGATAAAGCGATACAGTATAGAAGATGAATGAATGTAATGTCATGACTCATCAGTGTAACTCGACAACCCAAATTTCGGAAAAGTTGGAACATTTATTATTATTTTTTTTTATAAAAATTAGAGTGAAAACTTTTAAATCACATGAGCCAATATTTAATTCACTATAGAATGGAGAAATTTTACACTTTTATGCACAAAATGCACATTTCGAATTTGACGCCTGCTACAGGTCTCAAAAAATTTGGGACGAGGGCATGTGTGCCATGGTGTAGCATCTCCTCTTCTTTTCAAAACAGTTGATGTGTGGAGTTTTGGTGTTGGAATTTGGTCCCATTCTTGCCTGATAAGGTTTCAAGCTGCTGAAGAGTTTGTGGTCGTCTTTGATGTATTTTTCGTTTTGTTTAATGTGCCAAGTGTTCTCTATACAGAAAGCCCTGGACTACAGACAGGCAAATTCAGCACCTGCACTCTTCTTCTAGAAAGCCATGCTGCTGTAATAGCTGCTATACAGTGGTGTGAAAAACTATTTGCCCCCCTCCTGATTTCTTATTCTTTTGCATGTTTGTCACACAAAATGTTTCTGCTCATCAAACACATTTAACTATTAGTCAAAGATAACACAAGTAAACACAAAATGCAGTTTTTAAATGAGGGGTTTTATTATTTAGGTAGAAAAAAAATCCAAACATACATGGCCCTATGTGAAAAAGTAATTGCCCCCTGAACCTAATAACTGGTTGGGCCACCCTTAGCAGCAATAACTGCAATCAAGCGTTTGCGATAACTTGCAACAAGTCTTTTACAGCACTCTGGAGGAATTTTGGCCCACTCATCTTTGCAGAATTGTTGTAATTCAGCTTTATTTGAGGGTTTTCTAACATGAACCGCCTTTTTAAGGTCATGCCACAACATCTCAATAGGATTCAGGTCAGGACTTTGACTAGGCCACTCCAAAGTCTTCATTTTGTTTTTCTTCAGCCATTCAGAGGTGGATTTGCTGGTGTGTTTTGGGTCATTGTCCTGCTGCAGCACCCAAGATCGCTTCAGCTTGAGTTGACGAACAGATGGCCGGACATTCTCCTTCAGGATTTTTTGGTAGACAGTAGAATTCATGGTTCCATCTATCACAGCAAGCCTTCCAGGTCCTGAAGCAGCAAAACAACCCCAGACCATCACACTACCACCACCATATTTTACTGTTGGTATGATGTTCTTTTTCTGAAAGGCTGTGTTACTTTTACGCCAGATGTAACGGGACACGCACCTTCCAAAAAGTTCAACTTTTGTCTCATCGGTCCACAAGGTATTTTCCCAAAAGTCTTGGCAATCATTGAGATGTTTTTTAGCAAAATTGAGACGAGCCTTAATGTTCTTTTTGCTTAGAAGTGGTTTGTGCCTTGGAAATCTGCCATGCAGGCCATTTTTGCCCAGTCTCTTTCTTATGGTGGAGTCGTGAACACTGACCTTAATTGAGGCAAGTGAGGCCTGCAGTTCTTTAGATATTGTCCTGGGGTCTTTTGTGGCCTCTTGTCTCTGCGCTCTTGGGGTAATTTTGGTCGGCCGGCCACTCCTGGGAAGGTTCACCACTGTTCCATGTTTTTGCCATTTGTGGATAATGGCTCTCACTGTGGTTCGCTGGAGTCCCAAAGCTTTAGAAATGGCTTTATAACCTTTACCAGACTGATAGATCTCAATTACTTTTGATCTCATTTGTTCCTGAATTTCTTTGGCTCTTGGCATGATGTCTAGCTTTTGAGGTGCTTTTGGTCTACTTCTCTGTGTCAGGTAGCTCCTATTTAAGTGATTTCTTGATTGAAACAGGTGTGGCAGTAATCAGGCCTGGGGGTGACTACAGAAATTGAACTCAGGTGTGATAAACCACAGTTAAGTTATTTTTTTAACAAGGGGGGCAATCACTTTTTCACACAGGGCCATGTAGATTTGGAGTTTTTTTTCTCCCTTAATAACGTAAACCCATTTAAAAACTGCATTTTGTGTTCAATTATGTTATCTTTGACTAATAGTTAACGGTTTTTGATGAACAGAAATATTTAAGTGTGACAAACATGCAAAAGAATAAGAAATCAGGAAGGGGGCAAATAGTTTTTCACACCACTGTATGTGGTTTTGCATCATCCTGCTAAAAAAACACAAGGCCTTGTCTGAAATAGTTTAGTTTAGTTTATTTTAGTTTAGTTTAGTTTAGTTTATTTATATAGCACATTTAAAAAACAACCATGGTTGACCAAAGTGCTTCACACTGCCAAAAAAGATGATCACACACAATCAATCAATACATTAAAAGTTGTCAAAATGTCTCAAAAACTCAACTCAAAAAATAAAAGCCAAAGAATATAAGTGTGTCTTAGGTAATGACTTAAAAATTTCAACACTCTGAGCAGACTTTACGTGAGCAGGTAAATCGTTCCACAACTTCGGTCCCACCACTGAAAAAGCTCGCTCACCTTTATATTTCAATCTGGCTCTCGGAACATCCAGGAGCAACTGATTAGACGACCTCAGTTCTCTAACAGGAGTGCGGATATGTAAACGCTCTGATAAATATACAGGCGCCAACCCATTTAAAATCTTAAAAACAAACAATAAAATCTTAAACTCAATCCTGAAACGGACAGGAAGCCAGTGTAGTGAAGCTAAGACCGGGGTAATGTGCTCACGCTTTCTAGTCCCAGTTAAGAGCCGAGCTGCTGCATTCTGAACCAACTGCAAACGCTGGAGAGATGACTGATCCAATCCAACATATAAAGAGTTACAATAGTCCAGTTTTGACATTATAAAAGCATGAATTACACTTTCATACTCCTTACATGGAAGGTACCGTAGGCCTTGACTTTTCCCAACAGTCTCAGTTGAAAAAAACTGGCTTTTATAACAGGACTAATCTGTTTATCAAATTTAAAAGCACCATCAAAAATCACACGATGTTCCTGGTAAATGGACAAATATAAGTTCCTAAATCATCAAGTGCATCTACACAACCACCCAGATCACCAGGACGACCAAACAAAACAATCTCAGTCTTATTTTCGTTAAGACAAAGAAAGTTCTGATCCAACCATATTTTTAAATCTCTCAGGCAATTATGTAATGACAAAAATGAAGCTTTGTCATTTGTTTTGACAGGCAAATAAATTTGACCATCATCCGCATAACGATGAAAGGAGATGTTGTGCTTTTTAAAAATATCCCCCAAAGGGAGCATATACAAAGAAAACAACATAGGGCCCAAAATGGACCCTTGGGGAACGCCACAAGAAAGAGGGGCAGTAAAACAGAAAAACTTCTGCCTGTTAAATATGACTGAAACCATTTAAGGGCTATGCCCATAATACCATCACACTACCAACAACAACAACCAACACACTGTTCAAGTATAGATAAGAGAATCGAGTGACTGACCGTATCAAAGGCCGCAGTCAAATCCAAAAGGACCAAAACAGCAGAATTACCAGTCAACGGCTAAAAGAAGATCATTAATGACTCTTAGAAGAGCAGTTTCTGTACTATGTCGAGGCTTAAAACCAGACTGAAATACTTCAAAAATACAATGTACATCTAAAAATGATTGAAGTTGATTAAAAACAACTCTAGGGGAGTTTAGATATAGGTCTAAAATTAGCAAAATTGAGGAATCAAAATTTTTCTTTTTTAAAAGCGGTTGCACAGTGGTATGCTTAAAAACAGCTGGTACACATCCTGAGCTGACAGATGTGTTAACCAAAGATACAACGCTTGGCCCAACAGTATCAAAAACATCCTTAAGTAACCTTGCAGGAATACTATCAAAGGGGCAATTTGTAGGACGTAATTGTTTCACTATGTCAGAAAGATAAGAAAAAGTACAGTAACAGGTTCAAACTGCTGGAAGACAGCTTGACAAAAAGACAAAATAGACGTCAACTAAAACGTTTATATACCTTCCAGCTTTCATAGTGCCGACCAAAACATGCAAGCTGCCCATATTTTGTGCACTTATGCACTCCCACCATCAGAGATGCTTGCTTTTGAACTGAACAGTCTCCCTCCTTTTTAGCCCGGAGGACACGGCATCCGTGATTTCCAAGAATGTTACATTTGAACTCCTCTGACCGTAGAACACTTTTCCACTTTGAAACAGTCCATTTTAAATGAGCCTTGGCCCACAGGTCACAACGGTGCTTCTGGACCATGTTCACATATGCTTTCTTTTTGCATGATAGAGCTTTAGTTAGTATCTGCAGATGGCACTGCGGATTGTGTTTACCGGCAGTGGTTTCTGGAAGTATTCCTGGGCCCATTTAGTAACATCAATGACACAATATAATATGATAAGTGATGCAGTGCCATCTCAGGTCCCGAAAACTACAGTATGAGCATCTAATGACGGTCTTTGCCCTTGTCCCTTACACACAGAGATTTCTCCAATTTCTCTGGATCTTTTGATGATGTTATGCACTGTAGATGATGAGATTTGCAAAGCCTTTGCCATTTGACATTGAGGAACACTATCTTTCTCACAGATTGGAGAGGCTCTGCCCATCTGTACTTCATCTGTACTCTCTAAGACATCCCTTTAAATCATGTTACAGACCTGATGCTACAGTAGATGTTCGCCAGCTTAATCTTTTAAAAATTACTTGCTTTTTCAGCCCTTATTTGCCTCTGTTCCAACGTTTTTACGACCTGTAGCGGGCATCAAATTTGAAATTAGCTCATTTAGTGGATAAAAGTTTTAAATTTCTCAGTTTAAACACTTAGGTTTTCTATGATCTATTGTGTATAAAATATTGGCTCATGTGATTTGAAAGTCTTAGTTCTTATTTTATTCAAATTTTAAAAACGTCCTAACTTTTCTGGAGTTCGAGTTGTACTGTATATTATAAAAGCCACCAGTAAAACAGCTTCAGTGAAAAGCCAACAATCTACACAATCCACAACACCGAATGTTTTTGTCGTATTTGTCCGTATTTGTACAATATTTTGAGTATAAGGTGCTTTTCCTTACAGTATGTCCAGTCCACTCTGTAGTGATTTAAAGGGGACACAGATGGGCCCCTCATATTTATCCCAAGCCTGTAGGAACAAAAGGCCAGCCCGTCTAAAAATAGCTTTGGTTTTCAGTTGAATACAAAGCAATCCATGACATCAGCATTTATGACTGCAAATAAAACACCTTTTACTACAAGCGCTAAGGTTCAAACCACAGCTAAAATTTACCCTCAGGAAATGAAGTATCACGTGGTTCTTGTGTAATTCCGTGTAAGGATATAAACCCTCCAAGTCACAATGTTCTAGTGTTTTAAATAAACTGTTTACTTGCCTTCAGAACCTTCAGTGTCAGAGCGAAACCTTTATGAATTTAAAGTTGAAGTCTTGTAAGCCATAACTGAAATGAATTTAGTTTCTTGTAAATGTTTGAACCACCATCTAAATCCTGAGAAGAGATGTTTCATCATACCCACCCGCTGGTAAGGAGTTCTTGTGTCGCAGTGACGTTTTGGGTGTCCCAGGAACACTGGAAGGTCTTTCCCATGTAGTCTCTGCAACAAAAAGGAGAATGGTTGTATGTTTCTGAAAGAGTGCTGTGATGGATTTGGAAGTGCATTGTAGCTAAAGCAATTTGGAACAATTAATCCCCTTTTTAAAAAAGTCCTAATGTGCACAGCTTTAATTAACTTGCGTACTAGGAATGAGAGGGATAACGATCGGTTGTGCTAGTTAACACTGGCTCAGACATCTCCAATACACAAACCGACGCAGGAGAATTAACACTGGAATAACTTAACAGCCAAAGTGCAACAAGACTGACGATGTTATCTATGCGGCTTTGTGCAAAGCTTTGACGTGCGTCTCGTTCAGCGCCCGCCAATGGAGAAAGCGAAGCCCATCAGTTTAGAGCAAATGGCATGCATGAAGAAGAGATTTGGCAGTATGAGTTCAAGATCTTCCCAAAATGGATTACTGTGTCATCAGAGGGCATTCATCATACGACTTTTCCTCTACGCGTCTTTGAGTTTGTTCGTAATGAGGCAATCGATATTATGAAAGGCATCAGCTAAACTGGTGATGATAATGTAATTGCCTGCAGACTGCTAATGTAGAGGAGACATGTTTCCTTCTCATAAACGTCAATAACGTTATGTAAGTCTAATTAGCATGTCAACGATGCCCTTCTGATTAGGTTTATTCTGTCTGCTAATGCGCAACCGATCCTAAAACGTTCCTCCCGTCACTTTCCTCCATCTGACTCGAATATCAATGGGCCCGCTTTAGATACTGTGGGTATTCATCATGATAAAATCGTGTAAAATCGAAGCATGGAAAAGACGAAAGTCTATGCAGAATCAGTCAGTGTCTTTGGAAATGTAATGAAAGACTAAAGAAAAATGCAGATCATTTAATAATCTGCGACTCAGAACTGGTTACCAAGCAACAAGCATCTGCACTAAACATACGTCCTGCAACAAGACAGCAGGACGAGACTCCACACTGATGTCCTCCGATCTCTCTCTCTTTTTTTAATTAAAGTGATTTTCTACAACAACATGTACATCTGATCTATAAGGAAGATAAGGAATATGTTGTAAATATTGCCCTAGTTCTGTCTAGTTATGAAGTCCATCTTTTATTTATCGCCATCTGTAACAGCCTCAGCTGTGGCGCCTGCTGTTCCCGTCTCCCAATTCACTCTTGCATTACCTTCATTTCTCGGTCATCCTAAGCAATTTCAACATTTGACATTTTTAACATTTTTAAAATGTGTCATTTACTATGATATTTTTTTGTCTATGGAGCAGCCTAATTATTGAGAAGTAGAAAATTTTTATTTTATGTAATTCAAAGCCAAGTTTTATTTATAAAGTTCAAAATCAAAAGCTTTCCCCAACTTTTTTTTTTATCTTTCCTAATCCATAACTCCCCATAAGACCCTATATTAATAAGACAAACTCACCAAAGTATGGAAAGTAAAGTAAAATAAGGGATTCATGCTGATTCTACGTATTAGTAATATTGTACATCCCATTAATACCTTGCTCATTTACCCATACTCGTATGAATAAAAATACATCCGATTCCATGCAATGCTTTGCTGTTTCATATAATGACCACACAATGCAAAATGAAAACAGTCTGGACTTACAATTAATAATGGCTATCAAAACAAAGCGGACTGCAAACTATCAAGTAGAGCAGATACATCATCTTCCTATAATAATAACAGATAACAGCTCTTAAACAAATAATAGCTCTTAAATAAGACAATATCAGTTCTTGACAATAAGGCATTCTGATAAAATGAAAACTGAGAAAAGTATTTTCAGGCGCTGTAAAACATTTAAATGGTGCAAGCGTAGTACAGAATATGTCCATGAGCCCACGCAGTCGTTTCTGTAAACATTCAGCGAATGGAACCCCTGATCCTTAAAAACTAACAGATAACTTGCCATCAACTTACAGAAGACGTGCATCTGGCTGTGGAAACTCTACACACAATCATTGACACGTTACAGGAACTAACTGGGAGTTACTGCCACTTTCCCATACAGTACTGCCATCACTCCAAGCCATTTCCACATGTTTGGGGCCTTAAAGGAGTTCCTGGGAGGCCAGCAAGCTGATCAGGGCTTTGGTTGTCTGTGTGTACTTACTACCTTAATGGTATTAATAAGCAGTAATAAAACACAGGTATAATTGCATTAGTGCAGAGAAATAGGGAACTAAAAGGAGTATTTATTCTCATAACTGTGTTCTGATATTCTGCACAATCCAAAGTCCCTGTGTGACTTGAACGGCCCTCGTATGTAGGTTGCTCAGATTGATATTAGTATTGTTTCCGGTTTCAGTAAAGGTGTCGAAAAAGTACTAGTACTTATTACTCAGTTTCAAAACATATTTCTCAGGAAAAGGTCTTGGCAGGGACATTCCGGGATGGGCAGTTCATGGTACTATGGGCAAGCAAATAACAGAACAGCACTTGTAGATCCGATCAGTATATAACTAAACAAGGTGGCCCGAATGTTTGGATCCATGGACAATTTTTACCATTTTAGTTCACACCAAAAATGGCTAACAATAAAGGACTCAACTGAACCTGACCTCTCAGTCAAACCAACAGCACTTAATCTTTTGTGTGTGTGTGTCTGTGAGTTTGTGTGTATGTTGGGGATTGTTGGAACTAATACAAAATTCTTGCAGCAAAAGAGGAAATAATTTCTGCAGATCATCACATCTCGTGCATTAAGGACTGTTCTGGTATTCACCATAAACACAACTGCTGATGAGCCTTTGCAGTAATCCATCCTTTATTTATTTGCCTATGCATCCAGCCTTTCGGGCCACCCAAATTCAATTTTGAACTCTCTGTCCAGGTTTCTGGTTTTTTTTGGCAAGTGCAAATTTTCTCTCTGTCCTCCATGACATTTGTCCAATACAGGGTGGCATGATGGGTATAAAAACAGGGCAGTCAGCCACTTAACCAGAAAGCTGCTACACAGAACAGGAAGGAAACCACACAGCACAACACCCCCACATCACACTATACCCATCGTGTCTCCACGGTAACTAAACAACACAACACAACACAACATAACGTAAGGCACGCTGACATGAGACCCTTAGAAACCATATTTCTAAATCTAAACTCGGTTTGTTGTGATATGACCAATAAGGGGTTTTCTCAAGGGTTTACAGAATGTGTTTCCTGAACAAGTAGTCCTTGTACCGGGGATGTCTTCTAGCAGTGATGGAACACAGACTAAACAAATTAGTGATGTAGGCAATTTATAGTAGGTGTGTTCCACTACATTAGTCAGTTGGGGGATTTGTGTGAGTGACTGCTAGGAATTCATATAAATTCTTGTTTACACATTAACAATTTTAGTGAGCGATGGGGAATCAGCTTTATAGGGAGCAGCTGAGACACTGAAACTGAGACAAGCTAAAAGCAACAGGAACCAAAAGACTATACATGTCACAAATTAAGATCTACCGATGGATGAGTTTTCATTATTGTGTGTTCTCTCTCATAATCTCTAGTCGCTAAATTCTCATGAAGGGACATTTTAAATAGCAAATAATAGTAGTTGCTTATATTTATCTTGTTTGTAGTTACCGACAGATTCTAATTCTTCAGTTTGTAAAGCCCCCAACAACACATGGCAGTATATTGTATAATGCTGATATAAAAAATGTTTTTAAAAAAGCTTAAAAAGTAGCCATGTAGCATCACTAGTAGCACATGCTCACTGTCAAGCTGCCTCGTTAAAGCGTCACCTAGCTAACTAGGCATGTTATGGGACAACTGGGAAGTCAAAAATTTGGGGGTGACTTTAGACAACAGTTTAAACTTTCAGACACACATTGACTCGGTTGTCAGGGCAGGCTTTTTTCATCTTTGACCTGGAGAAAACCATTGATGCTTTTATTAGTTCCACCTGAGTTACGTAACAATATGGACCACTCTTCGTTTAAAGCTAAACTAAAGACTTGCTTATTTAGAATGGCTTTTAATATTTTTCTAATTTTATATTTTTTCATAATTTTATGATTTTGTTTTATAATTTATTTATTATTCATTCATTCAATCATTCATCTTCTATACCGCTTTATCCTTATTATCATTATTACTACTACTATTATATTTTTCATTTATTTATTTATAATTATATGTTTTATTTAGTTTTTGTATTTTATTTCTATTTTTATTGCCATTTTATTGTAATTTTTAATGCTGTGAAGTACTTCCTGTAAAGCGCTATATAAATAAATGTTGATTGATTGGTTTATCAAAGCAGGATGTACTGCTAACAAGTTAGTTAGCTTATACTTCTTACTCTCCCTATAATGTAGAAAGTTATTTCTCCTCCTGAAAAGAAAAAAAACTTTGTGATCCATTTGGGGGCCAGGGGTAGCTCAGTGGTTACGGCATTGGACTATGGTTCGGAAGATCCCAGGTTCAAACCCCACAACCACCAAGTTGCCACTGTTGGGCCCTTGAGCAAGGCCCTTAACCCTCAACTGCTCAGATGTATAATGAGATAATAATGTAAGTCGCTCTGGATAAGAGCATCTAAAATGCCTAATGTAAATTTAGGCCCTGATGTGAGTTTTTGCCGGTTTTAAATATTTTAGGAGAAATGCTAGGAAGTCATTTACTGTATATATTCATACAAGTAGTCATTCAGATTACTGTTCCACGGTTTCAGCTACATGCATTCGGTCATTTCGAAATCTTCAGATTTTACTTTCGCAAAGATTAGAATGACTCAAGAATAAGCATACAGTAAAAATGTGAATATGGAGAGTCAGTAGTGAGAATTAAATCCTGACTAATACTGTTCTCAGTCCAGATCCTCAATTAGTCATCTTGAGAATGCATAGATGGATGTCTTTTGGGTGGAGAAAGAGGATGTAGGACAGTCCACTGAGAAACGGACATAGTGCTGATTGTTTCAGAGTGATGTGTGGAGACAAAAGGAGATATCTTGAACAAGCCTGTGATCTAATGACACCGCCCTGTACCATCTTCACATACTCAAACTGTACAGCAATGCTCGGGGGAAGACAATATACTGTAGGCGTGCGTAGGGTTTATTAATCTCAAAAAATAAGGCGCTGCAAAAAGCAGCATGTGTAGCGTTTTTCAACTTACAAGTAACTGCCTGTGTGGGGCTTATAATGTAATATAAGGAGCATTAAAGTTAAACCAGGAAATTTGATGGGGCAAATACATATGTACGCATATATTCTCTATATAATTCCCTGCTACACTAATGCAACCAGAGCTTCAGTAGTGCTTGGATACAATCAAGGTAGAAAGTTTTCCCAGTTTGCCAGAGGCATAATCGGATTCCATGCTTTATGTCTGAAACACTGGCCTGACCACTGATATTCAAGTATAAGGCGTTACACTCCCTTTTAATGTTAAGAGGATGAATGGAGTGTCCCCCGAGGCTCCTCGTCATTCATGGATGTACGGCCTTCTTTAAAACCCTCTTTGCAACATTCAAATGTTTTACCCCTCGCTAACAGTCTCATCATCGTACTGTGTTTAAAGTCTCCTGTAAATGCCACTCTGTTTTATTCACGATAAATTCCATAACAAATGGAATTTGATGGTTTGACTTGAATGCCCCTTGTATTTAAACCCCTCCCCCATATTCTCCCCCATGTAGTGAATTTTAAACTGAACTTCAGTCTGACCTGGAGTATTTGTCAGTGTATTGTAGTTGAATACATTCAGATGTGCTCACCGTTGCTTACAGTGTTGACGTAGTACTTGCATCCCTGTGG
This sequence comes from Channallabes apus, assembly GCA_030522415.1. Lineage (NCBI taxonomy): Eukaryota > Metazoa > Chordata > Actinopteri > Siluriformes > Clariidae > Channallabes > Channallabes apus. The sequence continues at coordinate 49,963,787 of CM060104.1, forward strand.
TGACATGTAACACTTCCAGTCTTTTGGCAGCGGGGTTTGGCAAGGATCCTCACCAGGTAGCACACTCAAGGAGGCAGATTTCTGAATGAAAAAGCCAAAGAATCATGTCAAGTCATGACCAAAAATATGATAATACACCAGATTAACAACTTACAACTTAGTATTTCATTTGTTTGGGTATTATATTACAGTGGAACCTCGGATTACGAGCATAATTCGTTCCGGAAGTGAGCTCCTATTCCAAAACACTCGTAAACCAAATTTAATGTTCCCATAAGAAATAATGGAAACTTAAATTATTCGTTCTACAGTACAGCCCAAAAAAATAAATACATAAAAATAATTAATACAAAATATAAAGTAAAAATAAAATAAATTAACCTGCACTTTACCTTTCAAAAAAGTAAAAAATAAATCCCGACAGATAAGTGTTTCCGTTTGTGCACGCATGCGCTGTGTGTGTGTGTGTGTGTGTGTGTGTGTGAGGCTAGGGTAAGTGGAGACTCTTCCTTTCAGCCCGTCCTGTCTCCCCCTTCTCATCTTACACAGTAAAACGTTCTCCTTTCGTCTAAATTAAACACACATTAACGGAAAGACTGTTGTTCTCTCCTAAATTATAAAAAATTATTACATCTCGCATTCGCGTTCACACATTAACTGCATTACATTAAACTACATTTCCGTAAACAGTCATAAATCAACGTCTCTCTCCCGCTACACTGTTTAAACTGAAAATTAGCAATAAACATCGCTAATGACACTCATGTGAGCGAAAACTAACAATCACTGCTGTAAAGTAAAACAAACAAACAAATGAACCAGCACCTTACCTCTGAAAAGAACCGCAATAGAGTAGATTTTCCTGTGGAGAGTGTGTGTCTCTCATGCGCGTACAGTATGTGTGTGTGTTTCTGAAGGGGGCTTTCACACACACACACACACACATAGCCAGCACAATGTCAAATTACGCTCGCGCACACACACACACATACACACACACACACACACACACACACACTTGAGGAAGAAAATGGATTTGTAACCTCTGTATTGAGAATTTATTTTGCTTTACTCGCGCGCACACACATGTGTTATAAGAAACGGTACACGCGCTGTACACACGCGCTTCCGAACACAAAATAAATATGTTTTACACACACACACAGGGTCACAGTGTTGTAGTAAACAGTACACGCGTGCACAGATGTTGATTATACCAGTAAGAGACAAGCATTAAGACCCAGCAGGGGAGACGATTACCCACAATTCAGCAGCGCAAGAAAGAGAAAAACCATTGGCTCAGTTGTGATCACGTGACGCTCGGCGTCAAAACAAGAAGCGCATGCGTGATACATGATACTTGGTGCTCGTAAACCAAGACAACGCTCGTTTTTCAAGTCAAAATGTATTAAAAATCTTTGCTCGTCTTGCGGAACACTCGTAAACCACGTTACTCTTAAACAGGTTCCACTGTACTTATCACTCATCATCATTATCATTATTCTTCAAATGGCATTCCAACAATAAAATTAAATCAATTATGAGCAAACGACATTCTGAAGTATTCTTCAATTCATTTGACATTCAGAAACAAATCAAATGAAACTGAACCAGGTCATAACAACATATTCATGACTCCAAAATATGACTTGAATAAACCTTTGCAACAGATGCAATAGAAATGTCAATAATGGACACAGTTACCCACCCTGCTGTATGATACTCTAACAGCGTCACTTAAACCTAAGAAGCCTAATCACAGGCAATAATTCATGAAGAGAAGCACAGTCTGGAATGTCCTCGCTGTAGTTCCCTGCTGTCTGGATTTGGCCTCTGTAAAACCCTCGCCGCATTTCAGCTGTGGTATTTTACCAAAGTCTTTCTAAAGCTTAGCTAATAGAGGTTTTTCCCGCCTGCAACTTTCCATAGTCAGGAATGCTGGAAATGTAAGAGGCATGCTCTCCCATCAAAAGCACCACAATAAAGTACATATACTGTATAGCATCCATAGGGAGAAATGTAAGCCTTGCACACATTATTTAACATCTTAACTTAATCACAATGTCTCCAGTGGTCTCAAAACCAAATCATTAACTTCCTAATGTTTTAAAACTTTGCTACTTTCAGCTTCCTTGTGAACGACTGACGTGAGAAAGATCAGGAGTCCTGATAAAGAAAACCTTCCTAGCAACAAAACAGTTGGCTGTGATATAATACTTAGTATAGTAATATGGAAACTTCCCCATTTAGTATTTAATGTATTAGTATTAGTCATTTAATTTCTGCTTGATGTAAAAGGGGGGAAAGGGCAAGAAATACAGTCATGCATATGTTATATGGAGACATTAAAAAGAGGAAAGTGGCCCCTTACATGATGCATGCTCAAAATGTTTCTACGAGCCTACAGAATACATTCGAGACTAATGTACAGGGGTGGGTTCCTGTGAACACCACGCATACATTGTTATGAACAGAGGTAAATAGGGATCAGTTATTGTGAACTGTGACACAGGGATGAGTTGTTATGAACAGTTGTTGTGCATAGTGGTGAAAAGGGATTAGTTTTTTTGTGGACAGTAGTGATTAGGGATAAGTTGTCTTGGACAGTGGCAAACAAGGATTAGTTGTTGTAAACAATAGCAAACAGGGAACAGTGAGTGCCAGGGATGAGTTGTTATGAACAGTGAGTAACAGGGATTAGTTGTAGTCATCATTGGCACATGGATTGGTTGTTGTGAACAGTGGTAAACAGGAATTAGTTGTTGTGAATGATGGTAACCAGTGATTGGTTGTTGCAACTATAAATGCAAGCAAGTGTAACTTTTACACGCCAGTAGTGAGTCGATTGAGCCTGTATAACCAGTAGCTGTGACATAAGCTGGAAAGTGGTATTAAAGGCGGGAGTACATGCCATAGACTTCGGACTTGCCTCTGTACAGATGTTGTGCACCATACATTGTTACAAACTGAATTAAACATTATACTGGCATGTGCGAATAGGGTCAGTCACTTACACACCCTTCACTGCAAGCTCATCTTCCAACAGCTGATCCTGATCTAAATCTTTTTCAGATCTTCCAGGATAGACTGTCAGACCAATCTGGGTAAATAGTATTTATCTAATGAAGAGGACACATGGTTTCCACACCTAAAGCTGGAGAAAATATACGTCACAGCTTTGCTTGCATTCCACTGTTATCCTGCTTGGGAAAGTAAGCGATACCCAGTCAGGGAAAGAATGCTTCAAATACCTGAACACACTGACGAGGCACAAAGTAATCTTAAGCTTTGATCATTTCATTTTTAGAGACTTGACTTGACAGTTATTATTTACAGCATTTCCATGGAGACACAGACAGTATCTGTAACAGAGAAGCGTTTGTGGTCACTACGTATAACTGACCAGATAAAATCATTACAAGCATAAATAGAAGCATGCAGTAGATATAAACAGCATCTTACACTGTATTTTCTTCTTTCAATATAAATATAATACATTTTATATTTAAAAGCATATTCGTAATAAAAATTATATTTGTACAAAAAATTGCTTAACAACTTTTCAGGCAATTTTGCTAAGAATCACTACTATCGCTCTTTTCCAGAGTTGCATTAACCCAAGCTGAAAGTTTCAAGATTTACAGAAGAAGTCCTGGTGCAGCATGCTGGTTCCTCATGCATGTGTGAGTCAGGCTTTCCTGAGCCAAACAGAGATCTTTAAACATGTACACAGCACATGATTTTCCATCATTATGAGTCCAACATCCGTATAAAAAAAGATCATGTGTGGGTCAACCAGGATGGGGAACTCAACAACATGCTGAATAATTAAACACTATAGCAAGTGACTAGTGACTACAGCGAGTGCTGTTGTGCTGAATATCAGCACGGTATGAGTCAGCTGTTAGCACAAGGCCAGAGGCTGACTAACTTTTATATAAGAGTTTTATAAACAAGAAATTAACTTCAAGTAACTGTAATTTCAGACAAGTATTCTGTTTGTCTTTGCTCTGACTGACAGCCCATAATAAAGGATTGAATTAAACAAACCATTGCTTATAATCATTGTTAAAGTGTTAGTGCTTTGTGGTTTGAGAGTCCTGAAGGCAATACTGTAGCTGGTGGAGTGGAAAGTCATAGAAAGTAAAACTCATACTCGGGCTTCATAACCAGTCATCTGTTTTTTTTTTTGCTAAATACTTGCATTTGTACAGCTGTGAGTTAAAAAACACATAAGAGGCTCGATTCCCGTCTCTGTGTGCATGGAGTTTGCATGTTCTCCCCGTGCTTGGTGGGTTTCCTCCGGGTACTCCGGTTTCCTCCCACAGTCCAAAGACATGCAGATTAGGCTAATTGGCGTTCCCAAATTGACCATAGTGTGTAAATGTGTGTGTGCCCTGCGATGGATTGGCACGCTGTCCAGGGTGTACCCTGCCTCGTGCCCTGAGTCTCCTGGGATAGGCTCCAGGTCCCCACAACCCTAAATACAGGATAAAGCGGTATAGAAAATGAATGAATGAATGAATTATTTTAATAAATAAGCAAATGCTTCAATTATTGATAAACACCAGATAAATTCAGACTCACTCTACGTCTATACCGCTTTATTCTGAATTCAGGGTTGCGGGGAGGCTGGAGCCTATTCCGGGAGAGACTTGGGGCACGAGGCGGGGTACACCCCGAACAGGGTGCCAATGTGTATATTAACTAATTTGCGATTGAATAATTACACAGGTCCATATTATGATTTAGATTTTTATGCAATCAGTTGTGCAGCACTGGTAGACAGTTGGATCTTGGTTAATATGTACACACAGTTTATTGTTTTTACCCAGATAACCCGATGTAATTGTTGGATTCAAATCTATTTGTTGAACTTATATACATACAGTATAGAAGAGTCTAAGAGTCCATAACAACTTTGCGTCACCTGTACTAATTTCACGGTACTGACTGTCAGTGCTTTTAAAAAAAAAACTAATGGAGTTCCTTGAAGGTCAGACGTAAAAAGTAATGAAATGAAAGAGGAATACACATAAATAAGAAAAACAGTTTCGGTATCATAAAAAATGCCGATGTATATGATATTGCATATGTAGACTAAATATTCCACTCAGCTAGGAAGGCAAAAACTGTTTTTAAGGAAAGTACAGACCCAGGAGCAGATTACTAGCTGAGGATATGTATTTGACCCATGCACGCAGAAGATTCGAAGGAAATACCTGTTTCCTATTATTCATTTCCATGTTCCATCACTTGGGCTTTTATTAGGTGTGTCTTTTCTGACAGCCCGCAGTCTTATTTCCACAATGCGGTTAGAGATTTTCTACCTCTGCCAACCTCACCAAGTTCCCCTTCTGACACGAAGGGCTGTCAAACCATAACCGGCTTTCAGGAAGAAATAAAAGTGGCTTAGATACTGTACAAGCAGTGAGCTAAAAACAGAAGCTCCACCGGCTGCCATGGTTAACAGGACCATGATAAGCATTAGCTCTGCAGATTCATGCTGGTGAGGAGTCAGTTAACAGACTCTTGTAATGTGTCTGCTCTCTAAAAAACATGGAGTATGGTTTTGAGGATGGAGCAGATTTGTCATAAGTGAGAATGAATTATCACAGGATCCATGACTCATGCGGAGAGCAATGGAGAGAGTGAGAGGTGTGAGTTTCCAACACACACCGATGTAAATCTGCAACTTAGGGTCGCAAAAAAGAATGTCGCAGCTTTTGGTGGACTTTGTTTTGGTTTGGCCAGATGTCATGCTGTGGGATTCACTAGCAGATGTTTTCAGTTATCCTGCATGCAAGCCAAACATGTAAGATATTCCCAGGCACCCCCACGGGCATTCCATTGACATTCTTGAATACATTTCATCCTAATACCTCATAGCACTCTCTGCTTACATTATAGGAAAAGACTGATTTATTTATATATAGCGTAGAGCTCCTGTTTAAATGGAACTTGTTGATTCTTTCGCAGGCGTAGTTGCTATGCAAGCTCCTGCTCTTTGTTCGCTAATAGAGATAATTAGTCACTCAGGAATCATGACTGCATCAAGTTTGTCAGATTTCTTTTCATGGCCTTCAGAACATTTCCGAGGTTCCTGTCGCTGCAATGAACTCAGCTGTGCCACGCTGATAGTCTGCCAAAATTATTGCACAGTGCCATTTCATATCAGAGATACATGTGAGATCTTCTTTCTCTCTCTCTCTCTCTGTCTCTCTCTTTCTCTTCATGAGAACGGTTAACATTCATCATACCCAAGCACTACTGATTTCGCACATCTGAGAATGTGAGAAAGTGTTTAAAGCTTTGTGCAAGCATATGCTTTATTAATATTTAATTAAGGAAGGAGTCTCCAGTGTCAGTGCTTTGTAAGAGATTCAAAGCTTAGGAGAGTCTTCAGGACAGAGCGACTTTGCATTTGGTGGTTTCTAGGCAACGTGACAAGCTGCATTTTTTTTCAGTCATAGTACCTTCAGAAAACAGAGACTAGAAAAAGTGGAAATTACATTTATAATTGTAAATGTTCAGGGAGCATGCTGTTACTGAAAAATCATAAACCTTGGTGTTGACTATTCATTCAATTCATGTTCATTCAGTTTCCCATAAACATGTCCAAAATATTATTTGTATATTGTATGTTGTTAGATGTTGTCTAGCTTCCTAGAAAAGTTCTGAACTAGATAGATAAACAACCAGAGATTCCCAAAGAAAGATAACTAAAGAACTTCTAAATTTTCGAAATGAATGAAAAGTCACAACATGCGCCATGTGGATTTACCATTCAAAAAAACAACAGCATAGTTTTTTTTGTTTCTTCATTGACTAATTAAAGTCCTTGTTAAACATCCCTTTAAGTGTGGATGGACATGCACAAACGTTGCTACTGTAGCTTCCAGTGAATAGTTGCCTATTTCTCTTCTCCTAATTCATGTCACAGTTCCTCTATGATAATGTGGCCTCCGTGCCACCCAGCCACAAGTGACATGCCAAAGTTCCCTTTTGATCACATCATTCCTTTACGACTTTCAACACTTGATTAAAATCAGCGTCAGCAGAGTTGATGCTTGCAACATCTTAATTGCACAGTACTGCAAATTCTGGGAAAGTATCAGCAGACCAGTTGCTCCATCAATTAAGTCTCCTTTCAGTTTTGTATTTCACGTCATGGGACTCTCAAAGGCCGCACAACTCAACCAATTCATTAGCGCTGACTGAATATTAAAGCTTAGACTAAAATCTGAGTATGATAGTAGTGACAGTAGATCTCCTGAAGAAGTTGGATAAACTTGTATTTCTTTACAATCAACACTAAAGCTTAGCAGCTTAACTTAACAACAAGCGTGATTATCATTGTATAAAATGAAGTAAGTACATTTTCATGAAAACATGATTTCGCAGGCTGCATTCATTTTTACTTTAAAGGTTTACAACCAAGCCTTTATCTGAAACGCCTGATATATTTTGCAACATCATCTAAACAAGGAACCTGTACTGGCAGACAGAGAAAGCTGTGGAATGTGGTTATCAGATAGGACCACGTTTAAAATCATTACAAACATCTGAACTCTGATAATATCTGGAGAATCTTGCTGGATGGATGAACAGACGCCAGTCGCCACGCTTGGTTAATGTGGCCTTTTCCAGAACTGCATCTTGTAGGTTCTTTTTCTAAAGCCTGTCCATTGAGAAAGTTATTATTTTCCAGTGTGTGTATATCAACCACACCGATATCCACTGCCCAGCTCCCAAAAAAGTTACAAAAAAGTACTCTAATATTTCACTGGACCAACTTTTGCTTTGATTATGGCCATAGCATCACTTTGATAAGCTTATGCAATGTCACAACATTAATTTCTGTCCAAGATCTTGTACTGATGGGAGAGTCAGACTGCTTTGTAAAGCCTTCTCCGGCACATGCCAAAGACTCTCACTCGGGTTAAGGTCTGGACTCAGTGGTGGCCAATCCATATGTGAAAAAGATGTCACATGTTCCCCGAACCACTCTTTTACAATTTGAGCTTGATGAATCCTAGCATTCCAGGTTTTAATAATGCATGTTTCCGTTCTTAACATAATTACAGTAGTTTCAGCAATCTCCATTGTTGTTCTTTTCTTGCTGCGGAGCAATAATTCCACAGGATAACTGACCAGAGGATGTCTTCGTTAAATCCAGGTGGTGACTTTTTTTTGGCTGGGCAGTGTACTATATATATACAGTATATAGTATAATGTGTCTTCCTCAAACTGTTGCATCAAAGTTGAAAGCACACAACAGCATAGGGTAATAGGCAATAAGCCTATAATATAAGCTTCATTTAATAGGCTGCATAAGCAAGCTTCATGAAGACATGTTTTATTAAGGCAGAAGAACTCAAGTGTCCTGTACAGAGCCCTGACCTCAAACCCTGAACACTTTTAGGATGAACTGGGACACCGACTGCACTCAGTTGACTTTATGGAAGCTACAGTAGTGATGTTGGTTAATATGCCAGTTTCACTCAGTATTGCTGTCCATTCTTTCTGAATCGTGCTTGTGAGCAGCACATGTCATTGGGCGATGCAAAAAGGTTGTGGGTGTTATAATCTACATATAGATATAAAGATAAAGGTCTCAAGTCTGTGTGTGTGTGTGTGTGTGTGTGTGTGTGTGTGTGTGTGTGTGTGTGTGTGTGTGTGTGTGTGTGTGTGTGTGTTTGTGTGTATGTGTTTGTGTGTTTGTGTGTATGTGTTAAGGCTCCAGCTGAAATATCCATCTAATATTTGTTGCATTTGTTCATACCTCAAACTCTCTTATTTTTCTCATCATCTTCTAAATGAACCTATTTGCCTATATACAGTTAATAAGCTACCACTCAACCCTCCAGACAATAGTAGATCTGAACAACAAGGTTAATATATGAGGTCACAACAGGGGATAAAATCTGCCATGCTTGTGGACAAAAAGCAGGGATTTTTTTTTTTTTTTAGGTTTGTACACTCATACATGGGTAACTGATTTAAATGTATAAAAATAAAAAAGTGACATTTGCATTGTAGCTCATAGAATTTACTTTCTGATTGACTTTAGTAACATTAACACAATTGCTTTTAATATGTCCGACTAGATTTGATCATGTATGTTCAAAGGAATTAATAAACTGTAACATCCTCGTGAGATTTCGTGATGTAATCGGTTTACAGTATGTTAATACTACATGAAGTGATCAGTTCCACACCACGTAATACGATCTATTTATTAGCAACCTGTTGAAATTTACTTTAATATAAGCAACAAAAACACATTCTGATGAGATTAGATGTAATTTATTATTACACCTATTCTCAGTTCAAACACTGCCTTTGTTTCAATAGTTATTCAATTATTTGTAGTCAGGAACATCGTAAACTCTCAATGAAACAATTCAAATATTAGCCTTGTTGTTTAAATCAGTACAATGATATTAATTATAGAGCTTTTTTTATTCCTTATGACTGACCAAACAAAGTAGGTAGAAGTTTGAAATACTTGTTTTGGAGTCATTGTACAGTATATAAAACCCATTCAATTTAAGTAACCAGACAAACCAGTTATTCGGTTTCAATACCACTTATTCTGTGTAGGGGTGCGGGGGGCCTGAAAGCCTATCCCATGGAACTTAGAGCAGAGGGTTGGCATCTTGGATTGTGTACATATGCATTACACTCACACAACCAGTCATACACTGAAATATCAGTCAGAATACAGTCTTTGGACTGTAGGAGGAAACCAAAGTACCGAGTGGAAACCCACAAAGCACAGAACATGGAAACTAACAAACATACTGTATGCACACACAGACTGAAGAGATTCAAACCCCCAACCCTAGAGGTGGGAGGCAACAGTAATAAAAAAAAACCCTGTTGAACCAAAAAAAACTCCCCAAAACTGGTTAATAAAACCCCATAACAAATATTATAATGATGTGTAATATTCTCCTGGGTTATGATTTCCACCACAAAAAAACAGGAATGAGAAACACTTATCTAGTTCTCACTTACATGTATTTCTCCTTCAATTTACATCCATCTAGGAACCATTTACATCCAACTAGGGACGATGGACTTGACCTCCGGCCAACATTCACTCACGCATTCACACACTACGGGCAATTTAGGAATGCCAATTAGCCTAATCTGCATGTTTAGTTTCTCACCTAGATGTATTGTAAATAGCCTTTTTGAATTGAAATCTTTTAATGATCGTATTGTCATTCAGATAAAACTTGGCCAATTTAGATTTTACATGAAAAGACATAAACCTGAAAAAGTGTATTATTTTAAAATGCTAAATTGTTAAGGTATTTCAACATGAATTTGACATGGTTACAGACACTACAGATTATCGGAATTAAAAAATCCATAATTTTGCACAGAACGCTTTAATTTAAGCAACACTTTTTAAGGTGATATACTTCTAGAATCGTACACCAATTTTAATATTAATACTCATAAAGTCATATGAATCATTTGCATTCTAAATTATTATTATTTGAAGCGAGACAGCATATCGCTGACTGTGATAGATTTGCACCCTGTCCAGAGTGGACCCCGCCTCATTCCCTAAGTCTCCTGGAATAGGCTCTAGGTCCTCCGCGACCCTGAAGACAGGATAAAGTGGCATAGACGGTGAATGAGTGAGTGAGTATTTCATTGAAAAATGGCCATGGCACATTTGCTAACATAAAAAAAAGAAAATCAGCACCAATAACAATCTCCTAATACTGTAGATGTGTTATTGTTATTAGTGGCGCTTGCGAAGTGAAGCACTATTATTATCTCACAGGCTTATTTTTTTTTCTTTTTCTTATTCTTCTTCCGCACAAAAGTTTGGCACGTACAGTAACTAGTCCCATACCATGAATGAGGTGTCAAATCGTGCTCAAGGGGTGGCAGGGGGCAATTAACCACCCAAAAAATCCCACAGACTTAACATTGAGACCAACTTTGACGGATTCTAGCGCAGAGCAAGAATTTTGTAGGCAGGTAAAGTTTACCACATTTGAAGAGGTTTGCAACCTGTGTCAGAACATACCCAGCTCAAGGGTATAAGTATTACCCCCAGGGCACAAGAGGTCCCCAAATTGGCCCCATTGACATCTAATGAGGAAAAAATCCCATAGACGTTAAACATTGAGACCAACTTTGACGGATTGAAGAGCAAAGCAAGAATCTGGTAGGAATAAAAAAAGGTACCACATTTGAAGAGACTAGCAACAGCAAGCACCACTCACATTGTCTTCATGTACCTCTCTAGCTGTTATTGTAATCCGAGTTCCTGCATGAACTATTGCTGAAATTCACCAGTTAGTGAGTTATTAAAACCAGCACATGTCAGATAAAGGCAGTCTTACCTCCACGACCTGGACGTAACTGGAGGGAAACCACCCGGTCTCTCCATCCTTCTCTCCTTCCCACCATCCTCCGGGCAGCGCGCGCGTGATGCGGATCAGCTCCCCGGGCTGGAAGCGCAAACCGCGCTCGTGCTGCTCGCCGCTGAACGCGTACAAACTCCGACACAGCGAGCCCGACATCGCAAACTAAAGTTTCCCAGCGGAAAAAAAAAACAAAAACAAACAAAAGATCACTCCGCACACTCTTTCTCCTTTACTCCTTTTATAGGGTTGTGTGTCCAGTGCCAGAGGAAACTGCGCTCCAGTGCTGCGGGATCCCGTACAGATGTGCTCCTCTGGCAGCGCGCGCGCGACAAAACCCCGAAACTCGATCCCTATTGGACACGTCGAGCACTGCGCAGGGTGGGGAATCCACTGGCTGCGTCCCAAATCGCTCACTACTGTATCGGTATAACACACAGAGTACGCCACCTATGTGGCAACCTCTGACAGCAGCCGAACAGCATGTGGTTCCTGGACATTATTACATCTCAGATTTTTACATATCATTTGGAGTGTAGTCACATGACAGAACAGAGCACTAAGCAGTAAGTTACAGTGGCGTGAAAAGCATTTGTCCTTTCTTGATTTTTTTCATTCTTGCACATTTGGCACACTTAAATGACTCAGATCACCGAACAAATGTTAATATCGCACAGAGATAACCAGAGTAAATACAAAATGCAGTTTTTAAATGAATTGTTGAATTTTAAATGAATGTTTCATTTAGTGTCATTGATGCCTTTACTGTAATCAGTGATATTATTATTTCATGTTGAAGCCCACACACATGTCTGCCTGTATTCCTGTACAGCAGAACTCTCTGCCTAACTCATAAATACAAAGAAATATAATTTTGAAAGGTTTTGTCTTGTTCTTTCATCACCAGCCAAATACTGTGCATTCCCTGTTCAGTAATCAGAGAGTGAATCACAGATCAGTAATCAAATAAAGATTATGTTTTGTATCAAAACTACTAAGTTAAAATTCACTTATACTAGTTCAACACTGTTATTTCATTGGTGAAAATATCAACTAATCCAAGTAAAAAATATTCAGTTTATATTTTCTACAGTAATTAATATCTATTGGTGCATGCGTTTGTTTACATTGAGCAAGTAGGAGCCTATTTCAAAGCAGATTATTAAAACCGACACGTAACTGTAATCTGTAATCTGTAATCTACCCAACATTTTGATTTCATTTTTGGTGCAGGTTTAAGTTCAGGCAAAAATTAAGTGATGCTGTGATAAAATCTGGCTAGACAGATGGACAGAAAATTTTCTGAGACGGTTTTCAGGTCCCCCAGTGTATGAAATATAAAGGGACGGTGGTGTAGTGGTCAGCACTACACTGTCGCCTTGCACCTCCAGGGACCCGGTTCGAGTCCCGCCAGGCTTGATTCCTGTCTCTGTGTTCATGGAGTTTGCATGTTCTCCCTGTGCATGATGGGTTTCCTCCCACAGTCCAGAGTCCTGCACATAAGGCTAATTAGCGTTCCCAAATTGCCTAGAATGTGTGCCCTGCAATGGATTGGCACCCTGTTCATGGTGTACCCTGCCTCGTGCCATAAGTCTTCTGGAATAGACTCCAGCCCCCTCACACCCTGAATACAGGATAAAGCAGTGTACAGTATATGATGAGTGAGTGAAAGAGCAAGTTTAGACCAATGTGCAGGTAAAAACCTTTTTTTTAAATATAGAAATTAAAACGTTGTCCAAACTTGCCTTGCCCTATGTGAAAAAGTAATTGCCCCTTGCTAATCATGAATGAACAGTGATTTTTAGAAAGCTGAATAAAATTTTATTTAACCCAATCAGGCCTGGAGAAAACTTTAAACAGTGGTAAACTTTCTTAGGAAATCATCATTTAAAAACTGCATTTTGTATTTATTCGGGTTATCTTTGTGTAGTATTAAAATTACGTAGTTTGATGATCTGATTAATTTCAGTGCAACAAATATGAAAAGAAAAAAAATGAGGAAGGGGGCAAATACATTTTCACGGCACTATACCTACAGGATGCAGCAGCCAAACGTTCACATACTGTATGTCACACGTTTCACACGTTTGCTGTGCAAATGCATGCGCCCAAAATCACAAGCGTGAATTCTTCCCACAGAACACATTACTAAAATTTAAACAAACTGACACATTCCCTCATTACAATCTACACTATTTAGTTATTCTAATGAGGCTCATTTGATAAATTAATAAATTAAAGTAAGAAACATATCTATTTTCTCTCATGCTTTACTGTTGCATGTATATTTTTATGTCATTACTATAGTATGTTATAATGGCATATTTTTCCATCACCTACTGTACTGTGTACTATACTACAGTACTACTATTGTAGTATAACTACTACTTATGATTCTACAAGATCCACAATGACAGTAACAGTGACAACAAGTATTATTATCATGATAATAATTTTCTTTACCTCTTATCCTGTACAAGGTCATGGGGTGCCTGGAACATATCCAAGGAAACATTGAGCATGATGCAGGGATTAGATAATAACCTAACCTGCATGTCTTTGGAGTGTGGAAGGAAACCCACCACACACAGGGAGAAGAAGCAAACTCCATGCACACAGACTTGAGGCAGAAACCTTTGGTTCAAACCTTTGATCCTTGAGGTTCAAGACCACAGTGCTAACCACTATGCTATCATGCCACACTATTATTATCAACATCATCATCATCACCATACAGGGGACATGATGGCTAGCACTGCTATCTCACACTTTCGGTGTTGAGGGTTTGGATCTTTTCTTATCCCTGTGTTTGGTGATTTTGATGACCGATAGCAGATATGTAAGATTATGCATGTGTTTGTACTGTGTGTGTGTGTGTGTGTGTGTGTGTGTGTGTGTGCGTATGTGTGTGCGTGTGTGCGTGTGTGTGTGTGCGTGTGTGCGTGTTTGTGTTGGTGTGTGTGTTGGTGTGTGTGTTGGTGTGTGTGCACGCATACCTAGGGGTTGCAAGATGTTGGGATTCTCAGCAATGTAACTTCCTATACAGCAATGACCGCTCTCGTGATGTCATTACAGCAAACCAGCAGTGATGTCATCTTGGATGAATAGATGCATGATTGATTATCCTAATTACTTTTGTGATGCAAAGTCAGATAGTTTAAGTAGGAGATTGGACCTGGGAATTTTCAGGCATTTCAAAAGATGTTTCACCATTAATTTACCTCAAATCTACAGGTTTTAACGGGTACATGGCTGTGAAAAACTATTTGCCCCTTCCTGTTTGTTTGTTTTGCACATTTGTTAAGCTTGTGTAATTGAGTAATTTTGTTAGACCAGCCACACTTGGGAAGGTTCACCACTGTGTTTTCAGTGTTTTACAGACTGTTTTTTTCCACTTGTGGATAAAACAAACCTCTTACCATGGTTTGCTGGAGTCCCAAAGCCTTAGAAATGGCTTTGTAACCCTTTCCAGGCTGACACATGTCAATTACTTTGTTTTTGTAACTTGTGATTTTATCATACTGTATGACAATCATATGACAAGTGGACAATTACTTTTTCAAATAGGGCCAGGCAGGTTTGGAGAGCTTTTTTTTTCATTAATAAATGAAATCATCATTTTAAAACAGCATTCTGTTTTAAAAGACTGCACTTTGTGTAATATTCAAATTAGTTTAATGATCAAAATCATTATGTGCGACAAAGATGCAAAAAAACAGCACTTTATATCCATTCCTGAGCTGAAGTGGGTGTGTTAGAGCATGCAAAATACTGGAATATAAAGAACAGGACACTTAACTAAATGAGAATGACCTGTCTGGTTGTAGCTGAAAGGTTAAGATTTATCATGTGTCTGGTTGTGAGGTGTAATCCTCACACTGCACCACTGTAGCTCACCATTCAACATTACCCAAAATCTCTGCCTCACTCATAAATTACTTAAATAAATTTACCCTCAACACGAACATACGAAGAATGTGAAAACTGGCTTTGTTGTAAAACTGCATACGAGGTCAAAACGGCGCAGTTGTGATTGAGTAACTTGGGGAAATTTGTTGGGTTAAAAATAATATACTAAATTACATCAGATGTTGGCTTTCCCTGAGCATTTCCCACTGAAATTCTCACTTCTTGCATGGCCTAATCATGATTCTTTTTTTATTAAGCAATCATGAGAGACCATGTGCTACATCGATCAATGAAGAAACATGCAAGAAAGATAATAATGGCCAAGTAGGAGTGTAAATGTTTTAAATGGTCAGTGGCATCAACTAGTATCATCTCTTAATTAACCTTTTATAGGTTTGGTCTCCTCTAACATCTTTCCTATTACTTGTAGTTATTGTAGTTTAAATCGTGTTTCTGTCGAGCTGCCACTGTTGGACACTTGAGCAAGGCTCTTAAACCTCTTCTACTCAAATCATTTTTGGATAAAAAGCATCTGCCAAATAAATAATGGTAAGTGGATTTAGGAAATGATGTGTAGTAGTTGTTAACTTAGTAGTGGCACTGCACAAAACCAGAAGTACTGCAGAAATATGTGTAAAACATGAGCGCATCTTTCAAACTGCTATACTACAGTATGTAGAGTTCTTGGTGTCACTTTACATCTCTTAACAAATCTGCTACTGTTTGTGTTTCCCTTCTTTTCAACCCTGTGCCAGCCTTTTCTTTATATATATATTTCGAGGGAAGGTCAAGTCATACCTGGATTTGTGATGAAATTTTTCTGTGAATGAAGCCATAAAAATGATTGACTTAGCTGCAGTAAAACATTTGAATGGTGCAAACATTTAAAAGAAATCCGTACATCCATGCACGAAGATTCAGACCAAGATTGCTCTGAACATTAAGAAAAAATCATTTTTGCAGGATAATGCATAACCTCATCCTGCCCACCATATGACTTGGCACATTGCAGGAACTCGGCTCCAAGTTATTGTCACATCCATGTACAATCCTGACCTCGGTCCAAGCCATTTCCACATGTATGGATTATTAAAGGAGTTCCTATGAGGCCAGTGTTTTAGACGTGGAACAATCATGTCTCTGGTGTAATGAGAAACTTTCTACAGTACCTTAATGGCATCAAATGATTAGTGAAATGCTGTGATGAGTGCATTAGTGTAGCAGGGGATTATATAGAGATATGACAAGAATTTCTGATATTGGGTGAACTTTCCCAAGCATCTCTACCCACAAAACATCCCCTCATTTTGAAATTGTGAAGGATTGGTTCAGGAAACATGAGACATCATTTTCACTCATGGATTGACCACCACAGAGTACAGACCTTGAGAATCTTTGGAATGTGCTGGAGAAAGCTTTATGGAGCGGTCTGATTCTCTCCCATCATCAATACAAGCTCTTGGAGATAAGTTAATGTGACTTTGAATATATATAAATGTTGTAACATGGCACAAGCTTATCAAAAACGATATAATAATCAAAGCAAAAGGTGGTCAAATTTAATATTAGATTGTGTGACTTTTTTGGCCAGGCAGTGTGTGAAATGTGTTTTATAAATAAGCCTCGTTAACGCTAATTCTTACATTAATTTGTGTTTCATTAAATTTCATTCATGTTAAAAGGAACTCCTGTCATGTTGTAAAATAAAAAACTTTAAAGAACATTCGTTCCTCTTTTAATTAATTAATTAATTAATTAATTAATTTCTGTCACTTTTTACAGTAAATAACTTTTTAATTCATCTTCTAAAATGAAAATGGTTGTTGTGAGAGTGATTGGTTTTTAATTACAACAGCTTTTTACTTATGAACAAGCTACTGTATATCCTATAGTAAACGCTTCTATCGCCAACTAACTCATGTCATCAACTCACATCCAATGTCACCATTGGCTAATAAACACAGATGCTGACCTGCCATCATCGTGCTGTTTTCTAGTAAATACACTAAAGGGTTTAAGTGTTAAGATGTGACCAATATGCAGAATTGGGAAATCAGCTGTTTTTCACCAGAACGTTCAAGTTGCACACAACACTTTGTTCTGTGTGGAGGAAGGTGGAATAAGTTAATTATTAGAACCCTATTATCTTTGTATATATATTTTTTAGGGCTGCCAAGATTAACGTTAACGTATGTGATTCATGTAGAAACTTTAACGCGTTACTATTTTTAAACGCAAATTAATCATAATCGCAATGTGGTATCTGATAATGGCACATTTAGCGTGGACAATACGATGACTGGGGAAATATCACCAGGTGTGCTTAATGGCAAGTTTTATTATAGAAAGTGAATGAGGTGGCTCATGTGGCTGAGGCTCTCACTTGTTGATCTGAGGATCCAGGTTCGAGCCCTGCTGTAAGTGGGTTGCAATCCCTCAAACTACCCAGCCACTGCAGTGCAGTGTTTAATTTAATATTTGTTAAATGTTAATGTTTAATATATTATAAGACTGTTTTATCTGTTTCCTCTAACCAGTTTTTCATGCATTGCTTTGCACGGTTATAATACCGTGTAAATCTGAGTATTTTAAAATTGTGATTAATCGTGATTATTTTGTTTATATTTCTGTGTGAGCTAAATTACTGCTTTACAGATTGATTCTTTGCTTCCAGTTTGTCTCAGATAACATCATTTATTAAATTTTTTTTGCCAGGGATTTGGAAGAAGATTTAACTTTATTGTAGATTACTGACAACAATCGTGCTTTCATTATTTTGCCCCTATGCAATATCCACTCTGGAGTAATATCTGTCCATTAACTCTACAATGTGAAATAAACTCACAATAAACTATACATGCAATGGGTTAAAATTCAAGTTTCATGGTGTTAAAAATTGAAGAAATGCTCAGTTTAAGAATAAAAAAAAAGTAAGAAGTTTGGTTAATTAGTCCACATCCTCTTTCAAAGAAAACGCCTTTGTGTTTTCAATCAATCAATCAATCAATCAATCATTTTCCATGGTTTTGGGAACGAGGAGCAGCGTGTATTGGCAAGTATATACCTTTGATGTGGTTGTTATGGGAAGATCAATCACAGAGAGAAATGTGTTGAACAACTTCTTGGTTAGAAGACATACAGTACTGTAGGCTTAGTGTGTGCAGTTAGGATCCTTTTCCCTTTGGGAGTGTTCTCTGGAATAAGGTAGGGCATGACTTCACATTAAAGTTATCATTACAGTTACAGATAAATGTGTGAACCACACATCCTTAGTATGGATGTGAATGTGGATTTTTCTCAAGAATGAGGAGTGGCAAGTATTTATGACATTGAAATAGGCGTTTGTGGATCTAAGTGTCTTTATACCTGAGTGTGCTCTCAAGAACAAGGAACAGCATGTATTTCGTGATCACACATTTTGGTTTTCCATATGCCCTGTATTAAATTGCAATACTTGTTTTTGATAAATGTGTGAATCACAACCTTCATTAGTGGCGTGGATTTGGAGCAGCATGTATTCACAATTTTCAGAGCACTATGATAACATTATCCAAGTGTTTCTCAGGATTAAATTACGTCTATTTATCACACATTTTAATAAAAACATGTGTATATAGATATATTTATGTATATAACTATATTTATATATAGTGTATACTGTACTAAGCTTAAAGTGTCTGACTAATTTGAGTAATTTAATGATTACAAAACGCAAGTGCCATTCATTCAATTAAATGAGCTATATAAAGTGCAGACACAAAAATAAATTATAAATAAAAAAATGTATCAAAATCCTCATTGAAAAATAACCTACCATTACACCGAATTACCCATAATCCTCGGCTTGGCTGACCACACTGTACACTCCTTACACCGTCAAAGAGCTGAATGACTTCAGCAGTATTCACACTGTTTTTGTACAGATTGTACAATATGTGATGAAGATTCATGTCTCTTGTTTTGCGTATGGCTGTACAGCTGTTAGAACCTAAACTAACTACATGTTTTTGCAGAAAAAAACAGCCAAGACAGCAGCGATATTTAATTTTAACAACAAGCTTTACAAAATGTTCCCCAACAGGAAAAAGCTCACTGGAAGGAAACAGGCTGCATGGCAAATGGGTGCCATTAAAAAACCTTCTATTTTATTTCAGATACACACATTCCATTGGAGCAGCCATCGACTGATTTTACTGTGCATAATAAAATGGATGGTTAAAATGTGGATGTTGTTTATACCTAACCAAACAGCTGTCTAAAATTTAAAGCATTGTTAAAGCGATAACAGACAAAAAGGAACTTTTATATTACATTTACAGAGATGTAATATATACCCAACTCATCCAGATGTACCTCTAGAATGAGACCTTGGTGATTCGGATGCATGCGCTTATACTCTGCAGTGAAAGACATTCAAATCTTCATCAATGCTGATTAACAAACATCCAAATCTTCATCCATGCTGATCTCCTCTATGACCCAGATACTTTATGGACATTGTGGTAAGGTGTGAATACATACATACACAAACTCCACGTATGGCTCGGTCTGCAGAGTTGAACAAGGTGTTTACAGAGAAGGGACGTTCATTATCAGTTCCAGTAGCTTAATCAAACAACATGTGTCATGAACACACTGTAAAAGGTTCTGGTTCTAATTTTGTATTAGCTTGATTTTTCGCCTTAGATTTTTATTGTATATGTATTCTGTGCCAGTGCATGACAATTTATTTAATGTCAATTTTAGTGATAATCGTAGTAAAGTCTGTTAGAATTTACGGGGGAACTGTTTTTCTGAGATTATGTAAACTTTCCCATTTCTTTATGCCCATAAAACAACCCCCTCATTGCACTTCCTGGTTCCTTATATCGTCATACTTCCTAGAGCCCATAGCCGGATGAATATACAGTACATAAAAAAACAGCTCGTACATGACATAGGGCAGCTGGCCAAAAACTCAAATATACAAGTTAGTGTGAATTTAATATGTTTATTTGAGAAAGCATGGTGGCTTAGTGGTTAGCAGGTGCGATTCCTGCCATGGGTCTGCATGCACGGAGTTCGTTCTCCCTCTGTTTGGTGGGTTTCCTCCCACAATCCTACAGTAAAAGCTTTCTGCCTTGTGCAGTAAGTCTCCTGTTCCCCCTCATGACCCTGTATACAGAATAAAGCAGTATAAATGATTGAGTAAGTGTTCATTTGAGAGAATCTTTGCTCATGTTATACATAGTATATGTATTTCAAGTTGTTATAAATGAATTTAATGTATTTCAATCAACATTTACAAATTCACCTATTACAATGAATATACATTTATTGTGAATCTGACGTAAAAAACTAAGCTAAAAATATGCTTGAATGTTTCTAAACCCACGGAGCTATACTACTGTAAATAGCTCAGCTTATATAAATACATGTGAATATGCATGCTATAACAGAGAACTTGAACCAGAAGCAGAGCTAATGCATTTTTAGAATAAGAAAAAAAATTACACTACTGTATATAACCTCTCAATTATTGCATTCTGGTGTTTCCTTCAATCAGGCCACTTATCCCCAGTGAAGGCCAATCTTAATGCTTCAGCATACAAAACCATCTTTGCTTTGCTATGCTTCCAACTTTATGGCAACAGTTTGTGGACAGCCCTTTTCTACGCCAACATAACTGTGTCCCAGTGCCCAAAGCAAGGACTATAAAGACATGGTTTGATGAGTTCGGTGTGAAAAAACTGGACTGGCCCACACACAGAGCCCTGACCTCAACCCCATCGAGCACCTTTGGGATGAACTGGAACGGAGATTGCGAGCTAAGCCTTCTCGTCCAACATCAGTGGCAAGGTCAGGACTTTATGAATGCTCTACAGAATGAATGGTCACAAATTCCCACAGAAACACTCAAAAATCTTGTGGACAGCCTTCCAAGAAGAGTGGAAGCTGATAAAACTGCAAAAGGTGGACCTGCTCCATACTGTATGAAGTATGAATATACTGGAATTTCATTGCAGGGTAGTAGGTCGTTCATGAATGATTCGTTCTTTTTGAACGAATCTTTAACATGACCCGGAAGAACGAGTAGTCAGATTTTCTACTGGGTGCGCATTGCGCAAATCATCGCAAAGCCTCCGTAAGTTATGTACAGGAAACAGAATTGAGCGATTCGTTCTCAATGACTCTTCTACTCCGAGTCGTTCGTTCTTTTGTCACGTGATTCCCATATATATATATATATATATATATATATATATATATATATATATATATATATATATATATATGCAGTGCAATAGAGTCAAAAGAACAAACGACTCAGACTGGAAGATATAAGAGGTGAGCTACTCATTCTGTTTATTATAATATGTCTTTTGCTGCATTGTAATATTTTCATTGAAAATGCAACATTTTATTTTATTTCTGATCAAAAGAACGAAATTAACTAAATGACTCAAAAAAAAGATTCAAAGAACCGAGTCACTAAAATGATTCCAACTTCCCATCACTATTGCAGGGTTAGCCAAATGCTTTGGTCCATATACAGTAGTGTAGCAGCGTGTTGTTGCTCCAGTAGGTGGCAGTGTTATGTTAAGCTCTAACGCCGGGAACAAAAAGAAGAAGAAGAAGAAACAGAATGAGTATGTCAGTTTTGGAAACAAACGCGAGATTTTTGTGGACTTATTCTGAATTATTATCTAACATGCATGTGATATTTATATTATTATGACGTGGTGTTAATGTACATATAGAGGGTTTTGTTTTAGCTCTACACCCGGCATGTTGTTTTCACATGTGGTCATTTCCGTGTTTCTACACATTTACACAGATTGTTTTTCGGTTCTGTAGAGATCTAAATAAAATAAATAAAAGACACCTTCAGGGAGATGGAGTGCAGCGAGGCTCCGGTGTTCACCTTCGGCTTGATCGCTGATATTCAGTACGCCGATTTAAAGGACGGTCATAATTTCCACGGCACCCGGAAGCGTTACTACAGAAACAGCCTGCACCTGCTGAGGAACGCGATCAGGCACTGGAACGACGAGGAGGAGCTGAAACCCGGCTTCATCCTGCAGCTCGGAGACATCATTGACGGCTTCAACAGCAGCCACGGGGCCTCAGACGAAGCCCTGAACAAGGTTATGGATGAGTTCAGGAGCTGCTCTGCTCAGGTCCATCATGTCTGGGGCAACCATGAGTTCTACAACTTCAGCAGGAGTGCACTGTTCTCTTCTGCGCTCAACACCGAGGTCAAAGGAGAAGAGGAGAACGAGAACACCATGGACGAGATCTACGCTTATCATTTCAGCCCCGCTCCCAAATTCAGATTTGTTATCCTGGACGCCTATGATCTGAGTATCATCGGCCGGGAGAAGGCGTGTGAGAAATACAGGCAATCGTTCGACATCATCAGGGAGCACAATCCTAATGAGGAACTTAATCAGCCTCCAGGTACCTGAGTCTGCCCTGAGCATGATGAAGGAATCTTAGGCCTGAACCTAAGCCTGATCCCTGCTTAATCCAATTTTCTCAGATTTGCCAGAGACTCAGTAGTTGTACGGCCAGGATTTCGAATTTTAAATTCATGGCATTTGGCAGATGCCCTTACTCAGAGCGACTTACGTTTTTATCTCGTTATACATCTGAGGGTTAACGGCCTTGCTCAGGGTTTCAACAGTGTCAGTGTTGGACCTGATTTTGCACATGTTCTTCTTGCTTCTTGTGGGTTTTCTCCAGCTATCCAGACCAGGGCCAGGCGTTGTATGTTGTTAAACTTTCAGCTGCTCTCGTCCGATCCGCACACAACTTAGCACAAGTTTTACACCTGATTGCACATTTCGATCCCATTTTTTCCCCAGACCGGCACTGCATCCAGTTGCATTGGGTGTTTAATGACCCTGGACCTTCTGCAAGTTCCACCTATGCCCCATGTATGCTGATTGGTAAATCCAAAATGAGTATAGTGTATAAGTTGGTGTAAGTGATTGAATGCATGCTCATGCCCTGCAATTAGCTTCCCGTTCAGGCTCTATCACTGAGAGGAAAAAGAGAGTTAGGGATTAATTCCACTGTAAGGATTTAAACTTGCAATCATTCAATGATGCTCCTCTCTTAAAGAAAGGTGCTAATCTGTAACGTTCACTGCCACTAGGGTCATTCTTTTAAATTTAGTACTATTAAAATTTTTTCTGCCTTTAAGTAGAGTTATAAGACATACATTACGTGAGGCCCAGCAAAACTAAACAAGGTGTAGCAGAATGATTTTCTTTTATACACCCACATCTTTTACAGCAGGCATGTGATCGATAATGACACATAGACATATCACATTTCCATAGCACTTGTAGGATGGGTCTTGATTGTGGTTTTGACAGCAGATTCATACCAGAAGTATGTACTGACTGGTTCCTGTTTTTACGTACCAACTGTTCTCTGATGCTGATCTTAAAACTGGGTATTTTCCCAACTGAAGCAATTAAATAAGATGGCAACAAGGAAGACTTGCAGCTGGGTAGGTCTGAGATTGTGCTGCTATTATAGGAATATAATGTAACAGGCAGTTTAGAAGAAGATGAAGCAAAAACAATGGAAGCAGTTGAAAACTACAGTAACTCAATTGAAACTTTTTGCTGCCTGAACAAGCTTTGTGTCATAATGAGCACTTTTCCCCCCCAGGCTTATATCCGATGGACGGACGATTTGTGAAGTTCAACGGAGGATTTAGCCAAGAACAGCTCAACTGGCTGGATAAAGTGTTGACCGGTGCTGATGAGAAAGACGAAAAAGTCACGGCTGTGAGTAAGTATAGAGAACGGGCAGAGACATCAGGGTGCATTCCATTTTAGGTAGTGATTGCTACTGTATGTCTTAGGAAGCACTTCTTCAACTTCAGATCACCACAGCGTGCACTGTGTGAAAAATGCATGTAACATTCTTTATAGAGCAGTGAAGTGCTAATTAAATAAAGGAAACTAATGGTGTCAATTCTTCCAAACACAAAAAGTGGTTGGTACTGTATATACAGTGGGGCAAAAAGTATTTAGTCAGCCACCAATTGTGCAAGTTGTCCCACTTAAAAAGATGAAAGAGGCCTGTAATTTTCGTTCCACAATCTTGTACAAAGACCTCAACTGTGAGTGACAACTAGAAAAAGAAATCCAGAAAATCACATTGTAGGATTTTTAAAGAATTTATTTGCAAATTATGTTGGAAAATAAGTATTTGGTCAATAACAAAATTTCATCTCGATACTTTGTTATAAACCCTTTGTTGGCAATGAAGGAGGTCAAACACTTTCTATAAGTCTTTTCAAGGTTTTCACACACTGTTGTTGGTATTTTGGCCCATTCCTCCATGCAGATCTCCTCTAAAGCAGTGATGGGTTGTGGTTGTCACTGGGCAACACAGACTTTAAACTCCCTCCAAAGATTTCCTATGGGGTTGAGATCTGGAGACTCGCTAGGCCACTCCAGGACCTTGAAATGCTTCTTACGAAGCAAGCTTCCTCATTGCCCGGGTGGTGTGTTTGGAATCATCGTCATGCTGAAAGACCCGGCCATGGTTCATCTTCAACGTCCTTGCTAATGGAAGGAGGTTTTCACTCAAAATCTCACGATTCATGGCCCCATTCATTCTTTCCTTTACAAAGATCAGTCGTCCTGGTCCCTTAGCAGAAAAACAGCCACAAAGCATGATGTTTCCACCCCCATGCTTCACAGTAGGTATAGTGATCTTTGGATGCAACTCAGCATTCTTTCTCCTCCAAACATGACAAGTTTAGTTTTTACCAAAAAGTTCTATTTTGGTTTCATCTGATCATATGACATTCTCCCAAACCTCTTCTGGATCATCCAAATGCTCTCTAGCAAACTTCAGACGGGTCTGGACATGTACTGGATTAATCAGGGGGACATTTCTGGCACTGCAGGATTTAAGCCCCTGGCGGCACAGTGTGTTACTGATGGTAGCCTTTGTTACTTTTGGTCCCAGCTCTCTGCAGGTCATTCACTAGGTCCCCTTTTAATTCATTAAAAATCCTACAATGTCATTTTCTTGATTGTCTCTCATAGTTGAGGTATACCTAGGATGAAATTTACAGGCCTCTCTCATCTTTTTAAATGGGAGACCTTGCACAATTGGTGTCTGACTAAATACTTTTTTGCCGCACTGTAGGGATGCTCATTTCGATTAATTTTCCTAACCGACAACCGCCGTTCGTTATCCGAACATTAACCGTTAACTGATCGGATTAGAATATTAAATTAGGATTGAATGAAAGTAGAACTGAGAAGTGTCTGATTAAATATGCAAAAAAAAATTCAATAGCACACAGAACATATCAAGAACAGAATCTGGATTTACACATCGTCAAATTTTCACGCACCTGCAGCGTTTCCGACAACAGAGGAAAACAAAGTAATATAAATAAAAAGAATAAAATAAATATTTTTTACTTAAATAACAAATTAAAATTACAAAAACGAAAACATGCTGAAATATCTTTGAAGCTTCCTCAGGTAGGCAAATTTTTTCAGACATTGGCTACGTTTTTTCGGTAAAAAAAAAAAAAAATAGCAGGCCTGCCTCAAACCACAAACTGTCTAGTTAAAATAAAAAAAAAAAAAACATGTCAACGTGCTGTGGGGATAGTCTGGAGCGCAACCTATTGAAAGTTAATCCCGCGGCAGAAAACACCCTCTCAGATGGCACAGATGTCCCAGGAATGCAGGTAACGCAGCGCTAGAATGGCCAGTCTCGGTAAGCGCTGCTCATTTGCTTTCCACCAGTCTAGAGAATTAATATCCAAAGAGGACGGATTGTCTCTCATATAAATGTCCACTTCTGCTCCATAATCAGTGACTTCTTTTCGCTTGCTTCATTTTGCTTGCCAGGCAAAATACATGATAACGCCCCATGAGTTAACAAATAGTGTATGTGTATATTTATGCCGCAAAACGTTATACTACTACTACCGTGCGACGAATCCCCAACAAAAGTCATAGCACACCATTCCCAATCGAGCCGCATGAAACGGTGTAACATACGTGAGGGTCGTCTCAAAGCTGCGGGGCGAGAAATGGTCCAAAATTTTAGGCGGAAGAATAATAAACTTATGGATTTCGAGGGCATTTCTGGGGGAAGAGTAATAAGTGCACCTAGGCACACTTAATTAAAAAAAATATATAAAAACATTTTAAACCGTTTAACTGATAGTAATCATCGGTCAAAATTAATTCTTTTGGTTAACGGTTAAACGGTCAGTATGAGCATCCCTACCGCACTGTATACTTTATATACTGTGTGTGTGTGTATAAGTGTGGGGGTTTGCAGCTCAGCTGGTTATATCGCATATATGTGTTAACTAACATGTTTTGCACAGACCAGTCTTTATTTCCTGGACAAGTCCACAATCCTTTATTGAACTCTAAAACCTTCCACAATCCTTAACTTTTTACCTTCTTCTTACAGGTCACCTTCCTATTCATCCCTTTTCCACTGACTCCGTATGTCTCGCATGGAACTTCGATGTCATTCTTTCTCTTCTGCAGTCTCACAAGAGCGTTGTGTGTTTCATGGCTGGACACGACCACGACGGAGGTTATTGTGTAGATCCGGTCGGTATTCATCACCTCACGGTTGAGGGGGTTATCGAGACGCCCCCAGACTGTGATGCTTTTGGCACTATGTATGTATATGAGGATAAGATGATCCTCAGAGGTAATGGGAGGATAAAGGACAGAGTGCTTATGTACCGATGAGGAAGGGCATATTTAGTATACATAGTGTATATGTAGCAGAAATTCATTGCCTGGCCAAAACAAAGGCCCACGGTCTAGAATTGTGTTTGACCACCTTTAGCTTTAACTACGGTGCATAATTTACCCATCCAGCCTTTTTTAAAATAACCCTCACTAACCAGGAGGTCCCGTGTGTGTGTGTGTGTGTGTGTGTGTGTGTGTGTGTGTGTGTGTGTGTGTGTGTGTGTGTGTGAGTCATCTTATTATTAGGAAAATACAGTGCTGTGAAAAAGTACCACTACAAATGAAACTTTACTCTGCTTTCTAAAAAATGTGGCTAATTGCAGTTCATTCATGATTTAGCAAGCAGGGGCAGGTTTGGAAAGCTTTTTCCGCTTAATAAATGAAATCATCATTTAAAAACTGCATTTTGTATTTACTCGGGTCATATTTCTGTAGTATTAAAATAAGTTTGATGATCCGAGTTATGCAAATGTGACAAATATATTAAAAAAAAAATCATACAATTTCCACGGCACTATACAATATCAGACAAATAATTTTTTTTTTTTTTTTTTTACCATGCCATTATTTATTTAACAAATCTGAAGCCACAAAAAAATCATGTGGGCAATATGATTTTTAAGTCCTCCCCTGATTTAATAGATTATAGATCCACATTTAGCAGCAAAGAAATTGAAGTAATCAGTGACTTCTATTCAGAGACTATCAGTCTCTCGCATGGTTTTGGCACATTCTTCTTTACAACATTGCTTCAGTTCATTGAGATTTTTGGGCATTTGGTTATGCACAGCTCTCTTAAGGTCTCACCACAGTCTTTCATATGGGTTGAGGTCTGGACGCTGACTAGGGCATTCCAAAACCTTGATTAGTTTAGTTTTCAGCCATTCTGACAGTGATTTCTTGGTGTGCTTCAGATCATTGTCCTGTTACATGACTGACTTTCGACTAAGCTTTAGCTGTCAGATAGATTTCCTCACACTTGCTCCTAGAATACTCTGCTATAGAGGCACATGGTCGACAACAGTGCCCAGATCCTGTGGCTGCAAAACAAGCCTAAATCATCACCTTTCCACTGCTGTGCTTGAAAGTGTATATGAAGAAATGCTGTTTAGTTTTTGCCAATCATGACACTGGACATTAAGGCCAAACAACTCCACTTTATCTTCTGTCCACAGGACGTTGTTCCAGAGGTCTTGTGGTTTGTTCAGACGCAGTTTTGCAAACCTCAGTCATGCTTTTATGTTCTTTTTAGATAGAAGAGGTTTCTCCTGGCAACCCTTGCAAGCTCTCTTGGGGCGAATATGCTGGGACGTCGACTCCTGGGCAGATTGGCAAAAAAAAAAAAAAAACATTAATAGTCTGGATGATTTTTATTATATTTTTACACAAGAAAGACGCTGCGCTAATTTTAACACATGACCGAACTATTAAATGTACCATATTCAAACATATTTATTTAGGCTAACAGCAAATGATGGCACAAATGATCACATTAAGAGGATGCGTCCCAATATTTATTTAGCACCTTAAATTGTATTTTATATACATATACAAATAATATACAAATAATTTAATTACCGACAAACACTACATAAATTCCTGACTTTGCGTGTATTACCTCTAATAGATTGCAGTCTATTTTGATTATATGATTGTACACAAATTATTTCTATGTGTTAATTATGCAGCATTTTTTTTTTATGATGCAGTTTCATAGGTCTAAGTGAAGTTGACTGGTCAGTATTATCCTTAAAGTTTTTTAATATAGTTGTTATCTTTGCTTGATGCAGGTCCATCTACAATGATGACGTTTTTTTTCCTGGCCAGGCAATGTATATTTCTGTATACAATATTTATTCAACTGTCATCAAATCACATATTTAACTGACATCAAATACTGTATATTGTAACAAAGTATTTATTGTGCAGGAAAATAAATACAAATGTATATTTTTATAGGTGTGAATATTGAATTATGCGAATAACAAAAACGAAATAGAATATTTTATTAAAATATTTTAATAAAATAAAAATCTCTACATGAGTTCATGTGTATTTACTGACTGATTATGAATTTTGTTTGCAAATTTTTTATACTAATGGTAAAATAACCTGACGTCATTATTCGAAGAACAAAGCAGTTCATTCTTGGCTATTACATATGTATATAATTATAATAAAATTATGGGATGGTATGACCTCATGATTTTCTTTGTAGTAATTTAAGATTTTCATTATTTTGAAATAAGTTATAGACCGATTTCAAACCTTCCGTTCATATCAAAAATTTTAGAAAAAGTAGTATCAGCTCAAAGATGCACATTCTTGCAGGAAAACAACATCCTTGAAGAATTTCAGTCAGGTTTCAGGCCCCATCATAGTACAGAAACTGTACTAGTTAAAATTGCAAACGACTTGTTTTTAGCTTCAGACCAAGGCTGCATCTCATTGCTAGTCCTGCTCGATCTTAGTGCTGCATTCGACACTGTAGATCATAATATTCTCATAGATCGCTTACAAAATCACATAGGTATTCAGGGACAGGCATTAAAATGGTTTAGATCATACCTGTCTGATCGATACCATTTTGTAGATCTGAGTGGAGAACCGTCTGGTGTAATGCCAGTGAAATATGAGGTCCCACAAGGGTCAGTTTTAGGACCTCTGCTGTTCTCAATATACAGTGGTGTGAAAAACTATTTGCCCCCTTCCTGATTTCTTATTCTTTTGCATGTTTGTCACACTTAAATGTTTCTGCTCATCAAAAACCGTTAACTATTAGTCAAAGATAACATAATTGAACACAAAATGCAGTTTTTAAATGAAGGTTTACGTTATTAAGGGAGAAAAAAACTCCAAATCTACATGACCCTGTGTGAAAAAGTGATTGCCCCCCTTGTTAAAAAATAACTTAACTGTGGTTTATCACATCTGAGTTCAATTTCTGTAGTCACCCCCAGGCCTGATTACTGCCACACCTGTTTCAATCAAGAAATCACTTAAATAGGAGCTACCTGACACAGAGAAGTAGACCAAAAGCACCTCAAAAGCTAGACATCATGCCAAGATCCAAAGAAATTCAGGAACAAATGAGAACAAAAGTAATTGAGATCTATCAGTCTGGTAAAGGTTATAAAGCCATTTCTAAAGCTTTGGGACTCCAGCGAACAACAGTGAGAGCCATTATCCACAAATGGCAAAAACATGGAACAGTGGTGAACCTTCCCAGGAGTGGCCGGCTGACCAAAATTACCCCAAGAGCGCAGAGACAACTCATCCGAGAGGCCACAAAAGACCCCAGGACAACATCTAAAGAACTGCAGGCCTCACTTCCCTCAATTAAGGTCAGTGTTCACGACTCCACCATAAGAAAGAGACTGGGCAAAAACGGCCTGCATGGCAGATTTCCAAGGCGCAAACCACTTTTAAGCAAAAAGAACATTAAGGCTCGTCTCAATTTTGCTAAAAAACATCTCAATGATTGCCAAGACTTTGGGGGAAATACCTTGTGGACCGACGAGACAAAAGCTGAACTTTTTGGAAGGTGCATGTCCTGTTACATCTGGCATAAAAGTAACACAGCATTTCAGAAAAAGAACATCATACCAACAGTAAAATATGGTGGTGGTAGTGTGATGGTCTGGGGTTGTTTTGCTGCTTCAGGACCTGGAAGGCTTGCTGTGATAGATAGAACCATGAATTCTACTGTCTACCAAAAAATCCTAAAGGAGAATGTCCGGCCATCTGTTCGTCAACTCAAGCTGAAGCGATCTTGGGTGCTGCAGCAGGACAATGACCCAAAACACACCAGCAAATCCACCTCTGAATGGCTGAAGAAAAACAAAATGAAGACTTTGGAGTGGCCTAGTCAAAGTCCTGACCTGAATCCTATTGAGATGTTGTGGCATGACCTTAAAAAGGCGGTTCATGCTAGAAAACCCTCAAATAAAGCTGAATTACAACAATTCTGCAAAGATGAGTGGGCCAAAATTCCTCCAGAGCGCTGTAAAAGACTCGTTGCAAGTTATCGCAAACGCTTGATTGCAGTTATTGCTGCTAAGGGTGGCCCAACCAGTTATTAGGTTCAGGGGGCAATTACTTTTTCACACAGGGCCATGTAGGTTTGGATTTTTTTTTCTTCCTAAATAATAAAACCCCTCATTTAAAAACTGCATTTTGTGTTTACTTGTGTTATCTTTGACTAATAGTTAAATGTGTTTGATGATCAGAAACATCTTGTGTGACAAACATGCAAAAGAATAAGAAATCAGGAGGGGGGCAAATAGTTTTTCACACCACTGTACATGCTTCCCTTGGGTAACATCATTAGAAGACATGGGATTAGTTTACATTGTTATGCTGATGATACCCAATTATATATCTCAACCAAACCAGATGAAATATCCAAGTTGTCTGGACTAACTGAGTGTGTCCAGGACATAAAGGATTGGATGACCAATAACTTTCTTTTACTAAATTCAGATAAGACTGAGATATTACTTATCTGCCCAAAAACCAGCACACAACAGCTTTCACAATTCAGCCTGCGTTTAGAAGGATGTACTGTTACTACCAACTCGACAGTAAAAGACCTGGGCGTAATATTAGACAGTAATTTGTCCTTTGAAAATCACAAAAACAGCCTTTTTCCATCTTAGAATTATTGCAAAACTGAGGAACATCTTATCCATATCTGATGCAGAAAAGCTAGTTCATGCATTAATGACCTCCAGACTGGACTATTGTAATGCATTACTAGGTGGTTGTCCTGCATCCTCAATAAACAAGCTTCAGTTAGTCCAAAACGCAGCCGCCAGGGTTCTCACTAGATCCAGAAAATATGATCACATAGCCCCTATATTATCATCCCTGCACTGGCTACCTGTTCAGTCTAGAATAAATTACAAAATAGTGTTACTTACATACAGTACAAAGCCTTAAATGGTTTAGCTCCCATATACCTAACCAGTCTTCTGATACGCTACAATCCACCACGCGCTTTAAGATCACAAAACTCCGGACTTCTGGTAGTTCCCAGAATTTCAAAATCTACAAAAGGGGGTAGGGCGTTTTCATATTTAGCTCCAAAGCTTTGGAATAGCCTTCCAGACAGTGTTCGGGGAGCAGACACAGTTTCCCAGTTCAAAAGTAGACTCAAGACGCATCTTTTTAAGCTGGCATACACATGACTCATCCCATAACCTCATACTCTAGTACCCCTATACTGAATGGCAACTACGCTAATTCTCCCCATCTGTTCTGTATTTTTCTACCCATCCCGAGGCATCGGGAGATTGTGCCAGCTCCAGTAGGCAAAGGCCGACCCTGCGAGGTTCCTGAGGCATCCAGAGAAGGACCAGCTCCAGCTGGATTCAGCTTCATGACGGTTTCGAGCTACACATGCTGCTTCTGTGCTTCCAGTGATCCAGACCTCATCTGCCCTCTGCACCTGTCCACTGGCTCATCCTTATGCGGAACTGGTCTTCATGTTAATTTAAATGATTTTCTGTCATATTGCATTTTCACCTGCACAACACACATGATGTTACTGTATATAATTTCTATCTGTTAACACCCAAATGAGGATGGGTTCCCTGTTGAGTCTGGTTCCTCTCAAGGTTTCTTCCTATTGCCATCTCAGGGAGTTTTTCCTTGCCACCGTCGCCGTCCCCCTTGGCTTGCTCATCAGAGACATTTCATTCATCATTCATTCATCTCATTATTACCTAAACACATTTTTCTCACACATACACACTTCCAAATATTTTCTTTTCTAACAAAATCTTTAAAATTTTTTGTGAAGCTGCTTTGAGACAATGACCATTGTTAAAAGCGCTATATAAATAAAATTGAATTGAACTGAAAATTATTTTATGTTGCGAAACATCTATAAACGGGTTCCTTTTGTAAATTGTAGCAACCATAAACAGTTATCCATTCAACAATCTTTTCTGTATTTTCCTGGAAATAAATAAGCCAAAAATAAAAACTTCCATGGCAGAAAACATACAAAAAAACAAATAAACGCACCAGAGACTCTTTCAGTATTTGTTAAATAAACATATTTGTACAGAAAGCTATGCCATAAGCCTTAGATTATGTTAAACCTTGGAAATGAGCTGCAATACAAATAAAAGAGTTGAATAGATAGATAGGTTGATAGAATACTTTATTAACTCCAAAGCAAAATTGTATCAATAAGTATATTACAACAGATTTTCTGTTTTCAAACTCTGCAAATCATTTTGTTAATTTGATCCAAAATCTTCAAACAAACAAAAAAACATTTGCAGTGCATGCATTCATAACTTCTCACTTAACTTGTATGATGACTGTCTTTATCAATGCCACAGATAATGTAGAATGACAGTCAGTAGTTCTTGCCAAAGTAAACAATGTCAGATCATGTCATTCTCCTCTGGTGTTATTGTGTTTACACTGGCTTCCTGTTATTGGCATGAACTGTTTCTGTTGCTAAAGCCAGAATATCTCTAGGACATATTAGAAACCAATCACAACCACTTTCATTTCTGATGCTTAAATCTAAGATCACTTGCAACTATCCTGGTTGTACGTAACTAGCCCTAGTTCCATTATTGTTCTATCATGGTGCATTTAACTTGTGCTTTTTACAGAACCTACATTAATTTACTGTAACAATTCATTCCATGCCAGCTACAGTACATTCATGCAGCACTTGTTTCTGTCAAAATGCCACACAATCCCAGTCCTTTCTCATGGCTGTGTGCACAACTGAAGTATAAACTCACTCCACTTCAATCAATTAAACCTGCACCCTCCTCCTTTTTGTACAGTACATCAAGTGTTTATAAGGAAATGATAAGCTGTTTTAACTATAATCTTGTCCGTAAATATACAGTAGCTCTAATCTGACTGTCCCTGACTCCCATTAAGGCATCCTGTGGAAAAATGAAAAACTCCACAACTGAAATGAAGCGACTGAAAAGAAGTCACATGGCTGTTTAGTAGCCAAAACAGAAAGTTCTTGCATATTTCTCCCTGCAGTTTTCACCTCAGGTAAGTAGCTAGTTACACAAACAACTCACGCTGGAAGTTTTGAACAGACAGTAATGGTTTTCCGTAAGTAGATTTGTTTAAAATATAGATCTAGGTAGGTACCTGCCAGTGGAGGTGATTACGTGACCCAATGGAAAGCGAGACAAAGTGGCTTGTTTTTCTTTAACAATTTGTGTCATTGTTTTTA
This sequence comes from Channallabes apus, assembly GCA_030522415.1. Classification (NCBI taxonomy): domain Eukaryota; kingdom Metazoa; phylum Chordata; class Actinopteri; order Siluriformes; family Clariidae; genus Channallabes; species Channallabes apus. Next base: position 49,998,067 of record CM060104.1, read on the forward strand.
TTCTACCTATACCACAGCAAATTGCTGTGAGACAATGTAGTTCCTGTTCTGTGTACAATCTGTGTACAATGCTACAGTTTTACGTGTGGTTGTGATGCATACAAAAGAGAAAGAAGTTTAGATCCGGGAAAACCTGTGGTTTTCTGAATTACATACAGTAAAGGATAAAATAACAATGGTGGTACAATGTTTAGCACAAAGGCCTTAGACCTCCAGAGACAAAGGTTCGATTCCCGCCTCGAGTTTGCATGTGCGCCCCATGCTTGGTAGGTTTCCCCCGACAGTTCAAAGACATGCAGATTAGGTTAACTGGTGTTCTCAAATTGCCCGTTGTATGTGTTCACCTTCAGAAATTATGCCCTGAGATAGATTGGTACTCTGTCCAGGGTGTACCCCACCATGTGCTCAAAGTCACCTGGGATAGGCTCCAGACCCCACTTAACCCGATATAGAAGGTGAATGAATTCATTAATAAAATATCAAAAGTAGCACTGCCAGTAGGGTCGCCGGTCCTATCCTGAGCTTTAATTATTGTGTATATACAGTATAGGTTCTCTACATGTTCTCCTTGTGTCCTCCATAGTTTTCAGCTTTTTTCCACCTCCCGAAAACATTTAATCATTTAAACTGGAAAATATGTATATACATTGGCTTGCAAAAGTATTCGGCCCCCTTGAACTTTTCCACATTTTGTCACATTACAGTCACAAACATGAATCAATTTTATTGGAATTCCATGTGAAAGACCAATACAAAGTGGTGTCCACGTGAGAAGTGGAACGAAAATCATTCATGATTCCAAACATTTTTTACAAATAAATAACTGCAAAGTGTAATTATTCAGCCCCCTTTGGTCTGAGTGCAGTCAGTTGCCCATAGACATTGCCTGATGAGTGCTAATGACTAAATAGAGTGCACCTGTGTGTAATCTAATGTCAGTACAAATACAGCTGCTCTGTGACGGCCTCAGAGGTTGTCTAAGAGAACATTGGGAGCAACAACCCCATGAAGTCCAAAGAACACACCAGACAGGTCAGAGATAAAGTTATTGAGAAATTTAAAGCAGGCTTAAGCTACAAAAAGATTTCCAAAGCCTTCAACATCCCACGGAGCACTGTTCAAGCGATCATTCAGAAATGGAAGGAGTATGGCACAACTGTAAACCTACCAAGACAAGGCCGCCCACCTAAACTCACAGGCCGAACAAGGAGAGCGCTGATCAGAAATACAGCCAAGAGGCCGATGGTGACTCTGGACGAGCTGCAGAGATCTACAGCTCAGGTGGGGGAATCTGTCCATAGGACAACTATTAGTCGTGCACTGCACAAAGTTGGCCTTTATGGAAGAGTGGCAAGAAGAAAGCCATTGTTACCAGAAAACCATAAGACGTCCCGTTTGCAGTTTGCCACAAGCCATGTGGGGGACACAGCAAACATGTGGAAGAAGGTGCTCTGGTCAGATGAGATCAAAATGGAACTTTTTTGCCAAAATGCAAAACACTATGTGTGGTGGAAAACTAACACTGCACATCACTCTGAACACACCACCCCCACTGTCAAATATGGTGGTGGCAGCATCATGCTCTGAGGGTGCTTCTCTTCAGCAGGGACAGGGAAGCTGGTCAGAGTTGATGGGAAGATGGATGGGGCCAAATACAGGGCAATCTTGGAAGAAAACCTCTTGGAGACTGCAAAAGACTTGAGACTGGGGCGGAGGTTCACCTTCCAGCAGGACAACGACCCTAAACATAAAGCCAGGGCAACAATGGAATGGTTTAAAACAAAACATATCCATGTGTTAGAATGGCCCAGTCAAAGTCCAGATCTAAATCCAATCGAGAATCTGTGGCAAGATCTGAAAACTGCTGTTCACAAACGCTGTCCATCTAATCTGACTGAGCTGGAGCTGTTTTGCAAAGAAGAATGGACAAGGATTTCAGTCTCTAGATGTGCAAAGCTGGAAGAGACATACCCTAAAAGACTGGCAGCTGTAATTGCAGCAAAAGGTGGTTCTACAAAGTATTGACTCAGAGGGCTGAATAATTACACTCACCCCACTTTTCAGTTATTTATTTGTAAAAAAGAAAATGTTTGGAATCATGTATGATTTTCGTTCCACTTCTCACGTGTACACCACTTTGTATTGGTCTTTCACGTGGAATTCCAATAAGATTGATTCATGTTTGTGGCTGTAATGTGACAAAGTGTGGAAAAGTTCAAGGGGGCCGAATACTTTTGCAAGCCACTTTGTGTATTCATTCATTCATTCATTCATTTTCTACACCGCTTAATCCTGTGTTCAGGGTCGCGGGGGACCTGGAGCCTATCCCAGGAGACTTCGGGCACTAGGCGGGGTACACCCTGGACAGGGTGCCAGTCCATCGCAGGGCACACACACGTACACACACTCACACACCCAATCACACACTATGGGCAATTTGGGAACGCCAATTAGCCTAATCTGCATATCTTTGGACAGTGGGAGGAAACCGGAGTACCCGGAGGAAACCCACCAAGCACGGGGAGAACATGCAAACTCCATGCACACAGAGACGGGAATCGAGCCTGGCCGGGGAATCGAACCCAGACCCTGGAGGTGCAAGGCGACAGTGCTAACCACTACACCACCGCGCCGCCACTGTGTGTATATGTATATATACAGTATATATATATATATATATATATATATATATATATATATACACACACACAGGTCCTTCTCAAAAAATTTGCATATTGTGATAAAGTTCATTATTTTCTGTAATGTACTGATAAACATTAGACTTTCATATATTTTAGATTCATTACACACAAACTGAAGTAGTTCAAGCCTTTTATTGTTTTAATATTGATGATTGTGGCATACAGCTCATGAAAACCCAAAAAATTAGCATATTTCATCCGACCAATCAAAGAAAAGTGTTTTGCATACAAAAAAAAGTCAACCTTCGGATAATTATGTTCAGTTATGCACTCAATACTTGGTCGGGAATCCTTTTGCAAATTCTTGTGTCTTGTGTCTCTCAACTTTCTCTTCACAATATCCCACAGATTCTCTATGGGGTTCAGGTCAGGAGAGTTGGCAGGCCAATTGAGCACAGTAATACCATGGTCAGTAAACCATTTACCAGTGGTTTTGGCACTGTGAGCAGGTGCCAGGTCGTGCTGAAAAATGAAATCTTCATCTCCATAAAGCTTTTCAGCAGATGGAAGCATGAAGTGCTCCAAAATCTCCTGATAGCTAGCTGCATTGACCCTGCCCTTGATAAAACACAGTGGACCAACACCAGCAGCTGACATGGCACCCCAGACCATCACTGACTGTGGGTACTTGACACTGGACTTCAGGCATTTTGGCATTTCCCTCTCCCCAGTCTTCCTCCAGACTCTGGCACCTTGATTTCCGAATGACATGCAAAATTTGCAACCTGTAGCCCATTTCCTGCATGCACACGCCTGTACACGGTGGCTCTGGATGTTTCTACTCCAGACTCAGTCCACTGCTTCCGCAGGTCCCCCAAGGTCTGGAATCGGTCCTTCTCCACAATCTTCCTCAGGGCCTGGTCACCTCTTCTCGTTGTGCAGCGTTTTCTGCCACACTTTTTCCTTCCCACAGACTTCCCACTGAGGTGCCTTGATACAGCACTCTGGGAACAGCCTATTCGTTCAGAAATGTCTTTCTGTGTCTTACCCTCTTGCTTGAGGGTGTCAATGATGGCCTTCTGGACAGCAGTCAGGTCGGCAGTCTTACCCATGATTGCGGTTTTGAGTAATGAACCAGGCTGGGAGTTTTTAAAAGCCTCAGGAATCTTTTGCAGGTGTTTAGAGTTAATTAGTTGATTCAGATGATTAGGTTAATAGCTCGTTTAGAGAACCTTTTCATGATATGCTAATTTTTTTAGATAGGGATTTGGGGTTTTCATGAGCTGTATGCCACAATCATAAATATTAAAACAATAAAAGGCTTGAACTACTTCAGTTTGTGTGTAATGAATCTAAAATATATGAAAGTCTAATGTTCATCAGTACATTACAGAAAATAATTAACTCTATCACAATATGCTAATTTTTTTAGAAGGACCTGTATATACACACTGTATATACAATATATATATATAAATAATTTAAAGTTTTTTAAAAGGTTAAAAAGCAAACAAATTAAGAGTAAAATGGAATATTGTAACATGTTATTTCTAAAATACTTATAGAATCGTATTGGCACTAAGGTATCGTGATAATATCATATCGAGAGGTGACTAGTGATTTCCCATCCCTGTCACTCAGCATACAGCATCACCAGTATACTGTACTAATCACCGGCCCAATCATCTGTCTGGTTTGTGCCTTACATTTGATGCTTTAATGATTCATACAGTAGGTCACTGTGTGGCTTAACAGATAAAAAAAAACATTCCTCTGAAACTGGTCAGGTACAGGGATGAGAGGCAGAAAAGTCCTTTAGTAAGCCTGGAGAACTATTCCTCAAGACTGTGTTAGAAATACAAGAAAGTCTGGTTCTCACTCACTTCCCTCGCTCATAATCTATACCGCTTTAAGTCTGTTTACAGGGTCACAGGGGCCTGGAGCCTATCCCAGGAGACTTAGGGCATGAGGAGGGGTACACCCTGGACTGGGTGCCAACCCATCGGAGGGCACACACACACTCACACACTCACACACACTTACACTTTGGAAGCAAAATATGATGAAATTAGGGGTGTCTCCAGACTTTTGCATTGTATAATAGCAGCAAAAACTGGACAGTGAATAAAAATAAAACATATTGGTGCCCTTTTACGCACCTTGTTGTCTCACACACACACACACACACACACACACACTGGTGCAGGATGAACGACACAGGCAGTCCAGACCTTTATTTTGAAGTGGCATTTCTAAGTCTCTCTCTCTCTGCCCACTCCACTCATCTTATCATTAAAACACCGAGCAGCTCAAATGGAGCTGGTTTAACCTTCTGTCCTTCTTCCTCACACCGGAGCTGATTTATGCGGAATCTACCCGAGTAACATACACCTGCTTGGAATATCGCTGGAGTCTACTCGTCTGATTTTTTGTTGTTGTTGCCTTGGCTCTGTACACACACACACACACACACACTGAGCAATGGCGACTCCCAGTCCTAGCACTAACTCCTCAACTTCATGCAGTAGTATGAGCTCGGCAGGATCTCCGCTGCAGCATCACCCAATGCAGACTCAACACCTCAGCGCCATGAGCAGCGTTCAGGGTAACGTCTCGCCTTCTTTATTTAGTTATTATAATTTTTTAAATAAATGCACCGTGGCATTAATAATAATAATAAAACTACCACAGCTTGCCTATTTCTGTTGCTGCTTGCATAATCACGGTTAGCTCCTGTCACTGCGTCCACAGCAAACGTACAGCGCTAACGCTAGCTAAACCTCGGCTAGCAGTCTGGCTAAATGATTATAGGCCTTAGCTCGAAGGCTAAACGCTAGCCAGCTAGTTTATTTCCCCCCATACAGTTCCCTGAGGTGTATGTTTATAAGTAACACGAAAATAAACGAAACACCAAAATTGTTGCAGCGGTTGTGAATAAAGTTAGTGTACGGATTGTACAGTCCAGTCAGTGATTTATTTAGCTTTAGCTAATGAAGCTAGCTGGCTAACTGGCGTAAACACTGCACCGTGCTCCGGTCACATTCATACTCATGTCAGTGTGTTTCTGTATTAGTGATCCTCATTTTAAAATTAATTGCTGTATTTGTTTTTTGAAATACATAAATTCAGATGTGTGTGTGTGTTAGTTTATCTTGACAGCCAAATAACAGAATTATCCATGAGTATTGGGGAAAGTTCTAGAAAAAGGGCTCTTTCTGGGTTATGTGTGTGTGTGTGTGTATATATATATATATATATATATATATATATATATATATATATATATACACAGTATATGCTGCATGGTGGTGTATACAAGGTTCAAGGGTTAGATTCCTTCCTCGAGCCTGTGGTGTGTGTATGGAATTTGCATGTTCTCCCCGTGCTTGGTGGGTTTCCTCCTGTTGCTCCCATTTCCTCCCACAGTTAGGTTAGATTAGGTTAATCGCTATTCCCAAATTGCCTGCAGCGTGCGTTCGTGCACATGTGCGTATGTGTCCTGCGATGCATTGGCACCCTGTCTAGGGTATACCTCGCCCCCGTGAATCTGTACAGGATAAGCATATACTTCAATGTGGTGTATTTGCAGCTATACCAGCTTTCACTCTTTTTGGAAGGCTTTTTGGAGTGTTTGTGTGGGAATTTGTGTCCATTCATTCTGTAGATCATTTATAAGGTCAGGCACCAATGCTGGATGAGAAGGCCTGGCTCACAATCCCTGGTTTCAGTTCATCCCAAAGGTGCAAGTCCTTTCACACCAAACTCATCAAACCCTCTCTTTATAGTCCTTGCTTTGTGCACTTGGACAAAGTCATGTTGGATGAGTTGAATAGCATTGATCATGATCAACTTGAAGTGGGTTAGATATATTAGGCATCGAGTGAACTTTTTGTCCCTGTGTTGGTCGATGTGTTGGAAGCAGAAAAAATGGACAAACGTAAGGATTTGAGCGACATTTACCATGACCAAATTCTGATGGCTATAGGCCTGGGTCAGCTCAATTCGCAAACTGTAACTCTTATGAGATGTTCTTCGTTTGCAGTGGTGAATACGTACCAAAAAAGTGGTCCAATTAAAGGAAAACCAGTGAAGCGGCGACAGGGTCATGGGCAGCCAGGGGTCACTGATGTACATGTGGAGCAAAGGCTGGCCCATGTAGTCCGTTGCAATATAAGAGCTACTGCAGGTCAAATTGCTGAAAAAGTTCAGGTTGTTGTTTCTTATAGAAAGGTGTCAGAACACACAATGAGGTGACATATCTGCAGACCGGTCAGGGTGCTCATGCTGACTCCTTTCCACCGCCAAAGCACCTACAACGGGCACTTGAGCATTAGGACTAGGCCTCGGAACCATGAAAAAAAGTGGCCTGGTCTGATGAATCACGTTTTCTTCATGTGAACAGGATGCACTATGGGAAAATGGGTGGCCAGCAGAGGCAATGTGATGCTTTGGGTAATGTTCTTGGAAATCATGGGTCTTGCCATTCATGAGGATGTTAAAACTTATACCATTGTTAAACCAAACTCTCAAATCCTCTTTGAAATTCCCCTTTGCAGCAGCTGATGGTCTCGCACTGTATGTCTTCAAATTTTGCTTCTCCTTTTTTTAATGTTCAACCATCTGTGCATACTGCTCACCGCAGTTAACATTCTGTATCGCAGTGGGAGACCAAAAGAGGTGTGTTTCAAAGAGAATTCGAGAGTTGGGTTCAACGGTGGTGCAAATACATAGCTTGTGATGGAGGCCAAATTGAGCACTAGATTTGTATAGATGAAGAGTTACTCTACTAACATGCAATCTGAATGAGTTGTGCCGAGTTTCTCACTTGTCTCCATTAACTATTACTGGTTTTTAAAAGGTTCATTTATTGATAAATAAACAAAGGGGGCAAATCAGTGAGATTTAAGAAAATGTAAATATGTTGGACATGGTTAACAGCAGTTATTATAAACTTTATTTATAACTTTATCTATACAGAATAAGCCTTATGTTTGCTTCATATTGCACCAGCTTGTTTGTGGATCCATTTCCTATAACATTCTGATGTGCTTTATTTTATTAACAGTTAATCTAACAGTAAAAAAAAAGTAAATCTACCAGTTGACTGAGTTTGTGTTGTGGTGGTCATCATGCATGGCAAAGGTTAACTTGAAGCTGTGTGTTTCACTCTAGCTTCCGGTGAATTTTTGTTACCTGTAGAGATGCATTAATAACTGTTTTCTCCAAAACAGCACAATGTTGCAGCACTTTTTCTAGGTTTCTAACCAGAGCATTTATTTATTTATTTATTTTTGTAACATAAAATCTATTTTGACAATGAAAATCTAACATGGTGGGTGAATGCCATGACACGCTTCATGTGAGATGCAAGCTTTTTGAGCTACTGCATACACGTCATTTGGGTGGGAATAAATTACATAATTGCTACAGTTATTATGAGAATGCACCCCTCTCCCCAGAGAAATCCTGGGTCTAATCACTTGTTAAACTTATACATTTTGTTATGCATGCTTAAACTTTGACATTTCATGGCATTTTATGTCCTGCTTATTTTCCTCGTCTTAATTCCTTAACATCTCAGTTAGTGCTATAGAAGCTTGTAATGTGTCAATAAGGATACAGTTGCTGCTGAAGACTGTACAGTATATGTATCTATTTACATCCTTGTTATTCATAGATTTATTACTAGGCAAGCTACATTTACAGTTACATCATCTGTGATATTCAGAAACTTCTTGCATCTTTATCAAAGCTGCCTTTCTCCATGAGCAGGCATTGCTTTATGATTACATTGGACCTGTCTTAAAATAGTGGATGAAATGATATACACAGTTCTCACAGCCACGTCACAAGTCTCGTGACATTGTTGGCAGCACCACTGCCATCTTCACTTGGAAGCCACTGCCGCTGAATGACAGGTTTAGGAGAGGCAGTGGTTTTTTTTTTTTTTTTTTTTTTTTTTTTTTTTTGAGGCTGCTGCAGTGTTGAATGCTTTGAAGACCTGGACTGTACAGAAGTGAACGTGGATTGCTGTGACATTATAACGCTGGTTATTCCAAGAAAACACAATTTACACAAAGAACACTGCTTCTGCATCACATCACAGGACCCTACTCATGCAAACATTCTGTTCATGCCATGTCTGAAACTAATGACAAAATAAATACACACTCACTGGACACTTTATTAGGTGGCCCTCTATAACTGCTTGTTAATGCCAATCACATGGCAACAACTCAATGCATTTAGACATGTACAGTTGACGTTGTGAAGATCTGATGAAGTTCAAACTATTGCAGTGGTGTTGTTTTTTTCCAATATTGTGCAACTTCACCATGTATGGCTTTATAGCATTAGCTTTAAATAAATATATATACTCGTACTGCTCAAGACTCGTATTGCTCAAGCGCAACCTAGGCAATATGATGTAATGAACTGAATTTTATTTATTTTATATCATTTGGTTTTTAACCAACTATGCAGACCTGACTTAACTTAAAAATATCAATTAAAAAAAATTAGTTGCAAAGGCAAAGAAATAGCACAGATTCATAAGATCAGGTGTACCGCTCCTGTACCTGTCTGTTCTGCTAGTGCGAGACGGAACTGTTCACTGCTAATTAGTTGATTACAGATGGACAGATTTTCAATATGGTAGGCAAATATACTTGGGTGGCAGTCAATATATCCAATATGGGAAAAATGTGACTATTGCGCATGTTCACATCACTATGTCAATGCTGAAACAATATACAGTATCGTGCAGCCCTAGTTCAAATCGAGCAAAAGGTGATTTAATAAGAATAAATCCAAGATAGAACAACTTTAAAGCACTCACTTTATGACCACAGGATAACACACCATATCAAAGTTAAAATCGCCTCAAACTTGTTTCTTGGACTTGCCAGTGAGTTCGCTGCACTCAAATGGTCAGCAGATCCCAGTTCAATAGAGCACCTTGGTGATGTGGTGGAACAGGGGCAGCTACAAATCTGCAGCAAATGCATGCTGCTGTCATGTCAATAAAGACCAGAATCTCTGAGAAATGTTTTCAAGCACCTTGATCAGTCTATGCAGTGAAGAATTAAGGCAGTTCTAAAGGCAAAACACAATACTAACAAGGTGTACCTAATGAAGTGGCCAGTATCCAAATATTTTTTTCCCCAGGCTGTCATACAAATCAGCATGGAAAATGTTCTTGGGAATCATTTTTAAAACTGTTTTTTATTGATTATGATGGCTTTAGATCTAGATTAGATCTGAGTTTTATGATTTTTGTTAATCATAACGATGGCAGTCACGACACTTCTGAGTTTGTATTGAGAGACAGATTTTATGTGCCACTGAAATCAACTCTGCACCTTTTATTTGCTTACTCAAGTGCAGTAATGCGATAAAGTCACACACACTTAACCACAGAACAGCTAAGCAGCTGTTTTGGTTCCTTAAAAAGTAGACAGAGCAGCCATTCAGCTTAATGTATAGGTGATTCATTTGCTGTGTATAATAGTTATTATTATAATTTATGTAGCATGTACAGCTCAGATGAGTGAGTGTGTATGCACCTTGTTTTTTGCAGAACAACCATAGAGAGTATGTAGAGTGCACACCTGCTCTGAACACAAAATCCACATTGCCTTTAATTTACATCTGAATTGAAGAGGAATTCAATTCAGATTCAGTTGCCATTAACCCCGGTTACTAAAACTGACCAGCTCTGTTAGTGTATTTTGCTACTTTAGCTAGCTATCGCGGTCTGTAAGGCTTATTTACAATAGGTGTTCGTCAAATTAGGACTTTTGATTCTGCAGAATCAACCACACGCTGATGAGAGCAAAGTTTTTTCAGTATGATGGAGCCATGATTTGACATACTGTTCTACGTGCCTCCCAGGAACTCTTAATAGCCCAAACAAGTGAAAAAGCCTCAGAGTAAGGTCAATACTATACAGGGGATGTGGTAATGACTCCCAGACGAAATCCTGTAATGTGCAAGTGGTGTTGGTGAATCATTGTGTGTACAGTCCCCAAGGACAGATGTGTCTCTTCCACAAGATGGTGACAAGTTATCTGTCGATGTTCAAGGATCAGGCGGTCCACTCGCCGAGACCGACTGTACATAAACGTTTACATAAACGTTTATCATCCATTTAAATGCTAACATTACCAAATGAAGCCACAAGATCATAAGATGATATAAAGATGAAAGATTAAATACTTTTTCATTTTTTTCTCATGTTCAGAAGATCTTTTAAACACATGAGGAGGAATAGTTGTATTACTTTTTTCAAGGTGGTTATGTTATACCAGTGTACTGTATATTACAGTGTATGTATTGTTTATTTATATATTTATTTTTTACAGAGTCCAACACTTGCTGGAGGTGTCAGAATGAAACAGGTATTGTTCTTTTTTTTGTTGTTGTTGTTGTTGACTTTTTACTTTTATTCTGTTAGTTTGGCTTTATCGTTTTTGGATTTTTACCTTGGTTTTATACCAATGCTTCATGAAGTGTTTTTATTTTTGCGAAATAATGCGTGTAGAAATATCTATAGGCATGTAGCATAAAAAGAATTGCGTCCACATGGCCACATTGATTTAGACAGGAAGGTATTGGACACACCTACTGGAGTATTTCTGGTCTCAAACTTAAAGCCGTTATAGACTCCAGGAATTTTGACTGTGTTGCATTAACTTGTTCACAATACCAGCAGGGATTTTAAAAAGCTTACCCAGATACATATCCAGGAAAATGTTTCACCAAGCCATTTTCCTAAAATGAATTGACGAAGTGCTACAGTTTCTGAATATTTCATTCACACCATTCTTGCTTTTCTCCAAAGCTGTGCTAAATAAATCCTTCCTGCAGTTCCAGATGTTTTCTTCACACTCTTGTTTTTTTCTACTGCAGGGTTTCAGATAAATCTTTCTGGTGCTCCCCAAAGTAAGTGTCCTTTTTTTCTTTATTTGACATACGATTATTTAGTTTACTTATTATTCGGTTATTGCAGAATTATGAATGGAGTATGTTTTTAAACTCAATGTAGTGTTGAGTGGCATTAAACATAGGATGATTTAATTATTTCATTTATATAATGGGCATTGTAAGAGAATTACATCATTAACTACTAATAAAATCAAATAATTTTAACTAAAGTACAGAGAAGAACAACACATACAGTATAAATACCAGGTTTAAATGCCAGGCGAAATCAGGGACCGGTTTCAGAAAGCAGGATTTTCAAAGTGAATTCAGGCTAATTTTATTTCCATAGAATTTTAAACAAAAATTCTGGATGTACAGTACTGTGTCCAAAGTCTTGAGCCGCCACACATTTCTTTAGTTTTTTTTTTTTTTTTGTATTTTCTTATGTAGTTTCCGGAATAGTTCTCCAGGCTTCCTGAAGGATGTTTTTGGCTCTCATTTTTAGTCCAGTTCCTGGACCTGACCAGCTTCAGAGGAATGTTTTTTTGTTTAAGTCAAACAGTGACCTATGAATCATTCAAGCATACAGTAAAAACATTGAACTTGAGGAATAAACCAGAGAGAAACAGGTGCATACGATGACAGATGATTAGTCGGCTGGTGATTAGTATACTGGTGATGCTGAATGATGAGTGGTTGGAACAGGCGAGAGGGGAAATGAGGTTGCTGCTGAGATTGTTACATAACCATTTTTAAAAAATTTTTTTGCATCCTGTTGCAGTAAAACATTTGTTTGCTTTTTTTAATTAAATCAAATTAATTAAATTAAATTTATTATGAAGTCATGAGGGGTGGCCCAAGACTGTACTGTAAAGTATATTTAAAATTTTAAGTAATGTATTGATTTCTAGCTTTATCAGTTTCTGCCTAATGTGGAAATGAGAGATGACGGAGTCAAGGAAAAATCTTCAGAGGAACCTGAGAAATCCATCCTCATCTGTGTAGTACCTGATACCTGTAGTACCATTCTGTAAGGGTGTGCTCTCTGGTCAAAAGTGCACTTAAACGTATTTAACAGGAAATGTTTTTAGTCAAGATGAATTCCAGTTATTTGACGTTACCAAGCCGTCATGGTGAAACTATCATATACGCTCCAAAGCCCTCTTCATGGTTTCTAACTCAAGCTTTTCTTTTTAGTCACTGGTATCTAGTGTATAAGCAGACCGTCCTCTCAGCAGTGAGCATTCTCCGACCAAAAGGAATTGTGTAAACTTTTTAGAGAAGGCTGTTCAAACCGTGAATGACCATCACGTCCGTGGTTGCTTGAAGCCCAGGCGCATCTCTTGGTCAATGTTCACGTTGAAGTGACGCAATTCTTTAATGTGAGACTGGTCAGATTAATTTTTTTTTCATCCGAGTCACTTTCCTATGGGGCAGTTGTGGCTCAGATGGACATCTTGACTATTTGCGCGTGAACATTCAGTGAAACTTGCAGAAGAGATGCATCTGTCTGAGGGAACTGTTCACACAATCATGCACAAACACCCACTTCCACATGACAGGAACTGGCAGTTATTGCCACATCCCCGTACAGCCCTGACCTCTCTCCAAGTGACTTCCTCATGTTCCGCCATTAAAGTAGCTCCTGGGAGGCCAGCGTTTCAGACACGAAGCAGGAAGTCAGATGATGGCTCAGACGTACTGAGAAAAACTTTCTACCATGACGGTATCCAAGCACTAGTAAAACGCTGGGATAAGTGCATTAGTGTAGGAGGGGCTTATATAGAGAAATTAGGAAATAAAGGGAGTTTTAACCTAATAACTTTGTTCTGTTCAATCAAAAGTCCTGATTTTACTTAGATGTTATTGAACGTGTTTTAACGTGGAGTGTTAATGGTTCTCGTTCCCAGGTAAACGCAAAGCACTGAAGCTAAACTTTGCTAATCCTTCGATTAAACCGAATGCAAGGCTCCCCATCGCGTCAGCCAACCCTTCCTTCCATAACCCACACATGTAAGTAAGGCAGAAATCATTTTCATTGATCCGAGGGTTCACCAGCATCCGTTTTGTTGATCATTGTTGTTTTTGTGATGTTCGTACTTTTGCGCTGACACAGAGAGAGACTGCGCAATCACAGCATCGAGTCATGTGGGAAGCTGAAGATTTCTCCCGATCAGCTCTGGGATTTCACTGCCGAAGATTTGAAAGACCTGGGCGAGATCGGTCGAGGAGCCTACGGCTCGGTCAACAAGATGGTTCATAAGCCCAGTGGCCAGATAATGGCTGTTAAGGTAGGTGTTTTTTGTTGATTCATTAATTATGTAGTCAAACCTTGGATTGCGAGCATAATTAATTCCGGAGTGTCACCATAAGAAATAATGAAAACTCCACAATCCAAAAATATGCATATAAAAATGATTAATACATAAAATAAAGTAAAAATTAAACAAATTAATCTGCGCTTTACCTTAGAAGAGAATCATGTGAGGGAAATGAGAGAGAGGAGGAGGAGCATAGAGTTATTGTTTAGGACAACACACACACAGGCGCGGATGTTGATATATAAGTGAGGCATGTGCACTTAGACTGAACATGGGAGATGATTACCCACAATCCCGCGAGAGAGAGAGAAGAACCATTGGCTCGTTGTGATCATATACTATCACAACGTGACTTCATATGTGAAGACCTCGCTCATTTATCAAGTTAAAATGTATTTAAAATTACTTAAAATTAATCGAAAAACAATCGCAGACCGAGTTATTTTCTAATCCAAGGTTTTATTGTGGACAATTTACTGAAAATCAGAAACCATGAAAGCAATATTTTCTGCAATAAATGAGGAAAGTATTACATGTGGGTGTTTATGTGACGATCGCGTGTTTGTGTTGCAGAGGATTCGTTCCACTGTTGATGAAAAAGAACAAAAGCAGCTGCTCATGGATTTAGATGTGGTTATGAGGAGTAGCGACTGTCCCTATATTGTCCAGTTTTATGGGGCTCTGTTCAGAGAGGTGAGCTGATGAATCATAAACTATATATTTTGCACTCACAGACTGTCAGGTTAAAATGTGGGAAGTGATAATCACTTGTATACAGTATTAATAACCCCTTTGATCTTCAGGGAAACTCTTTATGAATGATATTAGTCTTAGATCGGACGCATGTTCAATATGCGGTGATGCAACTTTTATGACGATGGTCAGATTGAAATTTACATTTAGGCATTTGGCAGACGCTCTTATCCAGAGCGACTTACAAAAAGTGCTTTAAAGTTTACATCATGGGATACATACTTACACTGGGTCAACTAGGTTAATAACTGAGTGCCATTAGTCCAACACAACTGGGAAGAGGGGGGGGGGGGTGAATGAGTGGTCGCACAAACTCATGACGTGCTTTAATCGAGATGGCACAAGCAAAGACGTCTCGATATGCACATGCGTGGCATCCCAAGTCAGATAAAAATCACGTTCATTAATGTGAACCATCTGACATGCAAATCCGATCTTGACAAAATGTAATGAGTAATGTGAACGTAGCCTTAATCCAGTCAATCTTCTGTTTTGTTTCCAGCGTGAGGAAAAAATATTTTATTAAATGCTGCTGTTTTTACTGGACAAGCCATATGCTACCTGTATCGGGCAATTTTACAAGTAGATGAACACAGTATCTGACTGATACTAATATCAGTATCAGGACATCTCTGTTGTGATATGATTCCATCATGCTTTCCTGTAGATGTTTCAGCTGCACTATGATGTCTGTAAATCCTTAGTTACACCACGTGCCAGTGCTGTCCTGTCGAATCAGATCTGGGGACAGAGAAGAAAATTGTACTTAATGTGATGTTCATGATGTCTGTTTAAAATTACTTTTGCTTTGTGACATGTTGCATTATCATGCTGGAGGAAGCCATGAGAAAATAGTAAAAAAATGGGGCTATAAATCCATAATTGTTTTGTTAGTCATAAGAAGATGGGGAAAATTGTGGCCATCTCTTGCATGATGTAATGGACTGTATTGCTGCCACATGATTGACGGATTAGATTCATTGCATGAATGAGCCGGTGTTCAGTTGTTCCTAAAAGTCTGCTCAATAACTACAGTATATATACAGTATATAAAAAGTATATAAACAGTTCTCATTAAAGCGTTTTCATTCATCTGTATTATGTAATATCGAGCAGCTTACCTCCACTCCTGTTTAAACCATCTACTCTAGCAATCACTGAAAGATTATTATAATATATATAATATTTTTTATCATGTTGCTTTACTTGTGGCCTGTGTTAACTGGAAGTATGTTGGAAGGAAAAATGCAGTTTTCCATTATTACATTCAGGAAAACATTTAAAAGTACAATTGCAGTTTTCTGTAAACAAAATATTCAATACCCAAGAATTTTATCACATCGCCATGTGTACTTTGAAACATGAAACTCGGGATTGGGCGAGAAATGATTGATTTGTTCTGTTCATTTAGAGCTGTCCAGTGTGAAAGTTTTTATCAGAGATTACACAAATACATTTTATTAAAGCCTAAAACACAAGGGAAACACAAGCACTTCTTCATCCTGGACAAAATGTAAAGGACTGGAGGAATTAAGGGATTTTATTGTTTTACTTCATATTAGTTTTAATGATTTACGGTATATGTTTTTGAGTACTAATTATCCGGAGCTAAGTTTCTCTGAATTGTTTGATGAAATCCACCTTAAAAAAAGCCATAACATCTCTTCAAAACGTGACAGTAAATGAACATGGCCCTCGGACAACCTGTTAAGAGTTTACCTAAAGTTTGGATCACAGACAGCATTTTACATATGGGGTGGGGGTAGATTTAGTTATGAATCTTTTGTGTGCAGATTCACGTATCGCCACACTAACTAATTATTTTTTTACAATCATAAAAGAGATGAACCAGACGATCAGCCAGTGACCAGAATCAGCTGTTTTTCAGTTTGATTGGCCGTGACCCGTGATTGTCCGATCAGTCTCTGATATAAATTATTTTGTACAGAGCGTAGAAGGTAAAACATAAAAAAAAAAAACTGTGACAAGCTTTCAGGTGGTACACTTTCTGAACTATTTATACATTTCCATCCTGTGTGTTAGGGGGGAATTATTTGCTAAGTTTGTTTACTAATTAATTATGGAATATAACATAACAGAAAAACATGCTGCTCAATAAAACATTTGTTTTTTTCTTTAACTTAATTTCAAGCTAAATGTTAAACTTTAAGGAAAACTAATTAGTCAGTCATGTTACATCAAATTTGGATATTTATAAAATATATAAATTATTTGCATATTACTGGAAACTTGTATTTATAAAATATCTGATCACATCACCACCCAATACGATATTACCACGATAACTAGGTGCCGATTCAAGTAAAACTGCAATTCTAGAATTATGGTGATATCATTGCATCGGGTGTTGACTGCTGATTCCCATAATGTGCAGATAGAATCTCCATGAAAGCATGAGCATGCCTCTTCGTGCCATGTTTAATTTAATCATAAACCGTCTCTCTGCATCACGACTAGGATTTCAAATTTTGCACATTTTTCTTAAATGATCTATGATACAATCCCGAGCAAATAAAAAATGTAAGACAGATTAATGAAGCTTAGATAGGTTAAGCAAACAGGATAATAATTTTATAAAAGATCAACATAACTGATTCATGATCCGTTGAATTCCTCCCCACGGTTCAGTACTACTGCTGATTTTTGTGTGTGCACTAATTACCATTTCGCTTGTTTATACTCTTACAGGTGCACATTCACAAGGTCTTTGCTTATCAAGGTTGCCAAATCACACTGTAACACTGGTTAATGCTGAAAACCTGCCCAAATATCATCGGTTCTTGAACTTGTACTGAAGCTCAACTAATTTTTCACAAACATTATTTCACAAAAATAAATCTCATTCTGATTAAATGCCCAAGACATTTTTTCCAGCCAAAGGTAGTTGAAATATTCTAGTTTCCAATCTGGCATCACTACCCGCTACACTTTTCACAGCCTGACAATTCTGATTGGCCCCTGCTGCTTTCCCAGAACATCAGTATTTTCTTTCTTTTAACAATAATGAATGAAGAAATAGCTTGGGAGCTCTGTGATCCATTATACATTAAAGCTGTTGAAAATACTTAAAGAAAGACCTTACCAGGACTTCTGCAGTTTGCTGCTGTGACTGTTATCATGGTAGTCAACAAAAAGTCACTCATTTCTGTCCTGGCAAATGGCATCCTTTCTGTACATTTAGGATACTTAATAGATATGTGAGCTACGGTACATTATTTTGTGAAACAAACATTACCTCTTAATAAAACTAATGTAAATAAAAACAAATGTTTGTTTATATTTACAACTTCTTAACGGCACTTCACAAATATTCGAACTCACTTCTCAGCAGAATGATCATATTCTATATAGATCATATATATTTTCCGTCTAATCTTCTGCCTTTACGCAGCCTTTGCCTAGCTTCTGAATACAAACTCTGAACGTTGTCCTCCGGTTCTTGTCTCTTTTACAGGGTGACTGCTGGATATGTATGGAACTTATGTCTACCTCGTTTGACAAATTCTACAAATATGTATATTGCTCATTAGATGATGTCATTCCAGAGGAAATATTAGGCAAAATTACATTAGCGGTAAGTGGGTCTTACTTTCCGTTTTTAAATCCCGTGCCGATTCAGCTATTTTAGGATTATTAATCTTGGTCTCAAATTTATTGCAGACTGTGAAAGCACTGAATCACTTGAAAGAAAACTTGAAAATAATTCACAGAGGTGAGTGTTTACAGTCTTCTTATGAATATAATGCAAAAATGACAGACTTTGTGATTGAAATTTGAAGAATAACTATAAACGTGATAGCTGTGCAACAGTAAATTGTATGGTTAATGTGCGCTTCAGTTAACGTGTCAGGAACCAAGAAGTCTGCATGTCTAAGTTTTTGCCCGATTAAAAATGATTTTTCAGGGAAAGTTGTTTAAATAAGAGAAAAATGTGAATAGTGTTTAACTGAAATATAACAAACTCTGCACAGCTATGTGACATTCAGCATGCAACCAGAGTTCTGTGCTTGTGCCACTAGATGGTGCTATCTGATCAGTAAACTGACATGCGGGGAAATAAAAAAAAGCCTAACTTGTACAGTGAAATGGCATATTAATAAACATATATATTTCTAGAGTAGACTGAAGGAGTGTTGTTTACTACTGTCTTAGTATATTTTACTGGAGTGATTTTTAGTCTCGCAAAGATTATTGATATTATTATTATTTATTTTTTTATTTCTGTTATTTTGGAGTGCATAGATTTATTTATTTTTTTAAAACATGCTTTATATCCACAATTTGTAGACATCAAACCCTCCAACATTCTCCTGGATAGAAATGGCAACATAAAGCTGTGCGACTTTGGGATCAGCGGACAGCTGGTTGACTCGATAGCCAAGACTAGAGATGCTGGATGCAGACCCTACATGGCTGTGAGTCAGCAAATCGTCATTCGCTTCTCATTTTTCTCATAAAGCTTTGTGATTATAACACTGTCATTTCAGTTTTAAAATGTCATCATTACAAATGAATGAATGGGTACCGTATAGATTAACTCGTTAACATTTATTGCATTTCAATAAACATAGACAATTGTGCGGTGCTATGAAAAACTTCCTCAGGTGTTTTATTCCTCTTGTATTACACAAATTTGTCAACTATTAATTTTTTTTATTTAAAAAAATGACGATTAGTTTGCTACATTTATAGTATACTTAAATTTCTTAAAAATTCTACAGACAGAACATTATTATAAACATGTTCTTTGCTCTAGTAGGGCTGATGTTGAAAATTATTCTGACCAATCACATTTAAGGATTCAGTAGCACTCTGGTATAACTAGTCTTGTATTTGTGTTATTTGACAGAATGTCCATCTTGATACGGTCAACACCCTAACATTTATTTTTATTGTTATTTTCTCTCCTCGTACAGCCTGAAAGGATAGACCCTAGCGCTTCTAGGCAAGGCTACGACGTGCGCTCGGATGTTTGGAGTTTGGGAATTACGCTGGTGAGTGATAAAGTGCACACGTAACTGTGTTTCATATGAATAGGATTGAGCGTATGAAATCAGGATATTAAGTGTTGCATCATTCTTTTTCTGCTCCTTCAGTACGAGCTGGCTACCGGCCGCTTCCCCTACCCCAAGTGGAACAGTGTGTTTGATCAGCTGACGCAGGTGGTGAAAGGAGACCCGCCTCAACTAAGCAACTCGGAGGAGAGGCAGTTTTCTCCCAAATTCACCAACTTTGTTAATCTCTGGTGAGTTTTCCAGCTTTTCTTGTTGTTTACACGGTATAAAAATTTACAACAAGTGCAGGGTGTGAATGATTTTTTTTTTTTTTCTTTTAGCCTTACGAAGGATGAGTCGAAAAGGCCAAAGTACAGGGAGCTTTTGGTAAGTATGTCCACTGTTACACTGAATCTCTTTCTATCTCTCTGTCTCTATATACACATGAATGTGGATGCACATCGATCAGCCATCTGCGAATCATTGATTACCAACTATACACAAGTAAACTTATAGGCACCCAAGGCTCACTCATGTCCAAAGAAACGCACCATAAGACCCAGTGCACCACATCTCACTGTGCACGGGGCCCAGCAGGCAAAGAGCTAAGGGCTACTGACTCAGCCTCCGAAATCACCCTCCAGATCCCAATCCGATCGAGCACCCAACCAACAATCCCACCAAGCACCACAGCATACACCCCTCAGACAAGACCCCCCCTAGTGGCGCAAGCGTGGTTTTAATGTTAATTGTTTATAGGTTATGGCTGATCAGTGTGTGTGCAGTTAGCCAAGTTTAAAGTATTTCTGTGCACGCTATTTGGGTTTGTCTCTACCTAGTGTCATGGTATTTATATTTACTTTTATTAAATCCGCTTAGAAAAATGAGTGAACTTAATATGTTTACATTTCTTTGTTTTCTTTCTCCCATCCTGTAGAAGCACCCGTTCATCCTAATGTATGAGGAGCGAGTGGTGGACGTCGCCGGATATGTGTGTAAAATCCTGGATGAAATCCCTACCTCCCCAAGCTCTCCCATGTACGTCGACTGATAGCGTGTACGTTACCCGAATGCAATGTAACACGGCAGCCATCTCGGCGCACCGCATTGTCCCGTTTCACGGTTCCACACTGCTTTTAAGGATCGACACTCCCAAAACATTGTGTGCAATAAAGATCGGCTTTTTTCATCTTCAAAACCATTTGCGTATCGGTCTGTAAAACAAGCTAGATCAATAAGATGAATAAGAACAATAATAATTTTATTTGAGGTGTGATATTTATTTTAATGCCACATGTAAATGTTTAGCTGAGCGCATTATAGAAAATTAGAACAAGACTGGAATATCCATTCAAGACACACTTCATGTTCACGGGAAACGTAATCATCTACTTGAAAGCGATAAACAGCAAGAACGAGAAATTGTTGAAACGTCAGGTCACGTCGATATTCACCTAGAACGAAAACGCCTACCGTATTGTATACTGTATAACATTTCTGTGATAGGGTGTGTCATTTAGAGCAATATGCGTAGGTGTAAAGCACAGTTTAATCGTGGTCTCGCTTTCCGAAAGAGCTTACGGAAGTATTGTTGTTCGTCGAAGAATCCGTTCAAAATGGTCGGATCATTTCTTTTAGGTGTTTTGCGCCGCACAACGGGGTTTTTCCGGCATTTCAATGTAATGCTTTCTGTGACATGTTAACTTCGTGGAAAAGACACAGATGACACTTAGATGCAGTCTTGTACCGTTTGAGAGATCAGTTGGTAGGTTGAAAGAGTTAAAAAAAAATTAAATACACCACCACCACCAACAACAAAATAAAGAGTCATCCTTAAAGTAGTTCTGTATAAATATGCAACTTTAACTCACCAAATTGTATTAGAAGAATATAAGAAGGCAAAACTCCTGCTAATATAGTGTACACTTTTGCAAACATGTCTCCCTTGCTGTAAATGTAAGACAGTTGCGGTCCCAAAATCCCTAACGCTACTTTATATTTTTGCCACATTTCCTGAAATTGGTTCCGACATCTTGGCTCGTGTATGCTTTTCTGAAAGATGTTCAAATATCACTGTTTAGGTTACTCACTTTAAAAGAAATGTACAACACTTTGCCAAAGCAGTCTTTTACTAACTGACATAATAGGACGATTGAAATATGACACTAGATTGAGAGTTGGTGAAAAGGATTTGTGTGTGTGTGTGTGTGTGTATAAAATAGAGCTCATCTGACACACTTAAGATTAAGATGCATCGCTGACCTAAGAATGCTTAACTATACATCCTTTTTACGGGCGTACCTTAATAAAGAGAATCCCAGTTAAAAAAAAAAGAAAAGAATTCTTTCGACTGTACAAAATGGCATCCAGCTAGAATATTTAATGTTAGAAGGGAAATTATGGATTTTATGTAATGTTATATTGTATCGGTATAAAGAGTGGGAAAATATCTTCAAGAAATGTTCACACTGTGAAAAGATTTTAAGTGTATACATTGTGAACAGCAATCTGTAAAAAATAAATTGTAATTAGAGGATATGCAGGGATATTGCCTTACAGTATGTCTGCTTTTGGAGATATTAACCTCTGACGGTCTGAGCTATTTGTCTTCTTCACTTCACATATTTAAAGGATATTGATAAAAAAAATCTTAGTGTTCTTGTAGTAATGATGAGAGCTAAGTATCTGCCTGCGGGTCAGTTGTGAAAAGGCTAGGATGTGATTGTGACCTTATTGAGCTATTTTTTTTTCTGTAAGGTCTGGAAACAAATGGACTGAATGCTAGAATAAATCCTCTGAATTAGCTTCTGCTGGTGTTCTGGGTATTTCTGTGGGAGAATAAAAACACGTTTCTGGGGTGTGGGGTCAACATCGGTTATTCTCCATGTGAATTTTTTTTCCTACAATCCCCAAAATATGGTGGCATTTTATTGACACATTCTAGGTGTGACCAAGTGTGTGTATCTGCCTTTCTGAGGTGTATTTCTGAATCCCATTGCTTATGGAATAAGCCATGATCCCACTTTGCCACTGATCTGGGTAGATCACTTACTGATGATGAATGAACAAAGAATCCTGAAGTCTATGACTAAAACAACTGGATGTGCCTTTATAGGAAAATAATCAATGACTGGGCTCCCTGACATGAAGTGTAGAGTGCTATTAGTAATACAATGGAGTTGAATTCCAAAAAACTAGTATACTTGTTTCACACACTAAGTAGTGCCCTGGATCAGGTGTAAGAGAGAGATTTGTGATTCAGCCTTTTGTCAAAAGCTGGTTAGTGGTATAGCTCACGTTAGCCGTGAGCACAGCAACATGGACGATCCCGAGACAATACAAAATGACTTGGAAGCATTTTTAAGGAGATGGTCTTGTTTAAGATGACAACGTTATCAGATATGTTTTCATGCCGAAACTGCTTCCGTGATTGGTTTTGAAAGAGGGTTTTGGCAGGCAGCAGCTCTCTCCTCTGGACTGAGGACGGATTTAAAAACTAAATTTCGTATTTACTCAGGTTGTCTTTGTGTAATATTGAAATTAGTTTGATCTCGGTAATTTAAGTGTGACAATTAGTCAAAAAAAAAAAATCAGCAACCGGACTAATACTTTTTACGGCATTGTATACAGGATCACCACTTGTGTAATGACTCTTATCCAATCGGCTTGCTCAGTCAGAGCTAACTGTTGTAATATAATATTAATTGTTGCACTATGGCACATTTGTACTTTAGCAATGTGTCAATGTTAATGTTTCTAATTCATCACGGAGCCATACGTCATACTTTTTATCCATTAGGGATAAATGTTGTAAATCATCCATGAACCAGATAGTATGAATTATGGTAAAGTAGCTATCAATAGTCATTACATGGAGCCCATCCTATAGACTCATTTTAGCTCTTACAACAGAATAAATAACATATTAGAAAAATAATATACTGATTTGTCTTGCTGCCATTATTTTAACAAAATGTAGCCAAAACATTCTGACCAGTCAGAAATAAACAATGCTGTGGTATAACTCTATGAAGCTAACCAAGTCCTTGGATAACCTGAGGCCTACAATGAGTAAGAACAACTAAACGTTTCATCAATTCACAGTTAATAATAAGGTTGGTACAGTAGACTTCATGGTTAAAACTATAATTAATTCAGAAATGTCTCAAACACTCGTGCTCAATTTTCTGTTAGGGCTTTTTGATTATATGCCCTCACCATCCACTTTATTGAGAACACCAGGACATCTATGCAGTTATATAATCCAATCGTATTGTAGATGCTCAGTGCATAATATAATGCAGATACAGGTCAAGAGCTTCAGGTAATGTTCACATCAAATATCAATATGAAGAAAAGTGTGATTGATCTCAGTGCCTTAAACCATGGTGTGCTTCTTTGTTTGATTCATGAATATTCATGCCTTCTGCTGGCTGATTAGATAACTGTGAGGTTGCAGAGGTGTTCATAATAAAGTGTACAGTGAGTGTAGTATAGATTTATAATATATAATAATTATCTCACGTCACACAGATGAGGATGAGTTTTGATTTCTTCCCTCTGACACGGTCACCTCTGGCTCACTAATTAGGGACAAATTTATACATTTTAAATGTATATCTGGGATTAATATAACTTGTACAGTTATTATACAAATTATGGAATTTCTGTAAATCTGCTTTGTCAATGTCCTGTCTGTCCACTATATCCAAATAAAAAAAAGAAATTGAGATTTCTCACTTGGAATAACGGTATGATGACAAAAATAGTAATAAAAAAAAATTGCACCAGAAGCTCAAGATTTTGGAAATTTTCGAATTCGTTGGTGTTTATTGAAGTTTTAATAGTACAGTGGTGGAGACATACTGAGACGGTTTACATTGTAAAGCTGTTCAGTGGCCAAGCAGTACAAACGCTTTTTGTCACATCTATATAATTCTTCCCCAGGAGAAAAAAAAATGAAGACAAAACAACACAAATTTGTTTCCTTCAGCAAGACAGAGAGCGACCCTGTGTACTGGACAGATGTTATGGAATGATGGAATTCTCTCATGTATCTTCTTGGCTAGGAGTAGTGTATGATAAGACTGCAATCATGTGTAATGAAAATTTTCTAGCAGAACAGATATAAAAAGAAAAAAAGTAGAATTAATCCTCCAGACCTTCTTGGATGGTCTGAAATTCATAAACCCAATGCAGGTTTGTTACATTCTTCTATTCCAAACCTGTTGTTTGTAGGAGGACTTGTGGTCTATATTGACCGTAATTTTGTACAAGATGAACCAGAACATATTGCGTTTCTGTCTAGTAATAAAAAAAAGTGATTATATTGAACCTTGGACCTGATCTGTGAAGCCCAAAATGGAAGATAAATGCACCAACATAACATATCCACAGTATGAACTCATCACTGTGCTGTTTACATTCAAATAATCATATGGCTAATATGCTCAAAAGGAGGAAAATATGAAGTTGGTGTGCAATGCTAGGAAAATAAATTGTGCATTGGTGTGATGATCATTATCACCAAACGCAGAATGACAAAATCCATGTGAAATGTCCTATAGCATACACAGGTCTGCTCTGTTCACAGTTTAAATCGTCAGTGAACTCGATTTTTCTCCCACTAATCAGACACCAAAGCAAGACGATACACACGCAAAATACTGTTAAATGAATGAAGAGAAAAATGTCCACAGGTCGTGTATTTGCCATCCCCGCGGTGGGTGCAAATATTCACAGTAAAACAATACACAGTATATTACATTACATTCTGCTGGGAAGACTGGGCCACTTACATTAACACTGTTCTTGTAAAAATTACTTCAGTTCATCAATAAATTGTTGAACTTTAAAACTGAATTTCAGCTTTCAGTTGCATTGGGGGGAAAATGTACAAAAATGAAAGTGTGCGGTTAGTGCAATCGGAACATTTAACCTTATTAGCTACATCACTGAGTCAAATGGGCATTCAAAGAAAGGGAAATAAAATTAAAAACAAATTGACCTTAACTTTCATCTATAGTGTATCTGTATGAAGCTTGCGTCAGGTTGTAGAGTATTAAAAACTTAATCTAATATTTGAACTGTGATTTGCAATTGAATGGTCAGCTGTAGAGTTGTTGTTACTAATAATAATATGAAGGGTGTTTAAGTCAAACCGGGACGTTTAAGCCTCCTGAATGACGGTGTAAAACTGATTGATATTTACAGAAGCCTACTCAAGCACAATATGGTGATGGGACACTTAACCCGCAATAAAACATTTGAATGGTGCGAATGTTTAAAACAGGTGACCAATTTGACACTGCTGGCAGTTATTGCCAAATTTCCCCTATCTCACTCTACTCCATTTGGTCCATTAAAAGGAGTTCCTGGGAGGCCAGAGTTTCAGATCAAGCAGTCTGATCATAGCTCCAGGGTACTGGGAAAACGTTCTACTTTAATGGTGTCCGAGCAATGGTAAACACTTGGTAAGTGAATAAGGGGATTATATAAATTAATAAATAATGAGTTATTTATAATTGTGTTCTGTTATTCTGCAGAAGTCCCGGTTTGACTTAAGCACCTCTCAAAATGACAATAGTAATCATAATAATAATAATACAATGCTGTTAAATATACTGTGTATATATTTAATATAAATTTCAGGTAGAAAATATTAGAAAATATTTTGTGCCCTTCCAGCTTCCATTTTATTGCCATTTACAGCTATAAACATTAGGGCACTTTGTGTAAGATGTGTGTGTGTGCTTTTGTATTCACACAGCTGAAGCTGCTCCATGACATGAGCTGATATTCAGCGTATTTTAATATAGTGTGACACATGTATGGCTTAATAATGTATGGCACGGTGGTGTAGTGGTTAGCACTGTCGCCTTGCACCTCCAGGGTCCCGGTTCAAACTTTGTGCATGGCGTTTGCATGTTCTCCCCGTGCTTGGTGGGTTTCCTCCGGGTACTCCGGTTTCCTCCCACAGTCCAAAGACATGTAGATTAGGCTAATTAGCATTCCCAAATTGCCCGTACTGTATATGTGTATGTGCTCTGTGATGGATTGGCGCCCTGTCCAGGGTGTACCTTGTGCCCTAAGCCTCCCGGCTCCAGGTCCCCGTGACCCTGAATACAGGATAAAGCGGTATAGAAGATGAGTGAGAGTGAGTGTCTTGTCAGAATATTTTTTTTATATAAAATAGATTTATGTTTGAATAATTTGTTAAGATAAGCAAAAAGCTAGTATTGCAATTCTGTATAAAAATAGAACTCGGGAGTCTAATTTTTCTGTGTCAGATTTTCATGAATCTCTAGCGTGAGGATGTGTATTTCCTGTGTCCTCTTCCTAAAAAAAGAATGTCTCATAAATATCTTCTCTATAAATATATCTATGCAAATATTCAAATGTCCAAATAAATACATCTGAGATGTGACATCTTCCAAGATAGCAAATGGGTCACGTGTCGATATTATTAGTCATATTACAAAAAGCCATTAAGATGGAACCTTGCATATAGGGGCAAGCAGAGAGCAAAATGTAAACACAACATATTTTTACAAAGAAAAACGTTGGGGATGTGTACCATGTGTCTACAAAGTTCTAGAAAGAAATTTGTCCTTAATTAAGGAAATAAAAATCAAGGGCGACATGTCACAACAGACTTGTATGATTCTTAATTGTTCACTGACTTAAGTAGCCTGTTTGTTTTGTATTTAATAAATGGACTTGCAACTAAGACATACTCACATTATAGATAGACATATACTGACACAACTACATTGTACCTCAGCTGTCTAAATAAATAAAAAAATATTTAAAAAAATAAAATGGGGATTGAAACTAAAAAATATCTGAATAATAAAACAGAGGCAATTACATGATGTCCAAAAATATGTCAAACCAAATGTGACAGTTATTATACTACTCAAGGTGCAGTGTGGGCATTAATGAATATTTACAATAGCACATTAGTATACAAGTGGTTGTGATTTGCTTTTGTTTTTTTGGGAGCACTTCAGGACTTTTTTGCCGAACACCATGTGCAGGAAAGACATTTGAAGCAGTAGTGTAATATTTACAAATGGACTGTGAATGTAGTTTAATTCATTTTAGTTGCTTGGTTTAAATGTATTCGGTTCATTTAGTTTTTATTATTTCCAGTAATTCTTTCCTACATTCTTTCCTACTATATAAAGTCCAAAGGATTTTCAAGTTTTGGACTAAGACATCTTTAACTGAGTTAAATTGTAGGAAGAAGATATTGAGTACAATTTTAACAGGTTTGCCTGTCGCTTTATTTTATCCTGTTGGCTGTGCGTCTTCTGCAAACCACATCATTAAAAAGAATTTGGATATGAAGTGCTTTTTGTTACTGCTCAATATATACCTAGACGTATGTTTTATCGAATGGAGCTGCCTGGTTGACTTCACCAGTGCTCAAGATGCAGGTCCATGGCTGAGTTCAGTCCAATGTCACTCACATCCAGGAACTCTGTGTTGAAGATGCTGGGCGCTGATGGAGCCATGCTGCTGCTGAATGCCGTGGCTGAGCTGGGAGGAGTTAAGTCCAACCACTCCATGCTTTCCCATGGTGACTCCGCGAATGTCATGCCAAGCCCGTGACTATCTGCGGGCACTGTTGAGACTTTGGTGGCCATGGGAGACAAAGGTGTGTCCATCATGTCTCTGTTGCTGAGCAACTTGTCGTCGTGGTGATGACCAGGGTAGGAGTCTCCTATTTCCTCCAGCTGGCCCTCGTCATTGCCCATTTTGATAGGGATGATGTCACCATGGCGGCTCACTGGACTCAGAAGCACCTCCAGTTGGCACTCGGTGTGCCCTGCAACATGCTCGTATGGCACCTCAGAGGGCGAAATGTGGCTGTAGTGGCGGTGAAACTTTGGCATGGATGTGGCACTGGTGGCAGCATTGCTTGGTGAAACTGTAAGGTGAGGCACAACTTTGGTTACAGGGGACCTCTCTTCTTTGGCGTTAGCTGGCATTTCTTGATTGGGGGGGAGATGGGCAGTGCACGAAAAGGGGAAGGACAGTACAGTATTTATCAGAACAGTTAGTTTAAGGAAGGAGGTAGGGGACAAGAAGGGGGCATGCTGCGTTTATCCATTTCTAATTGTATACTTACCTCCACTTTCAATAAGGACATCAAGGAGTTCGTCCATTTGCTGACTTCTAGTCATCTGCTGCAACAAAAGAGAGGTAACTAGTTCATCATAAAACAATTAGTCTCAATTATTGTGTAATTTGACACATTGCTTTTGTGTAAATGTGCATGTCAATGCCACATTTGGACACATTATGCTATGCTTAAACTGTTAAAAACGGTACATATTTTTGTCTTTTAATGACAAGAATATTGCATAAGAACTGTGGCAAAAAATCCTTTCTTCCACATGAAGGCTTATACAGTACTGCTGTTTAAGGTGCTTAAATGGGAATTCCACCCAAAAATCAAATGTTGAATTTTTCTCTTATACTGTACCGCCAACATGATGATAGAAACTTAACTTGATTGCTCAAATTCTCGTTTTAATTTAACAACATATGAAAGACTGAAAAGATGGAATCATCCATTCCATTTCAAATCCACAAAGTGCACCTTAAATTCAAACATGGCACCCGTTCAGCCATAACATTACCAACAAGTCTGCTTCACAGAAGCCCCAGCCTGCAACCCACAGCACCCAAATGATCCATTGCTAATGTCCTGGTGCCAGACACCATGGCACACCTTCAGAGGTCTTGTGGGATCATGCCCCAAGGGGCCAGAACTGTCCATGTGGAACCTACACAATACTGCATAATATTTCACATTGAAATGTGACTGATTTGTGTATTAGGCAGCAAATTGAAGGACAGAAACACAATTTCTAGCCAGCAATAGGGTCATGACACCCAAGACTCATTGATTTGCATGGGAAGTGAAAGCTTTCCTGTCTGGCCTGATCCAACAGAAGAGCAACTGAAGCACAAATTACTGAAAATCATAGAGGCTGCCCAGCCAAAGACAGGTCAGTGTGCCCATGTTGACACTTGTCTAACACCGAAAATGATGAGAATGGGCTCATGGTATTAGAACTGGACCATGGAGCAATGGAAGAAGGTGGGCTGGTCTGATGAATCAATGAGTTGGATTTCTTTTGCATCATTTGAATAGCTGGGTGCATGTGAGTTTCTTACCTGGGGCACCAGTATGCACTATGGGAGGAAGGCACGGGGCAGTAGAATGCTTTAGGCAATGTTCTACTTGCAAGCCTTTGGTCCTTACATTCACATGGATGTTAATTTGACATGTACCACCTGCCTAAACATTGGTGCAGACCACGTATACCCCTTCAAGATAAAGGTAATCCCCCCTGGTAGTGGCCTTTTTTTTTTTTTTTTTTGCAGATTAATGCACTGTGGCACAATGCAGAAATTGTAGAACATGACAAAGAGTTCAAGGTGGTGTTGACTTGGCCTTTCAGTTCCCCATATCTCAAGCCAATTAAGCATCTGTGGAATGTGCTGGACAAACAAGTCTGATTCATGGAGTCCCCACCTCGCAACAAGACTGGGATCTGTTACTACTGTCTTGGTGCCAGATACCACAGCACATCTTCAGAGGTCTTTTGGATCCCTCAAAAGGTCAGAGCTGTTTTGGGACCTACAGTACATAATATTAGGTGGGTGGTTTTAGTGTTATGATATGGCTGATCGGTGTATATATACAGTTGTGCTCAAAAGTTTGCATACTCTGAATGAATTTTTTGTTAAACGTTGCCATTTATTTGGAAAATATGACTAATTAGAAAAAAATCTTTTGCATTATCAAAGAATAGTGGTTACGTGAAGTTATTAATTATAACAGTTGTTTGACGTCTTTAAAAGCATTTAAAACTTAAACATAACTCAAATCACCCAAACAACTCTGATAAAAAGTTTACATATAGTATCCTTGAATGTTTGGCCACATTATAAACACACAGATTGACACACCTGTGATTCCACATTGTAATGGTAATTAGTGTCTGTGCATAAATAGTCAGTGAGTTTCTCAGCTCATGAGATGATGCTCTGATTTGGCTGGATACTGCATCAAGGGGAAGACAAAAGAACGGCCAATGGACCTGCATAATAAGGTAGTTGAACTTTATAAAGCAGGAAAAGGATATAATAAGATATACTAGAAACACTAGAAAATGCTAGTCAGTACTGTTCATACTCTGATAAAGACATGGAAAATAAGAGGTTCTGTTGATACTAAAGCACGGTCAGATAAACCAAGAAAGTTTTCACCCACTACTGCCAGAAGAATTGTTCAGGACGCAAAGAAAAACTTCAAGAAAAATTCAGGGTGATCTGGAAAAAAAGTGGTGGTGGTGTTTCAAGGAGCACAATAAGGAAGTACATGAACACAAATGACCTTCTTGGTCAAGTTGCCAGGATGAAGCCATTACCGCGCCCATGCCACAAAAAGACCCGCTTGCCAGACAGCACCTAGAGAAGTCTCACAGCTTCTGGAGCAGAGTCATTTGGAGTGATGAAAGCAAAATTTAACCTTATAGTCTCACACTACTTTGTATGTTTATGGTGAAAAGTACACTATCCCCACTGTAAAGCATGGTGGTTAATTACAGCAAAAAAGAGTGAGGGTTCTGGAGTGGCCATCACAGTCTCCTGACCTCAATCATTGAGCCACTTTGGGGAGATCTCAAACGTGCAGTTCATGCAAGACAAAAAAAATTACAGGAACTAGAGCCATTTTGGCAAGAAGAATGGGCAGCTACTGTATACCACCTGAGACAATTAAGGATCTCATGCAGAATTATTATAAAAGACTACATGCCATCATTGATGCTAAAGTTGGCAATACATGATATTAAGAACTAAAAGTATGCAAACCTTTGAACAGGGATTATTTCCTCATTCTTTATTATGATCATTTCTTTATTGTCATGTTTTGTTTGATGATTGTGCCATTATGTTATGCCTTACATATGAAATTGAGTCCTATAAGAAATAAAATAAAATAGTTTTGCCTTCTCACTCATTTTTATTTTTAAATGGTACACATCTTCTCATGCAAATTCTCCCAAGGTATGCAAACTTTTGAGCACAACTGTATATATAAACCTATATATAAAACTAAATATTTAAACCAACACTTTTTTTTTGGATGTAGTTACATTCACTTTGTCAACCGTTCAGGTATGGTTGTGCTGATCATGCAATGTGAAAGCAGAGACATGTGCATTGTGATGGTGTCATAGAAGAGGAAAAGGGTTTGTGATTTATGTGCGTATGAGGGATGCCAGAAGCTGGGGTGATGGGTGAAGGCAAAAGGCTCAGCTGTTTTTGGGACTCTTTTACCTGCTTCACTGCATCCTCATAGCATGGGGGCTGTACATTGGCAGATGCAGTAGAGTCTGAGCTATAGAAGGTAGTGGTGGAGGTGGCGCACTTTTGGCCAATGTGCCTGGGAGAGTGTAATATTGCCATCTATATGAGGAGATAGGGTAAGAGATTATACCTCAGATGTGTAGCAGGCATTATATGTATTTGGCCATGAGAAGGGGCAAACAGATCAACTGTTCATTTCTTTTCTCTCTATCTGTCCTGGTATCATTTGTCAACATTGAATAATAGCAGGTAGCTTTGATTTGTCCTGCCATCTTGTGTATATGTGTATCATGTGGCACATGATATGGCCACATGACCAGATTTACGCACATCAAGAAACTTGTGACTAGTAATGATTTTTTTTTCAGTTCAGTGAATAATGGGCTGATGAAAACACGTGACCAGTGTATTCATTGCTGATGATTTTTTAGGAGGTATTACAATATTTGTTCAGTGTATAACTAATTAACATATAGGATAACTGTGGGAGGATTGGTTTTGTGGCCACAGATAGAAGGAAAATCAGAAGAACAGTAGGTTTTTGTGTGAAGGCTTTTCCAGATAGATTTTGTGCATGAATACAGTTAAGAAGGTGGGAAGCTATGGATTAATGTTATCTCCTTACAAACCTTTTGCTGCATATTTAGATTTTTTGCCTTAGAAGATCCTCTGGGATTTAGGTTATTCTCACTGCTTGGGTACACCGGCTGTATACTTCTTTGGTCAGGTGAATAGGTACAGCTTACAGACTGAGCAACATTCTTCTGCTGGAGCTGCAATAAGGAGCAATATTTTTTGTTAGATTTGATATAGAACCTTACAAAATTTAAATGAAGTTCCATGTTCCTTAATGTAAGAATGCAGCCCTACATCAAAAAGCAACTATGGCTGTTTGAGGCTGTGTACCTGCATGAGATGTGGTCTAGCTCCATTGTGAGGACAGCTATCCCTGCCCAGGGTGGATGAGAGCAAAAATGGATGACTAGGAGAGGAGGGCAGGCTGTTGGGCTGTGGGCTGTTTGAGTTTTTTGTCACTGGTGAGTCTTGAGGAGAGCACTGAGGGCTTAGATAGGCTGGGAGACCAGAAGGACTTCTAGAGGAAGGCATGTCCATGCTTCTGAGTCCACCACCTAGGCCACAGTGTCCCACCGGCTCCATGCAACTGTTTGGGGGTCCATTCTTTTGCTGTTTCAAGGCCATAGGACAGCTGGAGTTCACATGCTCCTGTTTGATAGAAACACCAAAGAAGTGCTGCATTTGGCTTGGGGGCTGCAAGTGCACTGGCTCCTGCACGCCATGACTGTGTTTCCGTTTATGCAGTTGCATCCGTAGCTCTTCCACTTGCCGTTGCTCCTGGTGCAATTTCCATGTCAGCTCCTCAATCACCTTCTGCTTCTCTACCAACATCTTGTCCTTCTCAGTGTCCAGGCCTGGTTCACCATGAAGGCAGTTCCCTAGGTTCTGGTTGTCATCTGCACTCAGTTGAGCTGGTGATGGCTGTAAGCCAAACTGTGGGGAAGACATAGTGACGTCGCTAAAACTGTCAGGAAGTGAGCCACTGACAGACAGCTCAGAGGAGGCAGGAGATATGGGTGGGGTAGATGTAGTGCTGCAGAATGGGTAGTACCCCCCTACATGTGACATAGTACCAGAAGAACTAGGGGATTGGTAGGAGGAGAGTGAGCCAGTGGGGGTCACTGGGAAGGTCACAGTCGTGATATCTCCAGAACGGGAGGGAGAAGCAGAGCTGGAGTCTTTATAGGGCCTCAACCTTTCTATCAGTGCAGTCTTGGTTCCTGATACTGGCAGACCTCGTATTCTCAGTTGCTGCCGAAGCTCAGACACCTGTTGCCAGAACAAGAAGAAAAACTGTGCTCAATGCAAGTCACAATCCACATTCTTCACTTCTCTTACTAAATCTGCAGACTACACCTTCATCAATTCACTGTATGGATGATACTGTTTGTAGATAAATGAAAATCACTTGTGTGAGATGTCTTTAGATAACTGAAATTAGTACCTTTAGATCATCAAGGTTAGCAGGCAGAGGTCCTGGTCTGACTGGAGTCATGCTGGATGTGCTGCAGTATGTAGTTTTTACAGGAGATGAAGAGCTGCTGCTTTCTGTACTCGTGGCAGTGCTTGAACTGCACGGCGTTTGCTGTTCACTGGTCGGCCTGAAGGATATTCACACAGTCAGTTTAGACATAAATTTCATTACTAATAATGGTACTTCATTTGGAATATTCTATTTGTCTACACAGATCTATAGATCAAGCTACAGCAGTGAGCAGCTATGAGCAGTTGTAGCTTAGTAGATTAAGGTTTTGGGTTATTAATCAGAAGGTTGGAAGTTATAGCCTCAGCTCCACCAAGGTACCACTGATGGACCATTGAAAAGCCTTTAAATCTATCTATCTATCTATCTATCTATCTATCTATCTATCTATCTATCTATCTATCTATCTATCTATCTATCTATCTGTCTGTCTGTCTGTCTGTCTGTCTGTCTGTCTGTCTGTCTGTCTGTGAGTGACTTACTTGGTTGACAGATGCTGGTGTACGGGCTGGTAGCTAAAGCTCTGGCTTTGTGGACACTGGGACTGGTGCGAGTGATTCTGCTGCTGGTGTTTCTGCTGGCTGAGAATCTGCAGTTGCAGGAAGAGCTGTTGTTGCTGCAGTAGCCGGGCGTAGGCTGAGTCCATTGGAGGAGGAGACTTTTCGGCTTTCTGGTCTGGTGGAATGTATTGGTGGTACTTCAGCTTTTTCACCTTCGGCTTAACATCTTTGGGTTTCTTATGACGATTCTTGTCTGATGTTTTGGCCTATTTAATAGGTGAACAAGAACTATAGTAAGGTGTTTGTCATATGAACATAACCTTGTATTACTTAATGATAGATACATAGAAATGGCAAATCAAATGTATATGATGTACATGTCTTGCATGTAGGCTGTAATGCACTGCCTACTGGTGAAGCTGATTGTACATGGCTACTGTATATTTCCAGTCATCATCATTTCTAATATTTGCAGACAATATTTTGAGTAAATGCTTGTCCTACCTTTATTATTGCAGGGACTGGAATGGGTGGAGCTGTCTGGCTGTTTGTCACAGGTGGCCCCTCCTCTTGGTTTTGAATGGTTGCTTCTCTGGTTTGTGACCCCTTAACAGTAAAGTTTGAAAACTTAGCAAGAGAACTGATGTTGCCTAAGAGTCTTTTCAAGGCATATTAGGAAAATTGTGTCTGTTGAGCCATAGGTGGAACCGTAGGGAAAATGACATTGCTTCCAGTTTATTGCGGCATGTCATCACTTTAATATGTTTTACATATTAATTAAGCACTAATAAGTTATTTAAAAGCAAAGTTAAGTAGGGCACCGTAATTAAATTCTTTGCCACAGAGGGCAGAATTTTTTTAAGCTATTTCTGACATCTCTGTACACATAAGACCTTGCTGTATTTTGTGGAATCCCTTTTTTTGTTTGTCGAATAACTTAATAGTATACTCAGTGCAGATTGATTAATATGTATTGTAGTATATTTGTATAGCTTATCACCTGTGTATTTTCTGTGGTCAGTGAGGGGGATGGGATGCCACTGCTAGCCTTGCTCTCTGCCAAAGGCCCGGCTGAGCTCTGGGACTCGTCACTAACGGGCTGTTCAGGAGACAGGCTCTCGCTGCTGCTGTCCTCCTCAAATGCATATGAGTCCTCCTGCTTTGGAAACTTCCCATGATTCACTATAAACATAACAAATGGACAAAACTGTACCAAAACACTGCAACTCCTAGGAACTGAGATAAAATTGTAAAGTCAAACCCACAAATAAGCAGCATTTCTTAATTCTTAGATTGTAGTTCTGACTGATATGAAAGCAGACTGATTAACATTCTTACTTAGAGGATGACTCTGAAGCATGTCTGTGTAAATATTTGGGAAACTGTCTTTTCCACACCAATCTTGCATGTCTGCAGGCAGGGGATGCTACTGATTCTGCTTGGATCCAGAAACCTACAGTACTGTGCCTAATGTTTGTGATGTAGAATTAATCCTGACCTTTGTTGCTATTTGTTTGTCTTTCGCCAAGTCAAATCACTTGTCTCAGTGGTGCCATGGTGTAGAGGGAGCAGGCTGACAGGGCCACTTTTTTCTAAAGGGGGGGCTTGAGTGTACTGAGCAGGTCCGTCCTATCAGCAGAGGTCAGCATAGGGGCTATGAGAGGAACAGTGTGTAGTGCCAGTGTGTGTTCAGAGGGGAAATGGTGTGTGTGTGTGTGCATATATATATGTGTGTGTGCTGACGCTTGTGTGACTCGTTTAGTATCTAAGCATGTGACTTGCCAAGAGTGTGGGCCTGGTTTTAATCATGACAGACACTGTGCCTGCAGTGTCCGGGGCACAAGCGCTGTGTACCCTCCCCCAGGTTTAACTGCTGTCCAGCAACAGCCCAGGAAAGTGTGAGTGATTTTTCCTTCCACCTGTTGCTTTAGACTGTAACTAGAGACACCTGACCTCTACCTGTCCACTTTTACGGACAGAGTTCACACCAGACTGACCTGTCTAATAAAAAGGTATGGAGGGATAAATGTACTGAATGTTGCTTAAAGAACAGACATTGCGTCTGAGTGTTTACAGTATATACAGATACCGAAGACTTTTCAGATTACAAAGAGCTTGTGAGTACCGTACAGGGAATGTTGTAAAATCTCAGAGCTCCTTTGCTTATTTAAAAGCCTTCAGGTTTAATAATCAAACCTGGAGAGTAGGTCATGGGAGCGTTACAGGATGGGGGTCTCTCAGCACTGCGGACAGCTGCAGAGCGGCACAGTCCCCCCTCAGACACCTTTGTAGGTGGCTCGGTGGAGCCACATAAATCATGACGAGTCAAAACAGAGCAGCGAGAGGCCACGTTCATTTGATCTTCAGAGAAAAGGGTGGGTCCAAATACAGCTGCTGTTTGTCTCAATAAAACATGCTTGTCTTCCAGCAGAGGTAATGTAAACTGAAGTCCTCTGCCTCATGGTCGACTTATGCAATACATTTACAGACAAGTACGAGGAGAAAACAGAGTGTTTACTTTTGAGTACGTCTAAAAACACTGGCTTTAGCAGAATCTAAAGGGACAGAGTGTGGTTATGCAGCATAGTAAACACAACACCGAGTTAACGGTCGTACTCCAGAGCCGATGGCCTCCTAAATCAAGCTGTGTTTGGTGAGGAAAAGTTTGGATGGATTGTCAGGAATCTTGCTAAATATCACTTGGTGGAAGCATTTTTTAGGGGGGGTCAGTGAGTCATTGTCAGAGCATGAAAATGGCTTCAAATCATATCCTTTTGATTTGATGTAGAAATTGTGAATTGCAAGTACTTTGGTTTACCCACCAATGTCAACCTAATACTTTCTGGTACCTTTTAAAGCAGCCTCTTTAACTGTTGAATCGACAGGGATGATGTTCTTCTCAACCAGTTCCAGTGGACCTGGTCTCAGGGCGATTTTCTCATTGAGGTCATCAGCCAGTCGGGCACGTTTGAGTTTGCTCTGCGAGTCTTGAGCGTGGCCCTCGCTGGCAGAGTCTGCGCAGTAACACAGCAATTGTAAAGCAGTATTAATCCAGATCCCAAACCTTCCATTTGCATGCATACACCATGCAGCAGTGGTGGAGGGTCTAGCATAAACAATTATTGTCTGACCGTCCAAGTCAGGCCTCACCCATGATGCTCATCACTCAATAGGGATCAAGCAGTCAAAATACAATGTCTGACCAAAAAAAGTCGCACGCAATAAGATTTCATTCAATCACCTTTAGCTTTGATTGCAGCTCACAATATGGTAACCAGTTCATGTGTAAAAATGATTGCTAATGCTCGCGGAACCGATCTTGCACAATGACGAATTCAAATTCGTCATCAGGGAAGAGAAACTCATTCTGACTTGATTTTATTGACACACAACATTGTGGAGCGTAGACCTAACCAACTTAAGCAACCCCAGATCAACCTCTGCCTCCAGACGCAGTGCACCATGGTCATTATGCATGATGCGTGCATTGTTTCATGGTCACTTCTTAACCTGATGCTCCCATGACCACAGAATAGGGTCAGTCTGAATTCATTAGATCATATAACATTTTCCCATTGCTCCAAAGTCCAATCTTTATGTTCCCTAGCACATTGAAGCCTTGTTTTTATGACGAGTCTCACTCAGAAATGGTTTTCTTATGGACACACACTGTTTAGTCCCAATCCAATGAGTTCTCATCACATTGTATGTGTGGGTGGAAATACTTTCACTATTAAATATAGCTGTGATTATTTTTTAATGTTGATTTCTTTTACTTTGCAACTTCACCAAATGTTTAAGTGATCTCCATTCCACAAAGCTGACGGTTCAACACTATCCCTCTAGGTTTTGGAAATGTGTTGAAGGGTTCTTATTCCAGTTTTAGTCATTTCAAAAATCCTTAGTTGTTTTCTTTGCTTGATGCTGCCCAAGAAACTGACCCTTCTGAAATGGAGACTTTTTTTTTCTTTTGGCCAGGCAGTGTATGTGCATCTGAATATCTTGCTAGTTTTGTTAATTTCTGTGAATTTATGTTGTATATAGCACCTTGGTCCTGGAGGAACGTGGTTTCATTTCGCTGTGTACCGAACTGTACAGTATATGGTAGAAATGACACTAAAAGCCTACTTGACTTGATATACTGTACAGTACTGAACATGGCTTTGTGTATGATGAACTTGACTATATTTTATATATATAATATTTTTTATATATATATATAAAATTTCTTAATGATAAATTGTTAAAAGTCTTACCTTGTAAAATGTGCATGCTGACCAGCTCTGATTTCTCGGGTCTACTCCGGATTTTATGCTTTAAATAATCTCCAGTCTGCAAAATATTAACAATTACTGCCTGTAGGACAGCAAAATTGAGGTTTTAGCCAAATTTCTTTTTCATTTTATTTGTGCAGGGTACTAGACAATTTCACGATTATCCATATTTATTTTCCAAACAACACATAAGTTCCTCCTGGCAGATATGGCACGTGCCAAGGAGTCATGTTTACTTTTGCCTAAGAAAGATAAAGTGGCGTTTTGCTCTGACCTTGGAGCGTTCAAGACTTTTCCTCTGCTCGTGGAATGCAGCTGGACTCTTCAGGGCTGGAAAAATACACGACAAAGAACCAAATTAATGAAAATGAACTAACCCGCTCTTTGTAAGTGAGGCTGACTGTCTGCATGTTGTCAGTAGATTATAAGTTTTGCTTCTCCCATCTGCTCATTCGCGCGTCAACCACATTGTCCTCAATCACTGTGTTGATTCAATGACTAGTCTAATCACTTCAATCACTAAAGTTATTTGACGTCATATTTTGTCAAAAAGCCTTTTCTTGTACAGGTTGATGATTCACATTTTTTAACGTACTGTTGCCGTCTTGCTAAGATCCTGAGGCACAGCAGGATGATTTCCTGTCATATACAGATGGAGAAGATGCATCAGAAGTATCCTTCTAATTCAAATCTATTGTTTCCCACCCATGTTATCTAATGTTGAGCTCTCTGGATATGATAACTGCAATGTGGTGAAAGTGTTCAAATCTATTCCTGGAGGCCTGGCTGATTAAGTAACACTAACGATGCTGATTAGATTAGAAATGTTAGCTTTTTGTTAAGGCCTAGTCTAAGACATCATCCAGACTCCTGGTCTTCTTTTGACCTGTGAAGAAGGAAGCCATGTACAAATCATTTAAAATGCCAGTTAAATAGAGTGGATTCAAACTGTTTGGAGTGTTATATAGGCTTAAATTTATTTAGACCCGGGAAATACAGAAGTGCAGTCTTTAATTGAAAATTAATCAATAAATTTTTATAGAAGTGTAAATCACAACTCGCATGATGAAGTCGTATATTTAGTATATGTTTTAAGGTAAAATGTGTCATTGGCTACAAACTGTTTGAGAACCACTGGTTTAGGCCTTAGGGCTGAAATACGCTTTTTTTATGGGGCGTGTTGATCAGGTAAGGGAACCGAGTGTACAGTATGTTATTTTAACCATAAACAATAAATATTTCTCAAAACATTCAACGGTTTTTGAGTAAAATAAAAAAATGTATATTCTGTATAATATAATATCTGTTAGTCTTGTACTGTAGCCGTTATACAGTACATGATAATAAAGCAGCTAATACTGCCAGTAATAATAATAATAATAATATTTAATTAATTAATAAATAAAAAGCCATTAGTAGTGCTGCTTAATTGAATGGATATAAATCACATTATGTGTCATTATTTAATCGCAAAATGCTGGAATTTATTACAGTTAATATATGCATAGTCAGGAATTTATAAACAGTTTATAAGTATTTTTTCTTATTTTGTGTTGATGAATAAATACTGCTAAACATCCTTTTAATAAGATCATTTGTCCAGTTATTTTCTGTTAGCCTAGATAAATAATTTTGTATTGAAGTTTAAATACATACTGCAATCGCAATATTTTACTGAAACTTGAATGGTTAAATATATGCCCATAACAGACAATTACTTTACTAAAGTACTCTGGTTTTGAATGGCACGCACTTTCCATTGCCCGTCAGTATAACACACTGTACTAGAACGTTTATTTTGTTCATAGAAAAATTGCACTTTATGTGAAATTGTTTAGCGTGTAAAATTGATTATTCTTCTTCCTTTTTTAGTTTAGGCAGTTATAAGTAAATTTTTCTCCTCTGTCAATCTGTCAGAAAAAAAAGAAATCCAAGTTTATTATATTAGAATCCAGACATTTAACTGAATGTAAAGGCATGTTCCTGGACAGTTAGATCAAAATAGGGTGAAATAAAACTCATGAAAAGGCCGTAAGCTCCTCCCGGCCACACGCCAAACAGTCTTGAGAGGCCGGACTGCTGCTTTCAAGTGCCTAATAAACACCAGATGTTCCAGGGGAGATGTATATATGGGGTACGCACACACTGACTATCACCCTTCCAGACAACAGAAGAACGTCTGAAATATTCCATCCATAAAATAACGTCACAGATTTAGTTGTTTCAGCCTCATACGTACTCTCCACACAACGGGGTTGAAAAACACATGTCAAGAACCGTAAGAGGAGCCTGGATTCTGTAGTCAAATACAAATGATATAGTTGTCTTTAGTGAAGCTGTAACATGCCACAGAACACTGTCCAGTAGTTCCAGTCTGTATGGCTTTGTTATTCATTGTAATAATATGTATGTACATTTGGGCTGGTACTGTAAGAGCTTGTTGATGGCAGCTGTGGCAGACGTCCAGCTTCATTCACTTCTGGCCTGTAATCAATTGATAAACAGCAGCTGAAAATTCTTTTTAAAGGGCTACAGTCTGGCCAATCGTGATTTTGGGGGCATTTATCTTTGGCAGTCTCCCAGAGATTGATATGACTGGGCAGGCCTCTGGATTCCTTTCCTGTGCGCACTTACACTAGTTATCTTACCACTGGAGCCTTTCTGCCTGCTATACAGTTCAGCAACATGGTTCAATATATCTAGTTCAAGAGCAAAAATATACTGAGGGTAAGCTGAGACCCAGACCCACTGTGCAGGTGTCTATGTGTATGTGTATATATTTGTTGGTTTTATTTAGTATGAAACTGAGGGCAACTGCAGAAAGGGGATATATTATACTGTAGGTGTTAGACGAGCAATTCATCTGGCAATGGCTGTATTTTCTTTAATTACTTTGAGTGTTTTACTTCATAACATTTTACTGTCAGTTTCGTCATATGAATAATTTCTGTGCACATAATAAAACATATGCCAGTTAAATAGAGTGGATTTAAACTGGTTGGAGTGTTATATAGGCTTAAATTTATTTAGACCCGGGAAATACAGAAGTGCAGTCTTTAATTGAAAATGAATGAATACATTTTTATAGTGGTGTAAATCACAAGTCGCATGATCAAGTCGTATATTTAGTATATATTTTAAGATAAAACTCTAGGTTGGTTCGAATGTAATGTGTAAAGTATGTACATGTGAACACACCATGAAGGTCATCAGGTCTACTGATGCTTTACTGCACCACATTAAAGACAGATTAGTCTTCAAGGCATTTGTGGCAGAACAGACACACTTGTTAGGTTGGTGGTGCACTTGGCTTGTTTGTGGCCCCAGACTACCTTTTGCCCAAAGAGCATTCCACTGAAGTCAGCCTGCACCACAGACTGTACATAATGAAAAATGATTTAAAGCCATGCTTTGTTTATTACTTGGACGGGTCATTCCTTTTTATTCTTCTGTGGAAGACCTATACCAAACATTGCTGTAGTTCCTCTGAAAAGCCTGAGCTTTCTGGCCTGACACACTCTGACGTCTGATCTATGCTACCATAATTGTACATAATTATAACTTCATAACCTCGACTTTTTTTGGTTGGTGCGACTTTGCTATTGTTTTACCTATTGTCCATCTTTTTTTAATAACATCTCAGAAACGCCACTTAATAAAATGGAGCAGACAGAGAGAGGGGGGGCGAGGGGCGTGATGTGTGTGGAAAAAAAGGTGTTACTCACGAGGCATGATGCCCTGGTCTGCTAACTGCTCTCGCGTCCTCCTCTGCTGGAGTCTCAACTGCAGGACTGCGAGTGAGGGAAGGGAGGGAAAGAGGAGAGAGGAGACAGAAAAAAAGAAAGAGAGCGAGAGAGCAGGACAAAGTGATTCACTAGCCATGAAGCAAAAAGTGTAAATCTGTGTCTGGCCAGGGAACACATCATCCCCTGCAGGCATGCAGAGATAGCGGAGTGTCTTTCCTCTGTCTTGCCTGAAGAACAGAATTGCACATGTACACAAACCAGCAACAGGCGAATCGAGCAGCCCTTGCGTTTATGACCCTCCTCTTTACTGGCCCTCACGCCCACGAGGACCACACACTGTAGGGAGAGTTGTTTAAAAGCCAGGAGCTGTGTTTATCATAGACCTACATCCTGTTTTAAGAAATATTTGCGGGTCTCTTGCTTTCTTTGTTTTGGGTGGCGTGTCTCACATCAGGATAGCAGACCATCAGTGCGTCAACTCTCGGTCACTACATCAGAAATGATTATGAGATTATTTCTTGACAAATATTAGTATATTGCGTGAAATTGGATTCGCAACCATGAAATAAATGTTTTTATTTTTTTTTACTGGTGTTTGTGGAGGACATGCGGCGATCACCTATATTTGTTCTTTCACACAAAAACAGTCTCACATATGCTTCTCTGCGGAACACATTTTGGGCAAGATGAAGCTGGGAACCACTGCCAAGCACAGAGGAGTGGACTGTTAATGGGCAAATAGGTGGACAGTGCAGGGGAGCCTGCTGATTTATGGCTCCAGAAAACCGAAAAACCTGGCTCGCCCTGAACAGCACTGGCAAGTCTCATCATGGACTTAACCTGGAAATAGTTTTGGACAGCTTTTTTTATTTAAAAAAATACGATGTTTGAAGAAATCTGCATCATGCACAAACATTTATCCTACAAAATACAAGATTTTTGTACTTGTTGTTTCTCTTTTTCTATCAAGGCAAACCTGCAGCGCGAGCAACAGGTGAATTATAAAAATAAAAAAAAAGAGAGAGAAAAGGCAAAGATGCCTTCGAGCATGGGTCTGAGATTGCTTCCTGGCAGCATCAGTGCTATTTGGCGATGTTTGCAGCAAAGGGATGGAGAGGGAGGGGGGTGAGGGTTGGAAGTTGAAGAATGCCAAACCCCTTGATTGCCCTAAATAATTATCCTCTATAAGAACCATCGCAGGTTCACAGACACTCTGGATCGAATAACCTCAGCAATAAGAACCATATGAGCTGACTTAATAGCCTAAAATAGCTCCACCAGTTGTCTTTAGGGCATATATTTTAATTTAAGAAAAAAAAAAACCCAGCTTGTTCCTTCCCTAAGAGTTTTGCATTTGTGCCTGTTGATGAATCATGCCACGAGACCTTTCATCGGTATGTTACTTTGAATAATTTCTTACATGCTGTAGAATAAGAAATCCATTTTTCCAGTGCAGGAACATCGAGGGCTTCATCAGAGTAAGAACAAACAAATCCTGAGGCCTTTGAAGTGAAATAGTCTTTCCGTGAATAGCAATAAGGCAGTAATCTTGACATGATGCAGATGGCTCAGAGATATTTGTATCCATATGATCAGTCTGCTTCTGTAGGGAATGACTTATCCCAGCTGTATGGTTCATGACACCACCAACTGCACGCTTGGCTATGGGCATGCCCAGCTGTTCAGCTTTCGCATCTAATCACGATTGCCATTGTTTTGTGTACCACTGGCATCTCATTCGGCCTTTGAATGCCAACTCGAGAGCATATCTGTAGCGCATATTCAAGGTCAAATCGAGCCCCCTGACCTCAGAGGAGACACTGAAGGTAATGCAGTAG
Source organism: Channallabes apus (assembly GCA_030522415.1). NCBI lineage: Eukaryota > Metazoa > Chordata > Actinopteri > Siluriformes > Clariidae > Channallabes > Channallabes apus. The sequence goes on from CM060104.1 coordinate 50,042,533, forward strand.
CTTGCAATAATCGTGTTATTTATGCAAGTTCGGGGGAAAGGATCATGGTGGGAGGACATGATAAACTTGCTTTGACTCACCAGAAGGCTCACAGACTTATTAAGCTGTCAGTAATTTGAGAATACCACACACGTGGCCAAACACACAATGAGCAGATGCGGTTGAACACACAGATTTCTAATGTGCTTTTGTGTTCTTTTTCCCGCCAAACTCCAGTTCCTAGTCAAAGTGAGTGAGATAATTAGCATTGGCAGCACTTGTTCACTGGACCCAGCTTGACTTCGAGCTAAAATGTAACCATGCTGGGAACAATCTTGGTTCTAACTGATACAACCAATGTCTGTGCTCAGATCAAAATAACCATTATTTTAGTTTGTGGATTCAATAATAATAATAATAATAATACAATCTTTGAATTTCAGAGTTTTTGGAAGGAAAAACAAAGAAGTCAGGATGATAAATGAACCCATGTACATTATCAGCTGATATGGACCATTAAACATCTTGAGAACCTTTAGGGCTGCATCGATCATGTGACCGCGACTGGAAAGTTCTCAGCTGCTCAGGAAACCAGTTCTGCTCCACACACCTCTAAATGTCTGAGAATCTTTCGGAAAGCATGTGCACAGTTATGTAATTACGTAATAACGCCCATCCTTTTCAGTCGCTAATGAAGTTCCACAAAGATTTGCACACATCCACAAGGGACACACTGGCAGATCTCTATCTATCTTGCTTACTCTCACGCACACACACACTCATGCAGGGGGAAATAGTGGCAGGCAGTGTGCATACAAAAGCAAAACCTATATCCCTGTGTAAACACTCCAACATCTGTGGAGCATTATGGCATTAGTATGTGCTGGTCAAAATAAGCAACTTTTTTTTTTCTTTCTTTTTTTTTCTTTTTTTTTTTAAACCATGCCAAGGACCCAAGACATTACTTCTACCCTTCCTCTGGAGTCAGGGGCCATTTCCTTTCTGTCACTGCTCTAAACAACAGGAGGGAAACGCTCAATTTTGCCTGTAATTTTGGGTGAGGCATTAAAAATCTAAGTAGGAAAAAAAAAATATATCGGACCGTTAAATCAAATAAAGTCTCTGAAAGCAAAGTGCAATTGACCTTTCAGTCGGTTGTCAACAAGTTTTCTCTGCAGGGTGTTTTAATATTTGTCCTGTTTCAGTAACGTTCATGTCAGACAGGTGGCAGTGTTGTTCACATCCGATTCATTTCTAGACAAGATTCCAGGATTCATCTGCGAGAAGTGCCATCATGAGTTGACTTGTGTATAAACATGAGTACAGAAGAAAGAGAGGCTTCTCAGTTCCAGAGGAAGATGGCAAGGCAGAGAGAGAGAGAGAGAGAGAAAGACGAGTGAAAAATGATAGAAAGCAGATGAACGTGCTAAGAATACGAGCTGTCGGCCTTTTGGGAGAATTTAAAAACAGCACTTCAGGTAGCTCTTGAGACTGGTAAGGTCATATCAAACTGCCATGTTTGTCGTTTGATAACCTTTGACCTCTGTCTCACATCAGTTCACACTATGGAAGCAAACAGTCACTTTGAACTACGCGTGTGCGGTACGCTAAAAATACCACCAGAACTCCTTAAACATTACAAAAGCACATAATTAATAAGTCGAGCTTAACTTTACACAGCGATATACTCTGCGAAAACCGTTCGTCCTTTATGATTGCATTCTTGATAATGATCAGTATAAACATTTACCAAGTGATTACGTTTAATAAACAGTATCTTTTAAATCCAAACAAATTAAGCGACCGGTATAAAACACCTTACCTGATCTAAATTTGCTGCGAATCAGTACGGAGTGTTCAGAGCCCAGCAGGGTCATTCTGGTCACAGTAAGATTCCAGTGTCAGCGCATTAACAGAGCAGTTTACTAACTTCAGTCCAGTTGGAGAGAGTGTCATTCATCAACAGGGTGGCCCCCCGAACAAGTGAGCGCAGAAGTGTCAAACTTGTACACATCTAAATGCTGAGCGCGAGACGAGCACAGAGTGTCAGGCAGCTTTTGCTCGACTCTTCAGAGTGGCTACGGTTCCATGTAACACTGGGGGCTCCTCTCCATGAGAGAGAAACTGATAGGACTGTGCAGCTGGGAGGGTCTTAAACCGGAGGAGAGTGCACTGAGCCCTCCTCCAGCTCACTACTGAGTTCTCCCTCGGCACGGGACAGAGCTGCCCCTACTGTTCAGCAGCATGCGAGCCCACCACGCACACACACACGCACACACACACACACACGCACACATTCACACACACACTCACCAAAACACATACACCCATAGGGATCGGCAGGTGTCAACCCTGAGAATTAAGATGTCCTGCTTCGTCAACAAAACACTGCTTTTCATATTTGCATGCTAGAGGTGCACGTCATCCTATCTTCTGGGATACGTTTTTACACTTGAAGTGTGGCTGTATTTCATACTTCTCACATGTTCCTCAGGAGATCATCGCAAGGACTAAAATATATCCTGGTGTATGGGGCTTAAACGGAGTCAGTTTATGTATGTGGATTTTATCTTATCTAAAAAAGAAGCAATCTCCACTTAGTGCTCTGACAGCCTTTCCTCCAGCTCCCACAATCCACAACACATCAGGGAGGTTTGTTTGGGTCTCTTTTGCTTGCTGAAGCGTCCCTGTAGACCTGCAGATTTACTTCAACAAAATAAGAAGGAAAAGGGGGGAAATGGCAAGGTACGATGTTTTCTTCTTTAAAAAAAAAAAATAGTGGCTACCTTGCTTTGGGCTGAAAATTGTGTAAACTCCTACAAACTAATGCATCTGTCCTTTTTCCAACTGTTTACACTTTGCAGGTTCCCTCATAATGGATGAGAATACACTACAGAAGAAATACTGCAGTGATGTCATTGCCGAGCTCCTCTCACAAAGCCAGTTTTTTTTTTCCTTCTTCTTCTTCTTATTCCTCTACTTCTTCTTCAGACTCAGCACTGGCTCGTCGTTCTAAAGCACTTTAGGTTTTAAATGAATCCAAGGGTTTAAACTCGCTAATGGCACCCAAACAATCTGTCCACTCCCTTCGCCACGCGTAACGCTTCGCAGGCCAATATACAAGCACAGTCAAATATTTACATTACTACATCTTGAGTTGTAAGCGGCCTGTTTTTTTGGGGGGGAAAGAGCGCTTTGCCGCACACAGTTCCTCTTGACTGGAGCTTGGACGGCTTAATTAGCAGGTGAAAGTGCTTAAAGCGAGGCTGTGGCAGCGACCGAGTCTGAGCATCCTTGTGAAATTCCTCAGAGGGTCACTGAGTCCTGTCCTAATCCCTCCCTTTAATTGGGCCTCGCGTCTCTAGAGGAGACATGTTTCATCTGAGCGGACTCCTCGAGAGCGGCTCAGTGTGACACCTCTGGACATGAATCACCGCTCTGGGTTTATGATAAATGAGTGTTTACAATCATATAGTATCTGTCTGAGCAGACACACACGCACACACACACACACGTGTTCCATAGCATAGAATTTAGCTATAGGCTGTGTTATGGCTGTGGTGTAATAAAGCTTTATGACCTCTGGGGTTTTAAGTGCTTCTTGGAAACCTGTGCTTAACACCATATTGAATTCATCAGCGATATTACCATCCTTCGAGATGTGTTTATTGGCACCCCAAAAGGAGGTTTTATTAAAAACCTTTGCTTTGCGACTATTGTTAACATTTGCGTTTAAGGCTTATTATACTCAATACTGCATAGCATGTACTGTATAATTCACATATCACGTTATCAAATATCCTTCATATTTTCACACACAGTATTTTAATTATGTGTAATAATTACACACTAAACACAATTCCTACTAAGTTACTGTAGCATAAGGCCTGTCACTACACTATCGCCGTTTCAGAAAGTCAGAGGAGGTGAATTTATTCCGGACTGCTAACAGACACCCACCTGTTTCATGTTTTGTGATCAATGACTTTTTGTTGTACAATGTGGAATAATGCACCGTACACTACTCGCTCGATGTAATGTAACTATCACTGTCACTACTGATTTAGACAGTCTGAAGGCAGAGCTGAAAAAAAAAATTGTGGAACGGAGGAGTGGAGCTTGTCATGCTCTTGGCTATATCTCAGAACACATCAGACAGACAGCGTCTCACACACGCAGACGGTCAGGGGAGGAGGAGCCGCAGCTTGCTGAGCCCTGAGTGGAGCCAGCAGGACTGAGGAGCGAGAGACAGAGAGACAGAGACAAAGCGAGAGAGAGAGCGAGAGAGAGAAGGAATACACGGGCCGAGAGATATAGGACGAACAAAATTAGCGAGTTAGTGCTAAGACTTCAAGAGTTAAAGTAAGACTGAAACAGAAGTGAGTGAAAGACAGAGGAATGAAAGGCCACGAGCAAGCTGAAAACCTGAGGCAGCAGAAACAGCTGGCTCTTATCTGTATAAAACCAACTGGTCTCCGTTACAACAATGCTTTAATGACCATTCTCTGCTTACTGTCGCTGCTGCCTTTGTTTTAGAGCGATGACTACGGCCACAGGTAAACACTCCCAAATGGAGCACCCAGAAAGTCCGTCTCCCGAGACCAAGCCAAGAGATCTGAAGATTTGTCCACTTGTCCTTTTTTTGCAAGTCGATTGTTTAGATCCCTCAACATTTTCTTTTCGGTTATGATTTTTCGAAGAGAGATCTTATTTTTTGTTTTTTTATAGAGTACAGTCAGTTTCTCCTTAGATCAAGTTTTCAACATGTATCACAATGATAGAACAAATTCTTCACGCGTGAACAAACCACTATGCATTTTCGTCTCAGAGCCTGGATTTTGGGGGGTTAAATTGGGAGACGTTAAATCACACTGGGATCGTATTAGATCGAGGTATGAAGCAAAGTCAAAATCTAAGTAAAACAAGAAGAGCGAGGGATGAAGCCTACCGAATATGAGAAAACGTGAGAGGTATTTTCTTTGGTGTCGACGAATAAAGGATCAATTGTACATACAGGCAACATATAGAAAAGAATATACCAGACCTAAGCTCTGAACATCCATGTTTTGTTCATTTGGGTACAGCCCTTTCAAAATTAATTTATTGGACTCCTGCCATTGTAAAAAAAAAAAAAAAAAAAAGAGAGAGAGAGAGAAGTGTGCATGAATGATTGCAGTGTGAGGGCAAGTGGAGGTCTTGCATCATTTCAGATTAAGGCAAACTCCCTGTTATTAGTTAAATTGAGAGTGAGAGCTATGCCGGTTTAAAACCTGACCACAATTAAAATTTTGTTTAAATTTCTCCAAGCTCAATTTCGCTTAATCTGAAGCCATGAATAATACTTAAATAGGGGCACGTATCAAAAATAACACTGCAAGGATTCGAGCGCGAGCCCTTTTTCTTTGCTCTGGAGGAACAAAATTGATTGGTTTCTGTCAGGTAAACTAGGATCTGTTTTCCTAGCTTGATTTATCTGTGGAATGGAATGTTTGCGTTTGTTTTGATCAAATGTCTCTGAACCACACGTAACACTCATCACTGTTTAGTCTAAAGACTACTGTGTATGTTGAGGAGCATGTTTGGCGTATAAGTCATTGTCATTATAGTCTCGTGAGCCTAAAGTAAAGTATTTTGGCCCAGTTTTACACTGTAGCTTGTCCAGGATATGCAGGTTCTTGTATTGTGAAAATGTCAAAAAGACACTAAACAGCCGTCACATTCGTTTTTTTTTTTTTCTTCCAGGTACTCAGAAATGACCTGCCAAAGGTACTGTATAGGTGGGGTTCAAGTATCAGCTAATGGAAACATACACATGCAGTGTGTCTGATTTGAGCTTATGTTTGAATATATACAGTGAAAGAAATATTACTGTGATTTGATGTTCTTGCGGAGAAGTCAGATGTACGATGGAGGAGCGTTGGATGTCTCTCTGATGCTCCCTTTTTTATATTACATCATGAACCCTGGATGTAATCCACTATCTTTCCTGAATAAAATCCAGGTTTAAGAAGCAATTCCCATGACCACTGTATTCCCACACTCTGCCATCCAGTCCTGTTCACCCGCTGAAAGATGGCCAGCTACGTTAACCCGAACCTGCTCGTCTACTTTTAGGCCTGGACATATAATAACTGACATATTGTCTGCTACTTCTCTGTCTAAGCCCACCAGGCAGAAAAAAAAACGACGTACCCCCCAGTATGCTACCTGTGCATCAAAAAGGGTATCACATGACGTGTGCTAATATTTGTCTTGACGTGTTGAGCACCGAACCAAATACTTTCATGCTGTTTGGCTGAAATGTGCTGTCAAGGAGCACATTTTCCATCCAGATGGGGAAAGACCAAATCTCTGTGTTTTTGTTGGTGTAAGTCAGTTGGTGTTAGACCACACATCGTAATATACTTGAAGCTAAAGTGCATCTTATCAGGATGTTTAGTGGATAACGGGAATTTATCCATACCACACTTTCACACTTATTTTCGCATTTATTTGGAAGTGTCCATTAGAAGATACTGCTGTTCAATCTAAACATTCAAGTCATCCACATAGAAAGGTTGTTGAACAGAATGGACTTGTGCAGTGTGAAACCATGCTCTCATCACTCTACAGGGCAGCTGTGCTACACTGCATTTGCAGTATTTCTGTAGAGACTGGTGATTTGTTCAGGAAAGATATGCTTTCTTTACTGACTGAAAAGCTGAGAAAACACAGAGAGGCTAAACATTAATTGGAAACACGTATGAGAAAACATATATGGGGCACATGCGGCAAACACTACTTTACTTTGACTTTTCTAAAAAAAAAATTAATAAAAAAAAAAAACTGCACAAAATAATTTATCAGCCATCAAGTGAACATCAAATGAAGGAAAAAATTTGTGCTATGTACAGTATATACGTAATAACTGCCATGTGAAGTCTAAATATTCAGGGACATTTTTAAATCTCGTAATATATGTTATATGTAATATGTTAAAACTTATGTTGGCCTCACTGTCTTATCAGCGCTGTCCGTTCAAGGCTAGTGTCTCAGCAGTGGTGCTCAAAATTGGATGCCCCACTCGTGATCTGCACGAAAGAAGCATGCAATGATTCATTTCTTATGGTCTGAGGGAATACCTGGTGTTGTTATTTATTGAAGACTTTATGCTTAGCATGGAAAAAGTGTTTTGTCACAAAGAAGTGTGTATTAATGGATGGAGAAGTTCAAGAAAGTTTGCACAAGTGTTTGCCATCAAGAAGAAGCCAGACCCCCGTCCATGTCCACGGCTGATCACAAACGTCCATACTTTCGCCCACACAGTGAAAACTTTGTTTTGCTGTGTTAAAGCATCCACCCTATAGTCCTGATCTTTCTTCACCTGACTTTTGTATGTTTTGTCTCCTGCAAGCAACCCAACGAGAACGATGATTGACTTCTGATGAAGCGGTGCATTCGTGGCTCACAGCTTAGCCTAAAACATTTTAAATGAGGGAATACAAAAGCTTGTTGACAGATGGACAAATTCACAAGCATATTCACAAGCAAGGAAAGGACCAAAGGTTCATTAAAATAAAGTTTACAGCCAGAGTGTGGATAATTTTTGACTCACCCTCATACAGTATATACTGTACTCTATACAATCAGCATTCACTTTATTACAAACCCCGGTACAACTGCATATTCACACATTTATCTAATCAGCCAATCAAGTGGCAGCAGCACGATGCAAAAAAATCATGTCGTACATACAGTTGAAGAGCTTCAGCTTACAGTATTTTTGCATCAAACATCATTATGAAGTGAGTGTAAATCCCAGGAGATCAGCTGTTTATGAAATACTTAAACCAGCCATCCTGGTACTAACATCTATTCCATGGATAAGATCACATTTTCCTCATTCTGATGTTTGATGTGAATATTAACATTAAACATCACATTAACAAACCTGTATCTGCATGAATTAAAAAAAAAATTGTCACATGTTTGGCTGATTAAATAACCGCATGAATGTATACAGTATGTGTGGCTAATAAAGTGGAGTGAGTGAGTGTAAAGTACAGTACAGCTAGTGCATACACAGAACTGACATAACACTATGGCCAGTACAGTACTACAGTATGTGGGGTCCCCTTGTGCCACCAGGGCAGCTCTGGCCCCCTCGGTGAATGACTCCCCAAGACCTCTGGGGTTGTGCCGTGCTGTTTGGCCCTAGGAGCCCTACTTATCTGGGAAGGCTTTAAACTATTGTAGATTTTTGAGTGTGACTGTGCAAATTTGTTTGGTCACAAGAGTATTAGGTACTAGGGTTTAGCTGGTGTTACTTTACATCTCTAAGGGATTTATTAGGGTGGAGGTCAGGGCTCTGTGCAGATCACCTGACAACTCTTCCATCACCTTTCCACTCCAACCTTGACTAAACTACATGTAGGTCTAAAACACATTTTCATGATGGAATACGTCCATACTGGTGTGAGTGTCACGTGTCCACAAACCTTGGTCAATTGTGTCGTAAATATAGAATATAGATTAATTATACAGCCTAACTCAGCATGCATATGAACAGTTTGACTGCAAAACGCGATAAGCACAATTTACAGACTTTATCGAAGAATAATTTCTATTTCAATTATTCTTCGATGGCACACAAGGTGATCTGTAACAGAAATTCTAGAAAAAGCCCTATATAATATTCTTTAAGAAGATTTAAAAGCTTCACATTTTAGGCGAACCAAGACATTTTTGATTGAAACCCCTATCACAGCCCTTCTTTCTGTCATGTGATCATTAAGATGACAGTACGAGCTACTGTATGCAAAGCAGTGGCTGCTACTGTAAGTAAATTAGTTTTTCAAGAATGTTGAAGCCAGGAAAAAGGATGTTTACACTCTGTTACTGACATTACTATTGCACCAATATTAATGGAGTACAAGTAAAAGTTGCCGCAATATATTCTATGAAATAAGACGTTGTGTGATGTGGATGTTGTAAAAACAACATATTATATATTTAACAACGCTGTGATAAAGTTAAGTTGTAGTTCATGCTTTTGTTCCACTTCCAAATCACTCTTGCTCTTTTCACCAGCTCTAGTTCAGTGCATTTGGAAGGTACAGTATGATACAATTACAGTAATACAGGAATAATCACATCACACCAAAGATTGTTGAACTTTATGCACTAGAGACATACAGTACAGTATGTGCAGTCCAACAATATATGCACGGTCATTAAACAGGACATAGCTGTACTATATTAAGATGCTGTAAACTAAAGTTTTCATATTGTTTATAATAGTTCTGAATTGTTTTTTTTTTTTTACAATCTTTGTAATTGTAAAGCTTTTTTTTTCATTTTCAACAATTAGTGCAGCACTGTCGCCTTGCACCTCCAGGGTCTGGGTTCGATTCCCCGGCCAGGCTCGATTCCAGTCTCTGTGTACATGGAGTTTGCATGTTCTCCCCGTGCTTGGTGGGTTTCCTCCGGCTACTCCGGTTTCCTCCCACTGTCCAAAGATATGCAGGTTAGGCTAATTGGTGTTCCTAAATTGCCCGTAGTGTGTGATTGGGTGTGTGAGTGTGTGTATGTGTGTGTGCCCTGCGATGGATTGGTACCCTGTCCAGGGTGTACGCCGCCTAGTGCCCGAAGTCTCCTGGGATAGGCTCCAGGTCCCCCGCGACCCTGAACACAGGATTAAGCAGTATAGAAAATGAATGAATGAACAATTAGTGCCACTTGTTACTGTTTGACTCACTACAAAATCACAAGTGATGCTTGAGTTTGCTATACGCATTTCTTATTTAAACTCAACCAACATACAGTACAGTTTTATTAATACTACATTACTTAAATAATCACAGACATAATCTGATCTATCTGATTGTGACAAAAATGCAATCTGATTTGTCAATTGTGACAGAATTGAGGGAGATGGAGCTATAGCATTTTGCAACAAAACAACAACTAACAAACAAATACACAAAATAAAATGAATAAATAAATTAAAAAAGAACACTTTTGTAAGAAAACTCTCTCTCAAAGTATTCTTAATCAGTTAAGAATTCTTGCTTTATTAAAAAAAAAAAACTAATTCTCAAAACTGCAAATTTTTTTAAATTGGAGTTATCCCATTTTCTTGTCAAACAGTTCACATGATGTCCTGAAGTGATTAAGTTACAAAATATATGGTGAAGATGGTGTAGCATTGGAAGGTTATGCAGATGAACTACGTCTAATATATTTCTAAATTTCGAAATGTGCCATTCTGGATGTGTGGACACAAGATCAGGCCTTCCTGCTCTGACTGCCATAGTCGATTATCCTGAGTCAGTCAGTTAGGAAATTCACAAGACTCAGGCTCAGGTATTGATTTTTTAATCCAGTTCTTAAGGAGCCTTTAACAGACAAATAAACAAATGATGAAGAGATGTAGAGCTCACTACCTGCTACTGTAGTGTCAGGGGTTATAAACATCATGTTAAGGATGTCTTAATCAATCAGCCTTCTTCTTTGTCCTTCAGCTGTTTCCTTTCAGGGGTCGCCACAGCAAATCATCTGCCTCCATCTAACCCTATCCTCTGCATCCTCTTCTCTCACACCAACTAACTTCATGTCCTCTCTCACTGCATCCATAAATCTCCTCTTTGGTCTTCCTCTAGACCTCCTGCCTGGCAGTTCCAACCTCAGCATCCTTCTACCGATATATTCACACTCTCTCCTCTGAACATGTCCAAACCACCTCAATCTGGCCTCTCTGACTTTATCTCCAAAACATCTCACATGGGTTGTCCCCCTGATGAACTCATTGAGTTTGATTCTATCCATCCTTGTCACTTCCAAAGGAACCTCAACATCTTCATCTCTGTTACCTCCAGCTCTGCCTCCTGTCTTTTCTTCTTCAGTGCCACTGTCTCTAGCGTCGCTGGTCTCACCACTGTCCTGTACACCTTTCCTTTCATTCTTGCTGATACTCTTTTATCGCACAACACTCTTGACACTTTTCTTAATCAATCAGTAAATGTGATTAAATAGACTGACTACTGTATCTTCTATAGCTTATTCTGGCATGTTGAAATGCAGCTTTGGTTTGACCAGCAGTACATGTAGGTTGTGACCTTTTCGATGACACACTGATGAAGAGTGATACATACATTTATGTGCAGTAATGATCATGGTTGTTGTTCTCATCAAGTCAGGACAACAAGTTGCACACAGTGACAAGCTGAGCTTTCTTTAGTCGCACACCTTACAGAGATGTTCTCGCCCTTATCTCATCTTGTTCTGTCCTATCTTTTGTGTACTCTTATTGGTCACATTTTTAATGTTAGGACAATTCTACTTTTGAACTTTAAGTCATGAATTTGTACTACTATACTGTGTAGATATAATGTCTTAAGTCATTAAGACAAGTTTGTGTTAATTGTCTTAAAATACAGATGAAAAGATGCTTTTTTTTTTTTTTTTACAAATTTTATTTCATATCTGAGTTTTAGATGATTTTTAAGGTTTAATACTGCCTTTTCTTTGGCTTCATCCAATGTTATGGGCAAAACCATGGCTGTATTAATTACTGTCAAGTATCAATTTAATAACTAAGGAAATTATAATTTAAAGGAATTAGTTAAGCTTTTTCTGTTATTCTTTTGTTTTTACAAGCCATTATCAGATATTGGAGGTAAGCGAACTCTAGCATCTTTAAAATCGTTTAACACTACAGTGACGTACTGTTCCTCAGTAGCAAGTAGATATATATTTTTGTGTAACATATAATAATACCAATCCCGACAACCTCAGAAACCAAAATGCTTAGTATCAAATGTAATCTTGGAATTGTTATAAAGACTTGAGATCTTGGGCAGCGATGGAAAAAGAATGGTTTGGTTTGTGGTTTTGTGAGCAATACAAGTCTTGGCTCAGCTTTAGGGTCAATTACCACAATGCAGTCATACTTATTGTAACTTCTACACAAGAGTGCAACTCACATTCAAGGCATCCTGAGTGGAATTCTCTGGAAGGAGATGTTTTTGGCAGGCAGTGCAATGCAATGCTTGGCCTCATGTGTTGTTGTGTTAATCAGGTAGCCAGAAGACTACAAATCACAAAGTCCTAAAACATTGCTGGAGCACACCTGTTTACAAGCTACTCAAGGTACACTTGGTAAATTTCTGAGCAATTTCAAAGATTGTATTCCATAAGATCTGTTAGTGATCTTTTGCGTTTTTTTTTAATTACCATACAACATTACATTTACATTTAGGCATTTGGCAGACGCTCTTATCCAGAGGGACTTACATTTTCATCTCATTACACATCTGAGCAGTTGAGGGTTAAGGGCCTTGCTCAAGGGCCCAACAGTGGCAACTTGGTGGTTGTGGGGTTTGAACCTGCGATCTTCCGAACCGTAGTCCAATGCCTTAACCACCCCAGTTAATGGAGACACAGTTTATGTGAATATTAGAGCTCTTGAGAATGAAGCACATTCTCAGATAGACTTGCAAAGGTGGTCACTGCGGAGAAATTTCAATATTAAGAGGTATTACGCTGTTTGTATTTGAGCCGATTCCCAGAGCTGCTGGTATGTCAGCCGAAACCTTAAAAAAAATATGACCCCATCCTTCTGTGTTTTACTTGGCCTCTGGAAACGATAGCTTTCAAAAGAAATCTTGAGCACCATTTGATTGATTCACCATTACAATTTAATGAATACCACATCCAGTACAGAGTGTGCAGCTTCCTGCTCATCTAATGCTTTCTGCTCTATTTGAGTTGATCGAGTTCTCTCCTTGATAAGCTCAGCGTTTAAACATTGGGGTAAACATAACATCCACATGGGATTTACATGCATCATGGGTGTGGTAGAGATCAGCAGCATGACATGCATTTCTTTTATTATTTATTTTAGTATGAAGGCATTGGGGTTAGAGGAATTTCCTGAATTGGGTGCTGGCAACCATGACCTGAATGTGATTTGCTTTTTTTTTCATGCCTTTATAAAAAAAAAAAAAACACATTTACGAGCCACCATAAGTTAAGTCATGAAATAATTACTAAGTGGTATCACTATAACTGCCTCCACTTTAGCTGACGGGATGTACAGTAATACTGTATTTTCTTCTCACACACTCACAATTTACATGGCTGAGTAGTCTATAGAGGTGGTTCGGGTCTGTGTGCAGCTCCCTGTACTTGGTTGCTTTCCTTCAAGTACTGTGGTTTCCCCTACAGTACAATGAGCTGTGTTGAATTGGTGTACTGTATTTTGAATCGTTCATGCTGTATGTGTGTGACTGTAGGTTTCAGAAAGATTGAGTCCTCTTGCTTTTGGAAGAAGTGGCATGAGGTAATTGGTCACTGCAGCCAACCATCACTCAATGATAATGACATGAATGAATTGATGGTAGTTATTAGCACTGTTGTCTCACACCTTCAGGGTTGAGGTTTAAATTTTGCCTTTGGTGTGTTTGCATGTCTCCATGTGTTTGGAGGTTTTTCACGGGGTACCCTGGTTATGCCTAAAGTCATGTCGTGTAGGCTGATTGGTGTTCCTAAATTCCCTGTAGTGTTTGTGAGTGGATGTGGAAGTGTGTGCTATGTGTGTATTTGTGCCTTGCAAAGGGGTTAGCAGCCTATCCAAAGTGCCCTAAGATGCTTGAGATACGCTCCAGCCCCCATGATCCTACACAGGATAAGTAGTATAGACAATGGATGTATAAATAATATTTTTGACTGTCTGGTAAATGATTATCTTGTAGGACATTGTTTACTCTTGAAGCATACAGTATGGCATAGGCCAGATTCAAACACTTATTCAAAATTCTTCAAATTGTTTTCCTCTCAGTTATAGGTTATACACTGTCTGGTCAAAAATTGAGTAATAGTTTGTCTGAACGAATTTAGCTTTGATTACGCTGCACAGTGTGCTGGCCAGTTCATGTGTGAAAAAGATTCCTCATGTTGCCAGAACGACTATTTCACAATTTGAGTCTTAGGATATGCCATTGATTGGATAAATTCAGTACATTCAGGTGATGTCATTTTATTGCCACATAACCTTCCTGATGGTAGACCTGACCAACTGAGACCTTAGATCATAACACCTACTGTACTGTACTATACCTACAGAGGCTTGTACTAGGCATGATGGGTGCATCTATGATGGGTATGATGAGTACCCTGGCTCATTCATTACACTGGCCACTTGACCCTTGCTCTAGTCTGTTCTTTATGCTCTTTAGCATATTGAATCTTTTTTTTTCTCATAGTCTCACTAACAAGGGGTTTTCTTATGGCCACATGGTTGTTTAGTCTCTAACTTGTGAGTTCTTGCTGCATTGTGTTTGTGTGTGTGTGTGTGTGTGTGTGTGTGTGTGTGTGTGTGTGTGTGTGTGTGTGTGTGTGTGTGTGTGTGTGCGCGCGCGTGTAAATGCTCTTATTTTCACTATTAATCATAGCTGTGATTTTTTTTTTACTGTCGATCTTCTTATGCTGTAATTTAAGTGATCTCTGCTTACAGATTTTTCTTCTGAGACACACATTACTTCTGAGATGTTAATGGTTCAGCACTTTCCAGTAATGTCAAATTTCATTACAGTGTAGTTGTTTTCTTTGCTTGACAAAGGCCAGTTATTTGATCCTTCTGAATCCGCATATTCTTTTGGAAATGCAGTGTAAGATGTTGTAGATGTTCAGTTTCTATAAGTGTGTCTAGAAATTTAAATGTCCATTAGATTGCTTCAAGTTCTACTTTGCAAGCTAAAGCTTATCAAACTAATTCATACTGTATATATAAATTATGTACCCTGATAAATATTACATTGTAATATTTGACCGAAATAGCTGAGAGAAAGTGCTCAGGGTGGTGGACATTACGGTGTTTCCTAACATACAAGCTGTGTTCTTCTGTAACTATGTGGTTATAGTGTTATAATGTAAGTGTTAACAGGAAGTTTTTGTGTGTATATGCAGACATTCCACAACATGGAATGTTTTCAAAGGAAAATAATCAATTTCTATCTCCACATCACACAGCCGCTGTTGTTGATTTAATTTCTAAGACAGCATGCCTAATTATGTTCTCCCTATACTTGGTGGGTTTCCTCTGGGTACTCCGGTTTCCTCTCACAGTCCAAAGACATGCAGATTAGGCTAACTGGCATTCCCAAATTGCCTGTAGTGTGAGAGAGAGCATGTAAGTGTGTGTGCCCTGCGATGGATTGGCACTGTTTAGTGACTACCCCGCCTTGTTCCCTTAGTCTCCTGGGATAACAATGTATTATTGCAACAATGTATACAGGATAAAGCGGTATAGACGATGAGTGAGTGAGCATGCCTTATTCTGTTTTATTCCTAATTTAACAAATTGTTCAAAATATACACAATATATGTAATTATTCATTCATTCATTCATTTTCTATACCGCTTAATCCTGTGTTCAGGGTCGCGGGGGACCTGGAGCCTATCCCAGGAGACTTCGGGCACTAGGCGGGGTACACCCTGGACAGGGTGCCAATCCATCGCAGGGCACACACACATACACACACTCACACACCCAATCACACACTACGTGCAATTTAGGAACGCCAATAAGCCTAACCTGCATATCTTTGGTCTGTGGGAGGAAGATTTATATGTAATTAAATTAATCAAATTGTTAAATAAACATATATTTTAAAGTGGTATATTTATATAAAAAAAACTATAATACAGTTTGTGTGATGAAAGTATTTAAGATGTTAACTGTTATGCATTACATTTTTAGCTAAGATTTGAATTAGTTTATTAGTACAGTATATATAATTTGTATGATTTTGTATGTTTTATTATTGGTCTAATTGTTGCAGTACAATTTATACAATACGTTATTTTCTAAGGCAGTGCTTTTCGAAGTTCTTACTTGTATCCTAAGGCACTGCGTATACATTGAATGTGTTTATCAAACGGTTTTCTGTGTGAGGTGTGCAATTTTTCCACACAATTTTAACACACTTTGTCTTTTTTGAGCTTTACAGCATATAACCTACAGATTACTGAAATATTAGACATCTTACCTGCCCTGAAAGGAAATCGTGAAAAAGACGTCTAATTAACAATGCTCAAATTAAGAAAAACGACACTTTAAGTACTTCTATCACAGTTAATTTCGTTGAGAAGACGCACATCACTTTTGCATCATAAGAATTCATAAATACTTACATCATCAAATCGGTTCACTAGACATACCGTCCATTAGCCAGTCCAAACTATGTCATGACATACCAGATGTATTACATGCCGCGGGTATTTATAGCGCTGATTTAAGTGTTCTGTTTATCACTAGTGTTCTGTGATAGAGTTTCAGAGCTCATGTAAGAGAGAGCCTCAAATGAAGCATCAAGCCATTTTTCTTTCATTAAATCTAAACCTTTTGGCTTAAACTGGTGAAAAAAACTTTTCTGGCTGTTAATACTGGACTTAATTAATCAAAAACATGGCTTTGACGCATACAGGAAAAAAAAAAAGTCAGGCAGGTAAAATGAAGATGACATTCACTCAGTCTTTGGGGAGGAAATTGTAAAGAGGGTTATATTGTTCTTTTATTGAATAATAAAGTCCCCTATTGTTCTGAGCATGTGAGCTGGCAGGGTGATGTATTAGAATCTTGAGTAATAAACTCTGCAAGTGTTGCATCGAAAGCATGCGGTATTATCTGGGATGTCTCTTGATGTGGACCTGTTATGCATTAATGTTCTTTTTGTTTTCTTTAAACGAGTATGTTTTCCTACCTGGCTCGCACTGCCGACTGTGTTCGCCGCATTCCTGTCGTCAACAGCGAGCCTCTAATCATAGCCAGGTGCTTTCTACTGAAATTAACATGTGGTTCTAACTTACCTCCTCTACACAATGACACATACCTGAGCTTCTAGTGAGAATCGTTTCAAATGAAGCGCCCTCCTTTCTATTTCGCAGAACATGCAAAAGGTTGCGAAAGGTCACGATGCAAATGTTAAGTGATATCACTTGCAATGCTGAGGTGAGAAAAGTGAAACCAGTCGTTCCTCCAGCTTCGAACGTCATCACTTACAGCATGTGTTTCGTTTTGTTCTTAAGGGAGTTTTAGTTTTTTTTCTTTTTTACAAAGCTCTACACTAGAAAGCACTGTAATTATTCTTGCTTGATGAAAAAAAATTATGTTTTGACCTTCTTAACCCTTTACACTTCCACATTCCAGTTGGCAAATCCAGACTTCCTGTCTCATAGAAACAACATCCTGTTCCTATTAGTTACAATGTAGCCACTGAATAATTCAGTAGTTAAACAACATCTTTTGAAATTACCTGAATAATAAGATGAGACTTTAAGATAAGGGTTACCAAAGTCATTTTTTTCAACTTCAAGTAGAAATAATGAATTTTCTGTTACTTCAGTTTTTGGCATTTTGGTTTCTCCTCCTTTTTTAAACACGCTTCTAAGTCCATATTTAGTAAATGTTTCTGTGTTTGTTGTTCCACTGAATCAGTCACTTCAGTATTTTCAATATCGTAAGGAGCTAGTCAAATTAGATGGATAGGAAAATGTGTTCTTCTTTTTTCTAATTGCGGGACTCCTACGCTAATGCAGCATCTCAGGATAGCAAAAATGAAAAAAAAAAGAGAGAGAGAGACATGTACACTCTTAATATAAATGTGATTAATTGGAATGTGACTCACAGTAATTTCTAAATATTAGCTCACAAAATACTTCTTCATAAATAGTGTCGTAATCTTAACAGTAACTTGTCAAATAAATGAATTCAACTGAATTAGGACAACCCATAATTCGGGAAATTCTATGTTAAGATTATGTGTGTATTAAATAAATGACAAATAAATACATTTTAATATAGAGAAAAGTGTGCAGAAACCTGAGCCCTAAAACGAAACAATGTTATATAGTGAAAATTATACAGGGATAAAAAGGGTTTGGCTCCTTTTTATATATTCACTGATCCCTAATTTCTTTTGTTGGTCCCTACTGTGGAGGTACAGCACAAACTAATTAAATAAAGTTTAGTTTGTAAAAAAAAAAAAAAGTTTAAATTGTTCTAATTATAAATAATTAAGTGTATACTGTTTAACACATGTGTAACGGATGTGGCTTATAGGAAATTAATTAAAAAAGTGATCCTAATCTAAAATATAATAAAGATGATTATGAGTTGGTATTGCACAAATCATGTAAAATAACAATTCATAAGTAAATTAGGCAAATTTAAGTCACTGGAAATTTAAGTCACAATTTATAAAAAATAAATAAATAAATAAACATTTGATTCTACTCATATATCACATCTCCATGAATGACTGTGTAGATCATATACAAAGGCTGTACCGAAAATCATTTTTGAAAGTGTCTCATAAGTAATGGAAAAAACGAATATAATTGCAAACACAACAATTGCCTTTAATACTTCGATCAGACCTCTTTACAGTCAACAAGTGCCTTAAGTCTGGAGCCCATGGACATGAAAAAATGCTTCCTGCCACGAGATGCTTTCTGGGTTTTTCTACCTTCAGTCATGTCTCTTTATTAAGTGAAATGTGTGTCAGGTGACTGACTTGTTTAAATTTTATATAGAATATTAAATTTATTTTCCTTGTGTAACTTTCACTGTACGTTTTGGGTCATTGTTCATCTGTATTATGAATCGATTCTTCTTCACCATGGACAGAATTCTGTCACCTACTTTAGTTGTCATCCATGTTCTACCAGGCCTTTTGATGTTAACTGAGCTTATCATTTAATTCCTTCTTTTTAAACATGTCCCAAACTGTTGTACTGTATTGGACACTTCCAATGGCCTCCTTCCCTGCACAGACACATTTGGTCCTCAGAGAGGTTAGAGTTCAAGCGAACAGCTACCAAATGTGAGTGTAACACTCAGAACCACCTCTAGGCCTGATACAGTATCTACTTGATTAATCACGGAGTAATGAGGAAACAGACCACATCTGGCCATGCAACTGCTTGTCAGTCATTTGGTCCACTATTTATGAGCCCTCCAAAATAGGAGTTCAGTATGTGTATGAAAATGGCTATAATTCTGGAATAGTTAATGCTACACTTTTAACAAGCCCACTGAATTAAAGCTGAGCGATTTGAGCTTCGCTTACATCTTGAGAAATTCATTTCAAATTCAACGGGGTGGTTTACAGAGGCCAAATGCCAAAACATTATCTTTGATCCAAAATGTATGAACCTGACTGTATATATATATACAAACTTGAGTTAAACTCTGCAGCTGGATGCTTGAATTCCAGTATAAGGTTGAACATTTGAAAAAGATTTTTTGAAGCAGGACTGTTCATCAGTTGCTTTTTTTCCTCAGCTAGATCAAGCCTATATATTGTGTTACTGTTTTCATTTCCAAGGGAAGGATTTCTCGCTTGGTAAAATTCAAGGACCAAATCTCTTGTATCCACATAACACACCTGGAAAAAGAAAGCGCCCATTAATCTTTGCGGGTCTGAAATCCGCAGCTTTGAGCACTTTACTCCTTGCGCACCCACACTCTGCTCCATGACATGACTCTGTGTTTCAGAACAACTGTGTGGGCTGTTTTCAGGTCACCGTGGCCGAGTGCTTTCTTAATTGACTCTCTGTATGCTTTGTTTAATATGCTGCCGTTAAATAGAGCACTATAAATAGAGCGGCGCATGTAATGAGCTCATGTTTTCACTCCTGAGACTTTGCAGGATATTTTATAGTCGACACCCCTTATCATCTTCTGTTGTGAGTGATGAATGAATTAAGATATGTCTTTACAGCTCAGTGTGGATGTCACCAATATAAAGTAAATATTGTTGCTCGGATGGCTAGAGTCATAGTGGTACAGGGATAGTTCAAAGTATGTGAGGTGATGTAAGCTTGGTGCTCATCCAAATGTACAATGAATATAGAATGTGTCATTGTATTTACCTTGATTTATACTAATACTGTATATACTACCTGTCCAAATATAAAACACATGATTAAATATAGAGTATAGGGTTCATTGTCTTATGGTTATATGAAATTGGTTTCTAAGACAAATATAGATAGTGAACCTAGATCATTTACAAATTTACTTCTGTATTAATTTATTATAGAGTAAAGTCCAATTACAGACATTTCAGCAGTATACCCCAATTTCAAGCTTAAGTCAATTAATACTTTTAGAGTTAAAGATAGGCTTATAGTAACAAACTAGTGTAAAAACAATAGCTTTTGCTTCTATTAGCTGTGAACCTACTTCAACTGTAAATTCCTAATAGGTGAACAGCGCCTTGGCCATGGAAATGAATATTTCGGAGCTTACCAAGAAATCACCTATCAGCGTTCGGTCAACTGAACATATGCCATATGTGCTGCAACAAAAGTAATGATGTCTTGTTTATGCTTTTGAGCTCATAACTTTGTAATTTTAAATAACATTCTACTATAACACAGCTCAATATGAGACCAATTACGATGTTCCCAGGGGGCAGCAGAAATGTGGCCTTCAATATTTTTCACTCACTTTTAAAATTTTGCGTTTGTTTTTCCTCTTCATCTCATTTCATTCCCCGATGTTCTGGGCCATAAATACCTATTTATATTTACAGACATGAGGGTTAGGTACCAATAGCCTGAATGCACGATCCATCAACTAATCCTCATTACCAGTTCCCTTCAAAGTTCGAATCAAATGTTGGATGTACATGTGAGTAATTTCATGGATGAACTGGAACTGCAGAACAACAGCAAGCATAATACATTACTGCACATTCCACCTGTTCCTTAATGAGAAAACCCTGGACCTAAGATTATGTTTTGATTTTTGTTCTGCTGATTATATCAGCAGTGTGCTTTGGCAAAGTATCTCTACCGTTTCTTTTTATTTTTAATTTTTTTTTATAGCTGATAAATGATGCGAGACTTTTTGGAGTAAACATGGCAGTTTTGGAACCTAAACTGGATTTAGTGTAAGAGCCTGCACATATATCAGGTATCAACTCTAAAAGTTTATAAATGTTATCGTAAATGAGATCAAAAGAACCACACTAAGTTTTTCACCCATGGATAAACAACGTCATTTGCCGATTCAAATGCAAATGTAAAAAAGTCCTATCTTCCTAACAGTGCATTAAAATGTATACCAATGACTTTACAGTGATGTGAAAAAGTGTTTGCCCGTTCCTGTTTTTTTTTTTTTTTGCAGAAATGTCAATCTTAAATGATTCAGATCATCAAACAAATTGTAACATTATACAAAAATAACTTGAGTAAATACAAAATGTAGTTAAATGATGATTTCATTTATTAAGGGGAAAAAACTGCCTGGCCCTATGAGAAAAAGTAATAAACCTAATAACTGGTTGTGTCACGCTGAGTCAAGCGAGGTCAGTTCTTTAGATGTTGTTCTGGGTTCTTTTATGAGCTCCTGGATGAGTTGTCATTGTTCTCTTGGAGTTTTCTCCATTTGTGGATGATGGTTCTCACTGTGGTTCACTGGAGTCCAAAGCCCTAGAAAATTTTGTTATAACCCTTTCCAGACTGTGGGTGTGGTTTTCCAAAAATAAAAGTTCATTCATAATTTAGCAAGAGGGCAATTACTTTTTCACATAGGGCAAGGTAAGTTTAGACAACTTTTTTTCCTCAATAAATTAAAATCATCATTTAAAACCTGCATTTTCTATTTACTTGTTATTTTTGTCATTTAAGTGTGATCATTTAAGTGTGATCATTTAAGTGTGACCATTTAAAAAAAAAAAAAAAAATCAGGAAGGGTACACTGTATCTACTATCTATTCAATTTCAACAGCTTGTATCACACTTGCTTCAATCAGAGTCTTTATACTGTATAGTTGTGTTTTTCCATAACCCCAGGAGATCAAGTGATCCTTTTTTCTCCCTTCCTCACCGAACACTTCAAACACATGGGTGCAATCTCTCACCCACAGTCACCAAAAACCCTGTATGAACTTCACACGAAAGAAGCCCAGAGCAGATTCTGCCTTTGCCAGGCTGTAAAGGGTTCTTGTGGCAGGTGTTGGTCTGAATGGAAGAGCCAAAAATTGTTTTGTCAGAGCCTTCCTTTTAGCACTATTTCACTTTCACGATAGGATCAGGTAACAATTTTCGTTAGCATGAAATGGCTGTAAAACAAAGGGGGAAAAAAACTAAATATATTGGTTCCATGTGGAAGTCTTATCACTGCTGAAACATAAATATTCAAGATCCTTGGGGTCTGCCCAGCTTTATAGACTGCATGTTCATTGTTGAACATTGCTGCATAATTGAATGAACAAATTCAGCTTTCCAAAGCACCAATGCTTCCAACAACCAAAACTACACTATACAAAAATACACTAACTACAGGTCCTTCTCAAAAAATTAGCATATTGTGATAAAGTTCATTATTTTCTGTAATGTACTGATAAACATTAGACTTTCATACAGTATATTTTAGATTCATTACACACAAACTGAAGTAGTTCAAGCCTTTTATTGTTTTAATATTGATGATTGTGGCATACAGCTCATGAAAACCCAAAATCCCTATCTCAAAAAATTAGCATATCATGAAAAGGTTCTCTAAACGAGCTATTAACCTAATCATCTGAATCAACTAATTAACTCTAAACACCTGCAAAAGATTCCTGAGGGTTTTAAAAACTCCCAGCCTGGTTCATTACTCAAAACCGTAATCATGGGTAAGACTGCCGACCTGACTGCTGTCCAGAAGGCCATCATTGACACCCTCAAGCAAGAGGGTAAGACACAGAAAGACATTTCTGAACGAATAGGCTGTTCCCAGAGTGCTGTATCAAGGCACCTCGGTGGGAAGTCTGTGGGAAGGAAAAAGTGTGGCAGAAAACGCTGCACAACGAGAAGAGGTGACCGGGCCTTGAGGAAGATTGTGGAGAAGGACCGATTCCAGACCTTGGGGGACCTGCGGAAGCAGTGGACTGAGTCTGGAGTAGAAACATCCAGAGCCACCGTGTACAGGCGTGTGCAGGAAATGGGCTACAGGTTGCAAATTTTGCATGTCATTCGGAAATCAAGGTGCCAGAGTCTGGAGGAAGACTGGGGAGAGGGAAATGCCAAAATGCCTGAAGTCCAGTGTCGAGTACCCACAGTCAGTCTAGTGTTGGTCCACTGTGTTTTATCAAGGGCAGGGTCAATGCAGCTAGCTATCAGGAGATTTTGGAGCACTATGGATGAAATATGCTAATTTTTTGAGATAGGGATTTTGGGTTTTCATGAGCTGTATGTCACAATCATCAATATTAAAACAATAAAAGGCTTGAACTACTTCAGTTGTGTGTAATGAATCTAAAATATATGAAAGTCTAATGTTTATCAGTACATTACAGAAAATAATAAACTTTATCACAATATGCTAATTTTTGGAGAATGACCTGTATATACTGTAGCTAAAAGTTTGGGGATACCTGGCTAGCACAACTACATCTACTGTATGCTTGAGCATCTCGTAGGGTTTATTATAGACTTGGTACCCCCTTTGCTATTAGAATAACATCCACACTTCTAGAAAAGTGTTCCACTAGATTTTTTATGTGGCTATTGGGAGAGTATTTCAGAAGGAAGGTTTTGATGTCAGGTAAGAAATCAAGGCATCCTATGTGTGTTTTTCCAAATTTGTGGCAATAGTTTTGAAAGACCCAAATATGAATGTGATGGTCATATGTCCACAATTTCCACTTTTTTTAATGTAGGTGATGGAAAGTTTCTACATCAGATCAAAAGCATCTATTAAAGCTTGACGTTCTTATCCAGAGCTGCAATTGTGCCCTCATTATACTGAACATCCTGATTATTAAATTAAACATGGAAAAAATGAAGCCGGCAGTCTGTGAAAAAACAAAAATCATTTCTTTACTTTGGTTTACAGTGGCTAGATAACATATTATCCCACTCCAGATTATCCCACATTTGTGAGCTCTGCTGGACAGAAATTCATTTTGAAAAACTGTAACACATCTGAAGACAAGGGCACTTAGTTCTGATCTGAAACACATGCTTGCTGTGCAACGAACTGGATCAGAATCTAAACAGAATTTAAATCAGATAAAAGGTCTTCAGATGTATGAGATTAAAGTAAGTCGAAAACATGTCAACGGCAGGTGCCTAAGTCGCAGAAAAACCACAGGCTGTCGTTCTGTGGTCTGCTCAAATGTCATACAAACCCAGGCATGAATGAATGAAAGCATTCGAGGCCTCTGTTGTGTGAATGATGCCATCATGTGGACTATTTAAACACATCAGGCCACCAACACATTTCACACCACATTTACAGTAGTGTATAACTTGTACAGCACAACAAACAATCATTTACTTTAATTCAGTATTGTAGTATGTACTGTATATACTGCCACAGGAAAACCCTGTCGAGATTGGTTATACAGCACTGCTGGTTAATTCTCGATTCTGAATGGTCAATCTGCTGATTAAAACGAATCTCCATGGTGGATTTTTGACAACGGCAAATTAAAACTATGTCTAATTGTTGATATGGTGAAGACATTTAGTTAGAGTCTCCAGTGTGAGCACTTTCTAGCAGTCAGAGTCGAACAGGTTTACAGTATATTTTGAAGACAGGAACATGTTCAGGAACACTAAGCTTTGTGATTTCTCAGTAACATGACAAGTTGCATGTTTTACTAGCAGCCAGTTGGAGGATGACTGTACATCGCTACAATGGAAGTAACATAAACATTTTATTTTTCACAGATGGTCACATTACGGGCTTATAAGGATAGCCATGAGTCCCTGACCCAAGACCAAGAGCTAAGGACTAATCTTCAGGTTAATGCATGAGCATGCACAAGTTAAACAGATGCAACAAATGAAGACCGTCAAATAAAAAACGATGTCCTTGTTTTGATGAGTAAGTAAGATATTTACTCATTTTACTATACTTATTGCCTTTATGAAAAAGCTACCAGAACAGTTATAAAGGCAGCATATAGCGATTTGAGGTCCTGAATGTCAGTTTCGATACATTTTTGATTAGGTGCCCAATCCGACTACATACTCTCTTCTATCCGCCATATACTAGTATTCTGGAGTGACCTTGTGTTTTTTGGCCTGCATGACGAGGGCCAAGTCACTTTCCTCAACAATACAGGAAAAGAAGTTCCTTCAATTACCAGATAGTTTACATAACATTAACCAGCGAGACTGTGACAGTAAGGGGCCTTATCTTCAATTTACGTTAAGGCTTTAGAGTTTTGGCAACCACACAAAACTACATGGTCTTTAGCTATTAGGCTCATTTGCAGAGATAAAAATAATACAAAAAAAAAAAACCTGAATGAAAAGAACATTGAAGTTTGTGTTCATTCTTCTCCTTAGTTCCTTTCACCCAAGCACCACACATGACATCATGGAAAACTGAGGCGGCTCTTAAAGTGAAGTGGGAAACGCTGTATTTCTCTCACCGTTAGGTTGAGAGCTGAAAGATCCATCATTCTAAAAATACAGTTTGCATCGCTGGATTCCAGAAATACTTTCAACCACTAAAAACCTTGTGATTTGAGTGGCATTTAGGTGGGCGTGATTAGCCTCCTAGTCAAGAAGCAGCCCAGACTTAAGCAAGGATTACCCATCAGATGGTTGTAATAAAATGTTAAAACCTTTAAAAAAAAAATAAAATAAAAAAATAAATAAAATAAATAAATAAATAAATATATATATATATATATATATATATATATATATATATATATATATATATATATATACACTAACGTTCAAAAGTTTTGGGTCACTTGCAAATTTCTTTGTTTTTGTTTAGTGATTTATTTTCTTCATTCTACAACAATACAACAGTACTTTCAAAACTATAAAATATCACATACTGTATGGAATTAGGTAATTACATAACAACAACAAAAACAACATTCATTCATTCATTCATTCATCTTCTATACCGCTTTATCCTGTATTTAGGGACCTGGAGCCTATCCCAGGAGACTCAGGGCACGAGGCAGGGTACACCCTGGACAGCGTGCCAATACAAAAACAACAGTTAGTTGTTATTTTAAGACACAGAGGTCGGCCTTTCTGTAATAGTTCTTGCAAGAACAGTATTGTCAAGTGCATTTGCAAAATCCGTCAAGCACCATAATGAAACTGTCTCTCATGAAGGCCGTCCCAGGAGATCGAGACCAAAACCTACCTCTGCTGCAGACGAGAAGTTCATTTAGAGTTATCAGCCTGAAAAATGACCAATTAACAGCACCTCAGATTAGAGGCGTTATGAAGTCTTTACAGAGCAGAAGTAGCAGACACACATCTCAATATCAACTGTTCAAAGGAGATTTTTTGCATTTTTTGGACGCCTTCAGCATTCAGCAGAAATAAAAATCAGGAACGATCATGGAGTTAGATAGAAAGTGACCCCAAACTTTTGAATGGTACATATACAGTATATATGAAGAATAACTTGGCAAGCAACATGTTGCATGCTCATCTCTTTACCTGGTATGTTGAAAAAATTAATAATATGTGTAGTTCAGCATGCAACAGTGAATTTTAATTAATTGATACAAAGAAGACTTTACAGTCATGTCTCCTAGCAACACTGTTGTCACTGTGCTTGTGAAGTTTTCTATATTCACACTTGCACAACTTTGTAAGTGCAAAATTAATAAGCTACTAGGATTCTGAAGTAAACTGTGCTAAAGCAATTCTAAACGACACTTAGTGACTTCCACCAAAACAGACTTCCAATCCCGTCTTTCTATTCAAAGCCATTCATCTAAACCTCGCTCCAAAACTCTTCTCTAAATCCAATCCCTAAAGACAGGCCTGCACACAGTGAACTGAGAAGAAAAGATGAAAAACAGCAGCAGTGCATTTGTTCCAGCAATCTTCTGCACTGATTGTGGAATTAATTTAGTGTGCAACTGCTTGGTTGGAAAACTCTGCACTTATATGATGGATTTATACAGTAGGCTACATCCAAGCAACGCAATCGTAAGTGTTGTTTAGAACCTTATGTAACTAGTTATTTATATAGCTAACATAAACTACAGCTACAGTAGGCCTTGTCTAAAGTAAAACAGCACATTCAATTCATCATGTACATTAATATATTTAATACATACACACTTAAAGATAAAGCAAGCAAATACAGTAGAACGTTTCCTTGTTGCCAGGTCCGTACATACTGTACATCATTATACCTTTCAAATACATAAAGGTCCATAATTTAATCATAAGGACCATTAATGTAGTTTTAATGTATTGATCTTCAGGCTAAAAAGCTTAAAGCCGTTTAATCCAGCCCTGGAGGGCCAGTGTCCAGCACAATCCCCCGACACTTAAACACACCCACTGAACCTGGCTGTTAACAGATTAGTTGAATCCCCAAACTATGCTGGACGTTGGCCCTTTTGGCCTGGATTTTAACAGCTCTGCGTTAGCGAGTACTAGTGCCTTTACTCACCGTTGTCGTTTTGAGGTTGTGCCGATGCTTTCGATGAGGCCTGTCTGTTGCCATTACTGATGTTTCTCGAGCCCTTTTCAGATCTGATGTTGTGATTCAACATGGTTTTGGACCCTTGCTCAGCACTAGAGTTCTGGTTTACTGTGTTCCTCGATCCTTTCACAGCATTAGTGTTACAGTTGCCCATGTACCTGGAACCCCTTTGAGCACTGCTGTTTGATTTGCTCATGATCCTAGAGCTCTGACTGGTGCTGTTGTTGGAACTGCGAATGTTCCTGGAGCTCTGTTCCACACTGGTGTTGCAATTGGCAACGTTCCTTGAGCCGCTCTCGGTATTGGTACTGGGGTTTCCCATGTTCCTGGAGTCCTTCTCAGTGCCGGTACGGCTCTGTCCGAGCCTCTGCTCACTGCTCTTCGCCGCATTCATTGCTTCAGTCGTGCTCCTCTTCCCTTCAGATCACCCACAGTTTGTCCTCCTGCCAAAACACACTTGTCAGGATACACCAGCCATGTTTAGCATAGTTGTAACGGCAGCAGTGTGTCATTTTACATTTGCTTGATGACAGCATGACAGTAAACCAAGCGTAATATATTTCCACTGAATAAACATTCAGTCGATGTCAGATTAGGGCCAGTTCTTGGTCTTTACACCGTACGTTGACCTCCATTTCCAACCACATTGGTGAGCATGGCTCAGATATGGGGGAGCTGTCTGTTGATTTTTATTAAAATCCACTTAAGCCGGAAGACATTCAGCAGCAACTAGAGTGGTTCTGTTTATTTATGAACTATAAACTCACTTAAAGTCTACAAACGTATCTCCCTACTAGTTCACCAGCCAACTTATTAATTTACAGAATTTACAAAGTACAGACCTACTAAAGCCTGCTCTTCTGGTCAGCACACACACACACACACACACACACACACACACACACACACACACACACACACACACACACTCACATTCACACTCACACACACGCACGCACGCACACACACACACACACACACACATTCACACTCACACACACGCGCGCACGCACGCACACACACACACACACACACGCTCAGAATCCAGTAGCTTTGAGAGCCCCCTCAATGTGTCCCAGTGAAAAACGAGGCCTTCGCTCTTTCTAACACAAGCCAAGACCTCTGCATGTATAGTACAGTACATCATCTACAGACACTAACCGCACGAGGCACTACAAACACACATCTCTGTTTTGTTTAATAAGCTATGTTTTGGAAGCCATTTACTTTACATGACTAAAAAATATTAATTCACCCCTAAAAATCTCATGGATTGTAAAAATATTCATGTTAACAAAACGTTGGTTGGAATTTATGGCACATTTGGGATACTAAGTAATCATGCTATTGTAGTAAACGTTTCTGATGAATGATGGAAGTATTAGTGTTAGACTACAGTATGTAATATAAATAAAGGCATACGGTACAAAGCAACAGCCTCCATTCTTTTTTTTTTTTTTTTTTCAATGAGTAGACTTTAAAATGAATAACAACAATAAATTCTGTATAACGTATCATTAATCCTACTATGTCCTATCTGACAGTATTGTGCTCCATAAGAACCTCATTATGGTCATGACAATTGCTTTGGTGTAAAAACAATCATGTTTGTCAACCAAAAGAATACAAATAGAATGCTATAAGTTAAAAGACTCAAAATGGTAACTATTCCAAATTCAATGCTGATGAACCCACTGTACCACTACTGAATAACCTACGGATTCCAGACTGTTAATACATAAAACATGCAGTAATAATGCAGAAAACTAATTCCTTACCACAGAAATCAACCGCCTCTGTAGAGACAAACAGATTCAGATCGCATGACGAACATCGTCTTTTTGTTTCTGGAGCAAGTCTTTAATGATGTCTTAACTGATGGGCAGGACTTTAAAAAAGCCTTTCTCAGATGGAATCCTGGCAATTTATATTCTGGTGACAAGTTAGGAGCCAGGATTTGATGATTAAGCGTGCCAGATGTATGCCAAAGCACAGAATATGTACTGTAGGACAATCTACGACTAAGAAACGATGCCATTCAGATTAGTGCAGCTAGAGAAGCATCTTCAAAGTCTGAGATAACATCTTCGACTATGTGATGTGCGCTCATGCTCATAATTTGAGAGTTAGGACGGAGCGGCTCAGTGGAATTCATGAGTATCGGTGAAGCTTATTACAGTATCCATAATGTCATCACCGTAAATTCTGCATACCGGCCTTCGAGAGAGCGAAGATCTTAACATCTGACTTGTGGGGTGCGCAAGGCGGTATTATAAAAAAGGGCAGCTGATTTAATCAAGCTTCAACTTTCCAGGGTGGTCCACTCCAGAATAGAATAGTAAAAAGTAATTAGGTTTACAACAAAGCTGCTCCAAACAGCCGTTGTCAGCAGGAGGCCGCTTTCATTGATAAATTATTTTGGGGCAGCCTCGTGAGCCGTGTTTTCTTTCCTTCTGTCAGTTTTAATCATCTTCCCCTTCTCTCACTTTGCAAATTTCCCCCCCCTTTTGCTGACCACCAATTGAGTTGAGCCATGGCCAAATTTATGGGAGGTTTTCATTGCTTTCCTTATTTATGTTGGGATTATTTCAGGACTTCCAGGATGACTTTAACAAGGAATTAACACCAGGAACATTTCACCAATTATTATATAACAATCCTGAGCTGCCACATATCAACAACATTTCAAATGCTTATAGTTAATGAAAAAAAAAATTATCTAAAAATGTCTAAAACGTAAAGAACACTTCACCTTTAGTTCAAACAAGCGCAGTTCAAAGTAGCACATTTTGTACTTAAAGAACAAATGTCCCCTGAAACAAAGGAACAGATTGGATGGAGCTAGATGACAGGTGATAATCAGAGGGAATGTAAACGTAAAATTTCGCGGGTGACGTCTTTAACAAATGAGGTGCAAATGCACTAATCAGAGGGTTTATGAGCAGTAGGGGTGAAAAGTTAAAGCACGGCTGTGATGGTTTGTGTGATAAGTTCCAAACTTCATGCATCAGAGGTGACTGTGTTTGAGCATCTACTGTACCTCAGAGTAAATAGACCCCCGAACGACTAAAAGGTGCCGGCACTAAAAAACAGCGCACATCACCGGACAAGCTGTTATTAAATGACATTTTTTTTAAAAATAGGATTTGGCACGATTTAAAGCTTTTGCCATTCTATAATAAACAATAGCATGGCTATATTGAAAATATTTACTTAATTCTCTAAAGTGACTTATGGCAACATTGGCTACTAAACAGAATGTCATGAGTGTTATGGCGTCAGGTGCCATAGACTGTATAAATATTCCCTGTACACTTGTTTATAGGAAAACCCCATCTGGTTTTGGCTAGCAGAGGCAGACATACCGGTGACCCCAGGTTTTTCTAATGGAAAATATAACACAAGTGTTTGCTAAGCTGGGGCTAAGCTGAGAGAACTACAGCAGTCAACTGTCAAGTGACAGACAAGTCAAGGTTGTAAAAGTCAACCGGCTCCAGATTCAAAGGTCATTTAGTTAAAGTCCAGTAAAATAGCATTTCAGTATCTAAAATGCTCTCTGGGGGGGGGGGGGGGACTTATTTTTTTATTTTTTTTTATTTTTAACTACTGTATAAGTTCCCTGCATGGCTGATTATTTACATCCATATTTATAATTATCATATACTGCGAGTGGAACAAAATGGCAGCCCAATCATCGAATCAGACATTTGCTTTACTGCAATTACAGATGCTCCTTTTTTCAGCATTGGCAGTACTGCCACTATTATATGCAGGATCTCACCGGTTCACAAACCGCACCACCTGTTAAAGTTCTAACCTGACGAACCACACACATACTGTACTCCAGGCCGAGTGCAGAAATGCCGTTACAGTGGTTCTGTTTAAATGAGACTTGTTGTGACTTTTACTTTATTTATGACTGTATGAATGACGGTTTATTTATGAGTGATGAATGCAGACAGATTAAAGCTGTGACTTGTAGAAGATTAGCTATGTAAACTGATGTCTAATACGGTGGTCGGTTAAACGACCAAACACACGCAGAAAAGCAAGGGGGAAGTTCATGTGCATGAATTTGTTTAATAACTTTTGATTACTGCTTGATTCGGGATTTACAGTCTTTGTTTAATCCCACTTTTAAAGTTTGGGTGTAGACAGAAAACGCGTAAAGTAAGCTTTATTTCATGACATTCTAAACCCCGACCACACCAAACCAAACCCTTATGTTGCTCATGAAATAATCAGTCATCAGTGCAAGCATTTACAGTACAGCACTACCATTTATATAACTGTAGCAGGCAATACAGGAAACATTCTTATGCTTTATTTTTATTTTTATTCAAGTCCGTATTGCATAATAGATGCATTGAGAGCACACAGCTTTGGGTTAATATTTTGTGAATCTACACGACACCAAGTCAAACCACCATAATATCTTTTCCAAGTCAACTGTCCCGACTGTAAGTATCACAGATTGCTAAGCATTCGAGTTTTCTTCTGTGATTGACGTCATACGGACATTATAGTATTCTTTAGCCAGCGCATTTAGAAACACAGCTGCACTACTTGTGCAGGATGAAAATATTTAACACTATTTAATAATCAGCACCCACATCCTTTAGAAAGAGTTACTGAACTCGGGCACTACATCAACTCTTGGGCGAAAGAGAGAAAGAATGAAAGAAAGAAAGAAATTTCAAGTCTCCTTGTGCTTATGTTTAACAGAAAAATAGCTTAAATTCCCAAGAGTAAAACATGACACTTGTATGAGCAGAGATGCCAAGAAAGGTTAAGGATATTAGCTGAAAAGAGAATCAGTGAGTTTCTCTCAGCTTGCCAGATGTAGCCTAAAAGTGATGCCAAAGAACAGGCGTATAAACCCATCAGTCCAAAAATCATTAAAAAGACATCAATTTTGAATGTTCAGTGCCAGGGCCGGTCCATATTGTAGGTATTACATTTGTGATGTAATCATGGGTTATTGGTGTAAATGGGCTAGAAGGACTGTCTTGCACAGATAAAAATATATTAATTTAAGATTTTATTGTTATGCATCAGGGTTTTTTTTGTTTGGTCATCAGAACAAATACACCCAATATTAAAAACAAGGTGGATCATTAAATTTTTTTTCCACGCATTTGGCAAACACTCTTATCCAGAGTGACTTACTTCCTTATACTGTACATCTGAGCAATCGAGGGTTAAGGGCCCAACAGGGACAACTTGGTAGTTATGGGATTTGAACCTGAGACCTTCTAAACCGTAGTCCAATGCCTTAACCACTGAGCTACCTCTAAACCTATCATTAACGCTATAATGCGTCCAGAGGAGAAATTAAACATAGACGAGATTACTGTAGCATGTGTTATCAAATCAATTAGAAAAACAGAGGACAGAGATTGAATATGATATTACATCAGTTTCATGCATTATCAGTATTATGTGTGTGCAATAGGTTGCCCTGCATCGCTCTTATTACTCACTCACTACAGTAGTTCTCTATCGTGCCTAGAGTTTATCTCAGCGTACTTTGGGCATGAGGGAACACAAGCACACACACTCCCATACTAAGGGGAATTCAGAAATGCCAGTTAGTGTAATCTGTATGCGTTTGGACTGTAGGTGGAAACCTCAAGTACCTGGATGAAACCCACCAAGCAAGAGGAGAAGTTGCAAGGCTACAGTGCCAACCATTACGCTACCTTGTTCTTACAACATGAGCCTCAAACAGTTTTGTTACCAAACTATTTAGAAGTATCGAGTTTTAGCTGTCCTGTTTAATATCACTGCTATTCATCACTTAAATGTTGTGATATGTTAAGTGAAATAAGCAATTAAGACGTCCAAATCAAACCGTATCAAACTGTATCAGCTGCATGTACTGTATAAATAGGCACGAGCACACCAAGGTCTGTACCTTAGGAGTTTTAGGAAGGTTTTGGATTTTCTTGGCACATACTGTGCAAAAGTCAATTTTTATGAAATTTAAATGAAATGAAATTAAGGGATGTCAAATTTTATTAAATTAAAGTATGTAAATTAAACTGAAGAAACTGGAACAGATGTTTTACTGCAACAGGTTGCAAAGTGCCTGAAGATATAATAAAAAAATTGGTTGTTTATATACAGTAACAACCTCAGCAGCAACCTCATTTCTTCTCTCGTCTGTTCCAACCACTCAGCATTCAACATCACTAGTATACTAATTACCAGCCTGATCATCTGTCATCATCTGCACCTGTTTTTCACTGGCTCGTGCATAAAGTTAGATTTTTTAAAAATGCTTGAACGATTCATAGGTCATTGTGTGACTTAACAAATAATAAAAAAAATCAAAAAAACATTCCACTGAAACTGGGACTGGACTGGGAATGAGAGCAAACGAGTCATTCAGGAACCTGCTCAACTGTTCCTTTACGACTGAATTAGAAATACATGAGACCAGGGATGGCTCCAAATTTTACACAGTAATGTATCCTGTACAATAAAAAAATATATGTTTGACACTTTCTTGTAAATTACTGTGATTTATCACTGTTTTGTTGCAAAGGAATTCACAATTTGAATAAGTTTGCTTAATTGTAGTTGTGTATTACAGTAGATCAGTTATTTATTAGAGTGATTAGACTAAGGCAGCACCTCCAGGGTCTGGGTTTGATTCCCTCCTTGGGATCTGTGTGCATGGAATTAGTCTGGTTGAAATAATATGTGAATGTTTTGGTGCATTATTTCCTCAATTTTCTGCTATTTGTTGTTCTTTTGGCTGCTCCCATTAAGGGGATGCCACAGTGAGTCTTCATGACGCAGCCCTTCCATTCTTATCCGAGTTTGGCATGGGACTAAGAATGCCCTGCTTTACAGTAAGTGACTGGAAATCAGAGCAAGACAAGTGAGAAGACCACCACTGAGCAAGCAATGCCCTTAATTTCCTGTTATTTAACCCTATACACAATTATCATGTCAAAACCGGAGGCTGGGCATTTTCATTTTATGGGAGAATGTAAGAATAACAACACAGGGATTGATAATTAGTAATAAATGTGCACTTTGTCCAGGGTGTACCCCGAGTCCCCTGGGATAGACTCCGGGCGCCCTTCCAACACAACAGGCAAAGCAGCATAGAGATTGAACGAGAGTGCTTGTTTAGGATTGTCATACTGTATATTAACTGTTAGGTTTCTGCTATATAATCTTCAAAAATGTCGTCTTGTACCTCCAGGGTGCAGGTTCGATTCCCGCTTCCAAAATTTGCATGTTCTCCCTGTGCTTCGTGGGTTTCCTCCGGTTCCCTCCCACAGTCCAAAGTCATGCAGATTATGTTCATTAGCGTTCCCAAAACCGCCTGTAGTGTGTGAATGAGTGTATGCGTATGTGTGCACCCTGCGATGGATTGGCACCCCGCACAGAGCGTACAGTACCTCACCTCATGTCCCAAGTCTCCTGGGATAGGCTACAGAGTGAGTTTCTGTAATATAGACCTCACCGAGATGTTGGTTACTATGTTGCTTGCATCAGAATGCTCTAAATGAAAGGGATTTGTAGTAGGATGTAGGATCCAGGCATTTAAAAGAATCCTGAGTTGATGGACCAACTCCTAACTTAAGTGAGCCAGGAAGTCTGTAAGAGTAAAGTTACTACCAGGACTTCCACTTTGGTTTATAAAGCGTTTGGTATTCTTTATCAGTGAAATCAATTCCATGTAAACAGAACACATGGCTGTGAGAGCTGCGAACCTACACATTTATTTAACGATCCTACATAAGTAGCAGGAATAATGCAAGCGTTGAGTGTCAATTAGTCTGAGCACTCACTTCAACAAGGTTCTAAAGGCCATGCCAGCAAGCACATCAGCCCTGGTATGTTTGTCCTCAGTTTGAGCCTGTCCAATCTGTTATATATATATTTTTAATAACACTGGGAGGTGAGTTCTGTTCTTCTCGCTGTGTGGTGAGATCTACATGAGTTAGTCCTTCTGACCATGGCCTCTACAACCTTGTGCAGCACACCGTGTATTGACCCCTTTCACATTCATCTCTGCAGATTTCGACTACGTTAACTCTTTCGGGACACATTTCGGAACTCCCTACACTATTTCCAGCACAGAAGACAGTGTAGCGGCAATACAGCGTGCTCCGTTTTTGTTTCGCTCGGTCCTGCAAGGAATGCGGATGTCACACTGAAGTGCCCTGATCCTCTGGTGCTTTGTTCTGTTTTAACCTCGGGTGGCACAGCCTTCGTCACGGGGTGCCTTCGAGTATCCACAAATCATCCTGGTACTCTACAGGTCCCCGTTCATCGCCATGAATGATGCCGCATGTGTTTAACTTGGAAAATAAAGAGAAGCTGTGTAATCTAAATACATAGAAACCATATAATCGCTAGTGTGGCTGGCAAGCAGCATGTGAGCGAGCGTGCGTATGTGCGTGACATTTTTGCTCGAGCTCCCTGGTTCGGCTCTAGCTCTCCGGGCTGGCACAGGCAGTGTTTAAAAAGCTCCCGGAAAGTTTATAGTGGGTGTACTTCTCCTCAGGTTTGTGTGACAACCTTTAACGCAGCATACCCATCACAAGCAAAACACAGGGGACCTCCCTGGAATCTTTCGCATGAATTTCCATTCATGCATTTCCACATGTTTCTAAGCTTCCTCTTAATCTTAGATGACTTTCTTAATTGCTTTTCAGGCTTACGTGGAAAAATCTGTCTAATTGGTTTAATTGTAACTTGCTTTACGTTAGATAAAACAATTAACATTTTTCACCACACACAGCTGTTAGGTAAAAATGATTACTGTTTATAAGATCTATTCCTCTCTATGGCTATTATTTAGAGCGGAATAATTAGCAGATATTAAAAAAAAGTATACGAGTCTAATTTATTCTCTTGTGTTTTGTACAAAAATGTCTTATCACAGGAAACCCACAGTCTGCCTTCAGCTCAGAGTCGGTCTGAGACAGAGCAGGATTTGACAGAGCACACCTGCAGAGGCTTGGACAAATCTAAACACCTGCCTGAAACATTCAGGCTTTTGTGGAACATGGCCTATGATAAAAGTTTAGTAGAACTAAAAGAATGAAAAAAAAAGTTTAGCTAGACATAACTGTTTTCTGCTTTCATGCATCCATTCTTTTGCTTTATCCTAGTCAGGGTTTTGGTGAATCTGGACCATATCACAGAACACACATTTACATTTGCATATACGAGCACAGTCTTTCCACCTTTGAGATGAAATCTGATTCCTTGAAGGAACCCCACACTGACACAGAGATCACTGTATTACAGTTGAGCAAAAAAACGATGGCAAGTTATTTATTCTTTACCTAACTGTATATAATGGAGATGGAAATGCAGTATGAGTTAAGTTAAGCCTTTATTTGTCACATATACTGTACATTACAGCACAGTGAAATTCCTCCTTCGCATATCCCAGCATAACTGGGGCCAGAGCGCAGGGTCAGCCATGATACAGTGGCCCTGGAGCAAATAGGGTTAAGGGCCTTGCTCAAGGGCCCAACAGTGGCAACCTGGTGATCGAACCAATCTTCCAATCAGTAACTCAGTGCCTTAGCCCTTTGAGCCACCACTGCCCCCACGGGTTTTCAATTCGAACCGGGAACACAGTTCTGTTTCTGGAAACTTTGCAAAGCAGCGTGACTGTTAAAACGTACTGACATTTGCGAGTACTTCCAGAAATATCTCCTTATGTTACTGTACATTTTTCATTGTTGGTCAGTACATAAAATATGTTTATTACTGTCTTAGATATTATTAAGTTCCCATGTACTGTATGAACTGTTACTATAGAAACAAGCATGCAGAATGTGGAACTTGTGCAGCATAACAGAACACAATTATAAGTGTAAAAACTACCTTTATTTCTCTATATAATCCCCTTCTACACTAATGCAGTTATCCCAGCACTTTACCAGTGCTTGGATACCATCAAAGTAGCAGATTTTCCCAGTATGCTGGAGCCCTGGTCAGGCTGCCTGCTTCACATCTGAAACACTGGCCTCCCAAGAGATTCCTAAATGGAAAAATCTGGGGTTGGTGACAAGTTATCTGTCGAGTTTGAGGGATCAAGAGTTCCACTCGCTGAACGTTCACGGGAACGACTGCAGTGGGTCGTGGGATTGTAATTCACAGACTCACAGCTTTCTTTAAAATGTCTGCACTGTTTCAATCTTTTACTGCGACGAAGGGTCTCATCTGCATACCGTGCTTTAAGTCTTCTGTAAACGTCAATCAGTTTTACACCTTCACGCAAGAAATGTCATCATAAGTCCCGGTTTGACTTGAACATCGCTTGTACAACAATGCATACTGATCGATATGATGGATATAAAGACATCATTCTTTTTACTGTAACTGCAAACATGGCTGAAAGGTTGTGGTGCGACCTGATATTCTAATGTTTACTTGCTTTGCTTTAGTTTTGGCTTGTTTGCAATAGGAACCCAAGGAGGGAGTTACTCAGGAAATTTGGACAGCCTCATCATGACTGTTAGCCTTTTGAACCGACCTTTATTTAAGCTGATATTTATCCACTTTGTATGACAATTATAAATATTACACTATAAAGTGCTGTAAGTGCGTGACTCATGTATGTCCACTGTCTGTGAGTCACCGAGCCCTCAGACTCCATCTCTAACTGATGAAGTAATCTGCCTTCACTTCTAATGTACTTGAATAAGCAGAGTGGAATGGCTTTAGGAAGCAGCAGCAGTGTGATCGTAATGACAAGTGGCACCAAGAACATTCCCAGATTATTCCTATCATTAAAGGCTCACTTCGTCCGTCTATCTGCCTCCAACTCTTCCAGAATGACCTCAACTCCAAGCCGATTACTCCACTCGGTGTCGTTCTGGTAAGGTGACTCTAACAAGCCTTGAGCTTAAATAATCAAAGTACAAAATCCCTGCTGTCAATCAGTTCACTTGTTAGGCACAGATGTCTTGATGGACTTGAACATGCATGCTTAAGTAACCAAGTTTTAAATATTTCAAGCTTCTCTGCATGGAAAGAAATCACATACTGTACACACATTAATGCAACGGACAAAACTACCTGCTGTTTAATTTAGAAACAAATAAGCAGGGGAAAAAAAACCCTACCCATTGAGTTGTAATCTAGTTTTTACATTGTATTTATCTGTAAGCGTAAGTGTTTGACAGCCATTGAAACAGTAAATTAAATCTTTCTATTCGAGAGTAGAGCTTGGCTGCACTCTGTGTGTGTATGTGTGTGTGATTAAGTTGTATACACAAACACTTTCCATGAGCAAGGTAATTAGCCAGATGAAGCATCAGTGAGAAACAGCACGCTTCAGATGACCTTTCGCAACCGATGAAAATGGAAAAGCACAGGCAATGCGGTGATGCACAGCAGTGCATTCCAACAGACAAACATTTACGTGACACGATACAGGAGTGCATTTCTGAAGACTTTAGCTAGGCCTCTGACGAGGACCATGACTGGAAACATCAGCGAAATTTCACTATCGGCTTCCCCGTGTAAATATCAATAGCTGGCGTGGATGTTCCGAACCGAAGAACAAAGACGCCACTGACTGTTAAAGAGTCTTGAATTCTGTCGTCTTTGTCAGTTCTGGAGTCTGCTGCGATGTTTGTCTTCGAGAAGCTTATTTGAGAGTAGGTTTCATTGGAAGTTGTGTTTGCTTGAAACACCCTCCTCATCCCCCACCCTCCAAAACACAGTATATACACACTACTATATGTACAGTATGTGGCTGTCTGGGGAAAAGGTTTATGCACTCACATTTGCCAAAAACAGTCACGGTACGAAGGTATTAATTGGTAAAAATGTAACACGGAACATTTCCTAAAAATGCATTCAGATACTGTACATGTTTGTACATGACTACAGTTGTCTGGGGTTGCATGTATAGCTGTTACTTTTAGCCAAGTGTTGTTCAATATATACCCTCCAAGCCAACATTTGGACCATTGATGACCATTAATGACAAGCTGTAGTGGATCACATAACGTCAAACACATCTGTTCAACCTTCATTTTGAAACAATTTTTCAACCATGATGGGACGGGATGGGATGGGACAGGACAGAGGGACGTCATTTCATCCAAATGTTTGCTGGGTTTCCTGCATCTTAACCACAAGTGAAATCCTAGCATTTAAATTATGCTTTCCCTGATGCAAAAAAAAGTTACATATAAAGATTTTATTTCACGTCCACTAAATGATGTCCTGCTCTCCTCTTACATTTATACGTAATTTAAATAGATACAGTAGAGAGAACAAATAAAGATTCTAGCTACAGCAGGAAGCTTACAAATGATAAAACCAAGATAAAACAAACAAGAATCTTACAGGGCTTAAGAATCTTAAAATTCAAGTGGCACATACAGTATGTGTGCTGCATAGGTTGATGATTATTAAAAATAAAATAAAACGAAAACAAAAGTTAGCATTTTATAACATGTACATTTTACCACTACTGTAATATGGGAATGATGTCATAAATGTAGAACACTTAATATGACCACGTAATGTATGTACTTAATATGCACTCCGGTTTCCTCCCAAAGACATGCAGATTAGGCTAATTGGCGTGCCCAAATTGACCATAGTGTGTGTGTGTGTGTTTGTGCTCTGAGATGGATTGGCACGCTGTCCAGGGTGTACCCTGCCTCATGCCCTGAGTCTCCTGGGATAGGCTCCAGGTCCCCGCGACCCTAAATACAGGATAAAGCGGTATAGAAGATGAATGAATGAATTATTATTATTATTATTATTATTATTATTATTATTATTATTATTATTATTATATGGTTATAGAAAAAAAATTCTCTATATCTGTATACATCTGTATATTAGCTAATTTTTTTATTTTATACTTTTTGTTGCTCAGTCATGTTTTTATCATTTGGTTAAAATGAAATTAAATTCTGTTCATCATAAAGGACGTCACTCTATACTGTACTGAATATGCACACTCTAAAATAGCTGGAAAAAAAAAGGAATGAGAAATGCTTAGAAAAGTACCCTAAATATTTAATAATATAAAACACTGTACATTATTGCAGTCAAGATAATAATCTAAAGACATTATGTTAAAGTGCATTCATGAGATAATATACATTCATAGTAATATTTATGGGGAAAAAACATAACTACCATCTTTTTTAAAAGTACATTTAAATTATTTTCCATTTATTATAAGGAAAATTAATCCTTACTTTGATTATCAGCATCACCCACATTTATACGAGCCTTATAATCGTCTCTTCACTCAAATGATTTCAGTTTGTCAGTGCTTACAGTACATAATTGATAATTAATAAAACAGAAATTCATACTTTTATGTTATGGCATGTAAACATTTGATCATTTGTGATAAAGTTGTAATTAAACACCGCATTTTGTTGCTCTTCCCTGTTTTGGTGATGTGCAGGGATGAAAGTAATTTTAAATCATTGCCGGTACAACAGTACTGTATGTAGCCAAAAGGGAGGAGAGTAAACCTCATAAATCCTGTACGTTTCTCTTTATTTCTCCACTTAATCCACTTAAAAATAGTCTCACTATTGTACTAATGCTTCACTATTGTACACATGAAATCAGTCAACCAAATTCGAGACTCTCTTTGCTTGATTATTGAATTGTTCAGGAAACTTTAAAAGGGAATCTTTCTTGTGAGCAGCAAGGTATTGTTCTTTCATTATAGTGCTCATTTTCACTGATTGTTGGTGGAATGTTTTGTTTGTGCTGATAGACTTTAAAGGGTAATGATAATTCGAGCGTGTTGTTTCAAGTGTATCATACTAACTGAACAGAGCAGTCCGTCTTTCCAAGGGATTTATAAATGTAAATTTAGAAAAGCCTAAATACCTCAGTACTAATATGGTCAGTTTGTGTTTGTTTAATTGGCAAAAGGCTGTGATTAGCAAACAGTAAAAAATGTGCCATTCCCCTAAAGAACTGGCAAGTCCAAGGTCACCGTCATCTTATTTTGTTTAACACTGTGTTAAAGTGCCTTTAAACCGAGGTTATTCTGCAGTTTGATAGCAAGCAGACTTTCCACACTAACACTTGTGAAAGTGCATTTCCTTATAAGCATAAAGCCTTATAGATTTCCGTATTCCACCACGCTTATCGTTTAAGCAGAATCAAACAAATAAAGAACACAGAGTCCAAGAGTGTCCCAGAACCACAACTTAGATTGTATTTCGTGGATGTGTGGAGTTACACAGACTCAATAAAGAATGGCTGTCGCACATGTCTAACCTTCTCTGTGTGGAAATAAAAGAACATTCTGACGTGTGCAGAGTCATCTTATCTGTCCTGGTCTTCTCGCTTGATTTGTGCTCAACCTCCAACACAAGCAATGCGCTCGCCAGTGGAATTCGGTCAGACTTGGAGGCTCTGGGGATTTAGCACCCTAGAAACCTTCACAGCTTGGAGAAGCTGGAGTTCTGCATGTCAGATTGAGGACAAAGTGCTCTGAAAAACAACTAACACAGCAGGGACTTTGGCAAACATACTGTAGCGCTCTGACTAGCGTGCGCTTTACAAGTTAGCCTAGTTTAGTGGGGTAAAGCGAAGAACCCTATAAAGCTAAGGGGTTTGGACAAGGTTGAATTATCTCCTTAGTTGTCATATAGTTTCTGGTGGAGACATGTTGTCATGTTTGTCACTGGACCATCATATTCCCTGGACAGTTCTTTGCTTTATTACCCAGTCCAGGGTAGAAGTACAAAAGTACCATAATGCACAGGGATTTCTTTCACCTTGTAATTTATTTGTGAATATTGGCAGGGTTGCCAGGTGTGTGGTTTTCTTGCTGTTTTGGATTAATATTTTCTTTCTGTGGGTTTTGGGTTAGAAATTTTTTACTGTATATATATATTAGATTATTATATCTTAAAAGCATGCACAATTTTAACCAAAACCATTTGCTTATGACCAATTGCTATAGGATGCTAAACCCATAATCATCAAAACACATCCTCAAGCACAGTACAGGGACGAAACTCTTAGACGCAGTAAATTATTTGAATGATACAAACAGTTAGAGAAGGTAGAACATCCAATTCTTGAAAATCAATGGATAGCTTGCAGAATAGATACATCTGTCGGTGAGCTCATTATTGAACTGTTCATCATTCACCAACACCACTTGCACATTACTGTAACTGGCTATTGCCACATCCCTGTATCCATGTATAGTCATGACCTTGAGTCATGCCATATCCATATGTTTGGGCTATTAAAGGAGTTCCTGGGAGGCCAGCTTTGCAGACATGAAACAAGCTCCGATCAAGGCTGAGAAACCTTAGTGGTACCCAAATATGAGTGAAATGCTGGAATAAGTGCATTAGTGTAACTGGGGGTAATACAGAGAAATAAAGGTAGATTTTACTCTCATAACTGTGTTTTCTTAGTCATAGTTTGTCTTGAACACCCCTCATATAATGTTCCTTTTTGAAGCTGTGCATAGTCAAACCTGAGTAAATGAGAAGAGGAACATTACAAGTGCAAAACTTTCCAAAAAGGTGTATTGTCTTGATACAATTAACACCCTGTGGCATGCAGTAAAATACTAAACAGGCCCAGCTGACATTATTTTGGATCAGGATGGTAGTGGGAAAAATGGACGAGCATAGTAAGAGGGTTCATTATTGGGGCAGGAGCTTCACATGGAAAAATGTTTACCTTCTGAGTGTTTGAATAGGGAATGCTGAAAAAGTGTTTAAATAGGGAGCGGGACAGAAGAACTAATTGCAGTGGATTAAACCTTCTAGTTATAATGAAACTACAGATTAAATTAGGTTAAAATTGACAAATCGGTATGAATGGGGTAGGGTTAAGGATTTGTGATTCTAAAGATCTTTTGGCTTACTCAGGAAAGAAGATGGCAAGAGTGTGCAAAGCTTCATTGGGAATACCGGTAGGAATATAAAATATAAAAGCATTTTGTTTTTTTTCTATTGGTACAGTCTCAAATAAGTGGTTTCTGGGTTCAGGTGGGTTTCTTATTTACTTCTATCATAACTGTAGAATTTATAGAATAGTCTAAACAGTGAATAATAAATGAATAAGAGAGTGAGGGTATGATTTCATCTACATCTAGTTTTACACTAGTGTTTGGAATTATTTTCTGGTATTTTCTTTGAAGCTGGATTTTTTTTTTAATCACATAAGCCATCCTGGTGCACATTCTAGCAGTTGATTAAACAGCTGCTTTATATGGTGTACTGAAACACTGTGCCTGGTTTCAGTGGTAGGTCAGAGAATTCCCACTCACATTACATTTACTGTCCTGTAGCAATTAGATATACAGTACTGCCTGAAAAAGTATAATATGATGAAAATGTGTGTGTGCAGCCAGAGCCAGTGATCTCCAATACATTACAGAACTGAAACATGAGACAGATGTATACAGTGGTTGCACACAAAGCACATATGCCCATGACAAATCATCAGTAGTAAACAGCAACGTTTCTGAGCAAGGTCACAAGCTTCAAATGCTCCACAAAGATCTCACAGAGTCTCATATCTGGTCACAAGCTTCACGATCTTAAAGGTTGCAATTTGACCGGCTCTCTGCATTTCATGGTACATGTACTTCCAGGCAAACTTTTGAACACTGACTTCAAAATTCTTCCAACATACCATTCCTTAACCTTATTACAAAGTTTTGTTTAAAGTAGTTACAATCATTTAAATCAGCCAAACATGCATACAGGAAAGGCTTGTAAGTGTGAATGTAGGCGGTTCCTGTCTACATTTTGTGGCCAAATATACCAGACACTCTGAGTTTCTGAGACTATTATTCTCAAATCTGGCTTCAAAGCTGAGATATTCTGCAGTTTGATGGTAAGCAGGCGGTTTTCGCTCTTGTAAAACAACACTTCCTTATAAGCATAAGGCCTTATAGATTTCTGTAGTCTTCTTATCTTGGAGAGAAATTGTGATCTCATTAGTGACTCCTCTTCAGAAGAACTTGAGCTC
Organism: Channallabes apus; assembly: GCA_030522415.1. NCBI lineage: Eukaryota > Metazoa > Chordata > Actinopteri > Siluriformes > Clariidae > Channallabes > Channallabes apus. The sequence goes on from CM060104.1 coordinate 50,086,967, forward strand.
TTAACATGTGAAAACAGGACCTGGGCCAATATGGAGCATTGCTGTCTTACAAAAAAGACTATGCAAATGAGTGCGTAACACCTAAATAATGCAAAAATACAACAGCAATTTGGAGAATGAGGATTAAAAAATTGTCATTATTGAACATCACATGCTTGTTGCTGATTGGCTATAACAAACCTTGAGGGGTTTGGATTTCCATTTTCCTGTTTTGCTTCTGGATATACATACAGTATAACCCTAAAGGAAATTCATATGCTTTTATGTACCCTGATCAGCTATAACATTATAACCACCTGCCTAATATTGTATAGGTGCTGCTAAAACAGCTCTGACTCTTTGAAGCATGGACTTGTCAATGCCTCTGAAAGGATCCTTTAGGTCCTGTAATTTGAGCAGTGGGGCTTCGATGGATTTGATTTGTTTGTCCTGCAAATCCCACCGATGCACTTACAGGCTTTTATCATGTGTGACACAGTGCTGCATTGTACAGTATATGAAACATTCAGTACTTTGCAAAAGTCTTGAGCCACCCCTCATTTCTTCATATTTTGCTCCAAAATAGCCAGACAGTCTTGTGTGTTTTTTTAAATGTAGAGAAATAGTTCTCCAAGCTTCCTGAAGAACTACTTTGGCTCTCATTTTTGGCAAATTTTTGGCTCGCACTTAAAGTCCAGTCCCTGGAACTGACCAGTTTCATAAGAATTTTTTTTTTGTTTGTTAAGCCACAAAGTGACATATGAATCATTCAAACATGAGAAACATCTAACTTAAGGCATGAGCCAATGAGAAACAGGTGCAGATGATGTCAGACGATCAGGCCAATGATAAGTACTGGTGTACTGGTGATGCTGAGTGGTTGGAATAGACGAGAGGGGAAATGAGGTTGCTTCTGAAGTTGTTATATAAATAACATCCTTCCGGCACCACTTGTTCTAATTTCTTAAATTCAATCTAGTTTAATATGAAGAAATGAGGGGTGACTCGAGACTTTTGCTCAGTACCATATCTCAGGTTCTTGTTCATTTGTTGTGGCTTTTGGATAAAAAAAAGAAGGATCCGGATACACTGTGGTCTGGAATAAAGGCCAGAAATGCTGTACAGCCTTGACCACTTTCAACACCAGGTTCTGGATGAACACAACACCTAATACAGTACTCCACAAAATCTGTTCAAATCCAGTAAAAACGCAGCCAACGCTTTTGTGTGGCCTAGCAGAGGTTTACACAGGGCACATAATTTAAACAAATGTAAGACCCAGAAGGATCATTATTTTCAGTTGGATCACTTCTGGACGAACTTGTAAAATAAGATGTGGTGGATTTTTACAGGCTTTCCTTAACGCAGGCTAAAAGGCCAGCTCGAGACCACGCCACACGATGATTTATTTCGTTATTCCACATTCAACAAACAGAGGAGGTGACAGCTGACCTACGATGTCCTCCTGAAACCCCCTATCAAAGTCTGTTTTCATTAAAGGTTTAATTTATATACAACATTTCTTGTGTTACGACTTTCACAGCTGAACTTTGCTTTGTAACCTGGTCATTAAAATCTCATGATGTATGTATGGTGAAATCCTTAACAAAAGGACTTGTTTTAAATATTATTTGTGTCATGTTTTTCCATTTGATTTTGAGGAAACCATCTGAGTTCTTGTGATTTGCTGGAAGCAGTATAAAGCATTCTTTATACTTGTTGCATGTAAGTTCCTACTCTTGTGTTTGCTCCTAATATACAGTATGTGGTTTCTCATGCTAGGAGAAGGACGACATGGCTTAACAAACGTCTTTACATTACAGGTTTATTTGTACTGTGGTCTAATGAATCCTCTAAGGTTTTGTATTATCTACTGAAAGCATGTAGGCTGAGGGATATGGGACACTGACTGCAGAACATAGCTGTTTTTCCTGGGTAAATTCTTTGTCATTCATTTTCTTAGATTCGGCAGAACTAAACTAACACAATTACTATATTTTTGGCACAAAAGACACGCAAGTCCAAACTAATGATTAATCACAGTACTGGCTCTGTTGCAGATACGATAATGTGGTACATCTGCATCGGATAATGAAAGTGATCTGGAATATTCCAGAAGCTTCTTGAACAACGACGTCCTTACTAAGCTTAAACAACAGCTTTAAAAACTACTTTTTAATGCATTAAATCTTCAAATTTACTCTGTTAAGACAATTATGATAATAGCAATAAAGTAGTTGAAATTTTTTCGTTTTAAAAAGCAAAAAATTCAGAAAGTACGATTGTGCTTTTGAGTTTCACTCAAGAAAAACATTTTTCTATTGCACTGACCAATATTTCCACAGCAACTAATAGTGTTATTTTAGGCAATCCTGCCGCATTGTCATTCACTACATAGAACATAGTCTCTATTAAACTTTTTTTTTTTTGCAAATTACTTTAATTGAACAATGATCATATACAAACATTCAAAAACATACGAAAAAATCACTGACTTAAGTATATTATTATATATTATTGGTACATTATAACCAAATCACACACACACACACACACACACACACACACACACACACACACACACACACACACACACACACACACACACACACACACACACCCTCCAGCTCAGATGAATCTGTGTGTATTATTATGTACATACCCATGCATGATCTAGTTCCAAATAATCATTCAAACAATACCTGTTAATTTATAAAATAAGCAATATATTTAAATACCTTGTCCTAATTTGCTTACATAAACCAGGACAGTTCACCTTTACTGGCTTTCAAAGTCTCACAAATTCCAGGGAAGAAAGCAGCAGCAGTGATGTCACACATCATGATGTCAGAGCTTTAAAAAAAAGCATGACTCATCACGCTTTTCAGATGGCTCATGAGTGTCCACAGCAGAGACCTCATTGGCCTCATGTTTATGTGAGTTTGACACGTGCCTAGCTAACAGAAGTGCCTTTTATAATGTCACTCATGCCGGAATTACTAGTCATTACTAGGACGGGGACATCTCAGCTCGGACCAGGTACCGTGGACAAGGAAGCTGAAGCGATATATGTATATACTCGATAACTCTGATCCATAAGTCAGGAGAAGCTGATTTCCTGAATTCAACAGTAAAGTATTTGGCAGACTTTTATTTCATAACTTTGCGGTTAAGCACTAAATCCTTCTTGGAATCCTTTCTCCACAAGCACTTATCCAATTCAGGGATGGTGTGGATCTGAAGGTTATCCCTGAACACAGGGCTTGAGGAAAGAGTATACTATGGGCATCATATACACTCTCCCACTTCAAATTAATTTAGTCCACATAAAAGCATGCTGTTGTATGTGCTAATTCTAGTTCAAACTATAATAGTTAACTACAACCATGGTTTGCATCATTCTGCTTCCACGCGTATCAGACAGCACATTGAAACTGAAGATAGAGGATATTAAAGTTTGGTCCTATTACAGCATCACCATGAATAGGGTGCACCCCCATGGAAGGGTGAATGCTATCTTTTGACTTTACCTCATTTTGAGAAATCATTTTTCTCTGTTGAACCTGATTGCCTATAACAAATCATTTTATTTGAAAACTGCTACAATTCCTTCTTTTAAACTTCCATATTTTAGGCAAACAATAACAGAGTGGCTGCATTTCATAGCAAACGTCAATACTTCCTGAACAGGTAATGCATACTTTTTTCTATCACGTTATCAGTGAAGCATAACCATTTGCAGCTGGTGTGAGTGAATAAAATGCATTCATTGGATTTTTGGAGAATGTTTTTGGCATTGAAGTCACCCCAGCATCAATTAACTAATAGTTTGCACCACTAAACGTCCATGAAACATTATGTGAAATACGACATTACCTGATTCGGATGTTATGGGTACAACATGATACTGTATACTCACCAAAGCTATATATACTGTAGTGCAACGACTGTGTATTTAGTTTTTAGTGTACATTCTGTTTCTCTTTCAAATTCTTGCTTCTGCTATCACTAGCACTGATTGCTATGTTTGGGAACCATGATGTGGCAGTAATATTTTGCAAAAACAATTAAGCAGAGCGATAACATTACGACACTCCAAAGACGTGTAAACAGGATTCACAAGAAACGCAAGATACACATGTTATGTATAGGAAGCTGTCGTAGTCGCTAAGCATGAGTTTACTATACAGTGCTGTGAAAAAGTATTTGTGTCCTGATTTTTCCTTTGCCACAGGTTAATGATTGAGATGACCAAACAAATTTTAATATTATACAAAGATAATATTATAAAAATATAGTAAATACAAAATGCAGTTTTGTAAATAATGATCTCACTTATTAAGGGAAAAAAGCTGTTCAAACATACCTGGCCCTATGTGAAAAAGTTATTGCCAAATAAAACTACTAACAAGTTGTGCCACAATTCCGCGGCAGGAATAACTGCAATAACAGTTGATATCTGGCAGTGAGTCTTTCACATCATTGTAGAGGAATTTTGGCCAACTCTTCTTTGTAGAATTGTTTTAATTCAGCCACAGTGGAGGGTTTTCGAGCATGAAAGGGCTGTTTAAGGTCATGCCACAGCATCTCCATCGGAGATGGTCAACGGACCTTGTTTAAAGGGAACCCGGGAAGGACAACGCTACATCATGTTTACTGCGGACTTGAATAGATGCCATTAGAGCTGTATTGGACTTTGAACTGTAGATTATTCACCATCGGGACAGTCATTTTTTATCTTAATGCTCCCAGACTGATTCATTGAATTCATTGAAACCCACACATGCACACACATACAATATACCGAACTTTTTATACATTCACTTACACACTGAAAATATTGTATATAATTGTAAATATTGGTATCTGGTGCCCTGCAATGTCTATTTTTTGTATAATACATGTGAGCTACTTCCGCAATTTTTTACTATCTACGAATATTTGTAGATCCATTTGTATCTGCAGAAATTCATAACTCAAATGTTCGTAAGTCGGGGACATACTGTATTTGCTACAGTATACAATAATCAGTTTTTAGTATGAACTACTAAAACCTGCTGGTTCAAAACCTGCTGGATCTGTCTGGGCATAGAGTTAAAAAGACATCTGCCGCAGTCTGGTGACACTCACTCAATCCATGCTTGCTTGATTGCTTCCTTAAGATTATGTACAGACATTTCCCACAGAAGTTTGCAATTCACTTGAGAATACCCTTGTTTTAACCATTTGTTTGTGCAGAGATTGACACCTTGGCTTCAGAAAGTAAAAGTCCTGCCACATATTTTCTCCGTCCATTAACTAAACCAGCTGGTCCTAATTAGCACAACTCTTCAGCCAGATATCCTTGAACTAATTAGTGACATCACCTGTTCTGTGCACAAGGTGAAAAATAATATATGGCATATGTTGCCTTAATACTCCTGGCCACCACTGTTCTTCATTATTTCCTGATGTGCTATGAATAAGTGGATGCACTAATTGAGAATTATGAAAGCATTTACATATTTACATATTACGTATTTATTGATCTTAATTAAAGTTTTACAGATATAGTTGTATTAGAAGGATGACAGTTTGGTAAACAAGCCCATCATGGGCAAAGTATAATTTAATGTTTGTCACAGCCATCAGTGCAGAGCATTCCATTTGTGTATTGATGACTTCACTGATGGCTGCTTCCTCATAATCTCTGGCTTCCTTCACCAAAAGCTGCAGCTTTGCTGAGGCCTTGACTAATAGATTTCTTTTCAAATGACTGCTTTGGTACACAACTTCAGAGGGGAGACCCAAGCATGAAATTCAATTATGCAGCACACGCTGGGCCAGAAGCTGCTTGTGTTAATCCTCTCCATGCTTGCAGGATTTTCAACACACACCCCAAACCCTTTATCACAACCCTCACCGGAGGCCCAGGGCAAGAGATGGGCAAACCGTTTTCCCTCCAGAGAGAATGGATGAGATGTTTGTCTTTATGCTACAGAAATGTAAAGCATACTTCCTTCATGGAGATACTACAATAACTTCCTAAAAGTGTAAATGACTTTAGAGTGGACCTTCTGGGGTTTTTGCTAAAATGAGATATGATATGGCAGTAGTTAAAAAAAAAAACAATACATTGAGTGTACATTGGTGGCTCAGTGATACTGTAGGTTTCTTGCCTGCCATGCAGAAGTCCCAGGTTCACTTCCCACCCAATGCCCAAACTCTCAGCCACTGGATGCAGTGCCAGTCCCAAGTGAAGATAAAATAGGAGGGTTACATCAAGAATGGCAACCAGAGGAAAAACCTGTGCCGAGTTGTGGCGACCCCTTGATGTGAGCAGCCAGAAGACCAACTACAACATTCAATGCAAACAGAGCATCAATCTTGAATCTGTTCAGGATTGAGTAGTTAAGGATGCAATGATGAAGCGATGATGCATAGGGTGGTGGCAATGAAATGAAAAATAAGAGCATAAATGTCAAAATGAGGATATGCTGTTAACGAAATTTCTGAAATGTATATCTTCTGACATATTTTTAACAACTGCCTGGGTCTAAGAAGAAGGTGTGCTCTCTATTTGACCTCAAAATTCTTGGCCAACTCAACAGACTGCACTCAGCGTGACAGATAGAAAGAATCAACACATCGGAGATTATACTGTATACAAGTTCGTGTTGAATACCTGTTATTACAATTGTATTAGAACATTCATTCATTCATTCATTTTCTATACCGCTTAATCCTGTGTTCAGGGTCGCGGGGGACCTGGAGCCTATCCCAGGAGACTTCGGGCACTAGGCGGGGTACACCCTGGACAGGGTGCCAATCCATCGCAGGGCACACACACATACACACACTCACACACCCAATCACACACAACGGGCAATTTGGGAACGCCAATTAGCCTAACCTGCATATCTTTGGACTGTGGGAGGAAACCGGAGTACCCGGAGGAAACCCACCAAGCACGGGGAGAACATGCAAACTCCATGCACACAGAGACGGGAATCGAGTCTGGCCGGTGAATCGAACCCAGACCCTGGAGGTGCAAGGCAACAGTGCTAACCACTACACCACCGCGCCGCCGTATTAGAACATGTGCATTAATATTAACCTGTGATTTGTCTCACATCTGGCATTCCATCAGAGCGACTTATTTAGATACTGAATCAACACCTTCATCTGACCTGCGTTGATGTCTGCCCACAAAAAAAAAAGAAAATTTAGTCTTAAACTGCAAAATTCAAGGCACATAGTTTGTTCCTGTAGCTCTCATTAGCTAGCTCAATGATTCAATGATTATTACAGTAGCTATCTAAATGATGAAATGATTAAATGATTAAATGTTTAAATGGTTAATGCTTATAAAATAATTATATATACTATATATATATATATATTATTATTATTTTTTTAATATATATGGTTTATATACATAAATCAATTAAATTTAATTTCATTTGTTTGCCTCAGTAGTCAAATCTCATTACTTACTTGGACATTTTGGTGTGTTCTCCATATTCTTTGTTTTAAATTAACATTATTTAATTTAAAACAAAGAATTTGAATTTAATTATTCAATATATAGAATATACGCAGCTTTCAGAATCCAGATGTTGTTGTTTTTTTCAGGACATGGATGCTAGCTAGCTAATATCATTCATTCTAATTTTATTAACTAAATACCAAATGCAAAAAATAAGGATTCAAAAATAAGGATTACTCAAAAATAAGGATTATTTTGTAAGATTAGAAAATGCATTCAAGCTAATTATGGCCAGTCTTTTGTTGGTGATGTTTTTGGACATTAATATGTGTCTTATAATCATTGCTAATCATATTTCTATTAACACTTCTAGATAATGCACAGCATTAGCACTTTGACAAAATCAACACACAACATGAACATATACTGTATGCAGGATACTGTATATCATAAATCGTTAAATTTTTAACCTCAACAGGTCGGATTTAAAACGAAATTGATATGCATATAAATTAATTATGATCAGTCTTGGTCATTATAAGTTTTCCTGGTCTGCACAGTGACTTTGAAGTTTGTCAACTGTTACATAAGTACAATGTAAGTAATCAGGGTCAAAAATCCACAACTGACGTTCTGTGCAAAAATACCAGCCATTTGCTTTTAGGCACAACACCAAATAAATATTTTCTGGAGTTGGAAAAGAGTTAAGTTTGTTCTAAATACATAGCAACTTTGAAAGATACCAACTCGATTTAGCTTAATGGAACATAGAAGCATGCCGTAAGTCTCAGCTGAACTTTGGGGGATTGTGGAATTTTGAACTAAATTAATCTTCATGACAAACCAGTGTGCGGAGCAAAGAAAATTTATGATGACGTAGACCTTTGATTTAAGACAGACCAGAAAAAAATCTGAAATACCCCTTTACAACTGATCTTTCAGTCAATGTTCGCTAGCTAGCTAGCCAAGCGTTATTGAAAGTTACGTTAATATCGAACATTAGTCTCACACTTTCCTTAGTGAAAGTTGATTGATTAATTAATTGTGGGAAATTTCAAAAAAGCTATGCCTATAATAAAAATAATTCAGCTGTAGAGCTGGATATTACTTGTTAGGTCAAGGTCATTTTGCCATGTATGATGAAATCCATTGAGTGAGCATGGTGAGATTTCTTACAATAACCATGGGAGATTTCTTTTCTCCAAAGAAATATTAATCCACTTTATGCGAAATCATTTAGGAACATTGCCGACCACTGGCTACATTCCCTTTGTGCTAGTAATTGGCCCACAGCGATTGCTGTTTTAGACAAACAGAGTGAACACAGCATCCAGGTCAGTCTCTGCTGTCAGAGTCTGGCCATTTCTGCTTCACCCCAGAGGTCAATGCGAGACACAGGGCTGTGTGGACCGCCAAGAAATGCAAGGGAGGCTTCCTTCCCCTGATTCTGAGTGGGAACACGCTCTCCTGTTTTCTTCCACAAGCCTCAGAGACAAACGAGGCAGCGTTTTATACCCACATGCTTGTTACTGTAAGTATCCGGGGCCAAGCGGAATTTTGTGGTCAGATCCTGGGAGTCTGGCTTGTTGTTGAGCACCGTGATTGTTATGACTTGATGAGCCATTGGTGGAGATTTATGTCACCATCTACATCAGTAACAACATGTTTCAGAGTTGCTTGTAGCCGTTCCCAGCTTTTCTGGGTGCAGAAAGTGCTGCTTGAGCCGTATTTATGGCTGTAGACTATCAGCCATCTGGGGTGAGATCTATGTTTGGGTAAGGCAAATAATCCTTACAAAACATAATTTTTCAGTATGCCATACAGATGCATCCATCATTGGAGACTTATTTAGAGACAGTGGGCACACTTGTAGAATATATAGTAAAAATGCTCCAGGAGGTCTTAAAAGCTTGCAAGAGGTTTTTTGCATTTATTGGAATTCCCATCATTGTTCTCAATGGGGAGGAGAACTACAGTATTAGACATGGGGGTAAATAAACCACTGCTTATATATATATCAGTTTAAAATAAATCCGATAGAAACTCAAGTGAAGTTCATTTATAGTTCCCTCACACTGCGTGACTAGGCTACTCTTATTTTTCAGTCAGGCCAATGGAAGCAGGCCATGATAGTCTTTTGGGGATTGAAGCAAGGGGAAACCCCTTTAGATTGCAAATAGCATTGGGTGGTAAAGGGCGATAGACAGAAGACCCTCCCCAGTCTCTGTGAGGAAAATGGCAGCTGGGAAACAAGCAGGGTCAGTGTTCACTAGTGTTCCTATGGGAGTTTAAACCCAGATGTGCCTCTTCAGAACAGCGAGTATCAGAGTGCCAGGGCTGGTGCATCAGATCAGCCCTGAGAGACTGCATGAGACAGTACTGACCAGCAGAACTATTCTACTTTATCATTTCATCAGATGTAGCCAGTGTTAGAGGAACCCAGAATTAGAGCGATATTTACAGTCTCGCGGGAAAGATAAATCCAGTTTCCACATCCACATCCACACATCCACATTCTCAGGGAAATTGCAAACCAAGTTTCCAGCTGAGTTTACATGTATGATCTGTTGAAATTCATTGGAAAATGTGTGTGGGATTGAAATTGTAAATATCTAAAATATATAAATATACAAATGTTTTTTTATACATAATTATTATTATTATTATTATTATTATTATTATTATTATTTATTTATTTATTATTTTTTTGTGAGAACATTGGTGATGGAGTTCACAAGGACATCTTGAATTGTTTTGGTGCTCGTATTTCCCTCACAACTTAAAGAAGTTGTTCTGACCTCTTTATAGTTTATTGGGAAATGTTTAAATAACCTTTCTATCCACTGAAGTGCCATACGTAAGTGGCAACTCTATAAACAAATACGCAGCCCTTCCCTGGGCTATAAGTAAGCTTAGATAAGGTTTAATTTGAAACAAAGCCATTTTGAAAGTGGGGCACCAAAGATTAAGCCCACGTCATCACAGTTTGTGTGGGAAAAACAAAAAGGGGCAGGAATTGTCACATGGGTCGGCCAGCTCCCAGAGGCTCTATCCACTCCTTACCCATTCCATCTCTCCCTCTTTCTTCCTTTCTCTCTGTCTGGGGTATCATAACTGCATTTGTTACGTGGCATACATGGAGGTTAAACATGCACAATGACATGGCAGTTGCAGAAATGGGTAAATATGTTATTTCCAGTGAGTGAGATTTTGCTTAACATGGCCAGCCTTTTTCTTTCTCTCCGAAATACATAACTGAACATGGGTAAGATGACATGGTTTATTTTCAAGAGGCTTTACAAGGCTCTTAATCATTTGGGTACAAACCATAGACAAAACATAGACATTCTACTAATGATACTGGTATAACTCTGTTTAAGTTTCCACCACAAGCAAGCCTGTACAAGAAGTGATTTTCTTCCACTGAAAAATACAAGTCTGTGCATGTAATATTAAATCAGGTCTCAATTACCAGTGAATAAAAAAAATAAAAAAATTAAAATAACATACAGTATATATTTTTAGCACTCCTTGACCACATTGTCCCTATGACTCTATTTTCATATGTGATTGCTTAATAAGCTATTCTTAGTTCATTGTGACTTTGCACCTGTTAATAAACAACTGTCAGTATTTTCAGTGTCAGAGGAACAAGTCCAGAAATAGCTTTCCCATGAGTTTAGTGTTTAAAATAAATGACTGACAGGACACGCCCAGGCTGCTGGAATGGCTCTGTCATGGGAACCTTTTCAAACTGTCAGAATGGCTTGAACTTTCGAAAAATTCGGGCACGTGTAAATATCTATTTTGTCTGTGCTTGTAATAGCAACAGGTCCCTTTTGGGAATATGAAGTTTTATGGCAAAAAAAAAGAAGCTTTAGGTATGTAAACTTTAAAGATTCAAAACATGTATAAAGTAGAGCAGAAAGCAGTCATTTATAAGCAGTACTTATACTGTACGTATTCTGCAGAAAGCGTAAGCTGTGTACAATGTTTTTTTTTATAGAGCATCTTCTGATAAGGAAAACATGATACTGATAAGCACATTACATCACGGTGAAAAATGAAGAAAATATGCATTTAGCCTGTTTCTGAGTGATATGAGTGGTATGGAATCAGACACTGAGCAACAAATTTGCTAAACATTCGGCATCTTTTCACCTTCCTGTGAATTTGGGATTGAAGCTGTCCAGCGGGAGTAGGGCTGTATCAGTTGGCCACATGTGCCTTTTTCCACTGCAGAGTTAAGTATTCATAATCGCCCAATATTTCATTGTTGTGCCTTGCATGTGGAGTCTACATTCGCGGGGTTAAGATGGGAACGGTCTAGGCATCTGGAGGAATAATATGTTTCCATGCTCCCTAAGAAAGGGAGTGTATTTACTTAGAGGTCGCTTGAGATATGTGGAGAGGCAAGAGTCCCAGGTTGTCACTGCTTGCAAGGCAACTTGGGTGGGCAGGTCTTGCCCATATCCATAGTGGCTTACTCGAAACTTGAAACAGGTCTGATAAGATTGAAAACATTTGACAGAATTTATGCCAAATCTTCTCTTTAATGCTCAGGCATGCTTTTAACCCTGCTGTGTCATGTGTTTATGTATTTTTTTTTTACAGATGGTCATAATTGAAACATGGAGATAATTCAAGATATGATAAAAAAACATTAATATAAATACCAAAGAAAAAGCTTTATTGTAGAAACAATTTCAAACAGTACTTTATAGGCGGGTGTGATGAGCTTTGCAGAGGAGATGAACCAAAGGCAGCACTTGGTGGTAATGCATGGAAATGCTTGATTTTTTTTTCTTTTATCTTTGTCTATTTTAAGCACCTTTGTAGGTAGCAGGCTTAGCATTTTTCATCTTGAACTTGCTCATCCAACTTTCATTAATGCTACAATGGAATGCATTCAAAGTCTTTCTCCTTCCTTCTTGTCAGGCTTTTTCTCATGGATCTCGAGCTATACTGTAGTTCTAACCTAGTGCACCACTTGAAGCAGATAGTTCTTCTCCAGCAATTACCACCTGAAACCCTTCATCTGTTTTTGAAGGCATTACAACTATCAACCGCCATACAACTACTGTAACAGGTCTTCACGCTTTGGAACATTGAGAGTTCATCTCCATCGCCTCTATATCTTTGGCCTGTCTTGATCTTACTGTTCAGTAGGAACGCTCTGATTTGACATCACTGAGTTTACAAGACATGTACAGAAAACGGACTGGAATCTCTGCTTTCAGCCATGAATCTTCCAAAAAGCACGATGTGCATCAAAGCACCACGAAAGCAACAAATCACGCTCCTGTTAAATCCAGTGCAGACATTACCTGACACGTCCAAAGACACTCTCCGTCTTCGGTTAAGCAGAGAGGAATGTTCCACCAGCTTACTCTGTTTCTCTTACTATAAACCACTGCAGAGGAATGGTTTTCTTCTCTGGACAACAAAGCTGAATATTGTACACTGTGTATGTGTGTTTAGATTACTGTCAGGCGCTTTATGATTACTGGAAAAGTTTGAGGAATCTCTCTGCTTCTCTCTCTCTCTCTCTCTCTCTCTCTCTCTGATGCTATCTCATCTTTGTACACTGTCTGCTTTTCTAATAAATAACAAGTGAGAAATGTGTAACATTCATTCTATGATATTAATACCATGCTGATTGTGTACCTTTTGTAAAGTGGTGCATGAAGTGTTGTTAAGCCAGGCTGCACTTTTAAGTATCTACTAAATACAGTAAGTATAAAAAAAATATGAACCAGAATAAAAAAAAAATGTTCAGTAATAAAATATAATACCCAGTGGTGATTAAACCATGGCACAACTGCTAATTTGGAAATATTAAAACAAAATAGAAACATTTTTTAAATGCCACACACTAATTTTAACCCTTAAAGGTCTTGAGTCACCAACATTTCTTAATATTTTGCTTCCAAACAGCCAGACTTTCTTGTATTTCTAATGTAGACTTGAGAAATAGTTCTCCAGGCTTCCTGAGGACTGGTTTGGGTCTCATTTTCAGTTCAGTCACTATACATGACCAGTTTCAGAGGAACGTCTTTTGTTTGTTGAGCCACACAGTGACATATGAATCATTCAAGCATTCATTCATTCATTCATTCATCTTCTATACCGCTTAATCCTGTGACCTGGAGCCTATCCCAGGAGACTTCGGGCACTAGGCGGGGTACACCCTGGACCATTCAAGCATCTCTCACAAAAATAAAAAATCTAACTTAAAGCATGAACCAGTGAGAAACAGGTGCAGATGATGACAGATGATCAGGCTGGTGATTAGTAGACTGGTGATGCTGAATGCTGAATAGTTGGAACAGACGAGAGGGGAAATGAGGTTGTTACAAAAACAACCAACTTTCAAATATTTCGGCAATTCACAGCATCTCACGGTAAACAGTAGGACAGTAGGAAATACCTTGTAATTTTAATTATTAATTATAAAAATAACTGAGTAATACTCAGTTTTGTAATGAACCAATAACTTCAGAGTGTTAAGTAATAGGAAAATAATCAGAGATGGGAAGATGTTATGCCTTTACCAATCTGAAGCTAATTATTTTCCATCCAATGATGATTTTCCATCATTCTACTTAAGTACCACAGCATCATGCCAATATAAACATGTCCTTTCTTCTGTTTTTATCCATTTACAGTTACATTTTATTGATTTTATTGATGGATTATTGATATCCATCTGGTGAGATCCAACTGATGAATAAATTGCTGTGAATTAGATCAAGACAATTAAAGGAAAAATAAATAAACACCTTCTGACCAATCAGATTTAAGAAATCAGTATTCATCATCATCATCATCAGAATTCATCATTCACTGTTTTTTTTTTACCTTATTTATTTTGTGAAGTTATTTCCCAGTACATTCCAGAGAGTTTAATTCTACTTACAGCAATGTGGCAACTTTGGGCAGCTTATAATTTATCAACGTTTTACCCATTTATAGTTTATAGCATGGAAGAAGTTATCGGAGTTGTGCTGTTTAAAAAAAAAACATGTTTCATACCAATTATGTTACATTTATAAAAAAACATTTCTGCAAACACCTAGGTTAACATAACGATCTACATCTATAATTATTATTATTTTATTGTGATACAGTGCATGCTGTATTAATTAATACGCACTTTGTATTAATATTTACAGTAGGACTCTTCTACATGAACCTTTAAAAGAAGCACAATAACTTTCACACAGCATTTTCTTTTTTTAAGTGTGACTTTTTGTCCCTGTTTAAAAGGCGAGTACAAAATATTACAGTTGAGTGTGCGCAATGTTACTCTGTGGTTTTGGACCACCAGTCATTTACTCCTTTGGGTAGCATTTCATGCGGTATAACACTGTAATGCTCTAAGATCTAACATGGTAGCTTCAGTGCCAGGAATCTAAAATGTGCAAAACCTAAAGAGCCATGGACCAAAACAAAGAGTTTAGATCAGTTATATTGGGCTGCTGATGCTGAGGAGTTTAAAGCTTTTGGAGCTTAGACGTAGTAAAAAGCCACCTCGTTCTGACAAAGAGTTGAGAGATGAACTTAAGAGCTGTGAAGTTTGACTGGAAAGCTGGAATGTAAGATGTAATTTTTCATATCTCCTGTTTTGACACGAAAAGCTCAAACATGGAAACACAATTTAAAAAGATCACGAAAACCTAAATATTAATTCAACTCGAATGTGCAAGACACAATTTGTGAGCTGCTAAGTGCGTTCAAGTTTGTTTGTCTAAATCCAGTTGCCATGCGCGTGAGAATATACAACGCGGTTTAAAGAACAACAGATAAGTAAAGAAGAAAACACGACATGCGTGCTATGATAAATAATCCATGGAGTTGGTGTGATCCCTTTGGGTGATTACAGTACTTTCTTATGATAGCACATCCTGAAGTGTTTTATTGTTCTTATACTGTACCAAAACTTCTCACATAAATAAATGACATGTTGTGCTTTTTAACCAGTGGAGATGTGTTTAATGTTATAGAACCACATTGAGACAGGTTAGTTCCTGTTGCCTTTTACTGTACATTAATGAAGCTCTGAACTCATTTACTCACTGGTCTTTTGTTCCCCCCCCCCTTTTTTTATGCTAACAAAGACAAAAAACAAAAGTCCATGTTTGTCACGTTACCAAACACTACTGTCCTGAAGGCTTTCTCATGACAGAAAACTTAGGGGCTTTTCCCACATTCCTGAACTTTCACTAGGCTCCGCGACCTCACATGGCTTATTCTCCTACGTATTGGCCACACATTAGCCATGAAATGTTATGATGTTCTTTCCAATTACTTATACGAAAATTTAAACTGTGCTATGAGCCATGAGAACTCATGCTGAACGGAACTACAGTATATGAAATACCTACGACACCTCATGGTTTGCTTTGAAATGTCAAGACTTTTCAAAAATTGCTATGTTTTCTTTTAATCCCCCTATGTATTACTTATTATTAATATTGGTCATGGGCCATTCAAAGGCAAGCTCTGCATTTAAATCCAGAGTGTGCAAAAGTTTATGTCATCTCTTGTCAGTGCTTGAGGCTCAAATGGCTTCATCCTTCCTACAGTATTTATGTGCAATAATTTGTTGGTGAAAATAAAGCATTCAACCACTCTTCATACTGCACTACAGAGCAATTTAAAATGCGGCCAACCAGATTAGTTAGATTGTGCTGTATTGTTTGGGTTTGGGTGCATCCTCCGATAAGGCTGGTGTTGCCACATGTTTGTGAAGACACACATGTTTGTAGAAGTTCATAGCAGGACTGCAGCCGTTTTTTGCAGTTTTGACTAATGTGAGTTGAAATTGTTACAGTTTGAAGAAATTTCCCTCTGGGATTAATAAAGTTCTTTGAATGTTGAATCTTGAGAAGGTTTGTAGTTAAAAAATAGGAAATGTTAGGAATTTTGCAAAATATTTGTGCTTGATCCATTACAAAGAAGCAAGCACAACCCACCTCCGAAGTCACAAGGAACTGCTACGATCCACCTACAAATAACTTGCTCATTATTACAATGTTTTGTTTCAAGCATACTTAAAAGCTGTTTTCGATAGCTGTAATTTTCAAAGTTTAGAAAATTCTGCCAAAGTTCCTGACAATTTTTCCCAGGATTTCCTACAATGTCAAATTTTTGTTCAGGATGAATTTTTGAATTTGGGAAAGGCCACTTAGACTATGCAGATCCATGCAATTTGACATGTCTATATAATTAATATACTGTAAACCTGTGATTTAAATGACAGCTGTAAACTGCTTTTACAGTTGCTTCTATAGAAAATTTGTCAGCACTATCTAACCAATCAGAATCAAGAATTCGACATTGTTTTGATATAATGAAGAAAAATATTGTGATTCAGATAATGAAGTACGATTAGAATGTTCACACAACTAATATCAGAGCGACTGGCCAATGCAAACATTCAGCTCATCAAGCCAGAGAAACTGTCATGGCACTGCACTTGTTTCACCATTATACTGGCAAGTAAAGCAACAGGACATTTTATTTTGTCATTATGAAAGGGAAACATTCGAAATAGCGAGTGAGAAATTAAGCACAACTTTGAACTCATCACTTTCGATAATGATCCGAATTCAGTTCAACAACTTTTTAGACTTTGTGTATTTAACACTTGAACTAATGATGTGGTTCCACACTGCATGTTTCCAAGCTTTCATTATATTAAGAGGCTGATCTAAAATTCTGTCACCGACTATTGTGTTTTTATTTATTTTCGGAGCATAAAGTGATAACAGGAAAGAAGGAAGGATTTCTGGCAACTCAAAAACGAGTGGAATGAATCGAGTAGTTTCATTTTCTTATTTGATTGCTGCTGAAACACACATTAGTATCACAATGATGAGTTTGTTTGTAGGATGGAAGTGATGGTGCGGCGTTTTTAGACTGATGTCATCAGATAAGAGCACTTGTTCCCATGTGATAAGACCTCCTTAAAACAGTTCGGGGGAAATTACTGCAAAGAAACACTGTTTAGCTACACTTTTCCCTGATTACAGCATTTGTTTACAAAAGTCCAAGAATGTAATTGGGGAGTATGCAATAATAAATTTACTTCACACAGCTTTTATACGAAAGTAGTCATAATCAACAGTATGATCCAGACCTCTAAACCTACACATAACCCTAAATTTAATCTGTTTCTTTTCAAATGATTTTTTAACATGTGAAAACTTACAGATTTAAGCATAACCATATAAAGGCAATGCTGCATTTTACTTAAGTTGGAATTTCTGACCTCCTACTATGAAAAACAAAGACAACAAATTCCTACTTAGAAATTAAAGATGGTCTCCACTGTGGTTCAGTTCCTCACGTAAGTTTCACACTTAAGTTATAAAAAGTAGCATGGTGGCGTATTGGTTAGCACTGTGACCAGGCACCTCCAGGGTCGAGGTGCAAGGTGTTCTCCCCATTTTTGGTGGGTTTTCTTCTCACAGTCAAGAAATGAGATTAGGAAGATTAGGCTAATTGGAGTTCAATTGGAGTTCATGACATTTGGTTTTACTCCTTGGTATAGAGAATATCCTGTGCCGCCGAAGAGAATATGTAGGTGTTGGAGCCATAGGCAGGAAACAATGTAGCGGCGATGAACTGTCCCTGAGTATTTTAGTAACAGTACGTATTGTGGCTTCATCATGCCTTTCACTCAGTATTGGGAGAGTAGAAGTTGGAATACCTATTATCCGACAGCATCGTTTTTGGATCCTCTCTAACTCCTCAGAGAGACCTTTAGGTAATCCACCCCATACTGGACTAGCATACTCAAGAACTGGCCGTATAAAAGATAAGTACTGTATATTTGCACCTAAACATCAAAAGGAAGACATGGTTTCTTAGCAGCACAAAGATAGTAGATTCTGGGGTGCACCTTCGAAACCATGTACTTAATGTGTGCATCCCATGACAAGTAAGAGGATATTTGAACACCGAGCAATTTAAAGGTGGAAACTCTACTAATTGCATGTCCTAAGATAACAGGAGAGGGACGGGAGGGAATGTTGTCCTCTCTTCTAGCACTAATTACCATGTCCACAGTTTTAGCTCCATTCGCTGCCAATGTAAATTCCTGTCCCCATTCCATTACAGAATCTAAAGGCTTCTGAGTGAGTCCAGGTAAAGATCCCATTAGAAACTCTGTGATTGTTAAATCATCAGCATATTTCACAGGTGGAACCGAAGGAGGCAAAAGTGAGTCCAGGCTGTTTATACATATAACAAAAAGCAGAGGGGATAGTACCCCCCCCCCCACCCCGAATTAAATAAGCTTTTGCTTAAAAGCCAATCTCACTTCTGGAATAATAATATAGTTCTTTAATTAAATTGCTATTTAACAAAACTGAGGGAAAATTTTATATCAAAATATGTTGTTATCAATTCCCCAATGTGTTTACAATGTGAAAATAGGCTAATTTAATTTAAGAGGAAATATAGTAGAAAAGACACATCTGTCTGTGGAAACTGTATGCACATCATTCACAAACACCACTTGCATATTACAGGAACTTAGAAGATATTTATAGCCACATCCCCCCATACAGTCCTGACCTCACCCCAAGCCATTTCAACATGTTTGGACCATTGAAGGAGTTTCTGGAAGGCCGGGGTTTTGGACGTGAACCAGTCTAAAATGGCTCCGGATCTTTCTACTGTACTGTATATCGATGGGATCCAAGCACTAGTGAAATCTTGGGACACTAAGTGCATTTGTGCAAAATCAAATGTTCCAGTTTGACTTGAGCACAGTTTTATATAAACTATTAATATAAAATAATGTAGCCATATAAATGACTAAGTACTAATTAGTAAATAAATTATGGTTGTATTAAGTAGTAAATGTAAATTAATATAAAATAGTTTTCCCACCAGATTCCTTATTGAAACTTCCATGAGTAATTTTTTTAACACTATTTTTTTTTTAAACTTCAGTGAATTATTCCTACAGTAGCAGTACTTTTGCACTTTTTTCCTGGTGTATTTTATACTTTTGCACCACTGGCCACCAAAAGAACTGACCTTTGCAATTGCTGGTTATCCACACACTGCTCTGCTAAGCCTATAATGCAGAACTCTTAATTTATTGCATGTTCCAGGGATATTTTAGGCTTTCATGCTTGTCTTCGTGAAATAAAATGCGCCTCACAAGAGGTCAGGTCGGGTAATTGGCTTTAGCAGTCGCAAAAAATCTTGACCTTTTTTGCAAGTTCTGTTTGCATAATGATACAAGCACACATGTTGGCCAAGAAAGAACGGAGCAGTTGTTCCATTTACTCTCCTGAAATGACAGACTATATATATATATATATATAGCTTTACTTTGTATATAGTTTACGGAGCCCCCCAGGGGTCATGAGGGAAAAATATCAACAAACAGAGCACGCGGATTAATACATCATGCGCTCGGATTAATAAATCATGCCCTCAGAATAATAAACCGAGTGCACGGAATAAAATATCTGTGCGTGCGGATTAATAAACCTTGCGCGCGGAATAATACCACCGTCTGCTCCGATTAATAAACTTTGAGCACGGAATAATAAACCGAGCGCGCTGATTGGTTTACACGTCTGGATTCGAAGTTATGACCTATCGGACATGAACGGAGAAGAAGAAGCTCATATCAGCTCAACGACTTTAAGGTATGTCACCAACTTTTAACTTAATATTTAAACATTTAACTTAATTTTAAAGGTTTGTGGATATGTTTGCATGTTCCACACTTTCATGGAACATTTTATGAGGCTTTCCTGTGCCCCATCTTTTGCTCCAGGCCACGGGCATAGAATAACGCAGCATGCAGGTTTTCATTGAAATTTAAATATAGTGTAAGAACACACTGCTTCCCCCGAACACACACATACACACACACACACACACTATGATATTCTGCGATCTCATTTTCCATAAGGCTGTTTATTCTACCGGTTCCGGACCGCGCTGAAGTTGGTTTAAAGTTGGACCTTGGGTATTCGCGCGCCGGCTTCTAGATCCCGATTTGTGGTGGAGAATAAATATTACAATATGAATATTTATAATATGAATATTATTCGTATTCGGTCAGTAATTTGCAGACGGTCACTAACTCGCGCAGTGACGAGGTTCGGTCGCCGGACTCTGATAGCGAATGTCCGCCACAAACCGGAGTATAGAAGCCGGAGCGCGAATATCCAACGTCTAACTTCATACCAACGTCACCGCGGGCTAGTCCGGTTTAGGTTATACTTCAACATTATGTATGCTGACTGTAACAGTACCCAGTTTGTCCTTGTGTTACTCGCAGAAAATGTCACGTCACATATGCGCAGTGAATATTTTACAGTCTGTTTAATACCCCAATCACACCTGTGCGGTTTTGCGTGGTGGCCGTAAATACGTTTCATGCATCATGTGATAACATTTCCATCTTTCCACGCGGAAAAACATTAAACATGATGAACATTAACATGAGAAAGCTCCCGGAACGTCGGGCAGTCACTCGAGGCGGCTCACGGTGCCACACCGAGTCAAACCGTATACAGTAGGTGTATAAAGGGGGGCACAGATAGATTGGTCTAATAGATGCATTCTGTCAGACTGACTGAACAGTTCGTGCTTTTTCATAGTGTATTTGCCTTTTTTGGACAGAATGGATCAGGGATTCTTAGATTTTCTGCAACAACAGCGTGAGTTGGATCAGGGCATCATCTCCGTGTTTGTAAATGAAAAGGTATGTGCATCTCAATTAGAAGGTTTTTGTTTCTATACTATAGTATTGACTTTTTTATATTGCTCTGTTCCCACATTATACTGTATAAAAGTAGAATAGCATAGTAGTTATAATAGCATAAAAGTAGAAGGAAGGAATTTGGAGTAGGACATCACATCGTAAACTCTTTATTCTCTTGTAATCTGGATGAAAGTGCACTAGGTATATATGGTATATGGGTTATGTACATGTAAACACCTAAAATCCCAGTATCCTGTGTTTATAGTATTTGTGGATATACATAACATTATGCACATGGGTTACATGGCTGACAATTAGCGTTAATACTTTGTCAGTCTTTAATCAAATACTACAATATTTAGCATTATAAATATATGTGGCAATTTGAACTATAGCTTAAGGCTATAGTGCCATTTCTTGTGTTTATTGTTATTGTTTATTATATACAATAATCCCTCAACTCTCCTCTGCAGATAGACTGTTATGCTGTAAACGGGATGTCAGATGAGCAGCTAATGAAATATGTTCCCAAATTTGGAGACAGAATTGCCATTCGACAGTATTGCAGAAGAGAAGTGGCAGCATTTGAAAAGAGTTCCTCGATTGTGTCAAAAGCGACTCAAAGTCTACGAGAAAAAATTCAACTACGGAGGACTGGTAAAAGATCTCATTCAGATGATCGTTCTCAAAAATTAGCTGGCAACTTAAATGCCCTCAAAAACAGCCGTACATATCAAATTGGCTTGTTTGAAGAGGTCGAAGGCTCACTTATTCAAGTCAGAGAAAGAAAAGGAGGTGGAGTCAGACATCTCAAGGCATCGAAGGACACTCCAGTGAGTGAGCTGTTGAACACTGGCAAAGATCTGTTTTTCCCGCAGGGAAAAAACAAGCTTGGAAATATAAATCAGTTTGAATTTACACTAAGAGACTTCACTGAAGCTGAGCTGGACTCATCCATGACACTTGGTCAGCTGTACAATTTGAGAAAAGTGAAACTGCTTAGACTTTATGTGTCATGCAAAAGGATTTTCACGGATGCACAGGACATAACTGCAAATCAAGTAGATTCACATATAGCTTCATCTCTACACACACACTCAAAAAGCACAGGAATTGTCGTTGATGAGCATGCCAGTGAAGTTGCTATGTTGACAAGCACTCCCATCAAACTTACCACTGACACTGTAATGGCAAGCACATCCACAACAGACACAAGGTTTCTTTTTATTGATGCTAATGATGAGAAATTCCCATCACCATTGCATTTAGATGACCATGACCTGCTGCAAGAACAAAACACATCAGTTTCAGTTGATGAGGAGATCCAAATAGGGTACGTTTACCTCCCATATGACAATGTTGTCCTGGATGACACTCTTCCAGTGGAGACTGCTGTAGTACAACCACCACCAATAGGACTTCATCATGAAAATAAGGTTGTTAAACTAAGACTTCGAAGGGGAAACATATTTTATGAACTGAATGCTGCATTTAAGGATGGACAGATAACAGTTGATGACATGCTGCTGGAGATTGAGATGGTCCTTCCAAATGGCAATGCTGAAAAGGGAGAGGACAATGGTGGGGTCTTGCGTGATGCCTTGAGTGAGTACTGGGAAACATTTATACTAAAATGCACAACTGGGAATGTGCTGAAAGTTCCAATGATCAGGCATGATATGAAAGACGAGTGGGAGAATGTGGCCAAAGTGATGGTGTTAGGCTACAACATGGCAAAGTACTTTCCTGTGGCCTTGGCTAAGCCCTTTCTTTCTCACTGCCTTCACCAGGAAATCAAGGATGATGAACTGCTTGCTGCATTCCTGGAAACAATTCCAAGTGAAGATAAGGAGATTGCAGAGCAGGCAATGAGAGATTTTAAATCCATTTTTGGAAAAGAAGAATGGTTTGAATTCCTTGAGGCACATGACATTAAAAGACATGTCACGGAGGACAATTTGAGGAGAACTCTGCTTGAAGTTGCACACAAAGAAATGGTGCAAGACCCAGCCTATGTAGCAGAGTGTTGGAGCAATATTCTGCAGGGACTCCATCTTCCTCCAGGAGGACTAGATGAAGTGATGTCTAATCTCACTCCCACAACCAGGAAGGTTGTAGCAATGTTGCAACATGAAACTCTCAACAAACGAGAGTGTCAGATTCTGGATTTCCTTAAAAAATTTATCAGGACCTGTAGTGATGTTCGCCTGAGGAAATTTCTCCGGTTTTGCACAGGTAATGTTTTTGTTTGTATTTTCGCACAAGTGATATTTTGTAACTAATAATTAAAGATATTACCATAAAAAATGTTCTGGGGAATTGTAATATAATGTACATTTAAAAAATCTCTCTAACACCTCCAGATTTTCCTCACTTTTTAACCTCACTTTGCATTTATGCCAACCATTTCTTCCTATACAGTATTTTTTGGGAAACCTGCTATACACTGATCAGTCTCCAGGCAATATCAACTTCTCTAAATGTATTCTGTCTAATCATATACTTGGAGGAAGTGCTCACCTTTTTCCAAAAAGGCAAAAGGATGGATGTTATATGAAGCTTTTGCCATGATTTTGTGGAAACTCCAGGGCCTTTATTTACTAAGCCTCTCTGAGTAAGAAATCTCTCCTAAGTGGCCAAAAGAGTCACATCATTTTGGTCCTGCTTTCAGGTGTAGGAGTTTTCAACATTATTAAAACAGGAAATTACTTCTATCCCCACGAAAACTTAGAAGGTGTCCTAACTGGTTATTGGTTGTGAGGAAATTGTGTTCCTATATATATTATTTTTTTATTATTATTATTTTTTTTTTAAATGATTAATTTTATTTTATTTTTATATATTTTATATATCTGTATTCAATTATTTGACAGTGTACACAAATGTTTTTTGAGCCACACTTCATCACTTCATTACCACGGCGTACCCCCATTTCTCACACTCCTTTGGGGTATGTGCGGCAAACTGACACATGGTATTGATGCTTTCACAAATTGCCGCCACTTGCTTTTTATCGTTAGAAGTAAGAGTAGGGTGAAATTTTACCTAAATTATTTCTTTACATTTTACTCCCTCCCTTGCAAGCAAAATGCTCTCATTCTCTCTCCAGTTTCACTTTCTTTTTGAGGTAATTTTCATCAGATTGTGACAGTCTTGCATAGCTGTATTATAGGGCTTTAAACAGTTGTGATTGGAGCAGTCTGATTAGCCTGACATTCTGCATCCGAGTCGCACGTCTATAAGTTTAGCTTTCAACCAACTGCCACTGATTTCAGCATTTCACTTTTTCACTATTTTAAACAATAAACAAGTCAAACTACAATACCCACTATAACATGCAGCCTAATTTGCTGCTCTTAAAGAGTGATATCACATGCTTTCAAAGTAGGCTGCGCGTTATAGTGGGTGTTGTAGTTTTTACTGGTTTTTGTAGTTTTAAATGGTGGAAAAGCGAAATGATGAAATCAACATCAGTTGTGTGAAAGCTTTGTGCTCAACAGACAGTTTAGTTTGCAAAGAAGGGAGTAAAATGTAAAGAAATAATGAAAGTAAAATTCTGCCCTACTCTTACCTCTAAAGGTAAAAAGTGAGTAGAGTCAATTTGTGAAAGCCTCAATGCCACCTGTCAGTTTGCTGCATGTACCCCTGAGGAGTGTGAAACATGGGAATACACTGTGATAAAGTCCTGCTTATGACAAAGAATGTCAAGAAACAGTTACAGTATGTGTACACTACCTTCAAAAGTTTGGGGTCACTTTCTAACTCCATGATCATTCCTGGTTTTTATTTCTTTCTACATTGTAAAGGAATGCTGGCGATGTCCAAAATATGCAATAATCTCCTTTGAACAGTTGATATTGAGATGTGTCTGCTACTTCTGCTCTGTAAAGACTTCATAACGACTCTTGCAAAGAAATTTGCAAGTGACCCCAAACTTTTGAACAGGAGTGTATATTATGTAATTATGTATATATAGAATATATAAATATAATTGGATTTCTATATTTATAAGGATGCCCTGAACTCAATAAATGCAGCTTGTTTTTCTTTGATTTCCCATTATATAGTGGGAATGTATGAATCTGAGCATGATCAGCGGTGCTGTAAGAACAGAGTTTAATTTATTATTTCCGACACTGCCGTCTGTGTCACTGTTTCAAAGCTGCATCTTTGCTGTTACTAAAAAAACAGAGTAGCAGAGACAGCATACAACATGCTCATTAATGGAGCAGTTACATACACAACGTTATTGGTTTTAAAACCAATATGTCCAAACATCTTTTATGAGATCCATGTCCGCTCACGTCTCTGCCTGATCCATTTCCTCATGACTCATACGTACCTCGGGAACTCTTCTACATTTTGGTGGAGAAAAGCGTGATTTTCTATGTTAAGAATGTTAATGAATTGTTCTTATTCCTACTCCTAAAAGTTTGACCAAAATTTTTGAATTTTGGAGCAATTTCATACTTTGAGATGCTTAGTCAATATGCGCCCTGGTTTTGGGCACTTCCCATTAAGAAAACAGTGTGTTCTTATGTGACAGTGGAGGTATTGTTTAGGTAGCACAGGTTGTCCTCTGAATTAACAATAATTTTTGCACACCTTTACAGGTGCTGATCTACTTGTATCACAGTCCATCCATGTGCGCTTCACTGAGCCAAAGAGCACCTTTACCAGAAGCCCCCAGTCACACACATGTGGTTGTGTGTTAGAAGTGCCAAACAACTACGGATCATACCTTGAGCTTGCTGAAGATTTTACAAGTGTACTTGATGCCAACATGTGGGTAATGGACATTATTTAGAGGTAAGTTTCAGGTGCACAGTACATTTACATTCATTCATTATTTTTCCATTTATTCATCTATTTTTCTTTGACCAAGTGTGTTTATGTTCATATGCATTTGCTTTTGTCTTCCCTAGGTTTTAGGACTCCAAACATAATGTTGACAGGGACATCACAATTTTTAGATTAATAAATACTATTGGACTAGTTTAAACATTGGTATGTTAGTGGTGTTTCACAGTATTTGATTTCTTATCTAAGTGAAATAAGGTTTACAAATAGTGTTTTTCTTTACTGAATAATTACATTTGGGGAATTTTATTTGATATAAATAAATATATATATTTAGATATAATGTTTGATATATTTGATGGAGGGTCTTTCAAATTGAAATTGATGTAGTGCAAAATAAATTTGACCAAATTGCATTAACTTGACAGAATGAGATATAATCTGACAACATATGGTTTAGGATGGATTATAATTATTTTACGTTCTCACAATTTGGCTTGTCAATAAAGATCTGTTCATTAGCTCATTTTATGTTCATAAACCAAAAATATGGTTTTCTATTGATGGTTTCAGCTCAAATGATAATATACAGTAATAACACTTTACTTGAACAAGGACAGTTCATTATATATATCACAGTTTATTATACAATAATATATTATATTTATATTATAATTATTATATAATAATAAGTGTTACATAAAGTTATAAGCATTCTAGTATTTGGGTTTCAATTATAAACATGTTAGTATGAATATTTTATTTTTCTGGATTAGGGTATTTTCACAACATACCTACAGTAAGTATTCCAGAACAAGTAGGAATTTTTTGTCTCTTTACTCTTCAGTTCAAGTTGTTGTGATAAATACAATGCACTTGTTTTTATGTTGTTTGTTATTCTGAAGTGTTTTACTGAGTTTACTATTTTTGTAGTGAATTCTACATTTCTACTGTAAGTAGACGTTGGTAATTATTTGAGTAACTCCCAACACTTCAGTGTAGTTATTGATGTTCATGTATCTATGATGTTTAAAAAAAGCTTTTACAGAGAACATTTGTTATGGGTTATGTTTTATATAAAATTTCTTAAATAAAGTGTTTTGTACCGCAAATTACTGTTTGTCTTTTAATAATTTCTATTAGATTTGAACATTAATAAAATGCTGTTAAACCTTAAAGGTAAATATGATAACTTAAGCACCTCAATATAAAAACAGTGACCTGCTTTCACACTTAATTCTAATAATTTTAATGTTGCTTATCAAAGCATAGCACTTGTGAAACATTGTAAAAAAAAAAAAAATAATAATAATTTTTAGAAACCAAAACCACATTTTTTTTGTTGCCAGGATGTGTTGCACTGTATTAGAGATAAAAAGGGGAATTAATCTGATCTAATGTTTATTCCTGTACAAATGCATTCAAAAATATTGATGTCAGCAACTTGACTTGAAGTTGTAAAAGATTGTCTCCTTTTATCTGAACGGCTTCCTCAGTTTTGAGTAGTGTGGACTCCCAGATGTGGAGTCAGTCTGTCAAAGTCACATGAGTTAAGATAAGTACAGTATCTGTGGGAAACTGCCTCAGAGGGATGTCAGTACTGATTTTTAAGAGGCTCATCGGTGGTTTTGCAGACTTTATGGCCAAAATATTTCTATCTTCGTACCTCTGAAGGATCAATATAACATTTACTTTTAATTTTACATTTACCCAGGAAAGGGAAAAGATAATTTTCCTTGAGACAGTACATTGTGTGAATGGGGCTGTGTTCATGCATGCCAATCTTTATCTTTCAATGTCTAGACGATTTGTTAGTTCTTGTCGTAGGAAAAGGTAGAGGTCCAATGCCATGTAAGTGTCCCCAGGAACATGAAGATTATTTTCAGCCATGATGGAGGTGCACAGTGTAAAGACGTCGTTATCACAAACAATGTCGGATCGGTGGACACACTCATTTTCATAATGGTTGACTTCATCCTCTGGAATCTGGCATAAGTAGTCCTGTGTGTTGTATAGTTCCGGTAATAAATACATGACTTCAGGGCGTCCATGGGGAACTCTCTGGTTTCGTGACGGACGAATAAGGTGACTATTCCATGACTCTTTGACAGCATCCAATTCAGTCTGAAGACAGAAAGAGGAGAGCACAAATAAATTAAAACAGAAGTATACGCAGAATAAATAAATATTTAAATATCTATTCAATTATTTTATAATGAAGATTTTTTGTGTGAGAATGACTTACTTGTATGATACCAAGAAAGCAGAAGATGATAAGATTTTTATCTAGGAATTCCCCATTGAAAACACCTTCATTTTTGAGGCTATGGAGTTGCTCCAGCCAAAACTCCACACACTCTTTGCGAAGAATTCCCCACCAACTTTCAATTCTTTGGTTACTTGTGCTTCGCCCATAGATGAAACTCCTTTCACCACTTTGTAAGTCAACATCATTTTGACGCAAGGACCGCTGAATGTCTCGAATAGAGCTGTTCTCGGTTCCCATGTCTGCTCTTAAAGTGCGAGGACAACCACCAGTTTCTCTTACCGTCTCGAGAAAATATCCACCAACAACTTTGGGATCACTGTTTGTGTTGTATGCATTGAGCCACAAAATCATCCTTGAGAATCCATCTATGGCCCCGTTTATACATATGCCAAAAGGCTTTAACTTGTCATATGAATCAACATGCCATACAAAATTTGGCCCTTTCGCGAAGTAAGCTCTTCTGTTGAGTCTCCTCTGCCTTCTCAAGTCTCTGCCTACTGGATCCAGACTTGAAAGAATTAAACGAACATCTTCTTTTCGAACATGTAATCCCTTGTCTTTACATTTACTGTACATCCACCGGTAGCCATGCAGGGCCCCTGAGCCCTCCAGTTCTTCTTTTATGAACTGAATAACATTTTCAAGGTTGTCAAAGTGTTTACGACGAAAGCATCCATTCTTCTTGAGAAATCGCTTCAGTGTTTTCAGACTCACAATAATTCCATGTCTTACACTTAGAATGTGAAGAATGTCTGTATATTTAAGACCCAAAAGAAAATAAAGTTCAATTAGCTGTGATTTATCCATGCCAGGGAATATCCAGGCAAGGCAGTAACTGTTCACAAGTCAGTGAAGTACCAGAAGGAAAGAATGATTTATGGTGCAAAACAATTATTTGCAATTGGAATACTCTGCTCCAAGGTCAGCCACCTGTCAACATAAGATATAAAGAAGTTGATTTTGTCAAGTCCTTAATTATAGATATAATTCAAGGAATACTATGCATGTCTACACTGACCAAAGCGTCATAACTGCCCATTCATTCATGTATTTGGATGTCCTACATGAAATGTTATCACATGATGCATGAAACGTATTTACGGCCACCACGCAAAACCGCACAGGTGTGATTGGGGTATTAAACAGACTGTAAAATATTCACTGCGCATATGTGACGTGACATTTTCTGCGAGTAACACAAGGACAAACTGGGTACTGTTACAGTCAGCATACATAATGTTGAAGTATAACCTAAACCGGACTAGCCCGCGGTGACGTTGGTATGAAGTTAGACGTTGGATATTCGCGCTCCGGCTTCTATACTCCGGTTTGTGGCGGACATTCGCTATCAGAGTCCGGCGACCGAACCTCGTCACTGCGCGAGTTAGTGACCGTCTGCAAATTACTGACCGAATACGAATAATATTCATATTATAAATATTCATATTGTAATATTTATTCTCCACCACAAATCGGGATCTAGAAGCCGGCGCGCGAATACCCAAGGTCCAACTTTAAACCAACTTCAGCGCGGTCCGGAACCGGTAGAATAAACAGCCTTATGGAAAATGAGATCGCAGAATATCATAGTGTGTGTGTGTGTGTGTATGTGTGTGTTCGGGGGAAGCAGTGTGTTCTTACACTATATTTAAATTTCAATGAAAACCTGCATGCTGCGTTATTCTATGCCCGTGGCCTGGAGCAAAAGATGGGGCACAGGAAAGCCTCATAAAATGTTCCATGAAAGTGTGGAACATGCAAACATATCCACAAACCTTTAAAATTAAGTTAAATGTTTAAATATTAAGTTAAAAGTTGGTGACATACCTTAAAGTCGTTGAGCTGATATGAGCTTCTTCTTCTCCGTTCATGTCCGATAGGTCATAACTTCGAATCCAGACGTGTAAACCAATCAGCGCGCTCGGTTTATTATTCCGTGCTCAAAGTTTATTAATCGGAGCAGACGGTGGTATTATTCCGCGCGCAAGGTTTATTAATCCGCACGCACAGATATTTTATTCCGTGCACTCGGTTTATTATTCTGAGGGCATGATTTATTAATCCGAGCGCATGATGTATTAATCCGCGTGCTCTGTTTGTTGATATTTTTCCCTCATGACCCCTGGGGGGCTCCGTAATAGTTTATTTTAATAAGGATAAAAAATACTTAAGCTGACGATCACGATCACAATATTGGATCTGCCATAGTGTCATATCAGATCCAGTGTGCACAGACAGATTTCTAATGCTGTGTCTGACTGCTTCATTTGCTTGAAATTCAGACAGACCTTTTCTTTTTTTTCTTTCCAGCTTGGAAGAAAAGCTATTTGGAAGATACACAGAGAGCTCACAGGTGCAAGTGCTGGTGTCTCACATGCTTTGAAGCAGTTATACTGTATGATAGGGCATAGGTCAGAAACTGACGTTTCACAAAGATCGGCACTCAACGCTGTTTCTCTACTATAGCAATATGTCACAGAAATATATACAATACTTATTTAAAATAAAATCATAATATGACCATAAGGTTCATATAAAATTCTGGGGCCAGCCATGAGCATAAGCAATCTGCAATAATATTATTATAATAACACACTAAGCTTTCAACATCCGCATGGTTAATTAGGAGAAGCAATTGTAGATAAGTGGAGGATTCAATTAGGACGATAACTCTCGTTATTGTGCAGCTTTTCTTCCTGTTGGGAATCATGATTGTGCCAGATTCCTGCAATCTGCTGTTATTTTATTCTGTGGTATGTGAAGTTATGAACGGCAGGACAGTGCCAAAGCAATTTCAGCATGCCTAGAAAGATTTATCTTTCTGGATTGTAAAAAAAGGAAGAGACAAATTGAACTGAGAAAGGTAATGCTTATTTTACATCATCTGGACCTGGACTAGTGCAGCTAGCAGCTAGTCATTATTCAGCTTTCAGCACAAAGTTGCCACCAGTTGCCGTTGTTGGGCGCTTGAGCAAGGCTCTTAACCCTGTCTGCTCCAGGGGTGCTGTATAATGGCTTACATTTCGCTCTGACCCCCAGTCTATTAATATGGGATATGCAAAGAATAAATAATTTCACTGTGCAGTAATGTATACGTGAGAAATAAAAGGCTGAACTTAAACTTATCTTAAAGTTAATGCATAACATGAATGATTTTGAGTTTATGCTATTACCCCTATATGTAGAACATCATAACCCTCATCCTTGACCCAAGATGTAGCCAATGACCAACAAGTATGTTATTCAGTTATCATGCAGAATGACTTCACTATACAGTAATTAGACTCCTTAAATCTGCTCACAAAGAAACCAAGTAGCATTTAACAGGAAATACAAGCAATGAACCATGAGGTCATTTGTTGCCACAACAGTTATTAATCCGAGCGATCACTGAATGGACGTTGCACTTAAGCAGAAAAATGATGGCCAAAAGAAAAAGAAGGGAAAAAAGTTAATGAGTCATAGACAACAAAGGCATCTACAGCAATTAAAGTAGTATTTTACTAAATCAATTCTCTTACCTTTAAAAAAATAATAAAATAATAATAATAATAATAATAATTTATTGTTTTCTAAGTCTCTGATACAGAAAAGATTCTGGAATTACTAATGTATGACTCACTACCCAGTGATTAATATCACTAACGTTCTTATCTCTGTGTACAACTCATGATTATTTATATCTAATACCTAATGCTTCTACATGCAAATGTCAAATGCAGCTTTCTTTGGAAATGGTATTAAAGAGGAAAAATTTGCAGTTTAACGGGTCCAGATGAGTGCACGGGCTTATTTATTTATTTTGCGAAATTTGACCAAGTGAATTACATTAGCCTTGTATTAAGCAAGATTGGATTTGATTCCTCAAATACTTCAACGTTTTGTTATACATTACCTAGCCCTTGTACTGTATGAGAGCATTATGGTCACAACATAATAATACTGTATACAGCATACTTACATATACTATGCCTTAATAATAATTTGGGGGACGTTAGATGAGTAATAGAACACAAGCAAATGTTTTAAGAGTCTCACTGAGAAATTTCATCACAAGTCCCAATTTAACTTAAACGCCTCTCTTACATTACCTGGGCTTTGGTCAAATGGTTTGAAAAATGAAAATCATCAAGTAAACAAACCCACACAATGTTACTGAATGTAAATGAATTAGAAATCATTATAATATGATATTTCAGAATGCATTTTATAATGATGTACATTCTTAAGCTGGCCTTCTTCCTTTTTCTATGTGCCTGAATCATGTGACATTGTAACATGCTTGCATGAATAGACCACTACATATGAGAAAATGTCGGCCGCAAGCTTTTGCCATGAAAACACCGCAGGCCAAGGCAATTTACAAAATAACGGAAAATAACTTATCTGATGAGTTACAAATGCCTACTTTTCTGACGATCGTAATTTGATTAAATTCACATACACCAGATTTTTTTTTTCTGCGTATGAATGGACTGTTAATTTTTGGCCAGGAGTCAAAACAGTGACTAGCCTGATAAAACGAAACAGTGTTGAAGGCAGTATTGCTATTGGTCTGTATAGCTTAGTGATATGTAATGGAAGTACCATGCAATATTATGTATTGACTGTGCAAGTTCTCATCAGCGTTTAAGATTTCTGATAATACTTAATTACCGTTGCTATCATAACATCTGAACATTACATGATTGCATGTGTGTTTTCATCTCAGCCACGACGGCAGCTAATTTCGTAAATATGTGAAGGAGGCGAGCCAACAGCATCGCACATGTTTGCACTCCGTGGCCACTGAATTGAAACTCACTGTGAAGACTGTAGAAACATGCATAAAAAAAAAAAAAAAAAACGGTTATGCAAATGCAATTATCAAACTTGTGTCTCTCACGGCAACTGCACGAGATCGAGACCATCTGCTTTCGCAAATCAAATGAAGAATGCATTGTCGAGAAAGTCAAACTAATTTGTCCGGAATTTAAGCTTTTACTCTTATGTAAAGAAACATCATGTGATAAACATTACTGCTTTCATGTCCAGAGGATTTCTTTTTTTTTTTAAACCGCTCCCGTATGAAAATTCGTCTCCTTTCGCATACTTTGCGGTTTGTCTCATATTCCTCAAGTAAAAATATTTACTGCATACTTAGAGACAGCTAAATTGTTTCTGGACCACGAGCAGATGTTTAATGAGTGCAGAACATACCTGCAAAAGCGATTTTAAACCACACTGGAAAACTACTTACTTGTCACATTAACACAAACTTAATTTAACTGAAACTTAGGGAAAGGCATACTGTTTCCACTCTTTCAGTAGTAGCTGGGCTACTTACATTAGACATCACTGCTTGGAAACACAATTTCTCTTGCTTTGGGTTGGACAGCTGTGTTGGACTTTTGTATTTGTAAAATACCTGAAGGTGTTGAAACCTCAACAGAACTCAACCCTTAAACCTATTCAAACCAAGCAGACCATGAAGAAACAATGACAAAAAGTATTAAGTAGCATCATACACATAAGGGTTGGCTACATTCAAAATTTTTTGTTCAATTCCCTTTTTTTGTGCACTGATTTAAAATGTCTTTTGGCAATGTGCACATTAAGAGCCTTTTATAACTTACTATAACTTTTGACTCAATATTTACCCTAATGTGATTTTATGGCACGTGGACTACTGAGAATTTTCACAGAAATAAATATTTTGGTTCCACTTACATATTTTGCTTGACATGTTTTTCAGATCGGATCTCAGTCACTTGTACTGTATGTGGTCTGAACGGTCAGATCGGAATTCATGTATGCGTGTGGCACTCGGTCAGCAACCGGCAGTGTGAGGATTTTATAGCAGTGCTAGCAATCGCTGCTAAATAGCTTTCTTGGAACAAAGACATATCAATGTTCGCTTCATAGGACAGACGTGTCCACATTAGAGTCAGATAAAAGTCACTTGTAATTATGAACGCGAACCTTCATGACATGCAAATCCGATCTGATAAAATTGGAATTGAACATTGTGGCTTGGAATGTGAGCATAGCCATTGAACTCTTGATTCTGATTGGTCAGAAGGTGTTGTTTATGTAAGAAATGTGTGGTTATCTGAAAATATTTCTTAGCAGGTCTGGAGTGTGTTATTCTGCTTATCCCATAACAATTGATAACAATGTTTAATTTATTCATTAACACCACATGGCACATTTTAAAAGTTTATAATAAAAATTGTATGTTGTGGTACAGTATGTCCAGGGGACAAATTAATTTCTGTTGTACTTTACATTATACAGTAGTCATGATAAACCCCATTTATTCATTCATCTCTTTTTCAGTCTCATTTTCACTCTAACACTCTAACTTTTCTCTGTCCTGAAGACTTTCCTATCCTGGGAAACTTTGCAATGCAGCATAACTGTTAAAACATGCTGATATTTGAGAGTACATTCAGAAATATCTCCTAATAATAATGATAATAATTAAAAAAATCACCACCTTGACATGCTGGTACATTGTTCAATGTAAGACAGCACATCAAAAATATGTTTAGATTATATTATCTTAGATTATATGGAGCGTTCGCCATACAGTACAAGTCCCAGTGTTTGAACTGTTAATATAGAATCCAGCAAACTAATATTAATCAGTGAGGGGCGTTCAAATCAAACTGGGACTTTTGATGGTGCAGAATAACAGAACACAGTTTCACTTCTGAAACACTGACCTCCCAGGAACTCCTTTAATGGTCCAGACATGTGAAAATCACTTGGAGTGATGTCAGGACTGTATAGAGGATGTGGTAATTACTCCATGCCGAGTCCCTGTAGTGTGCAAGTGGTGTTTGTGAATGATTGTGTGTAGTTCCCACAGACAGATGCGTCTCATTCGCAAGTTGGTGACAAGATTAATTTTCAAAGATCAGACCTCGTCCAGGATTGTCATTCATCGATGTAAGGATTTCTTTGCACCATTCTTTAAAAATTTTTTTTTTACTGCAGCTAAGAGTTAATCACTGTTCTCTGCTTAAGTCTTTTGTAAATGTCAATCATTTTTACACCTTAATTCAGAAGAAATTTCATCACAAGTCACAATTTGACTTGACTTTGACTTTCCTTGTATCATTCATATTACACATTAAAACATCCTTGCTGTAAGTAACTTAATTTCATTTATTTATTTTAACATAAGCAAACTCATTATTTACTATTATTTATGCCAACTTGACGTCTTTCCTTTTAGGTCAGAACATTTCACCACTTATTCTACTGTAGTAGCTTCTTCAGTTTGAGAAGTACAGTTGACATGACTCAACTTCCAGATAACCTCACCTGGACTACTGAGAATTTTCACAGAAATAAATATTTTGCTTCCACTTACATATTTTGCTTGAGCAAAAATTCTGGCCATAATTTAGATATGTTCCAAAGCTGTTCCAAAATTGCTTTTATACACAAACGATGAACAACTTCTCACTATCAGGCTCAAGAATTTTTATGTATTTTTTAATTCTATTCTAGATTATTTTTCATTGTATATTTTCTAATGTGACTTATGGATCAGTCGTTCCTACTGCAAGGCAAGTTAAAGGTTTACATTAATGTGCAACTGTGTCCATAGTAACAAGTTACTTGGGGACTACTATGGAGCACTCTCCACATAAACAGATTAAAAAAAAGGGGTTGGTTGATGTTCACATTTCTGGAGGAGTCCCCAGTGCCAGTGTTTTGTAACAATCTGAGGTCAAGCGCTTCCTTAAAGACACAGGATGTATATATGACAATATTAGTATGTTAACGCTTGTGATTAATTTAGAAATTTTCAATCATTACTTTTTTTTTTCTTTAAAGCAGAATAATCATATGACCAAGTTGGACCCTAATGGCTTCCCATAATCGCAGCAGGTTACTCAGTTGTGTGTGATAATGTCACTTCAAGCACAGATAATAAGATGACTGAGGAAACATCACTAGGCGTGCTGAACGGCAAGTTTCATTATAAAAAGCTTCTAGATGGAAGTTTTGAAAAACAAAACAGGGGAACTGCTTTCAAGGGGAGCTATTTTGAACAAGAATACATTAAACGTAAGATGTGTGAGTGGTGGCTCAGGTGCCTAAGGATCTAGTTTGCTGATTTTCAGATCTGAGGATCCAGGTTCAAGCCCTTTTCTGTCGGTGTTTGCCAAACCCTATACAACCCAGCCACTGCATGTCCCATTTTAAATTATACACTGAGATGCTGTATTATAAAACTGCATAATCCGTTTCCTATTACTAGTTTGTCATGCATTTCTTTATTCCAACAGTATATATAGGGTTATTTTTGTACATCACGTCAGTCTGGATTTACTGTAATTATCCTCCTATAACAAGAAGCCAAATCGTGTTTGATTCCTTACTTGAAACCTCAGTAAACATCAGGCATTTCATCTCAAAGGCTGTTTAAAGGTGCAACAAACAAAGATGAAACGAAGCGAAGTAGGTGTCATACCTTGGAAATTTCACCGAAACTCCCTTGCATTGCAGGTCATCACTTTTTGGGGAGAGACGCTCACGCGGCTGCTCGGCGCGTGCTGCTCTTCAGCTTAGTGCGAGAATGCAGTCTAAAGTTGATGTGATTAATCTTTTCTTCTCCTGCCTGTGTTTTAGTGTTCTTAAGAATCCCAGTTCTCCACAAACACTTAGACACACCAACTTTCTCCAATAACTCTCTTAGCACTACAGCCATGTCATCACAAATCCTTCATCATCAGGTAGAAAAGGTCAACTGGACAATGACACGTTTCTGTAGAGAAAGCATAAAAGAAAATTTAAGGAAAAAAAAGGATTTGGTTTTAAGGAACTCTACGAGTGCATGCACTAGTGTACATGTTGCATGAGGTTAAATAACCATTTTATGATAATGCAGATTAAAGTTCAGCATGGGAATGTCGATTTTGCCAGTGGAGTCTGCATATGCATAAGCAAAACATTAGTTTATCAGTATGTCATATTTGTCATGGCGTGTGGATAAGATCAGAACTGTCACTACCAAGGACTGGAACATTTCAAATAGGATAAAAAAAAAAATCATGATAATACGTAACCTCTAAATGAATAAATAAACTATAGTGTGCAACTTACAAGTAGAATCGTGCGGGCAAGAAAAGTCCACTGTGTGCTTCCTTATCTCAGCTGGGCCACTGGTATATGAGCACACTCACATGTAATTTGTGTGTGTGTGTGTGTGTGTGTGTGTGTGTGTGTGTGTGTGTGTGTGTGTGTGTGTGTGTGTGTGTGTGTGTGAGAGAGAGAGAGAGTAAATGTTTTTTTGTGTGTGTTGAGTTTAGCATGTTTGATAAAGAGGAAATGTTTGACAGTATGCAAAGGGAAGTGGTAAGGCAACATTAATTTCTTTGCTGTCAAAACACTTAAGCAGACATCTTTAGCTGAGCAACGAGCAAACAGTACAGTACATTGATATTTATTCTTCGGTTCTGACTTACACATGATGCAGAATGCAATTTCAGCATATACATTATATATTAGAGGACATATCACTCCTCATTCTATTCTCTTTTTTTTTCATTTATTTAAAGCAAACTGAACAACAACCTAAAGAGGAAAAAATGGCAGTTCTATATTTCTGACCTGACCTTAGCATTTGTAAGAAATGAAACACAACTAGACATGGAAACATTTCTGTGTTTAAACATGTAAAGGTTAAATATTGAAAGAGTTATTGTAACAACCCCTGTGTTATTGTCACATCCTGACCTCATTTCAAGATATTTCCACATTAAAGGAGTTCCTGGGAGGCCTGTGTTTCAGACATGAAGCAGGCAGTCCGATTATGGCTCCTGCATACTGAGAAAACTTTCTACCTTGATGGTATCCAAGCAATAGAGAAACACTGGGATAAGTGGAGTAGGGCTGCACATAAAAAGTTTTTTTTTCCTTCTTATAACTGTGTTCTGTTATTCTGCACTGTCAAAGTCCTGATTTGGCTTGAACACTCATTGTAAATTAAGAAGAATTGCAAAATGACAGAAAGAAAGATCAATACTTTGCTATAAAATGTCTCATATATCATGGAATGAAAAATTAAATTTATGCCATTACCTCATTTTTAAAAACAACTTTTTAATTACAAGCCATTCGGGAGGAGTCAATAGGTGAATTTACATGGAACCCAATATTCCACTAATCATCAGAAAAATAGCCCTATGGGAATACTCCTGTATTATATAAACATCTCAATCGTAGCATTCTGACCCGATCCGGCTTGATCTGAATACCTTTTCATTCGGAATGAGAAGGGTTACGTGTACACATTTAATAAACCTTACAATAAGTAAATATTAGCCGTGTAAACACTTGAGCCATTAGGATCGCTCTTGTTGAAATAAATATCTTCTTTCTGCCTTAACATTAGTTGTTTATGGAAGGGGGGGGGAATTTGGCCCCTGTTGTTGACCAGTAAACTCGTAAACTCTCTCCCACATCTTCATCCACTGGTTCTGAGACTGAGGAAGGGGCTGTGATGATCAGCTCTCTCACTGTGAAAACTCCAACTAGATAAATGTTGAATAAATTATATTGAATGTATTGTTGGCCCAACTTCTTACAATGGTATTTGTTGAGACAACAGGTAAAACTGTATACTTGAAAACTTAAAAGGTACAGACTGAATAAACTAATAGATTCAAGAACAGAACTGACCAAACATCAGGTTGAGCCAGCAATTTACCTTCACTGGGATTAAATCACATAATTTTATAACATGTCTTTTCCGCTTATCATACGGTTGGTCATACGGTGACGGTTGGTCTTTTTGGAGCTACTGTACTAGAAGATCGTGAACAAGCTGTTGAAGTTGCTGCGGTTGGGAGGTGCTGTAGTCCTTGAGGGCCTGGGTGACCATGCAGCAGTTTTAGGAGTGATGATTGGTCAGGTCTGTGTGCTCTGTACATTGAATTCCAAAAGGACTGAATGTACACCCATGAAGCCAACCAAATTATTTCTACTGGACTTGGACAGACACTCTCCCCTCAGATTCACATGTTGAGAAACAAGCTCTTGTTGCTATAGAGACTTTATTTTGTGTGTCTGACACATTGTTTGACACATCTTTGTGTGTGTTTTCATTGTTGGCGCATGGTTAGGCCTACTGTTTTCTATATAATTCATTACTGGGCTAAAATGTAGATAATTTACCTTTTTGAGTAGATGAAAAGTTGGGCTAAGTCAATCCCAAAGAAATTGAGCCTCTTGAGCTGACTTAAATATATGAATCTTAAGTTGAGTTAACTTTAGATTTTGAACTGGATACACATTGTGTCAACTGAACAACAATGCAAAATATTTAGTTTGTCTAGCAAATTTCTCTAAAAGTTGAGTAAACTTAAAAAAGTTGTGCAACTTGTTACTAAAATGTTTACGTTGAGGCGTCTTATTTTTTTTCGGTGTCGTAAAGTATAGATACTAGGGTTCAAAAATACTTCTTTAGAAGTTGAAGTATCAACCCAAGCTTTTTACTTAAGTAAAAGTTTAAAACTACTGGTTTCAAAACTACTTAAAGTATAAAAGTAAAAGTACTGTGAGGGGCGAAAAAAGCATCATACGACTGGAGGGTTGCACTTTCTGATCATGCAAGGGGGGCGGGGCGGGAGGGGGGCGGGGTTTGTGCGCGTTCTTAACATGCGACCGGGGGGGTTGCGCGTTCTGATCATAAAAATAGGAGTAACGAGGCTATTTTTAAAATGTAAGGAGTAGAAGTAAAAAGTCGGCTGAAAAATAATTACTCCAGTAAAGTATAGATACCCAAAATTTCTACTTAAGTAAGGTAACGATGTATTTGTACTTCGTTACTTGACACCTCTGATAGCATCTGTGTGGACAGTTACAGGGTTTGACATTGGCACCCGCCCACCCGCCAAATGCGGGTAAAATTCAGCTGTGGCGGGTAATAACTTTAGTCTCACTAGCCACTTTGGCGGGTAGTTTATTCTTTGGTATGACAATATATTTTTGTTGTAGTTTTCTCTAAAGGCATCTGATATAATAAACGCAGAGGTGGAAAGAGTAATAAAATTTTGTACTCAAGTACAAGTACTGTTACTTCAGTGAAATTTTACTTAAGTACAAGTAAAGTTACCATTATAAAAATCTACTCAAGTAAAAGTAAAAAGCAGCTCATTAAAAAATTTACTCAGAGTAAAAGTTACCGAGTTACTTTTTTATTTATTATTTTTTTAACAGCGGGGGTGGGTTGAGGCATTCTAGCATAGTTCAAAAAAGATGAGCAGATATAAATCTCAAACTAGTTGCTTTTAACTGAAGGAACACCTTTGCGTAATAAAGCTGTTGTCTTTCTTGTGCTTGAAAATCAAAGTGGTCACTTAAATATGGTGTTACGTCCCAGTCTAGGGTCATACAGCAAAAGAATGGTTCAGGGTTCTATTTTAAACTGTATGGAAATGGTGGCATATGGCAGAAAGAACTAGATCCAATCATTACCTGATGAAATAATGAGGTTTGTATACACACACACACGCGCGCACACGCACACACCAGGAGGAGGAGGATCAGATTCAGGATGGACCCAGGTCAAAATAATAAACAAAATTGTATTTATATTTAGTAGCTAGATTACCTGCAAAAAAACAAACAAACACACAAACAAAAATACAGGTACCTTCCCGGACTCCCTAAACCAAAAAAAAAAATGAAATTATCTACAAATATATACAAAGACAAACCAAACCAAAGGGACAAAGCAATAATCAAAGTCAATGGGAGGCAAAAAGTCTAAACCGGAATATACAACCAAATATCAAAACGCCAAAATCACAACCTCTTTCATCTTTCCCGCGTCTCTCTCCGTTTTTATATATGGTCGCGCTAGACGATGACGTCACTCTCAGGGCGGAAGCGACCGTGTGGAAGGTCAGGAAGATGCCGATGTGGGGACAGTCAGAAAACCTGGAGTGGAGTCTGGAGCGGCGCGCGACCAGGACATGATACACACACGCGGCGCAACGGAGCATTTATACAAAGCATAACATTTTTATTAATTTATTATTTT
The DNA here is from genome assembly GCA_030522415.1 of Channallabes apus. NCBI lineage: Eukaryota > Metazoa > Chordata > Actinopteri > Siluriformes > Clariidae > Channallabes > Channallabes apus. Next base: position 50,128,272 of record CM060104.1, read on the forward strand.
ATCATTTTCATTCGTTTATTTTTTTACGGTTAAATAGATTCAAAAGAACGAATGACTGGAAGATATGATGGTGATTTACTCATTCTGTTTATTATAATATGTCCTTTGTTACATTGTAATATTTTCATAACTGGAACTATACAGTGTAGCCGAAATTTGTGTATGTAGACGTATTGGGGGTATTTTTATTGAAAACACATTTTTATTTATTTCTGATCAAATGAACGAAATGACTCAAAAAAAGATTTGTTCATTATGATGAACAAGATTCAAAGAACCGAATCACTAAAATGATTCGAACTTCCCATCATTAACACTATCACTGTGTATCATTTCCTTAAAGGGCTATTGCTTCTCAACAGGATGAGAATGTTTGCCCCTTTCGCATAAGTTATTTACTGATTATATATAAAAAAGTAATCACTATTAAAATCTATTTAGATTTCATGTTGAATGATAGAAAATTCATCAGTTGATTGAATTACCTCACACTATAAAGAGTCAACGCTACAAGATAGACCAGAGTCCATTGTCCTAACTCAGAATTCTGATATAATAATACCTGGTAGTAGTACACATAATAACACTAAAATGATAAATGTTCTGAGTTGCTGTATTTTTAATATCAGAATGAGTTCAGTTGTACTGAATCTGTTATTTTTCAATTTCATGTGGTAAGAGGCTTGAATTTAAGTTCAATAAGCAGAATATACTGTTCATGTTTGCATGTTTTTATATTGGGAGCTATTTTAACAGTACTGAATACTTGACTGCTACTATAGTGATACAGTGTATGCTGTCATTTATAAGTAAATCTAGATATAACAAACATTAACGTTGTGTTATAGTTATAATTGTGGCTAGTAAAAAGGCTGAATGGCGAGTGACTCCGGAAGTCCACTAGCCACATTGGCCAGTGAGCAAAAAAGTTAATGTCAAACCCTGGACAGTTAATCTCTAATCGGAATGATTACGAGGCCATAGTGGCTCAAATGGGTAAGGCTCTGGGTTACAAAACTGCCACTGTTGTGCCCTTGAGCAAGGCCGTTAACCCTATCTGCTCCAGGGGTGCTGTATCATGGATGACCATGAACTCTAACTAACAAGTAATCTTAATCTTAATTTTAATCAGTTTGAAGAAATATTGTCCATGTAAATGTAGCTAATGATTCTATTATGGCGTATGTCTCCTGTGTGGGCAGAAAAGAAATCTGGTGTTCATAAGTCTGAACATAGGAAACAAACACAGTGGCACAGACCGCACCACACAGTATTACAGCCAATCAGCAACAAGGTGCTTCTAAGTTTTACATTACAGTCTATTGGTCAGCTAGCCCAGTTGTTAGTGTCTCTGTCTTGGCAATGCATGCCCATGAATTTCTGAAAAAAGCTGTTCTTTGGCTTTTCAGGTATTGAATATCTTTCTCCATTATCACTTTAATACTCAAATATATATATATTTTTTATAAAATTTATATGAACTTAACTTAATACATTATTAAAAAGTAACAAAAAAGTGCATTTAAAAAAAGGTTGCGTGACAAGCGTGTGCAAAGGGAACTGTTTAGGTCATAACTCCTTTGCGTTGCTTTTATGACTAACTTTGCCTCAACATCAGTTTTTATAGGTGTGAGTTGCACATATTGACCTTTGCAAAACTATGTGCTGACGTCATAAGAGCGTCGGGTTGAAATGATCTGTCGCCTCATAATGATCCTCTCCATCGCTGTTAGTTTCATTTCTTGTGGTTAAAGCAGCCAGATGGGTCACTTAAGTTAAAAGTGAAGATGATTCCTCTTCCCAAAATAGCTCATTCTCAGGCTAATGGCTACACATTTCAGCGATATTCACCCTGAACTGGACCTTTCTCAGCCTTATTCTGATTTTCGCTGAAATCAGAGACGAAACAAAATTGTTACTTCAACTTGCAGGAATTTATGGGCAATAAGTCAAAGACACGAAGCCCCTCAAGGATCCATGAGGCCACCGGAGACCCTGCAGAACAAAGATAGAGCAACAAACAAGCTTGTGCATGCTGCATGCAGCTCACACATATCCTGCTCTTCTGCTCTTGTAGGCAGCGCTGAAGTGACACTTGAATTCTTCAGGCCTGCTGTTTCACACACACACACACACACACACACCACTCAAAGAGCTTGTATGCATTTATATTTAGCTCTGGAATGAGGCTGATTTTAAAACATGACTCATTTGGGTAGCCCTCTATTCCTCTAATGTATTATGCATTTGACTTTGGCTCTGTGTACAATGTCCGTGTCCTGTTCTGAGTAACATTCTCACCCTCTTTCTCATTAAAGACGCACCATCAGCCATCGGCTTGGATAAATATATGACTGCATTTATACTAGGGATGCAGCCAAATATGAAAACATTATTCATACTGAACAGATAATATGTTCTTTAAACAGATACAAAACAGATAAGAAAAGGAGAAGGAGGTGGTGGGTGTTTTCCTTATTTTTTCTAGTTTGATTGTATTTTGCAAAATAGAACCAACAAAGCTTATTAAAAAATATGGCTGGTAGGTCATCAGGGAAGAAAAAACATCCAATGATGGGATAACCTGGGCCCGGTTTCTCGAAAGCTTCTTATCTCTAAGTAGTTCTTAAGTCGTACCTTAACCTCTCTCTTAACTTTATGGCGCATTTCTCGAAACGTTCTTACGCTAAGTATCTCTTAGCTAAGTCAGACGTTCGTAAGGTTGGTCTGGACCAACCTTAACTCATACTTAGCGTAGTTTCAGCTCAAGACACTAGTCGCCGCCACTGAGCAGCAGTCTTTATAAATCAGCGGTGTATGCAAACACATTATGGCACGTTATCAAAGTCGTATTAATGATGGAATATACTGTAGACCTGTTTAAGAATATTATTTTATTTGATATCAGAACTAATAGAGTGACTTTTAATTAGCCTATTTCATAATGTGACTAATGCATTAAAATTGCCAATCACAATTAATATTAAACAGGTGGTGAACAATTAGGCAGCGATACAGCGTGGTGTTGTGTTAAACTGAAGACGGCGCCGTCCGCGGAGCCGTGTGGGTCATGTACATTTTTCCTTTAGACAAAACTTCAATCCTTTTCATATTTTCCCCGTGGTCGTTATTAAAAAATATATAAAATAAACGTTTTGCCTTTCAAGGCAACAGATTATGGAGCTTCTTGAGCTGCTCAGACCTGCGCGTGCCAGACCAACGCGTCGTACTTACTGTACTTACTGTACACTCCCCGTCCCGATGTCCAGCTGCTCGCTGCTTTTTGTTTAAAATATGTTTCATTGCTCATTAGCCATTATCCATAACTTTATGGGTTTTTCTTTTGACACGTTTTATTTTTATGAAATTTGATTTAGTTAAATGAGAAAATAACATTGGGAGTTTCAAACCCCGCATCCATTCATGTTTCTGGGTGATTGTAATGTTTAATACCCCTACAGTATTCACTTATGCGGTTTGGCTAGCTGTGAGGTGCGGTGTGTTATACCCCTATCTCACCTGCGCGGGCTCGCGCTGTGGCCGTAGGCTTGATCATGATTCACCCCGAGTTTTTGCGCTGTGATTACGTTTTCATCTTTCCGCGTGAAAAATTCAACGTTTAATTTTTTGCTGGTCCTCACGGTAGCTTGCAGACTTTGCAGAACGTCGCGGAACGTTAAAGGAACGTCGTGGGCAATCGCGGCAGCTCACGGAGATGAGTCCGGCCACACAGGTGAGAGAGGGGTATTAGGCACCACACAGGTGAGAGAGGGGTATTAGGCACCGTGATTTGCCTCGAGTGACCGGCGCCCGACGGTCCGCGAAGATCTGCCAGGTCCGCGAGCTTCCGCATGTTTATTTTTTTTGCGTGGTAAAATGGAAACGTAATAACAGCACCAAAACTCGCGCCGAATCATAATGAACTGCACTTACGGCCCCGCGTAGGTGAGATAGGGGTATTAAACCTCCACTCTGTCATCTCATCGTATTCATTCCATAAGTGCGCTATACAACACCAACAACTGACACTTCACATTGTTTCTGAAGGTGGTGAAGAGTGTTATCAGCTGTTTGTCCATCAACTATGATTGTAAAACCCCGTTCGTTTCACGGCCACATGTTACATGAAAATATTATATATTATATTATTATATTAATTTATATATTTGTCTATTATGACATGTTATTGTTAAGTTAACACATGTCGAAATAAACGCTATTAAAAGAATTTAGTGCAATGTTTAATTTGCATAGAAAGTGCCGTCTTTCTTAACGCTGTCATGCAAAAGGAGTGAAAAATCGATTCCTGAGCCACCGATGTCCGCTAATTCAGGACCTTCACTGTAGACAGCGCCGCGTAACGTCGGACGTAAGAGGCAGCGACTTAAGAAGACTCCTAAGAGACAGTTCGAGAAATACACTTAGAAAAGTTATCACTTAACGTAAGATATATCTTAAGAGTCTTCTTAGCGCGCGAATAGTGTGCGTTATCGAGAAACCGGGCCCTGGTCATTCAGTACATCACTCTGGAATAGCACAATTCTGGTCTCATCAGACCACATGACCTTTTCTCATACAATAGTTCAATCTTCATGATCTTAGCAAATTGAAGCCTTTTTTTCCTCATTAATCTCACTAACAAGTGGTTTTTCTTATGGCCAAAAACCTGTTTATTCCCAATCCTGTGATCCTGTTTTATGTAGAAATGCTCTTATTTTCACTATTCATCATAGCTGTGATCTAACATCAATCTTTTTTTACAATACAGCATTTAAGTGATCTTTCAAGTAAGTTTTATGACTTTTCTTTCCCTGACCACATTTCATAAGTTGATGGTTCATCAGTTCCTTTCAAGTTCTTATAATGCACTTGGCAGTTCTTTAACCAATTGAAGTGATTTAAAATTTCCTTAGTTGTTTTCTTTGCTTAATACAGGATGCGAATAAAACAAACAAACAAACAAACCTTGTCCAATTCAAAACTGATGTAACAGAGATTGTGTAACCGTCAGAGCCAGACTTAACGCACCATGCTGACAGCACTTACATTTCTATTTCTGGCATTTTTCAATATTTCTGGACTGTCTGGAGGTGAGATGTGAGTTCATCTTATCTGTTCAAGATCTGCCTGGTTTAGAGTTAGGTAATGCCCACTTGTGGGTGAAATCTTAATAGCGATACAAATACTCTGGTTAGATCTTTTATTTTACTATTATAAAAAAAAACACTATAATTTTCTGTTGTAATTCTAAAGTCAACCACATTTCCTTCGAGTTTCATTTTTTCCCATTAACATAGTGATACAGGACAGGAATTTATCATCGTGAACCTGAATAATCCACTCCTAATCACGAAATAATTAAATCATCGTTGTAAAATGTCTTACGACATGCTTCGTGCTACAGGTCTTGTTCACATTAAGTGAAATAATAGTGTTTATTAGTAGAAGCGCAGCATTTGTTAGGTCTTGACTGAAACCAAACGTCTTTAAAGAGCTTGTTTATGCAGTTAAATGTACGATTAGCAGTGCAGCGAATGCAATCACTCAGCGTACGTAAATAAACAATGAAGTAACAAAAGGTTTGGTTGCATACCAGCATTAACTGTGCTTTGTTCAACAAATTAGGGAAAGTATAGAGTCTGACATTCTGAAATTCGCTTAGGGTTTGTGGATGAAGCTCCAACACAAATTCAATAACAGGCAATGAATAAAACTCACAAGACCATACAAAACAGGATTGTGTCTGTGACTAGGACTGAAGCTGTAGCTCACACACACACAAGGAAGAAAAGAAAGAGAGAGAGAGAGAGAGACGCTATTGTGGTGCCATCAGGTCTCTCTGCTTTGCATTAACTTTAATATAGACTTGTTTCAATATGTATTTCATGTACATGATCAAATACATCAGAACAAACTTTTTTAAGCTTCAATTGAATTTAGAACATTTGATTAAAATAAGGTTACCGCCATAGATAAGCACAGACTTTGTGTTTGTTTAAGCCACTAAAAGGCTACTTAGAAAATCCCTAGTCATGTAGTTTCACTTCCTACCCAGACTTAGTTTTTTTAAAAAAGAAGGAAAAAAATATTATTAACTTGAAATAGCCATTCAGTTTGCACTTCATCGAAGAAACCATATGTTAGAAGCTCACAAAAGGTTTCTTTAAGGAAGTTTTACTCTTTAAAGTTTATTGATGACACAAAAGGTCAAACAAAGGATCTTAGTCAAAGCTGAACTAATTTGTCAGATTAAAAAATCGTTTCAAAAACACAAGAAAAAAAAGAAAACGTTCACGCATGTTCTGAAGGTTATTCTCTGTATTAACCCTTAACGGTGAAATGTGCTGTAGAAACTATTCAATCTCTGAAAGAAATCTTATTTGAGAATGTAGACTGTAGCAGACATGGGGCCAAAAGTATTAAGAAAATATATGTCATGTTTTACAGTTTACAGTTTACTCCCTGTGAAATCACCAACACAGCAAATTTTATTAACTACAGTAGTTCTCATCTGGATGAAGAGTTGTGCTTATTAGCTGAAAACAATAAATATGACAACAATATTCAACTTTTGGAGCCATGGCCTGGGTTATCTCCAGACCTAAATCCAATAGAAAACTGTTGGACAATGTGAAGAAGCCAGTAACAGTAACAGAGACCGTCTTCTGTACAGTACATGATCTTCAGGAAGTGATCAAGCAGCATGGTTTGAACAAGTGACACCAGAGTATTACAGACATCTATACTTAGGACTCATAATAAATATTGATTGTTGTATTTCATAAAATAACAAATTATTCTTATCTTGATTGTAAACATTTTTTAATGTCATTAAAACATTGGATTTTACTGTCACTCTCACTCATCTTCCATAGCGCTTTATCCTGTATTCAAGGTTGCGGAGACCTGGAGCCTATCCCTGAAGGCTTAGGGCACGAGGCGCGGTACACCCTGGACTAGGTGCCAATCTATCGCAGGACACACACACATACTGTACACTCACACACTCTTTCACGCACTACGGGCAATTTTACCTGTCTTTGAACTGTGGGAGGAAACCGGAGTACCAGGAGAAAACCCATTGAATTTCACTTTTGTCTTAATAACTTTGGCCACATACTGTACACACATAGGAGTTTCAATGAATGTTTGTCTTGGCATTAAAAAAAAGTTAACTTGAGAAAAAAATAATAAGGCAGCATGATGCAATATATTTTTGAGTTTTCCCAATTTAAATTTCGGGAACCTAAATATTTTTATTTACTGTACATTACTTAACTGTACATTCTTAGTCTTAGTTTAAAACAGTTTAAAACAGTTTGCTCAAACAGTACAAGGATTGTATTTTTTTTACTTCACTGCTGTAGTCAGCAGCACTACTTAGCTGGGATATGAACTCACAACCGCCTGTTTCAATGCTATATCATCTGACAAAAACACTGATAGTTTTAGCTTGTTTTTGTTTTGGACTGCATGGATTCTTAGGGGACACAACATAAAAGCATTCATCTCATCAGAGCTTGGGAGTTTGAATCCTAAGTAGATCGGTTGTACATGGAGCAACAGTTAATAACAGCAAATAGTGCTGTTGACAAAAATCTAAAGTTTTGTTCTGTTTAGATCAAACAGTTAATCGCATATATTAGTTTTTTTTCTTTAAGAAATGTGGACCAGGGCAATTATCTAATCTCAAAATGCTTCAATTTATTACAGGTAATATATGCATAATCAGGAATTGATGTATTTGTAGTTTTTAAATAACCTTTCAGATGCTAAATAAATATTGGATAACATCCTCTTAACGGTATCGCTTGTGCTGTTATTTGATGTTAGCCTGGATGATTGATGACTGAATACTAAATGGTGCATTTAATACTTGTCAAAATAATCACAATGTAAGTTTTGATTAAATCATGCAGCAGTAGTTCTGTTTTTGGCAAGCATTGAAAAGTTAAGTAACATAAACAAAACTGCTGGCTGGATGAAAGAATTAGCTGATCATTTAACGAACTAGCTTTCCAACAAGAAACAGTAAGTTACAGTAGCTCAATGACTTTGAGTTTAAGTAAAAAAAAAAATCTATTTCATCATGTTGCTTTAAAATGTTGATTTTTCTTAACTTTACTTTTTTTAAAAATGAAACAATTTGCCAATTCTACATTTGATCTGTATATACAATGTTTTTTCCCACCGTTTTTCTCCATTTTCTTTTCTATTTGGCGAGCAGTGCCTATTGATTACAGTATGAATGTAGACCACTACCTACTGTACATAAGGAGTTCTAAATTGATTGGCTACTTCCTTCTTATATTTGCTTTTTCTTACAGGAGAAGTGTTTATGATGGTAAAGAGCTCATCTTTTATCAAGTCCCAAATGTGGACGATATCTAGGATCCCTTACAAAACCCTAGTATACTTTAATACCTACATGTATAGAAAGTGTGCTAGTACAATATCCCAGTAATCTATTCAGGGAGACAGGACACACAAACATTCACATGCTAATTCACACACTCTCGGTAATTGGGGAACGCCAATTAGCCTATTCTGCATGTTTTTGTTCTGTGGGAGGAAACTGGAACACTCAGAGGAAACCCACCAAGCACAGGGATAACATGCAAACTCCAGGGCTCGAACCCAGACTCTGGACGTTCAAGTTAACAGTGCTAACCACTAAGCCACCGTGCTGCAATGTACGCTAGCATGACTGTGGTAAACTTGTGGTGAATATAAATGATTTTTTCCCATTTGGTAGAAAAATGTTAATACAGTGGAGAGAAACTGTGGTTAATGAATCTATCGTGGTAGGCAGCCAGTGAAACAAAGTTTTCGAAATGAGTTCATATTTCCTCTATGGACTTTATTTCAAGAGGGCTTTGTTTTTTTCATTTTACTTTTGCTATGTTTAGAATTTTCTCTATTAAAAGAAACTATTGTCAAATAGAAACATGGCTGTGAAATCACTTCACGGCCTGATGACATTCTGAAGTTCTATATTTTTAAAGGAAATTATGTAAACTCATTGCACTCACAAGGAACAAAATGTCAGTTCCTGTCCCGATCAGAACAACAAACACTCGTAACGTCATCACATACTTCCGATGAATCATAAATTGGAAAGAAAGCTCATGGAGTGATTCGATCACTTTGCAATTCAGGACCACTTTTTTTTTTTTATTCTTCTTCTAAAAATAAGATCTGCGGCTGACCAAAATAGACCAAAACCTATTTCAGTGGGTTGTTTCTGTGGGTGCATGTGAAAGAGGAATGTGTTTTGTGTTTTTTGTTCTTTGTGGAGAAAAAGGAGCTTGTTCTCTACTCAATCAGATATGACTCATCACCTCGGTATAGGTCTGACAGACTCCTACATAGTGCAGCCGTGTTATTATTTTCAAAAATAGAAGGTTGTGTGTGCACATGCTAAAATTAGCTTGAACAGACATCCTCACGGAAAGGTGAATGAATACACGAAAGAATATATTCCACATTTTTAGCACGTTTAGCAAAGCAGACATTACAAATGCATGCCGTAATGTGGCAGGAAACAGAAATCATGGGTAGTCAAGTAATCTTTGTTTTTACGTTCAAGGGGCTCCAAGGCTTGTGATGAAATTCCTCATGAATGAAGCTGTAAAACTCAAACCCCAAGCACAGTACATTGTTGAGACTTTTAACCACAGTAAAGCATTTGAATGGTGCGGACATTTTTTAAAATGCTGTACGTCTGTGAATGATGATCCCATCCATGGTGGCTCAGAGCCCACTGCAGATGTTCACATGAACATTCAATGAGTGCGACGTCTGATCTTTGAAAATCAATGAAAAACTGGTAGAAGAAGAGACAACTTTTAGAAAAGACTGCAGGAACTGTACACACAATATCCACAAACATCACTTTACAGGAACTCAGCTGGGCGTTTTTGCCCCCATACAGCCATGACCTCACACAAAGTCATTTCCACATGTTTGGGTCGTTCAAGGAGTTCTTGGAAGGCCAGTGTGTCAGATGTGAAAGGTGCAGTCTAGTCCGATCATGCTGTGAACTCTGATGTGCTGAGAATCCTACCTTCTACAGTACAGTACCTTGATGTTGTCCAAGCTCTACTAAAAAGCTGGGATAAGTGCATTAGTGTAGCAGGGAGAAATAAAGGTAGTTTACTCTTGAAACCGGTGACGTTGTTACATAAACAACCATTTTTTTAATTGTGGTTTTAGGCAATTTGCAGCCTATCTCAATAAAACATTTGTTCCCATTTCATTAATTTAATATACGTCATTTAATTTACTTTAATATGAAGCAATGTAGGGTGGATCAAGACTTTTACACAGTACTGTAATTGATAACTGTATCGAATTAGGTTTTTGCATATGTTCCAAGGAAAATAAATATAACTAGGAATAAAAAATAATGTATGATGTTTCTTATACAGTATATATAAAAGTACCTAAAACACTTCAGAATGTGGCACTAAAGAACTATATTTAGATCACGGATGCCGCATTATTAATTATTGATCTGGTATATTTTTATGTATTACAGTACATATACCTATAGATAGATAGATAGATAGATAGATAGATAGATACTGTAGATAGCGAGAGAGAGAGAGAGAGAGAAAGAGAGAGACCAGTCACCAGGTCACAGAGAGTTCAGTAAAAGCCCAGTAATTTGTATATTTCCAAGATCTCGAGTTTGTGAGTGAATCGGTAAGAATGAGTAAATTGTGTTCTAGTCGAATGTATATTTTGCTTAGCACCAGAACTCTATGTCTCAGTTAAACACCAGAGTGTCTAGCGTTGGCTGCTTGCCCATTGCGGACCTCATCTGCAGGCGCAGTGACAGCAGAGCTTACACACTGTCCACGGTGAGTTAGAACCCATGTATCTAGTGAGCGGAGGGGATGTATGACATAGTGTCTCTGCAGTCCGTTATGCATGCGCTGCCTAGAGCAAAAAAACGCCTGTGACAAATGGTATCCCTCCATGACACAAGAGTCGTAAAGAGAAGAGTAATTTTTTTACATGCAAGTGCAAATGATGATATTCAACAATAGGCTAGGGATCCCAAGTGAAAGCACCTAGACGTTTATTTGTCTCGGTTCTAATATTTCATAGAAAATGAATAAAGAAAAAGATAAAGGGATTATAGGGACAGGGAATAAAAGGCTCAACCTGTCCTTATAAAAAAATACAAATAAATGAAAAAGACAGTATTCACAGTGTTGAAACAATATTCTTCAATCCCGAATGGAAAGTGTGAGTGAAGATCTCTGCAGATCATCATGTGCTGCTCGTATCCATTTCCTGATAAATGATGATTAATTAAGTGGGTATTTTGTCTGTAGCTCTTAAGCAGCTGCGTAGTCTTTTCATTTGTGTAAGGCAGTTATTTAGGCAGAAACGTTAGCTGATTTCACCTGCTGCACCTTTGTAATAAAATAGTAGAGTAATGAAGTTTTCTCTGGATTATTTAGTCTAAGACGGTGAGAAATATTGACTCGAAATCTCATAAAGCTCGCCAAAAATATTACCGATGATACAGTTAAAAAAAAGAACTTTGAAATTTAACTCTGTCAATCAAGTCGATAAAAAAAAAAAAAGGATATTTTTCAGGAGATGTGATGTACTTTATTGTTCCGACTGTATTGCTTTTTGCATACTGCATGAGTATAAATGAAGGAAAAATGTGGATCAAATTAATAATGTAAAAGGTTACACTTAAATATATCACGGTAACAATATAGCAACTCTGTGTGTCACGTTTGTTATGTGAACTTGAGTGCATGCTCATGAATTTCAGCTCAATTGACTAGACAAAAGGAGTAAAAAGACCCCCCTTTAGTGCCTTCTACTTCAGCACAGTGCTTCATGATGTAATGTTTCTTGAAGGCAACAGGACAAGAACCGAGCATTTGCGAGACTGTAATCAAAAACAGACCGGGGCTTAACAAGTGCATTTTTTAACATTTGCTCAGTTAGGCCTCAAACTTGGGGCGACTCCTCAATGTCCAAACACATACACACACGTACAGTATACTGTATTGATGCCATGTGAAGGGGATGCTCCAGCGACTGCAGCTGATAAAAACAGGCAAGCAATTTGCCAAGCTTCATATAGAGATGTTGGGCTGCACTACGGTGATTTTGATCCATTTGGTTCTAATTATGCCTGGCTCCTGGGATCAGCCCTGAAGATATGTTCCTTCTGAACATTTCAACTTCTATAAACAACCAATCTTCTCGTTTTCAAGCTGACGGCTTTCAGGCTCCGACCTGCTCGCATCTGCCAAGAGGTCTGCGCGTTCCCCCTATGTTCTGCTTTTGACTAATAATCTTATTTCCAATATTCATTTACATCACCCAACAAAAATCCCCCAAGGCCAAGCCGTGCCAGGAGACATCTAAACACAACGTGTCACTATGAGAGCATAGCCCCAGACTCGAATATCATTTAATCATCATTTTGGAGCAGAGTGTGTGAAAACATTTCCATCAATATGATCTCAGCAAGATTTACATACTTAGATCCTTTGCTGATAATCGTCGTGTCGCGATTACTTAATTGTCTTTCTGCTTTCCGTGTTAAATGAGTATATATTTTTTTCAGGTTGTGTTCATTATGATTACTTTTAAACAGGATAGAAAAAAATATATATACTGTATATTTAAAAAATTCCACCTGACTTCACACAAACAGCTCGAACGCATTCTTTCTTCTTTCAGCATTGCTATAAATATTAAAAGGAAGAATATGCTTCAGTATGCTTTCAGAGATTTGTTAGTGAAACATCGTACTGTTTATATGTCTTGGCTATCATACATCATGTTGCACAAACTGATTTAGAAAAAGTTCAAGCAGGAAGGCCTTATGATTTTGTTACCTGTCAAACACTAAAAGAAACATCTGATGTGAACACAGATTTAAAATGCAAAGCGTGTCTATGATTCGTCAGAAGCATGATAGGCCAGGCTGTAAGAGCGGCAAGCTATGAAGGACAGGTAAGGAGGTTGAGTACTCACTGCACATGTGTCAGAGAGGAGGTGAAGAGGAGGCTCACCCTGGTCAGAACTCGCTTCCTGCAAGCACACACTCACGAGGAGTGAAGAAGCAAAAAGTTTCCTCCTCCCCATTTTCCGAGCTGCAACTACTCTTTACTGCCATCACTTCATTAAGCAGGGGAATACGCGGAAGAAGACTATTACCTCAGCTACCGATTACTAATGTCATCTCCATTAAAGTACAACCCATCATGTATTTTATTCTTCCTAATGATTTTCATCCATTATGTGAAATTTCACATGATTCAAAATCGGCGAGAATCAAAAAGAAAGCATTCCACATTAAGTGCACACAATTATTGCTCCTTTAAAAAGTGTGAGATGTTCACATCGATATTTCACTTTGATTGATTACGGGCTTCTTTCAGAGCAGACGTTATCTAAGAAGTGTACCTCATTTGCATATTAACAACCATAATGCAACACAGTCTGTATTTTTCTTTCCAATCAGAACACATTCCTGGTTTGTTCTTCTTAATACATTTTAAAGGGTTCTGCGTTTAAAAAAAAACGTCTCTCCTGAGGACGAACCCGGCGCGGCCGCTCATTGATGTATACTGATTTACCGTGAACATATAGCTTATATGTCCACATGAACGAACGTGGATTGGCTACGGCAAAGGAATTCGAAGGCAACCCATTACAGCTGTTTTAATTTAGAATGATGGATTTCTAGTTCTACCTTGTGTTGAAAGGTCATTCGTAGACATCAAATAGAAAAGTTTCGACAGATAGTTTGGCGTAACTAGTCCTAAAAGAATCAAACACAAAAGCCAATTTTAATACTTGATTTTTTTTTTTTCTCGCAGAAGTATTTTCAGTGTAGTCTGGTATTTACTGGCTGTTGTAACTGTCTTCCTGTTTCAGTGAGATATGATTTCCAGGATGGAAGAATAACCAATACCAAGGAAATGTGAAACACACTTACTTAGTACAGTATAGTACATACAGTACAGTACTGTATAATGTATAATAATGACGTGTGTACGTACACATCGTGTATTTAAACTTCATCATCATCATCATCATCATCATCATCATGCTTTACTTAACACACCCTCTCACTCTCAACTGGACTTTTTTGGGAAGTTACATTATTCACCCTCTCCTCCGTAATCCATTTTGAAAAAGAGAAACTGTAGTTCGTTGTAAAACACAATAATGATGACATCACAGGCTAAACTTAGCTAGAACTTTACGCTGTGTGCTGTATTTGGACCCGACACCAGCCATGATGTCAGTTTTAGCCTTTTTGACTGAACGCGGCGCTGAGCTCTGTATCCTTCAATGCCAACTGAGACTGTCGGGGAGTCGCACATGTCTGACAAAAATTAAGAGAGATTATTCCTTTCCAGTTTACACGGCTATTGAAAGCATGCTCACATTAATATAAGTCTCAACAGGAGGGAAGTGAGAAATGTTTCCTTAACAAAATACCTCATGCTCCACAGAGACCTACGCACAACTGTATCGGTTTGGCGCTCCAAATCTACATCTGTATCTGCGGTTAAATTCAAATCCAAAGAAGGCGTAGCATAAACATGGAGAGGTTTTTTTTCCCCATCACTGACTGGAAGTCCAAAAGAGCAAGATTGGCCAAGATATCTTGGGTGTTGACTGGAGTCCCCTGTCAATCACAGCAGCATTAGAGAATCATTCCTGAGTAGCGATATAGAGATGTCCTCTCACTCTAAATCTGACCCTTTTTTTTCAGTTTCTATCATTTGTTTCTGCCTACTGGTAGCCCAGTCTCTATGTACCTCTGAGCCATGTACCATAAACCAAAATGAGTAAAATACTAGTGCTATCTGCTTAGAACTTTTCTTCATAGTTGCAACTTTTGTACATACACTGATCATTTACATTACAACTGACAAGATTTTTTTTTTGTTCCCCTTGTGCCACCAGTGTAGCTCTGTCCCCTTGTGGTGTGGCTCCACAAGGCCCTTTATGGGTGTGCTGTGGTGTCTGGCACCATGATGTTAGTGGCAGATCATTTGAGTGCTGTCGGTTGTGGGGCGGAGCCTCCACAGATCAGACTTGTTTGTCCGACTTTTGTCCCAAGGGTCCTCAATCAGGATAGGATATGGAAAATTGGGTAGCCAGGTACAGTAGGTGGCCTCTGGCTCTTTTGCCTGTTGGTTCCCATGGACAACGGTCTATGGTGCACCATGTGTTCTTGTGCCCTTCTCCAATGGCCAGCATTTACTTCTTTGGTGATTTTTGTGCTCCATTTGCTTTCCTTTGGGATAGGACGAGATGGGCTGGCCTTTGTTCCCCATGCACATGAGTGAGCCATGTGTGCCCATGATCCTGTCACCAGTTTACTGGTATACAATTTCTAATCAATGCTAATATATAATAATATTAATGTCATGGGTGACCAGTTTATAGTACATACCACTTAAACAATTACAATTACAGCAATTACAGCATTCAAAAAAAGAAAGAAAGCATTTATATTTACATCCCATTGTTTCAACTGTGTGTTATTTTTAATAAATGAAAATTGTAAGATATCTTCCTGGTTGATGATGAAACCATAACTTGGGACTAGATAAGTCATTCTTCTAAACCGTCTCATACTCTGCATTATTAGTGAATAGAAAGCAAGTGTTAAAAGGAAAGTACTGTTGACTGACTTTCTGGCAAATTTTCTCATCGGACATGAAGTCGCTGATTGATTCTTAGCTTGGCTCATGTAAATCCATCACCACAATTTATATTCTGGAGAAGAAGAACAGAGTGTACCCTGGGTTTACTGTAGAAACCAACTTTTCTTGTTATACAGTGAGTGAGCTTTAGTGTTATGCTATAATGTCTTATTTACGACACCACATGCACATCTCTTTCTGTCATGTGGAGCTACTTTTGTCATTGCATTGCAGACGAGCTCTGAAATTTGACATCTTCTTGAGCAATGCTGATCAGAAATAATAATGATGCTGAAAGGATAAAGCGATGATGGTTTGCATTATTTATGCTGCCTTGTAATGTCTGGTTTCAATGTGGCTCTTCTAACATAATATGAGTTGTTTACACCGTAAGAGGAAATCAATGAGTTCCAAATGCTTCAGTGGGCTCGGCATTTAATTATAACCATCTTTCTGCATAAACCTTGGTGCAGGAAATTACAATGTCATTCTTGTGTGACAAATTCTTCACTGGCATTTTAATGGTTAATCAATTTCTTGGCCAAGAACCAAATATATTGTTTAAAGAACTGGTTAACATCTTCAGATCATGATGTTTCATACCCTTTTTAAAATTAAATAATAATAATAATAATATCTATCATTTACTGTATATAGAGTACTACGCTGAAGACTAGAGCCACCCTAGATTCCTTTATATTTTGCTTCCAAAAAGCCAGGCGTCCTGTAAGAACGTAATGGATTTTGATATACAGTACATCGCTGCCCGGGCGCACCAGAAGGACACGTCCAGCCGTGACGATGCCTATTATGCCAAAAATTGCCTCATGACTTTCTGAGTGACATCATACTGTATTCAGTAACATCAGAGTCAGACTTTCTTGTATGTATTGGTGTATTCTTGAGGAATAGTTCCCCGGTTCTTCATGAAGGACTATTTGGCTTTCATTTTTGGCAAGTTATTGCCTTTCATTTTTAGTCCCATCCCTGTACATTACCAATTACAGAGGAATGGTTGTATTTGTTAAGCGACACAGTGACCTATGAATCATTCAAGCATAAAAAAGGAATAGATGAGAGGGGAATTGAGGTTGCTGCCGAAGTCCTTACAGTACATAAACAACCAATATTTAGAGCACAAGCATTATGACACCAATACTATGACATCATCGACTCGCCATGATGGTGTTAAAGTCTTATAGTGCAGATGTCATAGTGTGCGAGGGCCCTATTGTTTTTCTAAGGATTTTTATTTTTAACCATCCGGGCCTTTTTGGAGTTCTTAACATGCTCAAAATATGATGATCTCTCTCCAGTGTGTACACCTCAGTCAGTGGCAGTTGCAGGTTTAGTGCTTAATTTAAAAATTAATGAACAAATTTATAGCATAAGGAAATGACAAAGTATTGGATTTATAAACTAGAAAACGAGAAACCAAATTATGTAAATCCATAAGAGAGATCCAATTGAATTGTCAATAATTAAATTGTTTATTATTCCCTTATCCACCTGCCTTTTTTTCTGTTCCTTTAGTTAATAATATATATAATAATATTTTTTTCTTTGTTAGAATTAAACTCCTTCCAAAATCTAAATAAACATCCCAGAAAACTTCACAATATTAACAAATAATTGTATTTCCTTCACCCATTTACAGTATGCATACACATTTAATTCCCTTGTTAATTGTTACAATGTAAACAATAGCATATTAGAAAATTGCATTAATACTGTATACAGCAGTTATTTGTCTAGCAGCTGAAATCTGGAATTATTTTCAATCTTCGGTTATGAAAACTCCATACTAATGATGTATATGACCTGAAATGCTCTCATTAAATTGTCAGCTTTACATACAGTACAGTACAGTACTGTAGCACAGATTCCACAAGGGGTTGGAACACATTCCTTTGAGAATTGTAACCCTGACGACAGGACTAGATCACACAATTGCTGCTGATGTTTCAGGTAAATATTCATGCTCTACTACATCCTGAAAATGTTCTACTGGATTCAATTCCTGTGACTGGGAAAGGCATTGAAGGACAATAAACTCATGAAACCAGTTTGAAACAACTTTACCTTTTTTGACATACAGTAGTGCATTATAAAGTGGTTGTTAGAAGATGGGTCAATTGTGGCCGTATAAACCAGATGCATGCTGTCAATAACAATACTCAAATATACTTTGCTATTCAAAATATGCTTAGTTGGTATTAGGGGCCCAAAAAGTGTGCCAAGAAAACATTCCCTGTGTCATTACACCATCACCATCCTGAACTGAAATTTAACACATGACATGTTGGGCTCATGGTTTAATGGTGGTAATGCCAAAATTTGAATGTCTGCATTCCATACCAGGAAATGCGATTAAACAGAACAGGCTATGCTTTTGTAATTATTGAGGCTTTTTTAGGGGGGAGATCAGATGTAGCCAGTTCCCATTTATCTCTTTATTGGATTCTTTATTATTCTCACATCAAGAAAATGACCTCCAATCAGGATGGGCACAGCCTATCACATGTTTCCACTGACACATGGTGACACCATGAAAAAAGCTTCTTCTACCTGCCGCTCAAGCAGTGAGGAGTTTGCATGAGCTCGCAGAAGCCCTTAATTGGCTTGTGTTGGCAAGATTGACTTGAGAATACGGGTATGCCAACCCGACCACAGAGAGTGCCCGATTAATCTGCTCTCTGGACTCCCAGCTACTGATGGCTGTAGCATCACTCAGGAATCAAATCCGCAATATCTGGATGATAGTGGACAAAATGTTTCCCTTGTGCCATTCGGGAGCCCTTGGCTATGTTTCTCTAATATTCAGCTGTCCTGTTTCAGTGAGTCTGTGCCCTCAGGCTCCTTTTCCTGGCTGACAGGAGTAGAATCCGATATATAGAATAGCTTTATGCTTTTCTAGCCCATTTGCCTGAAGTTTTAATGTGTGGTACTGTACTTGATGAGATGCTTTTCTTCTCACCACTTTTGAGTTATCACAGCTGTCCTGTCAGGTTGATCCATATAATAGTTTGATTATTTGTTTATTCGATTTTTCACCATTCTGTATGTTATACACTGTAAACTAGTTTCCGAAATACTCAAACGAGCCCATCTGCTCCAACATCCATGCCACGCTCAAGGTCACTGAGATCATATTTTCCCTCACTGTAAAGTTTGATTTGCACATTATTTCATGTTTATAATTTGAATCATGCATGATTTTTTTTTTATGCATTATGCTATTGCCACATGATGGGCTGATTGGATCATTTTTTAAAATGCCAGTTTTTCCTTCAAATTCTCCTTGTAAAGACATACTCTGGCTGAATTTATTGCGCTGAACCAAGCGAAACCTGATGTCTTGCACACACACCTGTTAGGATATTGTTCGGCTGTATATTTATACAGTAACTAGCAAAACGAACGCTAATTAACATTATAGATGACGGATCAACAAAGTTAAAAATAGATGTATTCCCCAAATTCACTTGAACTCACGCCTCTGCTTTGTTAAAGTGAATGTTAAAGTGAAGAAAAAAAAAAGAAAACTGAAAACATAACTCAATCGTATCTTGCGGGAGCAGGGGTTGGGGAAGGGGGGGGGGGGGTTAGAGAAATAAAAATGACTGAATGTTATGACTGAACGTGCGGCTGTAGGCTCTTGCGATATGTAGCATATGGCTGCATGTGTTTTCAAAGCCTCCTGACAGAAAGTGGAGAATAAAAGAGCTGCTTTTCTTTTCAGCTTTCTCCCGGGTGTCTAAACATCATCTAGTTGTGACTTTAATATGTCAACGGAATATGAAGTGTATACATGTCGTGCCAATACAAACACTGAGCCGTAATGCTAAATCTCGAGGGACATCTTTACACAGCGCTGCTTACAAAAGACTATTTGTGATTTGTCTTCGGACTGTTCCGAGGACTTAACTCCTGTACTTTCATACTCAATCTAGACAATACAGAACAATAATAAATAGCATTCCAAAAACACTCAGCTTGATGGGTCACAATCTCGCCAAGTCTTTGTTTTTTGAAACCCCCCCCCCCACCCTTTTTTTTTTTCTGTGGACTGGAGTACAAGAGCTGTTTACATTCTTTAGTTTGTCTTTTAACTCGCCATTTGGGGGAATGCACTGTAATAAATTTGGTGAGTGCTGTCCCTGATATTATCATGAAGCAGTAAGCTGAGAGAGCAGAACTCTGCCCTGTGTAGGAATCTAAAGGTGACCGAATGATAAGATGGAAAAATGATCACACTTGATAAACTTTCTATAAGAAGCCTCTGGTGAGACCACCATGCAAGAAAAAGACAGTAAAAATCTGTTTCAGGTCAATAGTTTAATGGCGGTGTTGTACACGAGACAAGAAGTGGCACATTAGTGTTTGATGTTCGCTTCTTTAGTTTTTCACTGGAATTAACGATTAAATTAATTCTATCCCAGCCACAATCCTTCCATAGACACATGCCCCTTTTTTATATAAACTTTATTTAATTTGTTAATTTACCTTTTCAATTCAATTCAACCATTAAATATGCAATTTTGAAATCAGGCTTAATGTGTATTTTTATAATGGTTAAATTCTAATTTTCACACCCTTTTATCAGATAGTTATAATTATTTGAGTGATTCTATAATTGAGATGCGATTTACTGTAGCTCTTGCAATTTTCCCAACAATAATTTAATTAAAAAAAAACATAAAATAATAATAATAATAATAATAATAATAATAATAATAATAATAATAATAATAATAATAATAAAGTTAAAAAGTAGAAGTATAACTCTTGTAAAAGGCGCCACAGTTGAGTAGTATTTAGCACTGTGGCCTCGCACCTCCCGAGTCAAGGGTTCAAATCCTGCCTTTGGGTCTGTGTGTGTGTGCAGTTTGTATGTTCTTTTCATGTGAATTGGGGTTCTTCTGGGTTCACTGATTTCCACCCACAGTCCAAAGACATGCAGAGTAGACTAATTGGCATTCCCAAATTGCTTGTAGTGTGCCTGTGTGTTTGTCTGTGATGGATTGGCCCCCTATCCATGGTGTATCCCATCTCGTGTCCCAAGTCAAATAGCAGACGCTCCATGCTTCTCATAACCATGCACAGGATAAGTGTTAAAAAGAATAAATGAATGAACTATTTAAATACAGAACAAGGAATGTCAAAACTTGAGCTTAGTAAAATGCTTAGAAACTAGTTTAATAATTTAATATTTAGTTTATGTTAATCTTATAATAAAAAATATCATGAAAACGTACTAATGTACAATGTACTGATGTGTCTTTTCAGCCTTTGATGACAATAGCTGATAGGATGAGAGAACAATTTTCTTCTTCCCATGATCTACAATGCAACAACCTGTTGAACATGTGACTAATACTATTCCAGATATTTTATGGAGATTATTAAAATTGAGTAAATTGTGTTCTAACTATAATTTTGTAGTATGAGATTGAGTCGCATAGGCTTTATTAATAGCTGGTTCTAAACAATATGTATAATAAAATGGCATCTTATCTATGTTTTTGTTAATGCAATATGCAATTAAGTGAGACAAAAATGCCTCCTCAGTCATGGAATCACCTGCATAGGTTTAGCTGATTTCTAAATATCTCCAGTAACTCCAGCAATAACAGAAAGCAATCCATTTCATTTGCCTGCCTTTATTTAGACAGTCAACTCTTTCCATTAACATGGGTGTGAAAATGTACAAGTATGAAAAGGCAGACGATCATGGCTCCGCTATACAGTGAGGAAGTTGATCCTCTCGCTCTCTGTATCTCTCGGCTCTGTCTTCTTTTCACAGCAACGCCTGCAGCGAGTGAGTGTGTGTGGAGCGTGCCCTCGGTAGGAGAAATGCTGAAGGAAATGATCAATCACTGGGCATAAGCTGTAAACAGGCGAATGACACGTGGCAATATAAAATGGAAAATTCAAATAAACAAGAGTGAGCCTGTTTAGAGGCAGGAGCGCTACAATAGCCCTGCAACAGGGCATCTAAGTAATCATTAAGAGCCATAACTCAGCGCCAGAGAACTTTAAATAAACAGTATACTTCTGCAGGCATACACACTCGGCCCAAATTTACTTTACCCAAGTCACTGAGAAACTGAAGGGTAAAGGCCATGGACCAACTTAACAGTTGGTATCTCACCATCGAGGAATCCTTCAGCAGTGCTGTGTAGTGTTGTGTAGTGGTGAGACAGCTGATCTTACACACAACATGCTGGAGGAATGAATCATACCCTTTCTATCACAGGCCAATGTCGTACATTATCTCATGAAAATTGAAGATTCTAGAATAAAATCTATTAATACATCCATATCCAAAATAAATATCATAATAATACAGTACTGTAAGTGAGTGTGGGACGGGTATCTTATCAAATCTATTTATCCGAGTTTCGTTTTAATACACATTACTTGACACCAACAGTGCATCATTTAAATGTGTGACTCATATAAATTCAGGTTATGTACAGTATGTGGTCATCATCTCCAAACACAGTGGTTGGGCTACACTTTATCATTTTGAATCTTTCCTATCAGTATGGACACACGGAGCAGGCCTTGCTTAACGAGAAGGCACGCGGCTTTCTTGAGGCCGACATGACATATAAAAAGCATAATTCACATTAGAAAAGAAACAGATAAATAAATAATACTTGATAGTGATTTTGATTTATTAGTATAATTCAATCATAGTAATCTCTCTTAAAATATAGAATAAGAAACGATGGCAGCTGTTGCTGTGATTGATTTACAATTACTGTACATTGTTTTAACTGATGCTGTGATTTGACATTTTTTAAAGTAAAGTTCAACTACATTTGATGCAATTAGATTATATTTATATAGCTTTATTGCAATTCTATTCATATAAAAAGATTCAGTGAAACAAACTACTGTAGTACCGTCCAAGGCCTTACTGTAACATTACAGAAGTCACATCCAGTTTGAATACAAGTTTCAGTGCCCAATAGATAAGACAATATAAACAACAATGTGTACAATGTTAATACAATACAATATCCATTATGCACAATGAGAGTTGTAGTAAACTTTTTGAGAAATCCAACTCAACCTGGGATTACATTAAAATCTGTTGTGTTTTTTTTTTTTTCTGTTGAAGATAGGATTTAGCACTTTTTCATTAACTGCTTCACGGTCAGGGGGATCGAGGATCTGGAGTCTATACCAGGAACGCTGCATGCAAAGCAATAATAAACACAGGATATACCTATGCAGTCCATTATACATTATATTGGATATTCTTAACTTCCCATGAAACAGTTTTACCCAAGTTTCCAATGAAGATTATAGGTATATAGTATATAGTCTACTTAGCTATAGACTTCTAAGTATTAACTTATAACATTTCCTGTTATATTGAACTTTCAACCTCATAGCACACAGAAAAAAGGGACTAATTTATGACCATACTATGTAACCCATAGTATATACTTTTTTCTTCTAATTTATTTACATGTTTTTTTTATTATAAGCACGCTGTGTGACATTGACCGCTGTTAAAAGTTCTATGAATTAAACTGAATATATACACAAAGTACATACAATATATTATATTTAATATACTTACTGATATACAGTCCATAATATATTTCAGTCTGAAATATACTTAAAATATAATAGTTCTGAGAAACATATGTTGAGTGAACTTTGTCAGCAGTTGCCAGTAAAGTGAAGTAAACAGTCAGAAAATCCTTTGATTTCCGATTACTTTGTACACCTATTATTGCACAATGCATTGTGGGACATGAAACACTGAAAGTGCTTGCTGGAAATTGTTTGAAAATGCAATGCAAACTGAGATATGCCTAGGTATAAATACATTTAAATCAGATACTGAGTTTTTTCCTAGTACAAGCTGAGATCGCTGTTCTAGATTCAGTATTCATTTAGCAAACCTTAAACTGTGATGGTTCCAAGAACATTTTCTGTGCTGACCTCATGAGCGAATTCCTCTCTTTAATTGAGCTCTAATTGAGTCTGATTACATGGCAGTAAGGAGGAGGTCAGGAAGTAAAAACATCAGGCTCACTGTTTCAAGTCCACTTGATGGGTTAGGTAATACCGACATCAGCTTCTCTCATCTATCACAGGTAAGGTGTCATGGCGAGTCGAAACCCAGCGGGACTGAAACTGGAGTCGGTATAAAGGTGAAATTCGCCGTTCCCACTACTCTGACAAAATTAGGAGTTTTCTCACTTTGATATTTTTCAGGACCCTTCAGGGATTGTTTACAGTGCTATTTATTTATGCAATTCCATTTCTCCCAAGGTTATTTTTCACTTCAAAGGAGTGTTTTTCATTGTGTAAAATATCTTTTCATTATATTTGATGTCCTGAATGTGGGATTATGTTTAAGTGTTTATACGGTGCACTAATCGTGAACTCTTGCTGGTTGTCTGTATAGACGCCACAGATGCTTTGCTGGCCTCTGGCTTATCAAAAATAATAGAAAAGAAATTGATTAAAATGTTAGAGTGTTCATGAATTGTAAGTGCCAACATCTTGTAAAACATTTCCTTACTGCCAGTTGGCACACACTGGCCATTCTTTCATACAGGACTGGTGCTCGTTTAGGATCAAATAAAGTTGCTACACAGCTTTCTGCATTGACATAACACTCAGGGAATTTGAAGCATGGCTCGATGCACTGGTACATAGACATATTTATAATCTCTGATTATACAGTAAATCTCTGAATTTAACCTCAACATTAATATCTCTTGCTCCCCATTTCAATGTGGTCTGTCTGTGTGTGTTTATCTCTTACTGTAACTTAATGTCTTGAATTTCAGACATGACTAGGCCAAATGGAGCACTGACCTCACCCTTTTAAGCTATTAGTTTTTAAATATATTTTTTATGCCTTTTGGTAAAATTAATTCTGTGCTTTTATATTGAGTAACCAGGCAGGATATTTCAAAATAGGATATGACAGCTTCTAAAAGAAAAGAAAAAAAACTTTAGTTCCTACAAAGTAGAATTTACTTAAAGGTATACAGTAAATCAAGGTATTTGAGAATCAAGGGAACTATAATTAAAAAAATGTTTTTAGTACGAGTTAAATCTGCAAAGGCTTCCATTGGCTGAGCAAATGTGTAAAGCAAATCTGTTATTCATGTCATATTGAGGGTCCCAAGACAGCCATTACTAACCCAATATCCTGTTTGAGAATGAGCCCCCACTCCAGCTTGTTGGTCTTGGCCATTCACCAAAGCGTGAAAGTATGAAAATTGTCCAGTCATGGCCTGCAGCGCTCCGAAACCCACAATGTTCTGTGGCCTTGCACATGTGTTTCAAAGAAGCCTGTTAAGATAGCACGCCACAACACTCGCAAATATTTGCCATGCTACATATTTCGACGGGCCCAACAGCCTTGCCAGGGAGCAGATAAACAGCACTGACTTCCTCTAGGCATTTTATCAGGCATTTCTTTTGCTTTCGTATATATATATATATATATATATATATATATATATATATATATATATTTTTTTTTTTTTTTTTTTTTTTTTTTTTTTTGCTCCAAACATGTCGAGTCCCTGTGGGAGACGGCGAGGCCCAAAATAGCCCTGACATGTTGCAGCGTGGATGTGAAAACAAAAGCCATGACGGCAGCTCTCACTCAGCAGGGGCCTGTGAGGGGTCCAAGTTGTCCTCCGCTGCACATTCTGACATCACACTGAATACTTCAATGCAAACAATGGCCAGTTAACATGTTTCAAAAATTAAACAGTGAGTTTGCAATCAAATAATACTAATATGTTTGTTCTAGCAATTTTTATATGTAATACAAAAAACATAATATTTAATGATGAAGCATTGTTATAAAATAATATACACTGCTTAAAAGTAGGTAAAGGAGATTTAAGAGTGAGAGTTTGCTGTTTCTTTATTAATAATAATAACAACAACAGCTTATTTTAGCATGAACTGTAACATGAACATATACTGTACCCTGTTCAATGTGTGTGTGTTTGTGTCTGTTTGTGTGAGCCAGGATAAAAATTAACAATAACATTTAAGCTGGCTACTAAAGTATGAAACAATCACCACAGAGTGTGTTTTTCCCCCAGTATATAATAACACCTATTATTCTGCACCATGTTTGTATTTGCAACTTTTAAAAAACAATATTCATTTATTTATATTAATGAATATAATGTGGCCAGGGGTAGCTCAGTGGTTAAGGCATTGGACTACGGTTCGGAAGATCCCAGGTTCAAACCCCACAACCACCAAGTTGCCACTGTTGGGCCCTTGAGCAAGGCCCTTAACCCTCAACTGCTCAGATGTATAATGAGATTTAAAAAATGTAAGTCGCTCTGGACAAGAGCGTCTGCCAAATGCCTAAATGTAAATATATTTAAAAGAAGTTTGATCTGGGTTGAGATGGAATTTAAGATCCCTTACATTAGCAATCTTACTTGAACAGGTTCCCACTGTGTAAAAGATGAAATTCTTTAGAATGCTATATACTGTAAATGTGACGTGTATGTAGATCAAGTCCTCCCAAACGTCTCAATAACCTTAGGAATACGTACAGAGCAAAGACTGTTATTATTTGAATATTTAATTACACAGGTGTTGCTTTAGCCCCCTCCTTTGGTTATGAATGGTAAATGTTTCTATTTCTATTTCTGTAAAAAAAAAAAAAAAAAAATCCTTATAACTTAATGCTTTTCCAAACTTAAACTAGAAATGCCTGAACTGTACTGAGATTCCTATCATTGCTAATGTGCAGTTTGCATATCTATCCATTCTTGAAGCAAAACATATCTTGAAGGATACACATGGCACCTTAGGGAATACTGAAACTACTTTACAACCCCTACATAGACACAACAAATCTGGATTGAATTACAGCAGCAAATATGTACAGAGGGTGTTCAAGTCAAACCGGGACTTTTGATTATACAGAATAACACAACACAGTTATGAGTGTAAAAACTGCCATTATTAGTACAGTATTGCTTGTGAAGTGACGCACTACTGTTATCTCTCATTCTTATTTTTTTTCTTCTTCTGTTTATTCTTCTTCTTCTTCTGAACAAAAGTTTGGCACGTAACTAGTCCCGTTCGGTTTGTCGTAGACCTTATTCGGGAATGGGGTACGATGACTTTTCTAAGGGGTGGGCGGTAAATTGCCCCAAAATGTCCCATAGACTTAACATTGAGACCAACTTTGACAGGTTGTAGTGCAGAGCAAGAATTTTGTAGAAAGATAAAATTCACCATATTTGTATACGTTTGCAAGCTGTCAGAACATACCCCGCAAGCTGGTATAAGTTGTACCCCCGGGGCACAAGAGGCGACCAAATTTGCCCAATTGACAAAAAATCTCATAGACTAAACATTGAGAACAAATTTGATTGTAGTGCAGAGTAAGAATTTTGAAGAAGTCTCAAATTTACCACATGTAAAGAGGTTTGCAAACTGTGTCAGAACATACCCCACAGGAGGGTATAAGTTTTACCCTGGGGCACAAGAGGTGTCCAAATATGCCCCAATTGAATTATAAAGGGGATTTTGGTGCATAACTATTCCTCCCGAGGTGGGCAATTGTATCACCTTAAAAATCTCATAGATTTAATAATGAAAATTTTTTTAACAGATTCTAGCACAGATCAAGAATTTCATAGAAAGATAAAATTTACCACATTTTAAGAGGCTTGCAAGCTGTGCCAGAACACATCCCGCACAAGGGTATTGGTTTTACCCCCGGGGCACAACATGTGCCCAAATTTGCCCCATTGACATGGAAATTAACCTTTCCAATAAATCCCATAGACTTAACATTGACAACAACGTTGACATTCTGGAGCAGAGCAAGTTTCGTAGAACTATAAAATTTAACACATTTGGATCCCATTGTCATAGAGATATGTGGGGACCCCGACATATCACATGGCCACGGCAAGCACCACTCACATTTTCTTCAGAAATAGGGTGCTTTTCTTCAGAAAATGTACCTCTCTAGTTTCTCTATATAATCCCCTGCTACTCTAATGCACTTATCCCAGCATTTCACTAGTGCCCTCAACGTAGAAAGCTTTCTCAGGAAGCGTGCTTCACTTCTAAAACACTGGCCTCCAAGGAACTTTAATGGCCCAAACATGTGGAATGGCTTGAAATGAGTTCAGGACTATACAGTATGTGGGATATGTAAATCACTCCAAGGCGAGTTCCTGTAAAATGCAAATGATTGCGTGTACAGTTCCAACACCTCTTCTGCAGGTTAGTGACAAGTTATCTGTTGATTCTCAAGGATCAGGCATTCGACCACAGTGGGCTTGCTTTGAGAGTAGACAAAATGTATCCTAAAGCCTTAAAAATACAAATAGAAATAATTTGCCAATGTGTGACCACTGAATATGTTCAACTAAAACAGAATAAAATCCTTGGCAAGGAGATTATTTGAGAGCATCAGACACCTTGGCTTTATGCTTTCACGGATTTAAATGCTAATGCACTATTGTTCCTAGTCATTTCCATTGAAGGTATGGAGTTTAGCAATACAATAGAACCGAGGAGCAGATGTGTTGAGTGAGAGTTATGGTTTGAGGCTTCTGCTGCCTTTAAAAACATGCAAATTGAAGTTTAAGAGAGGGTACACTGATGTTTTCATAGCTGCGTGCCCAGAGGCATAATCTGCTAATTAAATGTTGTCTTTTAGGAAATGCATACATTATACTCTTTTATGTGTGAGTTGCTCTATATATTAATGCGAAAAGGAAAAAACTGAATATCTTTGACCCTGCAGACTGAAATGTAACAGCACCTAAACAAATGCTTCTGCTACAGTATGTCATGTTAATCTTCAAAGTCTTCTCTGTTAATGGTTTTGGCTTTTCATTGCAGCTTTCCAGGAAGGAATCACGTTGCTGTCTGAGCTAGAAACAAAAGAAAGACATTTCACATTAGGCTACTGATAATATGACTTCTAAGCCATTTTTAATAAACATTAAATGTGTTTTACCTCAGCTTGATAGAATTCTGACTGACTGAAACCCTGCAACACAGACTGCAAACACCAGGTGAGACAAAATCAAAAAGCAGATGTACATATTGTGTTACTTCATGAAAGCACTTAAAAAAAAATGCCTGGTGCACTTCTAGTGCCATCCTCTGCTAAAACATAGTTACTACATATGACATTTGCACTGATCAGGATAAAGTGGTTAAATAAAAGGTACAGTAGTTGATTCATTTTATTCCTTTAATTGTAATTAAGCTGTACTTGTAGAATATAATTGGGATGAGTCGCCGATCATGAACCTGCACAGGATCAGCGGTATCTATAATGGATGGATGGATGGATATGTATAAATATTTTTTTTTTGCTTGCGTTTCATATTGCCAAACAACAAACACTGAATAATTAACAGCATTAATGTGGGCAGTGGTGGCACATGTGGTTGAGGCTTATTAGAGGGTCAGGGGTTCAAACCCAGCCACCACCTGGTCACCGCTGTTGGGTCCTTGGGCAAGACTCTCAACCCTACAGTATACACAGCCACTGAATGTAGTGCTGGTCCAAGCCCATTTAGGAAATGTAGTACTTGTAGTAGGGCATCATGTGTAAAACCTACATCAGAACGAATTATCTGATGTGGTGAGCCCTAGAATTAAAGGGACAAAGATAAAAAAAATAGACAGTAAAATAGTATAATAAATAAGGTTAGGGTCTATTTAAAAGCAAACAGTTGTCAAACGATTAAACTTTTTCAGGAAGGGAATCTACAAACCGGATTCCAAAAAAGTTGGGACACTAAACAAATTGTGAATAAAAACTGAATGCAATGATGTGGAGATGGCAAATGTCAATATTTTATTCAGAATAGAACACAAATCACAGAACAAAAGTTTAATCCGAGAAAATGTATCATTTTAAAGGAAAAATATGTTGATTCCAAATTTCACGGTGTCAACAAATCCCAAAAAAGTTGGGACAAGTAGCAATAAGAGGCTGGAAAAAGTACATTTGAGCCTAACGAAGAGCTGGAAGACCAATTAACAGTAATTAGGTTAATTGGCAACATGATTGGGTATAAAAAGAGCTTCTCAGATTGGCAGTGTCTCTCAGAAGCCAAGATGGGTAGAGGATCACCAATTCCCACAATGTTGCACAGAAAGATAGTGGAGCAATATCAGAAAGGTGTTACCCAGCGAAAAATTGCAAAGACATTGCAGTTATCATCATCAACTGTGCATAATATCATCCGAAGATTCAGAGAATCTGGAACAATCTCTGTGCGTAAGGGTCAAGGGCGTAAAACCATACTGGATGCCCGTGATCTCCGGGCCCTTAAACGACACTGCACCACAAACAGGAATGCTACTGTAAAGGAAATCACAGAATGGGCTCAGGAATACTTCCAGAAACCATCGTCAGTGAACACAATCCACCGTGCCATCCGCCGTCGCCAGCTGAAACTCTACAGTGCAAAGAAGAAGCCATTTCTAAGCAAGATCCACAAGCACAGGCGTTTTCATTGGGCCAGAGATCATTTAAAATGGAGTGTGGCAAAATGGAAGACTGTTCTGTGGTCAGACGAGTCACGATTCGAAGTTCTTGTTGGAAATGTGGGACGCCATGTCATCCGGACCAAAGAGGACAAGGACAACCCAAGTTGTTATCAACGCTCAGTTCAGAAGCCTGCATCTCTGACGGTATGGGGTTGCATGAGTGCGTGTGGCATGGGCAGCTTGCATGTCTGGAAAGGCACCATCAATGCAGAAAAATATATTCAGCTTCTAGAACAACATCTAGTCATCTCTTTCACGGAAGACCCTGCATTTTTCAACCAGATAATGCCAGACCACATTCTGCATCAATCACATCATGGCTGCGTAGGAGAAGGATCCGGGTACTGAAATGGCCAGTCTGCAGTCCAGATCTTTCCCCTATAGAGAACATTTGGCGCATCATAAAGAGGAAGGTGCGACAAAGAAGGCCCAAGACGATTGAACAGTTAGAGGCCTGTATTAGACAAGAATGGGAGAGCATTCCTATTTCTAAACTTGAGAAACTGGTCTCCTCGGTCCCCAGACGTCTGTTGAGTGTTGTAAGAAGAAGGGGAGATGCCACACAGTGGTGAAAATGGCCTTGTCCCAACTTTTTTGGGATTTGTTGACACCATGACATTTGGAATCAACATATTTTTCCTTTAAAATTATATTTTTGTCTTGGATTAAACTTTTGATCTGTCATCTATGTTCTATTCTGAATAAAATATTGACATTTGCCATCTCCACATCATTGCATTCAGTTTTTATTCACAATTTGTTTAGTGTCCCAACTTTTTTGGAATCCGGTTTGTACAATATTTTTATTGCAACTGGGCATTACTAAATGAAAAGTTAATTTTGTTATAATACTAGCAGATTACTTAGACTAAACTCACTTTCTGCTCTGTATGTGAAGGGTGCAGATACTTCTTATTTGCACCAGTTGTAGGTCTGTTTATTCATCATGCATATCACAAAATTTATACTCGAATGGCTGAAGACTGACACTATATGGAATGTCATGAATACAGTCTGTCTAGGATGATATAACTTTTCAGTATAGAATAATAACATTTAAGCACAAGGTTCCAAAGTTGGACCAGGAACAACAAAACAATAAACGTAAAAAAAAAAATGTAAGGTCCAGTTCATGTAAAATGTGAGTGAAAGGAGACACATAAGGAAATGGAGAAATAGCTGCAAAGAGGAGCAATCATAATAGCAAAGAGCAGGACTGAACATTTTTTTACTTTGAGAAATTGTATAAAGCGTGCCTTTATACTTTTGAATGAATTGATTTGTACTGTTATAAAGACATAGTATTAGCAAAACCTAGCACACTTTCTAGATGAAATACATTTTTATTACGATATATATCAGTGATATTTTAGTGAAGAAAATGTGATGGGAACCAATTTAGCATTGCTGATTTATCCTGGGACATTAAATGTGAAGAAAGTGTTAAGAAAGAAAACAACAACAAATACAGATCTGCTCATGAATCAAATCCGTCACAGTGACTAGTGAGCCCCCCCCCTACTGTAATGAGATACTGATGTAGCCACTGTGAGAAGGGCCAAATTGTAATGGCTAGACAACTTACAGTATAACAACTCCAAAACTGCAGCTCTTGTGGGTGGTTCCCAGGCTGCAGTGGTCAGGACTTACCAAAGTAAGAAAACCAGTGAACTGGAGACAAGTTCATGGAAGTGAAGACTGGCCCGTGTAGTGCGGTCAAAAAGAAACGCTTTTAAAAAGTTAATGCTACTTCTGATAAAGTTGTTGGAAACCATAGGTCATTGCTGTTTTGGTGGGGGGAATCACGTCAATATTAGGCAGGTGGGCATAATATTATGGCTAATCAGTTTATGTCTTTAAAAGATTCTTTTTTTGTTGTTGTTGCTCAGAAAACTGTCAACTTGCCAAACATGGCAAGCCAGAAAGTGCTCGAGTTTAAGGGCTGATCGGAGTTAAAATGTGTCAAGAACGCCAAAAGTGATCCCGGAGATCAACACAGAGAGTAACTAAGTGATGTGTGCATCCACCTGTGAGAAGAATGAGCAGAAAGACCAGACTGTCCCTGAGCAACCGGCTCATTAATGCAAACACTGGGTTACTATGGAGCCAAAGGGGGCACAATGAGTTGGTATGGACCTTCCACTATAGTCACTGATCAACGCCACAGCAAACATGGACGAGTCGCCAGCTACTGAGAAAAGATTCGAGTTTCTAGAAGATTATGTGCTCAAAACCCTGCGACTGAAAAAGGAGCGCTGGCAAAAATGCGTGTGTGTGGAGGAGCAGAAACAGATAATCCAGGACTTTCTGGATAAACCCGACCACACGGCGCTGGTGGTGTATCTCAATGCCGCCGGACAACTTGTACCTTCTGATGGATTTCTGTTGACTTCGAAGAATAAAGCTGTTTATTTCATTAAACAAAGCCGAACTGCCCTGTCCTCTGACACCATGAAGGCGGACCTGATGTACGGAGACATGTCCTACTCGCCCCTGGAGCAGTTCTCAACCTTCGTACAAGAGGTGAGAAAAGTTTTCAAGTGCGTACGCAGCGTCACTTAGTGCTCACGCGCCGCACGCTTTTTCCGCAGCGTACGTACTGTAAAGTGGCCCATCAACGACGCTTTGGATTGGCTGAGTTACAAATTGCTCCGTGAGGTTAGGTGTCCTTCAAAGGGAATAAAATGACGATGTCACGCGCTGTTTAGTCCACTTTGTATCCAGATGTGTGGAATTTGGGACGCAGCCATGTGTAGTAGTAAGGCTGTGGAAGCCATTTAAAGATTTAAGGTCTCTCACTTGTGCGTTTTACAGACTCCGAGAGAGTTCATTAACATTTATGTCAGTTTTTCATCGCCGCCTGAGTCATTTAGTTTGTTAAATAAAGTAACTTTGCTTGTTTCCTGTTTGTAATGTGCTATTTGATTACTGTAGACCAATATGCCTAATAATTAGTTGTTCAATCCGTGGAAAAAGTCATTAATATGCATATGGGTCTTATGCCACGTGATCAGATTTTTAGACATCACCAGTTCACTTACATTACATGTACATTATATATACAATTGTAATAGTTATTAATTGTTAATAGCAATAAATAAAAAATGTTTACATTTCGAAATAATTTGATCTATCTAATATTGATCTATATCATATATATATTTATTATATATTATAATGATCTATAATATCTGATAGATAATATTTGATAGATAATAAAATCTTTTTCTATCTATCAAATATTATTTGTATTGAACTTTTATAGAATTAATGCTTATTTGTGCAAATGATGCTTTGTCTAATAAAATAATGATTTGTCTAATAAAATGTGCAAACATTTGTCTATTAAATAAAAAAAATATATATATTTTTTTAGATAATACATTTTTTCCCTTAATTGTTGAATAGCCGGTGGCATGGTAGTGTAATATATGCCTAAAAATGTAATATATCTTAGTGTAGAATATGACTAAAAATATGCCTTGATATATATGTACTGTACAATATTTGATTGTCACAAGTTGGTGGGTTTTATTCCGTCAAATTTGCTAGGTGTATGACAATTCATTGGTTATGAGTGAAAGAAATTATAACATTGACATTTTAATGCTGGGTTTTGATATTTTTATTACTACAGATTATAGGAGGACATGTAACATGCATAGATTCAGTTTATCCAAATATTAGAAGAAAAATAAAGATCAGGAAAAAAAATTTCCATGTGGTGTCTTGCCTTATCATATTTTGAATAATGCTAGTACAGTAGGTGTACTGTCTGGTGATTAAACACACGGAATGTCACTAATGAATGTCTATGGGATTATGAAGTTCTAAAGTATGAAAATCTAATGGTGCCTGGATTAAAATATAAATCCCTTATTTCTGTGAGTAAAGTATGGCAAACTCCATTCATCGTACATTGGTGCATGCAAATGGAATACCAAGTACTCAATAACAAAATGTGATTTTGTGTACTACTGTATGTGTAAGTCCTGCTATTTAGTTTTAGTGTTAATTTTTTTAAGTCTTTACTCCTTAAGGTTGTGGTTCCTGTTTTGCTCAACACCGACAACCACTGCCACTGGCCGCACGTCATGTCTCAGGACCTAATGCGACACGTTCATGCCCTGAAATCCAGCGTGTTTGTGATGTCTGGGCAAGTCAAAGGCAAAACCCTCCTTCCTCTTCCTGCAGGATCAGAAAAAATTGAACAAGCAGCTTTTGAAAAAGAAATGAGGTGCATTTTTAAAAATAATAATTTTACATTCATAATATTCATCAATTGAGACTGTCAGTTTTGGAATTGTTTTGAACTTTTTAATTAGTTTCCTCGGGGTTGTTCCTGCAGTGCATTGTTAATGGTTCACCTGTGGCCACTGACATTTCTTTATACACACCTCAGTGCAACATGACAGCAAGAAGCATCAACTATGACAGATCTTAGCTCAGCGAGAGACTCCCTTGAGGGCTAGCTGTGTACAATCATCACGAAACAATCTTTCGTTTTGTTTTGCTCTGTGACTTCAGTATGGCTTGTTTTGTTTGTATGGAAACTTTAACACTGTATACTCAATTGAAGCTGTCATATCAACAGCTATGAAAAGTGAAATGTATGACTGCATTAAAAAGTACAGTAGTCATCTGTCTTGAAGGCCTTCTCGGTTGAGCTACATTCTTTACCTGACTGAATACATAAAAGTGAATTCCAATATTTCATAATGCTTGTATCCTGTGCGGAAAGATCTTTGGTCATGAGGCAAACACAAACAGTCCAGTTTCTTCTTAATGCCTTAGGGGAGATCTGGTGGATAAGAGTATCATCCACTCCATTGAATCCATGGTGATTGAGTGGAGTCATCAGATTCATGAGGTTCTCAAGAGAGACTCGTCTGAGCCTCTGCTGGAGGGCAAAAACCCCACGCCACACGGAGAGCTGAACTTTTGGAAGAATAGGTCAGTAATGTTATTTCTTAAACCAATATAACTTTTAATCCACACATCATATTATATTTTCTTTGAATTTATTACCAGATATGCCGACCTTGAGTGTATACACAACCAATTTAAGTCACCTAAAGTGACCAAAATGGCAGAGCTCCTGGATGCAATGGAGAGTAGTTACTATCCTGCCTTTATTAACATGTTACAGCTAGCAAGCGGAGGTAAAAGCTAAATCCTATTATATTGGTAATTTCCAAAATTGCAAATTGTCTTTACACTTAATTTGTTTCTAAACAAAACAAAACATATTGACGAGCATGCATTGTGTTCCTGTTATAAAGCTTTAGAAGAAGCAAGGGACATTAACATCTTCCTGAAGCCTCTAGAGCGACTTACAGAAGATATAGAGAACACAGATTTCAGCGAAGTGAAAGAACGACTCGCTCCCTTTATGCACACAGTGTGTCTGGTGTGGGCCAACTCCAAGTACTACAACACACCAACCAGAGTGATTGTGCTCCTACAAGAGGTCTGCAACCTGCTCATCCAACAGGTGTGTTATTCAATTGCTGAGTGAGTCACTTTAATTAAAAATAATAAGTGCAGGATGTTATTTTTAAAGGTTTATGCTGGCTGTTGATTTTTGTTCCATTAGCCATTAGTATTATTTGCTGAATTATAGCAAATTAAAGCACTTGTAATCTCTTATCTCTCTCATATATAAAGGGTGTTTATTATTTAAAATGACATGGTAGTTACACTAGCTTGGACTAAACATACAGGTACCAGGTGGCCAATATTGCTGTATACTCCCAGGCGTTAGGTTTACCCACCTCTGACTAGCGTTTACCCACTTCTTACAATTGTTTACCCACATCTGACTAGCATTTACCCACCTCTGACTATCTTTTACCCTTCTCTAATTAGCATTTGCCCACCTCTGACTATTGTTTACCCTCCTTTGACTAGCATTTACCCCTCTATAGAAAGATTTTTTCAGAATGTGAGCACAAGCACATGCTAACGTTTACCCTTCTCTATAGCATTTAGCCACCTCTGACTATTGTTCACCCACATCTGAATATTGTTTACCGTCATCTAACTAGCATTTACCCACCTCTGACCCACCACTAGCGTTTCCCAGCTCCTGCTAATGTTAACGCAGGTTTAAAATTTTGATAAAAAGTTTTAACATACCCCCCAGGGATGTAGTGGAGGCTAAATGC
This sequence comes from Channallabes apus, assembly GCA_030522415.1. Lineage (NCBI taxonomy): Eukaryota > Metazoa > Chordata > Actinopteri > Siluriformes > Clariidae > Channallabes > Channallabes apus. The sequence goes on from CM060104.1 coordinate 50,164,711, forward strand.
ACATAAACAGCATTTACTGTAAATTTCTGAAATATAATTTATCCACCACTGACTATCATTTACTTTGGTCTGCCTTACCTTGGTCACATCATTAATAGTTTATCAACCTCTATGAAACGTTTATTATTTTTTTTAACCATTACAGCCCAACAGTATCATAGCAAAGTAGGAAACAAGCATGGCTACTAAGCAACTAGTAATTCACACACAAACACACTGATTTGTATTCGCATCAAACCATTAGCCTTTGTTAATGTAGTTATGATACAGTAGATTGGAAACAGTACGAAAAGGACAAGATGTTAAAAATAAAACAAATTAAAAATATGTAACTAACGTTGTCCTATAAACGAAGGCTGCTGCAACATAAGGAACAAATAATGTATGATTTTAACCTCAATTCATTTGCAATTTTATCAGGTACAACTGCCATATTGATGCACTTTGTCTCTTTACAATTGCTGAATATTGTTTAATTTGTCAGTTCTTTTCAACTGTCAATTTAATGCAAATTGGCTCTGGTGCATAGGATAGAAGGGAACCAGGAGATAAGCTGAGGACAGCTTAAAAAGACAGTAATTGTACATGTCATAAACTCTCCCTCTCAGAGCAAGCAAGACTCCCAGAGCAGTGAACATTACATTCTACTAACTGTTCCTGGTTTTCAGTGAACAACTTTTTTTGCGTTGTTTTGACATATGCCTATGTTCTGGGTCCGGGCTGGTTTCTGCCACTGTCCTGTCGTTAGATGATTACCCCTTCATGATGGTAAATTCTATGTTGAGCTCCTAATTAACTCCCTGCTGAAATCTGCTTTTCTGTAAATGTGAATTATCCCTTGAGTCACTCCTACTAAAAGGCATCACAATAATTCCTGGATTTCCCAATATAACTACCACCTTTAACCCTGGGTTATGCCGTACAGCACACCTATAGTACAAAGTAACTTATTATATGGAAAGTGTACTTGATAAAATGACGATCAGTATAAGGGAAGAGGTACGGCAAATGTCAGCTCAGTTTAATTTAGATCTTGTGTGCAGACTTTATAAAGACAGATCCTCTTTTACACTTCCCCGTACCTTGTGTGAAGGCTCGGAGCCATCTCAATCCAGAGGACATCCTAAAAAGTGATGTGGTGGAGAGTCTTTCACGTGTGGAAAGTACTCTGGATGTGCTTACACACTTCAAAGGGATCTTCCATGACAAACGAAACAGCTTGAATCAGTACCAGAAAAACGGGATGGAAGTAAAGCCCTGGGATTTCTCGCCTTCCATGGTGTTTGCACGACTGGATCGGTTTATAGAGCGGCTAAAGTTGATTGAGGTGAGTGTAGAGATACTGAAGTTATGCCATTAAAAACCATAGACTATGAAAGACTACCTTGTTGTTTTTTGCTGTTTTAGCTCAATGCTATATATATATATACAGTATACTGTATATATATATATATATACAGTGGCTTGCAAAAATATTTGGGCCCTTGAACTTTTCCACATTTTGTCACATTACAGCCACAAACATGAATTAATTTTATTGGAATTCCACGTGAAAGACCAATACAAAGTGGTGTACACGTGACAAGTAGAACGAAAATCATACATGATTCCAAACATTTTTTACAATTAAATCACTAGATCTTGCCACAGATTCTCGATTGGATTTAGATCTGGACTTTGACTGGGCCATTCTAACACATGGATATGTTTTGTTTTAAACCATTCCATTGTTGTCCTGGCTATATGTTTAGGGTTGTTGTCCTGCTGGAAGGTGAACCTCCGCCTCAGTCTCAAGTCTTTTGCAGACTCCAAGAGGTTTTCTTCCAAGATTGCCCTGTATTTGGCTCCATCCATCTTCCCATCAACTCTGACCAGCTTCCCTGTCCCTGCTGAAGAGAAGCACCCCAGAGCATGATGCTGCCACCACCATATTTGACAGTGGGGATGGTGTGTTCAGAGTGATGAGCAGTATTAGTTTTCCGCCACACATAGTGTTTTGCATTTTGGCAAAAAAGTTCCATTTTGGTCTCATCTGACCAGAGCACCTTCTTCCACATGTTTGCTGTGTCCCCCACATGGCTTGTGGCAAACTGCAAATGGGACTTCTTATGGTTTTCTGTTAACAATGGCTTTCTTCTTGCCACTCTTCCATAAAGGCCAACTTTGTGCAGTGCACGACTAATAGTTGTCCTATGGACAGATTCCCCCACCTGAGCTGTAGATCTCTGCAGCTCGTCCAGAGTCACCATGGGCCTCTTGGCTGCATTTCTGATCAGCGCTCTCCTTGTTCGGCCAGTGAGTTTAGGTGGACGGCCTTGTCTTGGTAGGTTTACAGTTGTGCCATACTCCTTCCATTTCTGAATGATTGCTTGAACAGTGCAACAGTGCATCCGTGGGATGTTCAAGGCTTTGGAAATCTTTTTGTAGCCGAAGCCGGCTTTAAATCTCTCAATAACTTTATCTCTGACCTGTCTGGTGTGTCTTTGGACTTCATGGTGTTGTTGCTACCAATATTCTCTTAGACAACCTCTGAGGCCGTCACAGAGCAGCTGTATTTGTACTGACATTAGATTACACACAGGTGCACTCTATTTAGTCATTAGCACTCACCAGGCAATGTCTATGGGCAACTGACTGCACTCAGACCAAAGGGGGCTGAATAATTACGCACACCCCACTTTGCAGTTATTTATTTGTAAAAAATGTTTGGAATCATGTATGATTTTCGTTCCACTTCTCACGTGTACACCACTTTGTATTGGTCTTTCACATGGAATTCCAATAAAATTGATTCATGTTTGTGGCTGTAATGTGACAAAATGTGGAAAAGTTCAAGGGGGCCGAATACTTTTGCAAGCCACTGTATAAAAAAAAAAAAAAAACCCAACACATAATTTCTCTTATTAATATAAACTTTTATTTTTCCCTTTTCCCCCAATACATGCCAATTTTGGAAAATCTCCTCCAGACTTTACTGCTCAATGTGGTCGATATGATGAAACTGGAGAAGGTCGAGTTCGGAGGCGTTCGTGGACGAGCTCTGAGTCAGGAGGTTGTCTGGCTGTACGAGGAGTTCCTGGAGACATACAAAATGTTCACAGAGAAGTCTTATGACTGCCTTGATATTTGCAATATGGTGTGTAGATCAAATATATTAAACCTATGCAGACAAAAATATTTGCCCAGAGCATACTTTACTAAATGAAGGTGTTTTCCAGGAGTTTGAGGCAGATATAGCTGAGTTTGAATGGAAGGTGAAAGACACAGATCGACGTCTTGGAGCAATTTTTTGTCAGGCATTTGATGATGCTTCAGGGCTCGAGCATGCCTTTAAGGTGAGTGATAGGTGAATGATGGCATTTTTTAAAATCTTGGTTATACAATAATTTAGTAGGTTTACAGTAGATTCACTGGCTCTTATTGGTTCTCTATGAATTTTGAATATTTGTTTCATGAAACTGTCAGGAATGCAACCTGAAATTTATGACTTAAGTGCAGATTCCTAACAGAGTGCGAAATAAATCTACAAATGAATATCTGGAAAATACAGCATGCATATGTGTTCAGCCCTGCTGAGACAGTACTTTGTACAACCACCTTTCACTGCACTTACAGCTGCAAGTCTTTAGGGATATGTCTCTTCCAGCATTGCACATCTAGAAAGTGAAAATTTTGCCCATTCTTCCTTGAAAAATAGCTCAAGCTCAGTCAGATTGGATGGAGATCGTCTGTGAACAGCAATTTTCAAGTCTTGCCACATATTCTCAATTGGATTTAAGTCTGGACTTTGACTAGGCCATTCTAACACATACTGTACATACAGTATGCTTTGATCTACAGTAAACCATCCCATTGTAGCTCTGGCTGTACTGTGTGTTTAGGGTTAATGTCTTGCTGGAAGGTAAATATCCGTCTTTCCATCAACTCTGACCAGCTTTTCTGCTGAAGACAGAACATGATACATAGCATAACATGATGCTGCCATCACCATGCATACATCACATTTTATTATGGTTTCATTGCATTGTCATACATGTCTTTGACTTACAGATTTTGGACATGTTCGGCAGTCTGCTTGAACGTCCTCTGATAGCAGCTGATGCTCAAAAGAAATACCCTGTGCTCGTCAAAATGTTTGACAAGGAGCTTGACTGTTGCAAGGCACTTTTTAAAATACACACGCAGACCGAGGAGCAACTGGGTGAGATATGAAGAAAACATAAAAGCGTTTTTTTTTTTTGTTGTTGCCTAAAATATTAGCAAAGAGCCACATAATATGTTGCATATTAAAATGTTGGTAACAGCTCCTATGAATCCTATAGGTATAACATGCATTTCTTTATATTTTATATAATTTACATTAAAGTAATTATTTTTGGAAAAATGCGAGCAGTGCTCATGCGTGTTATCCAGGGAATAAACTATGACAAGGTGGGCTCTAACAGGAAAATGATCAACAGTGGGATGGTGTGATGTGTAGTGGTGGCTTTTACCACCCCAGGGTTTATTATTTCCTATTATTCTGACGTTATTTACCAATTAAAGGTTAGGTACACAGACAAACACACAAACTATAAAACATTTAAAAAATTTGTATAAGCCTTGGATTCTGGCCATAAATGTACAGTATACATATCACTATGAATTTGCTTTACTAAGAGCATGATAATATAATTCTGTGTTTTGCTTGGCGGCCATCATTGTAAGACAAATTGATTGAGCATCTGACCAATCGCATTTGAGAATTCAGTATTATGGTATAAAAAATAGCACCTATGCTGTTTAAAAGGTTGCTCTTGTAATTAAATCTTCCTAGGAGCACTCAAATGCAGTGTTCAAGTTGTGTGTTAAGGTGTTACATATACAGTATTATAGTTCTTTCCCGCATTGTGTATTCTAGGTTACACCCCGGTCAATAGGAACATGCCAGTGGTAGCAGGTGGATTAAAATGGGCCCAGCAGGTACAAGAGCGCCTCCTGATCCCATACAACAACTTCCGGTCCATCAGCCACCCGTGAGTGTTTGTGGAATTGTATTTTTTGTTGTTGCCATTTTTCAGCTTGGTGTGATGTGTTGAATTGTTTACTTACTATTGATGACATCATGGTTGTGCCTTATCAGCTGACTTTTTTTTTATATATATAAATAGATGTATGGAATCAACTGACGGAGAAAAAGTCATGCAGAAATATGAGGAAATGATGAAGCTGCTTAAACGGTGAGTCACCAACATCCTTTCCACTAAAATGAAAGATAATTATAATGCCAGCTGCAGCTTACCTCCTCCAGCGTATGTTTCATGGTTTTCCCATTATTGCTTGCATTATTATTACTCACTAGATCCCCCCCCCCCACCACCACCACCACCAACTTTGCCTTGCTGTTTAGTCTGTTAATGTTTTGTTTTGTCTACAAGCAATGTATTGAGTAGTACATTCTTCATAACCATTCTTATTTTTTATCATTTGCCTGCCTGTATGCAGTGGGGACTTCATCTTATCATGGAGGCCTTTATAATAGATACTGAACTCCATTTTATTGCAAGGTAGACATATGTTGTTTTGTAGAGCCTGTAGCACATGTGCAACAATAAAAATACAGAAAAAAAAACAAACAAAAAGAGACTTCCAGAACCTAGCATGATTTATTTGCTCATTTAGAAGGCAAGTAGTTATAGGTTATTACACAGCGGTCTCATTTTCTCAAGCTCCCGCTATTCTCTCAGTTGTGCCGAAAGAACAATAGTTCTGTCAAGAAGTTCTAACAAATGTATCTGGGTAGCACATGGCTGGAGTTGTACAGTAGTCCACATTTCTATGAACATGTGTGCACTTTAGTATATGCATTTGTTTTCATGCAGTGTGTGTATGTGTGTATATGTCGTTGCATGGATTAAAACCATATGATGAATTACCCTGTGGCACAGACCTGATGGTAATCACTACAATTACGCAAGCAATCTAGTTAGAGCTATTATAGGCATCTCTAGTTATTACTTCTTGACACAGCAGCTTATGATTTATGTGTAGCATAGAGCTATTTGATTTCTCAGGACTCTGTGCTGCAACCGCAATAAGACAATTAAGCCACCATGCACTGTGCAGAATTCCAATGAAGACCAGTGTGCAAAGGCTCTCACAATAAGCTCGTAAAGAGATTACTTTAGAAATAGGGACCAAACACATCTTCCTGGTCCTGTTTTGTAATAAATGGATCTTGTTTTATGATGCCTTCTTGGATTTCAACCAACGGAATCATTACTTAAACGTTTGTCAAATACAGTACTGAGCTTCTCGCTGGGAAAGGAAATTCTCCGAGAGGATCTCTGGCGGATCTAATAAGTGCACAGTGTCGGAATTTCACTGAGGGAATAGTGGTGCAATTTTTTGAATCCTCAGTAACTCTCTGTATGAATTACAGATGTAGTGCACATACAGTGGTTTGAAAAACTATTTGCCCCCTTCCTGATTTCTTATTCTTTTGCATGTTTGTCACACTTAAATGTTTCTGCTCATCAAAAACCGTTAACTATTAGTCAAAGGTAACATAATTGAACACAGAATGCAGTTTTTAAATGAAGGTTTACGTTATTAAGGGAGAAAAAAAACTCGAAATCTACATGGCCCTGTGTGAAAAAGTGATTGCCCCCCTTGTTAAAAAATAACTTAACTGTGGTTTATCACACCTGAGTTCAATTTCTGTAGTCACCCCCAGGCCTGATTACTGCCACACCTGTTTCAATCAAGAAATCACTTAAATAGGAGCTACCTGACACAGAGAAGTAGACCAAAAGCACCTCAAAAGCTAGACATCATGCCAAGATCCAAAGAAATTCAGGAACAAATGAGAACAAAAGTAATTGAGATCTATCAGTCTGGTAAAGGTTATAAAGCCATTTCTAAAGCTTTGGGACTCCAGCGAACCACAGTGAGAGCCATTATCCACAAATGGCAAAAACATGGAACAGTGGTGAACCTTCCCAGGAGTGGCCGGCCGACCAAAATTACCCCAAGAGCGCAGAGACAACTCATCCGAGAGGCCACAAAAGACCCCAGGACAACATCTAAAGAACTGCAGGCCTCACTTGCCTCAATTAAGGTCAGTGTTCACGACTCCACCATAAGAAAGAGACTGGGCAAAAGCGGCCTGCATGGCAGATTTCCAAGGCGCAAACCATTTTTAAGCAAAAGGAACATTAAGGCTCGTCTCAATTTTGCTAAAAAAACATCTCAATGATTGCCAAGACTTTTGGGAAAATACCTTGTGGACCGACGAGACAAAAGTTGAACTTTTTGGAAGGTGCGTGTCCCGTTACATCTGGTGTAAAAGTAACACAGCATTTCAGAAAAAGAACATCATACCAACAGTAAAATATGGTGGTGGTAGTGTGATGGTCTGGGGTTGTTTTGCTGCTTCAGGACCTGGAAGGCTTGCTGTGATAGATGGAACCATGAATTCTACTGTCTACCAAAAAATCCTGAAGGAGAATGTCCGGCCATCTGTTCGTCAACTCAAGCTGAAGCGATCTTGGGTGCTGCAGCAGGACAATGACCCAAAACACACCAGCAAATCCACCTCTGAATGGCTGAAGAAAAACAAAATGAAGACTTTGGAGTGGCCTAGTCAAAGTCCTGACCTGAATCCTATTGAGATGTTGTGGCATGACCTTAAAAAGGCGGTTCATGCTAGAAAACCCTCAAATAAAGCTGAATTACAACAATTCTGCAAAGATGAGTGGGACAAAATTCCTCCAGAGCGCTGTAAAAGACTCGTTGCAAGTTATCGCAAACGCTTGATTGCAGTTATTGCTGCTAAGGGTGGCCCAACCAGTTATTAGGTTCAGGGGGCAATTACTTTTTCACACAGGGCCATGTAAGTTTGGATTTTTTTTCTCCCTAAATAATAAAACCCTTCATTTAAAAACTGCATTTTGTGTTTACTTGTGTTATCTTTGACTAATAGTTAAATGTGTTTGATGATCAGAAACATTTTGTGTGACAAACATGCAAAAGAATAAGAAATCAGGAGGGGGGCAAATAGTTTTTCACACCACTGTATGTACAATATGTATTGCTGTGTGATATCATATTATGAACATGCTCATAGTTTATTATAGATCATTTTAGTTCATTATAATCCTCAAAGAACAAAGAGATTGAAAATTATTTTTCTTTTCCAGTACTCATGCTGCTGCTGAAACTGATGTTAAAACCTTAACCATCAGTGATAACAATATCCATCTGCTACTTTTTTCTTTAAAAACTACAAACTTTTTACACTTTTAAAAATAGAGGAAAAATACATAGCTAGAACACATAAAGATCACCTACACTGCAAATATAAAATAAGAGAAGTCAATCATACTGTAGAAAAAATCTCTCTCTCTCTCTCTCTCTCTCTCTCTCTCTCTCTATATATATATATATATATATATATATATATATATATATATATATATATATATATATTTCATTTCTATACTGTATATTTATATTTTTTTAATAATTTTTTTTCATTATTTTTGCAGGATTACAGTAATTGAAATTCATTCTCTGTTTTCTGATTCACCATTTGTTTGATGGTATAAGCCTGATGCCAGTCTTGCGTAATGGACTGGTGCCATTTTCAATATAAAGTATTAACTAAAATTATTCCTGCCGAAATGCACCTAATAGCATCTCATTTACATCTCAATTATTTTTAACGAGGTGGTTTATCCATGTACTGTATTCACTTCTAGGTATTCCTCTAAGCTTTATAACAGATGGACCGAATCAGTGGGTGAAAAATCCCAGTATAATCTCAATCAGCCCCTGATATCCAGAGACCCTGTGTCTAAACTTATGAGTGTCAACTTCAACCCACAGGTAATTACTTCTTACTGTCATGTTTACATGCAGATATCTGTACCGTCAGTGCATCCCAAAATAAATCTAAATTAGTTATAAAACTTTTTGTTTTAGATTTTCTTTTGTTTGTTTAAAGGAATTTATTGTTTTGCCCTTAATTTTAATTTGCCCTATAGCTATAGACTAGGCATCTGTAACACTTATACTGTATGAACCAGCGCTATTTTCTATCCTTTTTGTTATAAATCTGTACACAGTTTTTTTTCTTTTAATGCTTTGTATAATCACAATTTCAGATATTTTCCTTTGCAACACTGAATTACTCTGAACTAGTGGCCTTTCCCACAGACCCGACCTATCCATAAGATTGTCCCAAATTATCCCAGATTGAATGGATTTCATTTCTCTACCAACTGTGCGAAACCAATGCCGAACCATCATCATCTAATTGTCTAAGAACTTTCATGATTTACCACCAGTGTGTGTACATTAATTAATGATTTAATATGAATCGACTAAACTGCTACTATTTCTCTTAAACCCCCTACGATTTGTTAAGACTCACTGTTTTTTTTTTTTTAATTATTAATATAATCAAGCATTTTGCCACCCTGAAGAGAACAATACATGTTAATTTAAAATGCAGCTACCTAATCTAGTTATTCATCACTAGCTCAGTGGAAATTACTCCATTGCCCAATATGACCAGTTTTGCTATTCGATCATGATTGCTTAATAACACCGGGCATATTGGTTCTATAATTAGTTTGTAGCTGTTGATATCAAGATTGTATAGTGGCAATTCTTGAGTAATTGTGCAAAGAGCATTCAAGATAACCTGGGGAATGATGAAATTTCTCATGAATGAAGGTTTAAAAAAGACAGATATTTCCAGAAGACCTCAAGCACAGTACGGTGATGAGACTCTTAGGCACAGTAAAACATTTGAATGATGCAAATGTTTTAAAAATGGCCATATGTCAGTGAATGACGATCGCTGCTAAAGTGGTTCTGAGCCCTCCGCAGTCGTTGCAGTGAACACTCAGAAGTGGATTAAAAAACAGCAGCAATTTTAATTGATTCCACAAAGTGCCTATAATGACTACTAAAATGTAAAGCTTTTATTTCTGTCTGAATATCAATTCAGTTGTAGAGGTGTAATGCAATGTCACTGTTTGTAACTGCATCTGTTCAATGCTCTTAATATCAATGTACTGTATGTATTTGGTTTAGTGATTCTGTATTTAGGCATTTCCTAATGCATTTATTTGGCTTTATTTCCCCTAGGGAAATAAACATTTGGAAGCCCTGATTAAAACCACTAAAACATTGTAAATGCCCTATGCATACTTACTTTTATTAATGTACTGTTTTGTTGTCCCATGAGCTTTATATCTGACTGTTTCTTCACTCCTGCAAGCTTCAAATTCAAATGCTTGCTTCCGCCTACAAACTCACACCCACATAAAAGTGAAAAAGCTCACTCTTGCTTGACTTTTCTGTTGCTTCCCATAGGATCCTGTTACTGATGCACACCTCTAGCCTCAACTTGATGGCTTGTGAATCTTTCTGTCAAAAAAAAACAAAAAACATCCTTCCTAATTGTAACTATATAGAACACATTCAGGAATCTTTTGAAAATCTTGGCTTACATTTCACCATCAATGTTTAACTTATCACACCCTCATGTTACAAGTCTTTACAGTCATTCTTTATTCTTCCTTTACTTATATTAGTCTGTCATTTGTATACATTTTTTTTAATGAAATGTCACTTTTTGACAAAATTGGCCTTGTGTCCAAAAATAGACATTATAAAATCCTCCTATAAAAAGGAGCTACATGGTTTTATAATGGACTGAATCATTTTTTTCAGCATTTGTTTATAGGAATGGTACTTTTTGATTTTATCCTTTAGTTGGTGTCTGTGCTACGAGAGGTAAAGTACCTGGAAGCAAGGCAAGACGAAGATATTCCAGAACTCGCTGCCAATATTTACTCCAACAAAGAGCAGCTCCGGCAGTATATAGCTAACCTGGAGCTCATGACTGGCTGGTACAATAAAGTGATGGGCACGGTTTTGGAGGTGGAGTTTCCTCTGATACAGAACCAGCTGAAAAACATTGACATCAAACTGAAGGATGCTGAAGACACCATCAACTGGACAACCAAAGGTATAGTATTTTAATGCAAAAAATACTGAGGAAATACAATGATAAACAAGATATATCAGTTATACTGTACCTCATTCCGCTGTAACATTAACACTGTTTATCAACTATATACCAGCAAACTGGTAACAGGATCATTAGTACCCAAGTCTCATTTTTGCTTGTGGGCACCAAATGGCAGATTGTCAAAAGCCAATACAGCACATCTCATAGAAAAAAAGTCACTGCTGGTAATGATAGAATGGCAACAGAATACCCAATGCACCCCTACTGTGGTAGTATTAGGGGAGTTTGGATGTTCAGTCGACAACCTTGGGGTTTTAGCCTGCCGTTGACCGATTGTCTGAACTCCCCAGAGCATAGTTCAACTGAGCACCCATGGAAAGTGCAGGCCTAATGAGTCTGATTCATAGAGTCTGCACCCTGAGACCCACAGCACCCAACGGATCTACTTCCAACATCTTGGTTCTAGACACCACAGCACACCCTGAGAGGTCTTATGCAATCAAACTGTGAGAGGCCAGAGCTGAACAAACAGCACAAGGGGAACCTACGCAAGACTTGGCATATAATGTTTTACATTGTAATGTTATGGCTGATCGGTGTATACTACTTGAAAAGCTTAGAAGACTTGATTATAACAGCCTTATTATCATATAGTATCTTTAATCCTTTAATCAAATAGTCACTGTGTCTTTGTTGTTGTTATCATGCAGTTTTTAAAACTTGTTAATTTTGCATACCCTCAGTGACAATTTACAGCAACCATGAAAGTCATTTAAAACCTGGGAACATAATCTGTTATATTAATAACTTCAGTCATGACCATAGCTCATGTGTCACTGCTAGGAATCTGGGAGTACATCCAAGATGTGCGTGAGGCAGTGCACGATCTTGAAAAACGACTTCAGAGGACAAAAGACAATGTGGAAGAGATCCACAGCATCATGAAGAATTGGATTCATCCAATATTTGAGAGGAAGGATGGAAAGAAAGACACTCTTCTTAATTTGGAGGACAAGCAGGAGTGCTTAGAGAAAACTTATGGCCAGATTCGTACTTCTGGGGCCAAGATTCATTACTTACTAAAGGTCAGTGGTGAAGACATTTTATAAAATAAAATCATGAATGTATCAAATTTATAATGAAAATTTTCTGGGGGCATTTTAGGAAAACTTGAAACTGTTCCAAGCTGATCCCTCATCAGCTGATTGGAGGTCCTATGTGGAGTACATTGATGAGATGGTTATAGATGGTTTCTTCAATAGCATAGAAAGCTCCCTCAAATTCTTTTTGGACAATACTGGTATGCTTTGTTTTCCTCACTAAAATGTATAAATGACTATATGGTAAGTTTGTGATGGTTCTTGCATTTTGCTCATATGGAGACTAATACATTCAATTAATTATTTTAATGCCATAAAGCAGATGAGACACCTGGCTTGGCTCCACTATTTGAAGTGCATTTAAATCTAGAAATTCCTGAAATAGTCTTCCATCCCTCGCTTGAGTTTGGGGTGGCTGATGGCTTCTATGATCAAGTAGAGGGTCTCATCAATGACATCTACAGGATCTCCTCTCTGGTACCACGGCTGGCTGAGTTTAACAGCTTTACACATTACCAGGTAATGCATTGTCCATAATAATTTACTTCATGTGTTCAGTAGCACATTTTCTGGTGAATAGTTGATATGGTACAAAGAAGACGTGACTATATACATCAAAACTATTACTAGAAAAAGTATTTTAGCAGATTGAATAGACCAATATATATCCGCCATGACTTGTACATTCCATATGACTAGGTTTTACCATAGTATATGTACTATAGTACAGTAGTTTAATAGTACCATATTTGCTGATATAGTACACAATGTACCACACTATTGTACATGGATCTGCCATGATACATACAGTACCTTAATACAATAGTACATGTACTAAAGTATGGTACACCGTTCTATCATAAATCATACTGAACACATAATAGAAAACTGTCAGAAATACAGTATGTTAACCATGTTTATGTACCATAAAGGTGATATTTATATAGTACAGTATAGTACAGTACATAAATTAAATGCTACAGAGTATGTTGTAACTCTTAATGTTACATACAGTTATATGGTCCTGCCTGCTCTATACCATACCAGTGGTATGTACTGTACTAAAATATCTAATATGGTACAGTATGTACAAGCAAACCATATTAGATACATGCTAAACTTTGGTAGCTCCTGTGGTATGTAACAATACTCAACAAAGTATTGTGGTACACACCATAGTAGTATCATGGTACCCCCTGAAGTGCCACAGTCCCTATCATGGTATTTGCAAAAAATATGATGGTACACACTATAGTACTACCACAGTACCTGCCATTATGTAGTTCTATGGTACCTACCATGGTAACGTCTGAAGTACCACAGATATGTACTGTATTATATGTTTTGCTATGTACTATAGTTTACTATGTACTATAGATTATCATAGTAAAATATCCAGTGGGATTGTTTTGATGTAGGCAGAGAATCCTTTACTCATTGAAACGATGCCATGGTTTAACAATGAATGTTTAAAGTGTTTAAACTGTTAAAATGGTTGTCAGAACTGTTCATAATGCTTGTCATATGATTTGGTAACATGCTAATATGAGGGACCAGGGCGGTACACAAATTTAACCACTATAAAAGGATGTGTCAAATTTACAGCAATTAATTACGTACTAATGGTTAAAGATTAAAAGGTAACTGTCATGTTATCTTTCATTATCCGAAACGTATTATGAAAGAATTTGGTCTAATATTTGTTGAATACCCCAGCTAGAGTTCTAATTCAGGTTCTAAGTAGAACTTATTTCTGAAACGTGGGCAATCTATGTCTACAGGCTGATATGGAGGACATGGCAGATCTTGCAGACATGCGGCAGCTTCTAATGGACCGAGTGCAGAGGGTCATGATAAAATGTTGCGAGTACAGTAACGCTTTTGAGCGTTACGGCTACCTTTACATCGATGATCGGAAGGAGTTTATGCAGCAGTTCTTGCTTTACGGCCACGCACTAACGAGTGAGGAGATTGAGGCACATGCGGAGGACGGCGTCCCTGAGAACCCCCCGACCCTGGAGCGCTTCCGTGAGCAAGTGGATTCATACGAGAGCGTGTATGAAGAAGTGCAGAAGCTAGAGGCTGTGTGTGTGTTTGAAGGCTGGATGAGAGTGGATGCCCGGGCCTTCAAAAGTGCTCTGCTCAATATCATCAAAAAGTGGAGCCTTATGTTCAAACAGCACCTTATCGACCATGTGACACACAGGTAGCTTACTGTTTCTGATGTGAAAAATTAAATAATACTATAAGCTGATAGGAGTAGACATGGCTCAGTAGACTGCCGAGAAGAAATTATGCAATGATTTAATAACTTTCATTTTTCTTCGATGCTTTTTTCTTTCCCTTTCCAGTTTGTCAGATCTTGAAGGGTTTATTAAGGTAACTGAGACAGGTCTTAGCAAGAAGGTGGAAGAGGGAGACTATGCTGGCCTGGTGGAGATTATGGGCCACTTAATGGCAGTGAAGGAGAGACAGAGTGCCACAGATGAAATGTTTGAGCCTCTGCAGCAAACCATTGATCTTCTGAAGACGTATGAGCAGGAACTTCCTGAAGTGGTGTATAAACAGCTAGAGGTAATTGCGTTCATAAAAAGGCTAACCCATCAATACGACCAAATGGCCATAAAGCTGTTACGGCACTGGTATTTCACTTTATAAATATTGAGGCAGTACACTCCCAAATCCCATATAAGCATGCACTTGATTAAATACTTCATCAAAGGTGGTCTATTTAAAGCAACATGCAGCTACACACAATAAAACACTACACACTCGGTCTACTGAAATCTAATCCAACTCTCTTTAATGTCACAGGAGCTGCCGGAGAAGTGGACGAACATGAAGAAACAAGCTCTAGCGATGAAGCAACATGCAGCTCCACTGCAGGCCAATGAGGTGGCTAACCTGCGCCGAAAGTGCGCTGCATTCGATGTACAGCAACACAATTTCAGGGAGCAGTTCCGCACCAGAGGACCATTTTGGTAAACCTTACGGAACTTAAATATTATCCTCTTATATTAGCCATCAATTGCTGTAGCATTGACAAAGTCAGTGAACGTTAGCCTGTTTATGTTGACGATGTTTACGTAGTTTTGAATGTACATAGGACAGGCATGACCATCCAGATTTCATTTATGTTTAGGTTTGACAGCACAAACCCCTACCACATGCTAAACATCGCGCACAAACAGATTCAAGAGAAGGAATCAACAATGGCCGGACTCATCGAGTCAGCCAGCCTGTTTGAAGTCAACATCCCTGACTACAAACAACTCAAGCAGTGTCGCAAAGAGGTGTCCATTCTGAAAGAGCTGTGGGACATGATAATGGCCATGAGGTTCAGTCTTGAGTCTTGGCGGACCACACCATGGAGAGACATCAATGTGGAGGACATGGAAATGGAGTGCAAGCGCGTCTCCAAGGATATGCGGACTCTGGACAAAGAGGCACGAGCATGGGATGCTTTCACTGGTCTGGAGGGCGTTGTAAGAAACACACTGACATCTCTGCGTGCTGTAGCCGAGCTACAGAACCCAGCAATCCGACCCAGGCACTGGCAACAGCTAATGATGGCCACGGGGGTCCGATTCACCATGGACCGAGACACCACTCTGGCTGATCTCCTGAACCTGAATTTGCACTGCTTTGAGGATGAGGTGAGAGCCATCGTGGACCGGGCTGTAAAGGAAATGGGCATGGAGAAGGTCCTGAATGAGCTGGATGCCACGTGGACGGCAATGGAGTTTGGTTATGAGTTCCACCCTCGCACCAATGCCCCTCTGCTGAAGGCAGATGAGGAACTTGTTGAGACCCTGGAGGACAACCAAGTGCAGCTTCAAAACCTCATGTCCTCCAAGTACATTGCCTTCTTTTTGGATGAGGTGTCATCTTGGCAACGCCGGCTCTCCGCAGCCGACTCTGTGATCTCGATTTGGTTTGAAGTTCAGAGGACTTGGTCACACCTGGAGAGCATTTTCATTGGTTCGGAGGACATCCGCTCACAGTTACCTGAGGTTTGGGATAAATTATGATTTATAATTGTTTCCCGGTTTTGTATTCTCGCGCGTGTTGTTTTGGTCACATACACATCAATAATGCATGAATTATCACACGACAAGTAAACACCATCAGTCCAAAACGGCAATGTAAATGCACCACAGAATGTATCTGTTATCAATGAGTGCACCAGATGCCTGTAATGAGGACTTGGCCTAGCTTAATGAGGTCATTACTGACTGGAGAACCATCTTGTCCTACCCACTGGCAGTGCATTCATAGATTTCAGTTTGAGATGAAAATGTTTGTCTTTTTAAAACCATGCTTTTGGCTGAATACGTCTAGATAATTATCATGGTATTCTAATAACCAGGAACACAGATGTTTGCTAGTAATGTTGATTATTATTTTCCTGCTGCAATTCTCTCATGAATCTCTCATAGGATTCCAAGCGCTTTGAAGGCATTGACACAGATTTCAAAGAGTTGGCTTATGATGCTCATAAAACGCCCAATGTTGTGGAGGCCACCAATAAACCTGGGCTTTATAACAGACTGGAGGATATTCAGAGCAGGTTCATCGCTTGTTTTATGTCTTCCTTTTTATCGTTTCTGTTTTTTCACAATTTCACAGCAGTGCAATATAGGAGTGAATGTAGTATGGCCATTCATATCATGTATAACCCCCAGGCAGTATTTCAGTCATCTATAAAAATACAAGCTACAAACACATCTTATCGGTACGGTGCTTCTTCCTACAGGCTGGCACTCTGTGAAAAGGCTCTGGCTGAATATCTTGATACCAAGCGGCTGGCTTTCCCCAGGTTCTACTTCATCTCGTCTGCTGATCTGCTTGACATTCTGTCCAACGGCACAAACCCTCAGCAGGTAACATACACACATCCTGCTTTATATAAAGGCATTTCATGTTCACTGATTTCAGCATGGGTATTTAAACTAGGCTTTGCATGCAGCACTTGGCATCACACTCTAGATGGCAGTGTTGATCACTGCTCGTATCCTTGGTGGACTCGAAGACATATTCTGTACCAGTGTGATATATGATGATGGAAATGTTGCTATGCAAACATCATGCTTTTTAATTGAGCTTTTTGTTCTCCGCCCTCAGGTTCAAAGGCATCTGTCCAAGTTGTTTGATAACATGGCAAAGATGAAGTTTGAAAATGATGGAGAAGGCAACCCCAGTAAATCAGGGCTGGGCATGTACAGCAAGGAGGATGAGTACGTTCCTTTCAATGAACCCTGCGACTGCACTGGCCAGGTATATTCAGCTAATGGAGAACATAATTTCCAATTATTTAAGGTGTTCTGTGCCCCAGGAGCAATGACTGCTACTTCATATGAAATTTTGTTGTGAAATTATGCTACATTTCTTCAAAAATTATGTTCCAGGAGAAGCGTGCCTCATAGTATAGTACTCTCTACAGTCTCTCACAAATATTAAAATAATCAGAATTTTACTTGTGCATGTCTGTTAATGCTTTCCTCGTTTTCGATTGGACCACTGCAGCTCTTGGGCTCTTTCAGCCACCACTGATGGTCCTGTCCTCGGCTGATGCAGACAGCTGTTCTCTGAGGACTTGTGACTTCAGTCGCTCAATAGTTCAGAATTCGAGTTTCCTACAGTCTGCCTGAGCTTCCAGGAACGAACTGGACATTTTAACTTTAACACACTCCCTGTTATACTGAACTTCCAGTCTCACACAGTATGATGCAGATCAATCCCTGCTATCCGTTGTCACCCAGATGAGGATGGGTTCTCTGTTGAGTCTGGTTCCTATCAAGGTTTCTTCCTATTACCATCTCAGGCAGTTTTTCCTTGCCACTGTCGCCGTCGTCCTCGGCTTGCTCATCAGGGACAATCTTATAATTTTGATTCATACACATTCACATCTCATACGAACTTAAATCATTCTTTTGATTGTGTAAAGCTGCTTTGCGACAATATCAATTGTTAAAAGTGCTATACAAATAACATTGAATTGAACTGGTTTGGTCTAAATCCATGACAGTAGATAGATTGGGTCGAATGGGTGTGTGAATGTGTCTGATAGACTGGCATCCAATCCAGTGTGTGTTCTATCACATGCCCATTGTTCCATACAAGAGACAAGAGAACTCCTCCTGACCACTGAAGATAGTAAGATCAAATTCAAATCTTATTTGTCACATACATAAGATAACACCTTATTCTTTAATACATTATATTATAAGATATCATTTACTCATGGAGATTGCATGTTGGTGGGTTTCCTCCGGGTACTCCGGTTTCCTCCCACAGTCCTAAGACATGCAGATTAGGTTAATTTGCATTCCGAAATTGCCTGTAGTGTGTGAAAGAGTGTGAGTGAGCTACATGTGTGTGGTTACAGGGTGTACTGTAAGCCTCTCCTTGGATAGGCTCAAGGCCTCCAGCTTCACTGTATGGGATAAGCGGTATACAAGATGAGTGAGTGAGTGAGTGAGTGAGTGAGTGAACATTTACTCACCATGACCCCCCTTGCATAAGTAATAAACATATATCACCATATATCACCACTGCTTTGCAGGTGGAATTATGGCTGAATCGAGTCCTGGATACGATGCGTGCTACTGTGCGCCATGAAATGACAGAGGCTGTTGTAGCTTATGAGGAGAAGCCGAGAGAACAGTGGCTGTTTGATTATCCTGCTCAAGTAAGCACAAGCACCCTTAAACAGATCCTTAACATTCACAAAACAGTTTTCACAATAATATTCATGAAGAACAAGAAAACACATAGCCAGCTTATAGAAAATTAGCAAGATCTTTATGACTGTGTTTATTAAAACGACTCAACATCCCAAAGCGTTACACGTTCAGACCGATTAATTCCTGTGCTGAATTATTAACCTAAGCCTGCTCTCTTTAAATGCTTTTATCTGTTTGGGTGTGCGTGCCGTTAGGTCGCACTCACCTGTACTCAGATCTGGTGGACCACAGACGTTGGCATGGCCTTCGCCCGGCTTGAGGAAGGCTATGAGAACGCTATGAAGGAATATTATAAGAAACAAGTGAGCCAGCTGAACACGCTCATCACCATGCTGATTGGGCAGCTCAGCCCCGGAGACAGACAGAAGGTCATGACCATCTGCACTATAGACGTCCACGCCAGAGATGTAGTGGCAAAGATCATCGCCCAGAAGGTACCGCCGTCAGCCTTAACGTCATCCGGTTACCATATATAGCGGGACGGCTGTAGACTCTGCAGAATCATTGTGTATTCTGTCACAGTCAGCACATAGAGAGTGAAATTACAGAGCCAGCACTGCATTATCATCTTCAGTAGGAGGACCTGGAATACATTTTCATTAAGAAATGTGCATACGATATTATTTGCTGTGTAATTATATTATTATTCCATATTATTATTTTAGTGAAAAGTCTCACTGTGCTCCCTTATGGTTTCTCATTTTTATGGATTTGCTTCAGTAATGACTGCTAAGTCAAATAGAAATCCTAATGCAAGCAAAGTGAAGAGAATGTCTTAGCCTCTGGATAATTTCTCTTCGCCGCTCAGGTGTTACATTGTCTCGTCTTTAATCCTCCATAATCGCCGTCCTTGCGTGGTGCGTAGTATTAGGCCAACACGGTCTGGCGGGCGCAAATTGGTTCCACCAACGTGTATGAAAACTTTGAAATTCTTAGCAGATGTAGCTTTTCTCATGACTAGAAGAGACTTTCTACAACTTCTGAATGAAATCTGGTTCCTTCACTCCCAGGTGGAGAACTCGCAGGCATTCATATGGCTGTCCCAACTGCGCCACCGATGGGACGAGAAGGAGAGGCACTGCTTCGCCAACATCTGCGATGCCCAGTTTCTCTACTCCTATGAGTACCTGGGCAACACGCCACGTCTCGTCATCACGCCGCTCACAGACAGGTGAATCCTACAGAGCCTCTCTCCGGCGTGATGCGAATCTTTATGTGAAAGTCTGAAGTTTGCTGTCGATAACCGTGTGAAGTTCTTCCTAATCAGAGATGCACTTGAGTGGAGATAAAGTGCACTGCAGTAATCAATCTGGCTCCATAACATACACTAATTAAAAATATTAACCTTGAAAGCCCACTTTATTTGGTTAATGATCGTAAAGCAGATTGTGCAGTAGATACTATGAATTATTCAGGAATAGTAAAAGACTGTGATTGGGGTGTTGGTGGCTCAGTGGTAAATCTTCTCACCTGCCATGTGGTTCGATTTTCAGCCAACGCCAACGAGTGGCCCAAAGGATGCAGGACATTCTTAGTGCCGGATAAAAAAAAATAATAATAATAATCGGAGGGCTGTGTATGAAAGGGCATCTGGCGTAAAAGCTTTGCCAAGTTAAATGTGTAAATCAGATGGTGTGCTGTGTGGATCCCTTAACAAGAGCAGCCAAAAGAACAACAACAGTCAAATAATGTAATTATGAGTGTGAGGAATAGAAGTGTGGCCCTGTGCAAAAGTCTTGAGCCAGACCTTCTTGCATTTTTAATGCAGTCTTGAGGAATATGTTTTTTTTGGCTCTCGTTTTTGGTACCTGACCAGTTCCAGAGGAGTGTTTTTGTTTGTTAAGCCACTCCGTGACCTATGAATCAATCAAGCGTAAATAAACAACTTAACAGAGGTGGAAAGTAACGAATTACATTTACTCGTAATTGAGTAGTTTTTTTGTGTATTTCTACTTTTCTAAAGTACTTTTTAAAATCTGTAGTTTTACTTTTACTTAAGTACTTTTTTTTTTGAAGTATTGTAATTTGCTACATTTTAAATCATATTCGCTACTGAGTAAAAAATAAATGAATGAAAATTATAAAATAATCATAATATTACGCTGGCGTGTGTGTATCATGTCCTGGTCGCACGCCGCTCCAGACTCCACTCCAGGTTTTCTGACTGTCCCCACATCGGCAGCTACCTGACCTTCCACACAGTCGCTTCCGCCCTGAGAGTGACGTCATCGACTAGCGCGACCATATATAAACCGGAGAGAGACGCGGGAAAGAGGAAAGAGATTGTAATTTTGGCGTTTTGATATTTGGTTGTATATTCCGGTTTTGACTTTTTGCCTCCAATTGACTTTGATTATTGCTTTGTCCCTTTGGTTTGGTTTGTCTTTGTATATATTTGTAGATAATTTCACTGTATGTTTGTGCACTCACTAGTAGTAGGGGCGTGGCTGCCATTTATTTTGGGAAGAGGGAATTTATTCACTGTTTTTGGTTTAGGGAGTCTGGGAAGGTACCTGTATTTCTGTTTGTGGGTTTTTATTTTATTTATTTAATTTTTTGGCAGGTAATCTAGCTACTAAATGTAAATCCCATTTTGTTTATTTTATTTTATTTTATTTTATTTTGGGTCCACCCTGAATCTGATCCTCCTCCTCCTGTTGTGTGTGTGTGTGTGTGTGTGTGTGTGTTTGTATATACAAACCTCATTATTTCATCAGTTAATGATTGGATCTAGTTCTTTCTGCCATATGCCACCATTTCCATACAGTTTAAAAACTCGGTAACTTTTACTCTGAGTAAATTTTTAATGAGCTACTTTTTACTTTTACTTGAGTAGATTTTTATAATGGTAACTTTACTTGTACTTAAGTAAAATTTCACTGAAGTAACAGTACTTGTACTTGAGTACAACATTTTATTACTCTTTCCACCTCTGCAACTTAAGGCATGAAGTAGAGAGAAACAGGTGCAGATGGTCAGGCCGGTGATTTGTATACTGGTGATGCTGAATGATGAGTGATTGGAACAGACGAGAGGGGAAATGAGGTTGCTGCTGATATTTTTTTTAATTGTATTTTTAGACAATTTGCAGTCAAATATGTATTTTTTAAATTTAATCCTCTTCATTTAAAATGAAGATAGGAGGGTTCTCATGACTTTTGCACAATACTCTATGTAAGGCATTTAAATTTCAATTGACGAAAAAAAGTTTTCCAAAACTTGTCATAGTGTCACAATGGTGTCATAGTTAGTCAGTGTAGAGTATGTCCTACTGTATGTGGGTTTCTTTCAGGTCCAGCAGTTTCCTCCCACATCTCAGAAACATGCCAGTATCTGGACTAAGTTAATTCTGAGTTTGCATGGTGCCGTGTGATGGACTGGGGTGTACTGTATTCCCATATCATGCTCGGTGATCCTGTGATGGGCTCAGGATCCGTCTTGATGCTTGCCAGAATAAAAATTAAAGAATGAATAATAATAAAGAAAAATGAACCACTTGATATGCCGTTTAAATTTAACAACCCACAAAAGATGTAAAAAACAAAACAAACAAAAAAAAACTGCCATACACTTTCCTCTCTTGAAAATGCGTCATGTAAATTGAATATGCCGGAAAACTTATATTACTTCCGATGTTAAACCAGTCTAATAAAACTAGACATTTGCATATGGCTTCAGTAGAAGTTCTGATATTTTCTGATGTAATATCACTTTCCTGTTACAATATTTTCTCACAGCCACCCACAGCAAAACTTTCGCAGTGACAGTTTTCTCTCTTTTGACCGGCTTGCTCACTCAAATGCATTCCCTCACAAAGACGTCATACAAAAAGAAATTTATAATAAAATAATAATAATCCATTTTAAATTCAATTTCATTTCTATAACATTTTTAACAATAGACATAGCCACAAATCTGCTTTACAGAAATCCTGATACAGATCTAGATCCATAATGAGCGAGCCAGAAGTGACAACGGCAAGGAAAATGTTCCTGAACTGACACGAGGAAGAAACCTCGAGAGGAACCAGATTCAAAAGGGAATCAGACCATTGTGGGCGACACCAGATAGTGGGATTATAAATCATTACAGTATACAGCTGGAGAAGAGTGAAGGCTAACATAATAAGCCCGTTGAAAAGCTGTTGTGAATAATAAGAATCCTGAGAAAACCACAGGACAGTGTTTTTGATTGTATCAAACAGTATCGACAGTAAAAATGATCATCTAAAGGAAGGGTGAGAATTGGGCATGGGAGTGTTTCATAAAGAAGTGCAAATCATAAAGTTTATGCAAATGCAAAGTTTAGGGTGACTTTACAGTTTAGGCAAATGAGTCACCTAGTGTGAGTACAGCAAGCAGATGTGGACAGGAAGACAGGACTTAAAACTTCCTTTTCAAGCTTGCTGATTTTCCACATCTTCCAAACTCACACACACACACACAGACACACACACACACACACACACACACACACACACACACACACACACACACACACACACACACACACACACACACACACACACACACAGAGAGAGCTCATCACAGTTGTAGCACAGGCTTCAGAGCCCAATAAAGAAAGAAAGTGTCCCATTAAACACTTTCCTGTTAAAAGCAGATAGCAAGTTGCTGAAGCTCTTCAGCAAGCTGTTTATACTAAAAATGTCCCAAAAGGATTCTGGGTGTCTCTGAAACGACAACAAAGCCGAAAAGCATGTCTTTGATGGAGAAATCAATGGCGCTGCGTCTTACCAAGCATATGGTGGTGGGGGTTTCATAGCTACTGAAATACTCTGTTGACCATGTCCGAGCTCTGGCTTTCATCCATGGCGAGATGAATGTGTGGCGGATTGCTGGCGGTGCAGATGGCTCCATTATGCATCGGGGGCTCTAAAGGTGTAAGATAGGTGATTGCTTCCTCTAATCATAAACCATCATTAGGGAAAATGTTTCTGGGAAGTAATGGGCAGCATTTACAGGCACTTACTGGTGACTACAGTAAACCAGGCTCTGTATGAACTCATGGTGGCACGGTGGCTTGGTGGTCAGCACTAAGCCACCGTCGCCTTGCAGCTCCAGGGCCCGGGGTTGATTCCTGGCCATATGTGTGTGTGTGCCCTGCGATGGATTGGCACCCCATCCAGTGTGTACCTCGTCTCATGCCCTAAGTCTCCCGTGACACTGTATAGACACTGAGTGATGAGATATTGTGTGGATATGCTTGTGTGTGTGACCATCACAGATGCTACATCACCCTGACCCAGTCTCTCCATCTCACCATGAGCGGAGCCCCAGCAGGTCCGGCAGGCACGGGGAAAACCGAGACCACCAAGGACCTGGGACGAGCGCTCGGTATCATGGTGTACGTCTTCAACTGCTCTGAGCAGATGGACTACAAGGTGAACACACACTGTGTATACTGTATGTGATGCATACAGTATATCCTAAGTCGTTTATTTCCTTCTTCTTCTTTCCAAGAGATTGTTTTGCATCTGCATTCACCTCAAGCACAACTCTTGGCATGTTGCTTTAATTAAGAGGAAATTAGGGTCACTGCAGGTTTGCTGATGCATGTGTGTGTGTTTTTTTTTCTTTCTTTTTGAACGCTGCTTATACCCTGCAGCACATGTCCTTCTCTCTCTCACTCTCTCTCGTTCTCCGTTCCTCTTTTTTCGGTTGTCTATCATCTCCTGAGCTGTGTATTAAAGCAAGGCAAAGCTGTCCTCTGCCAACATGGAGGCCAGAAGATTAGTAAAGCTCTGATGCCTAGGCTTATTTACCTCCTAAGCCGTGTCACCTATCTTCTCAGTATTCTGGCCTTGTCGCTGCTTGTCGTCGTGTTCACTAGTCGGGAGAAAAAGCCATATAATATGACCGTCAATAGAGACACAGCACTAATCTCTTTATTCAGCTTGTACCTGCCGAGGCTGCCGCATCATTACTGGACGTGGTAGTGTGCTGCAGTATGACACTGGTCAGAGTAAGAGAGAGAGAGAATATTTAATATAGAGAGGCTAATAAGAAAAACGCAGCGGGGGACGGGGCTTTAGTATGGCACCTACCTGCAGTCATTCAACTCTCATTTGTGTCAGATTTCTTCCTCCCTTGATATTTAACTTTATTGTGTTCACTGCTTGTAAAGTGGCTCTGCTGCTCTGCTTAGGGTTCTTACGTGATGCTCTTTGAATACGAATTAAATATGGAGTTATTAACAAACACCAGGACAATGATGCTTATTGGCCGTGGAAGGAGTGCAAATTATGCAGCATTCTTATGACTCAGATGATAAAAAGGGAACGTCTGGACGTAGCTATGATTTGGCCGTCGCACCGCATCTGCTCCCCGTCATCTGTTCTGAAGTGTTTCAGTTGAGACTCGAACCAGAACCTAACTTTCTCACCATGTCTCCTTGTCCTATCTTGTCTCTGTCATCCCACAGTCCTGTGGCAACATCTACAAAGGCCTGGCGCAGACAGGTGCCTGGGGCTGCTTCGATGAGTTTAACAGGATCTCCGTGGAGGTGCTGTCTGTGGTCGCGGTGCAGGTGAGTTTAGCATCAGGTTAACCTCGGAATAGATTATAATGTATATGTATATGTGCGATGTTGGCGTTCAGTTCTCCTGATTTACCACCGGAAAAAGCACTGACGCAAAACAAGCATTTTATCCTTTTCAGGATGGAAAAGGAGAAGACATATTGATATTATCAGCTGTGTAGTTGTAGCTGTTTGTTGGCGGCAGCAATGGCTCGACGGATTTTTGTAAAACAAATACATGTAGTTTGATGTCAACCTGGCTGACATTTTTCCATGGATTATCTGCTGTTTAAAGTGTATATGTAATTCTGAGGACTAACTGACATATTTAATCTCTTTTATTATTATTATTATTATTATTATTATTATTATTATTATTATTATTATTATTATTATTATTATATATTAATATATTATATTATATTATTTCCATTAAAATTATTTTACAGGTCTTTGTAACCATATTTAATCAATTTAAATTTATATTTAATATTTAATTTTAAATTCAAAACTTTTTTTTACTTTTATAAGAAAATAATTCTATTTTCTGCCAATTTTTGAAGAAGGTGCATTGAATATAGTTAACTGTATAATGTAGTCAGTTATATAATTGTTATATTCTTATTACCTTAACATAAAGCAAGGGTGAAAGGCCAGTGAAGAGCATGTGAGATAGGAGAAGTGGAGAGGGCTTTCAGTATCAGATGATACTTTAAGAGTTTAAAATACATGTGTAATCATTTAAAATTATCTATGTTTATCTCCTATTCATTTGGAAGAAAGCATCTGCTTTTTTAAAATTATCTTTGTATAACAGTTTGTACTAATGTACCCTGATTTTAAATCCCACAGCTCCTGCACGAAAAACATAAAAGGTTGGCAAGACGTGCAATACAGGATAATCTGAGTAAATGTCACAGGATATTGTGGCAGTGTAAAATTATGTAGAGGTGATTTAACTGTTAAATAACACAAGCTGATGATACTAAGCACTGAAGTAGCCCTGCTGCGAAACATTATTGCAAGAAATAAATTCAGGACAGAGTACAGTATTAGTATCAGGAAACTTGTTCTTTCTTGCTTTTAGGCTCACAATCTCATCTCATTTTATCCAACATGTTGCATAGTATTTAGTCCATTTTAGTATGGAAGTCATTTTTAGTCTTCTAATACTGTTTTACTGGTTACACATTTATCCCAGTAACATTTAGGAATTGAATTCAATTCAATTCAATTTTATTTATACTGTATAGCGCTTTTAACAATGGTCATTGTCTCAAAGCAGCTTCACAAAAATGAAAGAAATTTTTTTAGAAGAGAAAATATTTGGAAGTGTGTATGTGTGAGATAATAATGAGATGAATGAATGAATGATGAATGAAATGTCTTTGATGAGCAAGCCAAAGGTGACGACGACGGTGGCAAGGAAAAACTCCCTGAAATGGCAATACAGTAGGAAGAAACCTTGAGAGGAACCAGACTCAACAGGGAACCCATCCTCATTTGGGTGATAACAGATAGAAATTATATAACATCATGTGTGTTGTGTCAGTGAAAGTTCAATATGACAGAAGTTCTTTAAATTAACATGAAGACCAGTTCAGCATAGGGACGAGTCAGTAGGTGCAGAGGGCAGATGAGGTCTGGATCACTGGAAGCACAAGAGCAGCATGTGTAGCTCCAACCATCATAAAGCTGAATCCAGCTGGAGCTGGTCCTTCTCTGGATGCCTCAGGAACCTCGCAGGGTCGGCCTTTGTCTACTGAAGCTGGCAAAATCTCCCGATGCCTCGGGATGGGTAGAAAAATACAGAACAGATGGAGAGAATTAGCGTAGTTGCCATTCAGGATAGGTGTACTGGAGTATGAGGTTATGGGATGAGTTATGTGTATGCCAGATTATGAGGTTATGGGATGAGTTATGTGTATGCCAGATTAAAGAGATGCGTCTTGAGTCTACTTTTGAACTGGGAAACCGTGTCTGCTCCCCGAACAATGTCTAGAAGTCTATTCCAAAGCTTTGGAGCTAAATATGAAAATGCTCTACCCCCTTTTTGTAGATTTTGAAATTCTGGGAACTACCAGAAGTCCTGAGTTTTGTAATCTTAAGGAGCGTGGTGGATTGTAGCGTATCAGAAGGCTGGTTAGGTATGTGGGAGCTAAACCATTTAAAGCTTTGTATGTAAGTAACACTACAGTATTTTGAAATTTATTCTAAACTGAACAGGTAGCCAGTGCAGGGATGATAATATTGGGGTTATATGATCATATTTTCTGGATCTAGTGAGAACCCTGGCGGCTGCATTTTGGACTAACTGAAACTTGTTTATTGAGGATGCAGGACAACCATCTCGTAATGAATTACAATAGTCCAGTCTGGAGGTCATGAATGCATGAACTAGCTTTTCTGCATCAGATACGGATAAGATGTTCCTAAGTTTGGCAATATTTCTA
This sequence comes from Channallabes apus, assembly GCA_030522415.1. Taxonomy (NCBI): domain Eukaryota; kingdom Metazoa; phylum Chordata; class Actinopteri; order Siluriformes; family Clariidae; genus Channallabes; species Channallabes apus. Next base: position 50,192,573 of record CM060104.1, read on the forward strand.
AGATGGAAAAAGGCTGTTTTTGTGATATTTGAAATGTGATTTTCAAAGGACAAATTACTCTAATCTTAGTCTAATATTACGCCCAGGTCTTTTACTGTCGAGCTTGTAGTATCAGTACATCCTTCTAAATGCAGGCTGAATTGTGAAAGCTGTTGTGTGCTGGTTTTTGGGCTGATAAGTAATATCTCCGACTTATCTGAATTTAGTAAAAGAAAGTTATTGGTCATCCAATTTTTATGTCCTGGACACACTCAGTTAATCTAGACAACTTAGGTATTTTGTCTGGTTTTGTTGAGATATATAATTTATCATCAGCATAACAATGGAAACTAATCCCATGTCTTCTAATGATGTTACCCAAGGGAAGCATGTACTGTATATTGAGAACAGCAGAGGTCCTAAAACTGACACTTGTGGGACCCCATATTTCACTGGCATTACACCAGACGGTTCTCCATTCAAATCTACAAAATGGTATCGACAGACAGGTGTGATCTAAACCATTTTAATGCCTGTCCCTGAATACCTATATGATTTTGTAAGCGATCTATGAGAATACTATGATCTACAGTGTCGAATGCAGCACTAAGATCAAGTAAGACTAGTATTGAGACGCAGCCTTGGTCTGAAGCTAAAAACAAGTCGTTTGCAATCTTAACTAGTGCAGTTTCTGTACTATGATGGGGCCTAAAACCTGACTATAGTATTTTTGATATGAACGGAAGGTTTGAAATCGGTCTGTAATTTGTTATTTCATTCGCGTCCAAATTAGATTTTTTTATGAAGCGGCTTAATAACTGCCAACTTGAAAGGTTAAGGGACGTGACCTAGATGTAATGAAGAATTAATACACATACACATAATACATAATACACATTAAGTGGCGCATATAACCACGCCCACCTCGATGGAAAACACTGTATTCTTCCAAAAAAAGCACTGTGTTGTGATGTAATCTGTCACAAAACTGCTTATAACGTCCCTTCTATGCAACATTTTGATTTCATTTATGGTGCAGATTTTAATTTCAGGTAAATACCGAAGGACTGGCACAGTTTCGTTCAATTCTGCCTGACTAGTTTTGTATGATTCTGTGACAAAATTGGCTGGACAGATGCGCAGATAAACAGACAGACAGACAGTACAGAGAACATTTTTATTGACATTGGTCCTCCAATGTATGAAATTTAAAGATATTGAAACAGCGAATTCTGATCTATTTACTGTACAGACATAACCATTGTTTACTTTATACAGATTGCAGACTTTACAATGGATGTCTTATGTTACGTATATGAACACTTGCCAAATAAGGGTTGTTTATGGCTCAGCATAATGGCCAATCAGTCAAACCATTCAGTGTAATGCTATGCTCGATGAGTGCTGCTAGTGGCCAGGGACTATGGAAAATGTTTCCAAAAAGCTTGGTTGGAAATCCATCTCTGTGCCTTACAGCCACGGTCCTTGAAAAAAATTGACACAGCACTTGTCACACTCAGTGACTGCGAAGCTCCGAAACCGCTATGCTGCAGGAAAACTAATAAAGTACTAGCTGTTCACGTTTCACCTTCTTTTAATTAGCAGCTACAAAAGCCATTTTGCGTTACATTTGCTTTTAGAGTGTGCCTGTCAGGCTTTTATGTGGCACATTCTTAAGAAATTATACAACAAGGTAAATCTTAATTACACAGATACAAATACCTGCCTGAAGACATAATCTACTTCTAATGATGGATCATTTTTACACCTGTGAATGTATGATGGTGGATTTTTTTTCCTTTTCTTTTTTCCAAGAACTGTGCCGCGTTTAAGCAAAACATATTTAATGGCACATTTCAGGGGCTAGTGACTCCGAGACAGCCGAGAACGAAAGCGAAGGTGGACTCACTTTAAGCATCACTGCCACTGTCTGAATCCTGAAAATATCAGAGAAATGAATGGGGTTATGTTTTTTTTTCCGTGCTGTGATGAATAATGAATCAACATTCATTTTTCTTTAGTGGTGTGTTTAAAAAGAATAATCTCACCAAGTTTAGGAGCATCAGAGTGGCTGTGCCGGGGCGTTAATGTGCCCCCTCTTCCTGCATTTGCAACACAAAGTGGCTGTTTGGTGGAGGAGGAATGTTCGATAATCCATTCTATTTAAGTCGCAACTGCAGACAGGATGAGAGAATACACAGCGTTTAAGTTTTGCATGTGAGAACTGTTGCTTGGGCATTAATAAAAAACAACAACAAAAAACAGAAGGAGGCCAGAAGACATATCAGAATTGAGACAAATTAGACCAGCTTAGCATTTCACTATGGGATGCACAGCACTAGTGGGAAATAGGCTTCTTAATATTGAGCACAGTTTATTTTCCTCCTAAATGCTACTCTCGAATAGATTTAACGGATTTGTCTCCATTTTCCATTTAAAAAAAAAAAAAGTAAATTAAATTTTCTTTGCAGCAAAGCTTACTTCGATTTGATACATCATTCAGCTGAAATGCTCACCTCAATGTAAACGTATGGATTTGGAATTCACTCAAGAGCCAATCTTATAATAGGATACATGACACTCACATTATAATGGTCTAATGCCGTGGTTTATCTGCCTCTGAAATGCATCATTGAGTGCTGCGAGGGCGTTTAGTCGGAATAATTTGCATTTAGCAAACACCCGACTGCTTCGAGGATTCTGCCTCACAGGTGGAATACATTATGTGATGCGATTTTCTGATGTGGGGTGCAATCGGTGCCATCCCCGGTGAATATTTATCTGATATACAGCTGAATTTGCTATGGCTCGGCAATCAAGCAGGCATGAAGAGATCTACAGTAGGATGAAGAAGCATATGGCTGTGTGATGTCTGCCTTGAATGTCTGCCACAATGTCTTGAGTTACTGTACACAGGGTGATACGCTGTGACGTTTTTTTTATTTATTTTTTTTGCTAATGAAAAGCATTCCAAGCTCTGGGCTTATTTACCCTTTACTTCTTAACTTAAAGTGGCTTGGCACTTAAACAGAGTAAATGCATCCAGCTTATTGAAATCAGCTTTGTCGATTGTGAGCATTACAATTACGTCATATACTGTTAATGAGAAGTTAAGCCAAATCAACTTAGGATTTCTTTGGGGGGACCAAAACATACAGAAATACACCGGAATAGGTGCTATAGAGCAGTGGAATGATCATACATATCATTAGGTGTTTATGGTGTTATCAGGTGAAAAGTATCCAGGATGCCATTCGGGACAAGAAAAAACGGTTTAACTTTATGGGTGAAGAAGTGAACCTGGTGCCATCTGTGGGCATCTTTATCACGATGAATCCAGGCTACGCCGGCAGGACGGAGCTGCCTGAGAATCTGAAAGCTCTCTTTCGGTAAGTGTGGGATGTAAATAATGTAAGGGTAAGCAAATTGCTGTGATATAAGAGGGACAATGCAGCCTTTGAGCCCGTGCTTTTATTGGAATAAAAATTGTGTGTGTTTTATTCCTTATTTTATGACCACATGCTGTTGCTGTGTGTTTTCTCTATAAACCAAAGCCAGATCTAGTTAATTGTCTATTAGAACGTTCTTTCCCATTTTATTTGCGTGAGTATTTTCATGGCTCTTCTACAGGCCCTGTGCTATGGTGGTGCCGGACTTCGAGCTTATCTGTGAAATCATGTTGGTAGCAGAAGGCTTTATTGAGGCGAGACTGCTAGCGAGGAAGTTCATCACTCTGTACCAGCTCTGCAAGGAACTTCTGTCTAAACAGGTAAAGCACATTTTGGCATTGACACATTGGTGACATTTAAGAATCTACAGTATGTTAGAACTCAAACTTTTTAAACTCACTCTAGTTGTTAAGTTTGAAAATGTTAGAAGAATTGCTTGAACTTTCAATGGACGCATGATGTGTCTGGATGTTCTCTCTGGTTTATTCACAGAAAACAGGGAAATAAATGGAATCCATTTCCTGAGTCTAACATTTCAATGTATGCATTATCTACATGTTGTACAGTATAGAAACAAAAGGGTTCAGAGGACATGCAGTCTTATGCAAAAGTTTAGGCACCCATTGATGAATAACAGATTTTTGTGATTTTTTTAAATTAAAGTGATGTTAACACAGTCTCTCTTGGAAATGGAAAAAATGCACAAGATTTTCAGTAAACATTGATGCATAGTTACTTCTTATTCCATAAATTGAACAAAGATTATGCGCTGTGCAAAGGTTTGGGCACCCTACATAATCAGTACTTAATAACACCTCCTCTGGCAGATATCACAGCTTGCAAACGCTATTACATCCAGCTAAAAGTCTTTTAATTCTTGTACTTGGGATTTTCTCCCATTCTTCCTTACGAAAGGCTTCTAGTTCTGTAATATTCTTTGGTCGTCCTGCATGCACAGCTCTTTTAAGATCAACCCACATATTTTCAATGATGTTTAAATCAGGAGAATGTGATGACCATTCCAAAACCTTCAGCTCGCATCTCTTCAGGTATTCCATAGTGGATTTCGAGGTATGTTGAGGATCATTGTTCTGTTGTAGAAGCCATCCTCTTTACAGCTTCAGCTTTTTTACAGATGGTGTGATCTTTGCTTCCAGAATTTGTTGGTATTAATGGAATCCATTCTTCCCTCCACCCATGCAATATTTCCTGTGCCACTGGCTGCAACACAACCCCAATGCATGATAGATCCGCTGCCATACTTAATAGTTGGCAAGGTGTTCTTTTCATGAAATGCAGCTCCCTTTTTTTCTCCAAACGTGCCTTTGATGATTGGGGCCAGTTCTTCATCAGTCCACAGCACTTGTTTCCAAAATGCATCAGGCTTCTGTAGATGTTCTGTTGCTTACTTCTGATGTTGGATTTTATGATGGAGGTAAGGTTTTCTTCTTCTGACTCTTCCATGGAGGTCTTGTGGAACGGTGCACCACCACTCCTGAGTCTGCCAAATCTTCCTACAGGTTTTTTAAAACTTAAAGTTAAATGAGAGTTTTTATTTGTCTTTCTGACCAGGAAGTCTGGAAGACCAAAAGAAAAACTCAGAGTGAGAACTTTTGGTCTTCCAGATTTCATCTTGACCTCCACAGCTCCCCTGAACTGCCATCTCTTAATTACATTTTTCACTGTGGAAACTGCAAGCTGACAACACTTTGCAATCTTCTTACTGTATATCCTCCCCCTTAATTGTGGGCATCAATAACTTTTATTATTAGAGTCTTACACAGCTGCTTAGAGGACGAACTCATTGTTTTCAAGATTTGAAAAGTCAAAGTATTTAAGCTTTAAAATTTACTAATGAAAGGTGGGCGGCGCGGTGGTGTAGTGGTTAGCACTGTCGCCTTGCACCTCCAGGGTCTGGGTTCGATTCCCCGGCCAGGCTCGATTCCCGTCTCTGTGTGCATGGAGTTTGCATGTTCTCCCCGTGCTTGGTGGGTTCCCTCCGGGTACTCCGGTTTCCTCCCACAGTGTGATTGGGTGTGTGAGTGTGTGTATGTGTGTGTGCCCTGCGATGGATTGGCACCCTGTCCACTAGTGCCCGAAGTCTCCTGGGATAGGCTCCAGGTCCCCGCTACCCTGAACACAGGATTAAGCGGTATAGAAAATGAATGAATGAATGAATAATGAAAGCTGTTGCCATGCATCAGATCTAATGAGCTGATTAAGATCTGAAACCATGTAAAAAGAATCTGAAACTCTGGAACTCTTAGGGTGCCCAAACCTTTGCACAGTGCCATAATAATGTTTTTATTTTTGTTTAATTTATGGCATAAGAAGTAACTATGCATATGTTTGTTGAAAATATTGTCCATTTTTTTCCATTTCCAAGAGAGACTGTGTTAACATCTTTTCAATTAAAAAAAATCACAAAAACTGTTATTTATCAAGGGGTGCCCAAACTTTTGCAAAAGACTGTACATTGGTATACAAATTTAATCCATTCTGGAGGCGGTTTCTTAAGGCAAATTTTAGTTCTGCGGAATGTATTTTCCAGTAGTAATTAATGTAAATGCAGATAATCTATTCCAGCCACCCAAAAATATTACCAATATTACCTCCACTATACTCATATTTTTGCATATAATAAAAATTAAAACATTTAGTAAAATATGAAATAAATAGACATTAAACCTCACTTAACTTTATGATTCCTACTGGCACGAGATCCTTTAAAAACGGAAATAAAAGTGGCCTTTTGTTTCTGGCTACCGTCCTTGCTTCTTGCACAAAATGTAAAAAAATGCTACAAAAAAATATGTTAACTTGCTTCGCTTGGTTTTCCACTGAAGCGACCAAGCTTTGAATGGCTCCCGAAAGTGCACTGAACTTATTACGCATTAAGGTGGACGTATGCACACCGTAGGCAGGATCTGGCGCTCGCTCAGTCGCTCGGATGCCGAAAATGCTTCATATGCCGAGGCAAATTTCAGTTTTTAAGGCGGAAATTTGTGAATCGGGGCTGTGTTCACATGTCGAGGTACCACTGTAAAAGGGATCCAGGGAGCCATAGGAAGTCTTCCTATATAAGGAATGAGGAAGTGCAACAATGGAGTTTGTTTATAGACAGATGATGTAGAACAAAGAGAGATGTAAGAGATACATTCATGGGAAAGTTCACACCCTGACGTTACCCAAACATACAGTATCTCTATTTATTATATCGATATTTTAGCCATGATTCTGATGCACAATTTCTGCATGCGAAGCAAAATAGCTCGTATGAAGTCAGCCCACATCTGCTCTCAGTGCATCATACCAAACACAGAGTAAAGCACTGTTGCCCTCATAGGCATACATGACCTCCAGATGCCCAAGGTTTTCCAGGGACACAATGATATGCTACAGTATGACAGTATGCTATCCATCCCACACAGTGAGCACAGTGCATTTTACTTCCTTGGCTCGTAGCCACAGATGGCTGTAGCAGTGACAGGATCTGACCTAAGAAATATGGGACAATTTCCAGAGGGAATTCTTTAGAGGTTTTGTGTTATCATGTTACTCAGCATTGCTAAAAATTGATCTCAGAAACGTTTCAGTTTCTCCCGGATGCTCAAGAAAAGTGCGAAATAAGCAGAATTACGTTATACTGTATTGGATTCGAATGAAAGTCAATAAAACATTCTCCCATCCTAACACCTTTCCTTTTAGAGTTTAACAGTTGTCATTTTAAATTTGCACATTTTAAAGCTTTATTGACAAAAATGAATAACTGCCTATAGGCTGCTATTATTAGTAAGTCACTGACTGGGTTTTGTTTTTTCTTATGTAAGAAAGTTTTATTTTGTTATTTTTGTTGTTTCTTTTATATTATGGTTGTTTATATATATATATAGGGGCTATTGCTTATATGATAAACAAATTCCTTTAAGGCAGTTACAGGCATCCCATGTCTCAACCTTTAAGTTTAAGTTTAACTGTTAAAAAATATATACGTGTATATATATATATATATATATATATATATATATATATATATATATATATATATATATATATATATACAGTATAATTTTCTTTTTCTTTTTTTCCCCCCAGAAAGCACTGTTCCGTCTAATTTCATTTTAAGCCGCTCTCCATTTTCTCTAAAGGCCAGATTTTGACAGCTGCAGCAAGACCATTTGACTTTTATGGCAGTTTTATCCTACTGCGTTTGACTTCAGTATTTTAAAACTCTCAAATATTTTCCAGGGAATAAGGTCACCACTACAATATAGTATTATAAATAGCTTTAATGATACTGTATAGGATATAGGAATAACCATGTAAGATGATTATTAAAAAATCTTTTTGTTCATTTGTTTTAAATCATTATGGCTCATTATGGCTGGTGTTTTGCCGCAATTCGGTCCTAGTGCCTGAACACTGAATAATTGTGTAAGTTGTAAAGGATCTGTCACTCAATACGTTATATATTTTATAATGGTATTAGTTTTTGTTTCAATAAATATTCTATATTTAATATCAGTAGCGTAATATTTCCACAGCAGCAGCGACAGGTATCCGAGGTGCTTATCCATACCGGAAAAGTGAAGCTTTAATAATAAAGCTTTATATCCTCAGGAGGGTCATTACATTGTTTTAGCGATAATTTTACGGAAGCGAGTTCAGAACTAATCTAAAGCACTGTCACATTAAAAAACATCCGAAAAGTTCAGAAGCTTCAAATATAATGAACAAACTAATTAATTTTCTTAAAACATTATAAAATTAAGTAGAGACTTAGTGACTCCCCTTAGAGACTCTGTAGTAGGTTTTCTCAGTTGAATATGAAAAAAAATAATAATAATACCGCTGATTATCAACGCGGGAATGAACGGCGCATTGCCCAAGTGCAAGTTGATCTTGGAGCTAAACTATTTGCTTTGGGTGAAAGTGCCATCTAGCAATCATTGTGTCAGCAACAGCTTCCCATTCAAAACAATAGGCGGTCAAAACGACCGTATACTGTAAGTAGGTCACACTGGCCCGGCGCTTCTAGTGTTAACTGCAGGTCTTTAGATGGTCAAGAAAAGATCTTTACATTTATACAAACAGCGGTGGCCAAAAATATTAAGACACCATATGAAATGTGTTATAGTTTTTCTTGTGCACAAAATCAGTGATTTCACTAGTGGTGTGCTGATTAACTGAAAAACTAGTGAAAAATTGCTTGTGACAACAGAATTCAGCTTCTGGAGTCATGTCATGGCCTGCGTCATCTCCAGACCTAAATCCAATAGAAAACTGTTGGACAAGTTTGGTTAAGAAGGCAGAAGCAGTCAAAAGTAAAAAAACGTCTTTTGTACATGATCTCCAGGAAGTAATCAAACATTCATGAATTGAGAAAGTGACCCCAAAGTACTACAGACATCTTTTTGACTCTATGCTGAGCCAGATCCAGCAGGTTGTGCTAAATCTAAATATTAGATTGTTGTATTGCACTTTCATTGCATAAAATTACAAATTATTCTTATTACCTTGATTGTCATCATTTAAAAAAATCTGAATGTCATTAAAACACAAAATTTCACTTTCGTCTCAATACTTTTGGCCCCTACTACTTTTATACCTACATTAAGATAATGGGATATTACCTCTCTTTTGAGCATTGTTTTCATCAAATCTTTGGGGTTGTTTTAGCATGTAAAGTTTAATAAAAAAAACAAACATAAAAAATATTTTGATGAAAAGTGTTCCGTATGCAAACCCTGAGTATTGATGCAAAAATGTTTTGTGCGTATCAATGTACTGTATCACACGCTGCGTAGACAGATTTTGTTTCCTGTATCTCAGGACCACTATGACTGGGGACTGCGAGCCATCAAGTCTGTCCTGGTGGTGGCTGGCTCCCTGAAGAGGGGCGATCCAGAGAGACCTGAGGATCAAGTACTCATGAGGGCTCTGAGAGACTTTAATGTGCCCAAGATAGTAACTGATGACATGCCTGTCTTCATGGGTCTTATCGTAGACCTGTTCCCTGCTCTGGATGTCCCTCGTAAAAGGGACCTGGATTTTGAGAAGTTTGTTAAAGAGTCTGTGCTGGACCTCAAGCTGCAGGCTGAGGATAACTTTGTGCTTAAGGTGAGGGAACCTGTGCAATTTAGATTAGCATTTGGCTGAACATACAGATTGTAATGATAATGTCATTGTCAGATTGTCAATCTTGAATGCAGGTTTCTTGACTTTCATATGTTTTCCCTGTGGCTTTTGTCTAGGTTCTCCATTTTCCTCCCACTTTCCAGAAATCATGCTTCGACATTGCCTACACTAGATTTTCCAACACAGCAAAATTACCTTACTGCATCACACACAAACTATAAATACACTTTATTGTTTATCACACACAGCTGTAGCCCCACACACACATTACCCATGACTCCTGTCACAAAGTGCTTGACCATACCCGTACTGCCACAAGCTGTTACTGAATATGAATAAAAGAATGGCTTCAGACTGGCTGCTGAAAGCACAAGTATCACTGAACTTTATTATTCTCAAGCTGTTTCAGACATAAATTTTGTTCAGAGGAACATCACAAGGACAGATGACAAAACCATTCTCTCTCTCCCTTTCTCTCTCCATTACCTACTGTCAATCTCTCAGCAAGGTCATATATGGATGTTCAAGTGCACCATTTAAAGGGAAGCTATTATTTAAAATGTCTTTTTTTTAAATCAATCTTTAGACACTTAAATAGGGATGAAAATCACCTGGGATCTTCCGCTACAGTATTATCATGATACACAGGTGTTGATCCGATTTGAATTGCTGTAATTTTCTGTAATTTTAAAACAAACTCAGCAAATGCATTAATTTGCTCCTACAGTATAACACAAGATGGTGTGATGTGGGAATAGTTTAGAACACACCACCTGCAGGATTATTGCAGAACAGCAACATTTCACCACTGAGTAAATTTGCCCCCGTATCTAGTCTCCATTGTTCATGTACAGTACAAATAAGCAAACCTGAAAACAATCAAGCAAAAATCTATATTTGTATTGCTCATGGTTTAAACAAGTCAATTCGATTACCTTCTTATTGTTACCTCATGTAAGAAGAACTTCGCTAGCCAGCATGGGTCTGCAGTAGCTCATTTACATAAACACTAAAATGGTGCGTTTGGGAGAGGAGTGAAACAAAGAGACCTTAAAGTATGAACAAATGCCTTAGCTGAGAGCTATTTTACCCATTAACAGACACTTTGGTGGACCTTTGAGACCTTTGTTAACTTGTTAAAGGAATGGTAAAATATGAGACTTCAAAGTCTGACAAATGCTTTATCCAATAGACAGACATTGTATTTCAGTAATCCAAATAAATGCTTTGTGGTGCTGTTGCTGACTCCTCCAGCTTGTTCAGGCAGCATAATAAGCTTCTAAATGCAACCATTACTCCTCAAAGAGCTGTCATTTCATATCAGTCCATAGCTGAAAGGTGTTAAAGAGCATATCTCTCTAGTGAGAGGTTCAGAAAAGCTCAAAATGTCAAGGTGTCATCAGCAGAAAGATAGGAGATAGGCCTGATGCTGCTATAATTTTTTTTTCTCTCTCTTTTTTTTTTTACATCGCCTTCTGTTAAGACCCATAAACCTGCTGGTGTGTTTGTGCCAAATAGACATTAGCGTCAAAGGAGTCTGAAACTGGATATATTGGACAAATATAAGGAAACAGAAATTACAGTGTAATAGTGCCTCAGGTGCTGGGACTGAGTTCTAATTTCCAGCATTAGGGTGAGTCTCGGATATCAGCGCCGCTGCTCTCGCCAGAGCCAGGGGAAATAAGTGCAATCTCGAACAGGTCAAAGAGCCACCCAAACAGGATAACAGCACTCCATCAGTGGAGGCTGAGCTCTGAGTGAGGTGTTTAACCCCTGCCACGGTGCAGACGAAGATGCTTGGGTATCTGACTTTAGCTCTGTTGTGTCCTGGTCATTGTGGCCACTCTTGCTCTATCATTTGCACAAGAATCGGAGAAAAGAGAGGGTGGGTGCGTAGGGTTAAAATTTTCCCCCACTCTTAGGCACTGTCCCTGACCAACCAGCCCGGAGACATTGCTTCAAAGATGCAATCATTCATTCCTTTGAACTGCTGAAACAGCTCTGAGGAGCCCAACAGGGAACAAAGTCAATGCCATTGATTGAACATACCGTCTTTCAATCACATTCCCTCTGTCTCTCTATTATGTCTATCTGGTTTCTCAGTATTTCTCTCTGTAGTTTTCATCTCTTCCTCACTGTCTGTCTCTTTTCTATGCATCTCACACCCTGTCTCCCATTCACTCCTCTCTGAGGACTTTTCTCATTTAATGCTTCTTGTTCTTATCACACTCCAGAAATGTCCCAATCGTTCAGCGTTCAGCCAGATGGGTCTAGCTGAGCAGCCTGATCTTCATCAGAGATGTCTCTTGTGAGAGACAAGCCCTGCCAGCACAATCCTACACCAGCTGATCCTTATTGTCAGCGCCTGCGTGCTTCCATTCCAGCTTGTTGTCAGATTTAGGAATGAATCTTTGTAAAGCTGCCTGTGCCACACTTTACAAAACTGAAACTTGTGCTTTGCAGGTGGTTCAGCTAGAGGAGCTCTTAGCCGTTCGACACTCCGTGTTTGTGGTCGGAAACGCTGGCACGGGCAAATCACAAGTTCTCAAGTCTCTCCACAAGACTTACCAGAACATGAAGTGCAGGCCTGTATGGGCTGACCTTAACCCCAAAGCTGTCACAAACGATGAGCTTTTCGGCATCATAAACCCATCAACGAGAGAGTGGAAAGATGGTGAGGGCTGCTCCTGTGTTTCTTGCGTCCCATAGAAAAAGATTTTCTGCCTATTTGCCAGTTGTTTTGTAACATGACACTGATAACAGCTTTTCATTTCAGGGCTGTTTTCTAATATCATGCGCGAGTTGGCCAACATCAGCCACTCCGGGCCTAAGTGGATTGTGCTGGACGGTGATATTGATCCGATGTGGATTGAGTCTTTGAACACAGTAATGGACGATAATAAGGTACAACTCCGAGCTTTCATGTTTCAGCTCAGCGAATGTTATTTCGGCCGCATGGCTTGCATCTTTGTCCCTATGTAATCATTTAAATGTGTATAATTAATCAGATAGTTAGAATAACAAATTATGTTGCACAATATTTGAGTGCATGTGTGTATGTGTTGCTGTGGAACACTGTAGGTGCTGACTCTGGCCAGTAACGAGCGGATTCCTCTGAACCCCACCATGAGGCTGGTCTTCGAAATCAGCCATCTCCGCACTGCGACCCCTGCTACAGTTTCCAGAGCCGGTCCGAGAGCCTTCCATTACACTTAGATTTCTAGAATAATTATAAGTTTTATAGACATTGTAGAACCTAACGCTTAATAGAGATGGATTATTTACATTTAGGCATTTGGCAGATGCTCTTATGCAGAGCGACTTACATTTTAACTCATTTTACATCTGAGCAGTTAAGGGTTAAGAGTCTTGCTCAAGGGCCCAAGAGTGGTAACAGTCATGCAGTTTGAACATGGGACCTTCCGAACCGTAGTCCAATGCTTTAACCACTGAGCTACCCCTGATCATGGGAATATGTGCTCTTTATGTTGTTAATTTTTGCTTGTTCTTGAACATCTGAGCATAAGGTTTTTTTTTTCATGCAGGTATATTATACATCAACTCAGCAGATTTAGGATGGAATCCGCCAGTCACCAGTTGGATTGACAGGAGAGAGATTCAGTCTGAGAAAGCCAATCTGACCATTTTGTTTGACAAGTACCTTCCACTATGCCTCGATGCGCTCAGATCAAGGTAATGCAAAAGGATTGCTCTGTCAGATTGTGTACTGTCAGACTGTGTACCGTCATATGGCATTTCATTTTGGCTTTTACTGATGTCACGCTAGGGATAGGACTGTATATAGGATTGTGTCAGCTGTTAAAATTCAAAAGATTTATGCGTAAATAGTTATATTTATTCATGAATTTACAAGAAATGTTTTTTCTTTAATTAAGTCAGTATGGTGGCATAGTGGTTAGCACTGTGGCCTCCATGGTCAAGGGTTTGATTGCCACCTTCTGCTCTGTGTGCTGAGTTTGCATGTTCTCCCCGTGCTTGGTGGGCTTCCTCCAGGTACTCCGGTTTCCTCCCACAGTTTAATGACATGCAAATCAGTCTAATTGGTATTTCCAAATTGCCTGTAGTGAGTAAGAGTGTGTGTGTGCTTGTGCCCTGTGATGTACACTGTCCAGGCTGTACCCAGAGTGTACCCCAGCTTAGTGCCCCGAGTCCTCTGAGATAGGCTCCAGTTCCCTGGGGACCCTGTACAATATAAGTGGTTTAAAGAAAGAATGAGAGTTTTGTATTAGAGGTCTTTTATTCATGCCTCAAAGATTGCCAACTTTCTTGTTAGGGAAGAAGTTTTTAATAGCATCCAGACTAAAAGTGCTTGTCTTTCCTCAGGAAAAAGAGAAAAATAACAGCGGATGTGCGAAAAATGTGGAAAATGTGTCAATTGTGATACAACAAAGCAAAAGACAATAACGATACAGTTATGACAAAAGTTATTATACAGTATACACATAAGGACAAAGCAAAGCTTGAAATATCTAAATAGAACCAGGACCCTGGAGGTTTAAGGCGACAATGCTTACCTCTAACCCAACATGCCACCATATACACACAATTATTAGTAGAGTAACTCTTCCTCTATTCCTCTCCAAATCCAGTCCTGGAGGGCCAGTGACCAGCACACACCCACTGAACCTAGTAATTAACAGATTAGTTAAATCAGCTGTGTTTGAGAAGAAGAATCACCAAACTGTGTTGGACACTGGCCCTCCAGGACTGGGTTTGGAGACCCCTGCTCTATACAAAAGTCTCCCACTCTGTGGTTTGTCTTCAATACTGGTTTCCTCTTTAAACTACTTCATCATTCTGTGCACATTGCTCTTGTCATCTCCGTGAACATTCTGTCATGCAGTAAGAGACCATCAACTGTTAGACAAAGGATTCGAGAGCTGAACTCAACGATGGCGCAGACGCATCACTTGTGATGTTGACTACTGTACGTTGATACGTACTCTATACTTTCCATAGAGAAAGAGTTACTCTTCCTACTGTACATATGCAATATGGCCCACGTATGTCAGTTTAAAAGAAGATTGTTCCACGTTTGCATTACATTTGGTATAGCCATCATATTATATAAATAATATATATTTGAGCTAATATTTTAGATTGTGCAGTCAGATGAATTATTATGGCTTTGAGATGCAAAACGAATGATTTGCTTTCGACATACATTATGTTCCATAATCAATTTTCAGTTTTGTATTCATGAATGAATTAACTCTTGCCATGTTTTGGTGCTATATTGCAAAGTAAATATGCCTACCGGTAAACGAATAAGCTGACTGGTCATTCTGTATCTGGTTTTATTAACATAATGAATTTAAAACGAGATTCTTGAGAGAAGTTCTGTCTCTTATGGATTTCTTTTTTTTACTCGTGTGAACTAATAATAATTTAATAATAAAAATAATTTTATGACCTCTTCAAAGCTTTGATGGTTAGTTATTACACACACATACTCAAACTGTAAGATCATTTTTATGTTTCATACTGCTCTCAAATGGAATTTTATATTTTAACATAAATTGGAATAGTATTATCTTACAATTGGTCATAACGGAGCTGAGCTCCTGTAATAAATTCATTCTCTGAGACCATATTCACGGTGGTCCACGTTGTCTCAGCTGTCAGTGCTTTTCTTCCAGATTTAAAAAAATCATCCCCACCCCGGAGCAAAGTATGATCCAGATGCTTTGCCACCTCTTAGAATGTCTGTTGACCCTGGAGCACACTCCTCCAGATTGCCACAAAGAACTCTACGAGCTCTACTTTGTTTTCGCTGCCATCTGGGCCTTTGGTGGAGCTCTATTTCAAGATCAGGTACATAACTTGCTCAAAAACGGAAAAGAAAAAACAAAAAAAAACTGAAGCACTATTGAAGACAATGCCACAGATGGTATTTAATTTAGCTAATTTGTTTATTTTTCCATGCTGGCTGTTAGACTGTGATGAATCCCGTGCACGTGTTTTTGTGGATTATCAAGCGTTTATCATTCAGTCGAATAAAATTAAGGGCAGCCTTGAGATTTGTACGTGTCTTCACAGCTGGTTGATTACAGAGTGGAGTTCAGTAAGTGGTGGGTCACTGAGTTCAAAACCATCAAGTTCCCCTCTCAAGGCACTGTGTTTGACTACTACATCGATCCAGAGACGAAGAAGTTTGAACCCTGGTCTAAGATGGTGCCTAAGTTTGAAATGGATCCAGACATACCTCTACAGGTGGGTAGAAGCGTACCCAAGGGTGAGTCAAAAATGATCCGCCCTCTCCGGTTAGATTAAAACTTCTGTTGGATACACTGTTTCTTTCTGTTCAAGGCTACTGTCTCCCCAGTCAGTGCTGTGCAGGTTTGAACGTGTTACATCAGTCCATTTTTAACTGCAAAAATGGATGCCTCTCTTGTGATTTGCATGAGAGAAGAACAGCATTTTTTGTGGTCTGAGGGTGTACCTGGTGCCAAAACAATTCACAGAAGAGCATAAACAGAAGCATTATGATGTCTGCAAACAAAATCTGGACTGATTAAGGAAGGAGAAAGTTTCTTAAAGAGAATCATTATTGGTGACAAGACATGGATTCATCACTACGAGCCTGAGAATAAACAGCTTTGTCCATACTGTGTCAGACTGTGTCCCTCCTGTCCGATGCACTGCTTATACTGTCGCAGGCTCTGTTCAATTGTGTTCCAGGCCCTGTCCATATTGTCTCAGTCTCTGTCCATATTGTCCCAGGCTCTGCCTATACTATCTCAGACTCTTTTCATCCAGTCCCAGGCCCTGTCCATACTGGCTCAGACCCTGTCCATATAGTCCCTGACCCTAACCATATTGTTCCAGGCCAAGCTCTTACTGACTCAGGCCCTGACTATACTATCTCAGAGTATGGAATGGAAACATCTCCAATCCCAGAAGAAGACAATTTTCAAAAATCACGAATCTTTGTCCTACGAGGACGAAGATTGACTTCTGATGAAGAAGTCAAGACAGCGGTGCATTTGTGGCTCGCAGCTCAGCATAAACTATTTTTAATAAGGGAATACAAAAACCTGGTTGAAAATGATATATTTATTTTTTGTAAAAGTTAATTATATAAAATTCTACAACTAGAGACTGGATTATATAAAATACATAAAAATAAAAACTATATTTTATGCAGTAATCAGTTGTTAAATGTTTCCTGTGAAGCATGTGCTAGTTTATGATATAGTTTATTATGCCGTATGTTTTTAAGGGCCTTTCTGCTCCATAGGCATGTCTGGTTCACACCACAGAGACCATTCGTGTGAGCTACTTTATGGATCGTCTTTTGGAAAGAAGGCGGCCTGTGATGCTTGTAGGAAATGCTGGCACCGGCAAATCTGTTCTTGTGGGTGGCAAACTTGGCTTCTTAGACCCTGAAAAATACACCATCAAAAATGTCCCTTTCAACTACTACACCACATCAGCCATGCTGCAAGGTATGAGTATGAAACAGAAGAGTGTGTTTATTTCATAGGAATTGCATAAATCTCTATAACGACAACAACAAAGTGGTTTTAGCTCGAGCTTGATGGTAGGTGGGACGCTTTAAACCGTGACACGAGCGGCGATTTCCCCGAGCGTCATCTGCTTTTTTGTGCTCTTGTCCTCCCCTGCCTCGTCAATCTGCTGTGTGCAATCATGTGTCCCTGCTGCTTCCTCAGCGCATCTCGTCCACGCCAGAGATCCCAAAGAACGTTTATCTCTTGATAATGAAAATAACAGAGCATTCTAAGAAAAAAAAAAAGAAATGAAATGCAGTGCTGAGTCTGATATGATTTGCTGGGGTAATTGTTTGATATTAATATTTTGCTGCTGAAATCTCATCCTTGCAAGGTTGCAGCAGACGGACGGTTCATTAGCTGTGTTTGTCTTCTTTGCATATGCAATAACGCAAACAGATCTGACATAGAAAAAAAAAAACCTATGAAAAAAAAACAAAAACAAGGCTAGATTAATTGTTCGCTTTCAATGTGCTTGCACTAGCCGTCTTGGAGAAACCTTTAGAGAAGAAAGCAGGAAGGAACTACGGCCCACCAGGAAGCAAGAGGCTCATCTATTTTATCGACGACTTGAACATGCCAGAGGTGGATGCCTACGGCACGGTGCAACCTCACACACTAATCCGCCAACACATGGACTACAATCATTGGTAATCCAAACTTTTCCACTTTGCTTATTTAGCATTATTAATATTAACAGGCAGCAGGTCTGGATTGCCTGCTCTAAGCTCGGCTTCTGAATTATTAACCAATGTGTTGGAGCCAAATTATAGACGCTCAAATAAACAAATTTATGAGTCAGAGCTGCTAAGAATATCTTTGCCCCCGAGCCTTGCCTACGTGGGTGCGGATGTCAATTAGCGGGTAATTGCTATGATGTACGCAATCAGGGAGTTATTCTGGCGGAGATGGTTACACTATGTGGTATTTGCTAAGTAAATTGTAAATTGTATCGGATTGAGCAAATGGTGACAATTATGGCAGGTTTTATTTGCAGAGAAGAGTAAAAGGAGTGCAAACTCTGTGTGTCTGGGGTTTGTTAGATTTTAAATGGAGAAAAATAGCTGAGGTCAGTAAATCTGTCAGTGGATTTGGGCAAATCCATGCTGTGCATGCTGAGAGAGTGAATGAGTTTGTGTGGGTGTGTGTGTGTGTGTGTGTGTGTGTGTGTGTGTGTGTGTGTGTGTGTGTGTGTGTGTGTGTCATGTTTCCACAGGTACGATAGAAGCAAACTGCAGTTAAAGGAAATTCACAACGTGCAGTACGTGTCCTGCATGAACCCTACAGCGGGAAGCTTCACTATTAATCCACGTCTTCAGGTTGCAAGTTCTCACACATTAATGCGCTCTTGTACACACTCACTCACTCACTCACTCACTCACTCACTCACACTCACTCACACACACACACTCACTCACACACACACACACACACACACACAAATCATTTTAGTTAATTCTACTACAGTATATGCGGTATCCTATTTAAGTATTGCTCCTTGTATTCAATTAGTTATGTACTGTAATTTTCTCGATCACTAAACAAAATGTAAGTACTACTTTTGGATCACGTCCCAGGAGTGTTGCTTAAAATTGCTTTTGTGGTATTTGATATTATTTAATGAAAAGAAATGCTTTAGTAATATCCTTAGTGTGATAACATTATCAGGTTACATAAGGACATACTGTATCCATGGTTATATTCTGAATAAAGGTACTTCAGGTATTTAGCCTTGTCCCAGGACCTGTACTGTACATTCTGTCAAAGACCCTGTCTATACTGTTCCAGGCTCTGTTCAATTGTGTTCCACGCCCTTTCCATATTATCCCAGGCCCTGTTCATATTGCCATGTCTGTACTTTTTCATGCCTTGTCCACACTTTCTCGGGCACTGTTCATACTGTCTCGGGCCCAGTCCGTACTGTCCCTGACCCTAACCATATTGTCTCATGCCCTGGCCATATCGTCTCAGGCTCTGTCCATACAGTCTCAGGCCGTGTCCCTCCTGTCCCATGCACTGTCCATCCTGTGTCCCAGTTCCTGTCCATATTGTCCCAGGCTCTGTCTATACTGTACTAGCTCAGACTCTTTTCATACTGGCCAAGGCCTTGTCTATACTTGCTCAGGTCCTGCCCATACTGGCTCAGGCTTTGTCAATATTGTCCCTGACCCTAACCAACTCAGACCCTGTCTATACTGTAGACCAGGGGTGGCGAACCCGCGGCTCGGGAGCCGCTTGCGGCTCTTTCACTGCTCGTCTGCGGCTCTTCAATCTATCCATGTTCTGTGTTTATACTTGCAAAATATTTTTAAAATGTAAAAACATAACATCAATAAAGGGGTATGTATTTAAAAGATTTTTCTATTTTACACAACCTCTTGCACGATTTAACATAGACTAACACGATTGACGTGAAGTTCGTTAGTAGCCTGTCAATCATCATGAATCAAGCATCAACAATCATCAGAGTCAGGGAAGCGTACAGCTAAGCGCAAATACGAAGATGAGCACAGAACATTTTTATCTGAATGGGACCATTTATATTTTTTTGTTCAAAGAAACGGAAAGCCATTCTGTTTGATATGCCAGACTTCGTTGTTGCATTTTAAGTCTTCAAATCTTGAGTGCCATTTCATTACACCGCATTAGCCACTTCACTCCGTAGCCCGGGACTGAAATGTCAGTCAAAAATGCAAACTCAGCTTTTCCGAAAATTTACCAAGCATTCAGAGACGGTCACATTAGCATCATATCAACTAGCATGGAACATTGCTCATGCAAAAAGGCCATACCTTGAAGGGGAATTTGTTAAAAAGTGCCTCAGTGATGCTGTTACTATTCTTTGTCCCGAAAATGAAAATGAAGAAGGACCATCAGCTGTCACGGCACACTGTTGAACAGAGAATAATGGACATTGACAGTAGAAACACATTTATTATCAGATCTTCAGAAGTGTTGGTATTTCAGCATTGCGTTGGATGAGTCGTGTGATCTTCAAGACAAACCACAATTGGCAATGTTTGTTTTGGCAGAAAACTGTGCAATTAAGGAACTTGTGCCATCTCTCTCACGAACTAACCTAGGTTGACCAGAAGACTTAGCCGATTAGCGGTTAGCCCTTTGTAGCGTGGATGGTAAACCCAAACGTAGACGCAAGCGAGGAGGCAGGATAACCACGCGAGTTATTCTAAGGACTTTCTCGGAAGGGGAGCAAGGGAAAAACACAAATTTATCCCGCGTCCTATTAAACACACAATCGAATCAGAAAGTAAACCCAACAGAAGTGAGTACTCACGAAATGAGTCTGAACCGACATGGGCGAACTCAATGACTGAGCGATGTGTAGCGTCATCTTGTCTCCTTTTATGCTTCCTGTTTTGCGACAATATTACTTCCGTGCCTAGTCCTGGGGTGGAGGATACCCGACAACGGTAGTCCCTGACAAGATCGCTCCTCGGGACCGTAGCCTTCCCAGTCGAACAGGTACAGGGTGCCTCGGCCCGAGGGCGCGAATTGAGGATCCGACGTACGGTGTAAGCAGGGCCAGCATCAATGATTCGAGCAGGGGCGGGTGGAAACATAGGAGAAGTGGTGAAGGGTTTCAGTTGTGAGGTGTGGAAAACCGGATGGATTCGTAGAGCCGCAGGCACCTGGTGCCGGTAGGTGACAGGATTGATTGGAAGGGTGATGCGATATGGTCCGATGTACCTGGGGGAAAGTTTTCGAGATTCGGTATGAAGATGTAGATTTTTTTGTTGACAGCCATACCTTGTCACCTACATTGTACAATCGTCCCGGAGGGTGTCGATGGCGATGTTGGGTGATGTAGCAGTGGTTGGCTTGTCTGATGGCAGGGTTTGCTTTGTTCCACAGCCGTCGACACCTGTGGACCAACTGTTGGGCTGATAGTACGTCAACATCCGGCTCTTGATGTTCGAACATGGAGGTTGGAAACCATGGCATACCTCAAATGGGCTTAAGTTGGTGGCTGAAGAGGTGTGGAGGTTGTGTGAGTTCAGCCCAGATGAGGTAGCGAGCCCGGGAGCATTGGCGATGAAACATCGTAAATAATGCTCCAGTTGTTGGTTGGTCCGCTCCGTCTAACCATTAGTGTGGGGGTGGTATCCTGAAGAGAGACTACAGTAAAATTGATCAGACGGCAGAAGGCCTTCCAGAACCGGGCAATGAATTGTGGCCCCAGGTGCACGGCCTTGGAGAACCAAGGTGAGGATGGTGTCTTTTCCTTCTGAGACCGTCAGGCCCGCGATAAAATATACAGCAATGTGTGTCCAGGCCCTGCGGGGGATGGGGAGTGGTTGGAGCTCCCCCGGAGTTGGTTGGTTAGTATCCTTGGCCCTGGCACACACTGGGCATGCCTGAACGAACTCCTCAACATCCCTTTTCACGAACGGCCACCAAAAGGCACTGCGGATGAACTGTTGGGTGCGCCGATTCCCGGGATGTTAGGGGAGAGGAGTGGCCCCACTGGAGTACTTCCGTCCTCATGGCGGGAGGGACGTCCTGGCTGCAAACCTGCCGGGGTGGTTTCCTCTGCCTGCACCTGACAAACTCTTGTTTCCAGGTCCCAGTGGAGTGCTGCAATGATTTTTGATGGTGGTAGGACAGGCGAGGGATCCGTCCGGGGGGCGTCTTCCTCATGTTGCCTGGAGAGAGCGTCTGCTTTGGTGTTCTTCGACCCCAGACGGTAGGAGAGATGGAAATTATAATGGTCAAAAAAACAGAGCCCACTGCGCCTGTCTGGGGTTCAGTTGTTTCAGATTGCGGATGATGATCAGGTTATGGTGGTTGGTCCAGACGATGAATGGCTCCCTGGCGCCCTGGAGCCAGTGATGCCACTCCTCCAAGGCCCGCTTTATGGCCAGCAGCTCGCGGTCCACTACCCCTTATCGCTGCTAATCGGGGTCAAACTTCTTGGAGAAGAAACTACATGGGTGTAGTTTCTGGTCTGGACCTCGCTGGGAGAGAACAGCTCCAGCGCCCACATCCGAGGCGTCCACCTCCACAACAAACGACATCTTTGCATCAGGATGAAGAAGGATCGAGCAGTGGTGAAGCGACATCATAATTACTGGAAAGCAGAGATAGCTGAGTGGTTGAGTTTAAAAGGGTTGGAAGATGGTCATGTCAGAGCGGTTAGTGGTGCCGTAACTGTACTGTAGCCCCGGATAAAGCGACAGTAGAAGTTCGCAAAACCGAGAAACCGTTGAAGTTGCTTGAAAGTCTTGGGTAGGGGCCAATGATGCACAACTTGCAGCTTCTGCAGGTCCATGGCCACACCCTGGGACGAGATGACAAAAGCCAGGAAAGTGGTGGAGCGCTCATGAAAAGCGCATTTTTCCAACTTACTGTACAGCTGATGGGCAAGCAGTCTCTTGAGTACCGTTCTGATGTGGAGAATGTGTTCTTCGATGGTACGCGAGTAGATGAGTATGTCGTCTAAGTAGGCGAAGACCCACCGGCCTAACATGTCTCTTAGTGTGTCATTTATGAATTGTTGGAAAGCAGCAGGGGCGTTGCAGAGTCCAAAAGGGATGACCAAACTTTCATAATGTCCAGTGGGGGTGATGAAGGCCATCTTACACTCATCATCCTCTCTGATGTGCACCAAGTTGTAGGCGCTCCGAAGGTCCAATTTTGTAAAGATGGTGGCACCGGAGAGGGCGTCCAGGGCAGAGTTGGTAAGCGGCAATGGGTGTCGATTTTTAATGGTGATGTTATTGAGCCCCCAACGTCGACACAAGGGCAAAGGTCGCCCCCTTTTTGCTTGACGAAACATAACCCTGCGGCGGCAGGCGAGGAGGAGGGTTGGATGGTATCTTGTCGAAGAGCATTAGCGACGTACTCCTCCATAGCCTGAGTCTCGGTGGCCGATAAAGAGTAGAGATGGCCAGGGGGGGTGGAACCCGGTTGAAGGTCTATCGCCAGGTCGTTGGGGCAATGGGGCGGAAGGTGGGTGGCGCGCCTCTTGCAGAACACTTCAGCCAGGTCTCTGTAGACGGTTGGAATGGCGTTGGTGTCGACGTCGGGGGCCTCGGACTCCCTAGAACAACAAAAAAACTAACAGCAATAACTACTGACGGAGCTCCAGCCATGTTGGGATCTGAGAAAGGTCTTGTAGGGCTGTGTAAAGCTAATGATTTTGTGCCTTTCACTGTATTAAACTCTTTTATGCTCTTGTGCTCTTATTCATCAAGAGCACTTGGTGTCTAAAAAGCTGAACTTGGACCACATCATGGAACCTGTGCTGGAAATTGTCAATTTTTTACGCACATATGCTCTCAATCACAGACAGTTCAAAAATCTCGTTGATGAACTTGATGAAGATCTTCCATCTGATCTTCTTCTGCACTGTGGTGTGAGATGGCTTTCAAGAAGTAATGTGGTTTCTCGTTTCTTTGAGCTTTTGAATCCGGTGAACCTGTTCCTTGCAGAGAAACATAAGGACTTCTGAGCTACATGATCCCCAGTGGATTTCATATTTGGCTTTTTTGGTCTGAATGGACTGAATATCTGAATGGACTGAATGTGGATCTGCATGGGAAGTTAAAGATGCTGCCTGACCTGGTGCAGAGTCTTTTCACAATGGTCAACAAACTCTGTTTGGTCAACAAAACCTGTTGAGGACACATCTCCAAAAGAGAGACTTCACAAATTTTCCAAAGTAGTTGAAGGCAAGTGAACAAGAGGTTGTGTCCCTTTGAATACAAATACCTTATTCAGACTGAACAGGTAATGTGATCTTAATATATACAAGTACGGATACAAATAGAAGAACATTTTTGAAGAACATTTTTGTTTCATTCCGTATTTTAAAAAGCTTTTTTTTTTAAAAAGCCACAAATCAAGTTGTCCGTAAAGACTTGGGAAAAAAGTTGTCACATGGAGGATTTTATTGTCCACAGAAAGACAAAATAAGAGCACATTCATTAATGAAAACAAAGTGATTTCAGGGGGAGGTGAGGAAAAATAGATAAACTGCATGATATAGATTATTATTATTGATAAGTCAGACACACTCAGGCATTGTGAGTGAATACCAGAGAGTAGTACTGTAGGTTTGAATGAAAATTGCTAAAATCAGTTGCTGGAAGTAGACAGAAAGTGACAGTTCACTTTAACTTATCACCCGCCTTTTTCTCCTCCTGTATTTCGGTACTATAACAGGCTGCCATGCCTTCAAGGCCTGACTGTAGCTAGCTGGCTTTAATCAGAAATTGGGAGAAAAGTGGTGTTTCTGACTCGTAGTATCTCACCATCGCAGCAGGTAGCCAATAAAATGGCACTATGGCTCACATTAATTTGACATCTGAACTGGTTAAATAAGGTATTGTAATAAAGAATCAGTACATTTTTTGGTTGATATTTTACATTGAATAACATTTACTAACATGAATGCTGATGCTAATTGAAGTATAATTATGTTCATAAATAGTATATGTACAATAATCATCAGTGCTATATATGTGTTAGATTAACTATTCAGGAACAAGTACCATAATAATAATAATAATAATATTAATAATAATAATAATAATAATAATGCAAGAAGATGTGAACAAAATATTTCCTGTACACCTGGGATTATAAAAAGAGCCTTACATTTATAGATACAGGTCTAGTCAACACCCGCTATAATCAGCTGTGATTAGGAAATGTAAGCAGCGTAATATTCTTTATAATATGACAGTAAGTAATATTCTTACTTTTGGCTGTCCTAGTGGGTAGGTTCTACTGTACATTTAATTCAGAAAAAGATAGCATAGATCACACCTGCTTAAGATTTCAAACCAAGTATAAATGTGAATTTTAGGATCTGTTCCAAAAGCTACAGATACAATTACAGAAACTTTTAACGCTCCAACACACCCATTCTTCAAACACCCCTACTCTCCAACATACTGCAATGTTTGCTTTTTGCCAAACACTGATAAATTAGGCTTTCTGTCGAGGTGTGCTAGCCACAAGGACAATAAATCCAACTAAACTGAGAGAAAATAGTTAAAAATTTATGCCAGTGTTTTGAAGTAATCCAATATATGAATCTGTTCAGTAGAAACTTCTTTCTGCATGCATGTTTTACAATTCACCGCGGCGTCGAACTTAATTTAATATCTGTGCTGTAATCTGCTTTCTCACACTTTTTCAGACAAACAGTCAATTTTGGCCAATCATGTACAATGCATGCTTTACTTTTTGTTTTAAATTTCATAAAAAGCAAAGTGAACTATTTCAAGCGTTTTTTTTTTTATGATTTATTTACATGAGGATAAAAAAAAAATCCAGCATTCTACAAGTACTTGAATATTTATTATGAAAGAACAAAGATGGATTTACAATATAGAAATGTCCAACTTAGGAAAAAAAAATTTTCATTTATGTTATGTGCTCACTGGGGGCCCGAATAACTGCATCAACACAGCGTTGTATATGTATGTACATTATATATAATATATATTATACATTATATCTCAGGAAAGCAAGCCTAATGCTTACCTCTGCTGCAGAGGGGAAGTTCATTTAGAGTTACAGGTACCAGCCTCAAAAATCACCTTTTTACAGCACCTCAGATTAGAGCTGTTATGAAGGCTTTACAGATCATGAGTAGCAGATACATCTCAATATCAACTGTTCAAGTGAGGTTAATGCATATTTTGCATGCCTTCAGCATTTTTTTACAACGTAGAAAGAAATAAAAATCAGAAATGAGTTAGAAAGTGATCTCAAACTGTTCACTACTGCCACGATAACTAAGTGCCAATTTGCATCAAGATTCTGTAAGTATTCTGATATAGTAATTAAAATAAAACCTCGAACCACTAAAAAAGTTCTCTAAAGTATTTATACTTTTAAAGCTTAATTAAACACCTTCGCAACTGAATTCGAACATGATTAATTAAATTCCCATTCCTTATAAAAATATGTTATACAGTTAATAGTAAAACAATACAACATAACTTAAAATACAAGAGTTTTAATTGTAACTTAAATGATCTTACGTAACGTTTAAATTAAAGCTACATTTTACTGAGCAGCATGTATCTTGTGTATGTCATCCACCAAAATTGTTATTTTTAAATAAATTAACCAAATAATTAGTTCCTACCAGATGGGATGCTGTGATGTGTGAATAGTTTAGATTATACTGTAAGACCCGTAGAATGTTAGAGTAACTGCAACATTTTACCACCTTAAGTGCAAACATACAGTATATTTTATATATATATATATATATATATATATATATATATATATATATATATATATATATATATATGATGAGGGAAAAGTTGATATACAGTATATATAATCAATGCAATTGATTGCACATTCACTTATGACAGGTAAGAAAGTTCTTGTGTATTTGTTTAACATAAATTCTTGACTCGTTCTTTCTCAGCGACACTTCTCTGTGTTCGCGCTCTCGTTCCCTGGAGCGGACGCTCTGACCACCATCTACTGCAGCATTCTGAGCCAGCACCTGAGTGGCGAAGGATTCAGTGTTGCGCTTCAAAAAAGCTGTGCCCAGCTTGTGCAGCTGGCTCTGGCATTTCATCAGCGAGTGAGTGCCACCTTCCTGCCCACCGCCATCAAATTCCACTACATCTTTAACCTGCGTGACCTCTCCAACATATTCCAGGTATATAAATATATATGTTTCTTCCTACAAAGCTTGAATTATTCATTGTTACCCGACTTCACCTCACAGATGCCCTTGCCAGCCCTAAAGGTTACTCCAGAGTATCTGAGATGTATTTAAAGTTCATTAGACCCTGATTATGCCCAGGAGTAGATTGATAGCGTTGCTTTTATGAGCCTTTCATCTTTGAGAAGTAATTTCTCTCTTAAATTGCTATTGATTTAAAGGCAGACTTAATCGAAGAGCAGAGGTAAAGAAAAGGGGAATAGATCACATCTCATAGGTATTACGCTTTTAATGTATTTAAATGAACCAACTCAAATGAAAATTTGGCTGAGGGCAATCCCTTGGCAAATATCTCTGTCGCTTCTTTCTGACTTAAAGAGTCTTAAATGAATAATTAATTCTTCTTGGGTTTTTTTTTCATTCATAATCCAATGGAAATTGTTTCATTAAAGACAAAAGCCCGAGAAAATTGGCACTTTTGTTCTACAATGAAAAGATGTTCTCACAGCAGTTACTTGGGTCAACCCTTGGTTACGTTTTCTTTTGTATTCAGTTTTATTTATCTTCAAAAATACATTTGTACTTTCAACAAAGTTGGATAAGCATAGCCTACTGGAAACTCCATGCTATTAACTACAGCTTTATGTGTAAAGAATTAAGTGTCCTTTCCTTTTAAGTGTGCCTTTTTTCTCCTCAACTTGCCACCGTGCTGCTTTCAACAAGCTTGCACTGATGTCAGGTATTAAAAGGAAAACCAAAACAAAAAAAACAAGTGGGATTTATTGGGACACATCCTCAGCATGGAGAAGATGAAAGGAAAAAAAAAGAAGAGGCTGGCCTCTAAACCCTGCGCATTGTTTTTGGTGAAGTCAGAATAATGAAGCGAAATGAGAGACAGGCGCAGATGAGACACAGTTGAGAGAGCATTTGAAGAGCCGACCTTAGTTTTTGCTTTACTAATTCAGCCACCGGTTCAGGCGAGCATTCTGTCAGAATAAACTCTAAGTAATATCCATTTGGGTTGCACTTTTTTTTTTTTTTTACAATTTCTCTGCACATGCAAAAGCTTTAACTTAACAATTTCTATCATTTATTTTAAATAGCTTATATATTTGTGTTATTAAATTAAAAAATGAACACAGTTAATTTATTTACTGTTAACATACTGTATTAACCCAAGATCAACAAATTCACTGTAATAGTAACATAGTCACCGTTAACATATAAACCTACTGTTACAAAATCACTGTTAGCATATGAATGCACTATATATTTATTTTCACACACACAATTGCTAGTAAAATATTCACTGTTAACTTATTAATTGGGGCCAGGGGTAGCGCACTGGTTAAGGCATTGGACTACGGTTCGGAAGATCCCAGGTTCAAACCCCACAACCACCAAGTCACCACTGTTGGGCCCTTGAGCAAGGCCCTTAACCCTCAACTGCTCAGATGTGTAATGAGATAAAAAAAAAATGTAAGTCGCTCTGGATAAGAGTGTTTGCCAAATGCCTACATGTAAATGTAATTGACTATTCAGATTTTTACTCTTTACGCAATAATACACTATTACCTGTCACAAAGAAAATAATTGGCATATTTTCAATGCACTCTTGACATGATAAGACACTATTACATTTTCACAGATAACAAATTAATAGATATTACTATATTAATATATTAAGCCATTATTAACATATTTACTATTTATATATTAATCCATTATTGACATATTTGCTATTGACATATGAACACTTTCACTGTTAACATATTAACACACAATGTACATATTTACCATTAACATATTAACAACATTAACAATTCACTATTAACACATTTACCATTACCATATTAATGCACGTTCAAAATATTTATTCTTAACACATTATTAATATATTAGCCTTAATACACTGAATGTGCACACATTAACATGTTCACTATTAATGTAACATGTTAATATATTTACGGTTATCATTTAAAGATTATCATCATAGAATTGTTAATTATAATTATAATTATAATAATTGTTAACAATTAGAGGTGAAAATAACAGTAACAAGGCAAGAAAGAAATACAGGAGTATTTTCCTCTGTTGCAGGATACGTTTGCTTTTAACACTGTAAAAAAATCTCTTAATTCAAGTATTGCCATAAGGTTCGGTGGGTTTCTGGACTTCTCTGACAGAGCTAAAGTAATTAATTTATAGCCTGTGAATGTGAACGCTCAGATAACAAGGCTCCATTGAGAGCAAAATCCATCAGCTAGCATTGTGTCGGCTCTGCTGCGTCCTGACAGCCTCATGTTTTCTGTAGGGTCTGCCATAACAGAGAGGCAGAGCTCTAGGCAGTTTGCTGTGTGTCTGTGTGCGTGCATGTCATCTTAACTGACTTCTCCAAACGCGTGCTTGCCAAGGGAACGCCGGGGACTGCGGAGCTCATCCAGATTGAACGGGCAATCAGTTTGATTTATTTGTTTATCAAACGAGGGCACCTCAGGAAACATTGTTATGCCGCCTTTAACAAAAAAAAAAAAAAAAGTGTTGTTTGATAGACAGGGCATTGCTTCGAGTTTGCATTAAGAATTTTTAACATATCAAAGGATCTTCTTTTCCACAATACATGTACCATTTAGAGGCTAGCACGCTGGATATTTATGGCATTTAGTAAGGACCAATAAACTCCTGGTGAATTTGAACTGTATTTGCACAGATGGAGCTGCCGTGTGTCCTGCACAGTTGTAGATTCATTAACAGTCTGCCTCCGTCCAGAGTTCTTCCCAACGCCCCATCCTCTATGTTCACTTTATATCATTTGCTCACCCGGACACTGAGGACAATTGTCACGTTATCATTTACACCAGAGTTAATTCGATTACTTCCAAGACCAACGCCAGGCAGCCGTGTGCAGGAAGTATAGCCGAGGCAGAAACATGGCCGCAGTGCACAATGCTGTAAATGCGAAATCCCATCTGCATACCTGCCCACAGTGGATTCTACACATTGTCTCTTAATCAAGCAATTAAGAGACAGAAAGATCAGCTCAAGCAGAACGATCATGGTTGATAAGTTGATTTAAAGATCATTACAGTGCATGATGTTTATTTACGTTCAACAGCTTGTGGTGAAAGTAAGCATCATTTAATAACAATCAATTAGGAGTTAATGGGGCTTAGTGCAAGTTGTGGAAACAACAGGAAGCTGTCTTAATGATCGAAGAGTCAGAATCCAGAAGGTCTGAAGGTTGAGGGTAAGTAGAAAGTTGGCTTATGTTAAAGCTGTTTATGTTTCTTCTGAGTAATCAGTGCCTTGTTGAAATATTTAAGGCCAGCAGGTTCAGGGTGCTGACGGAGGTGTTTTCAGAGAACAGGTCTGTAATGCAAAATACCTTGTTAAACCCATTATAGGAACGTTCCTCAAGTTAAAGTGTATCTTTTGACACTTACTGTAGTACAAAAATCCTCAATCCTTAAATTAATAGATTCCTTTTCTTTTGGAACTCGCCTCCACATGGCAAACTAAAAAAAAAAAAAAAACATCAAAGAGTCAATTGAACTTTCTTTGTTGATGTCGGTGGTGAAGTTTTTGGTGTTGTCATTCGCAATGATTTAATTGTTTTTGACGGTGGTCTTTTTCATGTTGATGTTATTGTTTATGTTTTTGGTATTGTAGCCACTCTTGGTGTGAAGGTGTTGGTGTTTTGGTGTTTTGTTGTTGGTAAAGTTTTTGGTGTTGTTGAAATAGGGTGTTATTGGAGGTAAAGTTTTTGGGTGGTGTTGCTGTTTTGGGGGTCAAAAATGTTAATGTTGCTGGTGTTGTTATTTTTGGTGTTGTCGTGATTACTGTTATTGAAGGTAAAGTTTTTCAAATTCAAATTCAAATTTTATTTGTCACATACACAGTCATACACAGTACGAAATGCAGTGAAATGCTTATACGACCGCCAGTGACCTTAAGAAATAAAATAAAAACTTGTACGTAAGGAATAAATATGAATAAAAAGAAGTACTAAAGAAAATAAAATTAACTATTAAAATAAACTGTACAAATAAGGGCATGATAAAAAATATTACAAAATATAGAAATATAGAAATATTTGAAAGTGGCAGTGGTTGTGCAAATATGCATAAAATATTTTTGGTGTTGTTGGTCTTTTTGGTATTGTTTTGGGTGGTGTTATTGGTGTTGATGTTATTGGTGTTGATGTTATTGGTGTTGTCAGTTGTTGTGTTAAAGGTATTGGTGTTGAAGGTGATGAAATTATTGGTGTTAAACGTGTTGGAGTATTGGCTGGTGTGTTGGTGTTGGTACAGTTTTTGGTAGGGTTGGTGTTTTTGGGGTTAAAAGTGTTGGTGTTTTTGGTGTTGGTGTAATTGGTGATATTTGTGGTAAAGTTTTAATGTTGTTTTTGGTGTTATTGGAGGTAAAGTTTTTGTTGGTGTTGGTGTTTTTAGGGTTAAAAGTGTTTTTGGTTTTGTTGTAATTGGTGTTATTGGTGGTAAAGTGTTTTTACAAACACCCTAGGTGTTTTTGGTATTGTTTTTGGTGTTGTTGGAGTCTAAAGGGTTTATGTTTTTGGTATTGTTGTGAGTGGTGGTGTTATTGGTGGTGATGTCATTGGTGTTGTCAGTGTTTGTGTTGTTATTGATGGTGATGTTATTGGTGTTGTACAGTATGATGTTTTTCATGGTGGTGATGGTGTTTTGTTTGTGTTGTTGCTTACCTATTAGGATTCATTGTTATCAGAAAATGCCCATTTCATATCAAATACTTTTCTGTTTCTATTGTATACATTTTATTTCTTAGAGAGTGGAAACAGTCAATTTCCTCAGGTAATTAAGACATTGTGTACCATGGCATTTAATAATTTGCCTGCTATAATACATTCCAGCATCAGATTTAATCTTCTGTGGAAGTCATTTCTTCTATGAACTTGTTTTGACACGCAGTAAATGGTTTATCCCTCTCTCTGTTCAACCTGTCAGACCTTGGTAAGCCTGATGATTTCCGTTCTCTCTGCATTTGGCCTGAATACAGAATGACCGCCCTTCACGAATTCGGTGCAGCTTGTCATTATGAACGCTTCATTATTCCTTTTGTACTTTTAGGCTGCAGCATCTAATGCACAAATAGCAATTAAAAAACCTGTCCTGTGGGCTGTATGAGGTGATAATATATATCTATATATCTTCTCCATTTCAGGGTATTCTCTTCTGTAAAAGTGAGTGCATCAAGACACCTCAGGACCTGGTGAAGATTTACCTCCATGAGTCTAACCGAGTTTATCGGGACAAGATGGTGGAAGACAAGGACTTTGCCACTTTTGATAAGCTGCAGGCTGAAGTAGTGGGAAAGTTTTATGAGGTGAGAGGCTTCGGCTTCAGTTTGACAAAGCGGGTTGTGGTCATTAGGGCATGTATGTCCGGTTCAGCGAGGCTGGTCTGGTTTGGTCAGTCAGTACTGCCTGAGACAGACAAAATTAATCAGAGCTAAAGCCTGTCAGCCTGCACTGCCATCAGTCTAGCAAATTAGAGGGAAATACGGAGGATAAAAATGAAATGATGTAATGGCTGTTTCTTCTGCTGCCCACTGACTCCCTTGGTTTATCACAGAGTGGGTTTCTAATAGAAAGAGGAAGAAAACTGACAAGCCTATCCTGCTATTCTTCTGTAAAGCAGCATTCTGTCAACTTCATGACACACACACAGTACACACACAGTACACACACACATTCTCAACTCTCCCCAGTCAAATCCGCCTAGTCCTGCTGTGTCAGTCTATCATGTCAGCCAAGAAAGCAAGCTGTCCAGCTCCATTGTAAACAGGAGCTCTGTGAAAAAAAGTAATTCCGGACTAGGTTAATAGCACCAATTAAAACGAAACAATAGCCTATTTTAGCTGAATATTATTTACATACTGTAGATATGGACTATGGTCTTCTCCCAAGACTTAAGCATGATTCTTAAGTTGGTATTTACTGTTTAATATTTGATAGGATGCTAAAGTGAGTTTGTGTTCCCTTCAGGACATGGAGGAGGCTCTGGCAGAGGCCAGGGTGATGAATATGTACTGCCATTTTGCCTTGGGCATTGGTGAGCCAAAATACATGCCTGTGCAGTCATGGGAAAGCCTGAACAAAACCCTTTTGGAGGCCCTCGATGGCTACAACGAGGTCAATGCTGCACTCAATCTCGTTCTCTTCGAGGATGCCATGTGTCATATGTAAGTGAAATAAGATGAAGATTGAGCTTCCTATGTACTGTATACCTGCTGCATTTGAGAAATAGTGCGAGGAATGTGCTGGCCCTGATTATGATGGTGGTGGTGGCGCTGGTGCGGCGGATGAGGAGGAAAATGATGACGGCGATGATGATAATAAAGCTGATAACGAACTGACAGCGACGAGTTCCGCAATAACAACTCTAATTCCCTTCCTCTTGCATTTCCACCCTTCTCATCTGCTTCAGCTGTCGCATCAACCGCATCCTGGAGTCTCCCAGGGGAAATGCCTTGCTGGTCGGGGTGGGCGGGAGCGGCAAGCAGAGCCTGACAAGACTGGCAGCCTTCATCAGCTCCCTCGAGGTCTTTCAGATTACTCTGAAGAAAGGATACGGCATCACCGATCTCAAGGTGCAGCCTGTTCTAACACAAACACGTACAACACGGCTTCACGAGCACCCTATTTATTTTCTAAGCGACACACTGGTGGAGACGAGATATCATACTCTTGTTTACTTTCTTGGAAAGTATATCAATCCTGTATGTGAATAAAGCTGGTCCCTGTAAAACCCATTTGTCATAACGTTTAAACATTAACCGAAGACCCTTTTGATGAGTCTGTGATATTATGCAGAATTGCAAAATGGCGATCTGACAGGAGTGTGTGTGTGTGTGTGTGTGTGTGTGTGTTTAGAGCGATTTGGCAACACTGTACATCAAAGCCGGGGTGAAGAATGTTGGCACGGTGTTCCTCATGACAGATGCCCAGGTTGCAGATGAGAAGTTCCTTGTGTTAGTCAATGATCTTTTGGCATCAGGTAAGCACTGAATCCCGGCTTTGAAGTCGGCTTTATTTCTCTGCCATCTACTGTATATATACTGCAGGTTAAAAAATTCATTCCACTAATGATCTATTAATGCGATGTTAATTTAAAGTAACAGTATTGCAAGTAATTTCAGCTGAACTTTTGTTATTGGCTCAGGGAGGAAATACTAAGCTTATGCTACTTTGAAATATTTAATCCTAATATTTACAACACTTGACAGAATGGTAATTTCAAGCCCCTGAGTCACTTAGCTGTCATCACCCTTAGCATTTCACCGTGTATATATTTGTTTCTCTTGCTCACAGGTGAGATCCCGGACCTGTTCCCTGATGACGAGGTGGAGAACATCATTAGTAGTGTGAGGAATGAGGTGCGTGGCCTGGGCCTCCTTGACACCAGGGAGAACTGCTGGAAATTCTTTATCGACCGCGTCCGTCGCCAGCTGAAGGTGTGTGTGTGTGTGTGTGTGTATGTGCATGAGTGACTCATGGAAACATCAACTTTCTAACATGATTGCTGTTAGGTTTTTCTGACAACCACCACCGCCTTCCTGCTCGTTCCTCATATGGCGAATACTTCCTATGTATTATTCCTATTAGCATGCAACTTTTTCAGTGTTTGTCCCCTCCCTCGGACATGTTAATGACTTTTGTTCTTTTGATGTAACATATGTGATGAAGGGCATCATGGCACTGCCATCATGTGTACTGTCTGTCTTTACATAGACATTAAGGCATTTGGCAGACGCTTTTATCCAGAGTGATTTACATAAGCGCTTTGAAGTTTCTGTCATGGGATAGATCCTTACGCTGGTTACTAGGTTACTAAGTAAGTACCATCAATCAGTCAAACACTGTTGGATAGGGTTTTTTTTTTTTCTTGGCAAATAGACCAAATATCTAAGAAACAGCTTTAGTCTTTAGTTGTTACTTGAAGATTGCCCATGACGCGGCTGTACAAACAAACAGTCCAGATTCATGTCTTCCTCGATCCCTGAGAGATGGTGGGACCAGTCAAGCAGTGCTGAAAGTTTTAGCATTTGGTGTCTCTCCCAGCCGGCAAGTGTGTCCGTGTGTATCGAGGCGGGGCGGACCCATCAAGCGATTCTTTCCTCAATGTTAAACCTAACAATCTGGTGGCTCAGTCCATTTCCATCACTTAAACTTAAACAAAGGCACAATATTTAATGATTAATGATAATGTAGATTTCTCTTACATGGGCTGACATCTGTTCCCAATATTGTAGAATTATACAGTATATAATGATAGCTGAGTCACAGTTTCGCCTTAAGGTTGCAGAATTATGTATACATTTCAGTCTCTTTAGTGTTCTGATATATTCAGACTTTTTGCACTGCAGTCAGGATGATTAATGCCACCAATTTCTTAAGTCATCAAAACTGGGAGTGCTATGTACTTGTACTGTATACAGGATAATAATCAATAACATGCTGGCGTGATAATGTTACCAGAAGAAAGTGACAGCATGTCCCAAAGGTTTTAATTGAGGATTATGTATTAAAAGGTTGTCCTTTAACAAGTTTTGGGATTTTCTATATTTGCAGGTGGCGCTGTGTTTCTCCCCAGTTGGTAACAAGCTGAGGGTGCGCAGCAGGAAGTTCCCAGCTGTGGTCAATTGCACTGCCATCGACTGGTTCCATGAGTGGCCACAGGAGGCGCTAGAGTCAGTCAGTATGAGGTTCCTCCAGGAGGTGGAGCACATTGAGGTAAAAAAAAAAAAAAGAAAAAAAGAAAGAAAAGAAAACACTCACAGTAAGGGTCAGGGGACAAACCCCTTGTGACACAGTGCTCCTTGACACAGAAATGTCTTTTAATAGATGGTAATTACAACATAAACCTTTTTTACTGCATGAACCTACAGTAGATAGTATCCAAGTTCAAGCAAGTCTCAGGGTGAGCTGTTAATGTAATTCAATGCAGAGTCCATTTTTTTTTGCAAGTCAAGACGCCTGGAGTCATGAAAGAAATAATTAGCCTCCACCGGGTGGTGTAAAGTCATTCTCGGTGTCATGTTTGGGAGGAAATGAAATGATGATCAGAAGTGAATGCATTGACACCTCTGGCAAGGTGGTGTTGTTTTACACTCAAATGAAAATGAGATTTTCTCCCTTTTCCCCCACACGCCTAGCCACAAGTGAAGGACTCTGTGAGTAAGTTTATGGCTTACGTCCACGTCAGCGTCAACAAAACCTCGAAGGACTACCTGGTTAATGACAGGCGATACAACTACACTACACCCAAGTCCTTCCTGGAGCAAATCAAGCTGTACAGGAACCTGTTGTCCCTCAAGAGGAAGGACCTCAGCATGAAAATGGAGCGATTGGAAAATGGCCTGCAGAAGCTCAACAGCACCTCAGCTCAGGTATGTCATCCTCATCCTGACTGTCTAAAATGCATCCTCAGCCAAAAAACATTGGAATGATTATCCAATGAAATCAATGTTGAAATGGGTACGGTGTCCAAAAGAGAGCATGGTTAAGAAATCTGAGGAACTGCACTACGCAGATACGTGCATGACATTCCAGTTCAGTGGAGTTCATCCCCGGCTCAGGTCCACTGGTTTCTGTTTTGATATTCCGCAGCAGTACAGTAAGTGCGCCTTTACTTAAATGAGCCATCATGAAAATTAACATCAGCAGGCTCTTCCCGGCAGAAGCCGTTTCATTTTCAAATTACTGCCCCCATAGATGTCTCTTTAAAAAGACACACTGGAACGAGCTTTAATTGGTTCTATTTGGGGTCGCCTATTGTGACTCCGTTTTTCTTTCCAGCCATCAGTTCCTCCCAGTAGATTTTGAGCAAGAGTTCGGGTCACTCGGTGTCAATACTGTGCACTCCACGCACTGCGAAAAAAAAAAAAAGAATGTCAGAAAGGTCTGTGGAGAACATTAGTGACAGAACATCGCCTGTGTCAAACCAACCTGTAATTTTGCATAATCCCAAGGTTAATAATGCTTAATGAAGGGCTGCTGGAATTTGAAACATTGTTAGCACCTGATATGCTTATCCTCCTTACGTCGCCATGCTTTGCTCTGTAATTTCTCCGGCGCCGTCTTATAAGGTGCTCCGTGGCTTCTCCGAGCCGCTTCGTGTCAGGTTAGAAGCAGGTGGGTGTGAATCCCCGAGGTGCAGAGCTGCTAAAACTCTCTTTTCAATCACACCTAATGGCTTCAGGGCAGCATATCTGGACCTCGCCACGCTTTCATCGCAGAAGCAATCGGAGATCTCATTTGCACGCATAAGTCACACTCCTCGAGAGGAAGGTAGGGAAACTGATTTGAAACACTATTGTGAGGAGAAAGATTGACGCCCACCGGATAGGCTTGTTTAGATTGGTGTCATGGGGATTGATGATGACGAAGAAGAGGAAGAAAAAGAGGGTTGGGTCAGGAGTGATAGCTGGCTGGCTATCAAAATAAGAAGTGGGTGTTAATGAGGGAGAAAGTTTATTGGTGTTGTAGCGCTCGCCTTTATTGAAGTGGGACCGCTGTAACATGTAATTAGCGAATATTGATGCAAACTAGCTGGTCCCCACTCGCATTGCCGGAGACTTCATATGGATTTTTGCCAGGTTATCTTTTATTAGATCCATTTATTAGGTCCATTATTAGATTGTGTAATATTTGCCCATTGCTTTAGGCACATGCTGAAACCACATTACTTCAAATCAGTGTTATTTTCTTCCTTTTCATCGAAAAAACAAGCAATATTTAGTTTCAACTTTGCTATAAAACTAGATAAGGCTGCTTTATTAGCAATAAAGACCTTTTTTCTCCGACAAAACTCTATAATAATAATGTTAGCTGATCCGTTTTCACATAAACGTGGTTATCTTTAATCTTTTCCAGTCTCGTCATTGAAAGTAGCTTTTTAACAGAGGACATACCGGTGTCTGATACGCTTTTGATGGAATCTTCAGCCTCTACATGGTGCAGTCTCTGTGCCAAAGTTGCATGTAGCTCTCTGAGTACCTTTTCTTCTGCAGAAGTGGGGATCATTATAGCTGTTTCATGCAGTCTGGAGAGCGAAGAGGGAGAAACTCGGATGAAGTGGGGATTTAAGTGTGCTTTCTGACTGTGCTTTGCGAGCAATTAGTACTCCATCATCTCTACCTCCTATTCATCTGTTTAATTACCCACACGATAGCAACTTGATTTTTGTGTGTTTCGCCATTCCACTACCTCAAAGGTGGTTTGTCCCAGACGCCTCATTTTCTTCTGACTAATCAGCTCATTTGGAAGAAAAAAAAAAATTCTGCTTTTGGTTTTTTTTTTTCTGTACCTTGAGAAGAGTTGAGATTGCAGAAGAACTTTTTTCTTTGTATATACTTTACTCATCTAACAATTTGCGTAGTCTAGTTCGTACATCATGCTGTTTTAGATTGTTACTGATGGCAGTTGTATAGCTAATTACTTCACTGCAATTCTCTTCTCTGATTGACTTTTCCCTCTCTGACAGTGTGCGGTGGAAAATGGCCGTATCAAGCATGTTGTAATTAGGAAAGACTTTGACTATTATCCACATCAATTATACCTACAGCAGCCATCGTTCCTGGTATTGTTTTCGCCCATTATCAATTAAAAAATGACGGCGCACTCATTTCTCCGATAAAATCATAAATACAATTTTAATAATTAAATAATCTGTTATTCATAAGCTCTAGAGATGCAATTAGATGATAATGACAAGTTCATTAGTCTACATACTTAATGATTGTGATGCTCATGACAAATATAGCCTTACATCATACAGTATGCAGTATTCCAATTTGCATTTGAATTTAAATTATTATTCTTGTTGTTTATTACTTGACTGTAATAATAAATTACTGGAAGCTCGAAACATAAAATGTATTCACTACAGTACATTCACTAAAAAAAAGGGGGGGACTACAATATGTATTGTTTTTGGTCTTGCTGAAAAACATACAGTCGCAGATCAAAGACCACCTTTGTTTTTATTGAAAGTTAAAATAAAACTCTCAAAAATAAAAGTTCGGTAAGTACAAGTGATTTCTGTAGGGAATTTACACTGATCAGGCATAATATTACAGAATAAAATATTACACCTGGTATTTTGTAGGTTCCCCTCGGGACTTTGTGCGTGGTTTCTGCCACCAGGACTTTAGCGGTGGATCCTTTGGATGATGTTGGTTACGGGTTGGTACCTTCATAGATTAGGCTTATTTGTCCACTGCATCTCGTGGGTGCTCGATCAGATTGGGATTTGGGGAGATCTGGGAGTCGAAGACCTTGGGCCTCTCTATTGTGGCAAAGCAATTTTTGCTGTGTTTACTTTTATGTGGGATCAGACCAGACGGGCTGGCTTTAGGTCTCCATGAGCATGGTTGAGTCCTGGTTGCCCATGATCCTGTCACCTGGTAAATAATTGTTAGTCAGTGCTAATGTTTTGATGTTATGCCTGATCAGTGAAAAATAAAAACCAAAAAAAATCTGCTTATGCTTTGCTTATGCGTACTGTTTAGACAATAGTCTGAATTTTAATCGGCTTCAGAAAGAATTTTATTCACCAAGGAAGAAAGGCTGTTGTATTGTGAACATATGATAAGCATTGGTGTAACTATGGAAATTATGAGATTGTTTTCTCTTTGCTGTAGTTGTAGAGGCGGATAATCAGAGCTGCATGAGCAACTTGTTACATTGCATGATAGTAAATAACGCAAAATAGTAGATTTCTCAGTTGCAAGGCGCTGTTGCACTAATGTCACTTAAACATTTTTGTTTTCAACGTTTCATACATTTCATTATACCTGCTTACCAACACTTTTTACTACTTTCACTTTGTCTTCAGCTTTTTTCCCCCCCATTCTTGATTCTATCTAACTTGTGGCCTGATTCGGTGACAACATTCGACATCACTTGACACTTTTCCTAAAAAGTTCAACTTTTATAACTTTTGAAAGCTCTCCTCAGTGAGCAAAAAATGCTAGTGGCAGCGTTTTTATTTTCCTTTTTTTTTTTTTCATGTCATCAAATCCAGCTTGCTGTGTGCCTGCTTCCCATAGGATTACATGTAAAACATGTGCTGGCATTTAAGGAAAAAAAAATAATTGAAAGCAACCTTAGCATTCACTTACAAGAACCTTGACCTGACAATCGTTCCCTGAATGCAGAGCTGGAAACGAGTTCATTTCAAACCAGGAAATTAATCAAGTGCAGGAAAAATAATTCATAAAAAAAAAAAAGAGATCTAATTGAAGTGCATTAAGCATGACAGGATGAATAACGAAAGCAGCAAGGAAAAGAAAAGTGCCTGAGAATTACAAATGTCTATGCAGGAAAGATCTGAATGTGCTGGATGTGCAAGTTTTATCTCCCTCAAGCATTTTGAATCATCCCCGTTGAAGATTATTGAAGATTCATATTGAAGATTAACAACTGGATAAGAATCATAATAGAGCAGGTTTGGTCAATTAGTATTAGTATCACGTCCTAGGGAGAGTCAGCATGTAGGACCACAGATCACTGGTGTGCAGTAATCCTTGAAAGAATTCTCAGCAGCTCTTTTCTAACTCTTCTACCAACTAAGAGCTACAGTAAGATACACCTTCTATACAATAGACACTAGCTTTCTAAAATAGTTTTTTTTTTGTGTGTGTGTGTGTTTTTTGTGTGATGCATCCTTTGGTAGGTGGATGACCTGAAGGCCAAGCTGGCTGCTCAGGAGGTTGACCTGAAGCAGAAGAATGAGGATGCGGACAAGCTTATTCAGGTGGTGGGTGTGGAGACGGAGAAGGTGAGTCGGGAAAAGGCTGTGGCTGATGAAGAGGAGCAGAAAGTGGCCAGCATTGCTGAAGTTGTGGGAAGAAAGCAGAGGGACTGCGAGACGGATTTGGCCAAGGCTGAACCTGCTCTCATAGCAGCCCAGGAAGCCCTCAACACACTCAACAAGGTCAGACACACAACACAGAATATCTTCTTACAAATTGGCTCTCTGTGTTACTGCTATACGGGACATATTGCATTGTCCTAATGTCAGAAAATGAAAAGCAGTGCTGTCAGGTTAATTATTTTCCTATATATATTTATACAGTATATCCCCGCCGCCAACACACAAAGCTTTGACGCTGGAGACTCCTTCCATAAATGTAAAAATAAAAAATCCAATCAAATAAAAACTCTCCTTAAAGAGAGGTTAAAGGGGTAGTTCTTATTTCTGTCGTAGTTCCTTAGTCTGTATTTA
Organism: Channallabes apus; assembly: GCA_030522415.1. NCBI lineage: Eukaryota > Metazoa > Chordata > Actinopteri > Siluriformes > Clariidae > Channallabes > Channallabes apus. Next base: position 50,233,602 of record CM060104.1, read on the forward strand.
ATTTAAGTCGATGCGTATTACTGTACATTACTGTAGGTTTTGGTCATTATACATTTTCATGCTTTCTACACTGAATAGTTACCTGGAACATGAGGACCCTGTAAGTAATCAGGGCCGAAATCCACAACCCTGGTTCTGTACAAAATTGCATTCCAAAGTTTATCTGAAACTCATATGAAGCTGCTGCTGTCCCGCTGAGCTAGTTGCTATCCTTTAAAATTAAAAGGGTTTTCAGTACAAATTTTACTCGGGTATTAATTTAATATGGGTATTCCTATTGAATTATAAGAGTTAAAATTGTGCGTTTCGAGACAGATTGGAAAATCCCTTTAACCCTATTAATGCTATAATGATTTTGGCTAAAAAAATGTTTTATGTTTGTTATAAGGCATCCTTAAGTGAATTACTTTAATTTTTGGGTTTTATTCCTGCCTCAGATTGCTTGTGCTTGTTCACATGCTTGTTTTATTTATGTACAAACCAAATGTTAAGTAAGTACAAATAGTCACAGCCTAAAAATAGAAATGATAGGCTTGATAAGGCTTGATGGCTTGAAATCTCCGTCTTCAAATTACATGTGTTCTGTTCGCTGCTTCTTCTCTTTCTTATTTATTCCATCAGACCTTTACAGTATACTAGCTTTACTACAATAACAACTCTGGCCACAAGGTGAGAAAACAAATTGTACAGAAATAATGGGCCACATGACGAGCGGTTCTTGTGTTACTATGTAATTTCCTTTAGCATGAGCAGCAGTTCAGTTGTACAAAAGTCAGTAGCGATAGTTACTGCAGATTTCAAACCACAGAAATGTCCTTTGGTTAATATATGCGAATGCTCATGTCCAACTGAGTCCATATGAAAATAAGAGCAGATCTGATTGTGACTTTATAAGCATACTTATCTTTAATTATGACTATGAAGTTCCTCATGGGAACTAGTGGAGATAATATCTTCCTCATGCTTGTGTATTCTTTCACAAGTTAATATAGAGTGCCTTGAAAAAGTATTCATACCCCTTGAACTTTTCCACATTTTCTCATGTTACAACCACAAACGTACATGTGTTTTATTGGGATTTTATTGTGATAGACCGATACCATAATTGTGAAGTGGAAGGAATTTTTTTTTATTTATTTATTTTTTTCCACAAATATATGTAGACAAACATTTTGTATTCAGCTGCCTTGACTCTGATACCCCTAACTAGATCCAGTGGAACCAACTGCCTTCAGAAGTCACATTAGTAATTAGTGTACAGTGTGTAATTTATAATTTATTATTAATACAGCTCAAATAATCTCATTATTAATACAGCTGTTCTGTGAAGCCCTCAGAGGTTTGTTAGAGAACATAAGTGAACAAACAGCATCATGAAGTCCAAGGAACACACCAGATACAGTAGGTCAGGGATAATGCTGTGGAGAAGTTTAAAGCTAAAGTTTAAAGGATTGGGTTATAAAAAATATATCCCCAGCTTTGAACGTCTCACAGAGCACTATTCAATCCATCATCCGAAAATGGAAAGAGTACGGCAGAACTGAAAAGCTACCAAGAGATGGCCGTCCACCTAAACTGACAGGATGGGGCAAGGAGAGCATTAATCAGAGAAGCAGCCAAGAGGCCCATGGGAACTCTGGAGGAGCTGCAGAGATCCACAGCTGAGGTGGAGGAATCTGTCCACAGGACAACTATTAGTTGTGCACTCCACAAACCTGGCCTTTATGGAAGAGTGGCAAGACATAAAATCCCAATAATGTGTCAAAATTTGGAAAAGTTCACGGGGTATTAATACTATTGCAAGGCTAGTCACACATGGATAAAATAGCTTCTGAGAATTTCTAGAAAGGGGTTTTAATAATTGTTAAATGGTAATAATTCTTGCTAGTTTGCTAAGCTAATGCTGAGAGGATTTCTCTAAACAGCTAAAAATTTGAAAATACACCTACTTAGAAAAGTTTTTTTTAAATTGTCTTTTCAGTTTTAGAGTATTCTCTCTCTCTCTCTCTCTCTCGCTCTCTCTCTCTCTCTCTCTCTCTCTCTCTCTCTCTCTCTCATGTAGCTCATTTGCTAATTGGCAAAACACCAACGCAATGTCATTTTTCCTCACTGTTGCTTTCTGCAGCTTCACACAAAAATGCTCAGTCAGTGGCTGACTCTTATCAGTGGCTTAGAATCTGTGAAACCTGTTTATATCATTTAATCTTGGAGGATTGCAAAAAGATAACTTTTAAATGTAATTAAATATAATCTGATTACATAGTCTCACATAATCTGATAGTGTGAGATTAAACAAATCCTCTGTCAAAAAACAGTACAATTTTAACATTGTGCACAAAAGTAACTGAGGGAGAAGATGGTGAAAAAGCAGCATCAGGTTAGCAAACAAGCCATATGAGGCATTAGTGAGCTTTATATGAGGCATTATTATTATCCAAGCTACTGTACATATGATTTTTATAACTGAAACTGATCTGCAGATAGCTCTTCTCATCAAAATTGCTGTGAGAAGTGAGAGTGATTTAAAAAAAAAAACTGTTTAGTATGAGGTGATATGTGATTAGCATACAGTTTGCAATTAAGCATTGCCACGCGCGAGGAAATACTGTTGTACTGTTGTACAGCACGGCTGCGATATGATTTACACTTATTCAGATTTATAATATCAGCTGTCATCCGGGGTTTCAGGGTTAAATTCCCGATAGCATAAAATAGAAAGATAGGGCTCTACAGTACTGTATATAGTGTGTAAGCTAGAATAGTGCCCTTGATCAGGGGTTAGAGAAGGATTTGGATTAGGAGCCAGTTAGGATTTTAAGTCGTGTTAAACAAAATATTGTTTAAGACGGCAAAACATTTTCCGATGTGTTTTGAATTAAAAATTTGAATTTGAATGTCTGGTTTTGAATGTGGGTTCTGTTAGGTAGATGGTCTCCCCTCTTTTGGACCATAAAGACCTGCTTTCAAAGGAGATTTAGTGTAATTAACAATTGTTAGGAAACCTATGATGTAAGTGTAGTTATGCTATATTATCAACACGAGTGGAATTGCTCTCTTCCAATAAAATTACTTGTACAATTGTATTGTTGTATAATGTTGTATTTACTGTCTTTTAGAACAATCTGACAGAGTTGAAGTCCTTCGGCTCTCCTGTGGCTGCCGTCACCAACGTGACTGCTGCCGTCATGGTCCTAATGGCTCCTGCGGGCAAAGTTTCGAAAGACAGAAGTTGGAAAGCAGCTAAAGTCATGATGGCTAAAGTCGACGCCTTCCTGGACTCACTAATCAACTTCAACAAGGAGAACATCCATGAGAACTGTCTGAAAGCCATCCAGCCCTACCTGCAGGACCCAGAGTTCAAACCGGAGCTGGTGGCAGCAAAGTCTTATGCTGCAGCAGGCCTCTGCTCTTGGGTCATTAACATTGTAAAGTTTTATGAGGTTTACTGTGAAGTGGAGCCCAAGAGACAAGCCCTGAACAAGGCTAATGCAGAGCTAGCTTCTGCACAGGAGAAACTGTCTGTCATTAAAGCAAAAATCAATGTAAGTCAGCTGCACCTGAGGCTTTTTTGTCTCCGTTTCTTTTTCCAACAACATGAAAATGTTCAGAAGCATTGTTATGTGCGCTTAATATCTCTTTGCAGAAATGGTACAGCCTTCATTGAAAACACTCCTAGAGAACGTTTTCAGTTTTATATTTCAAAGTGATAAAGCTGCGTTTTCAGCTGCTAATTGTGTTTGTCCCTCTGGATATTATCACCACAGCGAGGATTCATTGTTGAAGCAGCTAACTCTTCGTTAACTTTCCAAGGCTACAAAGAGTATAAACAAATACCTTGTTTATAGTCTTATGTGGATAGCGTTTAGAAGTGCTCATTTCTGTTTTTTGTCTCTCTCTTTTAACAACCTCTATTCCTCCTCTCCCCCTGACAGCTCCTTAATGAGAACTTGGCAAAGCTGACGGCAAAATTTGAGAAAGCCACAGCAGAAAAGCTGAAGTGCCAACAAGAGGCCGAGACCACAGCACGCACAATCTCTCTTGCCAATCGCCTGGTGAGAACACCCCCTTCTTCCCATACATATACACGCGTACCCATACACACAAACACACACAAGTACAGTATATGGTTTTTGGCTGTATTGCATTGCTCTCCTCTGGAAACCAGTGGATTCCTGTGAAGATGATGATGATGTGAAAAAAATCCATTCAGGTAATTTTTGGCAGCTGAGGCCTTAATTACACAACACAGCAGATGGGCGGACAGATCTGCCAATCAAAGCACCATGGGCAAAATCTGTGATCATTACTCTTTCCTAATGTGAGCCAATCATGGAAGTAGTTACTGTAAAACGTTCTTTCCAAAACAATCTGTGGAAACGGTTATCAGTTGGTCGTAACCACATGATTCATATTCATATTAGTGAATCATTCGTTTTCCTCAGGTTGGAGGTTTGGCGTCGGAGAACGTGCGCTGGGCCGAGGCGGTGGCTACCTTCAAGGATCAGGAGAGGACACTCTGTGGGGATGTTCTTCTCATCACTGCTTTTGTTTCTTATCTCGGCTACTTCACTAAGCGCTACCGCCACGAACTAATGGACAATACCTGGAGGCCTTATCTTAGCCAGCTTACAGTGGGTTTATTTCCATGCCTATTAAACTTTCGACTGTTTACTCTGCCCTTATACAATGTTAGACGACAGCAGCTTTCCTGTAATCTCTCTAGCTTTATAATAACATCTCACTGTTTGTTCATTCGATTTAGTTTTATAACATTGTTTACTCGTAGAAATGAAACCCGGTGCAGTGACTCATGTATCAAGGATCTTTTTCTCCTTCAGGTTCCTATCCCAGTCACACCAGATCTGGATCCTCTCACAATGCTGATGGATGATGCAGATCTTGCGGCCTGGCAGAACGAAGGGCTTCCAGCTGATCGGATGTCTACCGAGAACGCCACCATCTTAACCAGCTGTGAGCGCTGGCCACTCATGGTGGATCCTCAACTCCAGGGCATAAAATGGATTAAGAACAAATACGGAGATAATCTTCAGGTCATTAGAATTGGACAGAGAGGGTATGCAATTACTCGTTTGTTTGTTCTTTTACAGGAAGTATGTTTCCTTCATTTTTAAGAATGTGATTGTCTTTTGCTATGTGTTCTCTATTTGTAGATATTTAGACTCGATTGAGAGAGCCTTATCTGCAGGTGAGGTTGTCCTCATTGAAAATCTGGAGGAGACTGTTGATCCAGTGCTTGGGCCCCTTCTTGGTCGAGAAACGATAAAGAAAGGACGGTATGTGTTGTGAAAACTTAAATAGAATCAATTCAAGATAAAAATCACCATTTATAAGATTGAATATAGGAGCAAAATCTCTGCTAGTAAATTCCCTGTGGATTTTACATGTACAGAATATTTAATATAAGACATCAGTTCTGTATATTATTTTACCCTGGATAACATTGAGAAAGTACATTTAGAAATGACTTCAGTTGTTCAGATTAGATGTATACATAAAGTACCAGTCAAACGTTTGGTCACGCATAATTCAGTGGTTTTTCCTGTTTTTTTTATTTCTTTCTACATTGTAACACAATGCTGAAGACGTCCAAAATAAGCAATAATTGCTTAGTATGCTACTTATGCTCTGTAAAGTCCTCATAACGACTCTAATATGAGGTGAGGTTAATTTGTGATTTTTGAGGCTGGTACAGTAACTCTAAATGAAATGTCCTCTTCAGCAGACGTAAGTTTTGGTCTTGCTTTCCTGAGATGTTCGTCATGAGAGCCAGATTCATCATGGTGCTTGGTGGGTTTTGCAAATGCACTTTAGAAATACTGTTCTTGCTAGAGCTATTCCAGGACAGCTGATGTTCATGTTATGAGTGATTTAAATATTTTGGGGAGCAGGCTGATACAGAGAGAGAAAATGGATCTTTAACCTCTCTAATGAGACTTTCTTTTGTTTTACATGTGCGCTGTACACATACGCATACAGACACAAAAATTTTAAATGTTTTCGCGCACACACGTGGTCACACTGTTATAGTAAACAGTAGACGCGTGCACGGATGTTTATTATACCAGTAAGTTGATTATACCAGTAAGAGGCACACTAAGACCCAGCAGGGGAGATGATTACCCAAAATTCCGCAGCGCAAGAGAGAAAAACCGTTGGCTCAGTTGTGATCACGTGATACTCGGCGTCAAAACAAGAAGCGCATGCGTGATACATGATACTGTGTACTCGTAAAACCAAGACTTGTTTGTTTTCCAAGTCAAAATTTATTTATTGCGTTACTCGCAATCCGAGGTTTCACTCTATATAGTTTTGTGTCCAATATTGTTTTTTCTAGAATGTAGAAAATAAATCACAAAAAAAAAACAACATTGATTTAGAAAGTAGTGTACTCAGTGGCTTAGTGGTTAGCATTGTCGCCTTGCACCTTAAGGTTCCGGGTTCGATTCCCGCCTCATATGTGTGTGCATGGAATTTGCATGTTCTTCCTGTGCTTCGTGGGTTTCGGTCCAAAGGCATGCAGATTAGGCTAATTGGCATTCCCAAAATTGCCCCTGCTGTATGACTGAGTGTGTGAGTGTGCCCTTCAATGGATTGGCCACCTGTTCAGGGTGTACCCCACCTCATGCCCTAAGTCTCCTGGGTTAGGCTACAGGCCCCCGCGACCCTGTATATAGGATAAAGTGGTATAGACAATGAGATGATGGCAATGGTTTAGAAGGTGTGTTCAAACGTTTGGCTGGTACTGTACATTGAACCGTTATGAGCACTGTGTAAATCTTTCCTGAATGACTTGTTGTGAATAAAACAGTGAACAGTTTAACATTTTTATACCCTCTCCCCCAGCTACATAAAAATCGGTGACAAGGAGTGTGAGTACAACCCTAGTTTCCGGCTCATCCTCCACACTAAGCTGGCTAACCCGCACTATCAGCCGGAGTTGCAGGCCCAGTGTACGCTGGTCAACTTCACAGTGACGCGGGACGGCCTGGAAGACCAGCTCCTGGCTGCTGTTGTCAGTATGGAGAGACCTGACCTAGAAGAGCTCAAGGTGAGAGCTGCCTCACTTAATTATTTTCAATTGCCGCTCATCTCAGGCATCTCACTATTACGCTGATGGGATAATATACTGTTGCACACCAAAGTCTCCCCTGAAGATCATCACTGTGGCTTTCATTAAAAGCAGAAAGATGGCTCTTTGATATGAGCTTATCCTCTTACTGCTTTGTGTGGAGGAATTAAGCACATGGCAGCTAATTGGACGTGAACATTTTTAGAATTTATTTATTTTTTTAACCTAATTGGCTTCATCAGTTGTGTATTGTAGTTGGGGTAAAATCAGAGATAATTGGTCATGTTACGATAATAGCCAGCAGCTTTTCCCTCACCATTTTGTAATAACAAACACATTCGGTTTTTGCACGACCTTCAGTTTCTCCAGCATGATCTTAATTCAGCGGAGGTTTCTGGGTGGGCGGTTGTGTTTGATGTACACTTCAGAATGCGCATGCTGTTTGACTCCTCTAAAAGCGTCACGTAAATCAAAGCAATCGTACAAACTCAAAACCGCAGCCAGAAATTGTCATGCACACTCAGCCGCGACCGGCACTAGGACCCGGAAGTAGGGCGGTCGCGAAGCTGAAAGCATAAAAGGAAACAAGATGGCGGCGCACATCGCTCTGTCATTGAGTTAAGCCCATGTCTGTTCGGAATCGTTCCAGTATATGTGAGTACTCACTTTCTTGGTTATCTTTTCAGACTGAGTGTGTATTTATAGGACTAGGGTTAGATTGTGTCTTTCCTGTGCTCATTGTGTGTGAGAGTCCTTAGAATAAATCGCGTGATTATCCTGCCTGCTCGTGTTTATCCGCGTTTGGGTTTACCATTCACGCTACAGGGCTAACTGCTAAGGCTATCTGTTCATCCTGGTTAGTTCGTGACAGATAGCACGATCATCATTCTGGTCATCCCGGTTAGTTCGTGACAGAATGACAGAGCCAGCAGTAAACCCAGCGGATTACGCCCGCCTTCGCGGTGTGGTTGACCAGCATGCTTTGCTCATTAATGCGCTAACCGCGGAGCTCGATTCTCTGCGCCGGAGTGTCCGAGACACCGCGGCCTTGCGCCGCGAGGTCGCGGAGCTTAGGCAGGAGAACGCGGGCCTTCGGGCGGCGGTTAGTGGGCTGGCTAGCGGTCCGCCCGCCGCATCGGTCGCGGCACCGCACCATCCCCCCCCCCCTTCTGACGTTTTTCTAGCTCTTCCAGATAAATGGGATGGCACGGATGGGAAATGCAGTGTGTTTTTAACATCGCTGGAACTGGTGTTTGAGTTCAATGCCACCAAGTACTCCACCGACCGGCTGCGCATTGCACTCCTCGTCTCGTTGCTATCAGGGCAGGCAGCTGAGTGGGCCACGGCAGTCTTGCGCGCTGACACAGACACTGCGCACTCATATAATGAATTCACCCGTCAGCTCAAGCTAACATTTGAACATCCCGCGGGCGAGGTGGAGACCGACACAAAGCTCTACCACCTGCGACAGGGAGGACTGTCTGTGAGTAGATATACCGCCGAGTTCCGGACCCTCGCTATCCAGACCTCCTGGGGAGACGCAGCTCTCCGGACGTCCTACTTCGAGGGGCTGGCTAATCGTATCAAAGATGAGCTAGCCGGACGAGAGCTACCAGCCACACTGGAAGGGCTAATCCAGCTAGTCCTCCGGGTCGATCAGCGCCTCCTCTCTCGTCCGAAGCCAGCACCTCGAACCCTGTCGCCACCATCCACTTATACCCACACTGCACCAAGACCACCACCCACCGTCACCACAGCTTTTCCTGGACGTGTCGGATCTCCACCCCCTGCCGTGGTTGACACCGGAGCCGGGGAACCCATGCAACTAGGGCGCGCCTCCCTGACCGTGGCGGAACGCCAGAGACGTTACCGCGAGGGACTGTGCGCCTATTGCGGCTCAGCAGCGCACCACCGAGCCACCTGCCCGTCTCGCCCGGGAAACGCCCAGACCCGGTGAGAGATAGGAGAGACTCCCCGGGTACCATACATCTCTCCGCCACCACCGATCACACCGCCACTCGACTCACGGTTCAGGTAACCCTCCACCTTGGCCACAAACGGGTCAGAAGTGCCGCGTTCATCGATTCCGGTGCCGCGGGTAACTTCATTGACTCAACATACGCCAGAGGATTGGGGGTAAAGATTGAGGCGTTATCCCAGCCAATGAGAATCATCTCAGTCGACGGGCGGCCCCTCTCATCCAGCCCCATCACCCAGCAGACTCTACCCATCACTCTCGTCCTCGGCCAACATCAGGAGTCCATACAATTTCACCTCACACCCATATCATCTCCACCCATCATCCTCGGCTATCCCTGGCTCTTACAGCACGACCCACTCATCTCCTGGTCTCAGAACCGGATCCTTCAATGGGGGCCGACCTGTACCGACTTATGCCTACAGGCCCAGGCTGGGACGTGTTCCAGGGAGTCCGAGGCCCCCGACGTCGACATCCACGCCATTCCTCCATCATATCGAGACCTGGCTGAAGTGTTCTGTAAACGCCGGGCCAGCCACCTTCCACCTCACCGACCCTACGACCTAGCCATTGAGCTCCAGCCAGGCTCCAGCCCCCCCCGCGGCCATCTCTACTCTCTCTCTACCAACGAGACCCAGGCTATGGAGGAGTATGTCACCAACGCCCTGCGAAATGGCACCATCAGGCCCTCCTCCTCGCCGGCTGCCGCGGGGTTCTTCTTCGTAAAGAAGAAAGGGGGCGAACTTCGTCCATGTGTCGACTATCGGGGGCTAAATAAGATCACCATTCGGAATCGTCACCCGCTGCCTCTCACCAACTCAGCCCTGGACGCCCTCTCTGGTGCCACCATGTTCACTAAGTTGGACCTCCGGAGCGCCTACAACTTGGTGCGCATCAGAGAGGGTGATGAGTGGAAGACAGCCTTCATCACCCCTACCGGACACTATGAGAGCCTGGTCATCCCATTTGGTCTCTGTAACGCACCCTCGGCCTTCCAAGCTTTCATCAACGATGTCCTCAGGGACATGCTAGGCCGATGGGTGTTTGTCTATCTGGATGACATTTTAATTTATTCACGCAACCCCACTGAACACACCAAACACGTTCGAGCTGTCCTTAAGAGATTGCTCGCCCACCAGCTGTACTGTAAGCTGGAGAAGTGTGCTTTTCACGAGCACTCCACCACGTTCCTGGGTTTTGTCATCTCGCCCCAGGGTGTGGCCATGGACCCGCAGAAGCTGGAGGTTGTACGTCACTGGCCCCTACCCAGGACACTCAAACAGCTCCAACGCTTTCTCGGGTTTGCGAACTTTTATCGTCGCTTTATCCGGGGCTACAGTACAGTTGCAGCACCGCTCACTGCACTTACCAGGCTCTCCAACAGTTCCTTTCGACTCAACCCTACCGCCATCTCAGCTTTTCATCGACTCTGTCATCTGTTCACCACCGCACCCATCCTGCTTCATCCAGATGCCAGCCAACCGTTCGTTGTGGAGGTGGACGCGTCGGAGGTGGGCGCCGGCGCTGTTCTCTCCCAACGAGGTCCAGACCAGAAGCTGCACCCATGTGGCTTCTACTCCAAAAAGTTTAACCCCACTCAGCAGCGATACGGTGTGGGGGACCGCGAACTGCTGGGCATAAAGTGAGCCATTCATCGTCTGGACGGACCACCAAAACCTGATCACCATCCGCAGTTTGAAGCAGTTGAACCCACGACAGGCACGGTGGGCACTGTTCTTCGAACAATTCAACTTCCACCTCTCGTACCGCCCGGGGTCGAAGAACACCAAGGCTGACGCCCTCTCCCGGCAACACGAGCGAGAGACGCCCCGGGCGGACCCCGTGCCTGTCCTTCCACCTACCCGCATCATCGCACCCCTGCAGTGGAACCTGGAGACGAGGGTCCGCCAGGCACTGACCAGGGACCCAGCACCGGCAGGTGTGCCGCCCGGACGGCTCTTCGTCCCCGAACGACTCCGAACTGAGGTCCTCCAGTGGGGCCATTCGTCACCCGTCGCAGGACACCAGGGAAGCCGGAGAACCACCACCTTCATCGGCCGGGCCTTCTGGTGGCCCTCCATGAGGAGGGAAATCACAGAGTTCGTTCGGGCGTGCCCAATGTGTGCCAGGGCGAAGGACATTAACCAACCAACTCCAGGGGAACTCCAACCACTCCCAGTTCCCCGTCGACCCTGGTCCCACATTGCCGTGGATTTCATCACGGGCCTGCCGGATTCAGATGGAAGAGACGTCATCCTGACCATTGTGGATCGCTTCTCCAAGGCAGTGCACCTGGTGGCCCTCACCGGACTCCCGTCAGCGAAGGAGACAGCCGAGCTGATTCTGGAACACGTAGTCCGATTGCATGGGTTCCCAAAGGACATCGTCTCGGACAGAGGTCCCCAGTTCACCGCCCGGTTCTGGAAGGCCTTCTGCCGTCTGATCGATTCGTCCTGCAGTTTGTCTTCCGGCTACCACCCTCAGACGAACGGTCAGACGGAGCGAACCAACCAACAGCTGGAGCGCTACCTGAGATGTTTTGTGTCGGACCGCCAGCGCTCCTGGGCCCGCTACCTCAAGTGGGCCGAGTTATCCCATAACCTCCATGTCTCCTCAGCCACCAACCTGAGTCCATTTGAGGTGTGCTATGGTTTCCAGCCTCCAATGTTCACCCACCAGGAACCGGAGGTTGACGTACCATCGGCCCAACAGTTGGTTCGCCGGTGCCGGCGGCTATGGCACCAAGCCAACCTCGCCATCCGACGCACCAACGCCAACTATGTGGCCCAACACCGCCGCCGGCACCCCCCGGGACGATTGTACCACGTAGGTGACAAAGTGTGGCTATCAACCAAGAACCTCCACCTGCACACCGAATCCAAAAAATTATCACCAAGATTCATCGGGCCATACCGCATAACACTCAGGATCAACCCTGTCACCTACCGGCTCCAGCTGCCTGCGGCGCTCCGGATCCACCCTGTCTTCCATACCTCACAGTTGAAACCATTCACCACCTCACCCATGGTTCCACCCACCCCCCCTGCTCCTCCTCCCCGAATCATTGACGGCGGTCCCGCCTACACCGTGCGACGGATCCTCGACTCGCGCCCTCGGGGCAGGGGCACCCAGTATCTGGTCGACTGGGAAGGCTACGGCCCCGAGGAGCGGTCCTGGATTCCGGCTCGCTTCATCCTCGACTCCGGGCTCATTAGGGACTACCGTCACCGGGTATCCTCCACCCCTGGACCGTCCGGAGTCGGTCCTGGACGGGGGGGTACTGTCATGCACACTCAGCCGCGACCGGCACTAGGACCCGGAAGTAGGGCGGTCGCGAAGCTGAAAGCATAAAAGGAAACAAGATGGCGGCGCACATCGCTCTGTCATTGAGTTAAGCCCATGTCTGTTCGGAATCGTTCCAGTATATGTGAGTACTCACTTTCTTGGTTATCTTTTCAGACTGAGTGTGTATTTATAGGACTAGGGTTAGATTGTGTCTTTCCTGTGCTCATTGTGTGTGAGAGTCCTTAGAATAAATCGCGTGATTATCCTGCCTGCTCGTGTTTATCCGCGTTTGGGTTTACCATTCACGCTACAGGGCTAACTGCTAAGGCTATCTGTTCATCCTGGTTAGTTCGTGACAGATAGCACGATCATCATTCTGGTCATCCCGGTTAGTTCGTGACAGAAATGAGGCCTGCTCTCGAGATTACACCTCTTTACTGCCACACTATCAGAGTTGACGCTGTCTAGACTTCCCCTCTCCTCTCATTCCCTCAGACGTACGCTGATTCGTATGCAAGACTTCAGTGTGAACTGGAGGGTTTTTCAGAATTAAAAGTTGTAATACTAGATCATTGAGACAGGGTGAAGCTTCTGTATCTCTTTTATGCCTTTCTTTCTTTCTTTCTTTCTTTCTTTCTTTCTTACATACATTATTTCCCCAAAGTATGCACTTAATCCGAACCGGAAGGTAAACAAATTACTTTTTGAAAGTACTGTAACTAAAAAAAACCCCAAAGAACTGTGATTTGCTCCAAAGGCATATCCCTTAAGTGAAAGCTGCTATGAAATTTAATGAAGATCAGTTCATCAAAAAAGAACGAGGATACTACAGAGAAACTATATTATTAGCTCAATAAATTCTCCATGTTGTAAAAATTCACATAATTACTTCATGTTTCCAAATGCATGGGAGAGAGCAGAGTGAACTGATTGCCTGTCATGCTTTATTTTCCTGGTCTTTTTGTGAAAAGCTCCATCTCACAAAGCTTTTTTCATAGGTTGAGTTTTGTTTCACTGAAAAATTCTTTGGATTTTTTTTATGTAAAGACATTCAAGGAAAAAAAAATGCGCATTTGGGAGCTCAGACGCTGATGTTGGACGAGAAGGCCTGACTCACAGTCTGTGCTCTAATTCATCCCAAAGGTGTTCTATCGGGTTGGGGTCAGGACTCTGTGCAAGCCAGTCAAGTTCTTTCACACCAAACTTACTCATCCATGTCTTTGTGGACCTGGATTAGAGAGGAGACTGCAAGCCAGGCCTTCTGAGCTGAAATCGTTAAAATACGATTTTTTTTTGTGCTGAACATTGTTCAAAGCCTTCCCAGAAGAGTTGAAGCTGTTATAGCTGCAAAGGGTGGGCCAACATCATATTAAACCCTATGGATTAAGAAGTGGATGTTACTCAAGTTCACGTGCATGTGAAGGCAGACAAGCGAATACTTTTGGCAATATACAGGTATATTAAGATCATAACACTGCCATCACTGCCTTGTACAGTGGCCACTATGTATAATAGGTGCATCACTTCCCTTCTTACCCTGACATACCCATTGCTCTGAAATAGAGTCAATCTGGACTCATCAGACCACATGACATGACATGACAAGCAAAATTAAGCCTTTTTTCTGTTTAGTCTCACTACAAAAATGGTTTTCTTATGGCCAGGAACTATATCTATAAACAGAAAGTTTTCAGACCCATTTATATTTTCACACTTAAAACGGATTCCGAGATGGTGCTCCGGTTTCTCCGACAGTCCAAAGACATGCAAATTAGGTTAATTAAGGTTGCCAAATTGGCCGTACTGTGTGAATGAGTGTGTGTGTGTGTGTGTGTGCGTGCGTGTGTGTGCGTGTGCGCCCGGCCACCCTGCAATGGATTGGCACCTCATTTAGGGTGTACCCCGCCTCGTATACAGGATGAAGCGGTATAGACAATGAGTGAGTGATATTTTATAAATATAAACTGTTGACAGGGCACCCAGGAAAAACTATGCAGAACAAATTGCCCATAATAGTCAGTGCTGTCCTCGATTGGAAGACACCAGAATGCTCAATGCACAGCATACCACCACAAACTCTCCAGATCCCAATTCAATCCAGCATCCATGGGATGAACTGCACAAAAATGTCTGTAAGCCACAGCACCCCAAGCATGTGCTGCCAACATATACATGCACACACACATCATTATTAGGTACACCTTGTACCTATACATATACATATACATGTATACATATTGGAATAAACCCCCTTTTGCCTAGCACAGATACAACAATGTGCTTGGAAACATTCCTTAGAGATGTTGGTCATGATTTGTCTGCTGCACATCCATAATGAGAATCTCTGTGTATACAGTATATACAGTACATTACATACATGTATCACTCAATGGACCTTAACCTGCGTTCATGCTGATCATGAGGAAAGGATTGTGAGCTGTGTACAGTAAATGTCAGCTGAGTGTGCATAGGCATCTGGTTCCTACTTTAGCGAAGAAAGAAACAAAGATCCATTTTTTTTATGAACTTAACCAACTACCTCATTATTTGCCTGGAATGACGAATACATTGTCTCACTTTAATTTTACTTTTAATTAAACATGCTGACTGGTTAATTGTTTATTTTCCCCATGTCTGGGGAAATTGAATATAATTTACAAAAGTCCTTACTGACTCATTAAGGAAGATAAGTACTTCTTTCACCCTTTTAGTTAAAGGTTGCTGATTTTGTAAGGTCAAGGTCATTGATGTGTAAATGTAAGTGATTTCCAATAGAAAGCTTATACAGTATATTCTGTAATGGATTGGTGGCATGTGCATTATTAATGGTGTTATACAAATCTCCATAATGGGATTATATAGTATGTTAATAGTCAAAATAATAAGCATGATATTTTTCATAAGAATGTTTACCATCAATACTGTACATCCATCCGTCAAGCATACTGCTTGTCCTGTGTAGCATCATTGGGGCCTGGAGTCTTGGAGCATGGAACTGGGTACACCTTGGATCCAGTGCCAACCCATTGCAGCCAAGACTGCTTGACTTTTTCTTTTCTATCTAAATCCATATACAAGCTAGAGATTTAAATGAATATGTCTTCATGCAAAAGACTTTTTCACGAACAAGAAGAGCACTTATCACAAAGCATCCGCTTGAGAGTATAAATATGCATCAGGACCATGATCCTTTGAGAAGCAAATAAAAAAAGTTATGCAAGAAGGAGGTTTTTACTTAAGCAGCCATGATGCACAACTTTTAGCATATTAATTCACAGTGCGTTAGGGTGTTTCAGGTAAGAGCTGTGGTGATTTAAATGAATCTTCTTGTTAGTTTGTTTTTTGGGGGAGACGGAATCAAGTCAGCTAGTTAGAAAATATTGCCGCCAGGTGCAAACAAAGACCAAAGATCAGTTATGTAATCCAGTGCTGTAGATGGAGTTAGAGCCAGAATTTTCACACCATGCTATAGTGTTGGTATGTTTACTTCTGGGATTTCATCCAGAGTTTTCCTGTGTTACATATTTAATTAAAAATAAAATCCTTCTGATTTTACCCTCTTGTAATATAGGCATCTGTGTGTGTTTGCATATTTGTAAAAAGATATCTACTTGACGATAAAGAAAAATGTCCTGTCGCAGAAAAGTTTACAAAGTCCTCATTGCATGTGGTGCCAACAGGGAAGCAAAGTTAATCCACTCAAACTTTCTTATTATTTGTTTTATATATCTTCTGTTTGCAGATGCAATACAGTATGTATTGATTACTGTAACCTTTAAGGTGTCTGACCACAGTTGGTCTAACCTGCGGCTCTTGGCCTCACTTACTTTTCTCACAGTTCAGTGGTTTAATCACTGCCCTTTTTTGTTGTTGTTGTTGTTGTTGTTGTTTTCAGTCAAACCTTACAAAGCAGCAGAACGGCTTCAAGATCACTTTGAAAACCCTGGAAGACAACCTCCTCTCACGCCTGTCTTCAGCTTCTGGAAACTTCCTGGGAGACACGGAACTTGTTGAGAACTTGGAGATAACCAAGCGCACGGCTGCTGATATAGAAGAGAAGGTTGTCCGGTTCAGTCCGTATAAATCTACTCATATTGTGTAGGATCTTGTGAATAACATTATAGTAGAGTGTTTTATTAAATAATTAGTTATAAATGTGGATTATTGTGTGTGATTTCAGGTGAAAGAGGCGAAGGTGACTGAAGTGAAAATCAACGAGGCGAGAGAGCACTACCGTCCGGCAGCTGCCCGTGCTTCACTCCTCTACTTCATCATGAATGACCTTAATAAAATCCATCCCATGTACCAGTTTGCTCTCAAGGTATCCCTCAGTACTGACCCTGAACTTCAAGCATAAGTCACTGTCACTGTGCTTCCTCCATCTTGCTCTTTGCCTCCTCTCGAATATGCTCTCTCTCTCTCTCTCTCTCTCTCTCTCTCTCTCTCTCGTTCTTGCTCTCGCTCTTTCAACTTCTAAAATAGGGCATTTAATACACTGCACTGTCAGCATCTGCAAAACAATCACGGGCTCTCTGTAATGAAATGGGAAGTTTGATTCTGACAAGGTGTCAGCTTTCAGAAGAGGAGTTTCGCGAGCATTAGTGGAAGATAGATTAAAAACACTTAATTAAGCCGCTCGTCGTCTTTGTTTCGGTGGCGTTCTCATATTTTGAGACAGTCACCATGCTGTGACAAAATGCAATCTTCAGCTATCACAAAATAATTGCTTTGTTCTTTCATACAAATTTATGCAGGGGAATGAGCATGAGCATAAACGTGTACAAACTTCTATAAAAAGCTGCCTTTTAAAACATCTCGTTTAACGCAGAGCTAAAACGGCTCGGTGATTAATTGCTCAGCAATGCAAATATTTGGAGCTGGTTTATGATCTAGATTTTTTTGTCTCGTTCGTGCGTGTGTGTGTGGGTGTTTACTGTCAGGCCTTCAGTGTGGTTTTCCAGAAAGCTGTAACGAAGGCAGCTCCAGACGCGGTGTTGAAGCAGAGGGTTTTAAACCTGATCGACAGCATCACGTTCTCCGTGTTTCAGTACACCACCCGCGGCCTTTTCGAATGTGACAAACTCACATACACGGCTCAGCTCGCATTTCAGGTAGGGTATTTCCCTCATTAGATCTGTCACTGTCTTCATAAGCATCTTTTCCCCTCAAATTCTCTCTCTCTCTCTTTCTCTCTCTCCGTCTTGTCTCTGCAGATTCTGGTGATGAATAAGGAAGTCAACACTAATGAGCTGGATTTTCTGCTGAGGTATCCCGTCCAGCCTGGTGTAACATCCCCCGTCGACTTCCTGTCTCATCATTCATGGGGAGGAATCAAGGTAAAACCAGACGTGTGCACTGAGCCACTCATTGCATTTACTTCTGATTTATTTAACATGCAATCTGTAAAATGGGCACTTAGGCGCCTTAGATGAAGACTTGCATCATAGTTACATCACCCACCCAAGTATGCACAGGAACTTAAGAAAATATCCATCCATCCATCCATCCATCCATATTGTATGACTCACCCCAGCTGCTGAACATTTTCTTTTTCAATCTTTTTTGTTTGTTTGTTTTGGAGTCACAGATGCACAACACACAGAAAAACATTAGTGCTGAACATCTCCAAGGGCAATGTTGATCAAAAGTTTACCTACTTGTCAGATCTGATAAGCACTAAGCTGAATCGTAATGGCATGTACATCCCTGGTGCTTTCAAACCGTGTTAATATTGAAGTTAAAGGCTTACAGTAATATAAAGACACATCATTTTAGAAGTGACTGTTTTTGTTTGCTTAAGCGTCTAGTCCTGCAGCTGTAATACATATCTGCCATAATGCCTGATGGAGTCATTAGGCTTTGTGGATTATATACAGTAATGTGCAAATATTTATTCCAAAGATACAAACTTCCTTGTATTTTTAATGTAGTCTTAAGAGACAGTTCTCCAGGCTTCCTAAAGGGCATTTTCGGTCCAGGCCCTGTACCTGACCAGTTTTAGAGGAATATTTTTTTGTTTGTTAAGCCATACAGTGATCTATGAATCACGCAACCATAAATAAATGAATAAATAAATAAATAAATAAATATATTAAAAAATCTAACCTAAGGTGTGAGCCAGTGAGAAACAGGTGCAGATGATCAGGCCAGTGATTAGTAGACTGGTGATGCTGAATGCTGAGCGGTTGGAACAGACGAGAGGGGAAATGAGGTTGCTGCTTAGGTTTTTACATAAACTACCTAGTTTTAATAATAATAGTTTAAATAATTCATAATAATGCGTTGCAGCATTTCACATTAAATCATTTGCTCCCATTTCTTTAATTTAGTCTACATCATTTATTGTAAAAATGCACTTTTTACAGACTGCATAAATCAACACCCTGTCTATGTAAGGCAATACAATACAAGGCAAAAATGTAAACTTAGGCCATGTACAATATTAGAGGCCAAAACCACAATTCAAGGAAAATTTTGTATTCGTATAGCTTGAAATGAAATACAAAAATCATTATAATTAACAAAAAAGATTCAGGAATAGTCAATATCACTACTTCAGCTTTGCTTGCATAATATATATATATATATATATAATATATGCAAAGCTTTTTGGTTTTAAGTGTTTAAAAACAATTTTACTCTTTTTGTTGTTCTAATTTAAATAAATAAATAAATAAATAAATAAATAACATATTTTATGTGTTTGCACAATCATACAATTCAGCCAATCAGCCAATCATGTGGCCTCAGCAACACACACACAAAAATAAATAATGCAGATACAGGTCAAGAGTTTCAGTCAATGTTCACATCAAACATCAGAAAGAATGAAAAAGTGCGATCCCTGTGACTCTGACCGTGGCATGGTTGTTGGTGCCAGATGGGCCAGTTTGAGTATTTCATAAACTGCTGATCTCCGGGGATTTTCAGACACAACAGTCTCGAGAGGTCACACAGGATATGTGTGTCTGTTTATATATAGAAACCTCAGGTCATAACACTGTCTCCAGAGACTTGTACCTCTGTGCTTCCCTTCTTACCCTGAATCACTCTGGAACAGGGTAAATAATGACTCATCATACCACACGACGTTCCTCCATTGCTCCAAAGTCAATGCTCCACGAGCATGAACACATGGACATACACAGAATGTAACGTTCTAGCCGAGATCAGTCTAGACAATGTATATTGGCAGGATGCCACAACTCATAGGGGCACTTTTTATATAAGACACTGATTATCTTGTCTCTCGGTTATGGTTTAGTTATAATTCTGGGCCGATGCTACAGTATATGGAAAACAATGGATGAGTTCTGACTATTGACTTTTGGTTTGCATGGTTCACAGATCAGGCAGGAGGACCCCTTGGCAGAATTTTGGTTAGGGCCCCAGGGAGGTCTGGACTGGCTTTGCTTTGCACAGTTTAAATCACAGCATTTTCATGTCACTTACAAATAGCTTGTTTTTTATGAAAACATAATTAGTTTTAAAACTTGGATGCCACAAGAAACAGTTAACTGCAATTTAAAACTGTGATAATTGTTTTGTTCTTAGCCACACTCAACATTACTGTTTCCAACATAAAACTTTTTGTTATGGCCATAATTGTGCTTTAAAGGTTCACTGCTTATGATTTGAATAAGCATTTTCTGATATGAAATTTAAAAAATTCACATGGTAATGGATGATAACTGGATTTTTCATGTGCAACCTGTGTGTGGATTTGGTTTGGGGATGGAGAGCAAATGAAGAAAAAAAAAATCAAGAATAGCAATTTGTTTTTGATCATTGAACCAATTATTTTGGAAAGTACAGTTATACAGTATATAGTGCTGTGGAGGTGTCTCGAGCCAGCCCTCGTTTCTTAGTGTGCTTTCACAGGGACAGACTTTCTGGTTCTTTTCCTAAATTAAATTAAATATACATCATTTAATTTAATGTAATTTAATTTAATATGAACATTTAAGGTGTGGCTCAGTCAAGACGACCTTTTGCACAGTACTGTGTTTCTGCTGTGGCGTTGGTCAGACAGTGTATTATTGTGTCTAATGTTTCTCTACAATAGTTGTTTTTCCTCATTTTTCATGAATGTTGCTAAGAATTCTGGGGCTCAATGTGAATAAGAAAAAAAGTCTTTCACAATACGAAATGTTTCTTTTTGCACCATCAGCGCTTTAGAACTCTTCATTGTGAAGAAACTCTCTAATGTTTACTCAGCAATTTAAACAGTATAAAGACAATTTGCTTTGCCATTATATTAAATTAACATCTAAACACCCACCTCAAACCTCCCTGGGACTTTTTTAGTTGCCAGCCCTTTTTTTTCTCTTTAGCAGTTCGACATGGCTCATTCAGCAATTATGGCACCTGCGTGCATGCAATATACAATGCACGCCAAGTATTACAGGGTTATTACAGTGTATAATGTGCTTTAATCTCTTACTAAGACCTGTGAAATTTAAATTGAATTGTACAGTAGGTGCCCCGTAATGCAATACTCTGTTAATCTATTTATCAATGTATGAAAAAAAAAGCAAATGGGCATAATAATTTCAAACTCAGACAGAAGGACATACTTGATAAATCTGATTAATGGCAGTGATGTAGCTTACCATTGCTCTTTGTTTATTTTCCTTAGGAGTTATTTTAGATGAAATGTTTTATATAAGAAGGGACAGTATTAGTTCAGGCACTTGAGGTTACAGTTGCTGAACAGAGGGTTGGGGTATCGAAGCCCCGCCACCACAGGTTTGCCAGTGTTGGGTCCTTGGGCTAGACCTTTAACACATACAATAATTAATCACTAGAGATTCAGGGCATCCTCAGTCCTCTACCCAAGCCTGATGGAATGGTGGGTTGAACCAGAAAGGACATCTGGTGAAAAACCTGTGCTAATACCTTGTGGATTGAATTGAATGGTGACCCCAAGAATAAGCACAAAACCCAGGCGACAAATGTTTTATTAGAAACTAAATTAATATTAAAAACGACTCAAGATTTTTTTAATGTATGTAAATATGCACTATTGCTATTTATGTATATGTCCTTACCTTCAGTGATCGAAATGCTTTATGTTTTTTTATTGCCAAGTTTAGGCTTTGACAAAGTTTATTTGCAGACAACTTTTTTACCTGTCATGTGCGCAATATTAGGATAAACTAAAGCAGCAACAAGACATTTCATGTGATAAATAGATTATACATTATATACCCCTTATATTTTGTTTCCAAAGAGCCAAACATTCTTTTTTATTTCTTTTTTTTTATGTCATCTTGTGCAATAATTCTCCAGACTTTCTGAAAGGAATTTCAGGATGTTTTTTTTTTTTTTTTAGCCATGGAGTGAGCTATGAATCATTCAGAAAAAGAAATCATACAGTACTTAAGGCATAAACCAGTAAGAAACAGGTGCAGAAGATGACAGATGATCAGGCCTGTGATTAATATACTGGTTATGCTGAATGCTGAGTGGTTGGAACAGATGAGAGGGGAAATAAGGTTGCTGCTGAGGTTGTTACATAAATATTTTTTTTAAAATAGTTTTTAATATTACGTTTATTTTACTTTGAAACCTGTTGCAGTAAAACATTTGCTCCTATATTATTTAATATACACATTTAAATTTATACAAATGCGTTTTGTGTCTTCTATGAAGGATCATAGAAGAATTGTGTGTGGTTTTGGAAGCATGAGGAAACATATTTTTTGTGCGCTATAATTGAAGGCAAAGGCAGTTAAATTAAATATAAGTCAAATAAAGACAAATAATTGTGGCATACAAGGAATGAACAACTTCAGGACTAGTTATACTGTAGGTAAATAAGTAACTTAATAAATAACTGCATATGAAACTTTAAATCCTCTAGCCAAGTGTTTTACTGTATGTTTTCTCTCAGGCACTTTGTACAATGGATGAATTCCGTAACCTGGACCGGGATATTGAGGGCTCAGCAAAGCGCTGGAAGAAGTTTGTGGAGTCAGAGTGTCCAGAGAAAGAGAAATTTCCCCAAGAATGGAAGAACAAGACCTCGCTGCAGAGGCTGTGCATGATGCGAGCATTACGACCTGACAGAATGACGTATGCCATCAGGTCAGTAATCAAATTAAAATCAGTCAAAGTAATTAAATAACAAGGTGGCAATTAGTAGGCAGATTTATTATAAACATGTCATCACTGTACAGGCTGTAAAACCTTCATTGTCAACTCATGTCAGGTTTATATTCCAGCTCTTCACATGCATGACTCAGATTGTCAGTGGCTGAAAAGTTCTGATTAGCCGGCTTAAGGCTATAGTACAATATGTGGCTGTCTGTAAGCACGAACGAGTAGGCAGATAATACCTTTTATAGTAAACAATCAAAAAAAAAAACCATAAAAGCATTCTGTGTATACACCAATCATCCACAACACTAAAATCTCACTGTCTTATACTGTACTTGTGCTGCCAAAACGTTGACCAATCAAATCTTGGACTCCACAAGACTTCTGAAAGTGTTCTTTGGAATCTGGCACCGAGCTAGCAGAAGAGCTTTTAATCCTGTAAGTTGTGAGGTGCAGACTCGATGGATCAGACTTGTTTGTCCGGCACATTCCAAAGATGCTCAATAAGATTGACGTTGGAAGAATTTAGAGGCAAAGTCAACACTTTGGGAGCTGTCATTTTCCTTTAACTATCCCTGACATATTTCTTTTGCAGTGTGGCAGGCCTGTACGTGGTCTGAAACAATGTTTCAGTAGGAACGTGTCAAAGTAACAGTGCCAGGATCCAAGTGTTTCCAAAAGATCATATCCCAGGCCATACAGTACCTTTACCTCTGCTGACTTCTGACCTCTGGATCATCATGCCATATCTTGTTCAAGTGATGCCAATGTACCCAGATGTCCACCTGATTTAAAAGAAAATGTGATTCATCAGATCAGGCCACCTTCCTCCATTGTGCCACGATCCAGTTTTGATGCCCATATGCCCATTGTAGGTCCTTTGATGGTATACACACGTCAGAATGGGCACCCTGAGCTGTAGCTACAGTACACAGCCTTTAGTTCACTAATGTTGCCACTTTTGGTAGGAACTACTGTATAGCATACAGTACCAGAAACACCCTGGCTAGATATTTACATTTACCACGTTTAGCAGAATCCTTCATCCAAATGAACATTTTATCTCACTGTATATCTGAGCAGTTGAAGGTTAAGGCCCTTGCTCAAGGGCCCAACAGTGTTTGGGCTGGTCTTTGAACCTGGGACCTTCAGATCAGTGGTCCAATACCTTAACCGTTGAGCTACCCCTGACCCGTCTAACAATCTGGCCCTTGTCAAAGTTACTCTGGTATTTCTACTTGCCCATTGCTTCTAACACATCAACTTCAAAACTGTGTTTACTGTGTTTAAAAAAATAAAAATGTTTGTTGACTTATATATCTCAACTTGACAGGGGCCACTGTAACGAGATAATTACTGTTACAGTATTCATGTGTCCTGTCACTGGTTTAATTGTTATGCCCGATTAGACTATATACACAAGCATGTCCTTTGACTTATGAAGGGATTATATTATACTAATAATTCCTGTTTAACTGTGCTGTCTGCAACAGTGGACAGAAATGGCTTGGAAATTGTACTGCTGAAGATAAGCACATTTTTTTACCCATGCACATTTAATCTAAATTGTCTTAGTGACATGTATCACCATTTTGAACAGACAGATACAATAATATTATATTTTAATTGCATGCTGAGTAAAAGACGTCCATTTCTCTGGACAGAGATTTTGTGGAGGAAAAGCTGGGCAGTAAGTACGTGATGAGTCGATCGGTAGATTTCGCCATCTCCTTTGAAGAATCAGGAGCTGCCACGCCCATATTCTTCATCCTCTCTCCTGGAGTCGATCCACTAAAGGATGTGGAGAAACATGGTACAGTTGCTTAGACTTCTCTTTTTTTCTGTTTTAAGATGAAACTTTTTAATGGCCTCCTGTTCAAATCCATGGTGGCTCATGGACTGTTGTTTTGGAAGATGTTTCCGAAACAGAAAATACAAGTGTTTCATTTAAAAAAGAAGATAAAATAGACATCTTGTATCAGGAGGCCAGCGTGGCTGTCCATGCATTGTGTGATTTGAAAGGGTACATCTTAAAGGCTCCTGGAGGAGTGTGGAGATCGATTAGGCATGGCTGTGTGTGTGAGTGTGACTAATCGAATCATAGCCAAAGTGCACCGCAATCAATTAGTGAATGCTTGCCTAAAGAGAGATCCTCTGACAATTGCAATTATACTGAGTGTCTATATACTGTATAAACATGTGTCAAGTGTAAATGAAAGGTGTGAATCACGTAGTTCTTTGTAAAGTATCTGCTAAAGAATATTGTGTCTTGCAGGTCGAAAGCTGGGCTACACGTTCGACAATAGAAATTTCCACAACGTGTCTCTCGGCCAGGGCCAGGAGGTGGTGGCTGAGAGGACTTTGGATCTAGCTGCACAAGAAGGCCACTGGGTAATATTACAGGTAAAGACAAACGGTTTGCTGTTTAAGCTCACTTTGAAATACACTGCTGACTTCACGCCAAAGATTATTCACTTCGTGATGCCCTTTTTAATAGCAGTTAACCTGCATTTAGCTGATCAGCAGCAGCCTCGCCATGGGAATTCAGTTATGAGTTGTAAGTATGCTAATGTCTTGGTCAGCAATGTGTGTTTCACCCAGTCGCCCAGGCTTCCTCTCTCGTGATTAATGACTCGTTTGGTCTGCCAGAATAGTGGGGGAGAGGAATGTGTCCTTACTCTAAGCCAGCATGATGGCCCAACCCCGGGGAGAGATGCGCACTCCACTAATGAGTCTATTAGGTTGCTTCTACTCCATCCAAATGTCAGTGTGAAAACACTCTCCGCTCTCCTGCCCAGCTGCTTATTATGGGTATTAGTTTGGAATGGTTCCAGCTGCTATTGGAAAATGACATATTCGCCAAATGCGTATGGATTGACAGACAAAGAATCGATACAGTAAGAAAATGGTGTTTTTAATACGGATTATCTACTGGGTTTGTATAAATACTGAGGTTATGGCAACAAAAGCAGAACTTATCCACACAGATGGATGACACTGCCATATCTCTTTGCAACAGGACTGCATTTTTAACTTTCTAAAGAAGCACCAGTACAGAATCCTAATGGCCCTTATTGGCAGCTGGAACTGGCAGCAGTGGACAGAATGTGAGCGTTCTTCCTTTAAATCCCTGAGCTTCTCTACAGCGCATCACATACCTCAGGAACTCCAGGCGAGCAGACGAGTTGTTGTTTAATTACTTTTGCATAGCAGTGCAGATCGGTGTGTTTAGAGTAAATTCTTCCCCCTCCCGTAAGAAAGCTTCCACTATATGCCTCCCTCCACTAATCACCCACCCCACCACCCATTTGTTCCTCGAAAGTTCATGGAAGCTCAGCGGGTCAATGGAAAGTTCCCCTCCAGTGAAGGTTAATTATATTGCAGCACACAGAGCCCAGTCGACCAAAATGCAGAAAAGCACTTGCTGTGGAGAGGCAATCAATTGCAGAGATTGCAAGAGAAAATCCACAGTCTTGGGAATCAAGTGGCCTAAACTGGATGGACCCCCCTCTCCCTCCCTCGCCTCATGTTCCGAAATGTCCTCTTAAAGGCCGACAATGAGCTGTGAATTGGAGAGCATCAGAAAGGAACAAGGTGAGATACCTCAGGGCAGGGGGGAAAAAAAAACATTATTGGAGAAAAGGCTGCCATGGCAGCATTCAACTTTTAATGAGTTTTTCCGAGAAAAGAAGCAATGCCGCACATTACGGTTTATTCTCAGACTCTGTCACTGCTTAGCACCTACAGCTCACGCTCACATTCTGGTGCCATTTTGATGCCAGTATGTACGTCAGTGTTGTACCAGCATAGTGTACCATGAATTGTGCTCTTAGCGAAAGCTGTTATTTTTACTTAGATGCTCAAGTTCTGTTCTGACGGCACTTTTTTTTTCTTCCCCTCCTGATTATTTAATTATGTTGTTAACAGGTTATGCTAATGAATCAGACACAGTAATTGTATAATCACTTCATACAGCTCCAAAGCCACTGATTGCAAACTCCGACACATCTCCTCTTCCATGAATGCAGACACCACAGATGTGGCGTCTCCCTGCTGGGCGAGCGCTTGATAAGCCAACGTGTTTAGCCAGGGGAAGGCGAAAAAAAGGACACACTCTGCATGCTGGCAAGCCGCAATAACGTGCAATAACAGCAAGTACGCGTTGTTAACAGCAATCAAAACACCTCTTCTCCGACAGCGCGGATAACTTTCTCTCATCTCGGAGTGCTGAGAACATCGAGGGTCGGTGCTTTTCTTTCACGAAGAATTCATTTCCACTTGCTCTCTGTCACTCTGTGCCCTTTAGGAACAATGCGGAGAAATTTGCGCTTACGAGTTGGAAATTGTTTTGTGCTCTAAAGTGGTGTGGATCCTTTTCACCCTTCTGTGGATATCCCATCATCCCAATCATCTCCGATTTAACGTTTTTCTAGGAAAATCATCTGACCAAGTCTTTTGGTCACAACATACAGTACTGTACATCGCCCTTCTTGTAACGAGAGAATTCTTTGCAGAGTCACTGTTGGTGAATCCCTATTTAATTCACACTTCAGTGTACAGTAAATGAGTCATGCTCATTTTCATTCCGAACACAAGAATGAAAACTTAACAATCTGCAGGTCATAGAACTGTAAACAAAGTAACTGGATGCCAGAACAACGTTTTCCAGAGCAAACATGATCTAGTCTTGATATTTTGCTGTTTTCTTTCATGTAGCCATAATCATCTATTCAGACATACTGTACCACCATTTGAGATCTGGATGACAACACGTCCTCTTCGTAATCTAATCGCATAACAATTTCTCTTTTTTTCCACCCAGAACATCCACCTGGTGGCCAAGTGGCTGGGCACTCTGGAGAAGAAGCTGGAGCAGCACGCCGATGCCAGCCACCAAGATTTCCGAGTGTTCATCAGCGCCGAGCCTTCGTCTTCCCCCGAGGGTCACATCATTCCGCAGGGTATTCTGGAGAACTCCATCAAAATCACCAACGAGCCACCGCTGGGCATGCATGCTAACCTGCACAAAGCTTTGGACAACTTTAACCAGGTACACCGAGACAAGTAACATATGGTGCATGTGAAACATATGGCGCGGCAATTTTTTATCTGTCATATTACAAGCGAGGATTTTCAGACACACTCAGACAAAATCCAATTACAGATGTTTGTTTAAAGCACATCTAAGACAGAATCAAAAAACTTGAGTGCTTTCGAAATAGCTTCGTTTTTACCCTCAATCTGGGCTGCTGCGCATATCACCCTGGTAATCTCAGTCGTCTAAAAGATTTGGGATATTGTCATGGCTAATGATGATTAAAATTCGGCATGTCTTGTCAATGAAACCCAACCGATGCCATTAGCCGTGAGTTTGCTCTGAGCTCTTTTCGTGCTTTGCCAAGCTGATGGATATCTATCAGATAAATGCTACACTGTGCAACGTGCCGATGTTGTAACTTTCCTTTGTTAGATGGCTTCCGCTCCAGTCATGTACGAGCCTTGAAAGCAAATCAATGCCGTAGAAAATAAACGCGAGCTAATTGTCTCACCAGCTCTAGGAAGCTGCAACAATATGAAAAACAAAAACGGCTTTTTTATACTGACCTTTTCAGCAGCCAGAGCAACTTGGTGGCTGAACCAGTTTCTTCCTGTCGAAGGACTGATATATGCGATTGATATCGGCCGTATACACTGCTCACACCACCTGTTCTAAAAAGCAATAAACATTACTACCAGGATATTTTTGTGCAGTTTTTTATTGCATTCTAATGTTCCAGTAAAGGTACATTAAGATCGTAACTACTGGTAATGTGAAAACTACTGGTAGTATATTTTTATTAGTTTCTCCCTCTGTACCTCAAACCATATCTGCTTCACACTTTACATATTTTATGTGCGAGGAAGTGAAAAAGTGAGAAAACACTGTTCTATGCGATAGTACATTTATATCGTCTGTAAAACTGTTAAAGCTAATATGGATTTTATTTAACATTTAACAATTAACAGAAATCAGAACAGATTATTAAAATAAAAGTAAAAAAGAAATAATGGGGAGTGACAGATATTATGATACACACACACAGAGGGTCAGTCAAAAGTTATCTCTGGCTATAAAACTAATTTTAATTAACTTTTAGAAAAATACATGTACAGACGTTTTTCGACATAATCTTTGTGCTTTTCATTTTTATACTTTAAATACTTTGTCTATCTGTCAACAAGCTTTTGTATTTCGTCATTAAAAAATTAACAAACCCGAGATTTAATAAACCCGTCTTTGTCCTCATAGAGCTGCTTTCAGGGGACCAAACCTGGAGCAAAATCAGGACTATAGTGAGGAAGCTTTAACACCTCAAAACAAAGTTTTTGCATCGTCACATCACCCTTGGATAGGAGTCCTCTGCATTTAATCCGAAGTTTAAGCTTTAGGTCTTCAAGACGGATCTTACTGTTATGATCACTCTTGATTGTTGAATCTTTTTCCTGATTATGGACCTTACCATAAAACCACAAGCATCAATTTTCCAGCTGATGGTTGACTTTTGAACTTTTTCCTGGTCGGCGTTTAAGGATGTGTCTGTTCCATAGTCTGTTGTTTACTCTCAGAGTCACTCAGTAGTGATGAATCCATGTCTCGTTACCAGTAATGATTCTCTTTAAGAAACTTTTCAATAATGAAAAAGTCATTTGTGCACGCTGACCTACCAAGCAAATCACATGTGGGGCATCCATTTTTGCTCGCACTGCAATTAAAAATTAACTGATGTAACACGTTCACACCTGCACATCAGTGACTCTGGACCAGTAGAAAGCGCTGATAAGACATTGAAGCTAACATATGTTTTAAAACCAGAGTGTGGATAATTTTCGACTTTCATATGTATGTATGTGTGTGTGTGTGTGTGTTTGTGTCTCTTCCCCAACGCCTTGGCATCTGTGGCTAATAATGTCCAAATGGTATCTCTTTCCTTTTGCACTGTACAATGCTACATGACAGTTTATTTTAATACAAGTCCTCATTTTTAATGCTGTTTTCCGCCTTGACACACCCACGAGAAACAGTATTTTAATCACAAGGACGTTATTCTCTTTGGATATTCATATTCAATTAACATTTTTAAAATACCCCCACCCCCTCACCCCAGGAAAACGTGCTGCTGCTCATTTTCTTTGAACCTCTCAGCTGTGCGCTAGAGGAGGAATGCAGTGCTTTCAGTCGTATTCACCCCAGTGAAGCTGTGTTTGGAATCTTAATGCGTCCTGTGTCTGAATGAGAGGCTCCATAACTCCACCTTTAGCTCAGCTCTCGCGTCGAACATACTAAGTGTTCTACAGCCTTCGCTGCATGATACATATAGGAGAGGTGTTCGCAATTTATGTGCTGTTACTGGTGTGTCTGGCGAAGAAACTCTCCTGTGAGACCAGTTGCCATTTATTTCTTTTACGCCCACCTGATCCCTGTCGTTCTCGTTAGAGTCATCTTTAATAATGAGCAGGGGGGAAGGCAGGATTGTTAAGCACACCGATAAGTGATAACAATTAAGAACATCTCAGACGTTACTGAATCTGGTCCAATCATTTGTCTCCACTAATGAACTATGTAGCCCTGCTGGGAGCTGTAAAGGAAAATGGACACTGGCAGGTGGTTAATAATAAAAGCAATAATAATAATAATAATAAAAATAGCATTTATATAAAGGCATTCATATATCTTTCATCCCCCAAAAAATACACATAAGTGAATTGTCAGGAATTTGAAGCGGTGAGCATGCAGATGTTGTAGAAGTTAACATGACAAATGTGAGAAAAGAATGTTCTGAAAATCAGAAACCAAAATAGACTAACAAATTCATAAGAATCATATCCCAACTGCAGACATAATCCTGGTCATGTGACCAGCAGCTGATGGAAGCGTTAGTTCAGCACCTCGGTGCTACTCATCATTAATTAATGAAGTAATGAAGTAGTGAGTGAAGGAAGGAAGGACGGAGCAAAAACTAAACAACTTGCAGCTAAATTAAACACAAATTCTAAAAATTAAAGACAAATATTAAAATAAATCTACTGCCTGGCCAAGAAATATGTGACCAGTTAAATTTATAAAGGGAAATACTTAACCGGCTTTGTTTGCATAATTACTTCACTTTGCAGAAGAAATGAAAATCAGTAATGTCTGTGATCGGTCATTAAACTGTTGTTGAAGCTGCATCATAAGAAAACATTACAAATTATAGCTGTGATTAATAGGGAAAGTAAGAGCATTCCTACATGCACAGTGTAGCAAGAGCTCTACGGATTGGGATTAAAGAGCTGTGTGTCAAATCAGGAAACTTACTTATTAACTGTACGGCAATAAAATGAAGTCTTGCTGCCTGATTGTGCTCAATGACAAGATTATCACATCAATGAATGGCATGACCAATGCAGACTGTAATCAAAGCTCTCTTTGAAATTGATAATTGAAGATGCTGCCTGCATCAAACAACCAATAATAACAATATAGTACATTCACTTTTACAAATGTATACTCAATGCTTGATTTTCTTTTCCTGACTTGTTCCCATAAATTATTGCTCTTTGACAGGACACGTTGGAGATGTGCGCACGTGAAAATGAGTTTAAAGGCATCCTGTTCGCCCTGTGCTACTTCCATGCCGTGGTAGCTGAACGGCGAAAGTTTGGCCCTCAAGGCTGGAACAGGAGCTATCCGTTCAACACCGGTGACCTCACCATCTCAGTCAATGTCCTCTATAACTATCTGGAGGCCAACAGTAAGGTGAGGACCAAATGCCACAATTACAGCTGGAAAGAAACAGATTTGAGGATGAAATAAAGAGTGAAAAAGCAAAAAGGAAGAATAAAAGTGAGAGAGGGTAAAAACAAGGCTTGTTGACATATGCCCTGCCTGCAGAAAAGCGAGTTAGGCTTTTGCTGAAGCTGGTGAAATTACCCTTCTCTACCCACGCACCATCCCACTCCAAATCGAAAAGCTTTGCCCTTTACTACACGAAGCCATTTCACATTTCAGAGGTTGCTTATATGTGATAAAACTACAATAGAAATAAGTCTTGCGTTTCCCATGAACCACATATAAAAAGATGTAGTCTTCAGGAAGCATTATATATTTATTCAGTTGGATTCAAGAATATGAAGGAAATGAAATATTATTGTTTGTTTTTTGTATTTTTAATTTTGCCCTTATGCTACAATTAAATTATATGTATGTCTGCAAATGGTATTACTGAGATATTACGCTTTGTATCTAATAAAGCAAGACTTTCAAGCAAGATTGGCATGCAGCCTGAGAGTTCCCCACCGACTTTATCTTCCGTGGTCACAGAGCTCATATTATACACCTCTTACCTGGAAGAGCACTTTATCTGTCAGCTGTATGCCGGACGGTATATATTAGCTTAATCACATTACACTCAGCAACAGCCCATGCAGGAGCTCCAGAGACACAGGTTGTTGCCCGAGATGCCCTAGAAGCAGCCACATTAACGGGCATATATTGCAGTATATACAGTATCATAATTTACATTATAACGTCAAGATGTTTGAATTCACGACTTGTAACAGTTTCTTATGCATATGAAATATTAACACGTAATATTTTGCTTAGTTGATGCATTGATTTGCTTAATTTGTTGCAAAATTGCAACAAATTACATTTTGATAACACTTCTGTACGGAGTGTGAAATAAATATTAGGCATTAATTCATTGCTAATAAATGTGAACATGAATAATTACTGAGCTTATTAGAGTTTCTTATGCATATCTATGAATATTAAAGATGTTGCCTATTTCTCCTTAGAAACGTTGGTTTCTGGAAATGTGTGTGATCCTGAAAGTTTAACGCATAATTTTAATTGATATTAATATCTATTGGTGTTGACACACTGGCTTAAACCTGATTTATGCTTTAGTGTCAAGTCTAAAAAACATGAGTCTATGCCATAGGCTACTCCAGTGGCATACGGCATTTTGAGTGTTTATATTCGTGCACTTGTGTGCCTGTGAGGCTCTGAAAAGCACTAGTTGGCGGTAGGGTTGCTATGCCACTGTGCCACTCTGGTAAGTTTTTGTTGTTGTTCAAACTGGAAAATAATAGCTAATAAATGTTGAAAAACGATTACTTTTACTAAAATCACTGCAATGCAGAAATAAGAGAAGACAGCAGAGGAGATGGTCAGGATGATGTTCAAGAAGACGTAGAAGAAGCTGGACATGCTGGACATGTGAAGCTGGACATTTAGTAACCTGGAGCGATGCAAATCTACTGTATGAACAACCTACAGTGTAGACTTAAAGCAAAAGCATAAATCAGAGATTAGCACTATTCCACCTTCAGGTTTGGGTGTTTGAATCTTGCATGTTCTTCCAGTGCTTATGAGTTTCCTCAGGGTTCTCTGGTTTCCTTCCATGATCCAAAAACATGTAGTCATATTCCATTTTAAATTGTTCTTTGTGGGTTGTGTGTGTATATGGTGGGGGTGTTGTGCCCAGAGACTGGTTGGCATCCCATTCAGAATGTACCATCCCACCTTGTGCCTAATTTCCCTGGGATAGGCTCCCATTCCTCATGACCAAACACAGGATAAACAGTTTACTGTAATTACTGTACCAGATGGATGAAATCAATTTGAACTGAAATTTTCTTTGTCTTATTTTTTTTCTAATGTCTCCTTCAATATCTATCAAAAAACTTCCAAGCTTAATTAGAGTTGCTATTTTTTCCCTCTCCAAAAGGTGTGTCAATATTTAAACAAAGCAAGGTTACGCTTGCAAACTGATGGGATAGAAAATGCAGACTAGAGAAGCCTACGTATAGATTTTATTTTTTTTGGTCTTTCTTCCTTGCACGTTTTGTCAATTTTTAGCGATATGGCTTTCATAATTATTCTTCAGGAGCAAATAACTTGATCCAGCACCTCTTATCATTTTGCGTATAATTTTTAATCATATCATCTGACAGTACACTGGATGCAGAGCATAAAATAATACTTAGAGCATAAGATAATAGATAAGGATTATAAAATAGAAAAATGTGTGCACAACATGTTGCAGGCTATTTATTCGTACTTTATTCTAACTTATGTTTTTGTTACCACAACAAGGCATCTAACCTGACCAACATTTTTGGCATGGTAGCAGATTGCTTTGTAAAAAAATAAATAAATAAAATACTACAATACTACAGTATTAATTGCTTAGTCATATTTATGTTTTAATTTTATACTGTATATTAATTGAACCTTAAATGGCATTCCACATACTCTATAGTACATGCTTTCAGTAAAAGAAAAAGAAATAAAATCACCCCACACTGTTAGTAAAGTATGATGTAATCATGTTGGGAAAATGTGTAATTTGATAAGATGCATTTTTTGTAACGGATGGTAGTGGAAATATTTGCCATTTGAGCCATATTGTATGCAGGTTGTGTTGTGCAACATAGCAATTTTTGCTGCGTAGAACATTAGAAATGAGCTTGGAGATGTATTGCAGTCTCCAGAGTGGAAAAGTCGAATAGCTAATGTGTTTTCTGTTTTGTTCAGGTGCCATATGACGACCTTCGCTACCTCTTTGGAGAGATAATGTATGGTGGCCACATCACAGATGACTGGGACCGAAGGCTGTGCCGCACCTACCTGGAGGAGTTCATCAAGCCTGAGATGATGGAGGGGGAGCTGTACCTGGCCCCAGGCTTCCTACTGCCTGGGAACATGGATTACAACGGCTATCACCAGGTAAATGCACCTCCTGCCACCTCTTTCTCACAGAAACAGAATGAAAGTGAGAAATCCCTCAAGGGTTGTGTACCTGGTGTTATTTTTGCAGAAAGAAATGAATGTAGGGAAAATGCCATCAAGCCTGGTTATTGTATCATCATGCACAGTGAGTTGGGGTAAAATAGTATTGAAATAACTGAACAATCCCAGAATTACAAAGTTTTGATTATTTATATAAAAAATGAAAGAAATGGCCTCGTGCCCTGAGTCTCCTGGGATAGGCTCCAGGTCCCCCGCGACCCTAAATACAGGATAAAGCGGTATAGAAGATGAATGAATGAATGAAAGAAATGATAATGCTTTAAAACACATCAATTATGTATAATTATGCTGTTGATTTCTGTTATGGATAATATGGGTAGTTTTGGTTCTCGAATTTTGTGACATCACAAATTTCCTACCATATACAAGATCAAGATAAAAAAAAAAAAGGTTAACACTGCTGAATACAGCTAAGGTGGGAAATTAAAAGGCGTACCATTCCAAACAATAAAATCCCCAATGTTGATTAGTTGATTTAACACTTTCAGGATTCATTTGAGTCCAACTGGAGCATTCTGAACACTGTAAAGGGTTACAGTATTTCAACATTCTACTGTACAGTAGGCGTTGATTAAACACTGGAGATTTTGGAGATTTTACTGTGAGGAAGCCAGGAAAAAGATGTACTGTAACTGGCTCCTGGATGAAATCTTAAATCAAACCAAGCAAAGAAAATCTGCAAAAGTGGCAGGTAAACAGAAAGAAGTAAGAAGATTAAACATGGATTTTCATAGAGAAGCAAGGAAAGACAACATAATGTACTGGGACCAGTAAAACAAGGAGCTTGAAGACGACGACACGAAGAACCACAACAGGATTTTATTTGTGCATCAGGATTCAGATAACATTTAACGCCTGCAAAAGCATTATCAAATATAAGAAAGGAAAAGTCACCCTTGAGGAATACGTGGCAAGGGCAATGACCCAACTACCAAATAACAAAACTCCAGGTTGATCATTACAAGAGTGCAGTACTGTAAATACCAAAAGAACATCCACAAGTGCTTCATCAACTATAATTTTTGACTGTATGGATCATGATAAACTGTGGAATGTCCAGCAAAACCACCGGGAGCCAAAACATTTGGTCAAAATGGTGCTGTTGTTGAAGAAGAAGCCAGTGTGTGATCTATTCCCCTTACTTATTCCTCATGTATGCTGAAATGTTTATGAGGAAGTTGGAGATTGAAGAGTCAAGAATCGGGATAAAGACCGGAGAAAGAAACATCAATAATTTTCAAAATGCTGATGAAAGGATCCTCCTCTCAGAAACCGAAGAAGGCCTGAAACATCTGATCAAAAGAAACAAACAAGAAAGCAAGAAGGTTAGCCTCCCCCTGAACATCAAAAAGACCAAGATCATGTCCACTGCAAGGAAAGGAAATGTCAAAAGCAATTGCCTGTTAGCAGATCGATAGAGGCCGTGAAAGCAGTATAGCAATAAAGCACTGAATCACATTGGTATTCACAGCACTGATGAGCTCAAAACCAAACATATAAAAGCAAGGACGTTAGGCTAGTAATGAAATGCTGATTAGTTCATACCATCATGTTGCCCGTAGCTACTGTACCTATGGCTGTGATAATCAGACCATGATAAAGCTAGACTGGAGGAAAAATGACTCATTTGAGCTGTGGTGTCGGAGAAGCTCTCCATGGTCAGCAAAGCTAATGAACAAGGAAGGACTGCAACCTATAAAACCACACATACGTATTCACTGAAGGGTAAAATCATAAAACTCAAGATCTTTTTTTTTCTTCAATGTCATGTGATCAACTTCAAATTGGCAAAAGCAGTTTGGATTCTTTATGAGCAAAAGAAAACTGGAATGCCAATATTGCCAACAATAATAACCATAATAATAATAATTATTCGCAATTCACAGCCATTTACAATTAGAACCTCAAAATTTGTATTAATAAAACAGATGATGTGCTGAAAATTTTTTTACTATATAGACCTCTAATTCTTTCTTGCACAAGAATATTTCCTGCTGAACATTTTTGAAAAACTAAAGTATATTTTTAGAAGTTTAGCTGTATATTTTATTATAAGAGACGACTGTCTGAGTTTCTTTTTTGATGCATTCACTAGTTTATTGTAAATAGTATAGGAAGCCTTCTATGTGTTTATAGAGCCTTTTTCTTCTAAAATGATGAATGTTTGTCACATCTTAATTTGGTTATACTTAGTGAGATTTTAAGCCTAACTGCGTTATGCTGAAGTTGTGCTAAGATAAAGTGCTAAAGCATGTGGCATTTTTCCAAAATCGCAGAAATACCTGAGGCATATTATAAACTGTATTATAATGTTTATGTATTTGAAGCCTACATTCCTACAGCTGGTTTATGAATCCTACGAAGGGAAAATCAGTTAAAATGTTTTGACAGACTGGGGCGGTTTCTTACTCATTCCACTTTTAATGAATAACAAAAAAAAACTCTACTTAATGTAGGTTGTTCTACGTATGTACAAAAAGCTACAATATGCATATCACTCAATAGATTTTTTTTTACTGGATTTGAGGTTCATTTTTATACAGCTGATAATCATTACAATTGTAAGAGGTCATTTTTTTCAGACTTCTTCTGTAGAGTAACTACCGATACTACTACGTTTGAAGTATTCTGATTTATTAATCAATACGTCTTACAGACCAGACTGCGCGCTTTTTTATGTACATCTGTAACATCTGCAACTCAAGGTCAAATGTGCCTGCAGGAAAAGTTACATATATATGAAAGTGGTCTGCATGCAGTTCATGCCTTCAAGATTCAAGCAAGTTTTTATTAAGCATAAACATACAAGAGGTAGTTTCCCACTAGTGTCTAGACCACCAACTTAAAACGTTTAGCACTTTCAATTAAACCCAACAAACTAACCATCCATTAACCCATCTAGAAACCTATGTAGTCCAAATAGGGACGATGGAGGCCAATGGTGACCATTTTAATTATTCCTATTCGCACAACCGTGGTAGGGCCTCTGGGCAACAATCACACAGTACGGGCAATTTGGAAACACCTAATCTGCATGTCTATGGACTGTGGGAGGAAACCGGAGTACCCGGAGGAAATCCACCAAGCACTGGGAGAACATGCAATTTCCATGCACACAGACCGATTCAGGAATCGAACCTGGGACCCGGAGGTGAAATGCAACAATGCTAACCTCTAAGACACTGTGTCACCACTGAAATATCAGGGATAGTAAATGCAAACTGTCATGTTATTTACTAATAAAATTAATAAAGTTAAAATTACTAGTTACTTTTAGTAAAAGTAATGCTGTACAGTATATTACTACTGTATTATTTATTTCCTTTCTATCACAGTAATATATTACTATTACTGGTTTACAGTGGCCAAGAAGTGCAAAAACTAAATAACAAAATCGAAAAACAAGATAACAAATTCCAAAACGAAATAAACCGAAAACAAAATAAAAATATTCAAAAACTAAATATTCAAAATCAAAACAAAATAACAAATTCAAAAACAAAACAAAATCCGAAAAAAGTTATTTAAAAACAAAATAACAAAACCAAAATAATAAAACTGAAAAAAAAAAAACTGAAAACAAAATGACAAATTCAAAAAAAAAATAAACTGGAAAAAAAATTAACAAATGTAAAATAAAAATAAACCTGAAAACAAAATAAAACCGAAAAAACAAAATAACAAATCAGAAAACACAACAACATATCCAGATACAAAATACAACATGAGAAAACACAGTAATTCAGTCAAACCAGAAGAGGTACAGTAGGTACTGTATAGTTTGTGAATTAAATTCTTTATCACTGATTAGAAGAGACATCGGTCACTCAAGACATACTAGAAGTACTCTCAAGTTAAGTAAAAAAATATTTTAAAGCACATTTAACACAACTTAGTTAATCAAAGTGCTGTACAATCCTAAAATACGGAAATGAATCCTTAAAGAAATACATTTAAATGTCCATTAGGCTGCAGTACTTCCTGTTTTTGTGTGAATGATGTCTCGTCCAATCAGTGGTAATAATTAACATGCCCATGTGTGGTTTGCAAATGAAATTCTTACTGCTGGTCTTGAGTGGAAATGTGTTGTTCAATCAGCGATATGAATTTCATTCACAACTAAGCACATAAAATTTAATCCCAGAGGGGTCGCGGAATAATTTCAAGGGATCGCGAGAGGGATTAAAAAAAGATTTTTTGTGATTATAATACACACTTTTCAGTATTACAAGCAGGTCTGGACTGGGACCAAAAAACGGCCCGGGCATTCAGTTCAGAGCAACGGCCGGGGAGGGTGGGGGGGTTGCGCCCCCCCGGTCGCATGAACGTGCGGCCCAAAAATGTGCGTCGGCCCACCGGGCATTACCCGGTATGCCCTATGGTCAGTCCAGGTCTGATTACAAGTAAATTCAATAAATATATATTTTCTGATTTGTAAAGATACTACTGATTGAGTTTGAGTGTTTAAATTGAGTGTTCAAAAAAATTGCGACTTAAAGATATAACATCACTGTGCAGCGACTGGCTCACTAGTTATTGCTGCAGCGCACAACTGCACGTGAAAGCTGCAAGTGCCGAGATGGATAAATTTGTTATTCGCAAATCTAAAAATGTTAAGGAAATTGTTTGTCTGAGTCATCGGAACCATGTACATCGACCAAGCAAAAGAGCAAGACCCCGTCAGACCACAGTAGGAAACGTCAGAAATATGAGGAAGAATTCATAAAGTGCAGTATCAGTACAGATATATCAGTATTCAGTAAGTTGCGGTAGCAACCGAATACACGAGTTGTCCCGTGCAGCAATAGATGTACTGCTTCAGTTTGGATCTACATATTTGTGTGAGCAGTATTTTTCCGCTGTTACATATAAAAAATAAATACAGCTCACGTGATGATGTGGAAGATGATATGCGGGTAGCTGTATCCACCATCAGGCCACGAATGAAGCTTTTGTGCTGCCAAAAACAAGTACACCCTTCCCATTGAAAGGTAAAGCCAAAGTTGATGTATAGTAAATGTAGTCAAAATACTGTGAACAGCTTACTGTATGTTTATTGCTTGTTTTTGATAATGGGGGTCGCGAGATCTTGTTGATCTTCAATTAGGGGTCGCGGGCTTGAAAGTTTGGGAACCACTGCTCTACATAATGCCCTGCTCCTCTAATGCACTTATCCCAGCCAGCATTCTATGGTCAGACATTCCATTCACTGGATTTTCATGGAAAAGACTCTCAGCCACCTTAGACAGGATCATTATTCATGGACATAAAGCCTTTATTTGCACTATTAAAATATATTACTGTGGCCACAAGTTTGATCACTCAGCAGTTTTCATTCATGACAAATTTCATCAGAAGTCCTGGTTTGACTTAAACACCCCTTACTGTATATGCGTTTCTTAGTGTTGCTGTGTGCAGGCTACATTCACTTAAATTAACTTCTTGGACCACTAGCAAAGTGTTCATTCACATAAGCCATTGTTTGTGTGCTGACTTTCCGTGGTGTCTTTTTTGTGCTGCATTCCTAACTTTAATTTTATTTACTGTATATTTATAATAGCTTGAGCATAGCTTGCTTGAGCAATTTAACCCATGCTTCCATGACACTTAAATACTTTGTTATTTTGATCTCTCTTGTATTTTTTTTTTCTCAGTACATCGATGAAGCACTGCCCGCAGAGTCCCCTTATCTGTACGGCCTACACCCTAACGCTGAAATTGGTTTCTTGACTCAGACATCTGAGAAGCTCTTCCGCACTGTTCTTGAGATGCAACCCAGAGACGGAGGCTCTGGGGAAGGCAGTGGCACCTCCCGAGATGAGAAGGTGCACACATATTAAAGTGTTTCCAACAAAACAGCAAGAAGCAAAACTTTTTGTGTCATAAAATGACGAAACAGGAAAAGATGAAATATTGTTGCTGTGCTGTTTTTTTTCCTCAGCAGTCTACTGTCATTTGCTGTTGCTGTTATGTACATTACGAGTGCAAGCTGTTCCCATTATTAGCCATTATTCACAGTATATTCTCAACTCTGTATTTCATAGCCTTTTTTTATCCCAATTACCATCATCATTTGATAAAATAGATGTGATCCTATTCACTATATCTTCTCTGACTAGGGTCATCTACCTTCAAAGGGGGTCATCTTCATTACACTGCCGTTTTTAATCTCGGTTCTCTCCAGTCTTAAGAGGCTAAGTGGAGCTAATTCCCCAGAAGTGGGCCCGGTTCAGTTAGCTTTGACATTTAAGAGATTAGATATGGGTGCTGTGGAAGTGTGTCTTGATGCATTATGACAGATGACCTTTTAAAGCTAATATTGGGATTTGTAAGCAATCACCATTTTGCATTAAACAGGTTATAAAAAGGGACAGAGACAAACACGTCTTTTTTTTTTCCTTTCCAAAATATTGATCATTTTATACGTTTTCTCTCTTGAGTCCGTAATAGCCTGATGTTCAAGGAACAATTAGGGAAAGACGAAATATACACCGAAATGTTACAGATATGGAGATCTGAACTGGGCCTCCATGGCTCACTGAAATGTGTCCATGTTAAAGGTGAAAACCGTCCTGGATGAGATCCTTGAAAAACTTCCAGAGGAGTTTAACATGACGGAGCTGATGGGGAAGATGGAGGAGAGGAGCCCGTACGTGGTAGTGGCCCTTCAAGAGTGTGAGAGGATGAATATCCTGACACAGGAGATCAAACGTTCACTCAAGGAACTGAACCTTGGACTGAAGGTACTGTTCAGAAGAGATACACTCATGTATGTACAGCTTTAATGTATAAATATTGATTTTCCTGGTGTGTGGGCTATTAGGATGTATTTGTCTCTTTGCTCTCTTGGCCAGTCTGATAGCGTGACATTTCAAATGTTCTGTGAGTGCTCCATTACAGGTCGTTCAGGATAAATGAAATTTAAGCACCGGGGTGCTACAAATCGATTGCGCTGCTCATTCGAAAGCTATTTTAAGTGCATTATATCACTGAATGCCATTACACTCTTGATTAAGGAGAAGTGTGGGCCGTTTGAACCTTGCCAGAATGGAATCTGATTTACTTGGGATTGCTACTATTGCGATTTAATTCTCATCAGATGTAAAACAGTTCGAGTGCTACAATGCTCATGACGATGATCGTCTCTATCTTCGGTAAATACTTACATAGCATTTCATACGCGAGGCTAAAGCAACATTGTAGAAATGACTTTGAATGCATTTGTTCGCTACTACGGCCACAGAGTAGGAATTATTATTATTATTATTATTATTATTATTATTAATGAACTTTTAGCCTCCAACTCGACATGCTTCTCTTTCAGGGTGAGCTCACAATGACCAGCGACATGGAGACCCTGCAGAACTCCATCTACCTGGAGCAGGTTCCAGAATCGTGGAGCAAACGCGCGTACGCATCCACGTGTGGCCTGGCACTCTGGTTCACTGACCTGCTGTGCCGAATCCGTGAGCTGGACAGCTGGACCTCAGACTTCAATTTGCCCTCTGCTGTTTGGCTTGCTGGCTTCTTCAACCCGCAGTCCTTCCTTACAGCCATCATGCAGTCGACGGCGCGGCGCAATGAGTGGCCTCTTGACAAGATGAGCCTACAGTGTGATGTCACCAAGAAGACTCGAGAAGAGTTCAGCTCTGCGCCGCGTGAGGGAGCATATGTACATGGCCTCTTCATGGAGGGAGCACGATGGGATACACAGGTAAAGAAATGGTTTGGAAAAAAAATATTTGCAGAAATTTTATAGATTAGATTTGGCTCACAAGTTAGTTAAGTTAAGCCTTTATTTATCACATATACTGTACATTACTGCACAGTGAAATTCTTTCTTTGCATATCCCAGCATAGCTAGGGTCAGAGCACAGGGTCAGCCATGATACAGCACTTCTGGAGCAGATAGGGTTAAGGGTCTTGCTCAAGGGCCCAACAGAAGCAACCTGGTGCCAACCTTCCGATCAGTAACTCGGAGCTTTAACACACTGAGCCACCATTTACATTTAGGCATTTGGCAGACGCTCTTATCCAGAGCGACTTACATTTTTATCTCATTACACAACTGAGCACTTGAGGGTTAAGTGTCTTGCTCAAGGGCCCAACAGTGGCAACTTGGTGGTTGTGGGGTTTGAACCTGGGATCTTCCGAACCGTAGACCAATGCCTTAACCACTGAGCTACTCCTGGCCACCACTGCCCCATAGATTGAAAATGTGAATTGTGTGAAGATGAGAAGTGGTTCAGAAAAGTGATTGAGTCATAAATCCTCAGAGCTTTTTCGGTTGGTTAATTGAACTTCTCAAGGTAGGTTTTGGTCTTGCTTTCCTGGGATGGTCTTCATGAGAGCCAGATTCATCATGGTGCATGATGGGTTTTGCAAATGCACTTGACAAAACTGTTCAAACAGCTGACCTTCATGTTTTAAAATAACAACCCTGATAGTTGCTGGTATTACTTAATTTCATAGTTTTGAAGAAATCCAGTATTGTTCTAAAACTTTTAACTGGGTCACTGTGTGGAAAGAAAAAGGAAATTAAATAGATTTTTACACTAAAGCTGGTACATGGTACATGGACTGGACTGAAAATGAGAGGCGAAAAAAGTCGATTCCTCAAGACTACGTTCAAACATCCAAGAAATCAGACTCTTTAAAAGCTCTTAGCTCAAGACTTTCACACAGTACTTCAAGTGACAGTAGCGTAATACCTACAATCACACAGAAACCAGAGCTTCAGTTAATATTCACATCAGCCACCAGAATGGGGGGAAAAATATGACTCAGTGACTTTCACTGTGGCATGGTTGTTGGTGCCAGATGGGCTGGTTTGAGTGTTTCAGAAACTGCTGATCTCCTGGGATTTTCACTCAGAAGAGTCTCTCGAGTCAGACACAGTATGATGCGAAGAGAGAAAACATCTAGCATGTGGCAGTTTCGTGGGCAGAAACTGATGAGAGAGAGGTCAGAGTAGGATGGCAGAATGACCGGACTGGCTCGAGCTGATGGGAAATTGACAACAACTCAAATGAAACACTCGTTACAACCGTAGTGAGCGGAAAAGCATCTCGGAATGCACGACATGTCAAACTTTAAAGCGAACGAGCTACACAAGAGTACACCGCGTTCCGCTCCTGTCAGCCAGGGACGGGAAAC
Source organism: Channallabes apus (assembly GCA_030522415.1). NCBI lineage: Eukaryota > Metazoa > Chordata > Actinopteri > Siluriformes > Clariidae > Channallabes > Channallabes apus. The sequence goes on from CM060104.1 coordinate 50,277,048, forward strand.
TGAGGAGACAGTAGGCACAGGACTGCTGCTCATGCTATGTTTTTGCCATTCTATACAAACTTTACAGACTGTTGTGCATAAACATCCCAGAAGATCTGAAGATTAGGTCTGTTCAACAGCAACAACCGAGTCACTGAGATTACATTTTATTCCCTCTTCAGTTCAATCTGTTTAAAGCTCTTGACTTGCATGATTTTATTCGTTGTACTGCTAGTACATGATTAGCTGATTGGATAATTGCACGAATAAGAAGAGGAAGCGGTACTCTAATATAGAGTCTGGTGAGTGTAGACAAGCTTAAAATGGCCTACATTACAAACAGTCATATCATATCGTCAGAGGTGGAAAGAGTAATAAAATTTTGTACTCAAGTACAAGTACTGTTACTTCAGTGAAATTTTACTTAAGTACAAGTAAAGTTACCATTATAAAAATCTACTCAACTAAAAGTAAAAAGTAGCTCATTAAAAAATGTACTCAGAGTAAAAGTTACAGAGTTACTTTTTTATTTTTATTTTATTAACAGCGGGGTGGGATGAGGCATTCTAGCGTAGTTCAAAAAAGATGAGCTGATATAAAATCTCAAAGTAGTTGTTTTTTAACTGAAGGAACACCTTTGCATAATAAAGCTGTTGTCTTTCTTGTGCTTAAAAATCAAAGTGGTCACTTAAATATGGTGTTACGTCCCAGTCTAGGGCCATAGAGCAAAAGAATGGTTCAGGGTTCTATTTTAAACTGTATGGAAATGGTGGCATATGGCAGAAAGAACTAGATCCAACTGATGAAAAAATGAGGTTTGTATACACACACACACACACACACCCACACACACACACACACACACAAACACACACACACAACAGGAGGAGGATCAGATTCAGGATGGACCCAGGCCAAAATAATAAACAAAATGGTATTTATATTTAGTACCTAGATTACCTGCAAAAAAAAAAAAAAAACACAAACAAAAATACAGGTACCTTCCCGGACTCCCTAAACCTATATAAACTGTATAAAATATAAACCTAAGCTAAACTATATAAAATACCTGGCTCAAAAAAGTCTCACAGTCTAATATTTCACTGGATTGTTTTAGCTATGATTAAGCTGTGGGACTGCTTTGATAACCTTATATATATTATGTATATATATAATTTTATCACCCCCCCCTCCCCATCATTCCGTACAATAAGGTAGTCAGCTATCTTCATTTTATTCCTGAGCAAATAAATTCCCAAATAAACTCCCTCTTCCAAAAATAAACGGCAGCCACGCCCCTGCTACTAGTGAGTGCACAGACATACAGTGAAATTATCTATAAATATATACAAAGACCAACCAAACCAAAGGGACAAAGCAATAATCAAAGTCAATTGGAGGCAAAAAGTCAAACCAGAATACACAACCAAATGTCAAAACGCCAAAATCACAATCTCTTTCATCTTTCGCGCGTCTCTCTCCAGTCGCGTTAGTCGATGACGTCACTCAGGGCGGAAGCGGCCGTGTGGAAGGTCTGGAAGATGCCGATGTCAGAAAACCTGGAGTGGAGTCTGGAGCGGCGCGCGACCAGGACATGATACACACACGCAGCGCAACGGAGCATTTATACAAAGGATAATATTTTTTTATTGTTTTATCATTTTCATTCATTTATTTTTTACTCAGTAGCGAATATGATTTAAAATGTAGCGAATTACAATACTTCAAACAAAACGTACTTAAGTAAAAGTAAAATTACAGATTTTTAAAACTACTTTAAAAAGTAGAAATACACAAAAAAGCTACTCAATTACAGTAACGCGAGTAAATGTAATTCGTTACTTTCCACCTCTGCATATCGTAAGCCAGACATCAGTGCGTGCTAGTAGGAGAGGCTGAGGCGTGGCTTCTGCTACTGATTTAATCGAGATTTTTACGAGAATTAATATCTCAAACAGATGTATTCATTCATTCATTAATTTTCTAAACCGCTTAGTCCTGTGTTCAGGGTCGCAGGGGACCTGGAGCCTATCCCAGGAGACTTCGGGCACTAGGCGGGTACACCCTGGACAGGGTGCCAATCCATCGCAGGGCATACACACATACACACACACTCACACACCCAATCACACACTACGGGCAATTTTTTTAGGAATGCCAATTAGCCTAACCTGCATATCTTTGAACTGTGGGAGGAAACCGGAGTACCCGGAGGAAACCCACCAAGCACGGGGAGAACATGCAAACTCCATGCACACAGAGACGGGAATCGAGCCTGGCCGGGGAATCGAACCCAGACCCTGGAGGTGCAAGGCGACAGTGCTAACCACTACACCACCACGCCGCCTCAAACAGATGTATTTCTCCGAAAATTATTTTAAGTTGACGAAAGGTATTTAAATGCATGGCATGGTGTGTATGCATCATTACATACGTAATATATTTAAATGAAAAATAAAGTGTTAGACAATCTCACCAATACCTGTTGTCCTGGGAAGATTAGAATACGAGTAGGAGACGATTAGTTTTAATCTATAAAAAAAGGCAACATGTGTCAAGGGCTAGAACAGACACCCGTCAATACACACATGCACACACACACACGCACACACATACAGTACACGCACACACACACACATGCACACACACACACCCACCCCTTGAGAGCCATGTATAGGTCTAACGTTCCTAACGATTCTCAATTCAGGTCCAATAGAGTCTCTTAATGACACCAGCTGGATATTAAATGGTATTATAAAGCTAATCAACCAGTTGATTTAGACACAATAGATACATATTTTAAATAAAAAAAATTAAAAAAAAATGAATGCAAGTTAATAGAGAAAGGAATAGCCTGGTCACAGCTATAAGGTATGTAGATAACTGGGGAACAGCTTGCACTGTGGTCTTTACAGGAGTGTGTAAATGTGTGCTGCTTTCTCGGGTCTCTAAAGGCAGGTTTTAATTACAGCATGTGAAAACCGTGCATGGATTCATTTTTAATTGGTACCCCAGCTCGGCTGTTTTCCCCTATACCTTAAATCGACTTAGACAGAGAGCCAGGTTTGCCTCTGTGCCACATGGGAAAACCCACACTGCAGCTCGCCAGCTGTAAAAGTATAAATCAACACAGACGCCTCTGAAACAACATGACTGGAGAAATTCAAAGTTTTGTCATGATGCTAGAATTTAAACGACATATTTTTCTGAAAGATTAAACTGACATACGGTTTTACATCATTTACATGCACTGTTTTAGATCTTCGGAAAGTGCAAGTGCAGAACACAGCATCGACTAAATGGTACAGAGAGTGGAAATGTAAAAAGGAGAGGAATTCAGTTTTGTTTAGTTTTTTTGCATTATACTGTAAAACCAGGTCCTCTTAAGTATGAGAAGAGCCTCAAGTACTGTAGGAGTCGTTAAATAGTATGGCGGAGAAAGAGAGGTGGTGGGCGCAGAGCCTCCATCTCGAATGGAGAAAAAGAGAGATGAGAATTTAAAGAAAGAAAGTTAACCAGGAAGTAGGTGGAGCTTCATGCGTGGTCTTTCTTCAGTTATTTCATAACTCCATATTCTGTATTTGATCTGTGGTTTTAATAGCTGTGAGTGGGCCACCAGGTAAAAAGGTAGCTTTCAGTGCAGAGGTGATTGAGCACAAAGCACCAGACCACGCAGGTCTCAAGAATGTAAAGAAATTTGATTTATGTGACGGTTTTGGAGTAAAAAATAAAGTGTAAGCCTCAGAAGTTGTGCTGCTTTCTATTCATGCAGAAAGATGTTGGAATTTGTTCATGATGCTATTAGTGGACTAATTGAAGCAGAGATCATGAACTCATCCTCATTATCAACACTGTGTCTTTGTTAACACTGAAAGGAGTCCAGCTTCGGCTTGATATCCATGATTTAAGCATTAGAAAATAAATCTTCTTGTGATGTTTGTCCAGCGTAATGGGAAACACGAAACCGTTTCAATTTCAAACACATTAACTTCCTCTTGTTCAAAGGAACCCTGAAATTTTAGCGAAATAATGAAAAACGCTCTTCACCAAGATTCATTGGATGTGCTGTTAAAAGACTTGTCAAATTAAGTTCAAATTAAGTAAATGGATTAGCAAGGTCAGATGTCTCAGCAGTGTTCTTCAGAACAAAATACAATCAGCTGCATAACAATCTTCATACACTTTTCACAGCAGAAGGTTTTGTATGTGTCACTTGTCTTGTAGGCCGGCGTGATTGTGGACGCACGTCTGAAAGAGCTCGCCCCAGCCATGCCAGTCATCTTCATCAAGGCTGTACCAGTAGACAAACAAGAGACACGGAACGTCTACCAGTGTCCCGTGTACAAGACCAAGCAGAGAGGACCTACCTATGTGTGGACGTTTAACCTGAAAACCAAAGAGAATCCGTCCAAATGGACTTTGGCAGGAGTGGCACTGCTTCTCCAGATATAAAGCAGAACCACATACAGTATATATGAGAAAACTTTTCACTATAATTAACTGCATATATGCACTTTTACCAGGAGTCTGGTACCTTCTGTAGAATGTGTTTGTGTTTTAGGTGTGTTTTCTTTATTATTTTTTTTCCTTCTTGGGGTTTGAGGGAGTGATCAGGGAGTAGTTACTGATGTATATTGCCATAGCTTTATGCCAAATACTTAAATAAGATAAGTAGAAACTGTGATTTCATCACTTTCTTTTTATTTTTAAATATCAGATTTGATACCAAGCCAGCATCAAATGCTTAATTCTGATTGAATGTTTGATTAAATGCTTTTCAATAAAAGCATAGCTTGGGGAGTAGTCTCAACTACATGGTAATGCAATCATTCTACAGTAATACTGTATGTAGACACTACCGTTCAAAAGTTTTAGATCACTTTCTAACTCCATGAAGGTTCCTGATTTTTATTTCTTTCTACATTGTAAAGGAATGCTGAAGGCGTCCAAAAAATGCATGAATCTCCTTTGAACAGTTGATATTGAGATGTTTCTGCTACTTCTGCTCTGTAAAGACTTCATAACGCCTCTAATCTGATGTGCTGTTAATTGGTCATTTTTCAGGCTGATAACTCTAAATGAACTTCTCGTCTGCAGCAGAGGTAGGTTTTGGTCTCGTCCTCCTGGGACGGCCTTCATGAGAGCCAGTTTCATTATGGTACTTGACGGATTTTGCAAATGCACTTGACAATACTGTTCTTGCAAGAACTATTACAGAAAGGCTGACCTCTGTGTCTTAAACTAACAACTAACTGTTGTTTTTGTTGTTGTTACGTAATTACCTAATTCCATATGTGTTATTTTATAGTTTTGAAATCTCCAGTATTGTTGTAGAATGTAGAAAATAAATCACTGAACAAAAACAAAGAAATTTGCAGGTGATCTAAAACTTTTGAACTGTAGTGTATATGGTTTTTGGAGTAACATCTCATTTACACAGACTTTGTTTTTATGACTTTAAGTGGGGTGTGCCATGGTGGTAGCAATGTGGCATAGTGGCTAGGGTTCGAAACCTGCCTTGGAGTGTGCATGGAGTTTGCATGTTCTTCCCATGCTTAGTGGGTTTTCGCCTACTACTCTGGTTTCCTCCCACAGTCCAAAGACATGCAGGTTAGACTAATTGGCGTTTCCAAATTGCCTGTAGTGAGTCAATGAATCTGAGTGTACTGTATGTGTGTGTGTATCTTGTCATGGATTGGTACCCTGTCCAAGGTGTACCCCACCTCGTACCCTCGCGTCCTATACAGTATAAAGCAATATAGATGATGAGTGAGTGAGTGAGTGACTATGAGCAGGTGTATGTTTATCGTTTCTGGAAGGAGTCTTCAGTGACAGCACTTTCTAAACACCAAAGGTAAAAAGCTGAATCAAAAGTTTTTTTTGAAATGAGAAAGTGTTCAGGACAGATTATTCTTAGTAACAGTCTATTCGTAGCGAAGCCATACGGCGTGCATGCAAATGATGATGCAAATCTCAGCAAGTGAAAATATATTATCTATTATTTCATATATTGTATTATTATGCTAGTCACATTTATTTAATGTCATCGGGGTGAAAGTCGTTTTAAATTCTTGCCAGTACTTTGTAGCTGAAAGCAAGCCGAATAAACCATGCAGGTTGTGGACAGTCCTATAACTCTCAAAGTTCTCTTTTTATGGTTCCACTTATTTTACTTTAGAATAGCCTCAGCTAACTTAGTGTTCAGAGAAAAAACATTTTATTAGTTGAATCCCAAAAAGCACGAAATGTAAAGCTAGTGCTCTATGAAGGGTACACAATCCTTTGTTCCACATATGAAGTAGTTCCCTTGAACAGGGGTTATAGTGGGATTTGGGATTCAGCCTTGTGGTTGAAGCTGATTAGCTTTGTAGCTTGCATTAGCCAAGTGGCGAGATGAGTAACGAACTTGTTATAATGAAAGATTAAAACTCAACATGGATGGTTCTTAGGCAGTTTACAATGACTTAGTGCTATTTAAGAGGACAACATTATAAGATGGGATATCTTGCTGAAAGTGCTCCGTGGATGGTTTTGAATGTGGGTTTTGGCAGGAAGCTGCTCACCCCTCTTTCTGGTTCTGTGTACTACTGTACCACTGAATCTTTAAGTGGTACACAGTACGAAACTATACCAGCCTACTTTCCCTCATGGATGTTACTCATTATAAGATTACAATAAACCAAATAGAAAATCAGTATGCCTATTTCTAGACACATGTCGGATAATGTTGCATCTTTCTAGAAATAAACGCCTAAAATTAGGTTAACCTATCAGCAAAAGGTTTCATGATCTTATGTTTGATTTCATTTTTATTTGAAGCCTAATAATAATATTTTCATAATCTTATCATTAAAGAATTAAATTTGGCTATAATTACGTAAGATATTTTTTGGTCAACTATACTGCCTTGCCATTAAAAAACAAACTTGCATGCTTGACTTTAACATTTTGTTGGATCGTCTTTAGCTTTATTTATCACACACATTTCTTGTGGTGTTATTTTGACAAGCTTATGCATTTCCATTAAGAGTCGCTAAGATTCAAATGACAAAGAGGAAAAGAGGGTCGAACCACTTCTCCAGCACATCTCAAAGAATTTCAATGAGGTTAGGGTCAACACTCTGTGGTGGCCAATTCATGATTAAAAATGTTTGGCATTGTTGCGCTGGAATATGCCTGTGACATCAGGGAAGGAAAACTTCCATTAATGTGATAATCTGTTCATTCAGCAAATTTAATTTTATTGCCATACTGTATAATGTTGCTGAGACTAAACCTGATATATTCAAACGCTGCCTCCACAGGCTGTATAGTGGTCATTATGCATAATGGGTGCATCGCTTCCCTTCATACCCTGACACACCCATCACTCTGGATTAGCTGTCCAATCTGGAATCATCAGACCACATAACATTTTTCTATTCTTTCAAAAACCAATATTTATTCCCTCTACTGTAGCAAACTGAGGGTTTTTCCACCGATTAACATCACTAACAAGTGTTTTTCTTATGGCCACACAGATGTTTAGTCCCAATCCTGTGAGTTCTTGCTACATTCACTATTAAATATACGTAGCTGGACATCTTATGATGCAATTACACAAAGCATTTTTGTGATATCCGATCACAGTCATTCTTTTATTTTTTTCAGACCACATTGCTTCAACATACATGTAGTCAACAGTTTAGCAGAAAGTTGCATTCATAACCTCCTTTCTTAGGAAAACCCATGCAGTAAGAGGTCATGCTTATGTAATAGGCCTGGCTATGAAGACATACTGTAAGAAGAACAGTGCAGGACATGCTTCAGGGTGGCAACATTGGGACTTATTCCATCATCCTGTTACTGATTTTATTGTAAAGGCATGCTCCATTGTGTTTCATCTTTCTTAGCTTCCTGAAAATCATGCTGTAGTACTTTCACACACCTCATATTGCTTTATTCTTTTCAAAGAATCCCCTTTTTATATTGAAGTCATCTGTCTGTTCTTTCTTCGTGAGTCTTTATCCTCTGAGTCGTTCTGCTTGGACTCTCAATATCAGCTGTCCCACTGAGCCAGAACCATAACAGTCCCTCTAACCTTTCCCCATGAAAAGTCTCGACTCCACATTCACAAAGAGCTGCTTCTTCAGATCCTACCATGTCCCTGAAATTGGGGGAAAACCAGAAAGTGCTCCCTTGAAGATATTGCAATCGTTGCACAGTATTTTTCTGTGAATCGTCTCGCACAGAGATGGCCCTCGAGGGAACTTTATATCTGTTATTGAGCAAACCTAACAGCACATTCAGACACTGAGGTATGATACAGAGCCATGCGGAAAGGGAATACAGGAAATGCAATAAATATACTGTAGCTGGAATCCAATTATAATGATCTAGCAAGAGTAGTTTTAGATAACATAAAGAATTTCTCCTTCTGTACCTACAAAATCCCATACCAATGAGTGTAGTTCAATATGCTCTCTGCATATGCTGCTTTTAGTTTTTATTTTTTTTTAAAGATCAAGAGATTTCCTGTTGGAAACTGAGATTAAGTTACGCTTAGATTTAGGTGTATGAGCAGAATTAATTAGCTGCATAAACATTCATGTCAGCTGAAGGCCCTCACAGGAAAAGCGTTTTCATGCACTTGCTCTATTGGTACAGAAAATCTGCTAATATCTGCTAAAGAAGAGGCTTTCCTTTGAACATTATAAATCTCTTACATGAACCATTATTTATAAATATAAATCTTACAATCATGTAATGTAATCCTGTTTGCTTATTAAATTGTATTACATTGATTTTTTTTATGCTCGGCAGAATGAATCACTGAATCAAAAAAGTTTTTAATAAGAGTTTAGCAATATGCAAAAATGTATTGAAGCTCATGCTTTGCCACCAAACCTCCTCCACAAATTAGTTGCACTGGCATCTGTCCATGATTAAATGTATGGTGCACTGATTAAGGCAATTAATCAGATAATGAATGCAGATTATAAAGAATGAATGGGAGCAGAGAGAGAGAGAGAGTCCCACTTCCAAGGACAGGAAGAGAGTCCCACTGTTTTTGTTGTAAAGTAATTTTAAAGATGCAGAAAATTTCATGTTGGATAGAAGAAATCAATTCCCATCTCCTTTTAAAAAACTTTGCTAGATTGCCTTAGAGGAAAGTCTTGTCTATAAAACGGTGCAATGCATTGTGATATACTACACCAATCGGCCATAACATTACAATGAAAATCATTCTGTCCAGTATTGTGTAGGTTCCTCTTGTCCTGCCAGGGCAGCTCTGACTCCTTAGGGCATGTTTCCACAATACCTCTGGGGGTGTGCCATGATATCTGGCACCATGTCATTGGCAGCGGATACTTTGGTTGCTGTGGGTTGCATGGTGGTGTCTCCGTCTATCAGATTTGATTGTCCAATGTTTGGATCAGCAGACAAGGAACATCCCACAAGACCAGTAGGTTTGGAGCTGCTCTGACCCAGTGGGATGTTTCCATGGTATAGTGGTCACTGTAAAGCTAAAATACTGAAAGTGAAACGCTGGAGCTGAAGTCATTCGACAAGGAACTACAGTACAGTGACACAATCAGAGTATGACATGTAACATGTAACAGTAACATGTGAGACAGGGAAGTGCATCTGCTGTTGGTCATTTCAGGGACACTGATGGTATGATAATACCGCTCTTTACTTATACAAAGAGCTGATTACTGAATCTGAGTTACTTGAAATTTGATTTAATTGCTTAGTGCTCATTACAAGAGAAAAGCAGTTACTTATGTTATGCTATGATTGTTGTTTAAGTGTTTTCATGTTTTCACAAAAAATGTAATATGATGTTGTATATTACATGTTTCCTAAAGGGTTAATGGAATAGTACTGTATTTCTTAAGCATAGTTAAATAATTTTGGGTGGAAAAAAGAATTTTATTTAACTAATATTTATCAAAAATAGTGATCTACCTTTTTTCTGGTTTTTCATTTAAGGTTATCGACCACTTAGTTGTATCTACTTTGAACAATTCAAACCTGCAAAACTGTCAGACACAAGAATTAAAAGTGATTTTGATCCAGAGTTGTTCCTCATGTCCCCTGTAGTTGGTCTATGGCTTTTTCCGATTTTGAAGCAGAAGCTGATGTGCAAATTCACAGATAACCCAACAGTCAGGACCTACCAAAAGTGATCCAAGGACGGAAAACCAATGAACTGGCAACAGGGTTATGGCTGGCCAAGGCTTACTGATGCACATGGGAAGTGAAGGCTTGCCCAAGAGAAGAGCTGTAGATACAAGGTGTAAGAACACATAGGTCATTACTGTGAAAGGGGTACGATAATGAGGGTCTGCAGGCAACAGTGAAGCATGGTGTAGGTTGACGCATTTGAGACAACCTGTACAAAGAAAATCTGTGTTTAGTTCTCCAAGATGTTTGGAACAACCAACCTGCCGAGTTCCTTCAAAAACTGTGTGCACGTGTACCTACAGTAGTAGAATCTATGCCAATTCTGATTTTGCAGACAAAGGGTGGACATACAAATGCTGATTTTAAATTACTTTCCATTTTTTGTTAATGGATATCTATGCCATAACATTATGACCACACACCTAATATTGAGTAGGTCCCCACCTTTGGCACCATGATATCCTTATGGCATACTGTAGATTCTACTAGGTAGATTTTCTGTGTATACAGGTTGTCTCAACACATCCTTCTTCAAAATTGCTTGAACAGTACATCTTGAAGTACCAGGCTGCTTTGAAATCTTTGCCTGGGAGAGACCTTGCTGATGCAGTGTAACTACCTTGAATCTCATTCAGTCTTGCCATGGTACTGTATATGACTTATGACATGAAACTGTCTACCACAACCACCTTTGGCTGAATGAGGAGTTTGGCTGCTCCTCATCTAAGTTTAAGCCTCCTACACAGCTGTTTCTGTTTCAGTTAATGGCTGTATTTCAACCTTTCTTGGACTGCAACTGTTAAGAACAAATTGCATTCAAGTCTCTATTATTAAACAGTTAACAACTTCAGTTTGACACAATAGACTTTAAGTTTAAACTATAATGAATTTAGAAATAACTCTAATCCTTATACAGTGAAAAAAGCTGAAAGCAAAAATCATATAATTAAATACTGGTCGGTTTTTTTTATCCCCGATAAATAGAGTTGATCACAAGGCCATCATTAATTTTTAATACTCATAAGTTGTCCACATTTTATTTCTTCCAGAAAACATAATTATCACTTATACAGTATTTACTTCTAATGCTAATATCCCATGTTACCCAGATGAAGCTGGGTTCATATCAGGTATAGTTCCTCTCAAACTTTGTTCATGTTGTCTCAGGGAGTTTTTCCTTGCTAACCATCACCTCTGGTTTAATCATTAGTAATAAAAGTATCAGTTTATAATGGATATGCAGAAAGCTGCGTTGTGACAATATGCATTGTTAAAAGCACAAAAATGTGGATGGAATTATGACTTATGAGGATTTCTTATGAAAAATTAAATAACCTGATTAATGCTCTAACATAAAAGCTGTGAGATTTACAAAAGCAAGACATCACTAGCTTCATTTTATCTTAATATCTGTATCCTAGCAGTAATGACTTGGCATTTGAATGCCAGCCATTGGAAAGTCAACGATAAAATTTTCATATGCTATGCTAAAGAAATTGACAGATTTTTTTTTATTGTTAATTTAATCTATTTACAGCTAAATATAAGCCAAATATAAATGTATTCTGCAGGTTATTCTAAAAAGCAACTTTGGCCTAAAGCTTTCCTCTTAATGAAGAGCCTTGTCATATTTTACAACATTATACAATAAAAAGATGATAAAGGGAAGTTATTCTAGAAAAGGTGATATAGTCAGAGAGAAATAAAACAATGCGAAGCTCTTAGTGCTGTTGCTTTGAGGTAAATACAGTAGAGAAAAAAATGAAAGCCCATCTGCCATCACACTCCCTGCTCTAGTGTCTTTTCTTTCTTTTTTTTTTTTTGTAACCTGAAGAAATTCTTTACGCCTCCACCAGGACTGAGCTGGCATTTTAGAGCTAACAGATGAATCTTGTATTTTAATATTCTATGGTCAAACCAACAAAATCATTAATTCACCTTCAGTAACCTCTCTACCCTGATCAGGGTTGCATAGATACAAGGACCACTGGGCACAATACATACATTTACATATTTGTTCACATCTTGGTTCAATGTAGAGTTGCTTTTTGCTGTAAATGGGATGAAGCTGTTGGACACCTACCCATCACACCTACTGTATATCTGTTCCTGTTGCCAAAAAGCACACAATTGTATAGAATGTTGTATACTGTATCAATACAAGTTCCCAAAATTTTTCCAGCAATGAAAATGCACAAAGCAAGTCCCATGAAGACATGGTTTGCGAATGGTTGGAGTGGAAGAACCCAAATAGCCTGCACAGAGCCATGACCATAATACCACTGAACTCCTTTAGGAAAAACTGAAATGGCAGTGGTACCCCAGGCCTCCAGAGCCGGACCTTCTGTGGCTGAATGTCCAACTCCCGACAGCTACATTTTAAAATCTAGAGAAATGCATTTCTAGAGCTGTGGAGGTGAAAATGCAAATGTGGTGGCATGGGTAGGTGTGCACAAACTTTTGGCCATACTGTACCTTCAGCATGTTTTGAAACAAAGTTAAGAAGAAAGTTAAGAGAAAAAACCCTCATAGAAACTGAACAAGAGAGTACCCCAAGTTTAGGATCAAACCAGCAGCCCTGGAGCTGTGATGCAGCAACACATCTCACATTTGCACCACCTTAAAGAAACATTAAACTAACTGCTAGAAAGAAACTTTTTAATGTGATGCTTTGTCCTTTATCCCTTAATGAGTCTGGGAAGCAATTTTCTCTTTTTGTACAGTGTCGACGGAAAGTTTTTAGACCCTTTAGAAAATTTCCCATTCACATAAGTATTCAAACCCATCACCCAGTACTTGGTTAAATCACCTTTGGCAGCAATGGCAGCCTCATGTCTGCTTGGGAATGATGCTACAAGCTCCATAGACGTTTATTTTAGACCTTTCGTCCATTCTTCTTGGCAGAATTGCTCAAGCTCAACTAAGTTGGATGGGCACAGCCATTTTCTGGACTCTCTAGAGATGCTCTGTTGGGTTCAGGTCCAGGTTCTGACTGGGTCGGTCCAGGACTTTCACATACTGTAGTTGTTCTGAAGTCACTCCTATGTTTGACCCGAAGCTCAATCACAAGTGACAACAGTCGAAGGACTTTCTGTACAGTATATAGTGTGTCTGTCAAAATACATACTGTACGTACATTCATGCTCAGTTCAAGTTAGAGACAGAAAGACAGCCATGGTCTTGTTATAAAATCATACAATATAATTTCATCTAAACAAATACTTTTTTCCCCCTACGATTTTGTCCATGGGACACATTTATATAGTATAGTCTACCAAATATTTCTGAAGAACTCCTCTCCACTAGCTATTCCCAAGCCATACTCAGGTTTTAACTGCATGACTTCATGACTTATTACAGTGACATTCCTTTTATTCACCATGACTGCCATTCAAGTTTTTTTAAAAGGCCACATAAGGCTGACAATTAATTTTTCATATTGCATGGGGTATGTTTGCACTGCAGGGAACATACACTGGGGGAGAAACTGTCAGTCCTCTTAGAGAAAGGTACCAAGGCTTGTGGCTCAGAATGAGAAAGAAGGTGGCTTTAATCATTTTCTGTGGGAAATGGTAGTTGCTAAGTTACAGGTCAGTGTTAAGAAATGGGCAAATGCAAAAAAGCCAGTGAAAGCACAGCATATGTAATTATGCCTATACTTCAGCATATTGGGATTATGACTAGGACACATATCCAACTTACTGTATAGATTCCCAACTTTCAATGCTATTGTGTCTGAAAGTGTTGTGCCGTGTCACCAAGTGCACTATAATTGAATATGTGTGCTTGAAGCAACACTTTAGAGTTTACACTCCTTACGTTATTGTCAGATAGACAGAGGTGGAAAGTAACAAATTACATTTACTCGCGTTACTGTAATTGAGTAGCTTTTTTGTGTATTTCTACTTTTTAAAGTAGTTTTAAAAATCTGTAATTTTACTTTTACTTAAGTACGTTTTGTTTGAAGTATTGTAATTCGCTACATTTTAAATCATATTCGCTACTGAGTAAAAAATAAATGAATGAAAATGATAAAACAATAAAAAAATATTATCCTTTGTATAAATTCTCCGTTGCGCCGCGTGTGTGTATCATGTCCTGGTCGCGCGCCGCTCCAGACTCCACTCCAGGTTTTCTGACATCGGCATCACCTGACCTTCCACACGGCCGCTTCCGCCCTGAGTGACGTCATCGACTAACGCGACTGGAGAGAGACGCGCGAAAGATGAAAGAGGTTGTGATTTGGCCGTTTTGACATTTGGTTGTGTATTCTGGTTTGACTTTTTGCCTCCAATTGACTTTGATTATTGCTTTGTCCCTTTGGTTTGGTTGGTCTTTGTATATATTTGTAGATAATTTCACTGTATGTCTGTGCACTCACTAGTAGCAGGGGCGTGGCTGCCGTTTATTTTTGGAAGAGGGAGTTTATTTGGGAATTTATTTGCTCAGGAATAAAATGAAGATAGCTGACTACCTTATTGTACGGAATGATGGGGGGGTGATAAAATTATATATACATAATATATATAAGGTTATCAAAGCAGTCCCACAGCTTAATCATAGCTAAAACAATCCAGTGAAATATTAGACTGTGAGACTTTTTTGAGCCAGGTATTTTATATAGTTTAGCTTAGGTTTATATTTTATATAGTTTATATAGGTTTAGGGAGTCCGGGAAGGTACCTGTATTTTTGTTTGTGTGTTGTTTTTTTTGCAGGTAATCTAGCTACTAAATATAAATACCATTTTGTTTATTATTTTGGCCTGGGTCCATCCTGAATCTGATCCTCCTCCTGTTGTGTGTGTGTGTGTCTGTGTGTATGTGTGTGTGTATAAAAACCTAATTTTTTCATCAGTTAATGATTGGATCTAGTTCTTTCTGCCATATACCACCATTTCCATACAGTTTAAAATAGAACCCTGAACCATTCTTTTGCTGTATGGCACTAGACTGGGACGTAACACCATATTTAAGTGACCACTTTGATTTTCAAGCACAAGAAAGACAACAGCTTTATTATACAAAGGTGTTCCTTCAGTTAAAAACCACTAGTTTGAGATTTTATATCTGCTCATCTTTTTTGAACTACGCTAGAATGCCTCATCCCACCCCCGCTGTTAAAAAAAATAAAAATAAAAAAGTAACTCGGTAACTTTTACTCTGAGTACATTTTTTAATGAGCTACTTTTTACTTTTAGTTGAGTAGATTTTTATAATGGTAACTTTACTTGTACTTAAGTAAAATTTCACTGAAGTAACAGTACTTGTACTTGAGTACAAAATTTTATTACTCTTTCCACCTCTGCAGATAGATAAGATTGAAATGATCCATGATGTTACAATCTCAAAATTATTTACGTCAAAATTGTCTGTACTGTATTAGACAACCAACATCTTCATTTATAATCACATGTTTAATTACATTGTGGAAAGACTACAGTATTACGACTATTGATCCTATTTCTCTCCATTTTGTTTGTCACCTTAATTATGCCACCTGACTGGGTGAAGGTTAAGAAACAAGCTCACTGTGCCTTGGCATAATAATTCGGTGGAAAACCTGTGCCAAGTTGTGTGCAGATCGGATGGTTTGCTGTGGCGATCCTTCCAACATTATTGATATTTTATAATACTATAATGCTAATTTGATTAATCAGAAAGAGATTTTTTAAAGGTATTTTAGGAGTATATAATGTATTGCGACTGTGATAACAAAGGTTTTTTTTTTTTTTTTTTATCCATTTCCTTCAGGTACCTTCCACCTTTGTTACATCTGGTCTTCGGGTTATATTTCTATTTTGTACAATGACATTATATCCTGACACTGACATCATTATTTTTTAGTGGAACAGCAACTCTGGAAGTTGAGTGAGTAGCTCTACTTGTTACTGTCTTGTTACTGTCTGCTTGTCTAGACCAAGCACTTTATAATAGCTAACAAAATGTCCGCCCTCTTATGGCAGACTGTGTTAGCTCAAAAGAGCCTACAGAGATGACACGTGGACTAGATATACAGTAAATGTAAAATTGGTATTCAGATGTACTGTTTTATAAAGTTTTTTAAATTTTCATATTTATTATGTATGTCTCTTACTCTTCATAGCATTAATAGTGTCTATGCTATGCTAAGAAAACTTTGCATGCACTCTTTAACCTTCAACTTCCTAATGCACCTGACTACTTTATGTTATTTTTATCATAAATATTTACATATTTAGAAAAGTCCTCATAATGTGATTTTGTTGATTTGTGTTTGCATACATCCAAAGACAGGGCACTTACTGTTCTTAGGTATTCTTTGTAAATAAACATGGTAGTCATTTTGCTGGCACAAAAATAGTTATAATCTCTTACAGATGTGAGTTTTCAGGGAACGTTCTGTAATTTTTCATCCGCTAAAAGCTTTGCTAAATAGAAGTACATTTACACTTAAAAGTTGCAGCAGACTGACAAATGTTCACAGTTCTGTAAAAGCACTTATAAGTCCTGTATTCGAAATTAAAAATTCAGATGCAAGAAGGATGTATTTTAAGCGAACAAGACATTGCTTTTAAAGTCGGCGCTAGTGAAAGCTTTTCATTATTTTATAGAGGTTCTATCCTAGCCAACAGCCATTTGCACAGTGTCAAAGCTGGAATATGACCCTTCAACCCTATTTCAAGCACATCTTTAGTCCGCCTGCTTTACAATTATAGTTGCATTCAAGTGTTATATTTTCATCTGCATGCTGATGGGACAGAACATGAAAATGGCCTGAAATGTAATGTTTGCCATCACACCTGCATGTGTGGAGGGTAGTGCCACATCTACTGTATCCCAGTCTCTGCCCACTGTGATAAGTGTATTTAATTCCCTGGGGTGCAATGAATTTAAAGAATATTTCATGGTGATTCTAATGTAAAAAGTGTGATTCTTCACTGCCCCTTCACTTTTCCCATTGTTGCATATTGGTGATGGAATGAGATGGTTTAAACATTTCAGTGATTTGGAACACCGATGTATGATGTTATATCCTACATGTAATAATGCAGTTGTAGTGTAAATATGTGATTGTAGTTCTGTGAGTAAGTGGAAGTACTGTAGTTCTAAGTGGGAAAATTAATCCTGATTTTCTTTGACGCCAGTCAAGTCATCATTCAAGGGGCGTTCAAGTCAACCTGGGACTTGTGATAAAATTTCTCATGAATGAAGAAATAAAACAAAATATTTGATTCGTGTAAACATTTTAAGGAAGGCAGTAAGTACAGTAATGAATGACACTCTGGCTTAGAGCCCACTGCAGTCAGTCGTTCCCATGAGCATTCAACGAGTGCGACACTTCATCCTTGAAAGCTGATGGATTACTTGTTGTCAACTTGCAGAAGAGATGCATCTACCTGTGGGATCTGTACACACAATCATTCACGAAGACCATTTGCACATTAAAGAAACTCAGCTTGGAGTAAGTCCTGACCTGACCACATTCTACGGCCATTAAAGGAGTTCCTGTGAGGCCGGCGTTTCAGACATGAGGCAGACAATCTTATCATGGCTCTGGTGTTCTGAGAAACTTTTTACCTTGATGGTACAGTAATAGTGCATAAGGGCAAGGAATAAGTTCATTAATGTATCTCGGGTTTACTTAAATAAATAAAGGTAGATTTTTTTGGGGGGGGCTTATAACTGTGTTCTGGTATCCTACACAATCAAAAGTCCTGGTTTGACTTGAACACCCTCACAGGAAAGGTCCCCAAGGTTCATAACATGCTGTACTTTGCTCAGGATGAAAATCATTCAAACTTACCACCGAGTACACGGGTTACAATGAAGCAATATTCTGTCTATAAAATCTGGTTAATGCAGATTGTGAGCTCCATGATCCAGGTTCCCAAATGTCCATGACAACCATTTATTACACCCCAGGACATAGACATAGTAAGTGTGGAGTGGTAAATTGAAGAAAGTGTCCTTTCCATTTTCTTAAGCAAAAGAGCTATCCTGTCTTCAAAGAGTATCAAAGATGTTCCATTGCTAAACAGCCCAGGCATTCATTATGTCCATCCACCTCCATCTGGGCCTGAGAGAACAAACAGCATGTTATCCATCCTGACATCAAGTACAATGACCTTGTACAAACTCCCCACATGGGTGCATGGTCGCAAAATGATGACCTTAGTAAAAGTACTCAGCAAGCAAATGGAAAACCCATTTAGTTCAGTGGGAAACTGCCCCTGAACCGTATGAACTGCCCACTGGTGGTCTGGAGTGTAATGAAGTAGAACTAGAAGGAACAATATTTCTACACCAAAGTAGATCAACACACCCACTCAGAGAACATGACCACAGGCTTCTGAGGGATGCAGAGTGTATAAATCACCCAGTGCTGGTTAAAAATGCCTACTGTTAACCATCCAGATTCCTTAAGCTATATTAGATTATTGATTATACTGTACAGTAAGCATCAATCTTGGCAATTATCACATACTGTAGGTGACTGTAATATTTCCCCCCAGTGAGTATATTTCACCTTGTGTTTATGTCGCAACAACACAACATAAATTAAGTGCATGTTCATCAGTCAAGGCAGTGGTGCGATGCAATGCAGATGTACATTAAGCAGCTGATCTGTCCTGGAGTAATAACATGCAGTTATTGTACTTACATCATTCCTAACTGCCAAATTGTGTCAATTAACTATTTATAGTGAAACATTTGATATCCAAAATAATTTTAAATGCTATTAACCTTTAATGAAGCTTTTACTATAAGGCACACATGTGACCATAATGGCACATAGAGTACACACTATATGGACATACTGTACGTTTGTGGACACGTGACCGTCACACCCACGAGTGAACAATCTCCAAATTGTTTCCACAATGCTGGACGTGCACAATTGTATAACAAAATTAGATATAGTATTGCAATATTCATTCACTGCAATTTAACAGGCTCGCCCCAAACATTGTTCCAGCAAAACAATGGACATGTGCACAAAAACAAAAGGTCTATGAAGACATGGTTTGCCAAGGTTTTAATGGAAAAAGATAATTAGAAAAGAAAGATGAGTGCTAAATCTGGTATGGAACGTTATGGGTGTAATGGGCATGTGTCCAGAAACATCTTGCTCATATAGTGTAATTATAATTATTATTATTATACCTATGAGAATTTGTGAGTGGCTACAATTTCATGGTTATGTCATATCAAGTCAGTAAATAATGATTTGCAATAATTAGCATGAAATAAAGAAGATAACCAGTTTAGGACTTGATATATTATATATTATATTAATATATTAATAATGCATTACCATCTTGGGATTAAGAAGATGTGTCTGGGTTTGGTAGAGCACATAGAAAGTGTAGTGGGGTAGGGTAGGGGTACAGAAGATTTTGGACTACTGACCACCAGGATACAATTCCACTGCTCAGACGTATAATTACAGTAGATCACTCTGGATAAGGGAATCTGCCAAATGCCTTCATAGTAATAGTGGTGGAAGAATTAATAGTTCACACACAAATGTTTTCCAATAAGCCTTAATATAAAGGCAATTTGATGGCTGGTTCAGCTATTTTGCTGAGAGTCAGTTGGAAGTCTGCTTATGTAGGGACTAAAGACACTTCAATATCCTTTTTCCAAATTATCTTGTTTATAGATTTGCATTGGCACTGAATCTTTATCCTGTTAGAATACAAAGCAAGTTGACTTGTGATAGCTACAGTAGCTGGTTAATAAAGCAAGTTGGTAAAGAAAACCGTCTTATTGTTATATGATATGGTATCTCTAATGTTATAAGATAAGTAATTTGTGCACAGTAAACAAATGAGAGTGGTAACTTTGGAATTTGTTACAGCGTTCTCCAATGAGCATGAACACTAACAGGGTTGGGGGCTGGGGGATGAAACGCATACACAGCCGCTCGTTCACGCAATTTAGAAATTCTATTTAATCTGCATGTCTTTGGACTGTGAGAGGGAATGGGAGTACTCGGAGGAAACCTCCAACTTCATGCACACAGATCCGAGGTGGGAAGAACCCGGACACCTCCAGGGAGGCGCAAGGTAACAGCGCTTACCACTAACCCACCACGCCGTCTGAGCGTGACCAAATAACCATTATCTTCTAGTAGAGGACAGAAACAACAGTAAGGAAATTGATGATTTACCTGAAAATTAACTGAACAGTAAGACACCTACCAAAAGTGGGTAATGCAGTAATCCCATACGTAGCATCTACACAAGGAACTTAACTGAACATGGATGGAGGGTTTTGTTTTTTTAGATATTGCATTCTTATTAAAGTTAGGTTGGTCATGTGCAAAAACTGTCAAGAAATGGAGTTAAAACATTCTGCCATAACATTAAAACGCAAAGCATGTGGTGTAAGTCCCTGTGTGCTGCTGGGGAGAGCTCTGACCTCTTGGGGCATGACTCCAAATGACCTCTGTGGTTGTGCTTTGGTGTCTTGCACTTTGGCGTAAGCGGCGGATGCACTGGGTGCTTTAGGTTGCGAGGTGGGAAATCCATGGATCTGGTCTTGTTTCTCTGGTGCATTCTGTGGATGCTCAGAGGTCTGGGGAATTTAGAGGCTGTATCAACAACCTTGAACTCTTTGCTAAGCCCCATATGCGGCAGGTTGTGATGCTCTGGGCCAGTATTGACTTTTCTCAGCAATTTGTGCTACATTGGCTTTTCTGTAGGATCGGACCAGACCAGCGAGCATTTGGTCCCCGCAGGCCTAGATAAGCCTTATGTGCCCATCATCCTGTTACCTGCTTACTGGTATACAGTATAATCAATAATCAATGTTGTTCAATTCACCTGGTGATGGGGTTAATGTCGTGGCTGATCGGTGTATATGCATGTTACAGTATGAAGCACACAATAGATACAGTATACTCCAGGTGAGGATTATGTTTAGAAAAATAAGGATGGTTTATTTGAAGCAACTACAACAAGCATATTATATTCTTCTTGTGAGTCACTCACTGGAGCACAGTCTACAGCCAGATATCAAGAGTGGTCATGTAGTTTCACCCAGGTCTCATTCTACAAACACAATTGCAATGACACGTACAATAATTGTATTCGTTTAAAATGATCCAATATTGGGCTAGTGGGTCATATCTGTAAATGGTGAATTTCAAAAATAAAACTATACAAATGCTAACCAGAACAGACTTCTTTCAATTACTGCGGCTAAAATAGCTTATTTACAATCATCTACGCAAATGAACCATTGTCGGTCAAACAAATGAGCAGAAACAAAACCGGTCAGAACAAAAAAAATAATGTAAATTAAAACGAAACAAAAAAAAATTGCTTTTAATCAATTGTGCTTTTTAACCCACAAAACCACTTCGTTGATGAATAAGAACAGTTTCATAGAGGCACCAGTAGAAGTGCTAACATCAGTTTCATTTAAGAACTTCTAAAGCTATGACTAGGATTTTAAGTACAAACAGTATGTGTATTTATATATTTATAAAGTTATATAATTCCATTAAACATTCGCACCAACTAGCGGTTTCATTTACACCTTCTGTCGTTCTGCTATAAGTCTCTGCACCCCCCCCCCCCCCCCCCCCCCCCCGCCCTTTGCAAAGCCCTTAAGAACTGCAGAACTGGATGGATAGGTTTCTGACAAGCTGCACAATTTTCTCGTCCTATATCAGTGATCTACAAACACACAAAAAATAATGGGTATGCACACAGCAGGGTCTCTTGTCTGAATACAGAGAATATGTGGAATAGAGTATAGTGTAGACAAGGACTGGTTGTAAGACTTTTCTGTGTGTGTGTGTGTGTGTGAGTTCCTGGTGGATGGCTGAGGTCTGGTTGAAATCATTAAACAGTCACTTCGGTCTTACTGCCTGTACGGTAGTGGTGGTGATGCTGCTGCTGAGCCGCCTGTGGGACATAGTGCAGCTGTTCCACGGTCTGCGTGCGGCGTGAGGCAAACGCCTGTCTCTTGGAGGTGGTTTGGGGCTTGTTCAGCGAGTTGTGCACTGCAGGAGCGCCGCTGTTGTTTGAGGCACTGGGATGCGAGTGCATTTTGGTCATCTTGTAGCGGTCCAAGAGCGGCGTAGTGGGCATAAACACGTCCGTGTGCGATATGGCTCTGGACATGGACTTGTCACCGTGAAAGCTGCCATGTTTGGACAACATCGTCTTATCTGGGGAGAGCAGTGGGTCCTGCGAGCGTAGCCTGTCCTGCGAGTAGAGGCGTTCTTGCGACTGCATGCGTTCGTGAGAATGCAGACGCTCGTGCGAGTGGACACGCTCCTGCGAGTAGCGGCGGTCCTGCGAATGCAACCGGTCCTGGGAGATGAGGCGCTCATGTGAGCGGAGGCGTTCAGCTGACAACAGCTGCTCGTCAGATAGGATGCGCTCGCCATATGGGGACGCGGGGTAGGGAGACACAGGATAGTCCTGAGCATAACCACGCTCCGGAGACAGCACGCGGTCTTGAGACATGGCTCTCTGTACACGACGAGGACGCTGGCGTGACGACTGCTGCTGCTGCTGCTGTTGAGCCTGTTGGTTAGTCTGAGAGTCTTGGCTTATCTTGATCATGTGTAGTGGCAGGGTGCCACGTGCTGCCAGATCAGGAAGGTGCCGCTTCCGGGTGTAGTAGTCATCCACATCCTTGTCAGCTGTGGGAGAGGAGAGTCAGATTCAGTCAAGATTCATCACATTTCCACCAATCGTGTGGTTTTTAATATAATTCATAAAACTGTCATGAGTATAAACACAAGCAAAAAATGTATGCATTGTAGCCATGCAGTTTGTAACCAGGCACATGCTGGAGGCTGTCTGTTCATTAGTCAGCAGTTTCAGGCTTGATTCTGATACAAGGAACAATACGATTCTTTATCCTGAGAAAATCTTGTGCCAGCGTCATGAGTCGTTCTCAACAAAAGCAACCTAATACTGTAAATCTTCAAGAAGATAAAAAAGTGAAAGATGGCAGTATTGTAAACTCCTGACTGAGGAATAAGCTCTCGAATGCATGCCGGCTTTCTGTAGCCAATGTTGTCTTAACTGCTTTTTAATCTTAATGCCAGGCGGTTTATGTACCTCGCTGACTAGCTTCTGCAATCTGGCTATGTTAAGTAGTGATCAAACCAGGCTATTTAAATTAACAGTCAGAATACAAAGAGAAATTAAAGGAAATAAAGTTTGTCATCTAAGTAGCTGTGTGATTAGGGCAGCTTACTACAGTGTTTTATTTATTTAGGGTTTTTTTTTAGTTATACAGTATTGGGTCTTCATAACATCTTTATAAGCTTTGCACAGAGAAATATTAATGGTTTTATGTAGTACATGATTTTGTCTTTACATAAAATTGAATTCTTATTATGAATCTGAATTCATAAAGCTTTGAGAAATCTTCTGTTATTTATTTGTATGTACAGTAGATTCCATTACTGACCTAATTATGGAAAACGGTTTTGAAGCACAATGTTAATAAAAACGATCCTATTTAAGAAGGTAATATGCCAAAATATATATAAAACCAGCATTAGTTTGACCATATAACAATTACTTATTGTAATATATATAAATTTCAAGCTTTTTAAGTAATTGTCATATTACATTATGGTCAAACTAATACTGGTTTTTATAAGACATTATTTACACCTTCACTGAATTACAATGTGATTAATATTTTGGAAATAAAAAAGTCAATAACTTTCAGGATAAGGAATTCAAATTACAAAGTCAGTCCATAAGGCTAATTGAGGATTCTTTTCTCTTCCTCTGTCTTTCGTGTAAAGACAAAGTAACACATGCTGCATAATTTGACTTCAGGTTTTTACTTAAGACATTCATAAATGTTCCCTCATTGTAAAGATGTCTAAAAATGTTTATGAATATTATAAATGTATGTACCCTTCAGGTTATGCCCAAAGAACAAAATGGTAAAATGTATTATCTTTTTTTATTATTATTCTACCGATTCCTGAACCTAAGAATTTAATATGTACAACATACACCAATCAGCCATAACATTAAAACCTTTTAAAAAAATTTACTATCGTTTGAGTTCACTTGGTGACGCCAAAACAGCTCTGACCCCATTGAGGGCATGGACTCCATAAGCCCTCTGGAGCTGCGCTGTGGTATCTGGCACCAGGACAGGCCCATAAACAACAGGCTGTGATGCAATGAGTGTCCTGATACCTTTCTGCAATGAATAGTATTGACTTTATTTCTGCAATTTGTGCTATATTGGCTTTTCTGTGGGATTGGACATAAAAGGCAAGCAGTTGGTCCCCAAAGGCATAGATGAGCCTTCCATGATCCTGTCACCAATTTACTGGTACATAATTGATAACAAGTGTTACTGTTATGGCTGATCGATGTATATGCTTATGGTGTATATTAACTGAATGATTGAGTCTGTTTTGTTCCACCCCTAACAGCAATATAAGAAATACCAGAATGTTGCAGAATTACAGTTCGACATCAATATACAGTGCATATTTTTCATGACAACACTGCAATGGTCTTGTTAGTATTCCTGTTAAATAAAAGAGATATAAAACCAAAACATCTTTCACTTTGTTATCTAAACTGGAGACACACAGATAAGAGCACCGAGTACCTACTGTATCTGTAACTGAATGATTAGGAAAGCAAAGTAATTAAATTATCGGCTCTTCCAAGAATAAGAACGAAGCTGATGACCTTGAGATCAGCTACACCCGACGCACATCTCCTCACACACTTTAGCTGAGATGAGATTCCACTTAACTACTGGGAGCTATATTCAAGGAAATTAAAACCTCAAATCAAGGGAACGTCATTCCTGTAGCAGACCCAAAGTTGGAGATTTGCAGATCGAAGACTCCTGCATTTAGAATGTGGTTCCCTGAGGTGGTAGACCTCGAGAAAATAAGTAACGAATTCACTGCACATGCACTCGATCAAGCTTACAAGCTTACTGCAAATTAAAAGTACTGTAGTTGTCTCCAAGTGTTAAACTGTGTACAGCTCATACATGTGGAACAAACTCAACAGATTACCAGTTCAGACACTACAACTCTATGCAATTCTTTATATAATTATATATATATATATATATATATATATATATATATATATATATATATATATATATATATATATATATATATATATATATATATAAAATAATTCTCAATGCAAAAAGATATTATATTACCCAATCCCACAAACTCTCACAAGTCGACTAATGGGATCACGGCCATGCTATACATTTGAGACACGGCTGTAAGAATATTTTTTAGAGTTTTTTTTTTTTTTACACCTACAAAATATGTATTTGTAATATTTAACAAATAGACAAAATGTCTTGACCAAAAGTCTTGACCCACCCCTCATTCCTTAATATTAAATTAAACTAATAAAAAATTTTATTCAATGATGTAGATAAAAGACATGGAAACAATTAATTTGCTGTGACAGGTTGCAAAGTTCCTAAAGATACAAAAATGCTTGTTTATGTACCAACCTCAGCAACCTCATTTCCCCTCTCGTCTGTTTCAACCATTCAGCATCACCAGTATACTAATCACCGGCCTGATCATCTGTCATTATCTGCACCTGTTTCCCACTGGTTCATGCATAAATTTAATTAATTAGTTTATTTTTTTCTTTGATCATTTATAGGTCACTCTGCAACTGCTTAGGTACAGGAACTGGTCTAAAAACGAAAGCTCAATGCCTACCTGAAATGACATCCAAAAAAAGTCCTTCAGGAAGCGTTGATAACTATTCTTCAAGACTACATTTCATTTCAAATACAAGAAATTCTAGCTATTTGGAAGCAAAATAAGAAGAAATGATGGGTAGCTCAAGACTTTTTCACAGCACGGTATACTGTATAACTCATACTCACATATTGTTCTTAACCTTCAAGGCATAATTAAGGAAACTGACATTCTGTACTTCTCTGTAGCTACAGTATAAGGTCATCAGTTATTGTAAGAAAATTGCCAATTTTGAAGTTTATCAATAAACTATACGATTTAAAGAAGATCTAAACTAACTTAGGTTCAAAAAAGTAACCATAGTTACTTATTTGTTGCTAAGAGCAAAATACAGCTTGTTCAGCATTTGTGACTTTATGTACAGTATATACAGTACTGTAGTTATTAAAGGTGAAAAGGCAGATCTGTTAGTTCCCCATAGTTCATGTAGATTTAAGTCATGGCTTAATGGCTTATCCATATTAAATTATCCAAGCCATCCGATATATTTACTTTTTACTTAGAGAGCTCTTATTATACAGAATAAATCTACAATCAGTCAGATCAATAGAATGGAGCAGAGAGGTCATGGGGAAGTCCTTTGCTGCGACTGGAGCAAATTGCAATATGTTCATCATTTGCTTTGGGATTGAATGCCATGCTTTAAAGAGAGAGGGCTTCTGTAGGGTGGGGGTGGGGTCATGGTATGTTCAATAAAGCTTATGTGGTCTGACAAGCACAATAGTCCAATCATGGATGTATTCTTCCAGGTGTAAATCCTGCTCCTGGAGAATTATCTTCCTGCAAAGTTTATCTCCTGACCTCAATAAGCTGGATCAGGCTTGCTAAATGCGAATGATATTGAGGAGCATGTTTGTGCACTCTTGATATAGAATACAAATACAAAAGACCATTAAGTGCTTTCAGGGCACAGTGTAAAATGCAGGGTTGGGGTCAATTCCAGCAATTCTGAGCAATAGCATAGAACATAGTAAAATGGAGTAATAGTTAATGATTAACTGAACCTGCAAATTTCAATCACAAGGCGAATTTCAGTTCGTCGTCTGAACTGGCTAAGGTGGAAGCAAAAGGAATTGAAATGAAATTGATCCCAGCCTTGATAAAAAAAAAAAAAAGCAAGCTCAATAGAGTGTAGAATGAGAAAGCGGCTCTGACTCAGTCTTTTGAGCGAGGAGTACTTGTTGAGGTCAGCCTTCATGGCGGATTCGTAGGATGGAGGCAGGTGCGACAGGCTCTGGAAGGAGCGGGAGAAGGACAGATCGTATGGCTCCGTCTGCGATGTGAGGATGCTGTTCATGCGCGTGCTCTCTGGAGGACGACAAGACAGCAGACCAAAAGATGTGTCAAAACAGAGTAACAACTATAAACAATTCTATCTGTTTTCTGCTCGGGAGAGTTGGAGGATGCAGCAGAAGGACTTCAGGGAAATCAGTGGATGAACTGAAGCCTGTGACTTAGTGGCTAATGAGCCATGGTGAGACAGTGATTTAGTCAAGCCCTGGTAAATAGCATCCATCTCCAGCCCGCTAGTCAGCAGAGGACCCTTGTTTCCTTAGTGAAATGATGTCAGTAAAAGCCATGGAAGAAGGAGATTATCACAGCTCCTTCATCTCCCTGGGCTTTGTGATCGTCACGCCGGCCTGGGCATGGTTTGGACATGCAGGGATCGTGCTCTGGGTAAAAGTAGGGCAGAGACTGGTGCCACAGAATGGGCTCCGAGACAAACATGATGCATCGGGGAGCCGGAGGGTGTGACAAGAGAGGAGAATAATGTTTATACAATACCATGCACTATATTTTACACTGGTCAACACATGCTGTGGGCTTCGCTTCTCTGAGTCCTGGGTGTAAAATGGCAAAACAGTTTCATCTTTAGTTAAGAGAGGAGGAGGCTCTGAGAAAAGATTTTTGGTAGGTGGCTGTGTAAAGTGCAAAACCAAACATTAAATTCAGAAGCATGACAGCAAAATCTCAACAACAGCAACAACAAAAAACAGCTTCAACTCAAAATGGAAAGATTAGGTCCTTACTGAGTATCACACCTGCATGAATCTGAGAAACCATGGAAAATGAAGAACTGCACATCATTTGCAGTACAAGGGAATATGAGGCTGATGCTTTAATTAGAGCATAGGGCTTTCACGTGAAGTTCTTTTAGATAAGTGGTCAACTTTGCACAGCATTAGCATACAAATTCTTGAAACCTGCCCAAAGGAAGCAAGAAAGCATGACTCACATATAATAACATACTGTAGGTTAGGCTAGAGGCGGCACGATGGTGTAGTGGTTAGCACTGTCGCTTTGCACCTCCAGGGTCTGGATGTCTGTGTGCATGGAGTTTGCATGTTCTCCCTGTGCTTGGTGGGTTTCCTCCGGGTACTCCGGTTTCCTCCCACAGTCCAAAGACATGTAGGTTAGGTTGTTTGGCGTGAATGAGTGTGGGAGTGAGTATATTTGTGTGCCCTGTGATGGATGGCACCCTGCCTCGTGCGCTAAGCCTCCTGGAATAGGCTCCAGGCATCCGCTGTACAGGATAAAGCGGTATAGAAGATAAGTGAGTAAGTAAGTGAGTGAGGTTAGGCTAATTAAATATCAGGCCAAAAAAAGTGCAGTTCTTGTTTCTTCTCACGGTTATAACTAGGGTTGTTCCGATTCTGATCCTGGTATCGGAAATGCCACCGATACCACAAAAAAAGCTGGCATCGGAATCGGCGAGTACTTGAGTCCACGTACCGATCCGATACCATTTTCCTAAACATAAACTATTTATGCCCGCTAGTTTTGCTAGCTTAGCTTACTTACAGAGTGTCACGGCGTGCGCCCAAATTGGTGTCGCTCCTTGGTCACTAGTTAGGCGGCCTCCCCCTCTTTAGGTATGTGAAGGAGCAGAGCCGCAGAATGAGGCAACGGCCCATGAGCTATCGCCGCTAATGATCCCGGCGCTATAAAACACAGCGGGGAGTGTAGCTCGGGGTCTGACTGTTGGTAAGCTGGACTTTGCGACGCGGTGGATTTTATGAGAGACAGTGGCACAAGAGCGGGGCGATGTGATGTGCCCCAGAGACTTTAAAAATATACACACTGTACAGATACACACCCAGGTATCGGTTCAGTACTCGGAATCGGCCGATACCCTGAGCCCAAGTATCGGAATCAGTATCGGGAGGGGAAAAATGGTATCGGAACATCTCTAGTTATAACCCATGTCCAAGCAGCAGAACGCATGTGACATTCAATGAGGACTTTATATAGTAAATAAATGTGTATAACTCTACATAATGGACACTTTCCATTTTAAGATAATGGTGATGGATTTTTTTTTCTGTTGTGTTTCTAGTCTCATCTTGTTGTTCTTTTTTTTTTGCCATACTTTGCACATATTGATTAAGTCAGTTACCATAAGCTAAGATAGCTTAGACTACACCAAAAACAATCATTAAGCAAGATCATACTCAATGTCGTGCTGTTTTCCTGACCGTCAGCACCAATATTCAGCACAGCATGACCTCGAGTGTGATATTGCATTTATACAACAGTTCTATAAATGGCATTTATTATCAATAGAATATAATTAGTTTATTTAATAAGTTATTTTTTTTTTTTACAAATTTTATTTGTATAGCGCTTTTACAATTGTCATTGTCTCAAAACAGCTTTACACAATCAGAAGAATTATTTAAGTTCATATGGAATGTGAATGTGTATGAATCAGTATGGTCAGATAGTCCCTGGTGAGCAAGCCCGAGGGGCGACAGTGGCAAGGAAAAACTCCCTGAGATGTTAATAGGAAGAAACCTTGACAGGAACCAGACTCAACAGGGAACCCATCCTCATCTGGGTGAAACAGATAGCAGGAAATGATCTGCACTTATACAGTGTGTTAGGTGGCAGGCAGTTCAGCTATAATAGTTGATGTTAATTGATGTTAATATGGAGTCCAGTAGTTATTGGAGACTCAGATAGACTTAGAATATCAGCTAATTTCCAGGTTCTGAGGTAAAATCTCAAATGGAAATGGAAAGCTAGTGTGCTATGTACTGTAGGGGGTGCAGTCCCTTGTTCCACAGACCAAATAGTGCCCTTGATCAGCAGTTAAAGAGGGATTTGTTATTCAGCCTTCTTTAGCTGTGTAGCTCGAGTTAGCTGTAAATAAAAAAAAACATGGAAGTTTAAGGGGCTATTTAAATTTACTTGAGAGAAATTATTAAGAAATAAAGCTATTGTTAAAGATGACATAATATTATCTGATAAACGGTTTTCTTGCTAAGAGTGACTGGTGACTGGTTTTGAATGATGTTTAGTTTAATTAATGACTGATGGAACACCAGTGACACAGCGAGACACATAAAGTAAAGCATCCCGTGGTGTTATGCCCTGTATCACCACTCGTGGAATGCTTCTCGTCCAATCAGATTACTCGGCCAGGACTAACTGTAATAATAATAATAAGTAGTGACGGCAAAAATTACTTATTTATGTAATAATACATTTGGGAAATGGAAAATTCAGGAATTCATTCAGGAATGATTTAATTTGAACATAATCAGCACAAATTCTACAACCCTGTCATCAGGAAATGGAAATTCCTTACATGTAAGAATGTTGTTATAGGATGAAAAAAGAGAGAAGGATGGTAGCCTTGGTAAATGCTTGTTTTGAGTCTATCATTTGATTCTGTGATCTGGAAAATGTAAAAATGTAAGAAAGCTGTAGCCAAATTACACACACACACCCACACACACACAGAATATTGTAATACAGTCAGTTCATCTTTTTAGCATTAAACATAGTTATTATCATTGTATTTTTGTTGCTTAATTAAATCATAACATCTCAAAGGAAACGGCAATAGTAATGAAAGTGTCTGTGAGGCTGCACTGCAGTGTTATTGAGAGGAAAGTTCCATTGCCATAAACAGAATTAACCTCTCTGAGAAAGAGCAATAACAGGCTTTGTCTTATAACAACCAATCTGCAGAAGAAAAAAAAAAAATCTTTGGAGCTTGTTAGGGAGTGCTATCCATCTTCTCACCCCACCCGCTTCCTCCCCGGGCGAATTAAAGCGGCTCACCAAAAGGCAGTGATTTAATCCTTTCACTAACAAGATGAGCAGTTGCTGCTTGCTACTTTGAGCATTTCTAGCCTCCGCATTTTGAGGACACCAGTCGAGAGCTCTTTATCCAAAGCGCACGTAGCACACATTCCGAGCTTTCCCTTCATCTTTTGATCAGTGTGTCTTCATTAAGCGAAAAACGTCGATGGAGTATGAATACTCGGTGTCAGCTTGTTTTTATAGTTGTCGTCCCTGCCCGGCTTGTTCATCTGCTCGAATTGATTCCTCAAGCACACGTCATGTGTAGTGTGTGCACTGCGGCAGGCCGTAAGTGAATTGGCTCATGCTGAAATGGCCACGTTGGCTGCTTTCTCCTTCATTTTGTGGTAAGGGATGTGATTATGAAGGCAAACTCTGGCTCAAACTAAAAGGAATTTAGGAGAAAGAGTAAAGGAGTGGAATATGTAATGGCTGTCTCAAAATTCAAATGTAGTTCATAGAAATATTTACTACTTTAAACTCTAACCTTAGCCTGGCCCATACATCCATACTTAAATTTATGGCATGTACAGTATATACAGGTCCTTCTCAAAAAATTAGCATATTGTGATAAAGTTCATTATTTTCTGTAATGTACTGATAAACATTAGACTTTCATATATTTTAGATTCATTACACACAAACTACGTAGTTCAAGCCTTTTATTGTTTTAATATTGATGATTGTGGCATACAGCTCATGAAAACCCAAAATTCCTATCTCAAAAAATTAGCATATTTCATCCGACCAATAAAAGAAAAGTTTTTGAATACAAAAAAAGTCAACCTTCAAATAATTATGTTCAGTTATGCACTCAATATTTGGTCGGGAATCCGTTTGCAGATTCTTGTGTCTTGTGTCTCTTCACAATATCCCACAGATTCTCTATGGGGTTCAGGTCAGGAGAGTTGGCAGGTCAATTGAGCACAGTAATACCATGGTCAGTAAACCATTTACCAGTGGTTTTGGCACTGTGAGCAGGTGCCAGGTCGTGCTGAAAAATGAAATCTTCATCTCCATAAAGCTTTTAAGCAGATGGAAGCATGAAGTGCTCCAAAATCTCCTGATAGCTTGCTGCATTGACCTGCCCTTGATAAAACACAGTGGACCAACACCAGCAGCTGACATGGCACCCCAGACCATCACTGACTGTGGGTACTTGACACTGGACTTCAGGCATT
Source organism: Channallabes apus (assembly GCA_030522415.1). Lineage (NCBI taxonomy): Eukaryota > Metazoa > Chordata > Actinopteri > Siluriformes > Clariidae > Channallabes > Channallabes apus. Next base: position 50,309,215 of record CM060104.1, read on the forward strand.
TTGGCATTTCCCTCTCCCCAGTCTTCCTCCAGACTCTGGCACCTTGATTTCCGAATGACATGCAAAATTTGCAACCTGTAGCCCATTTCCTGCACACGCCTGTACACGGTGGCTCTGGATGTTTCTACTCCAGACTCAGTCCACTGCTTCCGCAGGTCCCCCAAGGTCTGGAATCGGTCCTTCTCCACAATCTTCCTCAGGGCCCGGTCACCTCTTCTCGTTGTGCAGCGTTTTCTGCCACACTTTTTCCTTCCCACAGACTTCCCACTGAGGTGCCTTGATACAGCACTCTGGGAACAGCCTATTCGTTCAGAAATGTCTTTCTGTGTCTTACCCTCTTGCTTGAGGGTGTCAATGATGGCCTTCTGGACAGCAGTCAGGTCGGCAGTCTTACCCATGATTGCGGTTTTGAGTAATGAACCAGGCTGGGAGTTTTTAAAAGCCTCAGGAATCTTTTGCAGGTGTTTAGAGTTAATTAGTTGATTCAGATGATTAGGTTAATAGCTCGTTTAGAGAACCTTTTCATGATATGCTATTTTTTTGAGATAGGGATTTTGGGTTTTCATGAGCTGTATGCCACAATCATCAATATTAAAACAATAAAAGGCTTGAACTACTTCAGTTTGTGTGTAATGAATCTAAAATATACTGTATGAAAGTCTAATGTTTATCAGTAAATTACAGAAAATAATGAACTTTATCACAATATGCTAATTTTTTGAGAAGGACCTGTATGCAGTACCACTCTCAGTAAGTTATATATTGAGTATCATAAGGCACTCATCTGTGGATGTTCATCAAATGAGGTACATATGGATTCCCAGTTATGGTACACATCCTTGCATTGTAGTCGGCTGAATTAAGGATAAAAAGCACCCTATTATTTTACCCCTGTATATATTTACGGGTAAAAACCTGACAAAGTGTGAACACAGCTGGTTTCCAATGAAAGTGTTATAAGGTGTTTTATTCTTCTTTTCCCATAGCCATAAATATACGAAGGGTGTTCAAATAACCAAAACTTGTAAATATAGGTGTAAAACTGACAGACATTTACAGAATTCTTCCTTACGTCACTTTATGTGAATGACGATCTAAATGTTTTACAGAACACCGTATGTCCGTGAATGCCGATCCTGGCCGAGGTGCCTTCGAGCCCACTGCAGCCGCTCTCAAGAACATTCAGCGAGTGGGACGCCTGATCTTTGTAAATTGACAGATAACTTGTCACCATCTTGTGGAAGAGACACATCAGTCTGTAGGAACTGTACACACAATCATTCATGGTCACCATTTGCACGGTACAGGGACTCGGCTGGTAGTTATTGCTACAGCCCCCTTAAAGTCCTGACCTCCCTTCAAGTCACTTCCACATGCTTGGGCCCTTAAAGGCATTTGTGGGAGGCCAGCATTTCAGACATGAAGCAGGCAGGCTGATCATGGCTCTGGTGTACTGAGAAAACTTTGAACCTTGATGGTATCCAAGCACCAGTGAAACACTTAGAGATACCTTCATACAGTAGGCTGACCTACTGTTATTCTGGTTTATAGCGTAGGAACCACTCAGTGACCATGGCGAATTTCACTCTCTTGGCTAGCATAGTCTTAGTTAATTGAATCTCACAATCTCTCAACAATAAGGCGAGCGCTTTCTTGTTGTCCCATCTGGGAGCCTCTCCTGAAGTTAATAACATGGAAAGAGGGGGCTGGAAGAAAAAAACACAGCTGGTTTCCAAGAATCTGCAAAGCATAAATTCCCGTGTCCAGAATACTTAAACATGGTAGAGAATGTTGCAAAGTGCTGATGCTGAAAACTACTTCCATGAATGATAAATAAACATCCCAAAGCATCATCACATCAATCACTATACTGTACATTACATGTTAAATAAAACATTAATTATAAATCCATTTACTGTTAGATTATGCAGTGTGTCCTCCACATAAGTCCCTGTGCATTAGCCCTTGGCTTAATTGTGCCAAACTGGCAGAAGGACCAGGCTGAGCATTTTAAATTTTGATCACCACTCATTTTGAGCAGAGTGCACTATATTCTCCAGAGAACAATAGCTCAAATCAATGTGAACCGCATCCTCTTGCTGGTGACAGTGTAGAAGATGCACAGTGGCACTGGCTGGTTCACAGTAAACAGCAGGCTTCAGGGGGGCAGGTGGTGGTTAAATACAGTAGCAAATATCTCAGAAAACAAAACAAAAAAAAGACAGCAGTGAAAAACATAACGGTGTTTGGGTTTGTACTATGTCTGTTGTTATCATGATGAGAAAGAAAAAGAGAAGAGTGATCCTTACCATTTTTAGGAGTTCGAGTAGGACTACTGTGACCCACATGGTTATAGTTGTGTTGATGCGTGCCTGCAGAAGAAGCAATGACATGTCTGATTTGTTGGTAAAAAATAATTTAAAAAAATGGAAACCAAACCGTGATATTAAAACAAGCTCTTATCTAGAACATGGATTCCCAGATAGGAGAAATGGTGCATTAGGGGAAGACAAACTCATAATCGTAATGGTGCATTGCACACAAATTACATGGACTAAAGAGTAACAACACAGCAATGATGATGAAAACGTTAGTGTACTTTTAAACATGTGGAGCAATAACAAAAATTCATGTTGGAGATGAAAGAAGAGAGATGTCATACAAAAACAGCAAACTGCTTCATGCACTCAAGTGCACATCAAGTATTCTTCAGTACCACCACATATGGGTAAGAGGGATACATTAGAAACATCACATATATTTATAATTCATGTATGTGTGCCATAATTAAGGCCTGCTCATCTGCTCACTTTTATGTTTCTACCTTTGGGGAATTTTCTAGCTGTCACACTGATTTGATGTTTGTGTGTCAGATGTGGAATGTGTGTATTGAATGATGTGGAATGTGTGTATTGTGAATGTATTCGAGTGTACTGTATATACTGCAGGTTCGGAAGTGTGCAGGCCATGGTGCTGCAGTGCGTGACTTTTGTGGAGGTTGGGGAGCGATCGTGGGATGTTCAGTTCTCTGTGATGTGAACTGTGACAAATAGTAGCTACCCCGTGTTGCCAACTTCGAACCAGTGAAATGCTTGTGATAAATGACTGCATTGTGGAATGGACCCCACACACTAATACTAGAGGTTTATGATGTTCTGCCTGTTTAAAATGTATTGCTGCGACATTCAGAAGTCAAAACATGCTGTTTAAAAAAAATAATAAACATATATATAATTAATATGGTTATCAGTTATACTGTACACCAGTAAACTGGGGACAGGCTCGTGGGCACCCAAGGCTCATCTATGTCTGTGTGTACCAAAGGCCAGCTCATCCAGTGTGATCCCATAGAAAAGCCAATGTACACAAATGAAATAAGTCAATGCTGGAAATGGATCAGAATACCCAGTGTGTCACAGCTTGCTGTGGTTGGGGCTTAGCAGGCAAAGAGTTCAAGGTTGTTGATCCGGCCTCCCTCAGATCCCAATCCGATCAATCATCCATGGAATGTGCCAAACAAATAAGTGTGATCCACGGTGGCCTCACCCCACAACCCACAGCACCCAAATGATCCACCGCTAACATCCCAGTGCCAGACACCCAGAGGGATGTGCCATATAAGGTAACACTGGATACATTATGTCTGTGCAGATTCTCAGTCTGTAAAACAACTGTACAGTATACATTAACATGCAGTGTTGGGGAGTAACTTGCTGTATGACACTATTTTCAGTATGCGGAAGGTGTGTGCCTCTTGTATGTACCTCTCAGGGAATAACAAGAAGTATATAAATAAAAGAAGGGTTTTGTCTGTACATTGGTCAGAACTCGCTGTTGCAGTGATATCTTCATGATTCATACACTTCATACAATGCTTCATACCAGGCATGCAATAGAAAATGTTCTGTCTGTCTATATGCTACCAGATTTTGTCACAGCATCACGCAAAACTGTCTGAACAGAATTTAATGAAACTTTTGCATTATTTTGGTATTTGCCTGCAGTTGAACCTGCACTATAAATGAAATCAAAATGTTGAGTAGATGTGAAGTTTTGAGCAGTTATGGGCCATCCATTTAAACCTCCTTCTAAATCATCATTTGTTTATAAATGTCTTACATTATGACACTGTCCCTTTATATTAATTTTTTTGGTTTTAAATCTTGTCTTATTACTGTGTTATCTCTGTTAATTGTTTAATTTATTCTTGTTTGATCTGGAAGGCAAACTTGGGTGACCAGAAATGTTGCCTATATAAATAAAATGCACGATTATTATTATTATTATTATTATTATTGTATATTAAAAACCAGAGATTTTTATACGCATTCATAAATCGGCCAGTGGGCAGAATTTTATGAAATTTCGAATGTGTGGTTCACTCTCCGATTGTTGAATAGGGAGTATATTTGGCAAACGATTAAAGAAGTACAACTTAACCTTACAAAAATGTATTTCCTTGTATTAATAAGTTAGGCAGGGAGTACTGCTGTACATAAAAACAGACAGACATGTACTGTATGTGGGCTTTAACCTGAAATAATAATATCACTGTTTACATGAAAGCTATAACATAAAACTTCATCTTATTTCTAGCTTTAACCATTTAAATATTTCTAAAATCTCTTTCCTTGTCAACGATGGGTACTTTATCTACTAAGATAGCTAGAAGGAAAAAGTAGGGGTGCTGGGGTACTGCAGCACTCCTGTAGACCTCTTTACATTTTGCATTGATGTGATATTACAGTAGACTAGTAATTTTAAATTGGAATAATATTAAGTGTAAGTGATGAGTTCTGTAGATCGTTCTACACAGTAGCCCCCTCTCTTCTCTTGTCTTACTTCAGCTTCACGCACAAACACACACACAAAGACGCGCACACACACACACACACACACACACACACACACACACACACACACACACACACACACACACACACACACACACACACACACACTAACGGAAACTGCTCTCTCTGGATACTTTTCAAAGGTAAAGTGCAGGTAAATTTGTTTTATGTTTTACTTTAGATTGTGTATAAATTATTTTTATATGAATATTTTGGGCTGTGGGACGATTCATCAGAGTTTCTATTATTTCTTATGGGGAAATTCGCTTTGATATACGATTGCTTGGATATACAAGCATGCTACCAGAAGGAATTATGCTTGCAATCCAAGGTTTATCTGTATTGGTAATATTTTTGGGTGGCTGGAACGGATTGTCTACATTTACATTATTTCTTATAAAATTTCACCTTAAGAACTCGCCTCCGGAACAAATTAAATACGTATACTGAGCTGTAATAGTAATGCATCTCACCTTGCTATGGCACTACGTGCAAACAGAAAATACATTTGATTTTGTGCAATAAATTAGCTGCACAAACAAATACATAACAGTTGTTTTTCTTTTGGACAAACTAGATTTAGGGGGGGGAAGGTAACTTTAATGTACTATAGCTTGTTTTTATAGGATGATTCGCTGTGGCGACCCCTGAAAGGGAACAGCCGAAAGACAAAGAAGAAGAATGTACTCTAGCTTGTTTTTATGTATCTACTGTAAGTAAAGAGTAGAAAATCACGAGTAACTTGATAAAGCAGCTTCTTTCAAATAGATAAGGTGAGTTATACAGTATATACATTGCATTAAGACAAATTCTTGAACAAATACACTGTGGAAATCCCTCAGCAGTGAATCTGCTTCCATGACATCTGCTGAATTGAAAGTGCTCAAGTTCAAGTGAAAAAGTTAAAGACAATTTAAGAGGTCAGTGCACTATCAAATTAAGTCAAATATCAGACCAAGTGTGTGTATTGCAGCAGAGAAAGACACAAACTCGCTTCGTTGTGAGGCCTAATTAATACCGAGCACGGTCCAGTTGAGTGATCTCGCTTTAATCTGGGGACCAATTAGCCTCTTTTGAGAGGGGTAAAGCGGAGAGATAAAACCTAGCTACAGTCTGAGGTCCGTTGTAGTGACCTGTCACTCTGTCATACATTTGAGTAAAGAAAAAAATAATAAAAATTCCAGGCAACAAGGGACAGCCAGGGAGAATTATTATTAATAAAAAACCATTTCAGAAACGCCTGCCTTTTACAATTATTTTCTTTTCCTGCCTGGCATGCTTGAGAATGTGGAAATTAATTGGAGGCACAGGGGCACACTGTTGTCTTTTGTTATGGAGATGCTCCTCGTTTTGCCTTTAAGCCTATTCAGGTAAGTACAGTAGGAGGGTGGTGAAGTTTCAGTCGGTTTCATTCGGGCTCCATGGAGAAAGGAGAACAAAACTTTAGACATCCTTAGGGGTGAAAGATTCAACCGTGATGAATTCGGGAAAAAGTTTTGACCCACTGCCTTGAGCTGGGGGATTCAGAGAGATGCTGAATGCAGAGTGGTTGATTCGAAGGAGCCGTGCTGAACTCACAGCATTAACTCCCTTGTTTCGCCACAAGGTCTACTTTGTTGTGAATCATGTACAGCCTACGTTGTTGATGGGTTTGGCCTTTCAAAACAAAAACAGTATAGGGAGCAGCAATCACTGATCCCAGCGCCTACGGGCGAATGAATCTTCACATCGCACGCATTCCTGCTTCACACCTAATACATCCTGACAACAACACTCCTGCCAATCCGCATAATAATATCCAGATGGTACGCCAGTGATTCAGTATTCTGACATTTCTGTTGCATATTCACATGAGGAAAAACTGCATCGGCATCACAAAGAGTGACAAATGCTGTGTATGTGGGCTGTATTACTGCAAAAATACTGGGGGACTCTTTTGCAAAGCAAATTATTTTCATGTTATGAACTTTCCTTGCGTTAACACTTTTATCGTTTCTGTCTGAGGAGTTGTTTACAACGAGTGCAACAAATGCTGGGAGGCTTTTCATCCGATATTTTTTTGCAAGGATACGATTTTTAATCTAATGAAAATAAACAATATGCTCAAAACCATTTATGAAGACATGCCTAGGATTTGCAATAAAGAAGCAATGGCCTGGAAGCACATCAACAAAGAATAATCTTATACAAAACCGTAGTAGTCGGAGCAAACACCTGATGATCAAACTACTGAGCAACCCTATGATCATTTTCTTTTCTGAATATTACATGTAAGTCTAAAAGGGATGAGCTACTGTAGGCCCGAGAAGATAAAAAAAATCCACAAAATTGAAAAGGAAGTAAATAAACAAGGTCATAAAGGAACATTTGTGCGAACAGCTGTATAGCCGGCAGTGTTGCACAGCACCCCCGCTCCTCTTCGAAACTCACCCTCAGGCCAGGCCAGTGTTGTTTAGAAGCAACTGAAACACACAAATTGCCTCCTTAATAACCATAAACATGGCAACCACCTGAAACCAGGGAGTGTTCCTTTCTGACACTGTATCTGATTAAAGATGACAATTTCTCCTCCACTGAATGTAACGACTAAGGTTTTCAGCATGATTTAAAAATATAGCTGGTTGACCATGAGTCATGAAGCATGACTTTTATAAAGTGGCTGGTGGTCAGGATATTGAGGTTCGGTGGAATGGTCACAGGCAGGAAAGGCCAGACCTGGGAATCCTCATTCATCCTTCTACAATCTTTTTAACCTTCACTTTTTTTCTTCTTCTCTCCTTCAAAATAAATTCCTCATTTATCATTTAATTACCAATGTTGTGTACCATCCAGGGCAGGGCCAGGTGAGGTGCAGGTTTTGGCCCCAGTGGGCATGTTGACATGGCAAATGCAGTGGGTTTGCCCTTCTCCTGCTGCTCTGATGGACAGAGGGGCCAGGAAACCGATGGGAGCTGGCATTTCGAGACTGACACAGAGAATTAACATTTACTTGCAAAATGTTAAATGCCATAATGCTCCAGCATGCAGATTTGAAGTAAAACTCAATGTTTTGGCCAGGAATCATCAGGAATCGGGGGGGAGGGGGTGGGGGGGGGGATGATGGCTCTACAAATTAAAAATTCACCCTGTCCAGAGGTTGGGAGTTTGAATGATGATGATGATGACAAAGGGATCTGTGGCTCAGGATCCAAGGAATAATTAGCTCTGGTGTGTGGGCGCGATAGGGAGGCATTCCTCTTCAAACCTGTCAATCAGGACAGACAACTATCCCTGGACTCATACTCATGTACAGTATACGGAAGAGAGGACAAATGATATTTATTGAACCCGTTAGACTTATTGGGTTTCCAGCAGGGTTCAAAACCAGATACTGAGATACTGAGCAAATCATGGCAAAAGAATGTTTTTGAATTGCAACAATACCACAGAAAGTGGCTTTGATCTCTGACTAAGGGGGAGCAAGGGGGCATAGTCATTCTTGACATTCATAAGCCCATGTATGTACAGTATGCAGAAAAGCCTTGTGATGCATTATGAGCAGGAGATGATAAAGGTACATTAGGCGTGTCGTAAAGGAAGGAGGAAATTGTAGAATACAGTAGAAATTGGAAGGTGAACCAAACTGTCCACTAAAAATGTTAAAAGGCTTTACATCTATTTTTTTAAAGATAGATTAATCAACCAAGTTCCTGGAGAAAGCTAAATTAAAATATATTTTTTTATTCATAAATGGGAAAATAGTTCATGCTAGCATCTTCAACACTGTATTGTGATAGGGAAGAGCTAACTAGTGGGGAGAACTGGCAATATTCAGAGGAAAAAGGTGGAAAATATCATCATCATCATCATCATCAACAACAATAACACCAGGCGTTCTTCAGTCCAATGACGAGGTTAGGTTGTTGATAAAGCAAGTAAGGCGGCGCGGTGGTGTAGTGGTTAGCACTGCCGCCTTGCACCTCCAGGGTCTGGGTTCGATTCCCCGGCCAGGCTCGATTCCCGTCTCTGTGCGCATGGAGTTTGCATGTTCTCCCCGTGCTTGGTGGGTTTCCTCCGGGTACTCCGGTTTCCTCCCACAGTCCAAAGACATGCAGGTTAGGCTAATTGGTGTTCCTAAATTGCCCGTAGTGTGTGATTGGGTGTGTGAGTGTATGTATGTGTGTGTGCTCTGCGATGGATTGGCACCCTGTCCAGGGTGTACCCCGCCTAGTGCCCAAAGTCTCCTGGGATAGGCTCCAGGTCCCCCGCGACCCTGAACACAGGATTAAGCGGTATAGAAGATGAATGAATAAAGCAAGTAAAACAATAAGCCTCTGAGCATTTCCTAGCCATTTCCAAGTATATACTCTAATCATAGTAAACCTGAAGCAAGGTGCAATAGATATGTAAAAGCTTGATGGGTAAATAATAGCCTGGTCTTTCTTATGAAGTACTTGGTCCTATGCTGACAAATGCATTCTGACAGCCTTATAAAGTGACTATATAACCCATCTGCAGAGGTCACAGCGAGCAACACTTCACTGCCTCATTTAGCAACATCATGGACATGCAGTAATATGAAAACACTGATGCATGGGTGGACTTCCTACAGTAAGTTAGAGGAAACGGCTTACGGCACACTGTGTTTACTAGTTTTTAATTTATTTCACTCAGCCTTGAACGTGTTACATAACACCAGTAATGACATTATGAAAAGTCTGATATTTTCTAATTAAAAATAAAAAAAAGAACATCTGTGTATACCAACAGAAAAACTTCATTTCTTGTTGTAAATCATTGTTAGACATACCAGGTTTCCAGTGGATCCCAGAGTCGAGGTCTTCTCTTGATAAACAGTAGCGTTGAGTTGTTAACAAGGATAAGCACAGATTTATCTGATGTCTTCTTTTATTAACAAGAAGTAACATCATCAATAAAACTGTCTTTATCCTTGCACAGGTGTTTGTACTTCCCGTTTTGAGGTGGCCAAAGCTTGTGTAGGAGAAGGAGAAGGGAAAAAAAAAAAAGTCCAGAGGAACAGAGACACTACGGGGGAGTGAGTCAAGCAGAAGGGAGTGCTGGGCTTTTAATGAAAGAGATAACGAGAATGAATACAGGACAAATCTAGTCGAGCGTTGGCACAGATCTACAAAGTGAGGGGTGAGAGTACATGGACGTACAGTACACAGCCACCACAAACACAGACAGAGGCTAACGTCAGGGGTCAAAGGGGAAAACACACTCAACCACACAGAATTGCCTTCCTACCATGGTGACTCTGAGACCGCATCGGCCACTGCCTTTCTCCTAGAAAAAAAAAAAAACAACCAAGCAGAGCGAGGCAGTGAGTGGGTGACCATCTAGTGTACTGAGTTTAAACACACTGTAGAGAGAGAGAGAGAGAGAGAGAGAGAGAGAGCATTACATAACATCCGGCAGCTCCATAGGAGGGTACTCCATTCGTTACAGCGTCATGTTTAAATTCACAGGTAAGTATGAGTGTCAGCAGACAATAACTTAATTAACTCAGAAACATCGAATAAATCATACTGTTAAATAAGAAGCGATGGAATCGACCAAAGCGTCCAAAATGCTGCTACTAGGCTGAACAGGAACCTGAGACTACATTACTGTAGGCACAGCTGAAGGTTGGAAAAAGACCAGGTGATGTTTTTTTCAATCTTCCACTGAGCCTTTATTCATTGTAGCGCCAGATTCCAGACTCTTGGCAAACACAGATGAAACCTGATGTGGTTTTCCCATTCATCTCACACTTCGAGATGGTCATGAAAAGTGGCTATTTGAGTCACCGTAGCATTCCATTCGATCCAGTCTGATCGTCATCTTCCGCCCTCATCAACAAGGCTTTGTGCCTGGAGACCTGTTACTCACTGACTGGTTTTGTTTTTCCACAGCATTTTGTGTAAACTACTGTATAATGTGTGTGAAAATCCCAGAAGATCAGCAGATTCTGAAATGCCGTCAGCATTTCTCTATTCTGATGTTTCTGACCTGCACCGGTGCCACATGATTGACTGACTTCATAAATGCATGAATTTGTAAGTGTTTAAAGCAGTTTCCATTTCTAACCTACTGTATCACACAGTCCTGTGTATAGCAAAGCCAGGCTGTAAAAAATGTTTTTTTTTTAAATGGCACGGAAAACAACAGCAAAAGAAATGGAGCACAAACAATTTGTATTTATTCTTAATGTAAGACAACAAATCCTTATATACGTGTTTTTTTTTTCATTTTACCTACAGTAGTAGAATAGTTTATTATAACTAGATTTTAGAGACATAAACTACCTTCAAACTTGTGAAGTCACAAAGCCTTCGTTTCAGATAAAAAATTCCAAATTTCCCCCCAAAATCGGAAAAACAGTCGTGCTTGGTCTTCCCAAGCAATCTGAGCTGTCCATTAAAGTAATAACTCCACTGTTGCAATAAATCAAGACGGAAAACACATTTACACAAAGCCCACCTATGATGGAAGTTTAAGAGCTACTGCTGAGGCGTGCAATAAACATTTATGCAAAATACATTTTTGTGGCACAGTTTCATGAACATTTCAATCAAATCCACCCTAGTCTAAATAAGGCTCTAAATCTTCTAAGTCAGTTTTGCCGGGGTAAATGCATGATTATAAATATAGACATGCAACACAGGCAGGAGTTTTGGCAAGCCTGCTCATCAATACCACAAACCTTAAAAATAAACGACCAGACATAGTTTTAAATGTAGTTAAAATAGTTTTTACTTCAAGCTTGAATGAAAAGAAATATGTAAGAACAGCTTCGGTAGCGCACTTTCTCATTCTTAAGCCTTCATAGTGTTAGAGTGCAATCACAGAATTCAGCAACTGCCATTTGACTTCCCATAAAAGTGAGTTTTTAAGGAAAGAGGTTTTTAGCTCTCTGCTCAATAAAAGGAAAATTACACAAAATGACTGTCGGTGGGAATAGCCCATGCAGTACGGATGGAGTACAGCATACAGAGATTCATCTTTAAAAAAAAATACTACTACAAAATATTGCTACTGTAGGAATCAAAGATCCAATTTGATTGGCCAGGTTACACTACGTATGCACTGTGTTAAACTATTACCCAGTGACATATGGTTTATAAGTATTACTGAAAGGAATAACAAATTCCTGTCATACATATTAATTACAGTTATTCACATACTGTATATGCATAGTTATCCATACGTATTCATTCTTTACATCTACAGTATTTCCTTTCTAAGTATCCAACACACATGTAGACATTTGTATTCTATCTGTAGTTAGACTAGACCCAACTGAAGTGTTAAGCTCATTAAGAGGACATTTTCCTGTTGGAAGATTGATGAATCTTGGGCATTCTGCCAGGGTCTGGGGATCATCATGTGTACATCCATGTTCATTTGAGACTGTGGTGTGGATGCTGGGACTTTACATCCTACATAGACAATGGTGCTTTATTTATTTTTTATTGTCTTGTAATGTAATCATTTGTACACAAGAATGCAGTGGCCATATCTGCACCACAATATGAAGAATTATTGGAGACAGCACTTCGGGTCATCTTTTGGTTAGACAGCAAAAGAACCGTGCTTTGCCAAGGCTGATTAAGCAGAATTCCAGCTTTCATGTCCTTATATTTACACTAAAGGTGGGAAAAAACCTGCATAGCAACTATGTGACATCACTATCCTTCTTTTCTAAGGCTTTTCCAGGCTTCTTCCATATGTTCTTTCAGACGTTGTTTGTTTTTTGGGGGTTCTCCCTCCATTTTACTCTTCAGGACATGAACAGCATTTTCCATTGGATTAAACTCTGGTGATTGACTTTGCAGGTGCAAAACCGCTTCTTTTGTTCCTGATGTTGTCCAATATTGTGATAACAGTGTAATTCAGGTCATTTTCCTGCTGCACAAAGAAATTCCTCCCAATTTAATTGGATTCATTTCCCTGTAAATTGGAAGACAATGTTCCTGTAGACTCCTGCATTCGTTCTCCTACTGTACCATTATGAGGTACATCAATAAAGATTAGGGAGCCTGTCCCGGAAGCAGCCATGTAAGCCAGAGACATGACATGACTTACACTGTGCTTGACGGATGAGCTCATATGTTTTGGATCATGAGCAGATCCATTATTTTTTACACACTTCGTTGTTTCCTTCAGTAAGGTAGAGGTTCCTTTAAGGCTGAACTCTCTATTACTTTGTGAATTCTAATTCTAATTCTAATGGGTTTGCCACTTGTATTATGACTTCTATATTTACTACTATATAGATTTTCTTTAAACAGCACATTGTAATGCATTCACCCCTGTCCTTCAGAGGTTGTTGGTAATATCACAAATTATAGTTTCTTTTTTTTTTTTTTTACTGTACCATATTTCTGTGATCAACTGCTATTGCTTTTCCTGTTCAACCTCTTAAGCATCTGGTTGTTAGTGGTTTCTTCCTTTATCCTAACAATCCAAATTATTGTACTATTTGCAATGGTTGTGCAATGGCTCGATTTGACCTTTTTCTTAGCTTCAAAATGGCTTGGTATGAAGCTCATACCAAAAGTAGACATTCGCAATGTCTAATTATTTATACAATCAAGCTACCAGAGTCCACCTGGGCAACAAGAACCACCTGTCAATCGCATGTTCCAATAGTTTTGATCACTTGAAAAATGTGCCATGTTCTATGTTTAATAGTCTTTAATTGAAAGCTGAAATCCGGATATATCACCTAATATCCATCTTTTGATCTCAAACCCAAATGTCTTTGATGTATAGCAAAAAACTAAAGAACTTGCTTTACTGTTTCAATGCTTTTGGGGACCACTGTACTGTATATCAAGATATATTGCAACATTCAAAGGCAATTAATTTCAGTCAGGACATTTAGCAACCTGTAGCATATGGTAAAAATGTCATCATGCTGTCAAATGATTAATGGAATCTAATTAATCTCTTTCCAAAGTTTTTCTTTTTTATTATTATTAATGTATTGTCTTCTTAAGTGATGGATGAATGTGGGCGTTAGGAGAGGACAAGGTAATATTTACAGTAACGTCACTTTTCATCAGGAGACTCTTCAAACCTGAAGAGTGACTGAAATCAGATTTCACAAGTACACAGCTCCACCAACTTGCCCACACTAGGAAAGCCCTAATTAACCCGCAAGCATCCCTCATTTCTCACATTTCACATTAATGGTACCTCTAATTTGATCTTAGGAGTGGGAGGCTGTTGAGTGGGAAAGTGCCAAATGACTACATCTCTCTAAAGATGGTTCATGGTCTTCAAATGTCATTCCTTGCCAGGCTGAAATTTGTACTCTCTCCTAATTAAAGTGCAAGACAGTTTAAAGAGAAAGAGAGAGCAGGAATGACGAGAAGCACCTGTGTGAATGTTCTTTACCGAGTTGTGAGAGACATCAGGGGAGAAGATGAAAGGTTGTGAAGATGCAACACTAACGTTATGTTACTAAAGGATAGGCAAAGCCCATTACTTTGATCCCTTACTGTTAATTAAACATCAAGAGTGCAAAACCATCACCGCCTGAGAAACGGTGACATCGATTTCTGCACACGAGCCAACTAATAAGAGAATTATTGTACAGTGGCATCCTAACGTACGGTCAAGATGAATGACAGTTCGAGCATTACACCCAACCAAATGTCACTCCGGTGCTATCATTCAGACATGTCAGGTAATGTCAACCTCAAATCAGATTTTTCTATACAGCACATAGATACAGATTTTTCTATACAGCAAAAATGGAGAGGGGATGCAGTCTAGATGGATTATTGGCTGATTTGGATGCCATGATGTCACCAAGCTCCAGGCATCCCCAGAGAGCACTCCAGCCCTGATCTCAATCAATCCCAGCAAAGATTTTCATTTAGATTGCAGTCCGGAGTGAATAGTCTTATAAGGGCTCAGCGTCTGTGCCATTCATACCAGCAATCCATGCTGACACGGGGCATTTCCATGAAATCACTAAGACGGGGTTTAACCCAGACTCCACTAAGATGGAGTTGTGACCCAGAAAGGTATTACTGCCTCAGATAATCTAGAGGGTTAATGCAAAGGATTGAATGGTGAAAAAACATCGGGAATCTATTAAAGCAGCTGTGTCCTGTTCATGTCCCGGAGTTTCTACCATTTAGCGCTCTGAATGAACTCATCAGCTAATCGGCATGACCTTCATGAAATGATTTGTGTCTGCCAGAGTTGTCTAAGCGCTAATAGCATTGCCCTGCAAGGACACATCAGTTTAAAACTTGGATTACCGTTCTGAGATCCATACGTATTCATAAAATGTGCACCTGGTACTTTGTAATGATAAGCAAAGTTCCACATTGACGCAAGGCGATAAGGTGGTGTCTCAAGAGGAAACGTTTCTTGATGCAGAAAAACAGGAAAGACTGAATATTAGCCTTAGGTTTTCATTTTCAATTGGTTCAAATGTCAAACACGAAAAGCACAATATTGACATAATGTGTGTGCAATTCATTCATGCTCATAGCAGCAAAATATACGACAAATGCTCTAAATTACTTCACATAGCTCATTAAACATTATCTCTCTGGCCAAGATTTCATATTTGTACAAGGTTGCCAGGTCTCAGCAAATTCACTGAATTTCTTCCCTATATCTTAAAACCTGCATAGAAACATTAAACATAGCTTGACAAGACATTGAAATATATATATTTTTCCAGTGTTCTCGGTTTTGTGCCTAAACCGACTCCATGCTCAACCATGTCTCAAAACAATCTCAGTTTGTCACCCTGCTAGTGACTCTCAAGGTGTGTATCTGAAGACACACAGCTCTCTATACTGTAGCTCAAACATTCTGGAGAATGAGAGAGAGAGAGAGAGAGAGAGAGAGAGAGAGAGAATGCTAATACTATGCTGGTAAGTTGAAGAATGTGCTCATATGGAAGCCTTGCCAGTGTGTGTTAATGGGGACGCTTCAGACATCAATGGGTTTCCGGGTATGTCAGATAGAATGGAACTTATTACTTTTATAATGTGTACATTTTGAATATGGAAATGACATCCAAAAAACAACCAGAAACATATGATCGTGTGTAGCTGTGCTGTTTCTTTGCCTTTTTTTTATTTTTTGCTCATTCATGTTTGTATAGTTGCTTAAAGTGAAATAAAATTTAGTTCATCATATTGCCTAGGTTGAGATAAAAAAAAAAGCATATGTCACTATACTGCACAATCCTGAGCCCTACAGTATATATTCTTATTTTTAAAAAAAAGAAATGCTCTGAGCTTTAGGGGCCACAAAGTGTAACCTGTAGCCTCTCTTTGTTTTTTAGACTTAATTAAGTTTACATGTTTATTACACTACACGCAGTACAAGTAATTGTTTTTTGTTATTTTTACTGTTTTACCTCCTTTATTATGCACCGTGTACGCTTTATTGTTCAGTATGCTGATTTATCAATTTGAACGGCGTTAATCAATTGAAATGATACAATACGACACACTGTATTGTTAAACCCTAGTACGCTGTTTATTTTCTCCAAGGTCAGGATGAATATGACTGCTCCGAATCCCCGCGCAATCACGTTTGATTGTGCTTTGCATGTATTCCGAGGACTGGAGGAAATGGGAAACCAGCTGAAAGCAGCATTTCCTTTCTGAGTTGGACAGAAGTTCAATGATGAAGTTCAATAACTCTTATCGAACATCTGAAACGTCAACAAGTTCCATCTAATCTACAAACACGCTTCAGTCTGTTTCTCTGATTGTTGCTCTAAGCATTCGGAGCCTGCATGACCAATACCTACTGTCTCAAAAAAGGCCTACCTGTTTTTTTCCCTAAGCTTCCGTTATCTCCACAATCACAGTTTTAAGCATCTAAAATCAACAATTGCTGAGATAAGCACATGGGCGCAGTAATAACTCACATTAATTAAACATCCTGAGCAGTGGCAGGATCGATGCGGGCCCTTTTGTTCTGAAGCCCAGAGAATCACTGTCATTAGCATATTAACAAATCAAATGAAGTAGAAATGCCAGACTGAGGCAAAGAGAGAGAGAGAGAGAGAGAAAGTACGTACTTTAATATGTGACGTCCCACTGAGAGCGATAGGCTGCTAAGTGCCTGCTTCATCATCATGTCAGCATAATAAGAAGCATGTTAGACAGAAGATGATGCGTTTAAATGTCACCCTCCCCATACTCAGGTAACTAAGTAATATGCAGTAAAGTAAGAGTTGTGTGAACAAGAGCTCATTTCTGACTGCACAGGAAGCCAAAGCTCTGATAGACTTTGGAAACTGAAATGCACCAGTGACTCACTGTGATTAGACAGAAGCGCAGCTTGAGTCCTCTTCAATCTGTTTACTTGCTCTTTCACTCAAGCAACTTAAGTGAATGTGTGTCTGTTTCAAAAATCATTTCGGAACCATTAGACAGATCTGCCTAGTGGATATAAAAATATATCACTTAGTGATAAATATGCAAATGCAAAAGAGGAAAGGAAAGAAGAAGAAAAAACCCACACAAACAAACAGCCGTAGTGATGGCCCGTTGAACCTGTACGGTTTAAAGCCAGGCACCACAAGCGAAAATAAGTGTGCTTTGAAATGTAAATCTTCAGAGATTTTTTTGTTCAGTAGTTTTATTATTAACTTCATACTTCACAATACATAAAAGGAAAACACCCTACCTACACCTAAACTTTTTTGCAGATACAACTGCCATGGGCATTTTTTCCATTCTCTTCAAATAGCAGAGAAATGTCTTTCCAAATCTTTGTCATCTATAAAGAAATGTAATGATTTAAATGAGCTGTTTCTCTGAGGACTTGACAATTCGATAGTTCAGGACTGGAACTTTCTACAAGTCTATCTGAGTCTCCAATAACTACCTGTCTGCCACCTAACACACTGTATAAATGCAGATCATTTCCTGCTATCTGTTTCACCCAGATGAGGATGGGTTCCCTGTTGAGTCTGGTTCCTCTCAAGGTTTCTTCCTATTGCCATCTCAGGGAGTTTTTCCTTGCCACTGTCGCCCTCGGGCTTGCTCACCAGGGACTATCAGACCATTTTGATTCATACACATTCACATCTCATACAAACTTAAATAATTATTTTGATCCCACACTAGTTAATACTTTTTTTTGTTCAAGCTTTTATTTCATCACCTTTTCTAATCTTGAATAGCCTTGATTTATAAATTCACTTCATTTAATCGCATATGCTTTTTTAAGAAGAGTGTCTTTCACAAACCAGATTTACAGAAATCCAGATGTAGTTCGATTCCTAATAAGAATCCAGAGGTGACAGTCATAATGAAGAAACTTTGAGAGAAACCAGATTGAGATACCAAAGCTCCTCTCCCTGTCACCTGGTGATGGATTATACAGGAAATTATTCCTCTTACATGAGGATATAATGTGTTTGCAGAGGGAAAAATGTTTTTTGAAGAGCATCTTAATAATTATACACTTTTGTAAACTTTTGTAAAGTGTATACTTTGGAATGGCGCAAATGTTTTAAAGAAGGTCGTATGTACATGAATTAAAGTCCCGGCTGAGGTGGCTCGAAGCCCGCTGCAGTCGTTCTCATGAACTTTAAGCAAGTGGAACACCCGATCCTTGAAAACTGAGGGATAACTTGGCCCTAACTTGCAGAAGAGACGCAGCTGTCTGTGGAAACTGTACACGCAATTATTCACAAGCATCACTTGCACATTACACTTGATGCACAGTTATTGCAACATCTCCATACAATCCTGACCTCGCTCCAAGCTATTTCCACATATTTGGGCCATTAAAGGAGTTCCTGGGAGGCCGGAACTTCTGATGTGTAGCAGGCAGTCTGATCATGGCTCCGGCATACTGAGAAAAATTTCTACACTGATGGTATCCAAGCACAAGGTGAAACACTGGTATAAGTGCATACAAGTAAGTGTAGGAGGAGATTACATAGAGAAATAAAGGGAGGTTTTACTCTTATAACTGTGCCCTGTTATTCTGCACAATGAAAAGACCTGGTTTGACTTAATCACTCCTCATAAAATCTTACCAAATTATAAAATGAAAATCCAAAGACTAGGCATGAAACGAATAAATGGAATTCCACTGGATGACATTTTGAATCATCCATACCCTTGATTTATATTAACTTTATATACATCTAGGAACATCTGTAGTGCAACTAGGGACCATGGAGGTCAATGGTGACCACTGTATTTATTCCTATTTGTATGACATGGTACAGTATGTAGGTCCTCTGGTCAACACTCATACGCACATTGACACACTACAGCCAATTTGGAAATGTCAATTAACCTAATCTACATGTTTTGTTTTAACTGTAGGGGGAAACCAGAGAACCCAAAGGAAACCAGCCAAGCATAAGGGAGAACATGCAAACTCCATGCACACAGCTCCGATGCAGGAATCAAACCCAGGACCGTGGAGGTGCAACGCGACAGTGCTAATCACTGAGCCACCATGCCATGTGTAATGTATACTGTATTGCACTCCTGAATCTTTGAGATTATGGTGCACATCAATTTCCTGTGGGATTGTGAGGTGAAACTTTCACCATATATATGCAAACAGAAGCAAAATGACAAGACTAAAGAAATGGAAAGTGGATGAGGTGAAAGCGAAGCAAGCGCACAAGTAGAAACATAGGTCCTTAATGTGAGATGGCAGATTTGATTTCCATACTGCACATAGGGCTCCAGGATCAAAGTGGAGAAGTCATTTTAATTCTACCACTCATACCTCATTGCCAGTCGACAAGCTCATTACTGAGAGCTGCTGCAGTTAGATGGCAGGAGAAAACGACGGAGGGTATGATAAAAGACAATCTTACACATGCTTGTGGAATCATTGATTTGTGCCATTGTTCCACTTGTCTCCCAGCTCCATGAGCTACAAGAGAGATTTATAGTCCCAAATCCTTTATGATTAACACTCAGAGAAAGAAAGGTGAACATAAAGCAGGAAAAGGCTGACAACATCATCATAAAGCATTGTAAACTGTAGCACTTAGAGCTTAGATGGTTAAAGGAGTGTTGATATTGTCAGATTTTTCACTTTTTCGAGTCACACCAAAAGCTGAAACAAATAGATGACAGACGCTTATGTTACATAAGACCGTTTTCACTCTAGATCAGTAGCAGGATTCAGATTTCACTGTTGCTATTTCCAGTGCCCCCATTCTACCCTTTAATTAGATCCAGAAGGAACTGCAGGTCTTGTAAATGTTTTTCATCATTATATGATGCCATGATGGTGGAGCGACACAGAATAGTGTCGCTAAGCCGGGGCTCAGTCTACCATGGCTTCTCTATGCTTATACACAAAACCATCTGGTGCACTCAGCACAACAGGGATAAGCAGGCTAAGCCATGTTTTAAGAGAAAAGAGCCCATTAATATGGAAGAAGTTGTTTTCACAAAAAGAGGGGGCAATCCAATCTTGACATACTCACTGATAGGTGCAATTTTTCAATCTCCCCTGGCCTTTTCTTAAACAAAAGAGCTTGTTAAATAGTCATTTATTTTTCATGCACTGTTTCTCTGTTGTGACCAACCTCCTCCGGTAATCCACGGAAATTGAAAAAATAAACAAATAAGTAAATATATAAATAAAAACAGGCCTAAAATGACCAAACAATATGCTTCGTATTGTAAAATACGAGGCACGGATAAACATTTGAACAGACACTCAAATACTGAAAATTACTGCATTGTGACTCAACGGAAAACTGAAAATAAGTGGATGTTAAAAAAAAAAAAAAAGAAAAGAAACTAGGACCTTTTTGACTGGGGACAGATAAACAATGAAATTCATAAAATGTTGTAAAACATTTGCCTTTATAGATTCTGCACAGAATATATTATAACTGTACAGAATTATTAATAGCCTAAGAGAAAAACATCTAAATAACATTTTAGCTAATAACAACAAAAGAAAAAGAAGAGCACAGAACCACTGGAATAATTCAGCTATAGATAAATTAAAAACTGAATTGGAATTAATGC
Source organism: Channallabes apus (assembly GCA_030522415.1). NCBI lineage: Eukaryota > Metazoa > Chordata > Actinopteri > Siluriformes > Clariidae > Channallabes > Channallabes apus. The sequence goes on from CM060104.1 coordinate 50,330,066, forward strand.
TTCATCAAACGAGCGAATGAATTAAATTCCCCAACAAATGTCGCTCCATTAGGAGATGCGTGTAAGCTAGCAGGCGAGACAGCTAGTATACAAGAGCTTACGTAGTAATGAATGCAAGCATGATTTATTTGTAATTAATTTTTTTAAATATATTTTGTTGAATCCTGTCCTGATTATTGGAATATTAAAAGAGGTTAAAAGCTAAATTTTATTTTTAAAGCTACAGTAGAATGCAAATCATATAAAGCAGGGGTTCTCAAAGTCAGGTCCCTGAGGCTTAGCCACGGGCTCTGTTTTTTAATTAAACTACAGAGGTGGAAATCACATCCATCATTAGCATGCAAGCTTGTATCAAGACTTGTAGCACACTATGGGATAAGTGCATACACGGTAAAAAAAAAATTTTTTTTAAATGGCACAGTTGTATTGGTAAGCAAGCATGCATGTACTGTAAGTATGCTAATAGATCCGTGTGCATTGGCATGTATCTGCTAGAAAGTACATACAATGTAGGCTATGTAGACTACTATAAAAGAATTAAATAATGCATAAGCATAAGCTACTATGCAATAATGCATAATACAATACGCTACTATGCAAGTGCATAAGGAAGTTAGCATGCAACAGGTTAGTATCTGAGCTCATAGGTATGATAGTGTGCAAACGAAAAAGTTAACTAATAGACAAGCATTCAAGTTGGACAGTATTTAAGATATTATCAACTTAATTTGGGCAAGTAGGTTAGTACTGTATGTAAGTGCAAAAGTATGCTACAGTAGTGTGCACGCATACTAGAAAACAAAGTGCGGTGTTGTTAGGATACATGTGTGTGTAAGTTTAAAATATTATTTTCAAGTGCATTGGAAGGAAGTAGTATGTGACTAGGTTAATAAGCTAGTGTGCATGTACTGTAGATTAGCATGCAAATGCATGAGCAGTCTAGTAGACCATTATGCAAGTAGGTTTTTATGTAAATGCATGGGTATGCTAGTAGCCATGCGCATACAGTAAGTTTTCAAGGAGGCAATCATGGTAGAAGGCAAATGATCCATTTATACTGTAAGGTAGGGAAGCAAGCAAGAAGGATAGTAGACAAGTACTGTAGGTAAATAAGGAACTACAGTATGTAAGCAGGCTATGTGTACAGTATATGTACAGTACATAAGTAAGCAAGCATGCGTATTTAAAAGTACAAGATTGAAAATTTGTGAAGGCAGCTGTGTGCAACAGAATTAAATAAATAAAAAATAATTAATAAATTAATCACTTCTGCTCTCAATTTGTAGGAGACTTTCTACTGTGTGCTGTATGTCTATTAAGCCTTATGAACAAGCAAAGAAAGCAAAGTCCTAGTCAAAACCAGCACAATCACTGAAGGTTTCAAACAGATTTTCAAGACGAAAGATTGGATTTCCTGTCACAATAGTAGCCAAAGTATCGTTCACTTAAACAAACATATGAGTCGGTCTCCCCCTTTTACTGTAAGTTAAAAATATTACCATATTACCATATCGTCTGTGCGGTTTAAGACTTGGTATCAATTCATGTTTGCAATATGATGCTATTATCGTTTCATCCCTGGTAACAGAGAAAAACCATGTCAATCAATACCTGCACTGGAAACATCCACAAGAGCACCAAGGCAATGAACAGCACACAAATGACTGACCACAATTACTGTACAACTAGGCCAGGGCTGGCATAGCAAATGGCCTATTAATGTAGTTGGATGGATGGGAAACAGCTTTTATCTTCTATAACAACACTGCAACATTCACTGTTAAAAGGAACTCGGTATTCCAGGTGTACTCAAAAAGCAAAAATAACATTAAAGCACAAGCCCGCCATGGCAAGGTGTCATCTGGCAGCAACTTATTTCCGGCCCAACCACACTAAATTACTCATGTTGGGCAGAATGCATTGCAATTCACTATAACAATAAATAAATATGGAATTTCTTAAATTAGATAGCAATGGGAACATTTTTGAAAAATGGTGAATTTATTAGAAATCGTAAAAACTGAATTGAAAAAAAAAAGAAGAAAAAGGGCAGGAAACTAACTCGATTTGGACTGATAAGTACTTGTTCAAGTAGAACATATCTACAGAAAAGGCAGTGGCTTCGCTGCTTGTCCAGGGGGAATAAAGTGCAGAACCACACAAAGTAGACGCTTACTCTAAATTTTATCTGCTTTCTGAATTGACTTTCAATCGTTTCAGTATGACACAACTGGATGAATCATGGTTTATAGACAAAAGTAAAGAGAATTCGTTTTGTTACTTAGCAGTGGCATGGTGGTGTACTGTAGTAGTTAGCAATGTGGCCTCAAGGGTGAAGGGTTCGATTCCCGCATCGAGCCTGTGTGCATGGAGTTTGCATGTTCTCCCCGTGCTTGGTGGATTTCGGTCTGGGTACTTTGGCTTCTACCAAAGACGTGCAGGTTATGTTAACTGACGTTCCCAAATTGCCCTGTGTGTGAGTCCTATGATGGATTGGCACCATGTCTGGCACCAAAGCCTCCTGGGATAGACTCCAGGCCCACGTAAGCCTGTACAGGATGTAGCTGTATAGAAGATGAACATATGAATGAATTTTACTCAGCTGAACCCCTTTGTTTCTGGCCCACTCCATATAAGCAGCATTTATTTTTGTAGGATAATTGTTAATGTACCATTAATAAATTCCTTCATACAGTATGCATGACTTTCCTCCAAATTTCACAGTTACCAAAAATATTTGTTGGAAACCATTTAGCAGTTACTCAATGAATGTCAAAAAACTTCACAAATTCACTATCCTGTTTTTGGCTAGTTTTGTGATATTCCTCAAGACATCAGTTGATGAACAAACAAACAAAAACAAAAAAGTTCAAACAAATGTACGGACATACTGTATATTGGTGAAAATTAAGAGCCATTTAGCACAACAGTAATGCTAGCACCACAGTTATTAGTAAGTGCCAAAATTTTGATTTGTATGTCAAAAAAGCCTCCTGTTTACCTTTTATTGCTGAATCATTGCTTTAATTAAAGCAGCTCTTTAGCATTTATTCGTACAGACGATACACATTTTTTTCCATATTAAATTAAATCATGTTAATTAAATGAAAGAAATTAAGGTTTTACTGCGACAGGCTGCAAAGTGCCTAAAGATACAATTTAAAATGTGCTTGTTCATGTAACAACCTCAGCAGCGACCTCATTTCCCCTCTCGTCAGTTCCAACCACTCAGTATTCAAAATCACTCATATACTAATTATACTCATCACCAGCCTGATCATCTCCTGGAGAACTATTCCTTTAAGACTACATTAAAAATGTGAAAGTCTGGCTCGTCAGAACCAAAATATGAAGAAATGAGGTGAGGCTTAAAGCCTTTCCACAGTTTTGTACATGGTGCATGTGGTACACGACTAAAGATCATCTAGTACGTTGGATATAGATATTAACCGGTTTGTGATTATTGATCTCAAATGTAGTTTTATATTAATGCTTCACAAGTGGAGGAGGATGTTTTGTTTGCAGAGAAGCTGGCAAGTTGATGAAAATGCTCAGCCGTGTTTAAGATGCTGATTTAAATGCATGCCAGTTTTTCACTGGTGTGGCTGTTCGAGCATGAACTGCATGAGCAATGCATAACTGTTTAATATTTAATAGAAGAACAAAGCCTGTCATTATTTCTCCTAGGAAGCTATAGGCATAGATGCATGTTGCATTAGGCAGTGGTTTGTGAAAAAAAAAAAATATGCCACTCTTGTATGCCTGAAATTGATGAGCACAGGCTGAAAGTAATCTGAGGATCAATCCCTGTAATCTTTCCCAGTAATTCTGCTGGCAGGTCTAAAATAAAAATCAACAATTTTAAGAGATTAACAGACACCTCGACTCATTAAGATTTAATGACTGGTAACAGTCATTCAGTTTCATTTCAGTCCCTTTTTTTTTTTTATCGTTCTGTTCATCTGATAGAGACAAGCATTTACATTGAATGAATGTGAGTCACTAAGAGCAAAGTGAGATTTATGAAGATCGTTCCATCAAAAGAGGGCTTTGTTCAGTCATACTGTGCTTCTCATTTCTTTAATTGCACCTCCGCGTTTCATTTCCTTGCTTCCCGTCCTCGCTTCTTAGCTCCGCCCTTCCAGGAAACGAGGAAAAGGATGCAAAGAAAGGAGACAAGGACAGGAGCAATCTTGAAACAAACACACAGTATGTGAGACGTCCTTGTTCGCTGAAGCTTCACTTGTCATTTTTCACCCGTTGTTTATTGAAGCTTATTTAAGATGATTCATTTTGCATTTGTGGTTCTTAAAATCCAATTAGTTTATCTTTTCAATGTTTTCACTTATAGCCTTATATGCATCTGTAGGTTCACAAAGGCTTGTCAAACACTAATGTATTCTTCATTCAGAAACGTTCTAGGATGAACTTTCAAGGAAAATGTCTAGGTCACGCCTTAAAAGATGTAACGTAAGCTCGAGAAGCAAAGGCGCCGGGTAAAGTTTTGGGATAAACCCATATTTACTTTGAATCATTCTGAGAGGTGTGAAGGAGTTAAACACAGCACTATGCACACCTTCAAATCCATGAAATGTATCTGTATCATAGTAAGCCTTTTGGCAAACAACGCATCATTCGTGGCACATTCTTGCACTCAATTTGAAAGTGTTCCGTGTTATCAATCAAAATAAAAGGGAGACGCTGATGGCCGGGCCTTTACTGAGATGATGATGCATTTCTTACGTGCTTGCCTTTCAGGCTGTTTTCAAAGGGCCTGGTCATTGCTCACACAGCTTTATACTGTGTCTGTGAGCAACACTGATAAGAAATGGGAATACAGTCGAGCGTGCCGTAATCAATATCAAACAGCAGAAAACAAATTAGAAATCTCTATTTATATCAACGCTTTGAAATACACAGTGAGATCCACGCACAAAATACACAGTCTAACTAAACCCGGAACCCATGTGAACTTACAAAGACACATAAGCAATAAGCACAGAAAATAAGCTATAGAATGCCACTAAACTAAACTTTTTTATTTTGTCTTAATGAAAGAAGAAATATAAATATGTTAATTGTCACAAGCTCTTTGTCATTGTTAGTGCTTTTCTATTTTCTGGTCTTTATATGTAAGGGTGGCGTAGTGGTTAGCACTGTGGCCTTGCACTTCCAAGGTTGAGGGTCTGTGTACTGTATGTGGAGTTTGTATTTTCTCCCTGTGCTTAGTGGGTTTCCTCCACGTACTCCGGTTTCCTCCCACAGATAGATATGCAAAGATATGCAAATAAGATTATTTGGTGTTCCCAAATTTCCCGTAATATATACAGTATGAGGAGTGTCTATTCCCTGCGATAAATTGGCACCCTGTTCAGGGTGTACCCAACCCCGTGCCAAAAGTCTCCTGGGATAGGATCAAGGCTCCAGCACCTGCCCCCTGTGACGCTGTACAGGATTAGCGGTATAGAAGATAAATGAATGAATAAGTATTCAGAGGATATGTATCCTTCTTATTGCTTCAGCTTACAGGGCAGAGCTCTAACTAGAATACTGTAGATCTTTCCTTTAAAAACAAAAAGGGGATGTGTTGCACCACATCCTGAGGGATTTCTCGTAACAGTACATCATGTGTTTTATATACAGTATGACAAAATGCACTTAATGCACAAAAGTATCCTTTAAATCCTGTAAGTTGTAAATCCTGTACAAAACCCAACATGCAACAAACTCTGATGCACTGTGCATTCTGGTACCTTTCTCGGCATTAACTTCTTAAGCAATCTGAGCTACAGTGGCTCCTGTATTGGATCAGATTACATGGGACAGCCTTCACTCCCCAAATACAAATCAATAACCCTTGGCCACCATCCTGTCGCCAGTCCACTGGTTTTCCTTCCTTCGACCACTTTCGGTATGTCCTCACCAGTGCACACCGGGAACATCCCACAATATCTATGATTTTGGAGTTGCTCTGTGCTAGTCCTTTAGCCATCACAGTTAGGCCCTCGTCAAAGTTGCTCAGATCCTCACACTTGCAAATTTTTTCGGTTTCCAACACTCACTGGCTAATACTGTATATCCCACCCACTTCAAGGTCCCATTGTAATGAGATAATTAATGTTATTCAAATCACCCGGCGGTGGTCATACTGTTATGGCTGATCAGCGTACTGTATATTGAATATATTGTACTTTCATTTATGTTAGTAGGCCAGAAAAATATCTTATGCACAAAGTGCAACATCCTACATTCTCAGACTGTTCTTTTGTGGAAAAATTAAAGGAACCGTTGTTATTGTAGAAAGTGCTCCCATCCGAGACTCCTTCCAAAAATATGGAAAGCTTTGCCATGAGAATGATTAGACATTTTTCTGTGTTAAGTACCAAACACATTTTAAATTAATGAGTAACTGGCTAATCTTCCGTACAGGTCCCTGTCTAAGTAGTTACTATAGAAACACTACTGTAGTAGAATGAACACATTAATATAAATTTGTGATTTTGTCTTGCCGCTAAAAGGACTGTCGGTGCTGCTGTTATAGAAAAATGAATCAGGTCCATCTGACCAATCAGATTTGATTCAAAAGCACATTGGTATAAAAAACAAGTTCCCTTACCCTGATGCTTCATCTATGACAGTAAAGAAATGGCACAAATTGCTCAGGAATATGTAATACGGTAATGTATAATTAAAACTATTTTAAGCACAGAACAAGAAACATGCTCAAGATGGAAATGTAAGTTGGACAGAGACGCTATATTTTTGGTTTGTACAGCAACTGACTAATCTCTGCTTGTATCACAAATATAGCTGATGCGGAAAAGGTATACACATCTGACCTGATAATAAGCTCTAAGTAAAGCAGTACTGTATGTTCAGTCATATCTCACAAACCTACAACAATATACTGCAACAATAAACAATTTTCAAACTCTTTGCCGATTTTGACAAGAAAGCTGACTCTCAAGTTGTCAGCTACTGGTTGATTATTCTAGCTGAGTTTTGGGATGAAAGGGACTCCGGACTTCACAGATGCTCTGATTTTAAATAAGATATGAGGCTAGTTGTGATAACACTTCTGGTACACTAGTTTAGCATCATGCCAACTGCGAATATCAATGATTACACACTGGCTTCAAATCATACTAGGATGTTAACCAGGCTTGCATTGCTTATATGTACTTGACTCCAAAATGATTAGTTGTGATCTATTTACTAAATACAGTAATTCACATTATGTGTTAAAAAGTATAACAAAATAATACACCAGTCAGCCATGCCATACAGTAACATTAAAGCATTATCATTAACACCACACAAGTTTTGGGTTCCCCTCGTGCCACCTGGGCAGTTCTGGCCCCACATGGCACGGCTCTGCAGGGCGATCTGGGGTTTGCTGTGGTTTCTGGCATGGCCTCCATGGCTTGGACTTATTTGTCCGGTGCATTATTCGGACTGGGATGTGTGGAGTTTGGAGATTAATTGGCCTTGTACTCTTTGATGGCTGGGCCACATATGCAATGGGCTGCCTAGAGCCTTTCTCTCATGGATAGAATTTACTTTATTTGGAAATTTTTGCTGCATTGGCTTTTCTGTTGGATCGGACCAGACAGGATTGGTCAAGACTTTACATTATTTTGAACATATTTTTTGACTGCTTATAACATGGTGATATGTATAGAAGTTAATGGAAGCGCGCACACACACACACACACACACACACACACACACACACACACACACTACATAGTTTATAACAGTAGAAGAAGCCATGTTGAGGCAAACTGTAACTTAGTGTCTTGCTGTGCACGAGTTACCTTGGATGATACTGTAGGTTGAGTTTGGTTGGGCTGGATCACATTAATAACCTTGAACTTTGGAAATGGGAGACACATTTTAAGTCTTTTTTCAGCCATTTCATGGAAAAAAAGGTCACTGTGGAATAAATCTATATCCCTTTCCCTTTCATTGCAATATACTGTATGTCACTTCCATTTTTGATCATTACGTGCATTAAAGGAACCTAAATGGAGCATTGAGCTTGATCTGGAAAGGTGAGCAACTCAATCCAGCATATCTGTTAAACATTTTTCAGTTTCAGTACAATTTAAAATACATGGAATAAAACAAAATTCCCAAAATGGACTTTCCAAAGGTTAACTTTTGTTGAAGAGCTGATATTTAAATGCTCTTACAGAAGTCGCCAGCATTATTTGTTCGGAAAGATAAAGTAAAGCTGAATAACTACAGATTATACAGATTTTATCTTTAAGCATAAAGAAACTGTTTTTTTGTTTTGTTTTGTTTTGTTTTTTTTACATTTGGAGGGTCAAGTGCAACACAGTGTTTAATTGAAATTGCATTTCCAAACTTTTTAAATATGTACAGTATAGCTTAAAGCTACTTCAGCTCTATCACAACCTTCTCCAAGGTCTTTCTCACCTCATATCTGATGCATGACTCCCTTCTGACTTCCCAAAGTTTAATTAATTGTTTTCATGCTTGCCTAGCCTGCTGAAACTCTTACAGGAATGGAGGAACACTGCAGATAGGATATGTGCACGAGCGGGATCTTACACTCCGAATGGCTCGTCAAAAGGTTAATACCATTCTCATTACATCTCAACATAACCGAACTTGTCGCATTCCGTCTTAAGCAGGTACCTCTGAAAGGGGGTGTTGACGGTCCTCGGAGCGTGAGCTATTCAAACCTGACATGAGAAACACGGTGCAGTGGAACATTATGCAGATTTACCTCTTTATGCTCCATGTGCTGATGAATGAATAGAATGAAGTTAAATTACGCTGCGCAGCTCTGTGTCATTACACACCCCTTAACTCGGTGGATGCAAATTATACGGCGGCTTCAGTACACCTTCTATCATGGGATAAATGGAAATGAGTTGACGATACTGGTGCATCGGAATAACAGCTTGCCGCAAGCGAGGGCGACTCAGCCGTGCTCTCCGACATCAGTGGGGGTTTGTTGCCGGTTACAAAGTTGTTTAAACAAGCTAGACGGGGTATTAATAGAGCAGGGATGGCCGACAATGCTCTCACGGGAAAGAAATCAATATGGTGCCTTTCGAGATGCGACACATTGGAGAGGCAGTCTAAAAGCCCCGCTTGCATGGTACCATGGTTGTGACAATGCAGACATGCAGAGAGCCTCAAAAGCTCAAAACGCAAAGTCATTCTTCTGCTGTGAGCATGACAGGGAGAGATAATAAAAGAAATTGTGACTTTCTGCTGACAAGAACACAATATCTTTTACAAGTGCTACAAGAAAAAAAGGAATTCATAAGACACGGTTGTGAATCAATGGTCTGAAAACATCCATGCTGGTCAATGTGCAGAGACTGGAACCAACTTAAGCAGCAGATGTGGAACAGAGAGTGTACGTGGCAGAGTGGCAGAGACAATCTTTCTTCTCCGTGCCTCGGCTGAACCCGGCCTCCAGGGTCATTGCTTTTAAGAGAAAAGCTGAGTGTGTCCTCCCATCGGCAACAAGAGTTTCTGGAACAGCCTCCATTTGGCGGATACGAAAGCTCGGTTCAAAAGATCAGAACACAAGTTAGAGAAAAGCTTACTTTTTACTATATTCATGTCTTCCTGGAGGCCATCTTTCACACAAGGGGGGTGCACTTAGCGGTGGAAAGTCTGAACAATGCCGAGAATCACATTCATCTTTGACACAAAATGCTTTGCTTTTGCTTTTGCATATAAAAATAATCTCTGATTCAAAAAAAAAAAAAAAAAAACTCAGACAAACTGTTATTCTCAAATTCCCCTTTGGACGGCATACAATGGCAAATTTCTACCTCTGAGATGTGCGTTTAAGCATCAACACAAAGCTTTTTCAGCTATACAGCAATGGTGGGCAGTGGGGTTTCTCTCTCTCTGGGCCTCTCTCTCTCTCTCGCTCTCTCTCTCTTCTCTTTCTTCCATTACCAATCCATAGAGAGCTTCCTAACACAGCGTGCCACCTTAGATATGCCTTCTGACAGCTTTACAGCTTTTATGTTAACATCCACCTATCACTTAGTGTCGGCATAAAGAAAAATCTGCCATTCTTGCACACGTCAAGAAGGTACAGAAAACAATCATGACTAAAACGTATGTCTTAAAATCCACTAAACACACTCTCTTTCGTGAATAATAAAAAATAAAAACAAACTGCCATTATCCATATCTATTTATAAGACAAAAGCAACATTTATAAAGACCATACATTTGATTGATTTGGCCATCTGCATCTCCAGCTACAGTACAAAGCAACATTACAGCACTACGGAGTGAGATTACATCAGAATCATTGCTTTATCTTTCTCGTCTTGTTCGCTTTATGAATATGCGTTTTTGTTTTTTTTTCCATGTCAAATCAATAGCAGGAGCATGAAAACTGTCTATTAAATTTCTTTATTTTATTAACGCACAGACATATCCTTTCATTATCGTGCATAAATGTACAGTAACAGACTCCCAGCGAGAACCAGATCAACAGACCTGCGCTACCTACGCTACACCCCCCCCCCCCCTTCGATATACACACTAATTGGATCTTGCAGCATTTATTACCACTGGAAAAGGCTGTCAATTATGTAACAAGCACATCAAATCAATGTGACACAGGAAGGAAAAAAAAAACACCTGTAGCCTCCAAGGGCATTTGGCAAGTTAGTTAAAGCTGCAAGATCTGCATGAGGCCCATTAGCTCGGAGATGCATCTAATGAGATATGTTGTAGGACGTCTGTACCGCATAGCAAATTTCTAATTTGCCACACTTAAAAAACTCGATTTGTATATACGTTTTTTTTTCACTCAAGGGTGTGTACTGTACTGTATGTCCTTCCTAGATCCTTTAAAGATTTGGTCTATATCCAAAATGGCAGCCAGCATGAACTTTAATGAGGCAATTACTCACAGCCTGCTTCAGTCAGGTATAATAGAAACTAAGTGCTCGAGCGATGCTGTTCCACATCACCGACCTTCCTGCTTTGCATAGAACCTTTATGCAATAACAAAACAAACTCAACAACCATATGTCACACATAAGCCCTATTCGGATTGCATTAGTTTATCAGAGGGATGATAGTGATAGATTTATTATTATTTTTAATAGACTTCTCTGAGATAAAACTCTCACACCTGGACAGCAATAAAATCTTTCTAACCGGTTGTGCTTTCCCGGATATTTGTGTTCATGAGATCACATTCCGTTTACATTATGGCATCAAGATTCACTGGAGTAAAGAAGAGATTTCACTCTCACTCTCACATTTTCTACAGAGCTTATCCTGGACAGGGTTCGGGAGGCCTGGAGCCTATCCCAGGGACCTCAGGGCAGTATATGGCATTACAGTACACGACATAGGCACGCACACACACATTCACATACTCACTCACATTCTACAATTTAGAAAGATGAATTAGCTTAATCTGCTTGTCTTTGGACAATAGGACGAAACCCACCAAGCATGAGCAGAACGATGCAACAGTACATGATTTGAAAGTACAACAATAATCACAAAGTAATTTATGAGAGGCATGACTCCACAAGTGTTTAATATGGGTCACTTACACATGTACTTTAAGACCCCCCCCCCCCCCCCCCCCCAAGATGATTGCTGAGTTTGGTTGAAAAAAAAAAAAAAAAAAAAAGGCAATTCATCCTGTAATTTTTTTTCAGAGGAGACCTGGGAAAACTACTCATGTGACCAATATGGACAGAAATAAAGTCACATATTGTACATTAGCACATTACCCAAGGAACCCAGGTAAATATAATTCAGTGCAGATGGTGTTATTAGGATGTATAGGATTACTGTCCTGTCTGCATGCACACTGCAGCCATGTGTAACACTGCCCTGCTTAAGCAAAGGCATTACAACCATTACAGACACTGTTGAGTATAGCCTGTGCGTTCAGAAAGAGTGCCACAAAGTCAGGGATAGAAATGCAGAGTGCCTTGGAAAAGTAAACACTATATGCAAGAACTAAGATGCTCTTTGTATCTTCCAACTCACTATCACCTTGTAATGGATTTGTTTATCCCCTGAAACTGTTGCTTGGATGGCTGGTATAAATGGGCTCTCAAGCCCAGACTGCATGTTCAGACAGCTTATTATGACTGTTGTGTTTAGACTTGGTGAAACCCCTCCTAGGTTTACAGTCCACTGGGGAGATTAATGGAGCTGTCACATCCATCATAGTCATCAGCAGTGAATGAGAAGTTGCACGCGAAATATAATAGCGAGTAAGATAATAAAGATAAACTGTAAGTGCGGTCAAAGTGCAAAGTACTTAAAGGAACAAGTGTCTACGCTATACATTTTGTATCCCTTGGTTTGAATAAAGGTGCTAGCCAATGGTACTTTAAGCAGCGCTTCATTGAACATGCTTGCAATTAAAAAAGAGACGGAGCATGACTTTGAACTTCAAACGCAAAATTAAACTGCATGAGTAGTGCTACCTAGCTGACTGTTATTGAGTGTGTGTATCTGTTTTATGCTTATATCAATACATGAAACTCCTAATTATATGGTTCGATCCTAATAGTTCACGGTGATTCAACACTCTGATTAAATATCCTGACCAGTCATCACCGGAGCTGTTGCGTTCTAATTTGATACATGGACAATGTCTCTTGAACAAAATCCTCAAGTGATTATACAGTATGAAGGTCATGCCCAAAATCACACGTCTATGTTCCAACAAAGCAGTTGTTTCATTTGTACCCCAATACAATGCTGACTGAACGTGAGATGGAGGAGAAGAGATAGAAGAGACGGAGGGATAACCGCGATCTGCCTCTGTCTTCTTTCCTGCCGCTTCCATATGAATAATAGATCACAAATGAAAACTAGAGATTGCCTCACATGTGGTGAACATACCATAAGGTCAAGGAAATACCCTTGGGAATTAGGATGATTCAGCTTCGCCTCCTTTAGTTTCTCGGGTCCATGGTTATTATTCCATGATTCCATATTCTGTATCACTCGGTTTTCAGCTATGTAAAGGTCACCTTGTACATCAGGCCACACTGGGTTCATTAAGCCACGGCTTGGTTACACATAATACCATCAGGAAGATAAATTCCCTTCGATCCAATTTAATAAAAATGGATCTATTACAGTAATACTGGCCTGAGCAGACATTAAAAAGCCCCCATGAAATGATGTAACTGTAACTCGTAACAAAAAAGCAAATCCTTGCATTTCCTTTTTCACCTTTAGACCCAATTATAAAGTAAGTAAGGATGTTTGTAGAGTGTTTACAAGTTCATTTTCCTTCCTAGTCTAAGCCATTCTGGATCATGGATTTGTCCTTTCCTAAGAGTTTATTCAGCACCTGTTTTCTCTAAGCTACAACAAGCCTTAACTGTTCAACAGTAACCAACAGGTTCAGCTGCAAACCAAGGCCAATGAAACTGTTAATTATGCATCTCATGCTGAAAGTAGGAGGTGAGCACCTGAGATTTCTCAAACTCCACTAGGTACTGTACAGTGCTAAAAACATTTGGAGCTGAAACACACAACAAGAAATACACAGAACTTTGTGACAATGACTCCAACATTGATTTTTCAAAAATGATTTTTTATTTATATTTGTTTGCATTTGAGGTGGTAAAATGTTGCGGTTCATCTATAACCCTATAGGTGGCAGGATCTAATCTACTCATCCTGTGTGGTAGGAGAGAATTATTTACCAGAAATTTTTTTTAGAGAATTAAGAACAAGAATGAAGTGAGATATTTATAAAATTGCGATACAACTAGATCGCAATACAAATCGAACTGGTATCTAGGTATCGTGATAATATTGTATTGCTGGTCCCTGCTGATTCCCATCCCTAAAATTAGGCACAATGTGTCAGAACTTCAGTGATTAAAAAACATATAATTATGTATAAAAAATGTATTTAAAAAAAAACAAGCCAGTTCAGTTGGCATTCCTAAATTGCCCGTAGTGTGTGATTGGGTGTGTGAGTGTGTGTATGTGTGTGTGCCCTGCGATGGATTGGCACCCTGTCCAGGGTGTACCCCGCCTAGTGCCCAAAGTCTCCTGGGATAGGCTCCAGGTCCCCCGCGACCCTGAACACAGGATTAAGCGGTATAGAAAATGAATGAATGAATGAACAAGCCAGTTCAGGTGGAGAACTGAGGTGATAATTATTATTTTCCCCTTAGAGATTTTTCAGAGCACTGCTGCTCATTACTTGCATAAAGTCTGTTATCTATATTAATAGGGAATAATAATCTGAAAAGGGGAAAAAATCATTTGAATACTACATATTATGTTACTCTATGGACAGTGTTTTATTACTTATGCACTTTGGAGGTTCATAATTACTGTATATGAAATGTATGTATAGCAATTACACCAACCATGCATGTACAGTACAGTAAATAGTACCTCAAAGTGGCAAAGAGGAGAATAATACTGTTAGAGTGGTGATTAGGGGGGCATTGTTGGTCCTTATCAGTTTCAAACATACATGACCCACAGATTCATAATAACGGTAAATTGTGCATGAGGGAAATTAGCCTGAAAAGCTAATTCATGTTTCAAATGCTGCATATCATATCTGCACTTCCTCTAATGATAAAACGGTGACTTCACATTTTGGAGACAATACCCAGATTGTTGCAGAACATCCCCAATTTTTGAACACTTAAAAAAATTACCGATTTTTAAACGAAAATTTAAGAATAATTGTCTTGGAATTACTCCCACATTAATCGGACACAAACTCAATTTCAATGTTAAATAGAGCATAAAATCACTGTTGCTGTTTTTCCACAGGCACGTCCGAGCTTGCGGACTGCAAACCACTTCATAATGGCGAGAATATAGGAAACCAAACGCCATAAAGAAGGCGAGAAAAATCCACTCGAGTAAATCAACATAAAGGAATATGAACCCTGAAGTGAAACGTCTTAGAGTCTCAGTCCATTTTCTGTCATACTTGGTTATTGGTTTTCGAACATTTCGTACTCGTCATACTATAAGTGGGCAGTGGGATCATTTTTACCTTCTCTCTCAACAGGAAATCAGCAGGAAGATCTCGAGCAGGAAATCCTTCCACATGTCATAAAAGGAGCTGAAATGAATAGAAGTCAATTTTCAGCCATGAGAGACACTGGTATACCCTCCTCCATGTCTACTTGTATTGGCCTGAGCTAGTTATTGCAATTTTTCTCCACTTTCCACGCCCGTTCTACAATACATTACCACTAGCTTTTGGGGATTTCAAGGCTCAGCAAGCAATTCAGCAAATGCCACCTGTAAATTGGTCTTATGGTCAAACTCAGAGGACGGCAAGAAAAAGAAATCGAGAATTGACCAAGTCCAAGGCACAATACAGAGATATTGTGTGGTAACTTAGAAACCTTGGAAAAAGAAAATCTGTGACACTACAGAGCTCTACATAACTGAAGTGTATATTTGTAATATCACACTCGACTATGTAATATGTATTATCACACTTGTAATATGACACTGATATTCCGCACAACAGCACAACCTTTGTCATGTTTATCCTAGTTACATTTTATTTTCTATTGTATTTCTTTTTCATTCATATTTATTTCTTATCTATAAGCTTTATATTTAGTCACAGGCGGGCGTATAAGCATTTCACTGCATATCGTACTGTGTATGACGTGATGTGAAAATTCAAATTCAAATTTAATTTTTCACCTAAATTGTGATATTCCTTTTACAGTATACAACATTTCCACAAATGCAATTTATTATCAACAGATTATAATTTGCTTGTCTATTTAACCAGTTATTTTGCTCCACTAACACGTATCCTTCTGCGCCTGTTGGAACTAACTACCCGTGACTGGCGGAGCTGGTGACCAACAGTTAGTGTAATTAACAGGGGTGAATGTACTGTAGTTTTAAATTATTAATGGTACTATGTAGCAAAAAGGTGAGGAGAATAAACCGTGGGGTGGTAGTCAGTCCTTTAAATCTCATACGTTTCTCATTTTTCTCTAAATTCTGGTCCCAAGGTTAAATCCTAAATAGAATGAAATGCAAGGCTACGATGCTATGGTGTACAATCGCTGGAGTGATACCTACAGTATAGTATATAGTTAAACGCCTATTTTCTCCTGTCATTGAATGCCTCTCGTCCAATCTGATTACTCAGTCAGAACAAACTGCTCTATAATCTACACTATACGCCTCTTTTTCAACGACTGCGTGCATTTAAATATACTGCATACTGCCAAGCGTGAGCCTTACTGCAGGCTCTGTCCTGTAATAGATAGAAACAATTGCAATGTTATGTAGATATTAAAAGTGACTTAACTAGCATTTCGCTCCAAGGTTTGGAGACAGGGCTCTCAGCACACAGGGGGTATTGAGTGAGACAGCTGGACCAGAGGACGACTGAGCTGACATTTAGAGACTTTGCTGTTTATGGGCACAGAGGGAGGCATTTCCTGTTTGCTGTCAGCATAATGAATTTTCTGGTAAGGATTCTGACAGCCCAGCCAAGTCACCTGCCCACAGATCATAATCACCAGCTCCAATCTCCGCTCCAACCAACACACATACACACACACACACACACACAAAACACACAGTATATCTGTCTGGAGAAATATGTGAGTTATGAAGATACAAACACTCACAGTTTCATAAAATCAGACAGAACGAATAAGGAACGAGAGAACTATCAAACCGCTGTAAATCATCGGTGCACACTTCACTTGTACAATTTGAAGAGTAGATTATGAAATCCACTCAAACAAACCAACATTCCAGCCAATAGCAAATAGTCATCTATTTTCGAGTGTGGACAGGTAATCCACTCATCTACTCCTCCTGAATAAAAATAAGCTTATTGAATGGTAACAGATCCCACAGGGATGCCAATAAGTCACACATCATTATGGCTGTGAAATTAAACAGTGCCACATTTTTCCATAAGATAATGTCCAATCATGCACGAAGCCGGTTTTTGTCTTCCTTCAGCAACAAGGCAATATGTGTTAATGACTGCGCAATCATAGATAAATCACTTAAATTCATTAAACATCTCAAGCTACCACTTACGCTGAGTGTCACTCATGTCCTTCAAAGAAATGCATATAATCAAATCCCGTCCACGGTTATTAAAAACAATCAAGAAAGTTAAAAGATCCAACGCTTTACTATGCTGAGTGAATACCAAACAAGGAGTGAAGCATTTAAACAAACTGCTTAAATTTTTTCTATGTATAAGCTTTTGTTTTCGTTTCCACAAATAAATTTGTACAGTGCCTTGCAAAAGTATTCATACCCCTTGAACTTTTCCACATTTTGTTACGTTACAACCAAATGTACTTAAATGTAGTTTATTGAGATTTCATGTTAAAGACCAACACACAGTGGCCCATAATTGTAAAATGGATGGAAAATTAAAAACATTAAAAAAAAAATTTTTTACAAATAAATATGTGAAAAGTGTGGCGTATTCAGCCCCTCCTGAGTCAGTCATTTGTAGATCCACCTTTCTCTGCAATTACATCTCCAAGTCTTTTGGGGCATGTGTCTACCAGCTTTGCATATCTAGAGAGTGAAATTTTTGAAGCTCAGTCAAGTCTTTGCCACATATTCTTAATTGAAGTGGCTTCATACAGTATGCCAACGTATATTATTATTATTATTATTAATACAAGTTATCAATAGATATTTAAATAAATGTGCATGTTTTACTCAAATTAAAGTATACAACAGATACTTTTTTTTTTTTTACTGAAAGTATATCAAAGATTGTAAAGAGCACAACTTTTAATCACTTTTAAGGCATACAAACAGCAATTCTCGATCCTTAGCTTTTTCAACCCATTAGTGATGGGTCGTTCATGAAAGAGTTGCTCTTTTTGAACGAGTCTTTAACATGACTCAGAGGAATGAAAGAGTGATTAATGCGCATGCGCAAATCATCGCAAAACCTCCGTAAGTTATGTAACAGGAAACAGAAAGGAGTAGTTACCTTTGAGTCTTCTAGTCTGAATCATTCATTCTTTTGTTTTGTGACTCCCATAGACTCTATGCAGTACAATAGATTCACAAGAATGAATGACTCGGACTAGAAGACTCATGAGAAGAACCGCTGTTCAATTCTGTTTCCTATGTAATGCACTGCAAAAGAGTGAACGATTCAGACCAAAAGATATTATGGTGAGCTGCGCATTCTGTTTATCATAATGTGTCCTTAGCTGCAGTATAATATTTCTTTTACTGAAACTATAGCCAAAAATGTTGTATGTAGATGTGCTAGGGGTCTGCTTATTGACAATTTTACATTTTATTTTATTTCTGATCAAAAGAAAAAACTTCCCATCACTACTGTATATCCCATTTGTACTGTCAATGGAGGTTTCTTTACATTACCATAGCAGATATTTCAGTGAAAACTGTGTTTTCTCAAACTGTGAAGGAATGCAACAGAGATCGAGGTGCATGTGGACATTTATGGATGGCTAAAATGTAGCGCTTCACTACTTTCCCGGAAAGTGGAATGAGGAAGCACTGGAGCAAGTTTCCTCTAAAAGTATACTGAACAGATGGCTGCTCCTCATTAAATTCTACCAGTGTGTGCACAGCTTAGGGAAATACTGTTCATGGCGAGCAATTCTCCAGGCCTTGTACTTCAGGACCACTTCTTCAGGCCAGCACAAGACAAAGGAGATCCCATAAGAACGTCCTGCTGCAGTCTCATCCCTCGCCTCGCCGCATGAGCTGATGGCAGCGTTTGATTGCGTGAGCTGACGGATGGAGCCGGAGTCTATTGAAAGTGAGGCTGAATAAGCAACTGAATGTTGATAAGAGTAGCTTGAAAAGAATGAACAGCTTTCTTTAGGGACCTATTCTATATTCACAAAGCAAAAGCAAAGGTCAGGGTCTGACAAACCAATCGCGTCGTCTTTTTTTCCTCCTGCCCCTGGATGATGCTTTAGAACAGTGTGTCTAAAGAATAGGTGAATATTATACTTAACAGCATCACTTTTCTCCATGCTGGGTTTTTGGAATAAAAATTAGCACCTTACTGTGTTTATGGTCAAATTCAAACAGAGTGCTTTTTGGTGGCACACCAGATAATCCTTCTGAGATTCAAACAGATGGGTAATCTTCAGAAGTCTCATTTGAAGATTTCTTCTTTTATAACTCCTAGTAGAATGGTTCAATCCAAAAGTGAGAACATTCTTATAATGAAAGCATTTAGAAATTGGATGCATTCCTAAAAAGAGCAAAGCACTACAGGCTCCATGGACGCAGAAGTAAACTTCTTGAAAGTTTTGCAATGTGCTCTGTGAGCAACCATAGGTGACGTGTGCAGCTATCATGGAGCCCATTTTGCCCTTGTTCTGACATTCCCTGATTTCTTCCTGAGAGCAACAAACAACAAGTCTCTAGCTATAATTAGGCACCAAAACAAACTGCTAATTATTTAATACCGAGCTTCACCAAAAAACTCCCTTGTGCACATGGTACAAGCTTTAATTTACACACTTGACTACCCTTTCACTTAAAAAAAATATAAGTAGGAATAATCTCTTAGTTTCCTGTTTGCCTTGATTCTTGCATCAGAAGGATCTTCAGTGTGTAAAGGCCAGCACACACAAAAAAGTCAGTAATCAATAGGTTTAGTTTGCTTTGATCACGACTGGTTTCTACTTAAAAATGGAAGCAGCAATGTGTCAAGTGGCCTGGAGGCAGGATGACAAGATGTTGTCTGATGTTGTCAATGAGAAGAAAAGAAAAGGATAGAAGAGGATGTCGAAAACGACAACAAGTCTAATTTAACAAAGTGGATGCCAATGCACATAAAAGTCCACTTTCATTTACAACAACAGTCGAATCCAAATTCAGTTAATTATGTTCGACACTCTGTAGGGATGTATTCTGATGTACAAACAACTGTTGTAATTTTGCTCCAGACATTAATATTGCAAGGCAAACAAACATTCTGAGAGATAGCATACCAGAAAAGGAAGAAAGAAAGAAAGCAAAAGAAATGAACGCTTGCTCGTGTTCAAAGGGTTCAGCTCCATCTAAATGATTTTGCATTATGTACGGCGACAAAGCTGACCTTTATAGAATAGACCAAAAAAAGAACCTTGTACAAAGAAGTAAAAAAAAAACCACACACACACACACATTTTGAAAGCTGCACAGCCAGTAGCACTACTTTAATATGAGAGCAGTGATTGTATTCATGTCTTAAAAATGCACATTCTGGAAATACACCAATACCTTCCGTGTTCATCCATCATCAAGCATCTCTAAAAATAACTAACATTTCTGTCTTGGCGGCACACAGGTGAATAGGCCTCTGCAAAAAGGGCACTTACATACACGGAAAAAGCAAAAACAAACCACCCGGGTGGAGTGGTGGGGGAATGAGTCACAGCAAACAAAAAGAAATGGATTTCAGATCATTGCTTTGTAGTATCAAAAAAAATAATAATAATAAAAAAGCAGGCAGATAAATGGTACCTAATGGAGACTGGCTGTGATGCAGCTCACGCCTTCCTTTCTCCTCCAGCTCACATGGACGCATGATCTGTGCTGCTTTATTTCTAGGGTAGCTCTTGATTTATATAGGCGATGGACACTACTCAGAAACGCCCAGCCTCACTATAATGCTTTATGGCAAAGAAAGGACCAACTGGTAACGCTAAGAAGTGAATCTCCCCGGCAACATATATACATCACCGACATGTCTGAGGCATGGGTCTGTTTATTAATGATTCACCGTCCAAAAGAGAAACTTCACTATAATATAGTTGAAGTTCTATACGCATTAAAATAAAACCATGTTAATCTCCAGATGTGTGATCTGAGCCTTATCGCAGGAGATTTGAGCAGACACTAGAGTCATCTGCTAACGAGACAGCCTCAGCATGTATATACCAAAAATCACGGAAAATCATGAGTATCACATCATAGCTTTGGGCTGTAAACCACAGTATACAGTAATTGCTCACTGGTGCTAAATCTTCGAGATTGGATTTAGATAATGAAATGAAATTAGCATGTTATATTACCTGCTTTGTAACCAGACGGTAATATAATTATGTTCATCTGTTAATGTTCATCTGTTATGTTAATTCAGTTTTTTTTTTTTTTTTTAAGGATCCAGTTAAGTGTTTGTCATAAACATTTGCATAGAGCTAAGGTAAAAGCACTTGATCTGCAGGCAGCATTCAGTTATGCTGATTATAAGAGTTAGGCTTTATCACGCTAATAGCACTTTTCTGTTAACAAACCTGAGTGCACTACACTCCAGTAAGCATTAAAAAGCCTGAATAGCCCGCAAAATATATTTCAGTCTGATATGTTTGCCTATTTTGCACAAGAACGCATGGTATTACCTTTTGCATGGCCTCTCCCCAGAGTCACGAAGCCAGACGAGATGAAGTTATGGAGGTCGTGTCCTCCTCCACCGCGGCTGCTCTCCTTCGAATAGTGTCCACCTGAAATGAGTAAGTCTACCGTGAGTGATGTCTGCAGCCAGCATATGCACTTTCAGTTGACGCTTCTTTAAGGGTAAACAGAAGCTGAATGCCATAAACTGCATAATTCCCTCAGCACCCAGATTTATGACTTTCTATATTTCAGACATGAAGTCACCTTGTTTGTGCAAGTGGGGTGACTATCGGAATCCTGCATGCATCCTGGTATTTCTGCTCTTGACATTGTACAGTAATTGCCAGTGCAGTACTAAGTATTATATTCCTTCTGATATCCCACTGATAACCTTGGATGCCATTTGGAAGCTTAAACCCATCAGATTTATAATCCGAAGGCAATTACATGACACAGTGGCTGGTGAAATAAGAATAGGAGGCTTCAGCTTCCATGAAAATATTCAATAATACCATGAGACTGAGGACACAAGAGATGTTGGACTATTATTAATTCCATGGTCTACTCTGAATTATTTAAAAAAAAGAAATCATATTAGTGTTGTTCAGAGCTAAAAGGGATGCGTGAAATGGAGCAAGGCAGAACCGTCAAATGAAATATGGACTGGTCTTGTAATAGGTTGTTTACACAAGCTCTATTCAGTAACTTCACTGTTCCAGCTTTCAGAAGCAGTTTTGATCATCAGTAACCGTCGGACAAGCTCGGCAAAACAAATTCAGTAAAACTGCCTTGTGCTCGACCAGGCGAGGTCTGACACATCATAGGAATCAAATAATTGACTGTGTGACAGGGTGGTTCAAATTGAACAAAGTCACCAAATGAACCAGGCACTATGTCTTTAGAGCGTCACCGCGGTAGCTGACGGGAGCAACTGAGTGATCCAGCTAAGCCTTCATTATAAAGCCCCACTATGCAGCTTTTTTTGGCTAAATATAACCAACCGTTCTATTAATCTCCCTGGGGTATTATAAAATCAACTTTGGCCTTCAGTCACGTCACAGGAACTTTTAAATGACAACACTTTCTAGGTGCTGTCAGTGCAAGTGTATGTTTGATGCAACACTTTGCCTCAGGTGTGTCCTGGAGCAAAAGCGGACTGATGCAGCAGGTGTGAACGTCCTTGTCTCTAGATGCATGTGAGAGTTGTCAAACCCCATGGAGGAAATCTCGCTCATTACTACAGTACATATATAAGAGATCATGGCAGCACATTTTTTATTTTAATTGCTGGGGAACACATATAGATGCCATGATGTAAAGAGAGAGAGAGAGAGAGAGAGAGAGACAGTGGGAGAGACAGTGGGAGAGTAAGAAAGAAATTGAGAGAAAGAAATGAGAGGTAACACATATAATTATAAAATATCCAACCCACATATGAAATAATTGGCAACCCACATGTTGAATCATTGTTTAACAAGTAATTCCATGCAAGAATTCCATGCATCTCTTAAAGCATTCTAGAAGAGCAGGCACGTGTACATGGAGGGACAATTGCACTGATGTACTGACCTAAAGCAATAAAATTAATTGTTTTTGGTAGTTTTAAGAGGTTTAAAATTAAGGCTTCGTTCTGCTTTTTTAACCCATCAATTAGTGTAATAATAGTATATTAATTATCCCCGTAGCAAGGACAAGCTTTCAATCACAAAGTCCTGAAAAAATTCTAACAATCCTTTAAAGTGAATCAGTATGCACTGGCTAAGAATGCATTGTAGTTTATTCCCATACTGCATCAGGGCAGGTCATTATGCATGTTATGTTTGTACTGACACTGTCATTGTACTCACTGGATCACATACTGTATGTGCGAAAGACTCCAATTTATGTATTAATTTCCCACACTGCCCTGCAGCCTTTCAGTAAATCTAATGTCGGTCAAAGGCTCTAGTGCAAGCACTCTCTCGTAGTGAGTCTCGGCGATAGGTGACCTCAAGTGCTATGATGACAAGACAAGGTCAACAGGGACAACCAAGCTCAACATAGCACACAGTACATTCAGTCCTTCGCTCCACGGTCTGGAGATCGAAGGAATCAAACAGTTGTGACTGAGCTGTGTGAGATTTCTTAGACATCTTTAGGTGATTAAAAATGGAAAATTTGTTGAACCAGCATGGAGAAGCCAACTAAAATCCTTGATAAAATATATCTGGCAATATACTAGGGGTGTTCATGTCAATCCGGGACTTTTGATCGTGCAGCATGACAGAACGCAAATAAAAACACCTTTTATTTCTCTATACATATTATCGCCTGCACATATCCCAGTGTTTCACTACTATGTATGATACCATCAAGGTAGACAGTTTTTTTTCAGGATGCTGAAGTCAGGATCGGACTGTCTGCTTCACATTTGAAACGCTGGTCTCCCCGGAACTCCTTTACCGGCACAAACATGTGTTAATAACATAGGGCGAGGTCTGGACTATATTGGGGATGTGGCGATAACACCCGAGTTACAGGAACTCCCCAGGCGAGTTCCTGTAATGTGCAAGTGGTGTTTGTGAATGATTGTGTGTACCGTTCCCACAGACAGAGTTGTTTGTTTACGAACAAGTTACCCATCGATTTTCAAAGATCATGCGTTCCACTAGCTGAATGTTGGGATCATCATTTATTGACATACAGCTTTCTTTCAAACGTTTGCATCATTCAAATATTTTACTGCAGCTAGGAGTCTCATTACCACACTTTTCCTGAAATCTTCTGTAAATTTCAATCGGTTTTACACCTTCATTCATGAGAAAAGTCCCAGTTTGACCTGAACATCCATCTTACAACACAAAAAAGTACTTTGTTATTCATTAATAAGTCCATTATAAAATTCATATTATAGATATAATGATTAATTATGTAGAATATCAAGAATCTGATTCAAAATAAATGACCCTTCCAAAATCTTCACATTCTGTGAAGGAAAAATTTTTTTGAACAGCATTCAGTTTGAATCGATACCAAAATGCTAACCAGCTCATAATTGCACAACTATTTATGCATGTGCCTGAATTTGGCATGGGAAAATCAGCTGATGAACGAGGGTTAACACGCCAGATTAATCTGCAGTGCAGAAATGAAGCACAAGCACGTTAGCCCATTTTTAACTGTTCTGGCTTCAGCATTAATTATCCACTGTTTGAGTGACACATGTCTGGCACCTCGACAACACCGAAACCCATAAACATCCATCAAAGAGCTCTCTGATATATGGTTAACACAGCAGTCTAACAGCATGGCTTTGAGTGAAACAGACAAGCCGAGACTGAACTTGTATCAGTTTAAATAAATACACAGCAGCATCGACTACAGCTTGGTATCTTAGTTTGGCTTTTTGATACACTTTATTTTTTTATTACTATACTCTCATGAGCTCATCATGCTAGAAAATGACTTTATATAAATATTTTCCCATTTCGTTTGAAAGCAGAAAATGAAATCCAATAGTATTAGGAATCAAGAGTGTTGTCTAGAATCTCACCATGATTGGATTTGGATGTGTGAACAGGAGTGTAGTGGTTTTTGGAGCCTGTCCGCTGTGGAGTGTCGTCTTTGGATGAGCTGTTCATTGCTGCAAAGTTTTCACAGTCATATTGGGATATGGGAATGGGTCCTTGCTGCCTCAAAATATCTGCTAGGGCTCTGCAGGAAGCGATCACATAGAGACATTGTAAACAGGAATGATTTACAACTCCTCTGCTCATGCAGTTTAACACAGTGCAACAGCGCAGCAAAATAATGACATGCAAGTACAAGTGAATGTGATGTGCCTGCAAAGGTTTTTAGCACTTTATCATTTAAAATGATGTTGCAGCATACATCTATGGGTAGGGTTTGTAATTCAGACTAATTCCAGCTTATGGATGCTGCGTTATGGTTTTTTTTTTTCCTTTCTTTTTTTTAATACAGAGAAACCCAATCTTTTTGCCATTTGCTCCCTCCGCTCCATTAGCATAATGGAAATGTCAACTCCACACTTTCCAATTACATTCATATTCAGCGTGTTTATTTGTTTGCTCTGAAGATTTGAATATTTACACAAAAGCCACAGTTTACAACCACCACAACTAAGAACCTCCTGCATCACTAGTGCCTGATTTTTTTATCATTGGTTTTTGCATGCACATGTTATCACTGAAATCAGATATATAAAAATAAATATATAATATGATACAGATATGGGAATGTTTCACTGATTTGACATGATGCAATATGTTGCAATATAATGCTATGCGGTAATGTGTAAAATGTGACATTGGCATTTAAAACATTTGTTAAAAGTCATTTAGGATTCAGAGACTAACAGGCCACCCTAGTGAATCTTTAAACCTATAAAACTCAGCAATATTGATCAATGCTGAGGAGCAAAATTAAAAGTTGAGAAATATTCAATAATATACATGGCATATCAATTTATCTACCACGCTGGATTTATTGAGTTCACTGGTGGACACATTTTCATCACTAGCGCCTTGCCTTGCCCCTAACCCTATCGATGTGTCACACAGCCATGGTTACATGACAGTGGGAATATATGATCCCAAGTATAAAATACCCCATCAGCTTTTTGCCCTCATTTGCTTATTACTAAGACATGAAATCGTCCATGTCCTGGGAAGAATAATGTGAGAGCTAGAGATCATCTTCTCCTTCATAAATGAATTGCGATGCTTTATGATGTGCCTAGTCAGGGGGGTGTTGTTATAAAATCAGCTTTTATTGAACACTTGAAATGAAAACTAAAATTGAAGTACAGTCAATGAGCTGTAAAGTCTCTCTCTTGACCGTATACATGGGGTGTTTGGCTAGAACTGATGACCACATAAGGATGAATATTCAGCCCCACTTGGGAATCTGGTCATGACCAGCTCATACCACATCTAATATTGCATGCAGGCAGCGATGCGAAAAAGAGGCACATCTACAGAAAGGGAAGACTGCACAGGTTGCTATTTACTCTGAAAGCTCCTATCTCCAAAACCAGGAGTTTTGAGGAGGAATGGTTGCTTTGGTCAAGTGCTTAGTGATGATAAAACTTTGTGTTCAAAACCCTGTTCACAGGCTTTAGAGACTTCAAATCATTTGTCATCGCATACTAAATTGGAGAGGGTATATAAATTCTGCTGAACAGTGACTATAAGTTCATGTAGAGTTTCATATAGATTTGTATACTTCTGTACAACTTTCAGAAGTTAACTACATATGCATAAAGGCATCTGGCTTTTTATAGATATTGTATATTCTGCATGTATGCAGTGATTTATTTTCTTGTAAATAAATCTGGCTGTGAAGTTTCTCTTGTTACACTTTTCACAAGCAAGTGTCACAAGTGCCTAAACCCAAAGACCAAACTGTATTGGAAACGTCTTTGACACATGTGGTGACTTGTGTCCGCAAATACAATTTTTGACAATATCAGTGTAATATTTAGTGCCATGCTCCAGAATACATGTTGATTTTACCTTTAATCGTTTTAACGGACCTAATAAGCTCATTTATTTTCAGTTCAATATTCCTGCATAACAGATGATGTGAATATAGCACCGTTATAATTATGTCCATAATATAAAGTCATGTGTAGTTCTGGGGCGTGTCTTTAGTCCTGACACTCACCTGTGTATGTTCATTTCCTGAGGCGGCCTCGTGGCCTTGTCGTAGGCGACCTTAGCCGACACTCCGAGCGCGATGACGAAGCCTATGACGCCACACGTGATGTACACCGCTGTGTTGGTCTGGTCGGCGCTCGGGTCGTACGGCTCGCTGGTCGGTGCAGGTGACGGTGCCGCGGTTTTCACCCAGTCGGGCTTGTTGTAGTTCTTACACATGCGCTGGTCCAGCCGGTTGCCCCGGAACTGACAGCAGAAGCGCAGGTAGCAGGAGCCGCAGCAGTAGCGGTGGTCCGTATTGTTGCACTCGAACTCGCGGTCGAACTGGCCGCTCACGTCGTAGTAGCCCAGGCACGTGTCGTGGTTCTGACCCGCAGCGGGAACGGGCGCGGGCGCGGGCGGGGCGGCGGGCGCGGGGGAGTTCGCGGTGCCGTTCAGCTCCTTGGACTTGGCGGTCCGCCGCGGTGCCACTTTCGTGCGCTTTGCTGTCGATGTGCACAGCACACTCAACGGGTCCAGATAAATCAAAAGGAGCAGGATAGCCCAAGGAGCAGGATGGCCCATGGCTCGTTCTCGCCTCCTGTTATGTTTTATTCACCTTTTTTTCTTTTCCTGCCGATGGTTTGCTTTCTCGTGTTCTACACGGTCCTAAAGTTCCAGTTTCCTCCGTTTCTCTGCATCTCTGCTAAGAGTCTCCTAAGAACATTACAGGCTACGTGGACAGCGCCATTAGTGTAATTGGGATCGCGTGCTTTCGATAGACAGAGAGGAGACGTGCCAGTCACACAGATGAACATACATCGCTCGTCCCGTGTCCTGAGCGAGAGCTCTGAGCCAGCGAGCTTTACCTTCTGGTTTTCATCTTGCTCTGGCAAGAAGCACACACGCACTTGACTGTTATTTGACCGTCTATTAAGTCAGACAAGCCATTACATGTTGCTGTGAGGAGAATTAAGCAGAAGAAATACTTTTGGAATGAGTGCTTTAAGGCACGTATTAGGAGACTATGGGCACCGCCGTGCCGTTCCATTGCGCATAAGCGTGCATGGCATGACTACTATTTAAACATTATAAATGAATGCATTCCAGAACATCAAGTCGTAATCATCAAATATGTAACAATTTGCACACAGAATCACTTCTGAGTTTGTTCCTATGCGTTCGGCAGAGGACACTCTGTTCAGGAGCGCACATGCGTTTAGGGTTTGGGAAGCAATCGGGAACTCTGTTAATCAATAAGACATGGCTACGATCCAAACCGCATTTTCCTGTTGGTTACTTTACTGTCAGTGAAATCTCTAGTTAATTTTGTGCCAGGTTCTGGTCCATTTTAAACACTCAAACACAGCAGGATGCGGTTTAAGATGTAGCAAGAGCTTCCACTTTTTATGAAATGTATAAAATATTTAAAAAGTGTCCTGTATGAAATATGAGCGGGACTTACCTGCGCGTGGCGCGGTGCGTGCTGGGTGCGCGGGCGCTGGCGGAGCGCTGAGTGAGCGGGGTGTCAGCAGCCGCGCGCCCTTCTGCCTTGCATCATTAAGAGCGCTGCTGACGTCACGGCTCCGAGCGCAGTCGCTGCCGCTGCTCTCACGCAAACATGTCAGTCTCAGCGCAAAGCCCGCCGCACATCTTTCACAGTTTCTGCGCGCTGAGTTACTTTTCATTTGCGCCATGAATATATTCACACATTAGTTAATCCATCCCAGCAAACATCTGGGACAATCTGATTTACAACAGCTGTCATAAATCGTCCAATATTTTGCGTGGAGGGTGTATATTGAACAACACTATAACTAAAAGTCAAAGTAACGGCTATACATGCAACCCCGGACTGTAGGTGTCCGAACGTCTTTGAATGCATTTTTATGGAAATGTTTTGTCACATATTTTTTACCAATAAATGACGTCATACAGCGACTGTTTTTAGCCGGGGACACAACGTCCCCGTCGGACCAATGTGTGCTGGGATTGTTTAAACAAGTGCAGCGTTGGTCTTTTCTTTCTTCTTCACCCCCCCCTCCCTGCCTCATCATTCCATCTCTCAATTCCTCCCTCTCTTATCGTATCTCATCTTTCACACACTCTTCCTGTCTCTCTTTCTCATCTTTCTGTCTTTCTCCATGTCTGTCTCTCTTCCCTCTCTCTCTCTTTCTCTCTCTATCTCTCTCATCTTTCCATCTCTCATTCTTCTTGTCTCCATCTTTTTCACCCTTCCCTATCTCCTCTCCTGTCTTGCTCTCTCTCTATCGCTCTGTTCCTGTCTGTTATCATTTCCACCCTCTTTTCCTCATTCCTTTCATTTTTCAATTTCGCCTCTCTGCCCCACCTTCCTTACTTATCTTTCTGTCTGTCATTTCCCCATCTCTCTCTCTCTCTCTCTCTCTCTCTCTCTCTCTCTCTCTTCCCATCTCTCCCTGTCTCTACTTCTTATCTTCCTCACCGTCTATCTCATTTACTGTTCACTTTCTCTCCCCTTTCATTTCTTATCTCTTCCCCTGTATTTTTTCTCCATGTCCCACTTACTTTCTCATCTTCCCTCTATTGTTCCCTCCTATTTTCTTTCTATATATTTGTCAGCTTTTTTTCCTTTTCTTTTATCTCCATCTATTTTGTTGGTTCTTCACACATGCAGACATTTGGCAGGTAGAGATGCTCAGCTGTCAGAGGCAGTCACTCTTACTGCACTGATGGAAATGGCTTTGGCTGACAGAATGTCTTGAGTTTGAAGCTGTGCTCATGAAGGTAGCACACGCTCCAGCCATGCTTGCTCCATCTGCAGCTTCTTCTCCAAGCCTGAGTAGTTCATCACAGTACACAAGGCTCCACAGGCAACAGATCTCTATTACTAACACACATATTGCACATGCCATAAAACATAAAGCACTCATTTTTATTGTTTAACTGCTACCTTTAATCTTGAGAGATGATGAGGCATGCGGGTGTATTAGCCTACAGAGAAATAGGCACAGATGTTGCGAAAATGAAAAATTAATTAAAAGGGGAAGACCTACTGTACCTTGACATTAAAGATTTACTTTTGGCAAAGGCTGACGAGTGTTATATTTCAGCCTCACTTATGTGCCACACAGATTGATTTTACGAGAACCTCCTTTCAAGAAGGTCTGCTGTTTAATTTTGCTTTAATACTTTCTATACATTGTCAGATAAACACCTTACTCTACAGATGACTACAGTATTTAAAGACCACTCAATATTCAATTTACTGTACTGTATATTATATCATGTTCATGGAATTATTTGATACATTACAGGTACAGAAGATGTGCCCTTGGGGGAACCATGTCAGGAACAAGAGATTGTTCCCTGAAAGTTTCAATGTGGTACTTTTTTTCTTCTTCCTTAGAGTGTGTTATGAAGGTGTTACTTCTAAATAACAATTCCACTGGTTTAGTCTGCGCTACATGTATAACTGAAAGGCAGTTCTGTTTATTAAGCCTATGTGATCATTTACTAATAGTCTCTAACATAGGAGAGTTTCAGTGGTTAGCTGAGTTAGGGATTAATTGCGGAAGCGGTGCAGCATTTAGCAGTTAAGGTTAAGGTTCAAGAGGATAATTGTATGCATAAAAAAGATGAAATGCAAAAATCAGGTGCTATTATATAATCAGAAACGAGTAAATAAATAGAAATATTGTGTGTATGTAGGCTTTGAGCATCTCTGAATGAACAGCCTACACAATCCTCTGATTATAAACCCTAGGAGCAGTTGCTAAGCTACCATTTTTTTTTTACGCCATCCATACTTACTGTAATGAAAAATTTAAATATTCCTTGTGAAGTTTTACTTCGGACCTTAAAACGATATATTGAGCTCAGAGAAACGTCCATACTTCCAAAGACTAGTCGAATAGAAATACAGTATTAAGGCAGGATAAAAGCAGATTATATAGCGTGCATATATTTTGTGAAACTCGAAGTGTTCTGCCACTCACAGACAGCCACCCTCAACTTCTCATTGCGTTTGTTTCATTCTCATTCGCTAGGAGGAACGCTATGAGGAGCCCCATTTTGTATTCGAAGCAGCCATGCTTTTGTGAGGGAAAAGGGAGGGGTGCGGTTTTGCAGTGTCCTTAAAGCAAGTCAAGAGTTCTGCCTCGCTCTAGAGAACAGAGGCTGTGTCCAGAGGAAGATTAAAGCCTGCAGTATTCTGGTAAAGAGTCTGCATCCCACCTACAATTTAAGCCTTTATATCGCTATACTGCTGTTACAGACTGAATGCTTTTTCCCAGTACTCATTTTAATTTAAAATTGTAGGTACTGCACTACTGCATATATAAAACCTGCAACACATTGAGAGTAATTGAAATGTTGCAAGTTCCTTCAAAAAATCAGAACGTTGTTGACAGAAAGAACTACTGATTTTGTCTCTGTGCTTTTATTTCCCTGGGTCACAGCATGTGTGCCTATCTGATTAAAGGCATCAGAGATTATCGGACGACACAAAGCAAACAGCATGAGAAACTGTCTCTACAAATGTGCAGAACAACACACTGCAGTCTGCAAAACTCTTCTAAGCGTGTGGCCGTATCATAAATGTTAATCCTCACCATCTAATCAAACCCCTAATGGCTTTGCTCCCTTCTTCAATCCCAAATATGAATCCCATTAGCGGTTAGCATTGTATTTGCCGTAATTAGTGTTGAGGAGCTGATTGTGTATTTATTGATGAACTTATTTGTACCACAAGTAACTATGATGGCATTATCACTTCATTAATCCACAGAAGTGTTGTGCCATGTTATTATTGTTTCGTCTAAATGAATTAGCATGTGTAGAATACATGCTGTAGTAATCCAGTTTGAACTGGCTTGGTTTTACACTATATGGACTACAGTATATACACAATTTAAACTAGCTTCGTAGGACACTCAGTACGTGGAGTTACACAATAAACACGAGTCATGTAATACACTCAATATGTGTAGTTACACAATGAGTAAAATAGTAAGTCCCTTCACATACAAACAAGTTTGCCTTTACATTTGAGAATTTAGCAGACACCTTTATAAACAGCGACACATTTTATATAAATTTATTACATTTGAGTAATTAGGGGTCTTGCTCAAGAGCCCAACAGTGGCAAATTGGTGATACTCAGGTTTGAACCCAGTACCATCCAATCTGTAGCCCAATGCCTTAATTATCGAGGCATCACCACTGCTTTTATGCTTGCTTCCAGACTTGCAGAGTATACACACTGCAGGCATGCGACAATGTACATGCAATCTTCTGCCACTTTCGCGATTGAACATAAATTCACAAAACACACCAAAAAAAACTAACTGTACTACAATTAATATGTGGAGTTTGATTGTGTATGTGACTAATAAAATTTGAATTTGAGTTATGCAATAAACACTAATCATGCAGGATGTGCAATATGTGGAGTTACATTACACAATAAACACTAATCATGGACTACGCACGATATATGGAGTTACACAATAAACACTGAACATGTACACAACATCTCATTTAATTTTTATGCGGATGATGTACAAATTTATTTGCCTGTCAAAACAAATGACAAAGCTTCATTTTTGTCACTACATAATTGCCTGAGAGATTTAAAAATATGGTTGGATCAGAACTTTCTTTGTCTTAACGAAAATAAGACTGAGCTTGTTATGTTTGGTCGTCCTGGTGATCTGGGTGGTTGTGTAGATGCACTTGATGATTTAGGAACGTATATTCGTCCATTTACCAGGAATCTCGGTGTGATTTTTGATGGTGCTTTTAAATTTGATAAACAGATTAGCTCTGTGATAAAAGCCAGTTTTTTTCAACTGAGACTGTTGGCGAAAGTCAAGGCCTACCTTCCATGTAAGGAGTATGAAAGTGTAATTCATGCTTTTATAACGTCAAGACTGGACTATTGTAACTCTTTATATGTTGGATTGGATCAGTCATCTCTCCAGCGTTTGCAGTTGGTTCAGAATGCAGCAGCTCGGCTCTTAACTGGGACTAGAAAGCGTGAGCACATTACCCCGGTCTTAGCTTCACTACACTGGCTTCCTGTCCGTTTCAGGATTAAGTTTAAGATTTTATTTTTTGTTTTTAAGATTTTAAATGGGTTGGCGCCTGTATATTTATCAGAGCTTTTACATATCCGCACTCCTGTTAGAGAACTGAGGTCGTCTAATCAGTTGCTCCTGGATGTTCCGAGAGCCAGATTAAAAAATAAAGGTGAGCGAGCTTTTTCAGTGGTGGGACCGAAGTTGTGGAACGATTTAACTGATCACGTAAAGTCTGCTCAGAGTGTTGAAATTTTTAAGTCATTATTTAAGTCACACTTGTATTCTTTGGCTTTTATTTCTTGAGTTGAGTTTTTGAGACTTTTTGACAACTTTTAATCTATTGATTGATTGTGTGTGATCATTTTATTTATTTATTTATTATTATTATTATTATTATTATTTATTTATTTATTTTTATTTTTTTAGCGATTGTGAAGCACTTTGGTCAACCATGGTTGTTTTTTAAA
Source organism: Channallabes apus (assembly GCA_030522415.1). Classification (NCBI taxonomy): domain Eukaryota; kingdom Metazoa; phylum Chordata; class Actinopteri; order Siluriformes; family Clariidae; genus Channallabes; species Channallabes apus. The sequence goes on from CM060104.1 coordinate 50,363,606, forward strand.
TGTGCTATATAAATGAATAAACTAAACTAAATTAAACTAAACATGCACTACACATGATATGTGGAGTTACACAATAAACACTAATCATGCACTATGCACAATACAGTATGTGGAGTTACACAATAAACACTATTCATTCACTGTACAGAATATGTGGAGTTACATAATAAACACTATTCATGCACTACACACGATATGTGGAGTTACACAATAAACAGTTATCATGCAGGATATGCAATACGTGAAGTTACACAATAAACACTAATCATGCACTACACTCAATATGTGGAATTACACAATAAACACTAATCATACACTACACACCATATGTGAAGTTACACGATAAACACTAATCATGCACTACACTCAATATGTGGAGTTACACAATAAACACTAATCATACACTACACACCATATGTGAAGTTACACGATAAACACTAATCATGCACTACACTCAATATGTGGAGTTACACAATAAACACTAATCATACACTACACTCAATATGTGGAATTACACAATAAACACTAATCATGCACTACACACCATATGTGAAGTTACACGATAAACACTAATCATGCACTACACTCAATATGTGGAGTTACACAATAAACACTAATCATACACTACACACCATATGTGAAGTTACACGATAAACACTAATCATGCACTACACTCAATATGTGGAGTTACACAATAAACACTAATCATACACTACACTCAATATGTGGAGTTACACAATAAACACTAATCATACACTACACTCAATATATGGAGTTACACAATAAACACTGGTCATGTACTCAGTATATGATATTGATTTTCATCACACTCTCTATGTAGTAGTGAGAGTATTTCCACTCTGCACAGGTACACAGTGATCTCTGATAATCTAAGGGGTTTATGAAACTCAAGCCTTTGCCATTTACTGTACAGCACGATCAAAAGCAACAAAGCTGTGAGATTTTCTGCATTTGTCTCAACCTTTACTATTTCTTTTTTTTTTTCATCAGCTCTCAAATACAGCACTTGGCAACAACACTGCTTTTAAACACACCGTCCCCTTGTGTATCAGAATGTGTGTGGGGTCTCTGTGAAGAAAGTGCTCGGTCAAGAATTCTGAATGCATCTCATCTGCTGGAAGGGATAATGGCACAACACACAAGCTTTGAAGTGAACACACAGGTTTTCAGTGTTGCCTACAAGGACACCGACACCATCTGGAAGTATTTATTGTGTAAATCCACATAAATTAATACAAGAATAAACTCATGGATAGGCTGGCCGATTAAGTACTGGGTAATCAGAAGTGTCCATGGGTGTCCCTTTGTATATAATTAATATTTTCCTTGGTCCACTTTACCGCTCAACATCTTGTATAAAAAAAACATTCTTGGATGTCCTATTATCAGTGCCAAACCCATATTTTGTTCATCACTGTGCAAACAATCCTTAAGACATATGCAGTTCATTTTGCTGTTACTTGTTCAAATGGCATTATTATTAGGTTATCACTAAACAACTGTTTATATCTTTGAGTCAATTTCATAACCACTGCCATAGAATAATGATGAGATTATACACTTTAATGCCTTTGATAATTCTGCCTAACAGCTGCATGTACTCTATTCAGGGTTAAAATTACCTTGTCCATGACATTTTAATGTTCCGTTTAGCAGGATAACCCATGTGTAGCACAGAAGTCCAATCCTTCTGTAAAATCAGGAGGCAGTAAAATCTGTAAAAATGAGGACATCTGTCTAGGGGGCATGAGTTTATATCAGATATTACCAAATTAGCAAAATATAATGAGTGTTAAATTCAAACTGGGACATGTGATGAGATTTATGGTGAATAAAAGTTTAAAACTAATTGACATGTACAGTACAGAAGGGGATTTGTACAGTACTGTAGGTCCCCAGTCGGAATGGTTATTACCGTCGCGCTCACCTCCGCGGCAAAACGACAGCGGCCAAAATAAATCAGTTGCATTTCAAAGTCATTCATGAAATGACCGCCAGGTGGCGCAAAGAGACATTTTCACTCATCGCAGTTTTAAAATACAGTACAATTTAGTCATAAAAGAATATTGTATCGAAGAAATACAATAGTGATGGTAATTTCCACATGAATACTTTACACAACAAACATGAAAAATCTGAAGAAGAGCTTTACTGTACAATAATGAGTAAAAAAAAACATTGGTTAAATGTTGTGTGCAAGAATGTGTGTATGCAGCTCAAAACCTCCATCAGTTATTAAAGATATCGCCTATTTAGAAAAAATGCCCCATTTTTTTCTAGATTTCGCAGCATCAGGAAATCTACCGGCGGTCTGCGCATAACACCAGGCCAACTCGTGTCGGAAAGAATTTATAAACGTTTTCTAAACGTGGGCTATTGTTTTTTACAGTACAGTAAGGAGATTTGTACAGTATCTGTAGCAAAACATCTGAATGATGCAAACATTTTAAAAGAAGGCCGTACAATAAGGCTGAATGATTCTGGCCAAAATGTAGATCTCGATTTTTCTCCATGGGAATTAAGATCATGATTCTCTCACGAAAATTTTTTTAAACCGAAAACATTTATTGCACTCAATTGATACAAGGACGTTCAACTGTCTTGTATCAAAAAAGCCTGAATAAGCAATCGAACATAAATTAAATTTTAACAAAAATAGATAAAAATTATTAATTAATAGCAACTGTGCTTCATCATTGCATACATTAGTTTAATCTCACTTACTATCTACACCACTTTATCCTGACAGTAGGGTCGCAGGGGGGCCTGGAGTTTATCCCAGGAGACTTAGGGCATGAGGCATGGGACACCCTGGACAGGGTGCCAATCCATCACAGGGCATGCATAAGCAATTTGGGAAAGTCAATTAGACTAACCTGCAGTTTAGATTATTATTATCAGTTTTATTATTAGCAAAAGTTAAATGTCACAGAGTTTGTTCGGAAGTTTGTAACTATTGTAAGGACATACTTTAGATTAAATTTTGTCAAAAGCTTTATTGCTCATGCGCATAAAGGCGACACTACAATTGAGTGAGTGCAGCTGTATGACATTGAACGTGCACAGGAACAACAACAAGAGCTTTATGCTTATGGTTTTAGCCTGAATATAACAGCATACTACTCCAATTTCACCAAGTAACTGATTGTTTAGGCTTGTTTAGGGTTGTCTCTTTGTTACACATCATGCAAACGACAGTAAAATACCATAAATGAGGACGAAAGATAAGAGAAGTGATTGAAATGTATGACTGAATCATTCGCTAATCTGTGGCCTCATTGGTGAATTGATAGTGTTTTCTTTTATATATATCGTACAGACCTAGAATGATGATCCTGGTTGAGGTGGCTCAGAGCCCACTGCACTCCTGCTCCTGGAACACTCAGTGAGAGGAACACCTGATCCTTGAAAATCAATGGATAACTTGTCGCCAATTCACAAAAGAGACTCATCGGTTTGTGGGAACTGTACACACAATCATTCACAAGCACCACTTACACATTACATAAACTCGACTGGGAGTTATTGGCTCATCTCCCCATACAGTCCTGACCTCGCTCCAAGTGATTTCTACATGTTTGTGCCATTAAAGGAGTTCCTGGGAGGTAAGTATTTGAAGCATGAAGTAAGCAGTATGGTCATGACTCCTTGATAGTATCCAAGCACTAGTGAAATAGTGCACTAGCGGGATAAGTGCATTAGTGTAGCAGGGGATTATATGGGAAAATAAAGGTACTGTTTGGTCTCAAACAAAGCCCTGGTTTGACTTGAACACTAGGATACAAATTTAAATAACTTTTTTTGTGAAGAAACTGGTTAAACGCATTTTGTTCAAACCTGATCAGAGTTTCTTTGGTGAATTTACAGAGTATAAATATCTGCTGGCATTAATCAAAATTTCTATTCCATCAGTACATGAGAGAGAGAGAGAGAGAGAGAGAGAGAGAGAGAGAGAGAGCCAGTATCTATTACATACTTTCCTCCATCTCAGCAAGAAAGAAGTGTTGCCTGTATGAATTAACCGTGATTTTGACATACACAGCCTGTTGTTTTTCCTTTGGCACTTCATAGGTTTGTGAGCACAAGATGTATTGTGAAATGAAAGCTCATCTGTGCGTACCGAATACGCAAACGGAGTGATCCACACCACATGCTGCTGCACATACCCAGCCGATCATGATATATAATCTATACACATTTATAACAGGCTAAGGCTCAGACATGCATGCAAATGGAACAGCATGAGTGTAAAAACGTAAAGTGTAACCATCAGTGTAAAAATCTCCATAAGATCTCAACCGCAGGTGTTGTCAAGGCAACTTAGCCACAGCTGTGTGCATTTAGCTTGGTGAACTTGCAGAATGAATTAACATTCAGATTAAGTGATGGACTAAGAATTTTATAAACATTCTCCAAGACTGAAAGGTTTACTCTCATTGTAATTTGGTCTAAGTATATTAAGTAAGAAAGGCACATAACCTCATAGGAAAACTCTTAAAGTGTCTTAAAGTTTTATTATGCTCATACCACAGCATTTGGCAGGACTGCTTTTTTAATTAACTATCAGTACTTTTCATCAGTTAACAGATACTGTACGCTATTTGGCTAAAAGTTTGTGAGCAACCTAAAATCACACTTGTATATGGGCCTCTGGCAAACTACGAGGGGCGTTCAAGGCAAAATGGGACATGTGAGGAAGTTTCTTTTGAATGAACATGTAAAACTTTCTGGCAATTTTGAGATTATATTTTTAAAAATAACAAAGAACATCAAAGAATAATATAAGAATAATAAAGTGCTAAAGCGCACAAATGTCAAAATATTGTGCAAAATTTAAATACATTTTGTATTATTTTTCAAAACACTATAAACCCCTATGTCGAAAAATTTATTGTAGTGGTGTACTGTAAATATGCAATCTACCAATGTTGACTGAGTTTTTAGAAACATATATAGCAAACTTAGACCTTCTCTTGTGCTTACCTTTCTTTATGGCACGCATGCAGCAGGTTATCAGTGCGTCTATGACGTTCGGAGAATTTGGTATAAGTCTTGGATCTAATTCCTCACACTATCACTGAACGTGTCACTGTATTTATACCAACAAAACGGATGCAGTGAGGGATGCATGTAGTAAGTGCATGATTACTGCCTGGTGCTATCTGATCGGACATAGTAGTAACTTGGTTCGATCTTCATCATCTGGTGAGCACATGATCATGTGCAAGATAGGAAATTAGTGACAACATGATAGACAATGAGCATGTGTGGCTAGGAAGAAGTATGGACTTGATAAATGCACATTTTTCCATTTTGAACAGGTTCCTGCTGCTTTCTTTGATATTTTTAGGACACAGTGGGAACTTCATGGTCTTCATCACAGTGTGACGGAGCCTTACAAAGATTGTTGAAGGACATTAAAAACAATACCAAAACAATTCAGTTTACAATGCATCATCAGCATTGTCATCATCAGCAATGCATCATTAGCACCTCTACCATTTCTGCCGTTGATGGTAATGCCTTATCATAGCACTCCTAGACTGCTAGAGTAAATGCCGTGGCAGTCTGCAGAGTGTAAACATTCTTTCTTGAATTTAATATTTTCCATAATTTTATCAAATGTATGAAGCTTTTGGGAGCTTCTTGGAAGCTGATTTTTTTGCCCTGCGAATATGCCATTTTGCCCTGTTTTCATTTCCTGTCTCATTTTGCCAAAAACATGCATGTTTAAAGATTCTAAAATAAGGCTACATCATGATTTCAAGAAAAAACTATTTGGTTACAGACAACTTTGTGTGGCTAAGCGATATAATTTGCCAGGTTGTTTTGTTTTGCCGTGTAACACAAATTGTATAGGATGTCATCGTATGGTGCACTATTACAAACTACTGTATATAAATAGAAGACAGGTTTTGTCACTACATTGGGCAGAACTCCCTCTTTCAATGATATCTTTATACTTCATACATCGACATGGTTAAGGACCCGAAACCTGTCTCGCTGAAACAACCGTAATGCCCGTATAAGGCACTCAAATCCTCCTGAAACACACACAACAGTACGACTCAACACGGCTTACTCCATAAAAAAAATGGGACATCAAAATGTTGAGTAGAAGGGAAGTTATGAGCAGCTATGTGCTAGATTATGAATCTGAAGTTTTGACAACGTGCTGCAAACTCATCGAACAGTGGGCTTAAATTGACCACTAGACAGGATTTAATCAAATTTTCGCTGTCGTTCGATATCTGCCTGAAATGTAAACAGCACCATAAGTGAAATCAAAATGTTGAGGATAAGCGATGTTATGAACAGTTATTTGCCAGATTTAATAATCTACTTTAATAATCTACTGGGATTAGTTAAAGAAATAACAGCACTGAAGTAGTATAAGTGAATTTTAAGACAAAAGTCTTTATTCAATCGAATCTTTCGATTCTCATCTATATAATAATATCTATATAATAATAATAGTAATTATTATTTTTATTAATAATAATAATAATAATTATTATTATTATTATTATTATTATTATAACCAATAAATAAATTACATTAAAACTGATCAACTTATTTTTAACTTTAAACTTTCACTCTAAAAAAGAAATGGTTCCTTAACCATTTACAGTACTTACACCAGTTAACTGGAAGTAAAATGATCAAACCTATTTTCAGGAATCCACACACTTTGGGTCATATGCTGTAGTACACATTGTACATTTAACATAGTGAAACATATGGAAAGTAAATTTGTCACTTGATATAAATTAATTGAACACACATATTAAAGCAGTCAATCTTTCACCAGCCTCTCTTATTTTCTCAGACTACTGAGAAACATTGCAGTCAAAAAAGTATTACAAAGCACTGACAATTGTAATAAATCTCATCACATAAAAGTTCAATATATCAACTGTAACACACACTTTTAAATCAGTTTATATGGAGCATTCACCATTGAGAATGAGTTATGAATGGAAAAATGAATTAACTACTGCTATAGATCTGTTAACATATGACAAGAATCATATTTTACAATTAAAACACTTTTTGACAAATCTGATGCAGTAATGTAACAGTGCTACATTATAACTTATATACTGTATAGTGCTAATATTCACAAGACTGCATAGTTCAAAAGACTGAGACAGTACGACTGATTTGAAGTTTTATTTAAGTCATTTATTCCATTTATTGAGCTGTCTTTAAGTAAAACTAAAAGATTTATCATGTTCATATTTTTTTTGCTGAGTTGCATTTGACGATTGTTGATCTGCTCCAGACAGGCAATCTGTTAAGATACAGTAAAATAAAAAGACAAAGAAGTTGCAGGCGATTGCAATTGCAGAATTTTTTTATTTAAACACACAAACATTATATATTATTTTTATCCTCTTTCTCCTTTTCGCCTGAAATAAACAAATATGATAATGATTTATTAGTGTCTGGAAATTTATAGTTCGGGTTATCATGTAGGACAAAATATTTTAATTTTTTTTCTCTCTGCATCTGATGTCGAAGAAATCCTTGCATTGATTAATTTGCTGCAGAAGTGCAATGCTAGTCCTGAAGAAGATGAGACTGCTTGCCATCACACACATCTGACACCTTTGCACATGGTTGGCAGCCGACTGTCAGCTGTGCGATTGCTGCATGTGGAAGTAAGAGTTATTGTAAACGGCTAACAGCTTATGTGATCCAAAATCGAGTTTCCCAGAGGGATAGTTTTACAGCTGCTTCTGTTTTGCTTACTCCTGATGTTGTTTGTAGGATGGATGCATTAAGTGGGTCACAGCTGCCACATGAAATGCATTCTGGCTTTTCCGCAGGACTTTCCTGGGGCTGAAAGGCCCCGTTTCAAATATACTGTGAGCCTCTGTTCTTTCCTCATGGCCCTTATTTCTGGTCAAAAGAAAAGAAATAAAAAAGCATGAGCCAGAATGTTAAATCATTCATTTACCGAATGAGACAGGCTTTCGTTCCTTCTCATCTCCCACCCCATGTATTATTCCGTGTCTTTTTTCCTCATCTTATACAGTATCAGTCAAATGTTTTGGACACACCTAATTCCATGTGCTTTCCTGATCGTTATACTGTAAATCAATGCTGAAGGTGTCCAAAATATGCAATAATCTCATCCGAACAGCTGATAGTGAGATGTGTCTGATACTTATGCTCAGTAAAGCCTTCATAACAGCTCTAATCTGAGATGTTGTTAAATGATTTCTGAGGCTGATAACCTCTCATCTGCAGCAGAGGTAGGTTTTGTTCTTCTTTTCTTGGTGTTCATTTGATGGATTTTGCAAATGCACTTGAAAATAGTGTTCTATTCCAGAACAGCTGACTTATACAGTATATACCATATATAGTCCCAATCAAAAGTTTAAGACCACTTGAAAGATGGCAAAAAATCATATTTTGTATGGTTGGATCTTAACAATGTTCCAAGTAGAGCTTCAACATGCAACAAGAAGAAATGGGAGTGAGACAAAACATTATTTGAGCATGCAATTTAATGAAAACAACGAATAAACTGAAACAGGTTGTTTTACAGCTGATCAAAAGTTTAGGACCACACCTCCAAAAAACCCCGTAAAACCCCCCAAAACAAAAATCAAACTTCCAAACATGAACTCAGTACTGCACTTGCCCCTGTACTTCCTGAAGCTCCATTGTTCTACTGAAGGAAAACGCACCCCTGACCATTATGGCGCCGCCTCCACTGTGGTGCGTAAAAAACATCTCAGGTGGGATCTGCTTGTCATGGAAGTAACGTTGGAAACCATCAGGACCATCAAGGTAAAATTTTTTCTCATCAGAGAATAAAACTTTCTTCCTCCTTTGAATGTCCCATGTTTGGTGCTCTCTTGCAAAGTCCAAGCGGTTCTGTGGCGTTCAAGGAGACAAGGTCTTCTGATGGTTATGCGGCTGCAGTCAGCACCAGTAACGACCTTAATTGGGGTTGAAGTTCGTCCAGTGTCTTGACAGACAGCCAATTGGATCCTCCGGCTCAGTGCTTGTATAATTGCTGGTAAAAATGCCATCAGATTGTGTGACAATGAATCAACATCGTTGCACAGATTTTTAAAATTTGGCCTTTTAAAGGCATGTGGTCCTAAAATTTTTATTAGCTGTAAAACAGCCTGTTTCAGTTTAATCGTTATTTTCAATTAATTGACTGCTCAAAAAAAAATATTTGTCTCACTCCCATTTCTTCTTGTTGCATGATGAAGCTCTACTTGGAACCTTGTTAAGATCCAACCATGCAAAATATGATTTTTTGCCATTTTTCAAGTGGTCTTAAACTTTTGATCGGGACTGCATATATATATATATATATATATATATATATATATATATATATATATATATATATATATATATATATATATTATTCATTCATTCATTTTCTATACCGCTTAATCCTGTGTTCAGGGTCCTATCCCAGGAGACTTCGGGCACTAGGCGGGGTACACCCTGGACAGGGTGCCAATCCATCGCAGGGCACACACACATACACACACTCACACACCCAATCACACACTACGGGCAATTTAGGAACGCCAATTAGCCTAACCTGCATATCTTTGGACTGTGGGAGGAAACCGGAGTACCCGGAGGAAACCCACCAAGCACGGGGAGAACATGCAAACTCCATGCACACAGAGACGGGAATCGAGCCTGGCATATATTATTATTATTATTATTATTATTATTATTGTCACTGCTACTATATAAGTCAATCTTAAACATAACCACCATACTGTCATAAATTTATACATTTTAGCTATTCATCTTGCTCGCCAATTAACACTTGTCAGCATGGCTGCTTGCTCTCTATCAGCTTTACTGTGCCATGGCTGCAGATTTAACAGTCAGTGTGCACAGAGATTGACCCCTTTTCATTTACTCCTCACAGCTTGAGCCACAGTACTTACAAGATATGTGACCAGTCTTTGACCTTCTGCGCACGCCATCAAAATGTGACCGCGCCACTTCCACCTCGGACACAGCCATTAAACTGACGGAAGTGAGCTATCGTTTATGCAAAGATTATTACAGGCCACCTGACTCTCACCGTAAATCTGTCACATCCCAGGCAGATATGATATTCATGTTGTAGGATAGTGCATCTGAGCACAACTGTAACTATTAAATACTACAGTGAGGTGGTCGGAGGCCTGGAGATAAATAATCTCATCTTGACAGGCCAAATAGCGCTTCATCTGTCATGCAAGTAGATGAAGAACGAAAGAAGCCTGAAAAAGTTCTGAAAGGGCGTCAGCACCGGGGCTTGGCTGTTAAGAACAGTCTGGAACAGGAGGAAGAAGTGAGAGCAGAACTGCACATCACAGCACATGCAGATTAAGAACCGCGGAGACTTGTCATGTTCTTTTCCTTTGTTCTCTCGATAGAACGAATGCCCACGGAACACGTGAAAGTGTGAATGAAAGAGATGCACATCAAAGCTTTACGCACACACCCTTGATGTGTGTGTATTTTTTGTTGCAGGTACTGTCTTGCTGCTTCAGCACTCTGTTCAAGTAAGCACTTTGTTGTATAGGCCTTGTAACATGTTGAATGTAAGTTGAATATACTGTACACACACACACACACACACACACACATTATGAAATACTTTAAGATAAAATAGTTCTCAACTTTTTAATTACTATTTAAAAACTATAACCAGTAATAAAGTAATATAATTACTGGGTGTGACAACCTTCTGCTGCTTTTTAATACTTTGCGCACATTTTCAAAGACATGATCATATCTCATATCGTATATGAAATATGACACTGAGTGTTTACATTGTATGTCTTTTTAAAAGTTCCATGGCATACCCAGAGACATAATATTAGCTATTTTACCACATATAAAAGTTAGCATTTTATGTGACCGTTTGAGATTTTATTTAGCTGTTTTTGTTTTATTTACATGTTTTTGGTTTATTTGTTTCACTGTAGCCTTGCACCTCCAGAGCTGGGAGTTTGAGTCCCACCTTCAGGTCTGTGTGCATGAAGTTTACATGTTCTCCCCATGCATGGTGGGTTTTGTATACTCTGGTTTCCACACACAGTGCAATGCCACACAGATTAGATGACAGACTAATTGTTTAATGTTTCGAATTTGTCTGTAGAGTGTGAGTAAGTGTGTGAGTGTTTGTGTGCTTATGCCCTGTGATGGACTGGCACTCCATCCAGGGTGTATTTTGTTCTCTTGAGCCCTGAGTTTCATAAGAAGTGAGTGGTTATCATCATCAAAGTATTATATTTGGTTAAGGATTTTTTTTGCCATAGTTCTTTTTGAGACTTTGACTGTTACATATTTCTAACTTTGTATATGCTACCAGTCAACAGTTTGGACACACCTTCTAATTCAACGGGTTTGATCATTATTATTCTTTCTTCACTGTAAAACAATGCTGAAGGCAATAATCTCCTTAGCGGCACGGTGGTGTAGTGGTTAGCACTGTTGCCTTGCACCTCCAGGGTCTGGGTTCGATTCCCCGGCCAGGCTCGATTCCCGTCTCTGTGTGCATGGAGTTTGCATGTTCTCCCCGTGCTTGGTGGGTTTCCTCCGGGTACTCCGGTTTCCTCCCACAGTCCAAAGACATGCAGGTTAGGCTAATTGGCGTTCCTAAATTGCCCGTAGTGTGTGATTGGGTGTGTGAGTGTGTGTATGTGTGTGTGCCCTGCGATGGATTGGCACCCTGTCCAGGGTGTACCCTGCCTAGTGCCCGAAGTCTACTGGGATAGGCTCCAGGTCCCCCGCGACCCTGAACACAGGATTAAGCGGTATAGAAGATGAATGAATAATCTCCTTTGAAGAGTTGATATTAAAGTGATTTTTGAGGCTGTTAACTCCAAATGAACTTCTCCTCTGCAGCAGAGGTAAGCTTTGGGCTTGCATTCCTCTGATGGTCTTCATGAGAGCGAGTTTTGGTGGGTTTTGCCATATGTATTATTTTACTGTATATATATTTATGCTGTATATATATATAACGCATATATATAACGCATCAAGATGTTTTTTTTATTTATTTTTATCTGTCTGTTTGTTTGTGCACGCATTACATAAAAATTAATGACCAAATTTTAATAGGGTTTTCACAGGTGTAATTGTCCGAGCTTGAGATACCCTTTGTTTCGGCCCATGGGAAGAGAAGATATGCTAATTAAAATTTCTGTGAAAAACACCCTTATATCATAAAAAATCTATCTTGAAAAAATCATGAGTTAATCTCAAAATTCACCAGATGGCAATGTACATTTTTTAAATTGCACTTATGAGTCTGCAATTAAATTCCACTCAAACGAAATTGCGGGAACATCTAGTGTACAGTATATATGTATATGAATAGAACTGCAACAATCTAAGCCTAATGTGATTGGCAAAGGTCATAATTCTTATCACTCTAATTAGGTACTTGTAACACACCACATATTAATAATTTGAGCGCTGACTATAAGTCTTTATCTATTGGCTTGCTTTAATAATGAAGCACTCATTTACAGTCCCATTAGGATCTGAGGGCGACCAGTTAATAAGTTCCACAAAGATTTAGGTTTCTTCATTTAATTGCTTTTCTATATCAGGGTTTTTTTTTTGTCTATGGAAATAATAGTGTTTAAGCAGTAATTAAATATAAGAAACTCCACATGCACTCCCTGACCACTTAGTGATCTGAGCAAATTTGTAAATTTGACGATGTCATGGTTTTTGTAGCTAGTCCTGCTTGTGGGTATTTCAGAAGCTGTTGATCTACTATCATTTTTATGCATAAGGTGTGAAAAACAACAACAAGAAAAACATCCAGTGTCAGGCCTGGGGACATAAACGCCTTGTTGATGAGAAAGGTCAGAGCAGAATGATCAGACTTGTCCAGTCTGATGAGAAGGCTACTGTAATGGCTGTAATTAATCACTATTTATATCTGCACTGAGCAGAAACAGCATCCTAGGATGAAACCTTGAGGTGACAGCCATTGGGTTGCACTCTTCTTATGCACGATCGAGAATCTGAGATGACAGACTAACCAAAGCTAAACAGTTTTAAATTAGAAACATTTTTCCAGTCTTTAACTTTCTAGTTTACTGTATTTCAAGTTTACATTTCCTCCCCTTTCGGCTACTTGATGCTCTTGCCCTTAATGGTTTTATGCATTGTGTCTCTTCCAGATTCTTGGCAGGTACTGTATGTACATAGGTGTCCCTAATACAGTGCACACATTCCATTACAAACAACCTGGGCAAATTGCGCTGAAGTCTAATTGAATTGTAGTTGTCAGGGATGAGGGCAGATTTTGAACAGTTGGCGTGGTTATAAAGAAAAACACTGACTCATTCATTCATCGTCTATACCTTTTTTTCTCGTATACAAGGTCGCAGGGGGCCTGTAGACTATCCCAGGAGACTTAGGCCACAAGGCGGGGTATACTGTACCCTGGACAATCCATTGCAGGGCACACACATACACAGTTTTCACAGTGTGTAATTGTCTGAGCTTGAGATACCCTCAGTTTTCAGATACCCTCAGTTTTCAGAGGGTTTATTTCCCTCAGAGGTGGGAAATAAACCTGACCAGGAATCGAACTCACACCCTGGAGGTGCGAGGCGAAAGTGCCAACCACTAAGCCACCATGACACCTGAGTGAATGACCTGAGTTTAAGGTAATCTTTGAAAACAAAAAGACGAAGAAGATGAAGAAACCACCAGTTCTCATTAGAGAACGACATCATTATTTCACTTCAATATATTACAGTTTTCTAAACTTCAAAGCACTCCTTTGGTGCACAAGTAGTTGAACCTTATTTGGTCTTCCTTTAAAGTTAAGTCTGTGATGAGAGTAATTAAAAAGGACTGCACAACTGATGCTCAGTTATTCAAGATGATCCAAAGACAAATCCAGGTATTGCCACACTTTTACTTCCAGCTGTAATGATTAAAGTTACAGCACGTCTAACAGGAACTTTTAACTCAAGACCTCAGTCTACTGGCTTTTCCCTCTACAACTTAAAAAAAGATTAATAGATTTGTTCTGATCCAGGAACTACAGTAAACAAAGAGGCCAAATACTTCAGGTGTACAAGTGGATGCTCTGTATCTGTTCGTTGGGTTCAGTGGTTGCGTCCTATAAGCAAGATAAATGTAATGGATATTTTTAGTTATTGGGAAATACAGAGCCATATGATTTCCAGTGAGCTATAGTACCATCTCCCAGGTGCTGTTCATACCCAACGGCTCCAACACTATTAATCAAAACAGATGGCTTAGAAATACATTAAAGACGAATTTGGCTTCCTTTGCTTGCATCTTAGTTTCTTGTCATGGTGTTTCACAGATAATAATACGTGAAACTAGGCGTATCAGTCAAAAGGCAATTTATTAGCCAACAAAGTCTGCCAAATCCCACCATCTGCTTCTGTTGGAGTTAATCCTAAAATTGAAAGCCGGTTTTAACTCTCTGGCTGGTCTGTTATTTTTCTTTATTGACAGGCCTCTTAAAAAGGGAAAAAATATATATTATTAATAATTAAAATAATGTATAAATTTAATATTTGAAAGATGCATTCACCTTTGATGATGTTAAAGAAAATGTTTAGCAATATAGTAATATTTGTGTAAACATGTCTCAAAAGTTTGATATCCTCAGATCCTTGATAAGTTGCACAGATGTTTGTGTGTGAGGGAGTTTAAATAAGATTTCGAGGAAAGAGACAACAGATTAAAAAGAGGCACATTTCCTGAAGAAAATGTGAGTGGCGCTTGCCATGGCATCATAGTCATAGCTATGATGTCACAGTTGATGTTGGTCTCAATGTTAAATCTATGAGACTTTTTGGAGGGGTTAATTAACCGCCCATCACTTAGAAAAGTCATAGCACCCCATTTCCAAATAAGCCGCACGATTTGACACCTCATTCATGGGTCTACGACAAACGGTGCGGGACTAGTTACACGCCAAACTTTTGTATGGAAGAAGAAGGAGAAGAAGGGAAAAAAAACTAGAGAGCAAAAATTTCTGAAGAAATTTTAAGTGTTTAAGAACGATGTAACATAGGTGTAGGTCATCTCAAAACTGGGGGCGTGAAATGGTCCAAAGTTTTAGGGATATAATAAATGGATTGCGCAATTATTTCTAGGGGAGGAGAGTGATAAATGTGCACCGGCACACTTAATAATAATAAGCCTGCAAGATAACAATAGTAGTGCTTCGCTTCGCAAGCACCACTAATAACAGTTTAATAAACCAGTAATGTTCAACATGTTCATTTCATTTTAATATATCAAAATTGATTGTAACAAATATAAATATTTATATTATGTTATATGTTGAAATTATTCATCTATATCTTCAAAATCTTCAACTGGCAAAAGAATAAGAATTGCAGAAAAGGTCTGCTGGGCAACACACAGTACACAAAATCCTTTTACTGCTTGTCTCATGTCTTATATAAATAAAATATTTGTCTTTCTAATTACGCATTTTATCTCCAAACCATCCACCTCTGTGTTTGCGTAAATAGACAGCGCTGTCACAGTACGTTGGTGATTTTCCACACACAGAATAATGGCTAATTCTCCCTCCACTACATACTAATGAAGCTGGGTGTTTGCTAAGGCACGCTAACACCTTACAGGGGTTTCAGATATTCTTTTATTCATGAACCATGAGAGGTAAAGCTGTTGAATTTTAGATGTAGCTAAAAGTGCCAGACAAGCACTAAAAATGAAAATACAGCTTTATGCTTCCACAGTTACAATATATACACTACATTTGGTTACAGTACGCTTAAAAGTAGGACTAGGAAAACCTAATAATATTGCATGAATAATGCAACCACATGCAACCACATGCAATCGGACCTTTTTGTGTTAGTCGCAGGATTTTGATTCAGATAATCATGTTAACATATAACATATGCTTTGGTAAAATAGCATAAAATTGGTGCTGGTATGAGAGTACATATTACTGCAGGACTTGCTTGTTTTTTTGTTCACTGTTCTTATTGCAGCATTGGCAGTGTTGGGTTTAAACAAGCAGTAATCTTGCTCTAAGTTAGACACTCATAGCACATTCATATACTCTTGTATAAAGGCCATTTCTGTACCATACACAAAGAATATTCTTTTCTCTCTTATATCTCTTTATTCACTCTGGGCAGAGGGAGCCCAGTGGTTAAAAAGTGGGACTGCTGATTGGAAGGCCACAGGTTCAAACCTCAGAACCATCAAGCTACCACTGTTGGGTGCTTCAGCAGGACCTGTAACCCTGAACTCCACTCAGCCATGACATATGTATACAGTATATCACAAGATGATATGATTTTATGATAAATGGGTATTTTTAGCTGAAGTGCATTATTTAATCTATACTGCACACTTTGAAAAACCAGGCTGTATTTAATGAACAGATATGCCAGGTGAAATTCTGAAAACGCAATGTCTCCTATATTGTTCTTGTAAACAAGTTAATCCACTTATCAAATCCACAGAAGGAATATTCATTTTCCATAACTAATTCATACCCTCTGCACAGTCACTGCAGTATTCTGCTATTTGAAGTCGTTCTTTTTTAAAATGCAATATCATAATATCCCTAAATCCATGACCTGTCCTGTTATCTAAGTAAGAAGCAAAGCATGAATTTTTCATATACTTCTATGCATAGTTGGGAGCTTTGCTGCTCTGGGCTTTAAGAGCTCTGTATTTAAGATAGAAGTTCCATTAGTCTCTCTGACCACTTTATGATTAAAACTTCATAATTAAGCCTATATTAATGCTTTCTTAATTGTAAATTAATAAAAGTGCACATTCTTGCACAGCGTATACATTAATAACCAAGTAAGTCTTATACTGTATTAATAGACAGTTATAATTGTGATATATTTTGCTATTATTTTTATGTTTTTTATTTATTATTTTTATTTTTTTTGTTATTATTTATTGTATAAATTAAAATAGTTACTTTTAGAATTTTATGAATATAAGTCATGTTATTAGGTGCCTGTTTGCAAATAATATAAATAGTGTAGGTTATTATTTCAATTATATGTTGTTAAGCAATTTCAGGTATTTTACCCTATCATGTCCAATCTAAAGCTTAATACAGTATAAATTATAAATACAAATATTAAGAGTGGTTTGAAAGATAAATATTTACACTGTGTCCTAAAATCAACACACAGTTTTAGTAGGCTAACAATTTTTTGTAGCATACTGTGAGGGTTGCCCACTAGAGGGCAGTGTTTTTAGTTTGTAGTTTTAGTTGTGGACCCAGTTTCCCAGAAGGCACCTCGGTCAGCTTGTAACGCTTGGATTTTATTAACCGCTTGGTTACAAATAAACGGATTCGGGAATCTAAACAGGGGCTTGAAAACAATACTTCCGGTATTGCGCAACCGCAGCTGGACAAAACACGACGCGACACCAAACAATTATAATAAATTAAACCAAGTGTATTATACTTACGGAATAAAGAAATAAACAAACACGGTGCACCACAAACCAATATATACAAATATAATACAAATATAATACAAATCGAAAAAAGAGTGTGTGATGTATGCGGGTGTGTGAGTGTGTGTATGAAAGTCCAGTGTCTGAAAAACGGCAAAAGGTATGAATGGGTGGAGTTGGAGAGATGGCTCGATCTCACCAAATGACGATGGTAGGTCTGGGAGATCGAGAAACGGAAGGAGCTGGGTACTGAATGAAATTAAACCAAAATAATCCACAATCAGTCTCTCAGTCTCTCTCAAAACGCAGCGCGCTGTCATCATCTCTCCGTACCGGCTTCCTTGCCGGTTCCGGCTTTATGCCGGATCATGTGACCCACGTCACTTCCGGGTTCCCATGCGTTGCGATCGCGCATGCGCGGGAACTTGCCCGGTGACCAAACCACTGTTAATGGGGAAACAGAAACCGCTAGGGCACGCCTTCGGCCACAGGTGAGCAACATTAGCTCCACAACCAATTCCCTGTTGTTGAAAACGCCCCTTTTGTGTTGCTGTGCTACATAGACCCCCCCTCCAAGCCTCTGGCGTCTGAGGAGAATGTCCGCACAAGCACTTTAAATTTGCCACACTGCAATCCTCGGCTTTGTGTGGGTAACCCCAAGACGTTGTGTATTTAAATGGTCCTCTTTTGTTTTTTTTCTCTGCTGGACCCTCCCACTGGGGCGCTCGCCTTGCAGAATCTCTTTTTGTTGTGGAGGAGTGTGGTTGAGCTTTTCTCCACACCAGTTCTCCCGGTTGAAAGTGCGCTGCTTTCCTCCGGGTATTGTGATATCTGGCTTGTGTGGCTTCTAGTTGTTGTGCTCTTTGTTGCACCTCCTCCTGGATAAGTCTTTGTCGGGGTGACGACGGATGTCCTGTCTTGTGTCGGTGGCACATGCTGCAAGCTCTGGTATAACGCCAGACGTCTTTCCGCACCGTCGGCCACCACGCCACCTCTAATGGCCTCAGCAGGGTCTTCAGTTGTCCCCAGTGGATTGTCATGATAATACTGGAGAAAAAGTTTTATTAGAGACTGGGGGACAACAAGCTGGATTTTCTCCCCGTGCCTTACTGGTACCCGGCGATACAGCATGCCCTGATGACATTCGAAGGTGACCCTCTGATCGTGTGTACCTCTTGGGTGATCTTTAGAGAGCAGCTTCGTGATAGTTAGGTCGTTCTGTTGGGCGTTGATGATCTCGCTCAGGTCGCTCGGGAAGCTGGAGGCCTCTTTAGTGGACATGGTGGGTAGACGTGGGGTGTCAGCTCCTTTCAGCGGCGGGGGTGCTCGGGGTATGGCATGTGGACCTGGAAAAGGGCGGTCCTCGCTATCTTTCTCTCCCCGATCACCACTCTCCACCTGTTGTTCCATGGTGCTCGCCGCTCTTCTTAACACCACTCTCGTGTTGCTGTTCTCCAGGGTTCGCCTCACTGGTTCTTCATCGGAGATATCAGGTTTCCCCATGAGACAGAGGGCGGGGTGGTCATCGGCGAAGTCTCCGTGGCGTTGCGTTGGCTGCTGTACCGGAGACCTCAGGTTGTCTTCCTCTTCGTCGAGGTCGTTGTCCAGTATGAACGCTGCCATGAACGCCTGTTTAAAAGACTGCCAGTCCTTCACCTTGCCTTTCTCCGCCTTCCACCAACTCAGAGCAGGCCCTCGTAGAACTGCGCCGAGGGTTCCCAGCAGCTCTGGTCGGGTCAGGGGTCTGATCTCCAAGTACTTCTCTGCTTGCTCTATGAAGTTCCATACCTCCGCTGTCTCTGACGCGTCACAGAAGGCTGGAAACTCCACGCAGATGGATGGATGAGCATGCAGAGAAGAAGAAGAAGAAAGTGGGGAGGAGAGCAGAGCCGAGGAGTGTGCTGGAACACCAGGAGGAACGTCGGCGATGGCATGAGTGTTTGGTAGCTTCACCTTGGCTGTCGCTGTAGTGGTTGGAGTGCTGGGCAGATGTGGTGCAGGAGATGGAGGGGATGCAGGGGTGCAGGCCTGTAACCTGTGTGTGGTGGGCGTACTAGTGAGACGCAGTCTCTTCATCCGGTTTTCCCAGATGACGTCCCGTCGCAGAAAACAGTCAACGATGGCTCTCTCCATTTTTTCGAGAGCCTCCTGGCAATAGCGCTGCAGCCCTTCCAGGCTCGCGTCCACTGCGTCACGAAAACTGAGTTCCCTGTTGAGACTGCTGTCCATGGATTGTCTATAATCCAGCTCCATGGAGCTCACTTTATCAGTAAGCGCCACCATGTCCAGCTTGCATTGATACAGTTCCATTTTGTAGTGTGTGCACTACTTCAATATCAGACCCATGAACAATAATATCATTATCATCATCATTGTCATTATCATGGTTATCAGATATATATAAAGAACTAATCAATGCAGTTAATTCAGTTGTAGGGTTCCGGCGTGTATTAAATGCATCCTCTACTTCTACCGGCATGTTATTATCCACTACACAGTCGGCCTTAGCAGCACTACTAGCATTAGCCTTAGCATTAGCTTTAGCACTAGCATTAGCGATGTTAGCATTAGCATCCATTTTGTTCAGCCACATCACACAAAACCGGAAAATATCCCTAAATACAGATTCCCCGTGCGTACGGGCCACCACTATGTAACGCTTGGATTTTATTAACCGCTTGGTTACAAATAAACGGATTCGGGAATCTAAACAGGGGCTTGAAAACAATACTTCCGGTATTGCGCAACCGCAGCTGGACAAAACACGACGCGACACCAAACAATTATAATAAATTAAACCAAGTGTATTATACTTACGGAATAAAGAAATAAACAAACACGGTGCACCACAAACCAATATATACAAATATAATACAAATATAATACAAATCGAAAAAAGAGTGTGTGTGATGTATGCGGGTGTGTGAGTGTGTGTATGAAAGTCCAGTGTCTGAAAAACGGCAAAAGGTATGAATGGGTGGAGTTGGAGAGATGGCTCGATCTCACCAAATGACGATGGTAGGTCTGGGAGATCGAGAAACGGAAGGAGCTGGGTACTGAATGAAATTAAACCAAAATAATCCACAATCAGTCTCTCAGTCTCTCTCAAAAAGCAGCGCGCTGTCATCATCTCTCCGTACCGGCTTCCTTGCCGGTTCCGGCTTTATGCCGGATCATGTGACCCACGTCACTTCCGGGTTCCCATGCGTTGCGATCGCGCATGCGCGGGAACTTGCCCGGTGACCAAACCACTGTTTATGGGGAAACAGAAACCGCTAGGGCACGCCTTCGGCCACAGGTGAGCAACATTAGCTCCACAACCAATTCCCTGTTGTTGAAAACGCCCCTTTTGTGTTGCTGTGCTACAAGCTGACGCAGATGCCCAGCTGAACCGAGGATGCAATTAGTATAAGCATACGTAAATACCTGTTTGTTCTGGGAAACTGGGTCGAGCATTAATTTCTGTTCTGTTATGTGGGTTTTGTTTTCTTCTGGTTTTAATTTAACAGTATGGTTGGCCTTTTGGTTTCAGGACCACTTTAAGTTTGTATTTGCTTTGATTTAGTTTATGTCTCTTTGTCTCTGTGTCTCCTAGCAGGATTAGCCTCTAGGAGAATTAGCCTTTTGTGTTTACCCTTTTGTGTAAGTAACCCCCATTGCATGTTTAGCTAGTAGTCTGTTTAAATACTAATGAGGGTGATACTAACATGTTTAGATCTTAGTCTGTCTAGTCTCCTTGTCTGTTTAGGTACTAACATCTTTA
Organism: Channallabes apus; assembly: GCA_030522415.1. Classification (NCBI taxonomy): domain Eukaryota; kingdom Metazoa; phylum Chordata; class Actinopteri; order Siluriformes; family Clariidae; genus Channallabes; species Channallabes apus. The sequence goes on from CM060104.1 coordinate 50,384,859, forward strand.
GCCACTAACCTTTAGAGTTCTTAGTCTGTTTCATACCTAGTCTGCTGTGTACCTTGTCTGTTCATTCCCTTGGGTCTCAGGTTACTGGCCTGTGTAGCCATTAGTCTGATTAGCTATGAGCTAGCTTAGCAGCTAATGTGCAGCTCAGCCAGTAGACCTAGCCAAGCCTGTCTTGTGTTTGTTTATCCCTTGCATGCATAGTCCCTAATGTTTAGTCCGTTAGGCTGTTTCGTGTGTCTTGTCTTGTCCAGTTTGTATCCCATGTCTGTATTGTGTATCAATGTATGTAATCCCTAGTCTTATGTCTAAGTGTTTGAGTTCTGTTACATTATGCTCCCAAGTTTAAGCCAACTTCCTTTGTTCATGTTTTGTTTTGCTTGTTTGGTTTATTATTATTATTAAAGACTCTTGTTACACTGCATCCCCTCTGCATTTATGCCTCAACACCAAGCCCACAGTCCAACACCATAGCAGAACGTGACACATACAATAGCGTGAAAAAAGTATATGCCCTTTCTGAATTTTTTATTTTTTATTTTTTTTTAATATTTGTTACAATTAAATAATTCACAATATAAAACTAATTTAAAAAGTTAAGGCAACCGGTTACAAAGCAATTTTGAGTTCACTCAACTTCAGTGGTTGAAGTTAAAAGTCATTTAAAAGTTAATTGAAACTGCTGTTTTAAGTTAGTTATACCTTCCTAAAAAAGTACATCTAACTAATCGTTATGAGTTTGTTTTAAGCCGATAAAGGGGTTGAGTGAACTCAATTGCTTTGCAGCCGGTTGCCTTAATTTTTTAAGTTAAGTCAACTTTTTATTTTTTACAGTGTGAACTGCAGGCCTTACTTGCCTCAATTAAGATCAGTGTTCATGATTCAACAATAAGAGTGTGCAAAAATGGCACCAATGGAAGAATATCAACTGGAAAGCCACTACTTACCAAAAAAGAACACAGAGGTCCATCTAAGGCACATACCGTATTTGCCAAAAAATGTCTCAAGAAAATTATTAGAGTTTAACTGATTCTGATAAGAGAAAACTGATAAGAGAAAAGTTGAACTTTTTGGCGAGTGTGCATGCCGTCACACCGGGTAAAACTAACAAAGCGTTTCTTAAATTCATGAATTCATGAATTCTGCACCCAACCAGAAAATCCTGAAGAAGAGTGTCCAGCCATCAGTTGGTGACCTCAAGCTCAAGCGTACTTGGGTTATGCAGCAAGACAATGAATCGAAACACACCAGCAAGTATGGAGCGATATTTGCAATTGCGTATCCCATAAGCAAGTCCAACTTTGAATGGCTCAAAACAAAAAGGTTTCAGAGAGGCCAAAAAGTCGAAATCTGATTGAAAGGACCATAAACAGGACATTCATGCTTGAAAGCCCCCAAATGTGGCTGAATTAAAACAATTCTGAAAAGAAGAGTTGACCAAAATTCACATAGGGTCAGGTAGGTTTGCACAGCTTTTTCCCCTTAATAAATAAAACCTTTTCTCTATTTACTCAGGTTATCTTTGTTAACATTTGCTGTTTGATGATACGGTATGAATCATTTGTCAAGTGTGACAAATATGCAAAAAAAAAGAAAAAAAAATCAGAAAGGGCCAGTGAAAAAACTGAACTGTATACCATAGTCCTTACCAACATTAGTTTGGTCATTTCCCTCCCTCCATCCATACATTTAATTCTAATCCATGCACCATATGGACATATAATGTGTTAAAATAGCAGGAAAAAAATACACCTCAGTATCATCCAAGCATAAATTTTGCTGCTTCATTTGTATACTTTTAGCTAATTTTTTATGGATTATATTGTAGCGTTTTTCAACACTAGCAGGGATCTTGGAGGACGAGTGAGCTTGGTGGCTACCCAATGTAATGACTGGGAGTAATTTATTAGTCTCAGCACAACACACATACACACAGGTAAGCACACATACCACATGCTTAAACATGGTCGAAGCCGCTAACCTAAAACCAATATCCCACCCATGGTGAACATAAACATAATGCTGGCGCAAAGCCGGCGGTCGCCAGCCCCGCCCACGCCACACTGCCCCCACCCGAACTGTGACCGTCCCCGTCCCCTGCTGTAGATGAAACGTGAACATTAGTCTGAGGCGGTCCGGCCTCCGCAGCAGTTGCCGTCTCACCGGCATGCGGCTGGTAGGGAGCGAGACGGTCTCGGTGAAGCACAATCATCCGCGCTCGCCCCGCCAGCCGCACCCGGTAGACGACATCCGAAAGCCGAGCGATCACCGTGCAGGGTCCCACCCAGTGGGACATCAGTTTGGGTGATAGCCCTCTCTTCCTTCTCGGGGAATAAACCCATACCTGCTCTCCCGGCTCAAAGTCTCGCCCCGGCTATGAGTGTCATAAATCCGGCGCTGCTTAACACCGCCGTCCGCCAAGTGTTTGCGCGCTAACTCGTGAACACGGAACAGTTTTTCTTTCAAAGAACAAAAATAATCCAACCCCGGTTCCGTGGGTAAGTCCGATTGTGGAGGTGGTCCAAAAACAAGGTCCACTGGAGTGCGCAGCTCGCGGCCAAACATGAGAACAGCTGGCGTTAGCTGCGATGACTCCTGTAAGAGAGGCAAATGTTCGTCCCAATCGCGTTGCCGATCGCTGGTAAGTAGGGCGAGTTGTGTGGTGAGCGTCCGTGAAGTGGCATGGTGCGGGTCTTTTTCACCCCGAGCACACCGCCGCAAACACCTCCGCCTCGAAGTTGCGCCCCTAATCGCTGTGTAACTGCTCTGGAGCGCCGAAACGGCTGAACACCTCATCCACTAGCACTCGGGCCGTGGTGGAGGCGCTCTGATCAGGCACAGCGAAAGCCTCCGGCCACTTTGTGAAGTAATCCACAACGACCAGCACATAACGGTTACCCCGATCGGAAACGGGGAACGGTCCAAGGATGTCCACGCCCATACGCTCCATGGGTGCCCCCACCCGAAAGTCCTGCAGCGGTGCTCGCGGGCGCTGGGTAGGGCCCTTCTTTGCTGTGCACGAGTCGCATCTGTGGACAAAGAGTTTGCCATCAGTATGACACCCTGGCCAGTAGAAACGGGCGCGCAACTGCCGCAAGGGTTTTGTCACACCGAAGTGTCCCGAACCCGTATGCCCGTGAACCAACCCCAACACGCACGGCCTCAAAGTCCTGGGTACCAGAAGCTGAAAACACTCGCCAGCGCCGCACGGCCGCTCCCAGCGGTGGTAGAGTAAACCTTCCCGCAACGCTAGGAGGGTAAACTGTGAGTGGAGAGCCTTTGCCTCTAGCCCCAGATGAGCGATCGCGGTATAATCCGGTCTCAGGCCCTCTTTAACCCAACCCAGTACTTGCTGCAGAACCGGATCACCCTCCTGCTCGGCTGCGAGCTGATCATTGTCCAGCTGTGGCACAGGTGAGATGACGGTGGGAGGTACCCTAGACGAAGCAGTGACTCGGCTGCATGCCGGAACGGTCGGCTGATCACCCCCGGGGGTTCCGGAGGATTGAACGGGAGGGATGTTGTGCATCAGTGGTTCCGGGGGTTGGCCCGCGTCGCAACCGCGCTCCTCGACCCGCTCGCAGTACCGACAACGCGCTTCGCTGCATGGCCGGCGGGATAACGCGTCGGCATTAGCGTGTAGCTTCCCGGCTCGGTGTTCAATAGTGAAGCTATAGTCCTGTAATCGCTCCAGCCAACGCGCTAATTGCCCCTCGGGTTCTTTAAAATTGAGCAGCCACACTAGCGAAGCGTGGTCAGTCCGCAGCAGGAAGGTTTGCCCGTATAAGTACGGCCGGTAATGTTTGAACGCTGCGACGACAGCTAACAGCTCGCACCGCGTGACGCAATAATTCCGCTCGGGTCCAGACAACGCTCGGCTGAAATACGCGACAACCCGCTCTTGGCCACCGGAAACCTGAGACAGTACGGCCCCCAGCCCTACATCGCTCGCGTCTGTGTCAAGGATGAACGTGCGCGCTGCATCTGGATAACCGAGGACGGGACACGTGACCAAAGCTTCGCGCAACCGAGCGAACGCACGCGCATGTACAACCTCCCAGCGGAACGGCTGGTTCTTTTTAGTCAGCCCATGCAACGGACTTGCGACGGTGGCAAAGTCTTTCACAAACCGGCGGTAGTACGAGGCTAACCCGAGGAAAGTGCGCAGCTGCGACACATTTACCGGTTCTGGCCAATTCTGTACTGCAGCGATTTTGGTTGCCGCAAGTTCGCCTGTCGGATAGCCAAAAATACCACCCGGAGATTAGCTAGCGCGACCTCAAACTCCTTGCCGTGCACCAGCAAATAATCCAGATAGACGACGCAACGGTTACGAGGGATATCCGCCAACACTCCATCAACCTCCATCAACCGTTCAAACGTCGCCGGGGTGTTGCATAGACCGAAAGGCATACGCCGGAATTGCCACAACCCGTGCCCGATCGAGAACGCGGTTTTAGGGCGGTCTTCCTGGAGCAAGCTCTACTTGCCAATACCCGCTACGCAGATCTAACGAGCAAAACCAAGCCGAGCCTGCGACATGTTCCAGCACATCATCTATCCGTGGCAACGGGTACGAGTCCTTGACGCCACCGCATTTAACCGCCGGTAATCGACACAAAACCGCCAAGAATTGTCCCTCTTACGCACAAGCACAACCGGTGAAGACCACGGTCCGGACGCTGGCTCAATGACTCCTGAGTCGACCATCTCACGCAGCTTCTGCTCGGCGACAGCCCGTTTAGCTAATGGGAGGCGTCTCGGGTGCAACCGAACAGGAGCTGCTTTCCCCGTATCAATCCTTTGCTGCACCAGGTTGGTATGGGTGCAATCGCGGTCGGAGCCCCCGGAGGAATGCACGACGAGCTAGCTCTTCCTGCTGATCGTGCTCGAATTCAGGGTAGCCCCGCCGCGCGAGGCATCGCACGTCCATCACAAACGCGCCCAGTGGCTCTGAAGCGCAGCTTCTCTGCGGTCACCCCCGCCGAACCGGAAGTGGAGCGATTCCCGCAGCTTCGCCCAATCCTTCCGCTCCTCGGCCCGGAGGTCCTCGAGCACCCGGAGTGCGTCACCCTCAAGCGAGAGTGCTACGCGGACCGCGGTTTCCGCTGGGGACCAGCCCGCGAGATCCAGTGCCAGGACTCTCATCTCGCCGCGCCGCCTTTTTTGTGCTGGAGATCCTCCGCCGTTCGCTCCAACTCAGAGATCTCCATCCCACTTCTGACACCAATGTAGCGTTTTTCAACGCTAGCAGGGATCTTGGAGGACGAGTGAGCTTGGTGGCTACCCAATGTAATGACTGGGAGTAATTTATTAGTCTCAGCACAACACACATACACACAGGTAAGCACACATACCACATGCTTAAACATGGCCGAAGCCGCTAAGCTAAAACCAATATCCCACCCATGGTGAACATAAACATAATGCTGGCCCAAAGCCGGCGGTCGCCAGCCCCGCCCACGCCACAATATTATATATATGGATTATATTATATTATATTATATTATATTATATTATATTATTATATTTATGAAGCAGCACTTGATGAATTTAGCCATACATCCATCACTGAACTGAATTTTAAAGATTTTAACCAATTAATAGGAATCTTTGAGCTCATGTATGTGGTAGAAGACAGATAGCGCTGTGTTATAGCCCTTTTTTATGTGTGCGCTTTTTATGTGTGTGTGTTATACCAAGAAAAAAAAGGTGTATCTGTCTGGCTTCACATGTCTCAGAGGATGTATGTGCTTTCCCACTTTCAAAATTTTGCTATGAATAACTATGGTTTCAATATTGTGGCTTGCCACTGTATGTCTGAAGTCATTAGCTACGTATATCAGTAGCTACAAAACACTAATACAGAGCTACTGTACACTTTGTCTACAGTAGCACTACATAAAGGCATGGAAATGCTGACAATTTAATATGTTAAGGCCATGGATACAAGTAAATACTGATGAAAAGCTCTTTGCATTAGATTTGCAAAGAAGAAACGCTGTTCTTACTCCGCTACATTCGGCTACACTCGACTCATTACTTTTCTAACTGTTCATTCTACACATTAGACATTCTTTATTTTTTATATATGATACATAAGATAAGGCGCCAGGTGCCGGACTCGGCAGAGACACGAGCACACTTATTGTAGGATTGAAACATATGTTGGATAACCGTGCTACACATGCACCTGCAGTCGCGGACACTTGTAAGTAAGTATACAGTCAAATAACCAAAAGACACACGATAAGTTTTAAGAATACTGGGTTTAATAAGAGTAGACACAAAAACAAACTAGTATGTGCATCTACATAATACCAAACAAAGATATGCTTACCCTTGGTCAGTCTCTTGAGAACTGTAGAATAAACAAGGAAAAACTAGGAATGTACAGTAAAAACATGCACCGCCCTGTTACTTTTTTATAAACTAAGCAAAAGAAGTGTAAAGATAATGGAAAGTAAGGGAGTACATCTCTCCCTTTGAAAACTATATACTGTATAAAGAGCCTGCATGTAACTGTCAGTCTGCCCTTGATCATGCTTGGATTTACGACATAAGCATTACAAGTGCGGCTCACTTGAGTTTTATTGTTGCAATAAATCCTGCTTACTTCATCCAGATCTGCGCAGAGTCCTGAGTTGCTCAGGATACAGTGTTTGTTTAATATTTTTTAATTAAGGTAATATTAACAAGTGGAAGGTAAAAATCTCCCACAGCTATAGACACCTGTAGATGCTAGGTCTCTGTGGGTTTCCATAGACCCCTGACAAGCTACAACTGAGTACAATTGACATTGGAAGACCAAGAATAACTACAAATAGGTCTACGGAAACATAGAGTAGACTTATGGCAGAAGTACATAAAAGGTTGTTGCTTCCCCACATATTTTTGAGTATACTCAAAAAAATTGCAACCCAATATTTGTGAAATGATTATGCACAACTGATCTCAATTTGAACATTCATAGAGATTTATAGCAAAAATTGTGAGCAAATGTTGGCACTCTGCTTGAGCCTTTGCTTGGGTATTGTTGTGTGATAGCAGAGAGCTGACCAGCATGTGGATGAGAAAATTATCAACAAATAACCTCTACAATAATGTCTAATTTAATATTTTCATAGGCTAAGTGATGTGTCAACTTGGTGTTGGGACTGGCACTGCATCCAGGGGCTGGGGTTTGAGCACTGGCTGGGAATCGAACCCAGGCTTTCCGCATGCCAGGCGAAACACCTACCACTGAGCCACCAGTGCGCCAGCTGGGTGAACAAATGAATCTCGGAAAAGAACTTCCATTATATCAGAAACTGATTCCCACCTACTCCAATCATCTATCTGACAAACCAGCAACCACTAGACTATGCTGAGAATTGCAGAAAATACTGTATTGCATTGTTCTCCTCTCTTGGGTTTAGACGTCAATTATCGTGAACCACTTCTGAACACTGCTGTGCATTAAGGCGAGCAGAAGGGCAGCTCTTTACAAGAAAAGTAGTGTAGGAGGGCCGGCCAGCTGTCAAGCTTTCAAATGGGGTTAGAATAATACTGATGTTCAGGGTAATATAGCACCAGTCTCAATTTATTAAAACAAGTTTCTAAGTTTCGAATTGTAAAGGGCAGCCAAGTTAAGTGGAAGGTCTGCATGCCTGCGTTCCCGGAGTGAAAGTTTCCACTCATAGCTGAGATGTAAGGCTCAACGAGGCAGATGGGGCTCTCGAAAATGAGTTTGATTCCAGCGAGCGTAGGGGAACCCTGGAGATTCAGGGAAAATTTAATGCACGCACCATTTGGTCCTTTAATTTTAGCCTCCTGACTGAAGGTACAGTGCTCTATGGCTGAGTGCTTCCTTTCCTCATTACAAAGGCTGCTAGGCGCACTCTAGAGATTCTCTCCCATCAGGTTTTCTAGATATGACTTATTAAAAACCCATACAAGCTCTTCATAATCAGAGGCTGTTTTTAAAGACTTGAGAATGCTCTGTGAAATCCGTGAGAATGGTCCATATCGCTATTTTAAGGAATACGTACCTTACTAAAAATAACAATTGAAAGATTACAATAGATGCTTTTTAAACCACAAGTACAGAGAGTTGGAAAGAGAGGACTAACAAGTATTTGGTCATTTAAAGAAGTAGGTGTAAAATGTTTGCTACACACATATGACATTTCATGTATGGGAGGTTATTTAAAAAAATATCTGCAAGGATTATCCACTCTTTGTTCTTGATTGGCCAAATTAGCTTATTAATGATCATATATTTTATAAAGTGTCAGTAATAATACACAATTCTTTGTGTAGCAGCCTCTAATTGCCTCTTCTTGTAGCCATTTAATAAGTCTATAATTTATGATTATATCTAGTGTTTGGAGACCAAGCCTATGCTATAGCAGAATGAATAATGCTAGAAGAAATTCCTCTAGCATGATGGCCTACACATGGATTCTGTGATATTTATGACCAATTTGGAGGCTATAACTCAAATAATAAAATATAAATGCCATACAGTAAAGGCTGCGATATGGGCTTTTTTTTTTTTTTTTTTTTTTCATTCCATTTTTCATGGAGAAATATTCCACAACTGAAAGTGCTAGAGGCTTAATCATATGTCAAAAAATATGAGTAGAGGGGATTTAGCCTGTATTCCATATTTTGGAAATTTCCTGTCTACATATTTCTGGTAACAGCGTCAAAAGTTGAAGTAAAATGGAAGGTATTTTTGCGAAACATCTCTATTAACAAGCCTTGAGCTATTTTTGGATGTTCACAATTTTTATTTATGTATCTTTTTTTTTTTTTTTTTTTACAATTGAGCCCAGAGGTTGGTTTTCAGGAAAAGAATTATACTTGTAAAGTAGCTAAAATGCACTGTCGAGAAGAGAGCAAACTGGGTTGGATCAGATTGTTATGTAAAAGCTTTTCGAAAGGAATTTTTAATTAGGAGCAGGTATATAGAATGCTTGATTACCAGAATAATTTCTTACCAATGCTCAGTTCATTTATGCTCAGAGTTAGCTTGGCACATTTTCCTTGCAACTCTTGTGAGACAAACAGATCCACTTTAATATAAACATGTACATCAGAATGAAAATCAGAATGAGAATCAGGTTTATTGCCAAGTAAGAATTTGTCTTGGTAATGTGGTGCAAAAGGTTTGTAAAACACACATTTAAACAATTAGTACTAAAGTACTACAGTAAACCACTACAAAATGAAGCTGGACTCGTTTTAAACATTGCTGGGTGTTAATACAACACTCAAAGTGGTACTTAATGCTAGGGAATTTATATATATAAAACCTTGGATTGCGAGTAACGCGGTTTGCGAGTGTTCCGCAAAACGAGCAAAGATTTTTAATACATTTTAATGTGGAAAACGAAAAAGTCTTGGTTTACGAGTATCATGTATCATAGCATGCGCTTCTTGTTTTGACGCCGATTTGTTTTGGTCTTATTTTGTTGCGATTCTTTTCAAAGGTAAAGTGCAGGTTAATTTGTTTTATTTTTACTTTACAGCAGTGATTTCGTTAGTTTGTCGTTCAATCGAATGTCATTAGAGATTTCTTGTTTATTTTCCTGATAAAACAGTCTTTCTGTTGTGTGCGCGTGTGTGTGAAAAGAGTGGAGGAAGGGTAACTGTGTAAGACGAGAAGGGGGAGAGGGGAGCTTTTAGATTCACACACACACACACCTGCGGGCACAAACAGAAACACTTATCTGTCTGGATTTTTTTTTTTTTTTTTTTTAAGTTAAACTGCAGGTTCATTTGTTTTATTTTTACTTTATATTTTGTGTTAATTATTTTTATGTATTAATTTTTTGGGGCTGTGGAACGATTAATTTGAGTTTCCATTATTTCTTATGGGAAAATTCAACCCAGCAATGTTTATATATATTTTTTTTCTATATATATTTTTCCTCACTGTGTGGTCCAACTCATCCCAAACCATCTTAATTGGAATTAGATTAAGATTTAGATTGTTGGAAAACAAATGATGGTCCCTCTAAGTGCACTCCCACTATCCGTTATTACCCAAATGAGGATGGGTTTCCTGTAGAGTCCTCTCAAGGTTTCTCAGGGAGTTTTTCCTTGCCACTGTTACCCTCAGCTTGCTCATCAGGGACAATCTGACAATTCTGATTCATACATACAGTATTTTCTCACATTTCATATACACTTCCATAATTTTCTTTTGATTCTGTAAAGCTGCTTTGTGACAATGAAATGTTAAAAGCGCTTTACAAATAAAATGCAATTTAATTTCATTAAATTGCATTTAAGTATGGCATTTCAGTGCAAAATGCTGTGGTAGTCATGCTGCTTAAATGTGCCCTCAATTTTGGAAGGCCCCAACAGCATCACCAGCAAAGCACACCCACACCATGTCTGAACTCAGAGAAGCATTCATGTGGGCTTTAATCTGAGGTGCTGTAAATCAGTGGTTTCTGAGGTTGGTAATTCTACTAAACGTATCCTTGCAGAAGAAGCTCTTGGTCTCCCTTTCCTGGAAGCATGAAGTGCTCCAAAATCTCCTGATAGCTAGCTGCATTGACCCTGCCCTTGATAAAACACAGTGGACCAACACCAGCAGCTGACATGGCACCCCAGACCATCACTGACTGTGGGTACTTGACACTGGACTTCAGGCATTTTGGCATTTCCCTCTCCCCAGTCTTCCTCCAGACTCTGGCACCTTGATTTCCGAATGACATGCAAAATTTGCAACCTGTAGCCCATTTCCTGCACACGCCTGTACACGGTGGCTCTGGATGTTTCTACTCCAGACTCAGTCCACTGCTTCCGCAGGTCCCTCAAGGTCTGGAATCGGTCCTTCTCCACAATCTTCCTCAGGGCCTGGTCACCTCTTCTCGTTGTGCAGCGTTTTCTGCCACACTTTTTCCTTCCCACAGACTTCCCACTGAGGTGCCTTGATACAGCACTCTGGGAACAGCCTATTCGTTCAGAAATGTCTTTCTGTGTCTTACCCTCTTGCTTGAGGGTGTCAATGATGGCCTTCTGGACAGCAGTCAGGTCGGCAGTCTTACCCATGATTGCGGTTTTGAGTAATGAACCAGGCTGGGAGTTTTTAAAAGCCTCAGGAATCTTTTGCAGGTGTTTAGAGATAATTAGTTGATTCAGATGATTAGGTTAATAGCTCGTTTAGAGAACCTTTTCATGATATGCTAATTTTTTGAGATAGGGATTTTGGGTTTTCATGAGCTGTATGCCACAATCATCAATATTAAAACAATAAAAGGCTTGAACTACTTCAGTTTGTGTGTAATGAATCTAAAATATATGAAAGTCTAATGTTTATCAGTACATTACAGAAAATAATGAACTTTATCACAATATGCAAATTTTTTGAGAAGGTCCTGTATAACGTACTTAGCTACACCTTATCGTGGAACTATGTTGAGCAAAGAAGTTATCTCAGATTGCACAACATGCTGAACCTTGTTAGATGGGCTTCAAGCAGAAGACCGCACTGGATTTTACGCCTGTCAGACTGAAATAGGAATCTGAGGCTACAGTGGGCACAGACTTACCAAAATTACACAAACATTTTATTTTATTTTTTGCAGTGCTGCTGATTGGACAAATGCATGAATGAGGATGTGCACATGATTTTCTTATTTATTGTGGACAGTGAATATTTTTACATGTCAGGTCATTTTCTGAGCTAGGACATTTTCTGAGCACTTGAGAATTGATCTGAAAGGTTTTTTTATTGTTAAAATGAAGTTTCAATTATTGTTTGCATGTACCTTATATCACAGTGAAATGATTTTCTTTCACATATCCCAGTTTTGAAGGTCAGAATGCAGGGTCAGCCAGGATACAGCACCCCTGGAGCAGATAGTGTTAAGGGCAATCCTCAAGAGCTCAAGAGTTCAACTGTGGCAAGTCTTGAACCATGACCTTGATTGGAGCATTAACCATTTGAGTCATCACTACTCTGACATTATAAAATAATTTGTGATTAAATTACAGTGGTAAATATTTCTTAGGTTAGCACTGTGCCAAAATGGGCCACTTTCATAAGGTTCCAAGTGTAAGTAATAAATTCAGCAAGCTGGCAAATATACTGACAAGTCAGATTTTTTTAGAGGACAATGTCGATAATCAATAAACAGCCAAGCTTATTGCCATAACAGTGAAGCGAATTGATTTAAGCTGCTTACCAATGATTTTGAAAAATAACTCAATAAAATATCAGCTCACAGAAACAAAGTCACTAGCCACAAACTTATAGGTAGCTGATCCTGAATGTAGTAAAATGCATTAATTAATGCCATTTTGACATAATAATCATTCTACATAAATGTCAAGCTATGGGTCAATTTAAAATGCATGATATGCATAAGCAGTATTTTTGCCCTTCATCTTACAGTAGTAGCTGCTGCATTATAATTAGGATGTTTTAAAAGCTTGCATAAATTAACTTCTAATTAGAATAAAACTTAATTTGTTTTACTTTGAATTATTGCAGTGTCCACCCTGAACTAAAGTGAACGACTCATAACTTTTGGAGCAGCAATCTTTCGAAGGTAGAAAATATTACTCCAGACCTTGTACTGTAAGTAATCAGACAATAGGAATGTGCACAGATATTATCATTCTACTTTCTCTCCCCCATCTCTCCTATGTTTTGTGAAGTATTGAAATGTTCAGCTGTGGCAAAATTGTTATTATGTCTAAGCTTTTCATTTCAAATAAACCTGAAGAAATCTAGTCACCGGTAACAGACGAATGAAATCGATTGGTTGAAGCTGCTTCAGTTGCCAAGCAATCTCAGTGATATCTCGTAAGGGAAATAGGTGTAACAAGAGGAAGAGGAAAACAACCAATTACACTGTGATCACAGAATTGGGGATTGCAATCACTCCCAGGTAATTGGAAAAGATGTCAATTTTAATTTGGTAACAGGTTTAAATTTAGTTCCCAAAGTACTAATCATGCATTATCTCTTATTAGGTTGTGTTTGTCTTTATGCATGGTGTCTTTATGTATGGGAAAACCCTTCACAGGGTTAGACACTTCCTACTGTCTACTGCATATTTAATTCCTGAAATGAAATGAGAAATTATAAATTTATAAATTGCTATAGGAGGCTAATTGGCGTTCCTAAATTGCCCGTAGTGTGTGATTGGGTGTGTGAGTGTGTGTGTGTGTGTGCCCTGCGATGGATTGGCACCCTGTCCAGGGTGTACCCCGCCTAGTGCCCGAAGTCTCCTGGGATAGGCTCCAGGTCCCCCGCGACCCTGAACACAGGATTAAGCGGTATAGAAAATGAATGAATGAATGAAATTGCTATAGGGCGGCACAGCGGTGTAGTGGCTAGCACTGTCACCTTGCACCTCCAGGGTCCGGGTTTGATTCCCGGCCAGGCTCGATTCCCATCTCTGTGTGCGTGGAGTTTGCATGTTCTCCCCCATGCTTGATCGGTTTCCTCTGGGTACTCCGGTTTCCTCCCACAGTCCAAAGATATGCAGGTTAGGCTAATTGGTGTAGTCCCAAATTCCCAAATTGCCCAGAGTGTGTGTATGTGTGTCCCCTGCCTCGTGCCCTAAGCCTCCTGGAATAGGCAGCAGGCCCCTGAATGCAGGATGAAGTGATATAGAAGATAAGTGAGATAAATTGCTATAATAATTATTACAAATTATAACATTTTAATGTCTCCTTACCTGACAAAGGAAAAAAGTGAGAAACTAAAAACAACTGCTATTTCCTGAAATCATTAGTACAACCCGAAATCTTTCAAAGAACAAGAGCCAATATTTTATTCACAATAGAACGTAGGATAACTTAAATGTTTAAATTGAGAAATTTTACACTTTTATGAACAAGATGAGCTCATTTTTAATTTGAAGCCTGCTATAGGTCTTAAAAAGTTGGGACGGGGGCATGTTTCCCATGGTGTAGCATCTCCTCTTCTTTTCAAAAGAGTTTGAAGACGTCTGGGCATTGACGTTATGGGTTTCTAGAGTTTTGGTGTTGGAAGGTCACATTCTTTCCTGATAACACATCTCCCTTCTCTTTAGCCCAGAGGACACAGCGTCCATGATTTCCAAATGTCAAATGTGGACTCGTCTGACCAACACTTTGAAACAGTCCATTTTAAATGAACTTTGGCCCATAGGACACGATGGTGCTTCTGGTCTATGTTCAGAGCTTTTGTTAGTATCTCCAGATGGCATGCCTGATTGTGTTTACCGACAGTGGTTTCTGTAAGTATTCCTGGGCCCTGTCAGTGATACAACCATGCTGATGAGTTATGCAGTGTTATGCAGATCCAGATACAGACCTGATCATTGATGTTCTCGCAGCTGAATATTTTTTGGCTTTTTCAGCCCTTTGTTGCCCCCATCCTAACTTTGTTGAGACCTGTAGCAGACGTCAAATGTGAAATGAGCTCATTTAGTGGATAAAAGTCTAATCAGAATTGTCATAAAGTCTATGTTCTATTATGAATAAAATATTGGCTCATGTTATATGAAAGTCTTTTATTTTTTATTTTATTCAAATAAAAAAAATATATCCCAACTTTTCTGGAATTTGGGTTGTATATAAAAAAAAAAGAAAAAGATCATAAATTATAAATTTGACTATGAAAATTTTCTCTCTTTATATCAGCATTCATAGAATAACATACAATCTGACCTGCTTCTTCACTTCATCCACCAATACAACATTGCCTGTTTAATAATAATAATGCATAAATAATACATTAATTAATTTGTTAGATTGTTTGTTTGCTTAAGCAAAAATAAATAAATAAATAAAATAAAAAAAAAATACAAAAAATTATATATATATATATATATATATATATATATATATATATATATATATATATATATATATATATATATATATATATATATATATATATATATATATAGCTGGAAAATTGCATTTTTTAATCCAGACCATGTTAGAGCCATTTGTGGACAAAAGCCAAGTAAGCAAAATTAGCCACTCTCTTTGAGTGGGAGAGATGACATACACTTTCTATCTTGTCAATCAGAATGACAATAGACAGTCATGGCCATCTGTGAGGTCATGTATGTGGAAAAGGGCAGATAACACTTTCTTTGTGAAGCAGCATGAGCAGCAACTCAAATATGGACTTGGCTGGCTTCACATACTGTACAGTATCTCAGAGAAAGAATGTGTTAGTTTGTAGTTTATTAGAAATCGTTATATTTACATATAATGGAAATTATTTCCAGAGTCTTTAAAAGTTTTGAGATTACTTTATTTATATTATCCTGAGCTTCTATCAAGTTGTGGCAACCTATAGTAACCTAATCTACCCCCAATTACATGGGCATTTTAATAGTCAAAACAATTATTCTAAATAAAGAGTCACGAGGTTACAACAAGAAATGAGTGATCACTTTGATCATCCAGTAATATCCAGATAAGGCTCTGTTCCATCACTTCTAACAATCAAACACAAGCCTCATCACTGTCTCTTCATTCCACTAACTCGCTGATTAATTCAGTAAGTTCAGTTCTGCTGGGGAAATTTCCCATAATTGCATTAATTTGTTCAAATTTTAAAACTGTGCCTACTGTCTTCCGCATGTGTGTAAGCTTGTTTCATTATTTTGAAGATGCGCATCATAGAAAATTTGACAGCTGGTATCTGATTACAAAACTGAATTGAATAGGCTTATGTGTGTTGTGCTGTGGCACAGAGCTACTTGACATTCACTGTGTGAGAAAATACACAAACCGAGCAAGACTCCACACATCTTTAAGCTCATTGCACGACTGTGTCCGTGTTCCCAAAAAAAAAAAAAAAAAAAGAACATGGCATGTTAGAGAGTCAGTAAAAATAATGCCGGTCATTTTGGTAAATTACGTTTTCTAAAGGCGAGGTGGTGAAGTGGCTACATGCAGACTTTCCTAGAATTCAGCCAGAGTAAATTTCAGTAATTTTTCCCAGACCACAATTTCTTCCTTTCTCCTGTTCTCTTCCACCCACTGCTTCTCTGTCCATTATTGCAGCATGTTTACAGGTCAGATGTCACATTAGATACTATTTCAAGTCGACACCAAGTTAAAGTGAAAAAATAAATCGACACTCTGTGCTTTACAACAACATAAAATAGAAGAAAAAGAGTGACGAGTAGCAAGAAAGAGCTTTCGTGACACAGTTTTATATTAATGTAATATGAACAAATATCTAAAGCTCTGAATTGCAGTCATTCAGCATGGCCTTGGGGTGTTAACACTGATTTCATGCCTCCTTTAAAACACAATACCTGCAATAACATTTATGCACAAGAGTGTTTCTGAGCGCTTCAAATTCCATCACACTGCCTTCTACAGAGTCGCACGCAAAAGTGTTGCTGAGAACCGGGTAGAACCACTGGAAAGAAAAAGAGGAATAAATGAAAATAGATTACATGGTTCAACCATTTATCAAGGGCAAGCAGATAGATATCTATCCAAAGATAGTGCCACGATTCTTAAATCCCAGGTCTATCTGCAGCCTACTGGTTGTGATGTGGTGCATCTGCCTTTGCTGAATCGACGCTGAATTTAATTTAAAACAGAGAGAGAGGGATTACATACAAAACATACTTAAAAAGTGTCCTTCATTGTGCTTTATTGTGCTCTTGAAAGTAGAATTGCTTCCAGGGTGTCTCAAATTTCTTCTTTGGTTTGGGTTTTAGTTTAATAAACTTCAGGAAAGTTGTGTTGGCTTTGGATTAAATATGATTGCTCTTCTATGAACAGACTCTCAGGCCACTATCTCTCCTTACACCTGTGTTAGACCCTGTAGAATTTTTTCTTTCTACATAGCATTAGTAGTCTTCAGTGGAAAATGGCAAGATATATTTCAAACTAAAAAAAAATTGCATTACTTTATCCTTCTTCTGTTTGCCAAGGAATAATTGTGAGCGACTGTTCTTGTTAACATGACTGTTCTTCTCGCTGACTAGATTTGCTTTTCATTTTCAAGCTCGGGAAAGAAACAAACATTGCTCATAAAAAGCATTTAACATTCAGTGAATATTAATTTCATCACACATTCAAAGTATTGTTGCATTATTCTGTCACAGCTCTGAATCACTCTTATAACAAAAAGCCATTTTTACACAGTATGTCCTACTTCAGCGATGCTTTGATCAAATCGGATCTGGAAAAACACCCCCAGAAGAAGGCCGTCCTTCTGTTAACAAACCATTAGGTACTCAATAATAACAACACATTTAAGCACTATAAGCAATGTGAGAGACGCCAGCTAGAAATTACACCCACTCGCATGTATACACAGATGCTCACATGGACGCATGCTACGGAAAAAGAAAAAATGCCTCAACGAAGCCTGTGTATTTAAAACACTCATGAAGACGGCTTTCACTGCAGCTCCTTCATTCCAGGGGCTGCTAAAGTGGATTTACTGAGGGTAGAGGCTCTATAATAAATATGACAGGGGCAGCTCTCTCTCTCATCTTCACCCTTAACCCCTGTTCCTCTATATCTCATTCTAAGTTGTATCCATCCCTGCACTTAGATACTTGTCCATCACATGTCCATTATGTTCGAAAAACACTCAACACGACTGCTCTGTACAGTATATGCTGTGCAAACTGACGAATGAGAAATTTCATCAAAGTTCCTTTTTTCTTTGTTATATCAACGCATCAGGGATCAAAAGGTTCCAGTGCATAATTACATTCAATTAAGTTGTCACTAAGCAGTTTTACAGGAATCTAGATCCCTAATGAGCAAGTGCATGTTGACAGCGAGTGTAAATATTGTTAAAAACAAAAGACCCAACATTAGATAGGGGACTTACAGTAAGAATAATGCAAGTATGGATTTCAAAAGTCCAATTAAGATTAACAGTAATTAACAGTAATTAAGATTAAAGGGAAACTAAATAAAGCAATAATTATAAAATTGTTTTAGTTAATGATCTTAATCCTTTCTAAACGTATAAGTGACTCATTTGCATGATGACCAATTAGTAGGCCTAATCATAGTCTTCTTGAGTCACATGTGCTCATGCATCATGGAGAAAGGGAATAAAGGCAGATGACTTTGTTGTCATTTCTTGTGGAAGTAAACAAAAGTGATGGGGAAGAAAAACATGTTAAAAGACAAGGGCGGTGTCATTTCTGTTTCTGAAGCTTGTTGACTCATTGCTTACAGAATTTAACCCTGTTCTATATGCGAGAAATTTTTGTGCAACATTGCAAGGAAACGTCTCGGGTTACTTTGCAGTAACCCTGTTCCCTGAGAGGCGGGAACGAGATGCTGCGTTAGAACGCTTATGGGAACTATCTTGTCGCATTGCCGGCCATGAAGCATGTGTGGAAAAACGCCATTATCTGGCTACATATAACCTCGGTCAGGTGACGTCATCTGATTAGATCAGGTGGAGGTTATAAATACCGGAAAGCCGGCAACAAAACCTCAGATTATTTGTCTGAATGGACGTCCGGTCACATGGTAGTGCGGCGTTCGGACGCAGCATCTCGTTCCCGCCTCTCAGGGAACAGGGTTACTGCAAAGTAACCCGAGACGTTCCCTTTTCGAGGCTTCACTCAATGCTGCGTTAGAACGCTTATGGGAACGAGAATACCAACGCCGCCGCACTACAGGTGTCTGGACCCCAAGGTTGTGTAGCGTGTGCGCACAAGGCCGAGAAGGTCTCAGATTCATGTCCGGGAAGCTGAACCGAGGACTCGTGAGCCTGGGGTGGCATGGACATCCAGACTATAAAATCTCATAAATGTGTGCGGAGAGGACCAACCCGCTGCGTCACACACTTGTTGCAGGGGAGTACCTCTTGCAAGAGCAATAGATGAGGCGACCCCTCTGGTTGAATGAGCCCTGACTCCTAGGGGCGAAGTGTGTCCACGCGCCTCATAGGAGAGGGCAATAGCATCTCTCACCCAGTGTGACAGAGTATGTGTGGTGGCGGCCGCCCCCCGGTTGCGGCCTCCATAACATATAAAGAGTTGCTCTGACTTACGCCACTGGCTGGTGCGGTGGACATAAGCCTGAAGAGCACGTACTGGGCACAGTAGGTGAAGTTTCTCCTGCTCCGAATCCGCAAAGGGCGGAGGACAGAAGGCTTCCAGGATGACAGGGTGCATGGTAGAGAAAGGAACTTTCGGTAGATAGTTTGGGTGAGGATGCAGAATGGCCTTGACTAGCCCAGGGGCAAAGTCCAGGCAGGATGGGGAGACTGACAATGCACGCAGGTCTCCGATCCTCTTTAGAGAGGTGATGGCCATAAGAAGAACCATCTTGAGAGTCAGAAGCCTGTCGGGCGCTGACTCTAGCGGTTCAAAAGGAGTCTCGATCAAACCTTCGAGCACGATAGATAAATCCCAAGAGGGAGCCGTGACTCTAGTGGGTGGCCTCAACCGTTTAGCTCCACGAATGAAACGGGCAACTAAAGGGTGATTTCCTACAGTAGCCCCTTCAGACAGGACGTGGCAGGCTGAAATAGCGGCCACGTACGTTCTGAGGGTACTAGGGCACAAGCCCGAGGACAATTTCTCTTGCAGGAATTCTAGCACTGAAACAATTCGGCAGTGGACTGGGTCCACCTGCTTAGCCATGCACCAGCTCTCGAATACCTTCCATTTGAAGGCATAAATCCTTCTAGTGGAGGGAGCCCTAGCACTTAGGATGGTGTCAATTACGCCGGCTGAAAGGCCGGCTTGACTCAATTGGTCCCGTTCAGGGGCCAAGCGTGAAGGTTCCAAAGCTCGGGCCGGGGATGAAATATTGTCCCCTGCGCCTGAGATAGAAGATCCCTCCTCACTGGAATCATCCAAGGTGAGCCGTCGAGGAGTGATATTATTTCTGAGAACCATACTCGGGCCGGCCAACGGGGCGCTATCAATAAGAGGCGCAAACCGTGTTGACGGACCCTCGCCAGGACTCCCGGGAGCAGAGCTATCGGAGGGTACGCATAGAGGCGTAGATTGGGCCACGTATGGGCCATCGCGTCCAGACCCAGGGGAGCTGGATGAGTCAGAGAGTAGTAGAGGGGACATTGTGCAGTCTCCTGTGAGGCAAAGAGGTCCACCTCCGCTGTAGAGAATCTCTCCCAGATTTGAGTGACTACTTCGGGGTGGAGTTTCCATTCCCCGTGATTCACAGCTCGTCTGGACAGAAAGTCTGCTCCCACATTCCTGTACCCTGGAATGTGAATCGCCCTGAGGGACAGGAACTTGTCCTGAGCCCAGAGCAGAACCTGATGTGCTAGCTGGTTCAAGCGTCGTGAGCGCAGGCCGCCCTGGCGATTTATATAGGAGACTACTGATGTGCTGTCCACCCGCACTAGGACATGGTAGCCTCTCAGCTGCTGGAGGAAATGCTGTAGAGCTAAAAATAGAGCCATCATTTCGAGGCAATTGATGTGCCATGCGAAAAGGTGGCCTCTCCAGACCCCTTGGGCTGGACGGCCATCCAAGACCGCGCCCCAGCCGGTAAGGGAAGCGTCTGTCGTTAGCATTTTGCGACGACAAGACGGACCTAGAGTGGGACCCAAGGCGAGAAACCGGGGTCTGAACCACATAGAAAGGGTACGAAGTCCTTTGCGCGTAACCCTTATCCGCCTTCGGGGATTTGTTCTCGTGTGAACTCCCCTGGCTCTTAACCACAGCTGAAACGCTCTCATGTGCAGGAGACCCAAGGGTATCACCATGGACGCAGCTGCCATGAGGCCTAAACATTTTTGTAAGTGATGTACAGTCACTTCTTGGTCTAGTCTGATTTCCTTCAGAGCGTTGTTTATGGATTCGACGCGAGCAGGAGACAGATGTGCCTGCATAGCGATCGAATTCCACCTGACGCCCAAGTAGGTTGTCACTTGTGCTGGAAAGAGAACGCTTTTCGTGGCGTTGAGTCTCAATCCCAGCAAGTGAAGGTGAGCTAGGACGACATCTCGGTGTCGAAGTGCTAGCTGCTGAGACTGGGCCAGTATTAGCCAGTCGTCTATGTAATTCAGAATGCGGATGCCCTGGAGTCTCAAAGGAGCCAGAACTGCATCCATGCATTTTGTATATGTGCGGGGTGATAAGGCTAGACCGAATGGAAGAACCCGAAATTGGTAGGCTTTTCCCCCAAAGGCGAACCTCAGGAACTTCCTGTGCTGTGGCAAAATTTCTATGTGGAAATATGCGTCCTTTAAATCTACTGTCACAAACCAATCCTGTGGTTGGATTTGTGAAACAATAGTCTTTATGGTCAACATTTTGAAGTTGCATTTTTTGAGATAGCGGTTCAAACCGCGAAGATCCAGAATTGGACGCAGACCCCCGTCCTTTTTGGGGACCAGGAAGTACCGACTGTAGTAACCTGACTCCATGTCTGGAGGAGGAACCTGTTCTATGGCTCCCTTCTGCAGTAATTTCTGGAGTTCGGAACTCAGAAAACGCGCCCTTTCCGGTATCACGGAAGTGGAGACCACGCCGTTGAAACGCGGAGGGCGATATGCAAACTGGATCCTGTATCCTTTCTCTACAGTCTTTAAAACCCAGGGGGATATGCCTGGCAGTAGCTTCCACGCTGCCAGCTTCTCCGAAAGGGGTGCAAGTACTTCTACTGGGCTGGGGGGTGTTAGTGGTTCGGTGTCCTGGAATATAGCAGGATGCGACCGAAGGACTAACGTGTCGGAGACCGGTGTTGTCCGAAACACCAAAGGCGGCGGAAACTGAACATCGATCTCCTGGGGGTGCCCAGGGGGGCATGCTCCTATGTGCCCATCCCCAGGGGGGGTCACCCCCGCGGTCCTGAGCTCTGCTATCAGGGACGCTTCTTCGCGAAGAAGACAGAGCGGTCTATTTTTTTGGGGGCGGCCTGAGGGGGGCGCCGAGCCGTACCCCAGTCCTTACGGGGGGGTGCGCGGCTACTGACGCTTTCCTTCTGCGCCTCTCGTCTAGCGAGACTGAGATCGGGTCGAGGTTGGGTGGCCGATGTCCTCGACACCTGGGCACGGCGTGGGATAAATTTCCCAAAAGCTTGTTCATAGAGACTGGCCTCTCTAAATCTGGTAGCGACAGTATTTACAGCTTCGCCAAATAGGCCTGAGGGTGAGATGGGAGCATCGAGAAGGAATGCCCGATCTTTGTCCTTAATGCCAGTTAGATTTAGCCAGAGGTGTCTCTCTGCAGACACCAGGGATGCCATAGAACGGCCAATAGCACGGGCTGTCTGTTTCGTCGCACGCAGGGACAGATCAGTAGCCCGGCGTAATTCTATGAACGCTTCCTGATTCATATTGCCGCTCGTGCTCAGATCATTCAGCAGGTCGGCCTGATACGCCTGCAAAACCGCCATGGTGTGCAAGGAAGCGCCGGCCTGACCAGCTGCTTGGAACGCCTTCCCTAACAGGGTAGAAGAAGTTCTACATGCCTTGGAGGGAAGGGTTGGCTTTTTTAATGAAGATGATGTTCCAGGAGCGAGATAGCCCGCGAGCGTCTCCTCAATCTGGGGCATCATCACATAACCCTGTGCTTTTGCATCAACAATATTCGAATAAAATGAAGTTGAAGGTACAAAAATACGGGAAGAAAAGGGACGTCTCCATGAACGAGATAACTCGTTGTGGAGATCATCAAAAAAGGGGAGAGAACGGCGTTGTGACGCCATCTCCTGGCCACCCGATAGAAATCTGTCATCCAGTTTGGAACGTTTTGTATGAGCTTGCTCTTGTGGCCAGTCAATATGTAAACGTTCAACTGCGCGTGTTATAACCTCAATTAATTCCTCATACTCTCTATCATCCCTAGAGGATCGTTCTGAGGTAGCTACATCCATTTCAACTGAAGCAAGCGAGTGAGTCTCCCTCAAACACTCCCGAGAAGCACCGAAGTGCGCTCGCGAAGTGGGGGGGGAGAGAGAGAGATCGGGGGAGGAAACGAGAGAGAGGAGGGGCTCCGTCTCTCGTGCCTCGGCCAAATCAACCTGTGAGCCCCAGGAGTGCAGAGCGGCTCGTGGCTCCCTAAAGAACGCGAGACGCGCTCGTAGCACTTTCATCTGGAGATTATCACAGTGCTCACACTCTCCTTCAAGTCCAAGGAGAGCGTGGCTTTCACCCAAACACTCAAAACAGAGATTATGGCTATCGTCTTGAGAAAGACGGTTACCGCACGGGCATGATAGACTGAACTCGGCCATTATATCTGGTGAGTTTTTTTTTTTTTTTTTCTCTGTTAAGAATGGTTTCTTATATATCCTTTTTTTTTTAAATGCTTGCTGCACACACGCGATCACAAGTCGGCATGAAGACAAATGATCTGAGGTTTTGTTGCCGGCTTTCCGGTATTTATAACCTCCACCTGATCTAATCAGATGACGTCACCTGACCGAGGTTATATGTAGCCAGATAATGGCGTTTTTCCACACATGCTTCATGGCCGGCAATGCGACAAGATAGTTCCCATAAGCGTTCCCATAAGCCTTCTAACGCAGCATTGAGTGAAGCCTCGAAAAGGGAACTACAAGTTTCATGACTGCATTGATGAGCAATTTAATTAAATAATTAGGCTAGACACTAAAATAGATAATTTTTGAACTGTTTTTTTTTTTTTACTGATTTCAATATTGCTATATGAATTCATGTTGTTTGAAGGACATAGTAATTTTGAAAGACTATAAATATTTTTGAATGTGTGTATGTACATGTAGGTGGCATGGTGGCTTAGTGGTTAGCACTGTCGCCTTGCACCTCCAGGGTCTAGGTTCAAATCCTGCCTTGGGCTTGTGTGCATAATGTTCCCCGTATTTTTGATTGGTTTCCTTTTGTTTCATTACCTCAAGAACAACACTACTGTTGTGTCCAGATGTCCCGTTTACGGTAGATGAGCTGGATCACCTGCGATCTGGTACCTCATATTGTACAAAAAAATACTGTTCATTCTTCATATGTAGAATGTTAAATGAATACGTAAACATGTAGCATAAGGAGGGTGAAGCGAATAAAAATTGTAATCATCAATTATAAAAGTAGTGATGATTGTCTATTCGCACAGGATCGATGAAATATACCTGAAATCAGGAGCACCATCTCAGGATCTTGCATCAGCAGCATGTCAGAAAGTATGAGTAGCACCTCAGGATGCTACAGTGTCAGTCTTTTAGAGAGGAGAAGTCCATATATTTGGCAAATTAATTGTTAATTCTATTTGGCAGACAGTGGCACACCAGGTTTGACACGTGTACATGATATCCAGAGTCCAAGCTGAGACTCCGATGAGCCTCAGTAGAGCTGCAGAATAAAATATATATTGAATTTATTTAGATACTAAGAAATGTCAGGCCATTTGTTTATAACAGTGAAATTGTATTCATAGAAAAAGTAGAGTTGATAACAGGGTTAACGCGGTCACATTTTTAGGTTCTAGCAAGCCAGCCAGCCTGCACAGCATAACAATAATCCAACCGTTTCTATTTGTTATGTAGGAATTGTACAGTATATTATTTTGCTCAGCAATTAAAAAAGATTATATTCTATGCTGTCTATACAGTATGTGCTCGAAACGACTCAGTAGAATCAATAGTGATGACGAAGTTTATTTATATGTATATTTAAATAGGGATCCTGTGATCAGCACCTTGTGAGACACATTATTTTGAAGAGAGCATTTTATGTTTGCACTCGTAAGCATAAAGTGATCCATCAGACCTTTAAGAAAAATCTTTACTTTGCAGTAAATCCATAATAACTGGAATGAGTATGTGGATCAGCATATTGGTGTCTATACTCACAAGTAAGTTAAATTGGTAAGATGAATTGATCATAGTGCTGGTTCAAGCTGCTAAGGTTCTTGGTTACTGACCAGAAGGTCGGGGGTTCAAACCACAGCACTGCTGAGCTGCTACAGTACTTTGAGCCCCTGAGCGACCTTTAACCTTAACCTGGTGCGCTGTAACCTGGCAGACCCTGCATTCTGACCTCGAGCATATACAAGAAAAATCATTTTATTGTCTTGTAAGGTACATGTGATAAATAATTGAATCATAAATGATTGGAAAATAAATAAAAATAATAGAATCACTCTAAAGACAATGGTCAATGTATACCAATGGATTTACTTGTCGGCCCACTTGCCAAAGAAATTTGTCATTCAAAAAAAATTCCATAATTTCAGGGGGGGTAGGGGAGGGTAATAGATACATATGTACCTGAGTATGTATAAATTCAACATAGAAATACTAACTAATTTAAACCCAACTAACGTAAAGCATTACCCAAAAAAATAGAACTCAAAAAAGCCAACACAAATCCATACATTATTGGATGATGCTTAAAAGGTGAATGATGAAACTTTCTGAGAATTTCTTTTGTATTTTTATGTCCCCCAATGAACATGAGCAAAGCTACTAAAAACAGCTCAATAAAACATGACATTTTTTTTCATAGGGCCATTGAATCTACATCATATGCATATGCCAAACATATTTTTTATTATTTAAGTAAGTTTATTTACCACAAGCTCACAAATACAATCATCATAGTTTATTATAATAAGTAAAGTTTACACAGATTATATAAAAGGTAATTAAGATATTTTAAATGGTTCTCTGTGAGTTCTCTCTGAATTCACACTGTGTTTATGTGCCGGAGTGAAACAAAAATAGAGATGATGAATAAAAA
Organism: Channallabes apus; assembly: GCA_030522415.1. NCBI lineage: Eukaryota > Metazoa > Chordata > Actinopteri > Siluriformes > Clariidae > Channallabes > Channallabes apus. The sequence goes on from CM060104.1 coordinate 50,410,501, forward strand.
AAGAAGTGCAGCGTGGCTCTCTGCGGTGTCTTTTATACATGTTGAATGCACTTCTGACACAGCTGGTGTGGCGTAAAGCTCTTGTTAAAATGGTAATGTTCTGTCATGTGTGACATGAGAAAAAAAAATACTTCAGAAATTTGTACGGTGTGAATTATTATAGGTGACATCTCAAGGCTGTTTAGTCTGTCATTTGGCATTAACTATGTGTTTCACTCTGAGTGTTATCATTGACATCACAATAAGCCTTATTTTCTATTTCTAAGCTAAAGCCTGAATTATTAGTAATGAATGTATTCAAGGACAATGATGTGAAACACCGGCACATATGTACTTAGAGTATAAATCACTATTCGATAAAATTTTATTTGTATAGTACTTTTAGAATTGTGGAGGCAGCATTAAAGAAATATAAATTGAGGATATAGAAATAAAATGAGAAAAAAAAGTAGATCCATCAATTTATCACAAAGGAGCAAGCCAAAGGCAATGGTGGCATGGAAAACCTTGCTACGATGATATGAAGAAGAAACCAAGAGAGGGACCAGATTTCAAAGTGAATCCATGCTCTTTAGGGTAATACCAGACTGTGCAACCATTAATGAAGCTCTTTGATATCTTGGTCAAAAAGTGCAATTGTATAACAAGGAAATTCACATAAAGTCCACTTTCTTAAGATTACTATTGTTCACTGATGGAGATATGGGAATAAAAATAATATTTTTTTTAAAGAAGGAATCAATGATAAGAGGGCACCCTGGGACGCCATCAACAAAAAGTAGGAATGTTATCATCAGTTGTAAACTAGTGTTCATTTCGTCAATGAACAATATTTCCTAAATATATTTGTTGATTTTGCATGACAAAGCTTTCATCTAGATGCATGTAGTCCAGTCCTAGTACTTCTGCTTTGTCAGAATTAATGAGAAGAAAGTTCATAAGCATCCAGTGTGAAATTAAATGCACAATTTCATAAAGAAATTTGCTGTCACAAAATATGATCGTATAAAAAACTTTAAGTGTGTTGCCAGGTTTTGTGTAATGCTCCCTCTATCAGTTAGACTGTATGAGTAGTAGATCATTAGATCCTATATGAATAATGAATAATGAACTATCTTTAAAAAATAATTGCTTACCTAAGACAGTAATTACTTGCTATGTCTGGCAGCTAAGCTCTCGTTATACATAATAAATCTGTTGACATGAATATGTTCAGTTTTATAGGGAAAAAAAGTGGCCGAGCCAAATATTGAAGAAGAAGAAGAAGCTTTTACTTTTCATTGTTTTTTATTTATTTCACCTATGCGTTTCATACAATATATGAAAATGACATTGACATACAGTAATATATAATTTGTCTTTAAACTAGTGTGATAGACTAGTGGCAGGAGATTACACTGTATAGTGCACTGTATACATGTACCGTATAATAGTAACTTGTGTATACAACTTTTGAGAGCACAACCTTTAAAAATAAGGGAGCCTTGCTATTTGGCACATATAAGCCAATGTTATATATAATTGCAGACGGCATATCTATAAAGTATAGAAGCATTTCTTTTGTAAGATATTTTACAATGACTGTACAGGGAAAGAAGTATTATAATGTAGATATGGATGTCTGTATATCAGGAATGCATGTGCACCGTGGAGACCTTGTTTCCCACACAAAGGCAAAGAAAGAGAAGGGAAATGTGTGTCTCTTTTTTTTTTTTTTTTTTTTTTTTAATGTCTGGGTATTTTGGACTAGTTTCAGGTCTTTTGTCTGGTTTTTCAAAGGTGAAGTTGGACTGAATATTTTGCTGGAAGCTAGCAACCTTGGTTGGTGATATACAACTGCTGTTTCAAACACAATTTGACAAAGGTACATTTATAACCATTTTTTATACAACCTTTTCTGGGATTACTGTAGATAGTAGCCTAAAGCATAAGCCAAGTGTGATAGCTGCTCGACCTAATTTTCTTTAAGGCTATGTCATTATTGCTTGTCCTGCCCAAACAATATCTATTGGTCTCAAGTCACTGCTAATACAGATGGACTGCCATTACTGAGAAAATGAAACACCTTCAGATTTTCAATTTACCTTGCACAACATAACGTTCATTCCAAAATGTAAATGAGAACAAATATTAGATATGGTTGGTTGTACTTGGGGCTTTTTTTGTTGCCCAGATCCCAAATGCTGAAACCTTGAAAGTGATTGCTTACAGTTTTGTCACTTTTGAAAAACAAAATTTGTGGCTTAGTGGCTTAGTGGTTAGCACTGTCACCTTGTACCTCCAGGGTCCGGGTTCGATTCCTGGCCAGGTTTGATTCCCAGCTCTGTGTGCAGGTTCTCCTCGTGCTTGGTGGGTTTCCTCCAGGTACTCTGGTTTCCTCCCACAGTCCAAAGACCTGTAGAATAAGCTAACTGGCTGTAGTGTGTAAATGAGTGTGTGTGCCCTGCGATGGATCGACACCCTGTCCAGGTTGAACCCCGACTCGTGCCCTACGTTTTCCCTAAGAATAAAGGATTATGTGGAATAGATGATGAGATATTTGTACTGTTGTGAAAACTGGCCCATATGTGCCTACATTTACGCATATCTGAATAGTTTGCTAACTAGAAGGTCCTGATTTGCTAATATTAATTTTAACAAATACTGTACACATATTAGGTGCAATATATGCCAACAAATAATGCTTTTATTTCTGACAAAAATGCTAAATACTTTAAAGAAAATAGACATATTAGGATAAATTATCATAATCAGAGAGATCCATCAAATATTATATAATATATATAAAATACCATCAAATATTACATCATAACGATTAATTACAATTACTCTTATAAAGCTGATCACGTGGTTGGTTTCCTTGATTTAATGAAATGAAAGGGATAACATTCCCCTGCGTCACTGAGACCAATTGAATCCATCCTTTTTGTTGTTGCTGTTTTGCATGTCTTAAAGCATCCAGTTTTTTCAGACAAAATAATGGAAGATTTGTTTTCCCAGTCCAGCAAATCATGATAAAATTTTAAATGTTTCCTGTACAGTATGTCAGGTAGGTCAGCATGCCTTCATCAGGGCCTAGACTTCTCTAAGCGGGGAAAGTCACCTGAACACAGAGCATTAGGAAGCTCTTTGATTCAAGATTCAAAGAAGATTCAAGATTCAAAGAACTTTATTGATCCCAAAGGGAAATTGTACACATTGGAAACAAACACAAAAAGTGTTTGTTTGTGCATCTCTCCATCACCGTAAGTAAGATGTGAGAACAGGACATATTGAGGGGCTGAATAGAGACGTTTGGCTGGCCAGGACATGTGCTGCTGGACACGACACTGCTGCCATAGAAACTGACAGTGGCAGGGATGTGAGCACTGGCACTTTTCCACTGCTGGCATGTCAGAGGGCGCACTACAGCAGGGGGCTGATCACTTTCTAATCCAACAGCTCCTGGAGATGCAAGATTAATGGAGGGAACAACACACTGCAGGAAAAAAAAAATTTCAAGGGGAAGTGATTGCAAGCCAAGTTTATAATGATGACAGAGGCTGCAACTTCAACCACAGGCAAGCTCCTGGTTCATTCAGGGTTTACAAGTGTAATTTAAAACAATATGCCAAAAATAAATACACAATAAAGGTAATAATAATAAAAAATAATTCTATCAGTGGTTCATTTTAGTAAAATGTATTCTTCCTAGGTTTGCAGTGGATTTCAAAACACTATCATGAAACTGGAAGGTACACTAGACATTACTACTTACTGCAGGGCACCGGGTACACACACAATCAGAAGGGAAATCTAAAGAAGTCAGTTGACCTGCATTATGCAAACTCCACATAAACAGTAACCTGAGCTCAGATTGCTCCAAACTGGAGCTATGAAGAGACAATGGCTTTTTACTTTCTTAACATTAACATTATTAATGATTTATTCATGTTACATTTATTCTGTGTTAATGTTACCTAATGAGGTTAGTAATGTAAGTTAAGGACTGGAAAGTGTTCCCAATAATCAGTGTTACTGTTAATCCTAAATACAAAGTAGATATGTTAAATTAGACATACAATACACATTATGCACCGGCCACACAAAATTTGGAGCCAGCATTTGGAAATAATCCTACACTGTTATGTAGAATACATAAGTAGGATCGCAGCGATCACCCAGCAGGAGGGTTTATCTAAGAATCAGATTTTTTTTTTATGTCAGTGCCGTAACCAATTCCTGGTTTGGCTTGAAAAACAGGAATATAGTAGTGAGACCAAATAAGCACAATATAGTCAGGTATTCAAGGTATTGTTAATGGAAAAGAAATGAGTTTAATATTTGCAAAAGCTAAAAATGAATCAAAACAATGAGTCAAAACAAAATGCCCAAAACTCTGACAGCTCACTGCTGTTCCATATCATGATGATTGTAATAGAAATTAGCTGACTAAACAAAATATTTTACATGGCCTTTTAGTTGCCACAACGAGCACCCAGTTCAAAATCATAAGTTGGCTCAACTTGTAATTCAAATATTTAAGTCAGCTCTGGTAGTACATTACTCACTCACTCATCTTCCTTACCGCTTTATCCTGTCTTCAGGGTTGCAGGGACCTGGAGCCTATCCCAGGAGACTACGAGGTGGGGTACACCCTGGACAGGGCTAGTACATTACTTTTTTTTAATTATTATTATTATAAACTAGTCAAAGTTAAAACAGTGATCCGCATAAAACAGGAGAACACAGGTTCTATTTTGTTTAAAGTTCAATAAAATACCTGTCTCTTACTGATTTTTTTATATTACAATATCATAACCATTGTTAAAACTAGCAAAGGCCACCACCACCAATGTGTCTCATCATGTGAATCTCCAAGTACAATAGAAATGGTTTGGATGGGTTCATAGGTGTACATCCAGTCCTTCTGGAATTCAATGTTCAGAGCATAAACCTGACCAAACATCACTCCTAAAGCTGCTGCATAGTCACCTAGGCCCTCAAGGATTACAACACCACAGTATCAACAGCTTGTTTATGCTCCTCCTGTAGATCCAAAAGGCCAGCCATCACTCCTCTGACCCAATCCTCCACAGTAGAGCTCTGGGTAAAGAAAATAAGTCTTGTAAAGACAAAGATAAATAAATTTCACAGAATATCTAGTTATGATATAAATATAGAGGTGGCATGGTGGTGTAGTGGTTAGCACTGTCGCCTTGCACCTCCAGGGTCCGGGTTCGATTCCCCGGCCAGGCTCGTTTCCCGTCTCTGTGTTTGCATGTTCTCTCCGTGCTTGGTGGGTTTCCTCCGGGTACTCCGGTTTCCTCCCACAGTCCAAAAACATGCAGATTAGGCTAATTGGCGTTCCCAAATTGACCATAGTGTGTGTGTGTGTGCGCTCTGCGATGGATTGGCACACTGTCCAGGGTGTACCCTGCCTCGTGCCCTGAGTCTCCTGGGATAGGCTCCAGGTCCCCACAACCCTAAATACAGGATAAAGCAGTATAGAAGATGAATAGAAGATGATATAAATATAAAGATATGAATAAGGCTCTATACCACCAGAGTGTGTAAAGTACTGTTTCTGAAATTCTAATATAACTTGAAACCGGTCTTAGGTTAACCGGGCTTTACATTACATTAATATTAACTTTCTAAAATCATATATTCAAACATATTTTATTTAAAGAAAGAAAGAAATACTTACGCAGAATAAATAGTCCACAAAAACGGCCATCTTCACCTACCTAGCTCAGTTTGTCTTATAAATCACATGATTGCATCTCAGGGAAGGTAAATTGTTGGCTTGATTTTTTTAGTTTATTCAGTCTGTGTCTCCAAAGTTTTTAAAAACAGAATGTTATTTGTTGCCTCAACAAATACCACTGTAAGATGTACAAAGAATTCAATATTAATTCATTCAATATTTATCTAGTAGGAGTTTTTACAGTGTAATAGAGTTTGGATCTTTTACATCCTTTATGCATTTTTTTTTTCGAAATAAACATAAAGATTAATAAGTTCTTACCTAATCATCCAATATTTAATTGATTCATATCTAAAAGAAATTGTGAGCCTGAAGCACCCTGATTTTGATTTACTGTACATAGAAAAGTCACACAAGAGAGGTAAACATCACAAATGTAATTTATATATATTTTCATTATGCAGATTTCCACTATTTTCTCCGGGCATTGAAAACAAATATGAAGCAAAGCGTAATAGGTATTTACACTGGTTTTAGCTCTTGGTGATATGAAGACATGAGGAGCAGTTTCTTAACCTTGTGTATAGGAATCCAGCCCACTCAAAATACAAAATGCATTTCCATTCACCTTATCATAAATTTATTTGCTGATTTGTATTAACGCCATATTATAAAATATTTAGAGACCTTTTTTCTTAGGGGTCAAATTGAAGGTCATTTCCCAAGTCCTGCTATTATCTACTCTGGAATAATTTATTTTAGTTACAGAGCATTGATGTAGAACTTTTGGGGTAAAAGAAAACTTTTGGGGGAAAAAATATCTAGCATTACAGTGGTGAACCATTCTCTAAACATAAATTTCCCATTCCTAAAATTTCCTCTCTCTGCATCTCTCTATTTCCCTTGAATTGCAGAGCTCGGCCAGAAAAAAAAGTCATTTGGATTTAAATAAGCAAATACTTAAGAAGATTTGATTGCATAATTACTGCAGTGATTAATGATTCAGTTGGCAATTCCTTTAACCCTAACTGATGCAGTGAGTATGTCTTAAATAAACATGAGAAGACATAAAGTATCCCATGGTTTTGGAAAAGATGTTACTGTGTTTCAGAAGCAAAGAAAAGCAAAATAAGAGCTTCAACAAGAACTTGGAACTGAACAGTATTGGGACTAAGTTGTGTGGGCACAAGGAAACTGCTTGTTAGTGAGGTTAATTTAAAGAAAGGAAACTAAAGGAAAATCTTCAGTTTGATAGGGAGCATAAATATTGGACTTTGGAGCAAATGGAGAAATTTCATGTGGTCTGATGAGTTCAGGTTGACCCTATTTTAGAGCAATGGGAACATCAAGGTAAGAGGACAAGTGAATGAAGAGATGCATCCACCATACATAGTGGGCACTGTACACTCAGGGGCAGTGTTATGATCTGGGGTTGTTTCAGTTCAGTCAGATCTAGATTGGTGAAGTTACCTGGTAAAAGATAAAAATTAAATTAGGCTAATCAGAATAAAACTGTTTTAATGTTTTGAATCAATGGAAAAATTTGTCTAGATTTACCCAATTCCAGAATCATGGGTGCATCGTTGGAACCACACAAAGCGATGCACCCATCATGCATCGTGTCCACTGTACTGAGTCTCAAAATGAAGTCATGCAACACGGTGACTTAGTGGCTAGCACTGGTGCCTTGCACCACCAGGTTCAATTCCTGCCTCTGGGTTTTTGTGCAGTTTGTATGTTCTCCCCGTGCTTGGTCGGTTTCCTCTGGGTACTTTGGTTTCCTCCCACAGGGTAGACATGCAGAAACACATTGGTGTTCCCAAATTGCCTGTAGCCTGTGAATGAGTATTTTTTCATGTTGACTGAAGGTCCCATCACGGTTGTAAAAATGGGAATAAATACAATGGTCACCACTGGCCTCCATGGTCCCTAGTTGGACTACAGAGATTCCTAAATGAATGGATAGATGGAAAATGAAGTCAACTGACGACCTGAATGTACTGAATACCCAGCATCTATGAAGTCCTTCTCAGTGACACAGGCATATTCCAGAACTCAAACTGTGAAGGAGTGGTTCTGGGAGCATGAAGAATCATTTTCACAGATGAATTTTGCAGGATAATGGTGACTGAATGTATTTAGTTTTGTGAATATATTTTTTTTATTTAGTACACCGACTCTTCTTATGTGTGAGGTTTCTTATTTCCTGTTCCAGCACCACACTGAACCAAACTGCATACTGTAGTTTTTGAAATAAATTTTTTTTTAATGATGAATTTACACCTTACTGTACCTTGAACTTGGTACAAAGACATTATTACAAAAATGCAAAATACTCACCCTCGCTTGTCTCTAAAGCGTTTTCATCTCTTAACTTAATTTCCCCAAATGAAGATTTTTTGATAAAGAATAGAAAAAGATTGCTGTAGAAATATGACCTTGGCTAATGCTCGTTCTGGGGTTTTGCCAGTCATAATGAGGAACTGATATAGACGCTTCCATCTCTGACATTCCTTCTGCACCTGAGACCCAGTTGGCCAATAAGCAGTGCAAGCTTTTTTTCAAAGGTTGGGAATGGAGGTAATACTATTACTTATCAGAAATACAGTATGCCTCTGTACATTACCATCGATGAGGTGTAATTGCATGCAAATGTGATAGTTTTACTGTGGAAAAATAAAACTTGCAAGCACAGAGGGGGAAATTACCCACTTCAGTCTCTATTTAATAGTTCTGAAAGTATTTTTGTGAAAATTATGCCTTTTATTCATCAGGTATGGGGGGTGCTTCCAGCCCAGTGGGAGCCCAGTGACACTGCACTATTTTAAAAGAGATTTTAGTCTCATTATTTATGTCAGAAAGGCAAAGGATGATGTTGGATTTTCAGGTTTCTTATTTCTTTCACATATTTATTCAGTCATCATCAGTAACCACTCTGTCCTGTCCAATGGGAATAATCATTAAATCATTGGTACACGCATCTATCACACAATGCACACATATATTCACATGCTCATTCACATCAATCTATTTATTATTTTGTTTTGGGGTTTTTTGACCGGTGAAAGGAAACTGAACATGGACATGAGAAGTACATTTGAAACTTCAGACAGACATTACACTGAGCTGAGGATTACATGGTGGAGTCTGGAGATGGAAATGCTCCCAGCTGTGAACTCATGCTGTCCATATTTTTTTATTTATTCTGCATATGTGTGACAAAATTTTGACTATTTCTCTCTATTTTCTCTAAAAGGTTACATGACAAGATTCAACTGTTTCAGTGAGCAGGCAATGTGACGCGTTGCAAGTCAATAAGAGTCCGAATGTCACATCCATAATGCTGAAATTGCCCTGATGTGCTCCTCCTCTTGGACCACTGGTCCCTTTGATTTTGGGAGGAGTGGAAACCTCGGAAGAAAGGCAATGCATCAAAACGCCTGCGCGGTGAGTGCAGATAGCAGAGCAAGGCCTGAGGAATAATAGACTTCATTGAATTAGCCATCCATTTTGCACCATGCTCATAAATCTGAGATGCCTTGAACTCTTCCAAAAAGAAGGAAGGCCGGGCTCTAAAAGAAAGCGAGCCTCACGGCCATAGCAATCACACAGGACCTGTGTCCAGAGATAGTCTAGTGTCGCTGAGTTGATGCACAGCTGCTTGGCTGCTGCTCAGACCTTATAGAGCTGCATAAACCCAGGGACTTTATGTGCTTTGATTGGACAAAAGTCAGTAAGGCACACAGCGAGAAATTATTTATCAGTATAATATGGTCTATACACTCATAATAATAATAATAATAATAATAATAATAATAATAATTTGCCACTCAAAAAAATATGTAGGGGATCAACACAAGGATGTAAAAATTCTGTTAGGACAGAAAAAAAATTAAGGGCCTAGCCTAACATGGATTGATTACAAGGCTGTGAATAAGATCCCACAAAGTTGGATCACAATAGCACTCAAGACATTTTGCAGCCCAGCCTGGTCACACAAATGCAGATTAGAGGGACATGGACGGGTGGTAAAAAAAAATGTGGTGACATTTGTATGATCAGTTTTCAATGGCTCATTTGCATGGCTTGTCTATGATATTATGTCACCATGTGGTTCACTTAAGCTTATTGAAGTGTATGCACTTATTGTCATTTGTAAACTACAGTAAGCAGGGTACTGGGAGGTGTACGTACATGCAACTGGGGAAACACAACTTTGTACAGCAATGCAATTTGTAAAATCATTCAAATTACAAAATTATATGAATACAGTACTTGCACATATATTGTTGGATTTTTTCATAGTTTGTGTTAAAAATTGTTAACAATAATATAAGACTGGTCTGTGTTGAAAAAAGCCCATTTGAAAGTGTTGAGTGGGGGATGGGTAATGATGCTTGTCAACTAAAAAAATTTTATTAAAAAAATCACAGCTTAGAAAAAATCTAGTATGGTGGTGTAGTGGTTAGCACTGTCGCCTTGCACCTTCATTGTCTTGGTTCGATTCCCAACCAGGCTATAGATGTGATTGCACACTGTATTTTACATAGTCTTTATACACAGTAGAACTGACCAGAGAACTAACCAAAAGTTACTAGTGCAATGCTAAGAACAACAACAACAACAACTACAACAAACTACAAAATATATAAGAAGTCTATAAATGAAGCATATAAATCACAAAAAAGTATAAAGACAAATAAAGTTAATTGCGGAAATGAAGTTAAATTCAGCTATCTTCTCTGTTTATGTGTAATAATATGCAGGTATAATAAAAAATACCTGAGTCTAACATTTGTGTTTGTAAACATATATGTTGCAAGCTTACATAACAGTCGATATAATTTTACAGTGTTCCACACATGATAATGTGTACAGCCTGCAGCAAAACCAATACAACCTACTGTAACAACACATTATCGATTTGGTTACCAATCATTCAGGTGACTTCATAAAGGTTTTCTGTGATTGTAATTCTCCAGAGGTGGAGTCATTTAAGCAGACAACTTATCTATTCACATTCACCTGATTACTGATTGCGTCAGTTTCTATGTTAAAGGGTCTCAGTCCATAACAGTGGTGGCATGGTGACTTAGTGGTTAGCACTGTCTTGTCAATTCCCGCCTCAGGGTCTGTGTGCATGTTCTCCCCATGCTTGGTGGGTTTCCTATTGGTACTCCAGTTTTGTCCCACAGATCAAAGACATGCAGATTAGGCTAACTGGCATTCCCAAATTGCCCCTGGTGTGTGAATGCATGTGTGAGTGTGGACAGGAGGTCCTACCACAGTCGTAAAAATTGTAACAAATACAAATGTTTACAATTGGCCTCCATGGTCCCTGGTTGGACTACAGAGGTTCCTAGATGGATGGATGAAGTCCATAACGCCTGCCAATGTCATCCCTATATATTGCATAAAGCATTTGCAAATATGTCGCCAAGGCGTTTAAGTGAAAATGCTGACTATATGTTTGGATGATCAATCAAACGACCAAAAGAACCTTCTTATTTTTCCCCCTTTACATCCACTCTACACTCTATACCATCCTCATGAATTGTCCTTTACGTCAGGATGTGCCATTTAGGGGAAACTAGAGTAGCAGTGGTGGGGATCAAACCCCAATCTTCCAAAGAGCAACCCAAAGCCCTGGCCGCCTGAGCCACACAGTCGCCCACATGTATGTTGCAGGGACACGATCCAAGTTAATAACTTTAATGCCAGACTGAATGCCAAGGGAAAAAAACCTGCAGAAGAAGAAACACAAGCAGTAAGAGTAAACAGAGGAACAGTAAACAGTAACATCATTCTCTTTTCCTGTCAGAGGGAGAAATAACAACGAGCACTTTAAAAAACAAATCCTTTAAGAAATCCTTTAAAATCCTTCACTACTTATTTCACCAATGTAACTTTTATCATAACTTTCTGATAAAAATGTTTCTTTTATCCAGAACAAGGCCTGGATGTATGGATTTTAGAGAAATGCAAAAACTATATGCTTGAGATTGCTTTCCACATAGGATGTACAGTACATGATGCTAGATCAGTCTAGATAAGCTCCACACATCCAAAGACTAAAGCTTTTAATATATCCAGAAACATGGCTCATTAAAGTACAGCAACACTTGAAGCATCCTATTTTGACATAAACTTGAGTCGCAGTCTCAGCATTGCCAGTAAGAGCTCTATAGCATGAAACAACACAAGAAGGCTGACATCTTTTTCTTAGGTTAACTTCCCTTTGGAAACAGTTAGAACTGGAGTTGTTTTCGATGGCATTTAGTCTGACATTAAGGTTTCTTATACTCATATAAGCGTCACAGGGGGAGGGGGAAGTCTTTGGATGGTGGGAGGAAACCAAAGTACCTGGAGAAAGTCCACAGTGAGAACATACAAACTCCAGGCACACAGAGGTGGAAATCGAATCCGGACCATATATATACAATAATAATACTACCACTACCAATAATAATAGTGGCAAAGTGCTCGTCCTATCATACAGAGATCGTTAGTTCAGTTCCCATGATGCTGTAGCCTCCCACAGCCAGAGGCCTAGAGAGACCTGATTGGCTGAGGCACTTAGGCTTTCACGTCAATCACGTCTCTACAGCCAGTCATGAGCTTCTGTGAGCCCACGCAAGTGGAAGGAGCGGATAGCGCTGTCTTCCGAGGGTGTTATGTCACCCCCGACAGAGTGTGAACAAGCACCTTGAAAAGATGCAGTTGGCTGGCGTCACATGGTTCAGTGGAAACACGTGATAGTCTTTGGCACTCCCTGACTGTAGTAGTAGCCTTAATGTAGCCCTAGGGAATCAGATATGACTAAAGAAAATCTGAGAGATTTTAGGGAGAAAATCTGAGAATTTTTTTTAAATATAAAAATAAATAATAATAATAATAATAATAATAATAATAATAAGGCAATGGCTTAGTATATACAATATATTTGATAATTGAAGTAAAATGTGCTGTTAGATAAAAAAAAAAACATGCACAAGTAAAACTTGCTTACTGGAAAGTCTGGTCTTTTTTTTTAGTTAAATTATGCTTTTAGAACAGAAACAGATTTATCAAAAATATGGTTTCCTTAAATCATATTTCTATTATATAAGTGTTGAGTATCTATGTATACAGTAACTCAGAAAAAAACAAAACCTCTACATTGCTACATGAATATATTTCATATTTCATAGCACAGAAAAGCAACACCACAGAAGAAAAAAGGAGACTAAAATCTAAAGCAATACCAAAAATGCTTGATATTTGTTGAGCAGATTGTTTAGAGGCTACAGAACGAGGATTTCGTCATCGGAACACAAATAGCATTCTGCCTCATTGCTCTGTCAGGGGATCATCATGCACATTCATGTAGTGTGGGAATGAGAAGTTACTGAATCATAAAGTGATAAGTGTGTGTATGTGTGTGTGTGTGTGTGTGTGTGTGCGTGTGCGTGTGTGTGTGTGTGTGTGTGTGTGGACAACATGACTCTCATTTCTCTATCAATGCACTATGTAGCTTTCAGCTTCGATGAAGCCTTCAGGCCTCAGTATGGTGCATTGATTTATCAGTATTCCTGTCTCACCATGGCCTTTTCTGAAGGCCAAGATGGGCTTGTCTTGAAAACCAAGGTACAAGCAAGTGGAATTTTAAGAACCATGACAAGCATACAAAATGTTTTATAACCCTGCCTGCTTTAATAACCCTGCAAATGGTCTTATTCTCTGTGAATGGTTCAATAATATAAAAGACATAGCTTTATTGATTGTGCCTGGAGCTGGAGATGAGAAAACATTTATTCCTAATACATATTAGTTCACGAAGTTGCTATTATTATGGGTTTGTTTTTTTTAGATGAAAAAAAGCCTTTAGGTATATACTGAAGTATTTATGTCAATGTCAAATGTGTCAGCTGATCTGATAAAGATTAGTTAAAACCATTAATTGTGTGTGTGTGTCTGTGTGTGTGTGCGTGTGTGTGTATGTGTGTGTGTGTGTGTGTGTGTGTGTTGATTTTCAGGTTGAGTACCTTTCCAAGCTCACAGACAGGTTTATTTTCTTATTGATGCACTGTATGTAATCTAAAATTGATGGGCTTTACAGAAGCATGACGCGTGTAAATGTTAACTTACAAAACCTTACAGCAATATTAGAGCACAAGACCGATGGCAGCTTGCATACTAATGTGCAGGGGCTGAACACTGGCACATAAACACTAATCCTGTAGCACGCCTGTCTGAAAGCACAGTGTATTTTAATTAGCATGAAGCCAGCAGGAAGAGTGCTTGTAACCCTCACAAGGGCTTTGCAGCAAAGGCTTTGTTGCCATGTCTTGTCTTCCCTGTTTAATATAAAATTTACATTGCAGACAATTGATGTTTGTAATAGTTATACAATCAGACAAAATTTGAGCATTTATAACAAGGGTCCTCTGTCATGGAATTTGTTCTCCGTTTCAGTTTTTTCACTATGAGTTATTATCAAAAGGTTTCGAGATTCGCACGCCATGGATCTGGTCGCTTTCTCCGTATGTCCTCACTCACACATCTTAAAACATGGCAGTAGAATCCTCTATTGACGGATGAATTCTCAAAGCACGATGTACACACAAAACACAAAAGTTGCGAGATAGATGAGAATAGATGCGGGTGGTTGTTGCGCCATGGGGACAAGATCCAAAAAGTCTCTTTGTACCATAGAATATTGTATTTTGTATTGACTTTGGTTGGGGTTGAGATCACTAACTCCTCACTTTTGACTTTTGACAGCAAAAACCCGATCGACAGAGATGTGGAGAAGGAGACGCTGTCATGCCATTCTCGGGAAACAATTATGCATGCAGCCCAGCATTCTCACTAAAAGCTTTGTCTTTTTCATTCTGACAGGTTAGAAAGGAAAAAGGCACGTAATCCAATTGAGATATGTGACAGTGAGGGTGGTGAGTAAGCAGTCCTATTCGCTTTCATACAGTCTCACTGATACACGTACAGAACGCCCTTGCACATAAATTCAGGCATCCATTTATTGGACGGCAAGAGCACTCTGGAAGTGCCTTAACATTTATTTATTTATTTATTTATTTATTTTTGTGAATGAGGAGGAGATTGAGAATAGGACTAGCCTGGGGAATGCTGCAAAGGAGGAGGGGAAAGGATACAAATCATTCTTAGGCTACCAGAACCTCTAGTCAAGAGCACCTACCAGGCAAAGGACGAAAATGTGATCAATAGCATTTTTGCCGAGCTGTCAGTGGATTTATCCCGCAATTAGACATCTCCAGGTGGCATGCGAGCTGTGCGGCTATCTCAGGAGGTGAGCTCTGTTTACTGTGCCCATAGGTAAGCCCCTGACAGCTGGGGTTCTCCAAGTGACGGATGAAATCTCATCATGCCAGACCTACGGCCTCCGGTGTGACGGGAGGGAGACACCGCGCGTCCTTGGCATCCTTGGTACCTTTCACAGGGTCACGGTTTATGATCGCAGACAATGGGAGTAGACAGATGCTTCAAAGTGCAATGACTCCGGATGAATCACAAACTCTTTAAATGCATGTGTGGACAATTGGCAAGAGATAGCCGTACGCTCCTTTAATTACTGTCACTGGGACAAAAGATGTTAAAATGCCCACACAAATGGAAATGCCAACTGCTTATGTTAAGAAAAGTTTTTCACTGGTTGCACATTCTTCTATTTGGTGGGACTAGACTGTATATTGCATTCCATTTTAAAATGGCGTTTCTTTAAAAGATGTGGCGAGCAGTGTGGGTCACAGTGTCTGCCACTTATCTGCATATAAGAGCCTGCCCCGAGGAGAATCGGTTAGATTTCAAATGAATTAAATGGAACCAGTTTCAATTGAGCTCCTCTCAAGCAGAACTGTGCAGAACTCTGGAGAAAGAGAGAGAGAGAGAGAGAGAGAGAGAGAGAGATGTTTGCTTTCTCCCATGTCATGTATTGAAATATTCTACTGCATAATTGCACAAATGGTAACCTGTGCCCTGTCATTGCCAGGACTGAAATTGCCTTAAAATATGCACTGGCCACCCAAAGATGTAAGCACGGCTCCGTTCTGAGACAGAATGGCCTTCTCCACAAAACAAGGACACCAAAATCTGTTGTTTTTCTCCACACAAGTGCTTGGTCTGTTTGTTGCTGCAATGACATGAACTGTTCCAGAGATCAGATATTTATGCTTGGTCACTCTGGCTTGACTGCCAAAAAACAAGAAAACAACAACAACAAAACTGTTCTAAACAGGATATAAGGAGGAATTTGCAATTTAGGTATATTTAGATATTTGCCCGGTCTAAATTTTACATTGTGTCCATAACCGTGAAAACCATGAACAGATTGTGTCATCCTAAAATAAACATCTTTATTCATCCCTTATGGAAGGTTCTCATAGTGAACTAGAATCAGCAGAATATGTGCTTTTAATGGGATTCCATAGTACATTATTAATATCTCACAATCCATTTGGATTTTATGAGTTATCCTTTGAATGCAGAATTTCTAAGGGGATACTATAAATTCTTTTATATATCTATGGAGGAACTATAGATCAGATTTGTTCTGATGATTTTTTTTTGTTACAGGCAACCTACTAGCTATTTTTATGGTGAGTAATTCTTATGAAATATACATTACATGGATATTACATTACATTAACTTACATTATCCGAAGCACATAGAGTTTATGATATAAGCGCAGGTGCTTAAAGCAACAGCATGAAAATCTTATGACATTGTGTGGTTTTTATGAAAAATTTATGCAAATGCCAAGTGCTTCATGTTCGGATGTTCTGTATCTGGTTTTCCATAGCATGAAGACTTTCCATAAATCTTCATGAGGCTCCTTTAAAATATGTATATATACAATGACTTGCAATAAATGGACTACAGCGTCCCCTTGGGAAGTTGTGTAAGAAGACACGTTGAGTTTAAATCACATTGTGTTTATTTTGCCACATTATACAATTGTAATTTAAACTGCAATATGTAAGAATCAAATGCACCTTTTTGTATTCAAGAATATTTCTCGAAGGCTAACACCAAATAATTGGATAAATGATCTTCTTAAGAGGGTATAAATGTAGACATATTTACTAATGAACTCACTCTCCCCCACACATTCTCAATTTATCTTGCACAGGGTCACAGGAGGCCTGAAGTCTGTCCCTGGGAACACAAGACACTGGGTGGTGGATGCTGGACAGGGTGCCCGCCCCCATCTCAGGGCACAAGCACACACATGCAATTTGGCAATTTTGATCTAATCTGCTTGTCTTTGGCTTGTGAGAGGAAAACCACCAAGCATACCCCAGTGAAAAAAAAATACACTTTAGTGTATTACAAATCCTCGATAATACACTGCTAATATACTAACAAAAAGTTGTACCATCAGTTAATATATAAAAAGTATACTAACATTATATAAATATATTAATATATAAAAAGTATACTAACATCATGCTTTTAATTTTGGAATTAAACTTTAAATATACTTAAAAATAATTGTATTATAGTACACGTTCCAAAGATATATTATTGGAAAATATACTTTAAGTGAAAGGCTGGTCTAATTTCCAAAGTATACTTATTTAAACTTGTTTTTCAATATATATTTGGTATATTTTTTAAAAATATGCTCGAAACAATCATTGTACAAATGTACAGAAAGTATACATTAGAATACAAATTTTAATATACGGTAGTCTCAGTATATTATCAGTTAAATGTAAATGTACTTATTAATATGTACTTGTATGTAGTGCACTACTCTCTCGTGCGCCCTTTTAGACTCGTTTCTGCATGCTGAATCTCTCCCTCGCGCGCGCGATCTCAAACTCGTTCCTGCACGCTCAAAATCACTTTTGCCGATCAAGGTAATTTATGTGTGCACTCTCTCACTCTTCTGTCCGCTCACTGTCATAAAACGACACACCAACTGCAGCAGGGTTGTAAACTTTGCGACTATTCCAGCCAACCGGAGACTAGACAGCGCCCCACCAGCCAATCAGAGGCTGGAGGCGGGCAGATTCGGACTGTCTGTTCTCTGATTGGCTCCCCAGTTCTCCACTTCTAGTTTGAATTAACGGCTGAAGCTGGGTTAGTTCGTATCGTTATTATTTTATTTTCATCGGCATAAGGTAAATGTACTTAAATTAAGTACTTATTGTTAATGTTGTTAATGTGCTCTGTACTTTGCTTGTGGTATAATGGCTCTGTAGCTCTCGGCCTGTTTTCAGTCACTGTGTAACAGAATCAACACACCAGGTTTAAACTAATACTGTAGCTGTAGATTCTAATACTAATGTCTGTCTGTGTTAACACACCTGTTTGCCATATTTTAGTTTGTGTGTTTGTGAGACAACCTGACTTTTGTTGAGCACAAATAAACTATAATAGTGCTTTTTTGTAACCTTGTGCAAATTAAATCTGTTGAACTCATGAATAAAGTCTGCCTCATAATTACTGATGTAATGCTTTTCAAAAACATGTTATAGTGTAGAAAATGCATTTAGCATTTGTAAATTATCCTAAACACTTAATGTACTGGTAACACATTTGCAATACAGTATTGTGGCGTGGGCGGGGCGACGGCTTGCGACCGTCGTGCCTTGCGGGAGGTGTTCTTTTTATGTTCACCGTGTTTGGGACGTGTGTTTAGGTTAGTGGCTTCGGCCAAGTTTGAGTATGTGTACATGTGTGCTATCTCTACGTGTGTATGTGCTGCATTCTGCTACCGTTCTCCAGTTCTAGCTAATAGCTGAATAGGTGTGTGCGTGCGTGCGTGCGCGTGCTGGTTAAATAAACTACTCCCAGTCATTACATTGAGTAGCCACCAAACTCACTCGTCCTCCAAGTTTCCTGCTAGCGTCGAAAAACGCTACAGTATTATAGAAGGTTGTGTGTACTGTATGATACAATAAAGTATATTTGTATTAACCACAAAGTGTACTTTTTTTAGTATTTGTAATTGGCCAGAAGTATAACAGCATGTTACTGCTGCAATAAGAATATACTCATAGTGTATTAATTATGTATTTGTAATACAGTAAAAATAGCTGTAATGTACTTATAATACATTAAATATATACTTAAATTGTATTAATAATACTGTCAGGTATGTACGTTAGTACACACACAGCCATATACTTTAAGTGTACTAAAGTATACTTAAAGTTGTTCCACTTTAGCACACAAAAGTATACTTAATACACTTAAAATTGTGCTTTTGTACAATTTAATTACAACTTAAATACACTTAGTACAAAATTAGTTGTTCCAAAATAGCAAACTTCAAGTATACTAGTCATTAGTCTGGAGCAAGTACATTTAAGTATGCTTTGGCATGCTAGGATTTAATATACTTAGCATACTTTTTTTTTTACTGGGGTAGAGAGAACATAAAAACTCCACGTACTGTACACAGACTCAACGGTAGGATTTAAACCCTCAACCATGGAGATGAAATGCCACAGTGCTAACCATTGCACTACCATTCCGCCTATAGAACTAGAGTAACTATAGATCTATTTAGAAACTAAAAATTATTTCAAATAAATAAATAAATAAGACTTTTTTTTCTCTTGCAATGCTAAAGCAATGCAGTTTAACTTAAACTATAACCTGAGGCACACCAGGGTTGTTACACCATGATGCACACACTCAAGCATGGCCATGTGAATGCCGTATCCAGTGTAATAATGGCGACACATTCACCTCATCATATATCAGCACAAAAACAGGAATCGAGATCGATGCATGATAACACATAGAATAACGAATAAATATGAAACATAACACATTTCACACATGCATGTGGGAAAAAAACTAAATTAGTGTGAGTGATTTGAGTAGCAGGTGCTCGTGCCACAGTAGAGCTTCATGTCTAGAACAGTCCCTGATAAAAATAAGGTCTATATTCCAAAAAAAAAAATGTATGCTATTGTGGAAAATAAGATCAAGATTATTAAACAATTATTATTACAATTATTAAAGTTTTAGTGTAACTTCGTATACATTTTTTTCTATAAATGAACGCTTGCTAGCTAATGTTGTAGTTAGAATATTTTGGATATTTTGGACATCGAAACAAACTAACCAACAACTATGGAGCCACTAAAAATTTCATCACCTATCATCCCATTAGCAACAACCCTTGTGCTATGTCCATATGTATATGTATATGTATATATATATATATATATATATATTAGAGCGCAACACCTAACATTACTTACTGTTATCGTTCGATACCAGCTCATTTTACAGACTGTACAGTAACCCAAACCAAAATTCCATTTACACTCATTTAAAAGGATTTGCTGTGGGAATAAATCGGCTGCACACTAATTTTCACTATCTGTTCTGTTACTAGGAAAGACATGACATACAAAAGGAGGATTAAAACTCATATGCCATCCTCAGGGACCTGAATGTTAGCTACTGTATGCCACTGCAGGCTGCTCATTGTCCTTCCTTCTTGTGATATAATGGCAGTTAAAATATTATGTCTCACTAATATTTCCCGTCATTAATACTGTACCAGGGGACAAGGACAGTGTCTATTGACTTTTCTGCTTTAGTGTATCAGTGCAAAAATATATAGTGAACTAACGATACCCTGTGTGTGTATGTGAGAACAGTTTAAAGAATATCCCTCGGCTCAGAAAGAAGTGTCCAAAGACTTAATCATTTCAGTGCTAGATGAATCAGTTCTTCACATGTGTATCTGCAAAGCGAGATAAAACAGCATTATGAGGATCTGCTCAGAGAGATAAGACAAATCTTACGGCTCCTTCTCCTCGGCTCCAGGGCGTGTTGTTCACCAGCACCTGATCAAAAAAAGCTACATATCTGCTTTTGTGTGCAAACAGACCAGGACAGGGTTGCCCTTTATTTTGCTTTAGTCATGTTTCACTGAGCGGCAACACACAGCACAATAGATTTAACCTCATGCATGTCAGTCAAACCTATTTTCCAGGGCTAGACTCTTATAATTAAAACCACACTGGCTTCATAAGGCAACCCCTGGATCATCTTTCTACTAGTTTGATGGAAATACGGGGGATACACTGACAGTGTGTCATCTTTTAGCATGATGGAAAGACATAGCATATAGACTGACACTGTCTCATCTTTCACTTTGATGGAAAGACATGGCAAATATGAGGTCCATGTCAGATAAGATGAATGCAGGTCATATACATGCACCTATAAATTGCAAGCTGTTACCCAACACCCATACAGGCACACACGGATACCCACAAACATACAGCATGCACACAAATCCCGTCAGCTAAGTTGACCTTGAGCAGGATAATGAAATTACAAATTAGCTTCCTCCCTTTTACCCTTCCTTCCCCCACCCCATGATTTATTCGATGCTGGTAAAGCCTACACTGGTTGCTCAGTGAGAGGAAGAGAATCATGCTTTTACTGAAGTCAGCTGTTCTTATTGGTATCTCATAAACAATGTCCAACTCTTCATGGTCATCAAAGCATAAGTAAACTTGAAGGCATTTTTTTTCTAAAGAATGCCCAGCTCTAAGTAGCAGCCCAGTATGACATTTACTGAAAATCTGCTTTCCTGCCTGCAGCGTCAACAGTCTCATCAAGAAATTGCTGCATGCTCTTGACATGAGTCTCAAACTGAGTCATATTTAGACCAGTGCAATCTGCCCAATGACAGCTGGACTCTATATAGAATTAGAGCAAAATATTAATTTATAGCATTGTACTATTATTGTGTAAAATAGTATCAGACTTATTGTTTAGATAAGGGTTTTTTTTTTTTTTTTTTTTTGCAATATCATATCAGACATAAATTTTCCTTTTTGCCTCACTACACAGTGTAAGGTGAACAAAACATAGACAAGGAGATGTACTGTCTTTGCAGACTACAGAACTCTCTGCTTGAAATGCTGAAGAAGGCTCATGCCTGTCTGGACTACAAACCCACTGGGACATTGGCGCTTGGGCAAAAGACAGCTTTGTTCTTCACTTCCAGGCATTAAGATATATCAAATGATGAGGACCCACAGTTAACCTGAAATCAAATCAATAGGACCCAATGGATGGATGGATGGATTGATTGATTGATTGATTGATTGATTGATTGATTGATTGATTGATTGATTAGATTGAAAAATCTAACCCTTGGCTTTGTTTTATTAGTTTGTATTGCTTTTTAATATAAGAAAAAATATAAACTCATTTATTTTTATGCAATTAAATAACTCATATAAAATAACTTAATATATGAACATTTATGGTAATTAAGCCTAACTACAAAATACTGTATATATTGTATTTATATATATAGTGTGATTGATCTCTCATGGCCCACCTGCAGAAAACTGACTTACCATAGCAAAGTGAGGTGTAAACATCAAAACAGATTACAGTTAAGTAAATTAGCAGTGCATGTGTACATGTACATGGATGTGTACACGGCAGGGCAAAAGTTGCCCAAACAACTGTTCATTCTCCCCGTTTGTCTTAAGTTAAAACGACATTATTTTTCTAAAAAAATTATTTTTATAAAACAGTCTTTCCATTAATGTGTGTGTGTGTGTGTGTGTGTGTGTGTGTGTGTGTGTGTGTGTGTGTGTGTGTGTGTGTGTGTGTGTGTGTGTGTGAAACTCAAATAAGAGAAGAGAAAGATTTACTGTGTAAATGAGAAGGGGGAAAGAGGGAGGTACTGATTCCTCCTCTCCTCTTAGCTTCACACACAACAAACATACAATACACACACACACACACACACACACACAGTGCCTGCTCGCATAAATGGAAACACTTTATTTTTATTTTATATTTTCTATTAATTATTTTTATGTATTTACTTTATGGGAAAATTTGCTTTGATTTACGAGTGTTTTGAAATATGAGCCCTCTTCCGGAATGACTTATGCTCATAATCCAAGGATCCACTGTAGATAGATAGATAAGTTTTTCATAGATCCTATTTAAGAAGCTCAGGTCAGAGTGCAATGTCAGCCAGGATAGGATGCACCTGGAGCAGATAGGGTCATTTTTAAATGCTCAATAGTGGCAGCTTGGAGGTGCTAGGGCTTGAACCCCAGACCTTCTGATCAATACCCCAAAGCTTTAATTGTTTGAGCCACTACTGTCACCCTGAAGAAGAAAAGTACTTTCACTGGTGTGTCTACATAAATACAAGAAGCCTGTAAGTGCTAAAAATTAAACCAATTTAAATCATATCACTAAAACCTTATTTTTCATGTAAAAAAAAAAAAGTGATTCCCTATGCCCCCTCAGGTGACACTGTAGCATCCAAACTTTATATTCACAGAGTTTGATAGAGTTACAGGTCTGTCTTTTGAAGTTGTTGAAATGATTAACAACACATTTTAAACCACAAATATAACAAATTAAATCTGTGCCAGTGAAAGGTCTGGACTTTGGCTTGGCCATTGCAAAACCTTGATTCTTTCATTTTACAGCCATTCTGATGTAGATTTACTGGTGTGCTTCAGGTCATTGTCCTGTTGTATGACCCTCTTTCGAACAAACCTTAGCTGTCAGACAGATGACCTCACATTTGCCTCTAAAGTACTCTGGTATATAGAGTAGTTCATGGTCGACCCAATGACTGCAACGTGCCCAGTTCCTATGGCTGCAAAACAAACCCAAATCATTACACTTTGGCTGTTGTGATTGACAGTGGGTATGAGGTGTTTCTGCTAAAATACAGTTTGTTGTCAGTTCTCTCCAAATTGTTTCACAATTGTTCCATAACGCTTTCCAGATTGATGTACAGCAACAATTGCTTCTCTAAAACCATTGCGTTTGTCTTTCCCATTGGCATTGTGGTAACACACACCTGACTGCTCCAGGCCAGCAAATTGTCAAAACTTCTGCACACCTGTTGATTATCAATTAATTAAAGGTTGATGATTAACAGTACCTGGCTTCAACTCACCCTCTTAAATCCTGTGGAAGCAGTAAGGTGTTACTTAATATTGTTACATGTTTTTCGTTTTGGCTTAATTTTTGTTAAATAAATAATGACAGTTAATAAAAGTTATATAAAACTTCATGGACACCGACCCAAAGGTGGAACTTGAACCCTTGTCCCTGGTGATGTGAGGCCACAGTGCTAATCATTACACTACCATGACGCCAACACCTTTCACAATCAAATTAATAGATAGTCAGTTTTAAACTTATGACATAAATTATTTTGTTGCTTAAACTGGTTTACTTGAAACTGTGTGATGTGTTAACAGTGGGTCGATTTATTTTTTATTTTTTTGCTGAATTGAATTGTGATTAAGGCGGCGCGGTGGTGTAGTGGTTAGCACTGTCGCCTTGCACCTCCAGGGTCTGGGTTCGATTCCCCGGCCAGACTCGATTCCCGTCTCTGTGTGCATGGAGTTTGCATGTTCTCCCCGTGCTTGGTGGGTTTCCTCCGGGTACTCCGGTTTCCTCCCACAGTCCAAAGATATGCAGGTTAGGCTAATTGGCGTTCCCAAATTGCCTATAGTGTGTGTGTGTGAGTATGTGTGTGTGCCCTGCGATGGATTGGCACCCTGTCCAGGGTGTACCCTGCCTAGTGCCCGAAGTCTCCTGGGATAGGCTCCAAGTCCCTCGCGACCCTGAACACAGGATTAAGCGGTATAGAAGATAAATGAATGAATGAATGAATTGTGATTATTTTTGGAAATTACCATATTTTATACAATTCAGATACATGCCGAAGGGTTACCCCTAAAATCCGGGGTGGCTTTTTTCTGGTTGGCACATCAGTCCCTCAAAATGCCTATGCATGATGAATCATTGTACTTCGTCTATTCAAGTTCTCCTATCATCCAATGAGTTTATACTAAGACTAAGAGGTTATACAACCTCCTATAGTACACCTTTCAGAATGAAGAGCTCTGCTGTTTAACTAGTTGGTCATAAAGGAGATGCTGATTATTGCCCAAAGTTGGCTGTGAGTTCATTGACTGACATCTTTTCCCCCTCAACACAATCTCAAAACCTTCCAAAAAGCATCCAAACACTGAGTTGATGTTCTTGATCTACAGCGCTAATGCTGCCTCCCCAGTGTACTGATGCAAGGAAGATTGCACTGGCTACCGCAGACTGGTAGGTGATCTCTAATATCTTGCTGCAATCATTAAACAACTTGAGCCTCAGAAAACCTGCTCATCCCCTTCTTGTAAATAACCTCTGCATTAATCTTCTAGTCCAGCTTATTTTCCAGATTTCAACCAGATCAATAGCTGGACACATGAAAACGATGCTGTTTGTTATGGTCCTCTTCCTACAGTAAGCCATCTACTCGGTCTTGTCCACAGAGGATTCTTACCTTACACATCCACAAGATTTTGAACAAGACTTCCAGTCCATCCATTATGCACGTTACCACCACAAAATTGTCAGAAAAATTCCAAAGGCGGCAGAGATCTGACCTGTACTAAAAGCCTATGGTGAACAGTGTGAAGAGGAAGGGGGGTCTGCACGGTTCCCTGTGGCGCTCCAGTGCTGCTCAGCAGGCACACAGGCAGGCAGCCTCCCAGCCACACACCCTGTGGTCTTCCCGAGAGGTAGTTGGTCACCCACAAGGTGTGTCATGGATGTGTCCACATGATTTCTTCTCACCTTCTTCTTCTTCTCTCTCAGCAGGAGATGTCAAATATTGTAAAATTTGCTCAAGAAATCAAATAAAGTGATTCTCTGGGTGTT
Organism: Channallabes apus; assembly: GCA_030522415.1. Lineage (NCBI taxonomy): Eukaryota > Metazoa > Chordata > Actinopteri > Siluriformes > Clariidae > Channallabes > Channallabes apus. The sequence continues at coordinate 50,435,907 of CM060104.1, forward strand.
GGTGCTGTAGTCCTCATTGTAGTCGAGAAGATCAGATTTTTTTGTTGTTGTTGTTTTTTTGTGCTTTGATACTCATGTATTCGCATTCAGACCCTTAGATGCTTTTTTGATTATGTACCAGTGGGGCAAAAAGTATTTAGTCAGCCACCAATTGTGCAAGTTCTCCCACTTAAAAAGATGAGAGAGGCCTGTAATTTTCATCATACTGTAGGTATACCTCAACTATGAGAGACAAAATAAGGGGAAAAATCCAGAAAATCACATTGTAGGATTTTTTAAGAATTTATTTGCAAATTATTGTGGAAAATAAGTGTGGCAACACGGTGATCTGACAATTATCAGGTATAAAATTTCTCTAGCTCGATTACGCCACCCCGAGGTTAACCGGGGAAATAACCCAAATAAGGAGCACAAGGTTCACTAGGCTAGAAGAACATGAGAGACAAGGGTACAAAAGTACAAAACTTTATTGCCATTTTACTTTTAAAACAAATATTTTACTTTTAAAACAAATTAAAATACTTTCATATATAATATCATAAGGGCAATCACATGCAATATATGAAAATAAGGACACGGCACTCTGTGTACACACAATAATGAAAGAAAAAAATAACAATCCAAACGAAATAAATCACAGAATAATTCGGACAGGCGTCTTGGCAACAAGGGCAGATTAAAGGAAGTGCTAACCTTACAAGTGCACTTCACACCATTTCACTCAAAGGAAAACATGAATCCCAGCTACACTGCACTCCACACACTGTTACTACCCTCAGCACTACAAACTAACCTTCCCCCAACCCAGCCATGCCCGAAGTCAACAAACACGAAATACAAAAAGGACACCCAAATCAACAATAAAAAAATATATAAATAAAAAGCAGGAAAAGAAATAACATACAAAATTATATGTAGCTCGGACAGCTCGCCGTGATTATCCTCTAAAGTTTGAGCTATATTACAATCTTCACCACAGACTCATAAATTCAGAGAGCCAAAGTCCATACTAGCTCCAACCGATAGCCGAGCAGCTCCGAGCTACCAATCACATCACAACACATACAAAAAAATATAAATAACAAACAACAGAGGAGAAAACAGCAGCGCCGTCCTCAACCAAAACAGAGGACCAATACTTCCGCCGTCACGAGATCCACCATCAAAATGCATTAAACATCCGAAGCTCACTAAGAGAGAGAGAGTCATGACTAAGTCGTATGTTTTTTCAGGAGAAGCCAGAGAAAGTGAAACTCACTTACCCGGATGAATCGTTGCGCCACGCGAGTTGCAGCGCCGCTCACAGCTCGCCGCGACCCACACAAAAATACACAGGCATAAAGAATGGTTCACAGCTAAAAGGTAAACAGACACCCGTTAGCATCACCCAACGGCAGCATACGCAGCACATGAGGAGCCTGTACCTACCCGACAACCCGTGAACAGTCCGTCTCAACCAGATATTCGTTTAACCAGCGTGCACCCTAATAAGAAGAAAATGATCAAAGTTTAAGATATATGTCCACCTCTTCATTAGCCGCATAGCTACAGATAGTACTCACACACCTTCTGTCCACACGCCCCCGTGAAGGCGGTCCCAGTCGTGACGTATGCCAGGTACAACAAAATCCAGCCTTAAGTACTGTCAGAACTCATACTGATAGGCTGCCATGGGTGACAGTCACCTAGCAGTGGGCCAATGGGAAGCCCCCATTGCCCACACTGCCACAATCTACCCACAGCTCTTGAATCGTCGGCCCGACGATTGCCCAATTATCCTTAAGCCCACGGCCTGAACAGGGCAGACATGGGATTAGACGAGGCCTCAACAGCCTCAACACTTACCACCCTCGCCACGGCCCTAGGAAGATGGTAGACATTAGAATGTTGGCCGGCAGTAGATCGCCCAGTGCGTCTCACTACCCCATCACCACAAGGGGGACCTGCAGGACCAAGGTTGATCATGGGTGATTGTCTTACAGCATCCTGTCCTAATGATTCGGAGTCCACTGGGTCCTCGACGGCCATACCCACCCCCAACGTCAATGAACTGGGGCCCACCAGAGCCCGGTCCCGACTCTGCAACTCCGTAGCAGCGGGCCGAGTCTCCGGTACCACCCGAACCAGATCAACTTCCTCAAAAGAGGAAGACTCCTCCAACAACGTCTCGTCGGCAACTAGAGAGGCCTTCTCTGGAGAAGGAACTAAAACTTCTCCCCCTACTCTTTCCTTTAACAACGAGCGATGCACATACTTTACCCGATTCACATCGGTTACTGGTGCAATGGCATAAACCGAACCTCCCACCCCAGGTGCCTTTACCACCTGGTACAACACTGAACTCCAGCAGTCCTGAATCTTATGACGACCCCTGAGACCATAGTTGCGAAGATAAACAACTTGGCCTACACCCAAGGGTACATCCCGGACACGAGAGTCGTACCGTTCCTTACGGCGTTCGGCAGCCAACTTTAACTGTTCCCGGGCTCCCTCAAAAGCTACCTGCAGTCTCGTCTGATGTTCTAGCACCCAGTTATTAACACTACCAGGACCCTTTTCCTGGCCACGACCTAGCAGAAAATCAACGGGCAATCGTGGTTCCTGCCCGAACATCAGGAAATATGGAGACTCCCCAGTCACTTGATGGGGAGTGGTGTTGTAGCAATAAAGTAATTGAGGAAGTGCCGAAACCCAATCATCCTTCTGCGAACTGGGCAAAGTGCGCAACAGATTGTGCAGCGTCCGATTGAACCGCTCGCACTGCCCATTACCCGCAGGGTGCCATGGGGTGGTACGAGATCTTTTTACCTGGTACAAGTTACATAGCTGTTGAACGAGGGACGACTCGAAACTGCGACCTTGGTCTGAGTGGATACGAGCGGGAACACCAAACTTGCAGAACCACTCGGACACCAACACCTGAGCCACAGTTTCAGCCCGCTGGTTCCGAGTAGGGACCGCCTGCGTAAATTTGGTGAAAACATCGGTCATTACCATTACATTCTCAACCCCGGAACGAGAGGGTTCCAGCAAGGTAAAATCAATGGCCAAGATCTCATTTGGCCTTTCTGCCAAAAGGTGGCCCATAAAACTCCGAGGCGCCAGCTGTGTATCCTTTGCAGCCTGGCACCGCTCACACTCACGGCACCACCGAGCCACATCGGCTGTCAGGCCTGGCCAATAACAGCGTTGACGAACTAGCTCAGTGGTGCGGTCGATACCCTGGTGCCCATGCCCTTCATGAACACTAGCCAAAACCTCACCCTGCAAAGCAGACGGAAGAACCAACTGCAAACTTTCCTCGCCTCCATCTGGTCGAAAGACACGGCGATACAACACGCCCTCCTTGTCCACCAATCGATCCCATTGGCGAAGCAACACCAGGGCGGTTTTGGACATCTGTCCACGCTCTGCCGAAGATGGAGGTGCACCTTGCCGCCAAAACCTTAACACCTGTCCAATGGCCGGGTCGTCCTGCTGACACAATGCCATATCAACCCCAGAACCGGGCAGCACAGAGACCGTCGCCTGAATCGCCGGCGGACACAATTCTGCCGCCACCACCTGCTTAACACTAACCGGCACCTCAACCCCCGGCAAGAGGGTACTCAATTCACCCTGGCCGGAGGGATCCTGCCTTGAAAGAGCGTCCGCATTCCTGTTACTCCTACCCGATCGATACTTGAGGGTAAAATCAAATGCTGCCAGCTGGGCCGCCCAACGTTGTTCGGTGGCCGCAAGCTTAGCCGTAGCCAAATGGCTAAGAGGATTATTATCAGTGTAAACAATACACTTATGTCCCAACAGATATTCCCGAAACTTTTCGGTCATGGCCCACTTGAGCGCCAAAAACTCCAACTTCATGGAGCTATAGTTAACCATGTTGCGCTCAGTGGGCCGAAGACTCCGGCTAGCATACGCAATAGGTCGTACTTTCCCATTCTGCTCCTGGGAAAGGACGGCCCCCAAACCACCATAGCTGGCATCCACCTCTAGAATAAAAGGAATGGAGAAGTCAGCGTAGGCCAACACCGGGGCTGTTGTAAGCCTAACCTTCAACTCCTCAAAGCTCTGTTGACACTGTTTTGACCACACATCAGGGAAACTCCTACCAGCCCGTACCCGAGGCCTAACGACAGCGCACTCAGCCACCGCCCGATGCAAGGGGCCTGCCAGCTTTGCAAAATCTTGCACAAAACGCCGATAGTAACTGGCAAACCCCAAGAATGAGCGCAACTCAGACGCACTGGTGGGACACCGCCACTGTGACACTGCCTCTATCTTACCTGGGTCAGTGGATACACCCTGAGCAGAAATGACATGACCTAAATACTTTACCTCTTTCTGGAAAAACGCACACTTTGCCAATTTGGCCTTCAACCCCTCATGCTCCAATCGCCCCAACACAACCTCCAACCGCTCCAAATGCTGTGAAACGGAAGAGGAAAAGACCACAATATCATCTAGATACAGCAATAAAGAACTACCCTGTTGATCCCCAAACAGCCGTTCCATCAACCGCTGAAACGTACGTGGAGCATTACACAGCCCAAAAGGCATCCGATTGAACTCAAATAGGCCAAAAGGAGTACAAAACGCCGTCTTAGCGCGATCTCTTTCAAGGACGGGTACTTGGTTGTACCCACTGGCCAAATCCATAGTGGAGAACCACCCAGCCCCCGTCAGGAAATCAAGCGACTCTTCAATGCGCGGAAGGGGAAAGGCATCCTTCCTCGTCTTTGCGTTTAATTGCCGATAATCGACACACATGCGCAGGCTTCCGTCCTTCTTCCGGACGAGCACTATAGGCGACGCATATGGACTACAACTCTCCCTGATAACATTGGCTTCTAGGAGCTGGTTAATGTGCGACTTAACTACTTCATACTCAGATGGCGGAATTCGCCTGTACCGCTGACGCACAGGCACCGAATCCAACAACGGTATCTCATGTGAAATCACATCTGTACACCCCAGATCACCCTCATGGGCCGAAAATACAGACAGATATCGCCGCAACAGCGCTCTGACCTCACCTTGCTCCCCCTGCGACAAAACAGACAGATCAACAGCTTCAATTTGATCTTCAATTGAAACAACGGTCTCTACAACTTGTGAATGCACTGTAACCATCGCTGACTCCTCCTCAGTTATTCCTGCTGGCAAACTCACCACCTGGACACTATTAAGTGTTCCTAATGTCGCTCCAGCATACAACATCACATCGATGGTCCCGACATTAACCATAGGCAAATAAACTGTGCCACGGACGACCCGCACAAGTGCCGGCGAAGCCAGTAATCCTGCTGGCAACCCCGATGACGGAGGCTCGAACAAAACAATCCCATCTGCATACTGTTCAGAACATGTGGCTGGTACAAGTTTTAACGTCCCACCTGGAACACGACACGACTTACGACCCCGCAGTCTAGCCTTCCCCGTGCGTACTACGGAGGACTGATCCTCTACTGAACGACAGTGTTGTAATGCCTGCAAGACAGATTCTGGGGCCTGCACTAAAGAAGGACAGTCAAACAGACCCGGGCCATACTGGCCGAAAAGTTCCTCATAACACCGGCTAAGGACATTCATCCCCAACACCCCAGGAACTCCAGCACTAATGCCCCCAGGGGGATCTCTGACCACCAAAATCCCACACTTGGGAATAAATCGACCACAGATCTCAATATCTAACTCCATATAGCCAATGTAAGGGATTGACAAACCATTGGCTGCACGGAGCTGAAGCCAGTGGCATGCCCTCAGTCGCTCTATGCCCCATGATTGAAAATGCGTTTGGAAGCAATTTTCAGTAATTGTGGATACCATAGACCCAGTGTCAACTAGACAAGACACCTGAACACTACCCATGCGTACAAGAAGGTGAGGACAAGACGAGATTAAATGGGAGAAAGCAGTACCCGAGCCGTTCCCCTCCCCATCCGCGCTTTGGCTCTGCAACGCGGTGGGGACTAGTTTCCCGCCGGCGCGGATGAGTCAGACTGTTCACTATTGGGTCGTGTCGTAGCAGCCAACGAAAAACGAGGAGGTACACGCTCCCCATCACACTCTCGAGCAAAGTGACCCGGCTTCTGACATCGTCGGCACACCATCTGGTTACGACGAGCAAACTGACTATGGGGCTGAGGAGTCTGCAAACGGGCAATACTTTGAGTTAACTTACTTATTTGCTCCTGTTGCAACCGTAACATTTCCTTAACCTCGCCCAACTCAGATTCTTGCGAGAACTGCGCGGAGTTCCCCCGAGGCTCTCCCCGCACCCCATATTGGATACCATAAGCGGAGGGAAGTGAATGACTACGACCCCTCGAACTCCCCGGCATACCCTCGCGTTCCCATCGGAGTGCTTCGCCCCGTACATCTAATAGCGTCAGGGCGGGTCGACTTCGTACCAACTGTTTAAGCTCTCGCCGAAGGGCATTGTCATTAACGTGCTCAATAAACTGGTCACGCAACAAAACTGAAAAATTTGGCATAGCGTAAGGTGACTTTTGCTTTACCTGCTCCAGGAGGCCAATTAAAGCAAGGGAAAACTCCAACAAAGTCTCTCCCTCCCGCTGTTTCCTGGAGAAGAAAGCCTCCTGCAGAGAAACGTACGACTGTGAGCAACCGTACAACTCTCTCAGCACAGAAAGAATTGTTGCTGGATTATTACGTTCATCCACGGGACGGTAACGAATCTCCTCTCTGGCCTCTCCCTCCAAATGATCGAAGAGAAAGAAAGCTTTATCAACGGCAGACATATGACGGGACTGCATACAAGCCTGGGCTTCCTCAATCCACTCTTCAATGTCTAAACCGGACCTGCCACTAAATTTTGCACACCTACGATCTCGAGGTACCAAAACATACCTTTCTGGTAGAACAGCACACTCCGCACCTGACTGCGATGTGGGGAGAGGAGGCTCATCAGCCGCGGATGGCCCACTGGGACCTGGCTGAGCAGCTAATTGCTCTTGCCGCAACCGTTCATTATCGGCTCGTAACTGAGCTACCATTTCCCTCAACTCACGCAGTTCCTCCTCCATACCTGAAACACAATGGAGGCACCCGGGACGCCGCTGCTGTCTCTCCTCCGGCTCAATATCTCCTCAAAATCAATCCAAAAAAAACAAAATTGAGTACACAGAAATTTTTTTTTTTTTTTTTTTTTTTTAATTTATATATTTATAGAAATGCGTACATATGCACCCACGTCTCTCAGAAAATAGAAGCCTATCCTGCCGATTACGCCAGAATGTGGCAACACGGTGATCTGACAATTATCAGGTATAAAATTTCTCTAGCTCGATTACGCCACCCCGAGGTTAACCGGGGAAATAACCCAAATAAGGAGCACAAGGTTCACTAGGCTAGAAGAACATGAGAGACAAGGGTACAAAAGTACAAAACTTTATTGCCATTTTACTTTTAAAACAAATATTTTACTTTTAAAACAAATTAAAATACTTTCATATATAATATCATAAGGGCAATCACATGCAATATATGAAAATAAGGACACGGCACTCTGTGTACACACAATAATGAAAGAAAAAAATAACAATCCAAACGAAATAAATCACAGAATAATTCGGACAGGCGTCTTGGCAACAAGGGCAGATTAAAGGAAGTGCTAACCTTACAAGTGCACTTCACACCATTTCACTCAAAGGAAAACATGAATCCCAGCTACACTGCACTCCACACACTGTTACTACCCTCAGCACTACAAACTAACCTTCCCCCAACCCAGCCATGCCCGAAGTCAACAAACACGAAATACAAAAAGGACACCCAAATCAACAATAAAAAAATATATAAATAAAAAGCAGGAAAAGAAATAACATACAAAATTATATGTAGCTCGGACAGCTCGCCGTGATTATCCTCTAAAGTTTGAGCTATATTACAATCTTCACCACAGACTCATAAATTCAGAGAGCCAAAGTCCATACTAGCTCCAACCGATAGCCGAGCAGCTCCGAGCTACCAATCACATCACAACACATACAAAAAAATATAAATAACAAACAACAGAGGAGAAAACAGCAGCGCCGTCCTCAACCAAAACAGAGGACCAATACTTCCGCCGTCACGAGATCCACCATCAAAATGCATTAAACATCCGAAGCTCACTAAGAGAGAGAGAGTCATGACTAAGTCGTATGTTTTTTCAGGAGAAGCCAGAGAAAGTGAAACTCACTTACCCGGATGAATCGTTGCGCCACGCGAGTTGCAGCGCCGCTCACAGCTCGCCGCGACCCACACAAAAATACACAGGCATAAAGAATGGTTCACAGCTAAAAGGTAAACAGACACCCGTTAGCATCACCCAACGGCAGCATACGCAGCACATGAGGAGCCTGTACCTACCCGACAACCCGTGAACAGTCCGTCTCAACCAGATATTCGTTTAACCAGCGTGCACCCTAATAAGAAGAAAATGATCAAAGTTTAAGATATATGTCCACCTCTTCATTAGCCGCATAGCTACAGATAGTACTCACACACCTTCTGTCCACACGCCCCCGTGAAGGCGGTCCCAGTCGTGACGTATGCCAGGTACAACAAAATCCAGCCTTAAGTACTGTCAGAACTCATACTGATAGGCTGCCATGGGTGACAGTCACCTAGCAGTGGGCCAATGGGAAGCCCCCATTGCCCACACTGCCACATAAGTATTTGGTCAATAACAAAATTTCATCTCAGTACTTTGTTATATACCCATGTTGGCGATGATGGAGGTCAAACGTTTTCTGTAAGTATTCACAAGGTTTTCACACACTGTTGTTGATATTTTTCACACACTGTTGTTGATATTACTCCTCTAGAGCAGTGATGTTTTGGGGCTGTCGCTGGGCAACACAGACTTTCAACTCCCTCCAAAGATTTCCTATGGGGTTGAGATCTGGAGACTGGCTAGGCCACTCCAGGACCTTGAAATGCTTCTTACGAAGCCACTCCTTTGTTGCCCGGGCGTTGTGTTGAGTATCATTGTCATGCTGAAAAACCCAGTCACATTTTCACTCAAAATCTCACGATTCATGGCCCCATTCATTCTTTCCTTTACACGGATCAGTCGTCCTGGTCCCTTTGCAGAAAAACGGCCCCAAAACATGATGTTTCCACCCCCATGCTTCACAGCAGCTATAGTGATCTTTGGATGCAACTCAGCATTCTTTCTCTTCCAAACATGACAAGTTGAGTTTTTACCAAAAAGTTCTATTTTGGTTTCATCTGATCATATGACATTCTCCCAATTCTCTTCTGGATCGTCCAAATGCTCTCTAGCAAACTTCAGACGGCCCTGTACTAAATTAATCAGGGGGACATTTCTGGCACTGCAGTATTTAAGTCCCTGGCAGCACAGTGTGTTACTGATGGTAGCCTTTGTTACTTTTGGTCCCAGCTCTCTGCAGGTCATTCACTAGGTCCACCAACCCCGTGTGGTTCTGGGTTTTTTGCTCACATTTCTTGTGATTATTTTGACCCCACAAGGTGTGATCTTGTGTGGAGCCCCAGATGGAGGGAGTTTATCAGTGGACTTGTATATCTTCCATTTTCTAATAATTGCTCATAAAGTTGATTTCTTCACACCCAGCCTGGTGCAGGTCTACAGTTTGTTTCTGGTGTCCTTTGACAACTCTTTGGTCTTGGCCATAGTGGAGTTTGGAGTGTGACTGTTTGAGGTTGTGAACAGATGTCTTTTATATTCATAACAGATGCCATTAATACAGGTAATAAGTGGAGGACAGAGGAGCCTCTTAAAGAAGAAGGTGCAGGTCTGTGAGAGCCAGAAATTTTGCTTGTTTGTAGGTGACCAACGACTTATTTTACTGAGGAATTTACCAATTAATTCATAAAAAATCCTACAATGCAATTTTCTATTTTCTTATTTTGTATCTCATAGTTGAGGTATACCTAGTATGAAAATTACAGGACTCTCTCATCTGTTTAAGTGGGAGAACTTGTATAATTGGTGGCTGACTAAATACAGTACTATTTGCCCCCCTGTACCAAGGAAGCACAACAGTAATATACAGATTAAGAATACACACACACACACACACACACACACACACACAGATAGGCCATAATAATAAAACTACTGACAGGTGGAATGAACGACATTGATTATTTCATTACAGTTGCACATGCCAAGGGCAGCAGATATTTTATGCAGTGAGTCAACAGTCACTTCTCTGAGTTGAGGTGTTGAAAGCAGGAAAAATGGCCAAGCATGCAGAGCTGAGCGACAACAACAAGGGATTGTTTTGACGACTAGTCAACACATATTGCTGAAAAGGTTCATTTGGCTTTGATAGAAAGGTGTCACAACACACAGTACATCATAGCTTGTTGTGTAGCCACAGACCAGTGCCTTAGCTGACCCCAGTCCACCCCCGAAAGCAGCTACGATAAGCATGTGAGCCGTAGAATTGGACCATTAAGCAATAGAAGATGGTGGCCCATTCTGATGAACATAATTTTCTTTTACAACATGAGAATTTATGGACTTTGCTCACACCCAAGATATTTATGGTCCATGTATGGACATTATACATTTGAACATTCATACACATTTGCACTCACCCCAGACATTTCTATTTAAATTCTATATCAATTTCCACACCAGCTTCCATATTTTCCACGTTTGTCCAAAAGTATTGACTATATTTTGTACAGTTAAGTTTTTATATTTTATATTTTAAATATTTTTTTTCTCTGCAACTACAGTTTTCCATATTTTATTCTATTCCATAATTTATTTCTTATTGATAATCTTGATTTTAAGGTCACGAGTGGTCGTATAAGCATTTCACTGCATATCGTACTGTGTATGACTGTGTATGACTGTGCATGACTGTGCATGACTGTGTATGACTGTGTATGACTGTTCATGACTGTGCATGACTGTGTACTGTATGACTGTGTATGACTGTGCATGACTGTGCATGACTGTGCATGACTGTGTATGTGACAAATACCTGGGGAAGTAATGGCACAAGGCACTACAGAAAAAAGGCCAACTGTTGGAGGCAGTGTGATGCTCTGAGCTGAAATCTTTTTGAAATGAATTCATGTGGCTGTTACTTTGACATGGATTACCTACTACCTAAACATCTTTATCAACCTAAACATGTTGACAAAGAAGTTCACCCTTTCATGACAGTAGTGGCAATGACACAAATTTCAAGGTGTTAAAATTTCAATCTGATCGGTGGCCCACACAACAAAAATTAAAGGATCTGCAGATACTGTTGTGGTGCCAAATACCACAGCACATGTTCAGAGGGTTTATGAGGTCAGAGCTGTTCTGGCAGCACAAGCAGGGCAGCAGGTAGTTTTATTGTTATGGCTAATAATTTAAATTTCTACAGATCTCCACGATGATTTATTACTGACTTTTTGTCAGTAATAAAGACCCAGTGTTCTCAGGTAACAATTTAATGGTGATCAAAATTGTCAGACTATCACGACTCGGAACATTGTAGGAGGAACATTCCAAGAATATTTCAAAGCAAATTGTATAATTTTTATTCTATAATTGTATAAATTGTATAAAATATTAAATACTTTCATGCACCTTCATTTCCACACAACTTTCTGATCACATGCACCTGATATCTTAAACTTTTTTTTCACATTTAATGTGCCATATGTGTCATTTTTAACAGTTAATGAAAGCGATTGAACACAGTGCTTTAATATTATTCAGTGAAGGTGATTGTGATGAGATATTGCCCATATGCAAGGCATGCATATGAGCTGATTGTCCTTCCCTACAGCATGCATATGCTGCCTGGTGATTGACTGTGTGATGCATTACACAAATTAAAACAACTCATGCATGAAAAACAAATATGTGCATATTTCTGTGTGACAAGTTGAAACATGAGTGATACAATATATTGATGCTCTGCCAGTGTGAAGTTTGTACAAAGAATCATACTTCTACAGTATATGTGAAATCCTGTGAACTATTACTTATTGATTTTTGTTTACCCAAAGTAATCTGTAAAAACTTGAATTGAGTTACTTGGCCATTTCAATTATGGACATGCTTAGTGTACGGTGAAAAATGGTTAGACAATCCTGAGCAGCACTTGTTCTATATAATTTCCTAGAAATCCTTAATCAGTCTTCATTACATAATGATGAACCATCATTTTTTTTCAGTCATGTTTAATCGATTTGGTTTCTACTTACACAATGATATTTAGCCAATTTTGTTCAAGGTATGAACATCAGCATTCAGTGCAGTCCCTACAATGCGGTACCACCAAGCTGGCCTCTAACGGTTAAAAAATCTTGCATTTCATTTTGCATATTGTCTGAAGCAATTTATACTGCTGACTACAGATTCATTAAAATGATCAGCAAAGCGAATAGCGTTTTTCCCAATGAATAATTTTGTGTGACTGTACATCTCTGAACCTCAAAAAATCCAATCACAGATTAAAAATCCATTCATTAGTGAAGAACTTGCACCAAATTTTATGTAAACAGTTTTGTCTGACTTCAGCCTGGTAAATTGCTGCCTGTAAATGCGCACATTACAAGCTGCCCTTGATTAGCCAGAAGTAGTCCATTTAGCTTGAGTGAGAGAACATCACTTGGAAGTGCTCCAAAAAGTCATTTTGCTATCCCCCATCTTTAAAGACAATCATTTCAAGTCATTTGTTTACACAGGTCCAGTGGACTCAACGTTGGGGACACACTTCACACTGCATGAATAATTGTTGCTTTTTTCAGGTGTAAACTTCATTTTCAGTGCTTAAACTTACCTAAATAATCAGACAAATTTTCTCTTCAACAGCTGTGCAATTCCATTATTAAAAATCGGAACGAATACAGCACAACTTTGCTTAGAGCTAGGGGGAAAATCCATATGTGCAATAATACAAACCAAAAGATAATACAAATGCTAGACTCAATTAATATTTCTTACAATGAACATCAGGGGACCCGTACATCAGGGGACTTGAGACTGGGGTGCAGGTTCACTGTCCAACAGAGCAACAACCCTATGCATTAGTGATGCGCGGTTGGGTAATTTTCCAACGCGCAGGTTCCGCTTTTATGAAATGATTTGGCCCATCCCAGCCCGCCCCGCACCACTGTATCTATTTTAATAGAAAATAGATATTCCCAAATATTTAATATAGGCTACAGGGAATTGCACGGAACATACATGGATTTTTTTATTTCATTTTGTTTTTAATGACCCGCCCCGCAAATAAAACGACCCGTGGGTTACCAGACGACCCGCGCAGCTCTATGCTTTTTCTTAGTAAGCATACAGTAGAGCCAAAGCAATATTGGACTGGTTCAAAGCCAAGAAGCCAAATGTGTTATAAATGACCAGTCAAAGCAAGACTTCAATTTGATTGAGAATCTATAGAAGGACATGAACATTGCTGTTCATCATAATAGTCTCCACCCAATCTGACAGAGCTTCAGCAATTTTGGCAGGAAGAAAAGACAAAAATATTAGGATCCAAGTGTTGTTCTAATGTAGATACTGTTTATATACTCAAGCCAGCTCATGGTTAATAAAACTGAGACATTTTCCTCATTCTGTTGTTTGTGAACATTTACTGAAGCTCTTGACCTGTATCAGCTGTAGTTAATGCATGCTGCTGCTCCATAATTAGCTGATTAGATAACTGCATAATCAAGTGCATGAGCCGGTGTATAGTTGTATAATATTAGATAATGGATGGTAAGTGTATGTTGATGTCCAGACATTCTGGTTTATGATTTTCTGGTCATTCATGGATCCCTTAATTTGTCAAGTCATTCAGATCCTGAAGCCACAAGGGTTCAGATCATCACACTACCACCACCATGTTTGACTGTTGGTATTATGTTGTTTTCATTAAATGCTGTGTTATTTTATACCAGATGTAACGGGACACACACCTTCCAAAAAGTTCCCCTTTTGTCTCATCCATTCACAGAGTATTTGCCCAAAAGTCCCAGTCTCTTTCTTAATGTTGAATCATGAACACTGACCTTAACTAAGGCCAGTGAGGCATGCAGTTGTTTAGATGTTGTTCTGGGTTCTTTTATGAGCTCCTGGATGAGTTGTTATTGTGCTCTTGGAATCATTTTGGTAGGCCAGCCACTCCTAGGATGGTTTACCACTGTTCCAAGTTTTCTCCATTTGGGGATAATGGCTTTCACCGTGGTTTGCTGGAGTCCCAAACACTTACAAATGGTTTTGAAGGCTTTCCAGAACGATACATGTTAATTACTTTGTTTCTCATCTGTTATTGAATTTATTTAGATAATGTTGCTTCTTTAGATCTTGCATGCTTTACTTTGTTAGACAGGCTCTATTTACTTGATTTTTTTAATTCAACAGGTCTGGCAGTAATTAGACCTGTGTGTGGCAAATTTTAACTCAGCTTTAACAAAAATCTGTTTAGCAAAGGGAGACAAGTATTTTTTCACATAGGGTCAGGCAAATCATTTTTAAAAATCCATTTTGTATTTATTTGGGTTATATTTGTTCATTCATTCATTTTCTATACTGCTTAATCCTGTGTTCAGGGTCGCGGGGGACCTGGAGCCTATCCCAGGAGACTTCGGGCACTAGGCGGGGTACACCCTGGACAGGGTGCCAGTCCATCGCAGGGCACACATATACACACACTCACACACCCAATCACACACTACGGGCAATTTAGGAACGCCAATTAGCCTAACCTGCATATCTTTGGACTGTGGGAGGAAACTGGAGTACCCGGAGGAAACCCACCAAGCACGGGGAGAACATGCAAACTCCATGCACACAGAGACGGGAATCGAGCCTGGCCGGGGAATCGAAGCCAGACCCTGGAGGTGCAAGGCGACAGTGCTAACCACTACACCACCGTGCCGCCATGGTTATATTTGTGTAATATTAAAATTGGTTCGAACATCATTTAAGTGTGACGAATAAGCAAAAAAAATCCTGGGTTTTCTCAGGTCTATGTGCATGATGTTTGCCTGTTCTACCCGTGATTGGTGGGTTTCCTCTGGGTGCCCCGGTTTCCTTCCGCAGTCCAAAGACATGCAGTTAGGATAATTGCCGTTCACAAATTGCCTGTATTGTGTTAATGACAATGGGGCATCGAGCCAGCAACCCGACACATTGAATAGCTGCCATAGAAACGATGGATATATCTCCAGGGTGAAGAGGATCCGTCTCCCAATGTGCCGGGTGACATGTGGACAGACCAAAATACAAAAAAATAATAATAATAATAGAGACATTCCACTATTTACCCTAGCTGATGTATTGCACATGCAAGTTGTTTTTCATTTTGTGTAATTTAGTTTTGAGACAGAAAACTTTTTTTGACCATTTGAGCATTTTATTAGTATGGATGGTGAAGCATATGCTTGACTCTCAACTCTGAGTGTGTATCAGGAAGCATGACTGAGGATTCACTGCAGAGAAATGATCGGATATCAGAATAACTAGAGCCAATCTCTTTAATGAAGCACAAACCCAGCAGGGGCAATGCGGGGATGTTTACTGTATTACTGTCACTGCACATTTGTACTGTCTAATAGCAGATTTTGCCCATAAAATCTAATGCAAAGCAATTTTTTTCTGTTATTAGCAATTTAACAGGGTAGGATGCCAGCAATTTCAACAAAATGTAGGCAGAGAATAACAGTTACCTGTTATTAATACTGTATGGAAGAACACTTCATTCTGTGATCGGAAAAAGTAGACTCTTAATGGTGATCTAAACAACTGGAATCTTCACCACTAGCCTCTCAGTAACCGGCAGTCTGTTTTCTCCTGGGTAAAAGTCATGACCGAGATGGGTTGGCATCATTTTTTCCCCATGGTAGTCATGATTTGATTTCTGTAACATTTTTTTTGCTTAATCTAACATCCTACAACAATTAAATCAGTATAACCTAGTTAAAAATGAAGCCCTATTCATTATGCATTATTTGAGGTGGAACAGGACAGATTATAGAATATGAGAAATATTTTTCTGCATAATTTTAGCCATTTATTCAGCACCTATTCACAAGATATTGTGCTGTTTATCTCATAAGCTCATTATTAGAATTCTTCCATAATATAAATGAAATATAGCACTGAATCAAACAAACTGCAAAGCATTCAAACTAATTCAGACTTATTTAGACCAAGGGGGAAAAGAATTCAGGGTTTTGTTTGTTACGCGTATTGAAAAAATACTAATTTAGCCTATAAATAAGGCAAACCTGTCTTTTGAGGGGTATTGTGTAGTTTACTACTGCCACCTGCTGCTCATATAATATACATTTGTCTAATGCAGTATTGATTCTGAAGGATTGATGGATTTACAATGATGTTTTTCTCTTTTCCGTTTGACGAGTTTATCTAGACATGTCGGCTAAACAAATAAAAATGGGATCACCATATTAATGATGGTGGTGGTTTTCTAAAATGAACACACAGTCAAAATATTACATTCAGGGTCTGATATATATATATATAACCTATATAACAACCCTGTCTTTTAAGCCTGGCCAACAAATTTTCAATAGAGTTAAGGGTGCCACAACTTAAAATTCACCTGCTTTATTCATTTTAAAACCTGCTGTGATGTGTGCTTATAGTCATGGTCCGTGTTGAAACATTCAGTTTTGTCCAACTTTCAACCAGATCTAGCCGACAATCTTAAGGCATACTGATGCACTCATCATCTATACCACTTTACCCTCAGGGTAACAGAGGGCCTGGATTCTATCCCAGTAGACTTAGGGCATGAGGCAGGGTACACCCTGGACAGGTTTGTACACACACATATTATCGAACACGTTAATCCATGGTAATCAAACCTGGCCAGGAATCGAACACAGACCCTCTAGGTTCAAGGCGACAGTGCTAACCACTACACCACCGTCTGAGGTAGTTCTCTTTCATTATTCATTCACTGATATCAGCCAAATGAGTATGGTTTCCCCTCAAGATTTCTTTCTGTTGTAATCTCAGGGAGATTTTCCTTTCCTTGGTCGCCTTGCTCATTAAGGACAAACTGACATCATAATTATACTTTTTTTTAGTACATTTTCATTAAATTGCAGTGTGTGTGGCCTTCCAGTGGATTGGCACCCTGTCCAGGGTGTACCCCGCCTCGTACCCAAAGCGTCCTGGGATAGGCTTCAGGTATGTGAGTGAGAGAACTGAAGCAAATTTTGAACTTTGTCGAATGTACCAGTTCCACTGGCAGCAAAAGAGCCCAAAAGCACGATGCTGCACCAACATGCTTAACAGTTGCTAATGTGTTCGGAGGTTATCATACCTCACTATTATGCTTTATCTCAGGTCAATACGGTCCTCTTTGTCCGTGTTCTTTGTCCATGTAGTCAGATGCAAAAAATTTTCTCATGTTTGAAGGTTTTAAGTATTTGCTTCTTTCTTCAGTGTAAAACTCACTTGACTGTAGACAGTAACAATAGACTTTTTATTGCAGGCCTGTGCCTTCCTGGGTGGTTCCTGATCATCAGAACTTTCCTCTCAGCTGAGGGTGCCAGTTCAGGTCTCTTTAGGATCTTTTGGGATCTTACACTCCCAAATACCTGTACTTATATACATATTCTTTACTGACTTTTGAATCTGCAAGTTTTTATAAATATGTCCAAGAGACATTCATGACTTATAAATCTATAACATCCTCAGATCTGACATTCCTATTGGACCGTGTGTCAGTAATGTAATGAGGGCTGTCAAACAAACCCTTCTGTAGGCACAAAGAAACTGCTAGTTGTAGTCAATCATAATTACTGACAGAAAGTTGAGACGCTTTGGACAAATTTACAGACACTCTCAGGTTTTTCAGCACCATTCATTTAATAATCTAATATGGTATATGTGTATTTTGACTCGTGTGTATTTGGTGATATCAAAAAATCCTAAATAAATGAAACCTTATATTCCAATTTTTAAAATTAAAGACGCATGTTGTACAATAATTCTCCTCCAGAAAAAGGACAAATTCAAAGTTCTTGATGTGTATAATATAAACCTCTGACCACAGATGTATGTGCAGTATTTCAGCTGTGCTGAATCACTCAAATAACATGTGGGTCTCAGGTCCTACTGTATGATGGCCTTTCCAGGGAAATATGATTTGGATGGTGGTTGACAAATTCTGCATACAAGTTGACTACAGTGTAGAATTGTATAACTACAAGGTGCATATATGTGGTAAGAAATACTTTGTTTACTTCATACCTTTATACTTAGATTTTTAATGCTAGATTATGATTTGTCAGAATGTGATTTTTTTTCTATAACTATATAATGGACAGTAGTTTTAATAGCAAAATGTATATTAACATGCTTGTTTTTTTATCATACTTAACTAACAGAAGGACACTGCGTTAACATATTAAAAGAAGTGTAATTGTTGATATGATTGCATTTTCTGTAAGAGGTCAAAATTTTTGTTACTGTGAATAGTATCTCTGAATATCCTTTAAATTAATAAAACGTTAAATTAATCTCCAAAATTCAAGATGAAACATTCTTTTCAACATTTTTGCACGAGTAATGTTTTCTTTTTTTCTGCACATTTGCGAGTAAAATAAGGTGCCATGATAAATATGGGCACCCAAGGACTCTCAGATAATGTTTACCAAGGTCTTGGGCCTTAATTAGCTTGTTACGGTTAGGCTTTGTTCACAGTAATCATAAGGAAAGGCCAAGTGATGCAAATATCAAAGCTTTATTCATTCTCTGACTCCTTAAAGCTTGCACCAACAATCAGCAGCCATGGACTATTCTCAGCAACACTTTGAAAATTTAAATATTCAATGCCCACAAATCAGAAGAAGGCTATAAGTAGATACCAAAGCAATTTCAAGAAGCTGTTTCCTCAGTTCCTAACATAATTAAGAAATGGCAGTTAGATGAGACACAGGACGTCATGGTGAGGTATGGAAACCACCCCTCTGAGAGAAATGCTCAGAGGAATGTTAGAAATGCATATCAAAACATAAGTTTGACTGCAAAATATCTTTCCTGCATCCTTTACAACTACAGCAGAATAATGATTCTAAACACACCTTAAAATCTATATTGGAAAACCTCAAGATGTGTATGCTAAAGGTTTTGTCATGACCCTCACAGTCTCTTGACCTAAACATCATCAAAAAGCTGTTGGTATACCGCAAAAGAGCAAGACATGCAACACAGCCCAACACTCTCAAGAGAGTAGATGAATTTTGCAAGGAAAAATGAGGGGAAACAAGATATCCTCAGAACAAGATATGAAAGACTCTTAGCTGGCAAATGTTTTATTTAATTGTAAAATAAAAATATAAAAAATCATGACTATTGTTTAAAATATATAAGTAATGTGACCTCATACTTTGGGCTATTTGGAGATCAGTTCATATTCTGATTATGTAGCCCTTAAAACCCAGTGCATTTTAGCCATTTTTTTGTTTTGCTTTTCTTTTCTTTTTTTTATGAACATATATATGGTGTTTGGACGGCACGGTGTTCCAGTTTCCTCAGTCCAAAGAACTGCAGATTGGGCTAATTACAGTTTCCAAATTGCACAAAGTGTGTTAATAAGCGTGTGAATAAACGTGTGAATAAGCATGTAAATATGTGAATGCGTGTGTGCCCTGCGATGGTTTGGCACCCTAAGTCTCCTGGGATAGGCTCCAGGCCCCCTGCGACTATATACACAGGATAAAGCGGTGTAGACAATAGTGATCAGAGTGAGTGAGTGATCAGGATTATGCAGTATAGTGTGACATATCCTTTTTTTTCAGCACAACTATGCAATATGATGAACTACATTTTATTTTATTTTAAACAACTATACAAACATGCAAAAACAATTTAAAATGGGTCATATAGGCAAAGAAATAGCACAGATACATATGATCACATGTGGTTCTGGTTGTTTTCGGTTGTTTCTATGACCCAAAAAATTTTAATAATAATAATAATATGCTCATTTTGAGAGTTCTACATTTTTGCAAAGTCATTCCCATTTCCCAGTAGTGGTAAAATTTATGTTTGATGCCTCCCTGTTAAGACACAATGAAAAAGCTTTCATATGAGCACATATATTTTATTTTAATAATTATTGACAAAATAACTATTTATAAAAACTGAAATTTTGACCAGCTATGCCCAAATATTTGTATTTAGCATGTTGGTTAAAATAATCTTCAGAGAGATCATTTGTAACAATAAGCTGTAGGTTATAAAAACAAGCTGGAGAGGGAATAACTGTTTATAACTACTAAAACATGTAATAACATAAATATAACAGACGATATATGGGCAAATGTTTGTGGATGTCTGACCATAACACTTACAGTATATGTGCTTGTTGTCCATCCTTTTCCAGATATAGTATTTTGTTTATTGTTATAATAAACTTTATTTTTCACTAGATTGTGCAGCATGGCTGTGGGAATTTGCTCATCCAGCCACAGGAGCATTATTGAGGTCAAGTTCATACTGTATGTCAAGCAGAATGCCTGGTTCACAGTCATTATTCCAGTTCATCCCAAATAAGTTCCGCGGGTTGATTTGTACAGGCCCTCTCAAGTTCTTCTACTCCAACCATGGCAAAAATTTATTCATCAAGCCTGCTTTGTGCATTGGATCCTCAGGTAAAAAAAAGACAATTTAAAAAAGACAAAATGAGTTCTTCATTCCAGACAAAAGACATTAAACAGACCAGAAACATATAAAAAAAAAAAACTTTCTAAGAAGTATATGGGAATGTTTTTTTTTAATCTACAATAGCCCTTTTACTGGATTGAACTATATGGGCCATGGGCATTGCTTCATTATGCTTGCACATCAACACATCAACTTCAGGACAAAAGGTCCAATTGCTTCCTAATATATGCCACGCACATCCAGCTGTCATTGTAACAAGATATTGAAAATGCAGCTAATGTGAAAAGGGTCAGATTGTAATGGCTAGACAACTGAAGGAACATCTCATAAGGTCTGCAATTTTTAAGTTGCACTGACCGTGCAACTTAAAAATTGCAGACCTTATGAGATGTTCCTACACTGGAGTGATCAGGAACATCTTATAAGAAAGTGATTCTGTCAATGTGATCGTGTCGACACGGTCATGTGTGGCCAGGTCCCAGTGATACACACGGGGTGATACAAGTGATACACAAGTCTGATCCAATAGAAGAGCTACTACTGTAGTTCAAATTAAGGAAAAGGTTCAAATTAAAGGTTCAAATTAATTCTGTGTCAGAACACACAGGTTTGGTGTCAAAAGGGGGGGGACCTACTCAATATTAGGTGGTGGTCATAATGTTACGGCTGGCCAGTGTAAATCCAGCGTTGTTTATCCCACGAGTCTGATTGTTTATCCCTGAACTCCTTCCTGTAGGCCAAACTTTGCTCAAGACAAAGGCGTGGCTTTCGCGTGTCATGACATCATTCAGGGCGGGGCTACCAAACAGGTGTCCACTCGACAAGGAGTGAGGAAAAGAAACACGCGCTGCTGCTGAGAGACGCACGATCCCGGGGATTCCTTCCCTCCATTCGGTGGCGGTGTGCGCCATGGTGCCGAGGTGCATCGGGGGCTGCATGCCCTTATTCGTGCTCGGCGTGGCTTTTGACGTGGTCGGCTTGACTGTGCTGCTCGTCGGCGCTCTCGCCAACCTGCGCCTGGGCGGCCGCTTCTACGGCGACTTTCTCATCTACACCGGCTCCCTGGTGGTGTTCCTGAGCCTCGTGTGGTGGGTGCTGTGGTACACAGGGAATGTCAGGATCCCCTTGGACGAGCCGGAGAAAAACTTTTGGAGATTGACGACAACGATTTCGCAATCAGTGGAGGTGGGAGAGAAACCCAAGAGCATCGATGCTCCGGAGTTGATGAACGGCTCAGTGCCTGTGTATATTAACATTCCCAGCAAATCGGTGTGGCAGATCTCGGGCGTGAAGGTCTACGAGAACATGGCTTTCGAGAGAAGCGATGACATGCCATCACCATGTGAGAAAACAATCGAGCTGGATATTTTAAAGAACGAACGAATCGAGAGATTTCTCTGATCTCCATCTGAAACATTCTGGAGTTTTATTCCAGAGTTTGTCCTGCTCTGGTGGAGTCTTGTCCTGTCCTGGTCTTTTCTCTTTCAGATCGTATCTGATGTTTTCGATCCAGGTGGCTGGCCTTCAGCATTACATATAAACTGTTCCACAAGAATAGCTTCTGTTTATTCAGCACTTTTATAGTCGTATGCATATTCAGAATACTTTCTTGATTTTACTAATGCACCTCTGGATTGAACTTGATTGCGCATGCAAAAGTTTTGAATTCAAATTACATTTAAATCAATTCATATTTTTTCCATGGAAATGTATAAATTCACTGAAGCATTTCCTCTACTGAATGCTGGGTCAAAGTAAGAGGATTAGCTTGGCATGATGTCTTTAAAACAAGATTCATTACATTTTGAATGCCATTTAGGAAATTAAGATAAATGAGATGAGATAAAAAGAAGAAAATAAACTGTACATTTCTGTGTATCTGGGGTGGAACCTTGGTGTGTACACATTATGTATCTGGGTGTCCTTTAACTGGAAAGATACATATCTTACCTTTTACCATGTCACTGTAATGTTCCAATTAACAATCGTGATTAAAAACAGGTTAGTTTTTTCCTGTGTATCAAATTTGTTATGTAGTAGTTGACACGCAAAACATTTGGCATTTGTTTCAGTTGTAATAAATGCGATGCAAATTTTTGGATAAGGAAACAAAAAGAAAAAACACTGCCATTAGCAGTGGCTTGTAACAATATGATTTTTCTACCAATCTTTTTTTTCCCCAGATGAAGTAATAAGTTCATTTTAACATTTAATGAGCTGTGAAATTGTGGTTTACTGTGGCAGTGTAGCTCTGTATGACTCAGCAAAATTCTGAGAACCAACCCTGATGTTATATTAATTGTATTTTGCAGGCGCCATTTGGAAGCTCAGCACTGTTTTTCTTACAAATTCACTGCTTTTATTCAGGGAATTATGTTTAAATATATTGTTCTTATATGTATTTTAAGCTGAATATTATTTTAATGGCTGATTTTACTTGAATAATTGTATAAATTAATAGATCTTTTGGGAATTAAATCTATTTTATATACAAAAATATGATGTGATGTGTTTTGATCTAATAAGGAGCAAAATTCCCAACATGACTGTATTTAAATAACACCAAATATATTACTGTCTAAGCTGCACCTGTAATACATAATGAAAAAAAAAGAAGAATCTTAACATTGATTATAAACCATAGTAATACTGTTGCCTCTTTCATGGTTAAGTTTATTATTATTAATTTATTTTTTTACAGTTAGTGATTAGTAACAGTCATTATATTTTCCTGTAAAAGTAAAGTCTTCAGGATGGAGGACATACTGTAACATTTTCAGAAAACTGTGAAGACTGTTACAAAGCACTAACCCTATCATAACCCTTTTTTAATCAACTTTAAGAAAATCATTAACAGAGTTCCAGAGAGTTCAGTGCCTATTTGTTTATTTTCTCTTAAATTTTGATATTGGTTTCCTACAGTACATGATGTTCATGATCTCACATTTAAATATCAGTCATGGAACTAAATCTTAGATTTAGAGATAAAATTTCAGAAAAAATTTCAGTTGCCAATAACTTTCTGATTAGTACTGTATTATTTTTCCGAAATATTTGAACTGATATTTATAAATATTTGATCTTTTTTGTTTACTTTTTGGCTGCAGTCACAGTCACAGCACTTTAATAAACTTGCATCATGTGAACATTTACTACAAGAAAAATTAATAATCAAAAGGAAAATAAATTATAAGGGGTGTTGAAATAAAACTGTGACTTATGATTGTGCAGAATAAAACAGTTATGAGAGTAAACACTTCCCTTATTCCTCTTTATAATCCCCTGCTAATGTACCCTGCTAATGCATTTCACAAGCGCTTGAATACCATCAAGACAGAAAATTCTCTCAGTATACTGGAGCCATGATCAGACTGCAATCAGTTACATCTTCAGTCATGAGACATTCCATCAGAATTCACAGTTTGACTTGAACACCCTTCGTGGTATTTGTCCACACTCACAGGGCAGTTTAATAAATCTGAATTTTATGAGCATTTACAGGGGGGGGGGCATGGTGGCATGCTTTACACCACTGCATCCAATGCTTTGCATTGCTCTTACTGTAGAGAGATATGGCTTTCCCATTCCATGAAGCTCTCTACTGTTCTTGAGCTACATAAAGTTTGGAGGTCTGTACCTATTGACACTTTAGAAAGTTGGCCATCTCTGTGCATTATGAGTCTCAGTACCTACAGTAACACTCCGTGGCCGAATTGCTGTCATTCCCAATCACTTCCACTTTGTTATAATATCACTAACGGTTGACTGTGGAATATTTAGTAGCGAGGAAATGCATACCGCTTATACAAATTCTTGTATAAGCGGTATGCATGCTGAGGTGCTTAATTTTATTTACCTGTAACCATGGAAGAGATTGAAACACCTGAATTCAATTATTTGAATGGGTGAGTAAATACTTTTGCCAGTATAGTGTGTATATATACACAACTCTGGAAAAAAAAATAAGAGACCGCTGAAAAATAATTCTTTTAAGTTTTTTTTTCTTACAGGTGCATGTATTGGTGAGATGAACAGTTTAGTTTTTTGTGAAGTGCTGACAATATATACATATATATACTGTATATAAATATATACATATATATATATACTGTATATAAATATATACATATATATACTGTATATATATATATACATATATACTGTAAATATATATATACATATATATACTGTAAATATATATATATACATATATATATATACACACAGTACACACATATATACATATATATACACATACTGTATATATACGTATATATATACACATATATACATATATATATATATATATATACACATATATATACATATATACACACACATATATATATATATATATATATATATATATATATATACATACACAGGGGTTGTACAATAAAACTCAAATGCCTGGTATTAGACCACAATAATTCATTAGTATGGTGTAGGGCCTCCTTTTGTAGCCATTACAGCATCAATTTGTCTTGGGAATGTCCTGCACAGTGGCCAGAGGGATTTTGAGCCATTCTTCTTGTAGAATAGTGGTCAAGTCACTACGTGATCTGGTGGAGGAAATGTACATTGTACATTTGACTATGCACATTGATCCTGTGCAGCTCCCGACAACAGAGTTGAGGTGCACATTAAATTCTGCAGTGAGTTGGGCAGCTGTGGTTTTATGTTTTTTGCATACATTCCGGGTTAACACCTGGACATCCCCTTCAGACAGCTTCCTCTTGCGTCTACAGTTACTCCTGTTGGATGTGGTTCGTCCTTCTTGGTGGTATGCTGACGTTACCCTGGATACCGTGGCTCTTGATACATCACACAGACTTGCTGTCTTGGTCACAGATCGGCCAGCGAGACACGCACCAAGAATTTATCCTCTTTCGAACTCTGATATGTCACCTGTAATGTTGTGTGCATTGCAATATTTTAAGCAAAACTTTGCTATTGCTCTACTAATTAAACCTTTACTCTCTGCTCTTAGTGGTGGAATGTGCAATCAATGAAGATTGGCCACCAGGCTGGTCAAATTTAGCCATGAAACCTCCAACACTAAATTGGCCAGTGTTTCAGTTTCATTGTCCAACTGAATCCTATGTACTGTATATATAGCATACATGTTTTCATGAATGCAAATGATATAGTAGTATTTTTTTTTAAGAAAAGAATGTTCTAGTTCAGTCAATTCTGCTCTGCAGCAGGGTTTGTTATTTACACCACAAATTATTCACAACACAAAATTCATCACAAGAAACTGATTGATCTAAAAACACCACCTGCCACTGCACCTTCTAAAGCAATAAACTTAACAACAGAAGTGCTGGACAAAGTCAAATTTTGTGACCGAGCGTTGCCATGGAAAAAAGTGTTACTACTTGAAACATGAACTACATCCTGGTGCGCTTGGCATTCGACACACAATAAAACAGGTTTTCCATAAGGCACACCCTGTTGCTCTGAGTGCAGCCATTTGACCCCAGGATTTCAAATAATCCTGTTGAATACACAAAGCCGTTGTATAGGTGTCTCCATTGGAGACAAGCCACAGAAATTTCAGAAAGGAATGGCTTCAGAATACTTCTCTGGCTATTGACTCTTTGTTTTAGTCAGTGAAAGGCTTTGTGATTAAATTGTCCGTTTGAAAAGAAAAAAAACTGTATTTCCAATTTTGTATGATCCCATATAGTGTAGTATAACACCTTGTTCTATCAAAATCAGCAGCAAGAATATTTTACATCCACACCATTAAAATTTCATAGGCCTATTTCATAAACTGTCTTAGATGCTGTTTGCCAACAAAATGAACATGTGGGTTGTTCTGTGAGCTGTAAACAAGACCGATGCCGACTCAGCCAGTTTTAACAGCCATTGCTTTATGGCACTAGAGGCAGATATTGCTAATGCATCTCACCTCCCTGTTTGGTGCCTGGTTTATCTGAAGACTTATATAGACCAACAGGCCAGATTTCCTGTACACATCAAACATGGTAGACAGCCTTCTAGATATCTAGTTCCGACACCTCTGAACAGGCGACAGCACACCACCAGGGGCAAGGTGCCAAAACAGGACATTTAAGAGGAATAGAGATCAGATTGTGCCTGATTGAGGGTGAACCAGACATGCCCTGCTTTTATCCTAATAACCATGACTATGCATGTTTTCAAAGTTCATATTTTAGCACTTTTACTCCAATTTTTATTTACATTTTTTATTCATTCATGAATTTTAAGAACTATTCATCTTAATGTACTGTGAAGCATTTATTAATAAATATAGCTTCATGCCAATTCCCATACTGCTTACGAAATATTAGGTTAATACTAAAACTACATTCTGGCTCCAGGCTTTTTATTGGATCCATACCAAATCTGATAAGGGAATCAGGTGCTGCCTTAACATCAAGTGTAATATTTTCCTAATGAATAATTCAAAACACCAGGGTGCTGAAGAGTGTAACAGGAAGCCAAGACACTGATGCCGCCAGGTTTTCTCGGCACAAAACGGACGCTGCCACCTATTGTGATGGGAATCAAACCATATGTACTTTATTGTACTGTGAATACAATCGTATCAATTTGGAAATCACATAACCACCCTCTTTATCAGTAAGTCTGTGAAATCAGTGAGCCAGTGTATAATTGTGAAACCCTTGCTAGGTAGCATAAAGTAATTATTACTGATTGTATCTCCTTGAGTGTGTGTGTATTTGAGGAGTGGCAGAGAGGCAGGGAGGTGTGTAGAGTTGTGTTGCTTTACAGCGGTAGTATCCCTGGTTTAATCTTGAGTGTGGGTTACTGTCTGTACAAAGGTTTGCATGTGTCTATGAGGGGTTCTGCTGGGTTCTCTGATTTCCTGTCACCACCCAAAAACATGGCACTATATAGTTTGGCCATAATTAATTAATCACCAAGTGTGACTGAGTGTGAAATATGGGGCACTGCAATGGATTTATGTCCCATCCAGAGTGTATAGGCTCTGGTTCCACCTAAATCTTGCTCATGATAAAATAATTTCTTAAGATGAACAAATAAACAATATTTTTCACTCCTGTTTTCGGTCCAGTCCCTGTACCTGAGCAGTTTCAAAATAATTTTTTTCATCCTTGTTAAGCCACACAGTGACCGATGAATCATTCAACTATAAAAAAAAAAAAAAATAAATAAAAATCTAACTTGATTAGATGCATGAACCAGGGAGAAATAGGTGAAGATGATGACATTATTATACTGGTGATGCTGAATGCTGAGTGGTTTGAACAGACAAGAGGGGAAATGAGGCTGCTGCTGAGATCGTTACATAAACATCCATTTGTATCTTTAGGCACTTTGCAGTCTGTCACAGTAAAACATGTGGTCCCATTTATTTAATTTAACGTATGCCATTTAATTTCATTTAGTAAGAAGAAATGAGTGCAAGATCAAAGTTTTTGAAAAGTCTGGTATGCTCTGCAAAAACTGTACTTCACTCAACGTACTTGTATTGCCACTGGTTCCTAACTTTTACAGACACCCTGTATAATAATGCAATAAAACATTTAATAAGTTTAGTAATTGTTTAGTTGTGATTTCTTCTCCAGCAGCAATGGCAGACTTCTTGATAACAAACCAGAAGCATCAAGCAACAGCAGCTTTAAGTGGCTCTCACACCCTCTCACAACCTGTTGTTGTTGGTTATTTATTAATTAGTCATACATTATTGTAATAATTTCTACAAGTTGATTATCTTTTCTTACCCTTCAGAATTACTTTGGGAAGCACTGAGAATCTCTTTAATGTAAAGAAATTATGCTAAGAGATTTTAACACTGTGATCGTAACGATGAGTAAACAACCCTTTCCGAAACTGGGTGGACCTGCATATCTGCATACCTGTAATCTTCCTTTCATCTACAGTTTATGTTATGAAGATCAATCAGCATAATTTATCAACAGTGCAACAATTAACATAAATAACAGTCGATATGCTATACTGAAATCAATTACCAATTTTTGTTTAATTGGTGACATCATTGTGTGCATTTCGCACTTACTTTGAATGTTCTGACATCACTGTTTAGTGCAGTGAAGTAAAAAACAGCACAACATCATGACCAGCAAAGTCAAGGAGGGCATGAGAGTCAGGTAAATAGGAAAAGGCACAAACTTGAGGAGATTGTGGCTAATTAGTGTCTGTGTCACTGTGAGCAATTTTTAAATACTGCCAGTGCAAAAAAAAAAAAAAAAAAAAAGAAGGCGGCACCACCTGGAGTTAACTACGCAAATAGGTAAGATAATTCCATTGGATAACATCCAGTGATTAATATGTCTCTGCTGGCAACAAGTTATTAACTCCTAACTGATGCAATAAGTAGCTTTCCATTTCTTAAACAACCGAAATACAATGTCAGAGTAAATATCCTGTGGACCTGGCAAAGTTTCAGAAAAGACAAATTATTGACCTGCAAAGAAAACAACTAAGGAGATTAGTGAAACTGCTCATATTTGGGTTTTAATGCTTTATTAAAACTTGGAAGGATAGTGGTGAACCATCATCTTTGAGGATGAAATATAGTCCGGGTAAACCAATTTGAATTATCATGATGGGAGATCATTTAAACGTTGGGTACAATCAATTCATAAAAAAATAAATATATAAATAAAAAAAAGCACAGAACTCATGGTAATGTTTAATAGTGAAAGTAAGAGCATGTCTATAGACACAATGCAAAGAAAGCTCAAGGGATTGAGACTTAACAGCCCTAGGAAAACCACTCATCAGTGAGGCTCATCGGAAAAAAGGTCTTCAATTTGCTAGAGCATAAAGAATGGACTTGGAGTATTGGAAAAAGGTCATGTGGTCTAATGATTCCTGATTTACTCCTTTAGAGTGATGGGCACATCAGTAGATCATTTCATCCATCTCTCTTCTTACCCTGATCATGTCCAGTGCATACTGTACCAGCCTGGGGGCACCTGGGGGTGCTTCTGTAGGTCTGGGCTTGAGCACAGCAATGATTTGTGCGTGAAAAATTAGGTCCGCTAACAGCCTGAATCTACTGAATGACCACCATGGATTTCTCTCTTCCATGATAGCTTGATATCTTGGTTTACATTTTTTTCAAATTGTGAAAGAATGATTCAGGGAGCATGAGACATCATTTTCACAAATGGATTGTCCACCCTTAACCTTAAGCGTCCAGACCTTAACCCCATTAAGAATGTTTTGGATGTGCAGAAGAATGATCTATTCAGCAGTCAAATTCTCCCATCAATAGAAAAATCTTGGAGAGAAATTGATGCGACTCGGGACAGAAATAAATGTGACATTGCATAAGCTCATCGAAAGGATGTCATGGCCGCAATCAAAACAAAAGGCGGTCCGATGACATATTGTCGTATGTGATTTTGTTTTTTGGCCAGACAGTGAACTCGGTTCTCCTTGAGTGAGTCCTGTTGATGGTCTTATCTTGTGTCTTTCCCCCCCATCTTACAGCAGCAGACACTAGAATGAAGAGACTGAGAATGAGACTCACCAAGGATTACATATCAATACATTGGTGGTTATTCAATTTGTATTGCACTTCTGTATTATGTATTAAATATGTTTAGTATACATATATTTCCAGATTTTATTATAGTTCTAAACAGACTTAGCAACAGAAATAATTTCCTCAAAGTACAGTGGATGCTGTGATGACTGCCAATGTATTTAAAGCACACAATGTGTAGGATTATAGAGGAACTGCAACATTTTACCACCTCAAAATGCAAAAAAATATAAATGAAAACTTGCGTTTTAAAAAATAGATTTTAGAGTCAGCATGGAGATGCATAAGCTGCCAAACACGAGTTGTGATGCATAACTGAACTGCATAACAATCTCTACTGATCATTCGCACACATCTCATTTGCGACTCTCACTCCCATCACTTCATCTTCATTGTCTTAATATTTCAACCAAACTGCTAGAATTTAAGTAATTATTGCATTATATTGCTGCTACTTTGCTACCAGTGGTTTAAGATTGACGTGTTTTTAATAGATTATACAATTAACAAAATGGTTATTAGTCCCAATATGCACACAGGTCCATTAAATCATTAAAATCATAATTAAAATTTAGAGAATTGGACTAGTAATTTCTGTCAGTCACAGGGACAAACTGATAACTATTTTATATCTGTTCAAGAATTTCTTAATTTTGTAAGGTTGCTTTGTGACATTGACCGTTGTTAAAAGCGCTATAATAAATAAATAAAAATTTACCACCGAGATTGTGATACTGTTAACATGAAGCAAATTAATTGGCTAATATTTTTATTAACCGTTAGGAAGGAGCCATGTATGCACCCATCACATTTGTATGTGATCTCACAGCACCATCTACAGGAACTGTTCTCAAGTCATGTCCAGGTCAGAATCCTCACGATTAGCTCATTTTCAGCATTTGTAAAAAATTATTGAAACACAGACACACACCCAGTTAGAACAGAAATTATGGAGCTTTTAATTTATGTAAAAAATGCGTTTACCCACTGAAGCAGAACAACATCTACCACATAATTTTTTTTTCTTGTGGAATACATCTCGTTCGAGCCGTTTCTTTCAGCTGTCTGAACAACGTAAAAATAATATTAACGGGCAACTGTCAACTGTAACACAAAGTTAACACAGCCAAGGACATACTGAAAACATAAAAGGGTCAAGGGAGGAAAGGAAATAGCATTAACGAGTTTTAAGTGCAGTGTGGTCCGAATCAAAGCAGATTCTTCTCGGTCACCCCCTGTCCAGTCCCGCACCAACCCCTCCCCCCCAACCCCCACCCGCCCATCTCTCTTCCTTCTCAGTTCCTTTCTAAGGAACCAGCCCAGGTACAGTATATGCTCTCTACACATTTTCATGCAAGCTCTGATGAAATATTTCAGTGAAATACAAATGGAAATATATTCCTTATTTCATAGGTTATCTGTTAAAATATGAAGGAAAAAAAAAAAAAAAAAAGCTCTTGAGGAGGTGAGAAACATTTGGATTTGATTCAACAGAAGTAACACAAGTCCTCTATTAATAGTGTTTTCTTTGAGGAAGCAATTACATTCACTTCTATAAATGTACGAGTCCATACGTTTAAAAAAAAAAAAAAAATTGCAAGAAAAATGTGAGATAAATGCCATCGAACTCACTTTAGCACTGTTTTTGTTGTTAAATACCTGTGCCTTGGAGAACATAAATACAGACAAATTATATCCTAAGATACACATGTACAACAAATTACTGCATATCTACTAAGGACTGGATTAGGTAGGTCGACATTAAGCGAGGCTAGCTGCCATGATAGAGGAGAAAGGTCCTCATTCTACTTTTGCTGAAGAGAATCGGGTTTAAAGTTTAGGAAAACTCATTGAGTTGCCACTGTGTGCAGGTTCACGGCTTAATAACCAACCTCTCTATTATTTTTTTTTATATTTATTTTTACTATTTGGCAAGTTCTTATGTGACCTCTTTTGAACCCCTTTGCTCAGTATATTTAACAACTTGCTGGATATGAAGGACATGTGCCTATAATTTAGCTCTACTGCATGTACAATATAAATCCATCAAAGTTATGCTACGGTTAAGGAAAACCATAGATGATCAGCCTATATGGTGTAATTACCTGCATACACAGGAGTGTTCAGATTTTACCTGCTGCTTCCTGAAATTTAAAATGGACTCGCTATATTTCCAGCATATTAGGCTGCCAGCTATTCGTCCAGAGAATGCAAAATCCATATCGCAATCTCTTCACCTTCTAAGTTCTGCCCAGAGGTAGAAGAGATGGGGGCATGGAACTTCCTGCTAAGTTTGATCTAAAGTACACTTCGTAGCTTTAAGTACACTATATCAATATATTTATGCATATGTCAGTGAGTACTTAAATAGTATGCTAAAAGGTCTCCTGTCACTCTCTTTGCTGTCCACTTCCAGTTGTCCTCCTCACAACCTCATCACGTCTTGATTCAACTTCGCAAATCATGCACGTGTCTGTGCCATCATTAAATCACTCTACACCCCTCCAATTGGCTTCTCAATTTCCAGTTTGGCACCTTAGACTTAACAACAGATAACGTGGAATTTTATGGTGGGTGAGGTCTCAACTAAGAAGGGTTTGTGAGGTTAAAGGAAAGTGACGTGGCCGCTCTAATCGGTGGTGTCCCTCTCTGCTGCGGCGGGAACGGCCCCCGTGTCCCCTCCGTCGTCAGCCTTGAGCCGTTTGGGGTCGGGCTGCTCGGACTGGTCGCCGTTCTGCCTTTTGGTGGGCAAAGAAGCTGACGCAGAGGCGTGAGTGGCCAGCATGTGAAGAGGACTGGCTACTGGGAACAGAGGAAAAACAAGATAAACACAAGGTACTTTAAAAAGGTTTTTACAAAGTATCAAGTGTACAAATTAGAGAACTGCAGAATTGATCGCATAAAAATGTTAATCATAATATGAAACTATCATTTAATTGTTAAATTCTGCAATTTATTACATGACATTGGCATAGTGTCATTTACTAATTCAGTTAGGCAGTAAATTAAGTTATTAAAACGCGTGTGTGCGTGTAATATATATATATATATATATATATATATATATATATATATATATATATATATATATATATATATATATATATAGATAGAGAGAGAGCGCTCAAAAACATTTAATTAAGGGAACACTTAGTCCCAGTTTGACTTGAACACCCCTCATATGTGTATGTAAGGTTCAAGTCAAACCAGGACTAAGTGCAGTGTGTGTGTATATATATATATTACACACACACACACACACACACACACACACACACACACACACACACACACACACACACACACACACACACACACGTGTCAAAATTATCGGAATGTGCATTTTATGAAATCGTGAAGCCCTAGTACAAATTATTCTGGGATATCGTTAGTTTTTCAATCCTGTCAGATGTAAAAAAATAAATAAATAAAATAAAAACTTAAAAATTCAGACCATGGTTATAAAAACAGAGCTCAATAGGTGTGGTTGTTAATTCATAAACTATTGCCTTGACTTGGAGTGTGCACTAATGATCCCTTCCCTGGCTGCTCAAGCATATTGTCCAAAAAAATAAAAAAATGTAAATAGAGCTTCTACTGATAAACTGGAGTGTAACAATTAAGTCAAAGAAAGGGACTTCACCAAAATTGGGCTACAATCTTGGATAACCATAACAATAAAATTCTACTTTAATATTTTACGGTTTTCAGGTATAAAGTTTAATTTTATAAAATAATATCGATAAACATTTTATAAGCTTATTCTCACTGCCACAGTGATTGCACGGAGTCTCGTCACCTGAATTCTGAAAACATCCCAGATCATGAAATGCTTGTGATCATAATCGTGTTCGTTTCCCACCAACATGATTTAAACTATAAGGAAATGTTTTTATTCAGGTCATTTCCTCAGCTGTCTAGTTCATTCCCCATTATGATCATAATGAACTTAATTAGAAACATATGAGAATGACTTAAACTTCATAAATTAAATAGCCAATTTTGACCTTGTGCATGATTTTCCCAGCCACCTACTACTAAAAGCTTTGCTTCTTATTTAGCGCTTTATGCTCAAGGTTTCTGTAAAGCATCCATACAAAAGAAACCGGTTCCTTACCAGTGTTTGTTGATCCTTGGATTGCAGCCACCACATGCGTGCCATTTTGTGTGATGGCCTTTACAGGAAGCTGATGCTGTCCCAGTGGTGCCTGCTGCACTATAGTAACCGTCTGTATAGGAGTAGCTGCAGAGGTCTGAAGGACACGAGTAGCTGCGCCTATAGAAGCAGTTGTAATGGCAGGCACAGGTTCTACTTTCACTGGAAGGGAAAGAAAAAAACAAAAAACAAGGTGAAGTGACCCGTTTTGTGTAGTACTCACCAACTATACAACACCGATCCAAATAAAATGTGATGTCAAAAATCAACTGCTGGCTACCTTTGACCTCTTGGTGATCCCCGTTCTCCTGTGGTTCCGCTTTGGGCACAACTTGCTCTTCTGCTGTGTGTGCAGTGGCTGTGGCGAAGCCTGTAACGGCGGTCACTGAGACGGCAGGGATCTGGTGCACCACATGGAGTGTCTGCATGATGGGCTGCTGGGAGTTGGTGGTGGTGACTGGTGTAGCCACTGCGTAGCTCACCGGTTTCAGGCTCTGTGGGAGCTGCCGCTGGACGGTGATCAGCACTGGCTGGGTGGTGACTGGAGAACCTGTGAGAGAAGCAATGATGGGCGAGTTATAAACTTCCTGCTTCCATCTGAACAAAACTGCCATTTTTCTAACACTTCTAATATTAGACACAAAATAAGGTATTTCTTATTTGCTGTAAGGTTGCATCATTGTTGTTGCACAATTGTTTCGCCCTGTAATAGAA
This sequence comes from Channallabes apus, assembly GCA_030522415.1. Lineage (NCBI taxonomy): Eukaryota > Metazoa > Chordata > Actinopteri > Siluriformes > Clariidae > Channallabes > Channallabes apus. The sequence continues at coordinate 50,470,965 of CM060104.1, forward strand.
TCATATTTGCATAACACCAAGAGTGCCTTTGGCTAGTGATGTTTTTAATTGTCCCATTTTCCTTGTACTTTATTTTATTTATATACATTTTATTTAATTTATATATATATATATATATATATATATATATATATATATATATATATATATATATATATATATATTTATTATTATTATTATTTTTTTTTTTTTTTTTTTATAGATAGATAGATAATAAAAATTAAATAAAGGACAAGGAAAATGGGGCAATTAAAAACATCACTAGCCAAAGGCACTCTTGGTGTTATGCAAATATGATTCTATTACAGGGCGAAACAATTGTGCAACAACAATGATGCAACCTTACAGCTCCAGGGTCGGTGTCTCAACCCTGAGCTCAGGTTCCTGCCTCTAAGGAGTTTCTCTACATGCTTTCCCTGTGGCTTTTCTCCCACCTTAAAAACACACACCAGTAGGTGGAAATGCTACGCTAAATCGCAAATGTGTGCACAGTGCATCCCTAGCTTATGTTCCCAGGATTGGTTCTGCACCACTGTGACACTCACCAGGAAAAAGCAGTGCATGATGGTGAATGAATGCTTCCATTACCTTAAATTGAACTGCAAACTTTTCTGTAAATAAATACTTTCTTGCTACATCCTACTCTTAAACCTGCTCTTATCTTCAGCCATTTACATACCATACGTGATTACCCTGTGCTTGATATTCCTAGCCACCTACTACTACTACTACTAGAACGGGGTTCCTGTAGAGCATGCATACAAAAGAAACAGGTTCCTTATCAGTGATTGTAGATCCCTGGATTGTAACCATGTACTTTCTTGCTACATCCAAGCCTCTATTCTTAAACCCTTATCTTCAGCCATTTTTTCATCCATATACGATTACCCAAAAATGAAAGTGTAGAGGTTAATAAAAACCCTTCCACATAAGTTAATGAAAATATGTTTTCTTAAAAACAAATGCACCAAAGTAATACACAAAGTGTGTTAAAAAAATTTTTAATCTTCAGATTGTTTCAGGGTTACCTGGCATGTTCTGTGCAAAGCGGGCCTCTTGAATGACTGCTAGTTTGGGCTGAACTGCAGCAGCTGGAGCACATGCAGAAGCAGGGGAGGGCTCAGGGTCAGTGGGAACAGGAGAGCCTTCTCGTGACAGGCTGTCAGGAGTCTGTACGCCACTAGAGTGGGCCGACAGTGCCCCCGTGTGGTTAGGAGAGGCAGGAGCACTCCTGAAACGAAATATAGAAAGTTTACAAAATGAAAACAACAAAAAAAACACCTTAATCAGTATCAATTAAAAGAGTTTCAGGAGCTTGTGGTTTCTAGTACCGGGAGGACTGTGGGCCGAGTGGGGTTCTGAAGCAGGGGACGCCACGAGGCCTTCGTTTACGAAAGGCTTGATCCATAAGCTTGCCCTCTGTGGAGGGGTCTATCCTCCAGAATGAGCCTTTCCCGGGCTCTTCTTGAGATCTGGGAACTTTGATAAAGTAGCGATTTAAGGACAGATTGTGGCGAATAGAATTCTGGGGGAAAGAAACAAAACAGAAAGAGACACTCAATATGTGACATGAACTCCTCTATAAAAAAAAAAAAAAAGACACAAAAAAAAAAACAGGAGGTTCTCTCAAAACATCACATTTTAAAATATGCTTGAAAGTAATTTTTTGAAAATGTCAGCAAATACTAACCTGCCAGCCCTTGTCTGCAGTTCTGTAGTACGGGTAGTTTTTAGTGATGTGGGTGTATATTCCATTCAGAGTGAGCTGCTTGTCTGGAGCCATGGTTATCGCTTGGACAATCAGTTGTGCATAAGAGTAGGGTGGTTTAGAGTCATCCTGATGTACACAAACAAAGAGAAATGCATCATATCGACACTTGTCCCCCCCCCACAGTAACCAGAATTCGTGCAACTTTTTGCCTCTGTGCAGATGTAGGGCCTCAGTCAGAACCGGCATCGCAAGGAATTCGTAAAATATATTATAATATTATTTAAATATTTATATTGACTTTATTCATCCATTGTTTTTGCACAAATATGATGTCTTTTAATCCACATGAAGCGAGCAAAGATGTATGGATGTGTGAATGGTTGGTGTTTCAGAGGACACACATATCCACATTAGAGTCAGTTAAAAGTCACTTGTAATTATAAAATGTGAACAGTCATGACATGCAAATCTGATCCACACATGCAATGTGGCTTGTAATGTGAACGTAGACACTGATAAAGCAGACCCGCTGTGCTTTTAAACAGGAAGTAATTAAAAAGAATTCTGCACTAGTCTTAGTGTTTCAAGGTACCTATCCAACGTCACGCTGCAGAAACGGTGCACTCTCATGCACAGCATCACAACATGTGAGGCCAAACAGTTTCGTATCATTTATTTATTTTTGGATTTTTCCAGATTTTCCCCCTAATTTAGTGGTGTCCAATTCCTCCCCGTCACTAGGGGGCTCCCACACGAAGACCTGTTTCCTCCGAACCACGTGATGCCAGCCGTCCGCAATCATTTCGAACTGCTCGCTCACGCACCGTTGGGGGTGGCGTAACACTCAGAGGACAGCGCTATCTGCTCCTTCCGCTTCCGTGATCTCACTACATTTACATTTAGTCACTTGGCAGACACTCTTATCCAGAGCGACTTACATTTTTATCTCATTACACATCTGAGCAGTTGAGGGTTAAGGGTCTAGCTCAAGGGCCCAACAGTGGCAACTTGGTGATCTTCCGAACCGTAGTCCAATGCCTTAACCACTGAGCTACCCCTGGCTACCACTAGGGCTGCAACTAACGATTATTTTGATAATCAATTAGTTGGGCGATTATTTTTTCGATTAATCGGATAAAAACTAAACGCTTTAATTTGATGTTTTGCTTAACTATATAAAACCATAAATCAGGGTAATAATTATTTTTATAAGATAATATATCTTTTAAAAGATATTTTATAGGGGTGGGCGATATACACGGTTAACCAGTAGAAATGTCAAACGATAGAGATTTTGGTCTATCGTCTTAATCGCGGTTTAGATCACGTGACGTTACGTAACCACGCAATACACATTCACTTCTATGGGAAGCCAAACACATCTAAAGTGGGACGAAACCGTGGCACCCGATTGAGCCGGAGTGGGCAGAACAAATATCCAGACCCAGTGGATCGCGCAGCGCAGACCAACTTGAGCAGCACTGCTCGAATCACAAATCTGCGCGACACTGATAGAAATAGACCGCGCCGACAATCAAAATACATTTTACCCCGCTGGGATGCGCACGTACAAACCAGGCATGGCAAGGCGGAAACAATATTATACAGTCCTGACATTTTAAATAAATAACAGTGAGTCGCACAGGTTTGTGATTCGAGCGGCGCTGCTCACGTTGCTCCGCGCTGCGCGATCCACCGGGCTGCGCAAATAAACCAGATCATCTCTGCGCATGCGCCTTTTGCCCTTCTACGGCAAGCCCCGAGGGGATAAAAACCTCCCACACACATATACACCTCACGAGCGCCTATGCATCTAACATTAGCACGATTGTGGAGCGATATCGCGGACAATATTCAAATGCAATTGCAAATTGCATTTGCAATTGCGTTTCCCATATGTGGACGCACAAAGTGTGCCATAATTCAAATGCAATTGCAAACTTTGCATTACCGTTTGCTGTTTCACCTTCACGAGCGCACACTGCCAAATTTCAAATGAAAAAGAAAAGTCCATTTGCATTTCCCGTGTCTTACACGTCATGAACCTGTCATATTTAAACAGCAAAATCAATCACCACGTTTGCTTTTCCACTTTCTCTGCGCCGCGCGTCAAGCCGGCCAAAATTCAAACGCAATCGCTAATCCATTTGCAATTGCATTTCCAACACGTTACACAGAAACCTGTCAATCAGCGTCAGGGGCGGGTCTATACTGTGGGGCGGGATTGTATGGGGAGTGACGTCACTCGCAGTCGCTGACCAAGAGGGGGATATTTGAGCACTGGAGGTGAACCGAGATTATCTCATTTGTTTATCAAGAAATAAACAGAAAAATGACAAATCGCGTATTTTCTTCCTCTTCTAGTGGACAGAGAAGGTTTCACAAATAAAAATATTTTTAGATCTTCTCCTGTTACAGCCTGCTGGAGCTAAATCTTTCAGAAACACTGCTTACCGGCGCTTTATACCGATGGGGTCACTAAGGGACCGTCGAAAAAGTGCATGACCAAGACCCAAGCGTTTATTTACAGAAGAATACACAAGATTACAGAGAAATACCTCACAGGACATCAAATATATTACACTGTTAGGCTACAGTATGGATTATTTGATTTTTTTTGTTTGTTTAATTGATTTATAATGATTTTAATGTACATTTTAAAATAAATGATTACACAGAGCAATTCTTGTGGCAATAAAACAATTTGTTAAATGAAAGTTGGGGTGTTGTTATTAAAAATTAAAATAATAATTGTAAAGATATGTATGAAAATGAATGCACTTTGGTATAGTCTTATGAGTTGCAAAAAATTACAATTAAAACAAAATTCAATAACTTTTTTCCTATAGAAATTTCAAATGTAAAACCAACTGTACTATAATACACTCTACCCTTGCTCATAACTACAACCCTTCCCTTTGCAATATTCAGTTTGATATTAATTCAGTTGTTAATTTTTTTTATAAATTTTTTGCAAAAAAAAAGAAAAAAATGAAATCAAACTTAATGAGAAAAATGTTGTAGTTATTAGCAGTGATAGAGTGGATTATAATACAACTGGTTTTACTTGTGTAATCCACAAAGCTATTGATTTTTTTAATAATGTTATGCGCAAAAATGCCTCCCTGCCACGGATTGCCCCCCCCCCCCAACATAACCTCTATCAAATATAGGGCTGCAACAACTAATCGATAAAATCGATAATTATCGATAATGAAATTCGTTGTCAACGAATGCCGTTATCGATTAGTTGGGCTGCTCACGTTATTGAGGCGCGCGACCACAAGATGCACAAATACACACACAGATACACACTAACACTAGCAACGGAGTTTACAGAAGCGTTTGCAGGAAAAAGCGCGCGCCCCAAGTCCTCCAAGGTATGGGAGCAATTTACATTAAAAGCCTCTTATCGGGTGTTAAAATCGACCGTTTTTCTGCCGGTCGTAGTGTCCGGTGAGCGCGGATGAAGTGCCGAGGGTTTTCTACACATACATAGGAGTCAGTGAGAGAGTTCACACGGGCTTCGGTGACGTCACCAAAGCCCGTGTGAACACTCTCACCGGCTGCGCGGTTATACGGGGTAATAAAAAAAATTAAAAAAACCGTTGCATGCAGCTTTTTCTTTGCGTTCAAATACCAACGAACGCGAGGAAAACACTTCTAGTGCGTTTTCTTCACGTTCATTTTACACTTCGGAGGACCGAATATATCCCATGATCCTACAGGCTATACAGAGGGGAAAAGGGCAAAATAAACAGAGTGAATCCAGTAGCGGCGAGTTTTTTTCTCCCTACGTCACCGTATTACGAGAATATCTAGTATTTATTTATTTTTATTTTTTTATTGAGACAAAAAAAAAGAGGATAAAATACACGAGAGGATCGAAATAATGTATAAACCGTGAAAAGGATGTAGTAGACACTTCAATTAAAAATAATATCAATCTAGAAATCTATTCTTATTATTATTAAGTTGAATTAATTTAAGAGAATTTAAGTCATTCTTAACAACTGAATGTATTTTTGTATTTTTGTTTATATACACACACATACACACACTGTAAACTTGCTATCTGCAATTATTGTTAAAAACAAAAATGTTGATTTACATAAAATAAGGTTTAAATGTCAAAATTAAAGATAATTAAGCTATGTGGCTATTGCATTTTTTAAAGTTTACTTTTATACATAAATAATACTCTGATTTATGGTTTTATATAGTTAAGCAAAACATCAAATTAAAGCGTCTAGCTTTTATCCAATTTAATCGATATACATATAATGTATGTATGTATGTATGTACTGTATGTATGCATGTATGTATACAGATGGCAAGTTGACAGTGTTTTATTTATATATATAAATATAACAGTCAACTTGCCATCTGCAATTATTGTTAAAAACAAAACAAATGTTGGTATGGTTTTATATATAATTATAAGCAAAACATCAAATAAAAGAAGCGCTTAACGGTATCCGATTAATCGATTAATCGAAACAATAATCGGCCAACTAATCGATTATCAAAATAATCGTTAGTTGCAGCCCTAATCAAATATTATATTACAATGTAAATTAATAGGTTTATGATTTACAAATTGCACCAAACGAATTTGATTATAAAATAAAAAAAAAAAACATGTAGTATAGGGAAAAAATATATTAATTATATATTTTTTTTCAGATACATGCACATTTTTATATTTCTTATTTATAATAAAAATCGCTTTGTGTAATTTTTCATCATAACCAATATTTGTTTAGTTTAAACATTTTTGTATTACATGACAAATCCCTGCAAAATAAATGTGCCACAAAATAAACATTATATGAGAATTTGTGTCTTAATTTCCGTGTCACATGCTTAGGGTTAATTATAATAGTAATAATATATTTGATAATAATCTGAATTTTTGATTGTGATGTCCTAATATATTTGACAGAGATTTTGTGGGGGTGCAATCAGTGGGAGGGAGGCATTTTAGTGCACAACACCAACTTACCGCGGTTCACCTCCAGTGCTCAAATATCCCCCTCTTGGTCGGTGACTGCGAGTGACGACACTCCCCATACAATCCCGCCCCACAGTATAGACCCGCCCCTGACGCTGATTGACGGGTTTCTGTGTAACGTGTTGGAAATGCAATTGCAAATGGATTAGCAATTGCGTTTGAATTTTGGCCGGCTTGACGCGCGGCGCAGAGAAAGTGGAAAAGCAAACGTGGTGATTGATTTTGCTGTTTAAATATGACAGGTTCATGACGTGTAAGACACGGGAAATGCAAATGGACTTTTCTTTTTCATTTGAAATTTGGCAGTCAGTGTGCGCTCGCAAAGGCGAAACAGCAAACGGTAATGAAAAGTGTGCGTCCACATATGGGAAACGCAATTGCAAATGCGTTAAAACGTTCAACTAAAAACGTTATTTTGGTGGCTTAAACCATTCTGGCCAAGCAAATATGAACTATACAACACCTAGCAGGTACCCAACTATATATTAAAAGTGAAATTGTCCTGGCCCAGATTGATAGCTGCATAATTCATTGCATTTTTGTTGTCATTGCATGCTTAAGCCATTATGTCAGTTTATTGGGGCAGTGTGAAATAGCCTTCATTTAACTCTGAATTGTGGGATAAAAAGACGGCCCTAGTGTGTGTGGTCTAAACATTGTTTCTCATTATTGTTTAAAAATCTCAAAACATTGTAATACATCATCACAAGATACTTTTTATCATCACAAACAAGTATTTTTGTTTTTATAAAAATCTTTGCCATGTAAAGATTCTGAGCATGTGCCTATAGTATCTTAATTTTTAAGGCCAAATCTGTCATCGTTAATAAACTATACTTTAAAATGTAATTTAATGAACCCTTTAATTTTTGTGGCTTCAGTCATTGTTGGGATACTCTTTTAAAGCTGGCAGCATTAACAGCTTATATCGAAATATATCTCGTTATCGTTCAATATGGGCCAAAGATTTGAAACAGTCAAAAACAATCAGTCCTCAATTGAAACATCTTGAGCTACAGAGTGGTGCTTAAGAGAGCGTATCTATGGTCATCTTCTTGTATTCAAAATGTACAGTTTCTATTTCTTCACACAACACTAAAGATCTGAATGTAAATTACGCCAAGACGGTCATTTAAAAATTACATTTTTCCTGCAATTCTGAGGAAACTTGGTGAATAGTATAGAACTGCACCTATAGGACTATAGAGGAAATGCAACATTTTACCACCTCAAATGCAAACATATATAATTGTAAAAATAAAAAAAATTATAATAATAATAATTTTGGATTAGTGTGTCATCAGCAGTGTTGGGGGACATTACTTTTTAAAGTAACTAATTACAAACTACATTACAAAATTACGGTCATAAAAAAAAACAAAATCAGTTACATTACAGCTTCTGATAAACTAGTTAAGAGTACTTTTCCATTGCAGAAAATGAAAACTTCGTGATTCCTCGTGCATGTCGTTTAGTCAAGACCTTTAAAATTATTCTACCATCATCACTCAGCGAAGTTTGGCCCATAATCTGTTAACTACTAACAGCAGGAGTAACCGAGATTATCGGGGGCGGGGCTTGTAGGACGACTTTCAAACACACACGTGCACACACTAATGATGTCTGGCTCACGGATTACATAGATTGTCTGAATAACGGATTACATTTTTGAGAATATAACTAAATAACTGAGTACTTACATGGCGGAATCAACGCGTTGGATTACTTTTTTGATGTAACGAGTAATCTAAGTACTCCCAACACTGGTCATCACATATGAATTGCAAAACAAAATATTTTACTAAAAACAAAAACATTAAATGGGAAACATCTGTTTCACCCCACTAGTACTGAGTGGTGACTCGAGCTGGGAGGGTGTTCATTGGAATTAAGTGACGTTTGGTGTCCAGCGTCTCAATACTGAAAAATCAAGACTCAGGAAATAAAACGTGTTCTTTTGCAGAAGTTATTCTTTGGATCAGTCCGAGTGTGAGAGACAGCAAACCGTGGCACTCTAGCAATAATATTTTACTATTGGTCATAAGATGATGAGCTCCTGAATGGTCATACCTTCGGACTGTCTCCTCCAGAGGCTTCTTTGTCGTTTTCAGACTGCGAGTTGTCCCCTATGAGTTCGGCTGTGAGCCCACGTCCTACTCTGTAACTGGACAGTCCTGCCCCTCGAGGACTGGATGGACACGAGTTCGCGGCACTTGGGGAAAAAAGACAAAACAGTAATTAGATTTTAAGGTTTACAACAATGTTTAGGTTTGATCGGATGGAATTAATAACCAAACGTTATGCAGCGAGTTGTAATTCAGAAATGCATCTTGTCTTAATATTTTCAATCAATATTATAAACGAATTATGTAGGAGTTTAGAAAAAAATTTTCCATATCACAAAAAGGCTATGCTGTTCCTAGAAGATAGTCAACACTTGGTGGCGTGCAGTTTTGTTTACTGATTGACTTCTTATGACTGTACAGCCATCATCGTCTCTTCCAGTCTGTTTTTATGTGCTGAAGACTGAACCAGATAAACAAATATGCCATCCTGGATTTCTTCCTGAAGCCTCGTTAACCAAGACAATGTGTCACCTTCAGATTGCCTGATAAAGCCCTGTTCAGCTTTAAGGTTGATGGACAAGACATTTTGGCAGACATCCGCACTTATCCTGCTCCTACCATCCACAGACAAGGAAAAAAAAAACAAAAAAAAAAACAACAACTTGTAATCCATTTAGCAAGGAGCTGCCAAGGTGGGCAACTTCACTGGACTGAATGTTCATGCGGTTTAATAAATGCATAAATGCAGACCCGCAGAGAGGGAATAACATTTCGCTGGTCTTTTTTAACCAAATTCAAATTTAGCACAGCAAGCGTTCTTTTAATCAAAGGCATGGTGGACAGCACCGCTCCTCTAAACGTCAATAATTCAAATGTATAATCAGGAGGAAACATTTTGTCATTTTGGTTCAAGTGTTCAAATGTCAAACTGTTCCCTAGGCAAGTATTCTGGAAATGTTCTGGCTCATGAAGTGACATTAAAAAAGGGACCCAAACTGAAATCACTTATCCAGATAATTATTTTGCCTCTTACTATATAGAGTAGGGCTGGACGATATTGCTCATTTAATAAAATTAAAATAAATAAAACATCTTTCTAAGTACACAGTTTAAAGTATTTATCTATATCAGAATGAGACAACATTAACAGCACGGGAACATAAGGACCATCAGAAATAAGGATTAGTTTAAAAAAGAAAAAAAAGGGGAAAAAATTGCAGTATTTATTATAGATTATTACACATTATAGAGATATGTACTGAAGAGTTTGTTAATTTCTGATCCTGTGCGCAGCCATATAGATTTGGCCAAAGTACAACTTATTACCTTTAAATGAGTTCAGCTTTAGGTTGATCATACAGACATATTTGTTTGTTAAATCTAAAACTATGGTTTGCTGCTGAATAAAATAAATAAATAAATAAAAAAAATACAGCATATATACATTAGGGATGAGAACTTTTAAGGATCATCCAACAGAATATCACGATTTGTATTGAGATTCTGTAAGTATCGTGATTTAATGATAAAAATTTATCTAGCGTCTTGCTAGCCAAACATAAACAAGGGGTATCTCACTTTGTCAAGAAATCACACCCTAGCACTAAAACTATATATGATGATTTGTCAACAGTCATCACTGGGGTCTTGTTTGGAAGTGCAGTTAATTATGTCGAAGACTAAGAACCTAAAGGCAAACAAATCTGATGGCCACCTGTTTATTATCTCATCTTCCCAAAACACAAGAATCTGCAGTTTTATAGTGCCTGTAAAGATAATGGTCATTAATAACTTACTAAACAAGTAAGAATATGTAAAACAAACAAAAATACAAGAATAAACATTTTTTTATATACTTTCATTTCAGTATTTAGATTTATTTTTTATGTATTCTCATCGCCTAAACCATTCAATACAGTATAATAAACTGAGCACATGTCAAATTATTTACATGTTTTTTTATTTTACTTTATTTTTCTTACGTCAGTATTGAGAGTGTTGCACTGATGAAAAAGCTAAAAAAAAGAAAAGGAAAGGAACTGATGTAAGTACTGTCTAGAATATCTTCATATTAGATTCATATTAAATATCAGTCAAACTGTAGTTGACTATGATGCCGGTGTATTTTAGGAATGTCATTTCACCAAGATACCTTCTTGGTTAAATCACAAGAAGAGGTGACAAAAATAAATAAAATAAAACTGTAAAACGAAATTATTAACGCTCAATATTAGAGCTGAACGTCTGTTGCTTTTTTTCTTTCAGGTGCCCCTGTCAAGGGTTTGAAAAGTGGACCACCTGATCCGCATACAGCTTGGCAATAGTTTTACGCCAGATGCCCTTCCTGTCGCAACCCTGCTATTCTATCCCGTCTCGAGACAGGCTCTAAGGATGTCCTGTATCTAGTGGATGGCCACCGAACCTGGACCTTCTGCAGTAGCTACCACTAAGCCACCAATGTCTGAACTTCTGTAACTATGTGAAAGGCAAGGCTTTATTAATGCTGTACACTGCAACATTGCTGTTACAGATTTTACAATAAATTCATTTTCTGTTATTTTATAAAATGTAGTCATAATATATTATCATACATGATGTAGTACATCATAATATATTATGGGTCTAAAAAAAATTACAGTTGCTGAGGGCAATGTCCCACAGAAACATGCAACACTACTGGGAAGTTGTGTCCTGAATGGAGATAATACGCATTACAGATCAATTCTGGTGATATCGGATTGCACTGAACAAGACAGTTTGATAAGCAAAGTCAGCTATTTGGTGAAAACTCTGTAGTTTTATTTGTACGAGTAGCTGCAATTTTCCCATTATCGTAGCTAAGCAGTGTATTGAACCTTGACAGACTTGGGGTTCAGCACAAGTTCAGTCTAAACATTTTTTTCTTTTAAAATCAGTAGCTAACTAAAGACAGCTTAAGTGAGGCTAAAGCGAGCTAAATGCATTCATCCAATCACCTGCAGAACAAATGGACGAGCATATTGTTCCATTTAACAGAGCCAAGCTTAGTGGCAAACTTCTACTCCTTGTAACAGACCACATGCACTTACTCGCTTACTTCGCACTTGAGTACCTAATCGTTAACTAAATGTAAGGCTAATCCAACACAAAATGTTCTTTTGCATTATTTAGCTACAGTTGTTAAGGGATAAACCACTGCTCAAGGCACCGACACACATCAGCGAAGATGATTTGCAGAGTAAAATGTGCGTCATTTATGTGATTGAGTGTCTTTAGTCTTTTACTACTCGCACCCCAAAAGCCAGTCTTCAAATTGTGACACCACTTGACGACCCTTGACTTTTTTTTTTTGCGCTCCTTTTAGCCCCGTTAACTCCATTTGGAAGCTGATGTGTATAAAAATTCATGAGGACAATTTTAGACGTTGCATGGAAAAAGGATTCTGAATGAAGGTTATCTATTGTAAAACTACAAAAATGTTTATGTTGAAAATTTTATTCATGACCTCAGTACATTCTGGCTTAACAGCAGGTTAGGTTTCGTTCAAACCACTTAAAAAAAATATGCAGAACTTGCAAATAGATAAATAATTACAGTGGAACCTCGGATTACGAGCATAACTCGTTCCGGAAGCGGGCTCGTGTTCCAAAACACTCGTAAACCAAATTTCATTTCTCCCATAGGAAATATTGGAAACTCAAATAATTCGTTCTACAGCCCAAAAAAATTAATATATGAAAATAATTAACACAAAATATAAAGTAAAAATAATACAAATTAACCTGCACCTTACCTTTAAAAAAAAAAACTTAAAAATAAATACGGACAGATAGGTGTTTCCGTGCGCGCACACACACACACACTAACAGAGAGACCGTTTTTAAAACCGTTTAAAAATGAGCAAGGAACATCGCTAGTCACACTCCCGGGAGCGCTTACTAACGGGATCGCTGCTGTAAAGTAAAACGACAAAAAATAAATAAAAAAAAATTAACCAGCACCTTACCGCGACAGAGCAGTTTCTGTTACCCCTTTTCCACTGCTCTGGTTCCCGTGCCAGTTCCCAATTTTGGAACCAGTGCCGCGCTTTTCCACAGAAAAAAAGTTGGTCTAGTTGAGAGAACTCGTGATGTCACGAGCGGTAGGCGGAGTTATAGGGAGCGTTTTTTTTTTTAAATGGCGGAGACGCAAAGTCTGTTAATGTGGAGCGCGGACGAAACAAAAGCGCTATTAACAATTTGGATATCCGCCCAGATTCAGCAGAAATTGGAAAGTGCTTTAAGAAGAAGAAGGAAAAAAAAAAAAAAAAAAAAAAAAGTGTATGAGGAAATAAGAGAAGAACTAATAGTCGCAGGCTTCATACAAACAACCGACCAAATAGTGTATAAGCTAGTTGTCTATGTCGATCTCTTTAATCGGTTATAACACGTCGAATAAGCTGCTTCTGGATACTGAAATACATTTTCATAGTTTGGAGAATAACCAGTAAACTGACTTCGGGCAAGTTCGTTTCTGTTAAGTGGGCGTGGCCTGTGACGTATTATCATGCAGCTCCCGCTGAGCTCCTGTCTAGTGTAAATGCGGCACCAGGCACCAGCGTAGTGGAAATGAGGTATGTGCGTTTGTTTGTAGGGTTGGGTACCGAAAACCAGTGCTAATACGGCACCGGTACCTATAGAACCGGTATGTACTGGACCGGAACAGAATTTCTGTGCCACTTAAATGCCTGAACTGTCGATTGAAATATTTGTTCTCTAGATTCATATATTTTTGTAGATTAATAGTTTATTAGATTAAATAAAAAAATTAAAAGCACAAATCATACGGAAATGAGAGACCATCCGAGATGCGCGTGAATGCAGTAACTAACGTTACACTCGCTCTGACGGCAGTCTACCACTATCTTAGTTTGCTAAAATAAACAACTTTCGTTAAAATGCCTAAGACTAAACGGTCGAAAGTGTGGCTATATTTCACAAGAAAGGATTCCGGCACCGCGACGTGCAGCAAATGTTTTACAGCAGTTGCGTGTAAAGAGGGAAACACGTCAAATCTAATGAAACATTCGAGGGCAGACGGAATAAAGTTAAAAGCAGAATAAATACACGGAATAAAGTTAAAAGCAGAGGGAGGCACCGTGTTAGTGCCAGCTGTTGTCCACAAGCTGACAATCAGTGTGGACGACCCCAGTCCCAGTCATACCAACCGTAGCAAAAAGGAGTCCGTCGATTATGACAACAGCAGGCTTTTCGCAGGTTAGCAGTAGTAGCGCTAATGTCATGTTAATAGCAAAATGCAAATCTTGCATTCCTGCTAACAAATAGTCAAATGATTTGTAAAAAAAACTAATCGATTCTGTTTATAATTATGGCTTTCCAGCTAGTACTAGAAGTACAACAACAGTGACCCCATTTACCATTGCAAAGAAGGCTATACATGTCCTGTGCAGGGCAATAAGTCAGGAAAGGAGTCGTATTTTGACAGAAAAGGCAAATATGGTGAAATTTCTGCAAAAGAATTGCTAAAATTTGAAGCTTACATATTCATATATACTTTAAACTTTTAATATATTTAGGGCTGCAACTAACGATTATTTTGATAATCAATTAGTTGGGCAATTGTTTTTTCCCCCGATTAATTGGATAAAACTGAACGCTTTAATTTGATTTTTAATTTTAATTTTATTTAATTTGCTTAACTATATAAAACAATAAATCAGGGTATTATTTATGTATTTATGTTTAAAGTAAACTTTAAAAATTCAAAAGCTACATATAGAGTTTATGATCTTTAATTTTGACATTTAAACCTTATTTTATGTAAATCAACATTTTTGTTTTTAACAAATTGCAGATGGCAAGTTGACAGTGTATAGTGTATATATATTCTCTTAAATTAATTCAACTTAAGAAGAATAATAGACTTCGGTTTATACATTATTACGATCCTCTCATGTATTTTATCCTTTTTTTGTTGTCTCAATAATAACATTTTTTTTAAATTATATACAGTGGTGTGAAAAACTATTTGCCCCCTTCCAGATTTCTTATTCTTTTGCATGTTTGTCACACTTAAATGTTTCTGCTCATCAAAAACCGTTAACTATTAGTCAAAGATAACATAATTGAACACAAAATGAAGTTTTTAAATGAAGGTTTACGTTATTAAGGGAGAAAAAAAACGCCAAATCTACATGGCCCTGTGTGAAAAAGTGATTGCCCCCCTTGTTAAAAAATTACTTAACTGTGGTTTATGACACCTGAGTTCAATTTCTGTAGACACCCCCAGGCCTGATTACTGCCACACCTGTTTCAATCAAGAAATCACTTAAATAGGAGCTACCTGACACAGAGAAGTAGACCAAAAGCACCTCAAAAGCTAGACATCATGCCAAGATCCAAAGAAATTCAGGAACAAATGAGAACAAAAGTAATTGAGATCTATCAGTCTGGTAAAGGTTATAAAGCCATTTCTAAAGCTTTGGGACTCCAGCGAACCACAGTGAGAGCCATTATCCACAAATGGCAAAAACATGGAACAGTGGTGAACCTTCCCAGGAGTGGCCGGCCGACCAAAATTACCCCAAGAGCGCAGAGACAACTCATCCGAGAGGCCACAAAAGACCCCAGGACAACATCTAAAGAACTGCAGGCCTCACTTGCCTCAATTAAGGTCAGTGTTCACGACTCCACCATAAGAAAGAGACTGGGTAAAAACGGCCTGCATGGCAGATTTCCAAGGCGCAAACCACTTTTAAGCAAAAAGAACATTAAGGCTCGTCTCAATTTTGCTAAAAAACATCTCAATGATTGCCAAGACTTTTGGGAAAATACCTTGTGGACCTACGAGACAAAAGTTGAACTTTTTGGAAGGTGCGTGTCCCGTTACATCTGGCGTAAAAGTAACAGCATTTCAGAAAAAGAACATCATACCAACAGTAAAATATGGTGGTGGTAGTGTGATGGTCTGGGGTTGTTTTGCTGCTTCAGGACCTGGAAGGCTTGCTGTGATAGATGGAACCATGAATTCTACTGTCTACCAAAAAATCCTGAAGGAGAATGTCCAGCCATCTGTTCGTCAACTCAAGCTGAAGCGATCTTGGGTGCTGCAGCAGGACAATGACCCAAAACACACCAGCAAATCCACCTCTGAATGGCTGAAGAAAAACTAAATGAAGACTTTGGAGTGGCCTAGTCAAAGTCCTGACCTGAATCCTATTGAGATGTTGTGGCATGACCTTAAAAAGGCGGTTCATGCTAGAAAACCCTCAAAGCTGAATTACAACAATTCTGCAAAGATGAGTGGGCCAAAATTCCTCCAGAGCGCTGTAAAAGACTCGTTGCAAGTTATCGCAAACGCTTGATTGCAGTTATTGCTGCTAAGGGTGGCCCAACCAGTTATTAGGTTCAGGGGGCAATTACTTTTTCACACCGGGCCATTTAGGTTTGGATTGTTTCTCTCCCTAAATAATAAAACCCCTCAATTAAAAACTGCATTTTGTGTTTGTGTTATCTTTGACTAATAGTTAAATGTGTTTGATGATCAGAAACATTTTGTGTGACAAACATGCAAAAGAATAAGAAATCAGGAGGGGGGGCAAATAGTTTTTCACACCACTGTATATAGATAGACCATTTTGCTACACTAGACATTAATCTTATTGTTTTAAACATTTTCGTAATACGGCGACGTAGAGAAAGAGAAAAAACCCTGGCTACTGGGTTCACTCTGTTTATTTTGCCCTTTTTCCGCATTTCCCTGTGTATAGCGTGTAGAATCATGGGATATATCCGGTCCTTCGAAGCATAAAATGAACGCGAAGAAAACGAACTAGAAGTGTTTTCCTTGCGTTCGTTGGGATTTGAACACCAAGAAAAAGCTGCATGCAACGTTTTTTTCTTTTTACGCCGTATAACCGCGCAGCCGGACAAACGCACGTCACCAAAGCCCGTGTGAACTCTCTCACTGACTCCTTTTTTTTTTTTTTTTTTTGTCGTGGCCAATTCCTCCCCGTCGCTAGGGGGGCTCCCACATGTGTAGAAAACCCTCGGCGCTTCATCCGCACTCACCGGACACTACATACGGCAGAAAACCGCTCGATTTTAACACCCGATAAGAGGCGTTTAATATAAATTGCTCCCATACCTTGGAGGACTTGGGGCGCGCGCTTTTTCCTGCAAACGCTTCTGTAACCTCCATTGCGCGAACGACTGTGTATGTGTCTTTGTGTATTTGTGCATCTTGTGGTCGCGCTCCTCAGTAACGTGAGCAGCCCAACTAATCGATAACGGCATTTCGGAATTTCATTATCGATAATTATCGATTTTATCGATTAGTTGTTGCAGCCCTAAATATATTGTTCAATTTTAAGCATAAAATTTTTTGTTCAATAAAATTCATTCGAGTCATCCACTATAATTTAGTTTGGCTTAAAAGTATCGGTTCAGGCATCGTTTTGGCACCGGTACCATTTTCAAAAGTATCGATTTGGCACCGGTATCGAAAAAAAAACAAACGACACCCAACCCTATTTGTTTGGGAACCTGAGAGGAGGGAAGGGCTGTAAAGCCGAGAGAGTGCGTGTGTGTTGGTGTAAGTGAATGAGCGCACTCATGCCTTTACAGCCCCCCTCCTCTCAGGTTCCCAAACAAACACACAGACTCTCTGCCTTACACACACACTCAGACAATAGGTGTATATCAGTGTATCCACTGTATATCAGCAAAAAACAATTTAATGGCAACTCCAGCTGCAGACTAACTTCTGTAATATGAATAATAATTTGAAAAGATATTGTAAACTAATTGTTTATATATATATAAAAAAAAAAAAAAAAAAACTTGTACACAACAAAAACCTTAAAAGTTATCCAGCAAGTGTTATTCTATTTAAAGTAATTAAAATATGAAGTTTGAATTTTAGAAATAAAAAAAAAAAAAAAAGTTCTTACACACAAAATAAAAGATGCTTTACGAGAACACACATGGTTACAGTGTTATAGTAAACAGTACACGCGCACACAGATGTTGACTATACGAGTGACGCACTGAGACGAAGCACAGGAGATGATCAACAATTCTGCAGCGCAAGAGAGAGAAGAACCATTGGTTCAGTTGTGATCATGTGACGTTCGGCGTCAAAACAAGAAGCGCATGCGTGTTACATGACACCATCAGACTCGTTAATATTTGCAGTGGCATATCAGCAAACCAAAATTAGCCAAATTTGTTTCCATTGTTGTTTTGTAGGCATTTTTGTTTGTAAACTAGAGCATGTGCTTGTTGGGTAGGAAAACTAGATGTCCTACAACCTCTAGGCACAATGTTGTTTAAATGATGCATTATAAATGGCCGTACGAACAAGCACTAAGCTGTTTTGCGAGAAATTATGTCTGGCTGGGCAGTTTTCCAGCCATCGTCCTGGAAAATGCTTTCTGCCCTTCAAGCTCTGATAATACTAGATTGCTCAATTTAGTAAAATCTGTGAACGTAAAACTGTGGTGTTTTCGTATTCATAAAAATCAGGCAGTCTGTTGTTAACTTCTGCCAGCTGCTCTGGATTTAGGTTTATAATAAGTTACAGTGATTAAAAATTTCCACAAATGTTGGCCTTGATAAAGGAGTTTAATTCATATCTGGCCAGTGTATACCAGGCATGGTCTCCAGATTAGCAACTGATCATGCATACTTTAAAATTAGTTCATATGTCCGAGTTGAGCCAAACTCTCTCATTCTCCGCTTTTCTGTTTTGTGCAGAATGCATGCGGCAATATGCAAACCAAGTCTTCTGCTCCGACAAAACCCCAATTTGTACCCTAGAAACATCCTCAGAGGGAGGCATCAGTTAACTAGCGCCAGATTTGTTTCCTGTATGAGAATTTACAAGTTAAATACAAGATCAGAGTGTTATTGAGGCTTGTGAGGAGTCAGCAGATGAGTGAATAAAAACAGATGTTTAAATCACCACGGCGTCTATGTAGGTTTCCTTCTAAAAAAAACCCAGAAACATGCCGGTACATAGACTGGCTACACTGTGGTGCCCCATGGGCGTAAATAAGTGTGTACATAGTGTCCTGTGATGGATCGGGATCTTATCCAGGGTGTGTTCTTCCTCACAGTGTTCATGGGATAGGCTCCAAACTACCAAAACCTGGGCCAGGATATAGTGGTGACTGAAGATGAACAAACAGAACCAGCCGTTTCAGTCCTTTCTCTATAAATTATATTGGATATACACTATGAACCATAAATTATTAATCTCACATATCTGATTTTACATTATATTTCAAAAACCTTTGAAGAAACAAAACTATAAGGAGGTAATTTCAGAATAATTTCAATACCGGACAATTTAACAGTAGGCATGAAAGTTTATTTAATTGCAATTTTTTTAGGTTTGACATGGAGAGTGAAGAAAGTGTCTATAAGATCATCTACATGCTGCCATCTCGCATCCTAATCAGCAGTCAGTCACTGTGCAAGGACAACAAGGTTGGCATGGACGTGTCCGGTGTCGGTCGTAACACCCTCTGGACCATACAAACACCTGGTAAGTTTAAAAAGTACCCTACTTATGTAAACGTACGCTCGAAAAAGATTTGCAAGCAAATAATTGCATGGATAAAATTGATGAAGTAAATATTCAGCAGTAATCATGAAGAAAAATTTAAAGATAAATAAATCACTATTACATTAATAGTAAGGTAGTGTCTTTCCACTGAAAATAGAGTTTAACTCGTATCTATTTAACCATATCTAGTAAGAAAATTATTGATCATCCTTTTTCTTCACTGTAAAAGGTAGTTGCCTTGGCTTAGATGCAAATCAGCAATTAAAATAAAAACGATGTACACAGCATGGGAGCACATGCTGCTGTTGTGTAACATTAAACAACCACCTCTAAGGTGTTAATTTATTTTTAAAGTTGTTTATGAATTTCAACATTAATAAACTGTTTTAAAAAAAAAAAAAAAAAAAAAAAAAAAAAGTCAGAATTCAGACTACACATGAAATTCTATGAGCAGTAACTTGTGACTAAAACGGTGAAACATAACATTTAGAAAAGTAACGTGAACCCAAGGTCCATCAATACGTTCAATATGATTACATGCTGGTCTTTGCTGCCCTTAAATTCATGATTGCCTTTCATTTGCTTTGCCAGCCATATGTTGCATGATCATTGTTTCTTTGTGCTGAGTGCATAAAAACTAAAACTACATTCATAAAATAGAGGTTAGTATGCAATTACTGACTCATAAGGTGTGAATGTGCATGATTCACAGATGTGCAGAGGGCAAGGCTAAAGTTGCCCCAGCATTTACCCGAGGTGCCCTTCAGAAAGAGAAATAAATAAACAAATTGAATTAATTAATAATAAATAAATAAACCTATATATTTAAAAAAAACACTAAGCAAAAAGCTAACCCAAGCCTCCTGTGAGTGGCGCAGTGGTAAAGCGCTCGTCCTATCATCCAGAGATCGCTGGTTCGAACCCCGGGTGATGCTGTTTTCCTCTCACAGCCGGAGGCACAGAGAGAGCTGCCTGGCTACAGCCAATCAGGGGCGTCTGTGAGATCGCGCACGCGGAAGGAGCAGCTAGCGCTTTCCTCAGAGTGTGTTACTCCGCCCCCTAACGGTGCGTGAGCAAGCAGTTGACGTCACGCGGTTCGGAGGAAACACGTGATAGTCTTCGCCCTCCCGACTGAGTGGTAGTGGTAGCCTTAATGTGGGAGCCCCCTAGTGACGGGGAGGAATTGGCTACGACCAATATTGGGGAGAAAATAGGAAAAACCCCAAAAAATAATAATTACAAAAAAAAAAAGAAAAAAGCTAACCCAAATTAAAATGTGATTTTATAAATGGCTCGAATCTGAGGGGCTGTTAATTGGTGATTTCTGAGGTTGCTTCTTCTTCCGGCAACTCTCGTTATAATATGTCTCCATCTAACGCTGTCTACCACATCTTACTTTGTCACACCAACCTCGAGCATGTCCTCTCTCATCACATCCATACAACTCCTCCTGGGTCTGCCTGTTCTCCTTCTGCCTGGCAGCTCCATCTCCAACATTCTCCTTCCTATATACCCCTCATCCCTCCTCAGCACATGTCCAAACTATCTGAATCTGGCCTCTCTAACTTTGACCTCAAATCGTCCTACCTGCATGGTACCTCTAATATACTCATTCCTAACCCTGCCCGTTCATGTCGCCCCCAAATCAAATTGGTGATTTATAAGGCTGGTAACTCTGAATTAACTCCTCTGCAGCAGAGGCAGTTTTGAGCTTGGCTTCCTGGGGTGGTCTTCATGAGAGCCAGTTTTATCATAGTGCTTGATGGGTTTCGCAAATGCACTTGGCAAACTGTTGTTGAAAGAACTATTTCAGCCGATATAACAGCAGACTTTCGTCTCATAAAATAAGTGAATGTTGTTTAATTACCCACTCATATTTGCCGATTTTAGATAAAAAAAAAAATTTTTTTTTTTAATTGTATTGTTCTAGAATGTAGAAAATACATCCTGGAGAATCTGTGAAGCTGAGCTGCACCGGTGCATCTGTTTTTTGGCTCCTTTGTAGGCCCTAAGGTTCCTGAGATACGACCATTCATCTATTCTCCATGTACGAGTGTATGGAGGGCTGTGTGGTTTAGGCTGGTTGTCTCATCAATGGCTCTAGCTGCATGGCTGACTCACATACAGGATGTAACCTGATCTCTTGCAATTACTTGAAAAAGAAATCAACACTGTTGCTTATTGGCTGAATATCTCAAAAACCGAGTTAATTTTTTGACTGTTCCATAGAGAAGGCTTTAATTGTGCAGGGTTTTTAGTTTGCTTTTTTGTGGAAGTACTACCAAACTGTAAGGTCAAAAAAAAGGATTAAAAAAATAAAAAATACCAGCCAAGTGTAATGACAATTAATTCCTATGTGAATTTCAGTTTTGTCAAAATCAAAGTCATAAATCCCAAACCATTTGACAGTTGTTTTGAATATTTTACAAGCATAAATCCATGATGCAAATAGATTTCCCCAAATATCATCAATTATGTGACACTGAAGAATCTGAAAATGATATTGGGGTGTTGTGAGGATTAAAATAAATAAACACGAACTTTGTAACTAGTGTGATTCCCATGTTTACATCACGTCACTGAATAATGGCTTACATTAAACTATCATCACATGAACCAACCAAGTGTACGAAATTTCCATTTTTGTTTCAAAAGTGCTTCCTTTAAGTCTGAAGGCTTTACACTGCATGTCTATAAAAAGTAATGTAATGAACTGTAGAATGCTGAAACTGTTAGCACCATATAACCACATTGATGTCAGTAGTAAGCTCAAGATGAAATATCACAGTACTATTTCAAGTATGTATGGCGTTTAAAGTCAACACTTTTGATCATGCATAACAGATCAATTATGTGAGTTAAAACTATGTTTATTTCTCTAGACCAGTGGTTCTCAAACTTTTTCTGTCATTCCCCACTTAAGGGGTGAGCGAATTTTCAAGCCCCACTTGTCAACAAAATAATAACGAAATCGGCCAAGTTTACTGTTTATTGAAATATCAATTCCTAAACCAATACGATCAAACACCACCAAGTTAAAAAAAAGATCAAATACACGTGCAATTGTTATAAAAGGCTTACGTTGTCACTTATCTTTGCATAATTGACCCCATGTTTATTAGCTGCTCAGCAATCGTTTGTAGTTTTTTTTGCACTGGCCAATTCTGTATGCAACTTTGAATGAAGCCATTTGTGCTTTGCTGTCCACTGATTCAGATTTTACCATGCGATTCTCCTACTGTCTGTATTCTGCCAGCTTTCTTTCAAAGACGTCCAGTGGTTTATTAACGTGACTGGAGTGTGTTGTCTCCAAGTGTCTTCCTAATTTGTTTGGTCTCATGCGGTCTGCTGCCAGCGGTTTAAGACACAAAACACACACGAGCCTCTCCTTTGCCCCCACCATCCCCACCATGAATCCAAGCTCAAGATGGGCTTCATTAGTGGTGGGTGATATAACCAAAATCTTCTATCACGGTAGAAGCAATTTTCTAACTCAATAACAATATATCACAATATAGCAATTTGTATCTGAAAATGCATAAATAAAAATGAAAACACACAAACTGTTTTACATAATTTCATTTTTTTAATGTAATTTTATATAAACTGTGAATGGGGGAGGTTTGCCGCATTTTTTTTTTACTTTGGCCATATTCGTTTGGATGCTTGGATTTCAGATGATAGAAAAGGTTTGACGTGTTTCCACTTGTTAAAACAGTGCACTTGCGTACCTTCCAAATCACGTTCATCTCATTCGTATCACTTTTCTTATACCCAAATCAATTCCACACCACAGACGAGGCAGCATGTAAGCTCCTCGTCACATGTAAGCAAACTCACTGCTGCTGCAGCGTCTTCTTCCAGTGTCGAAGTGTATGTGAAGCCAAACACATCAAAAGTGGGACGAAACCGCTGCACCCGACTGAACCGAATATCTGCGCAAATACAGCGCAGCGCGACTATCTGGATAGCGCAGTGATGATCTGGTTTATTTGCGCAGCCCCGTGGATCGCGCAGCGCCGCTCGAATCACAAACCTGCGCGACCCACTGTGTTTTATTCAAAAACAATTCATTTAAAATGTCAGGACTGTTTAATATTGTTTCCGCCTTGCCATGCCTGGTTTGTACGTGCGCATCCCAGCGGGGTAAAATGTATTTTGAAGGTCGGCGCGGTTTATTTCTGTCAGAGTTGCGCAGCGCTGCCCAGTGGCTCGCGCAGGTTTGTGATTCGAGCAGCGCTGATCAAGTTTGTCCGACGTTAAACCGTTATTGTTCCACTATGGTTCCACTTTTTCTCCCGGCCCACAACTGATGTTATTTTAAATTTACTTGTATTAATGATCCATTTATTTGTGTGTGATTGTTTAGTTTTGAGCGTACACTCTTCATTATCAATAAAGAAGTATTGTTTGTGAGACTGTGAGAGAAAAGCATGAATTAGAATAGGAACTTTCCTGATTTTCCTCCCGTTCATTGCGCCCCACCTGTCATGTCTGTATTCCCCACTAGTGGGGCGCCCCACACTTTGAGAACCACTGCTCTAGACTGATGCGCTTATCCGCGTTTCACTAGGTAGAAAGCTCTCAGCACATAAGAACTATGATCAGACTGTCTGCTTCATGTTTCAAACGCTGGCCTCCCAGGAACTCCTTTAATGAGCCTTTCTTTTAATGGGAAAAATGGCCTAGTTTGATAACCAAAGGCTTTCTGTTTTTACAGGACAATGCACGACCTCACACTGCCCACCACACCACTTTCTAGAATATTACAGGAACTTGGCTGGGGATTAATGCCACAGCCCTCATTTAGTCCTGCCCTCGCTCTAAGTCATTTCCACATGTTTCAGCCAATAAAGGATTACCTGGAAGTCCAGCATTTCAGACATGAAGCAAGAAGTCATAGTTCTGGTCTAAACAGGAAAACTTCCTATCTTGATATCAGATCATGGCTACTGCTATCCCGGATTGATTTGAACACCCCCAGCAATTTACAAAAAGCTAAAATACATTTTATGAAATAAAATATAAAAAATTATTTAAAAGGCGCCACGGTGGTGTAGTGGTTAAACATAATATCTCGCCTTGCACCTCCAAAGTCCGGGTTCGATTCCCAGCCAGGCTCAATTCCCGTCTCCGTGTGCATGGAGTTTACATGTTCTTCCCGTGCTTGGTGGGTTTCCTCCGGGTACTCCGGTTTCCTCCCACAGTTCAAAAATATGCAGGTTAGGCTAACTGGTGTCCCCAAATTGCCCTAGTGTGTGAATGGATGGGTGTGTGTGTGTGTGTGTGCCCTGCGATGGATTGGCACCCTGTCCATGGTGTACCTTGCCTCGTGCCCTAAGCCTTCTGGGATAGGCGCCAGGTCCCCGCAACCCTGAATACAGGATAAAGCGGTATAGAAGATGAGCGAGTAAGTGAGTGAGTATTTATTTATTTATTTTTAATTACAACTTATTTTAAAGTTTGTGGTTAGTCAAATAGTTCATATTTTTAAATATTTCATGTTCATGCTGATGGAGGACCCACAAAATTGGAAAGAGCCTTTTTTTCGGGTTTAGACTAACAAAGACCATGAAGTCTGTACAAGCCTCCCCAATCCAACACATTTTGCTTGCAAAACTTGACATATTTGGCAGATATAGTTAGGGATTTCTTCTCAGCTATCCTTGAAACCTTAACTGCTTTTATTAAAAGACTTCCATCTCGAGCAGGCTCTGTGACTACACATGGATGTTTCTCCCTAATAAGAAACAGCTGCAAAGCCAACTGTCTAAATACTGGGATGATTGCATGAAAAATGCACTTGAAATACGTTCCTGTTTACGTTACCAACTCAACCTCCAGCCCACCCTTACAAGCTGTGTCCAGGCTTCTGGGTAAGGAAAAGTTCCAAGTAAAAGAAGCTCTCATCGGTGACCGGTCGCATTTACAAAAACATAGGGAGTGACCATTTCCCACATATTCAAACACTGCTGCAGAAGTTTGAAATCTGCCATCAAGAAAACCCAAGTGGTTAGGCGCAGGTTGGTCGAGTGTGTACAACGAGAAGATAATAAAAAGAGGTATTTCATGTGGACAATACAGCAATAGTTAATTGTCGTCTGCTTATTAATTAGAAGCGCCTCGGTTTTCACCAAATGAGCGATAGTTCCATTTACTTGGTCTCTGTTGGCTCAGAATACTGATGGATGTAATTTCACAGGTTCAACAATGATACAGTATAAAAAAAAATAAAAAATAAAAAAGTAGGAAGTAGAAGTATCTGAAGCAAACTTATCTTTTACAAAACTGTTCCTTTCCCTTCAGTGAACTAGCTTCTCTACCAGGTGAAATTCACACAAGCTTTTGGTCTTCCTCTAAATGCTACAACTAAAACATACAGTAGATGATATCATTCTGCCATTGGTCATGTAATTCCTAAGCTTATACATCAACCCTTGTGAAAGCAATCATTTGCAAGCAATGCTCAGAATTACACAGATATCCTTTTATCAAACTGCAGAAATACACCCAGAGTTCAGTTCACTCATCATAATACGCTTTAAAAAGCTTTTGCAAATGAACACAAACATAGAAAATACCACGGGTTAATCCAACATGCTGTACATGAATAGCATGAACCAGCATGGACAGGTGTTGAATATGATCATGAAAGTGGTGATGTACCTGATTGTCCCTGTAGGGGAGGGAAGAGGACTCATCAGGTGGGCAATGTTATCTGGAATGTTGATGGTCAGGGGTGAGATCTGAGGCTGGACGGCTTTCACAGGCGACTCCGGGGTGTTCCTCTTATCCTTCTTGTTGCTGGACAGGGCAGTGAATGTGATCTTGATGTTTGTGCTGGGGAACCGAAACGTGCACCTTTAAAAGAAAGAGGGCGACAGTTATAAGTTGGTTGGGCATGATCTCTTAAGTGATTTGGTCTTAACTGTATTTTGCAACAACAAATAATCCTAATTCTTAACATAATATTAATAAGGGAAAAAAATGTATGCATAACCCTTTGTATTATCGAGACTCAGGGTACCAGAGAAGTAAACAAGGCACAGGCCCAATTTCCAGGCAGTAACAGATCCCACAAGCATCTGTAGTTTATATATGGCTGCCAGCATGACCAGCTTACATAAGGCTTATTCCTTTTTTTATCAACACACATATATTTGAAGCACTGCTAAAGCATCAAAGTCCTATCTGAGACTGGCTTGAACTTGATGACATGTCTGCCTTGTGCCACTCATAACAAAAATAACATGCAACCAAAGAAATTTTAAATGTAGACGAGATGACATTCGTTGTAGTTATATCGTTGTGGTTTGCACAAACTTGCACCTGGGCATTAATCGGCTATCAAATATTCATTAAAATAAATTATGGGATCCTTCAGCTGTGAAAATCCTCTGGTGTCTGTTCGAGAAAAAAACTTTATATCATTATATCATAACTTTGAAAGTCTGAAATGCAGATGCCATTTAAACAGATTTGTGAAAGCCTGATAATTCAAAATCAAAACTCAAATCTTATTCTTAGGAGTTACAATTTTAAAGAACCAATGTATGTTTTTGTACTGAGCAATGCTTTGATAGTATGTGAACACAAGGCCGGTGTTTACACTGTAGGCAAAAGTGGCCAGTAACCAAGTGAGCTCATCGTGTACAGGTTTGAATATTGTAGTTTTCACTTTTTTGTTTTAAAAACATTTCTGTCTGAGTCTGTAGGCTTCACGTAGCTTCTGTTGTCAATAACAAGTAATGTGATGAATTGTATCATGTTGCAACAGTGATCACGATACAACCACATTGACAGGTAAGAGTGGTAAACTCAAAACGAAAAATTATGCTGCTCTTTAAGTACTGTACATGAGACGCTAATGTCAAACAGGGATTTTGACTGTGCAGAATAACAGGATAATTATGAGAGTAAAAACTTCCTTTATTTCTCTACACTATTGCACTTACTAGTGTTTAACTAGTGCTTGGTTGACATCAAGGTAGAAAGCTTTTTTTTTTTATCTACACATAAGAACAATGATCTGCCTGCCGGTTTTATATCTGAAATGTTGGCCTCCCAGGAACTCCCGTAATGACCCTTGTTTTAAATGGGGGGGGGGCCTTGTGCATAATCAAAAGCGTTGTTTGCCTATGTTTACAAGGGATCCTAAAAAACTTTTTTTTTTTTTTTTAAAGAGGGTGTCATGCTCACTGTAAAAAGTACATGTTATTTGGCCATTTCTTTGGGTCATGTCTAGTTTGTTTGTTGCAGTTTTCCTTCGCTTTTGCAACCAGGCTTTCCTACAAGTGCATTTCGAGCACTTGTAAAACGTGCGTTAATTTTAATTATCCTTTTTCAGCAACATCACGGGCAAACATTTATCCCCGTTACCTCACTATTACAAAACTGAGACCCTTTTCACTGTCCTTTCCCATCTTTCCTAGTGCGAAATTATTTCGATTATGAATTCTGATTTGACTGTTCAGACTGAGGTTGCATTGCAGAAAAAGAAAAAAAAATCAGAACTGTACCAGATTTAGAAGCACGCTAGAAAGCAGGCCAAATCAGAACTGAAAATATCATACTGCTGTTCACTCAGTCATGAGGGAAAACTGATCCAAGTCACAAATTTAAACAAAAAACAATAATAATAATAAAAGGTTTTTGGAAATTTTCAATTGTAGTGTGAACGCAGCCAAAGTCATGATATTGCATAAGGCATACAGGTCAGAGTCAGAGATTAGTCGTGACCTACTGCATGACAATTACACAAAAAAAGAGATGTTTTAATAATAAATCCACGTGCACTGCGTTGGTTCACATAAAACCACAATAAAGGAAACATGTATTGATGAGGAGCTGAAAGGGTTAAAGGACAGGATGTCGCTCTGAAGCTAGTCAGTTTTAGCCATTCTAGCTTCAACTAGCTGATTATTTGCACCACGCACAAGGCGAAAATATCTCCCTTGAAATTAACACGTATATTGTACTGAGACTGTGTGTGATGTAGATATTTAACTCGAAAGAAAGCTAATGAACAGAGAGTAAGGTTAGCCGACACGCTAAAGCAGCGCTGGTGCGGCTTAGCAGGAAACATGAGATGTGTTGGTCCAAACAGACACGTGCTGCCGCGCAAAACAAAACACAAAAACCCCGCGGGGCCACCGTGATAAAGACGTTTAGTCGTGCATCGGCATCGAATGCGATTTAATAAGCACTGGTGATCTTACACTCGGGGAAGCTGGAGAGGAGGAGCCCCGCGCCTCTGAAATACCCCATCCACGAACACCCCGTTTTTGCCGAGGCACCGCAGATAGAAGTCTCCGCCGCCGGCGCCGTCCTCTCCCGCCGTGAAAATCTCGAGGTGTCGCCGCGAGATGAAGCTCGAGTGGCCCATGCTGACGTCCACCGAGCCCTGCGACGAGTTGCGGCCGATGGTCACCGAGCGCTTCTTCATCAGGTACTCAAATTCTCGGCCCTCGAGCCGGGCCACTGCCGACCCCGACGTCCCCGCCATCTTTTTTTTTTTTTTCTTGGCAATAAGTCTTCTGTCGTTGGATTTTTAAAACGACGAGGCTTTTCACTGAGGGGTGGTGGTATTGATGACTTTTGTGGTGGGTGTATATAAATTTGGCTTTGGGGGGAATCAAATCGGAGGATGGATATGAAAACGGAGGAGCGTGCCAGTGCGGGGACAGCGGCTCCAACCCACCGCCGCAACAGAGAGAAAGAGGACAGGATAAAACCGAACCAAACAAACAATTGGGGCGGGGCTAAACATGGCCGACGGCGCGACTGGCCAATCAAGGTTCTGATGATGTAGGCGACGCGGTTTCTCATTCGTTAGAGCCATAACAGCGGGAGCGAGTGTGTATGTGTAATGTGTTGGGTTTGGTTGCACCTCGAGCCTGACACGCATGTAAATGGTGTGCTGTAAGAGAAGGATTGGAGAGATTTAACTTCAGTATATTAAGAAACCGTTTATTTCTAGTAAATAAATCTGGGCTGACCATTTGTGTCACGATTGCTCAAATACAGATGTAACATTTATTTTCCTTCCAAAATTCTGAGCCTACTTGAGGAGCAGTCTTCGGTGCATAAATCAATTTTACTGAGAATGTGAACTAAATGGCACTATCATACAGAACAAAAACACTACATTAGTCACTTTTATCGTTGTACCTGTGCTCACAAATTGTCACAATCCACAATTATAAGATGTTAGATACAGGTATGGGGTAATGATTTAGTAATCAACTACACTCAGCAAATTCCACATTGTGTTAGTCTATCAACTAATTTATCATAAAAAAAAGGCATTTTGTCTGCATTGCTAGTAACATTTTTAGACAGGGATGTGCAACAAGCGAACAAAGGCATGCCACCTACACTATCCAGGTTTTTATTAGATATCAATTATTATAATTTTATTAGATATCTATTATATAAAAGTAACATGAATGATTTAACACAATATTTAATAATAAGTGGCTAACAATAATAAAAAAATAAATTTCATTAGAAACCTGCATTGAAAGTAATGTCCTTGGTAGTAGCTATTGTTAGTAAACATGTGACATAACTGGTGGGCGTGACTACATACCCTAATTACCCAATCAGAGATCAAACAAATGATCAGACATGTTTTTACAATCGTGTTTACTTTGTTACAAGATACATTGTGTGCTATGTATCCATGTGTCACTCAGTCATAGCATACATTACAGCATGTTTAATGCTGCATTATGTGTGATCACTTGTACTGTAAATATACAATCATGACAAAAGCATGAAATAAGCTAATTAATAAACTTGGAAAAGTAAAATATGAGCAAACAAATTAATACAGTTCAAGCATATAAATGTTATGGTTGGGCACTTTGGAAGTATTTTCCCTGTCACATTAGTAGGAGGGGGGAAAGTTAGATTTTATTTAAATGAAATAAATACGTTCAGTATTTGTCAAATTTCAAGTCAACCCTTTTATATCAATCCCATATATTAGCAGCCCAAATTGTAATAATTATTATTTTAAAGATCAAAATATAATTTTAATTAAATGGGAAGTTTCTCTCTGGCTTATGACTAATTATGAAAAGGACATGTGTAATCCATTTATAGAACGCACATGGCTATGCACACAATATTAAAAGGCTTTAAGCAAATACTAATTTGTTCTGATAGATTAACTCTTAACACCTGTGATAAAATTCATGAAAAGTGCACATATATGTACTGTAAGTAACAACAAATGAAAAAAAATATCTACACTGTAATTGTTGTTCTGTTGTACTATGCTATATCGTTGCAGTTACATATGCCTGGCATTTTGTGTTTATACATCAGGTAAAACAAAACCTAAGGCTACCAGTATTATGCACATACATATTGTGACTGATGAGTAAGCATACACTCATCCTTCCTCTTCAGTAATGACAGAGGCACTCTCTAAAGTAGGTTAGTTAGTGGACAAATATTCTTCTAGCCAACTCTATACTTATAAAACAGCAGTTCTTGTGGAAGACCTTTTTAAAAAGTAACTGTTGTCATTCAAAAATAGTTTCCCTCTTCTTACGCCACCAATTGGCCGCAGTCAGTTTATTCATTCATCTCTCCAACGGTCAGAGTTTCTTTAAAAACTGGCTAGTGAGATTACAGATCTCTACATCCTCCTGCAACAGGGAGTCACTTTAGTCAGGAATGCCATAAACAGTTATTCCTCTGACATTCTTCAAATTTGGACATGTCAGGAAATGAAAAAAAAAATCTATTGAATCCAAGTGTGCTTAGATCTTCTCATCAGTCATTTCCAAGAACTGAGCATATACATCCCTTGAACACTCCCCTTTTTGGTTGAACAGGAACTTGTAATAGCTGCCATCAGCACAAATGGCTGAATAAGGGAAGACAGGAGAAAAAAAAAAGTAAAAGTTAATGTGTTTTCAGGAAATTAGCAAACTCTTTGCAATGGAAATTATTTACCACAAATTCTTAATTCAATGTTTGTAAACCAGACTCTTAAATGAGCCTGCATTTCTTTTTCTCAGGCTAGGAAGGAGATTTTCATATTACCTATGACTGCATTGGGTTCCGTTCCAAAGGCACAGACACAGGGTGAGCCAGATGGGACCTGGAACTTTGAGAAACTCCACTTGGAGCTGAAATACTTAGGCAGAAAACTGGCAGAAGCCAAGCTGTATAAAAAAATAAAAAATAAAAAAAAAGTAAGAAAGAAAAGCAACATAGCTGTAGGTAAGAAGCAGAAAATCCACAACCAGACACACTTAACAACTTGTGCCTAATAAAATATGCAGCAAATGACTTCAAATTTTGAAAAAACCTTGATTGCTTGTTCCTTTTGGGATCCTCTGCAGCAAATATATGGACAGTGCCATGGTCACTTGACACACAGATGAGAGATGCATCCTGATTGAAGTTAATGCTACAAGAAAACACATTAAAGGCATTAAATTTTTACTTACTATGGACCCCCCGGCCATGGTTTGGAGTAATGTTTAACAGCATACAATAACTGCCGACTCACCAATATATGTTTGCCGTCTGTGACCCTCGTCTTAACTCCTGAATCAGATGACCTGCTGATGTGTCAAATATTCTGATCAGAGTCCCCTGAAGAAATGAAAACCAAGTTAGAACATAAACATCTTAAACTCTTAGGTCTTGTTCACACGGGCGTTAAATTTTTGGATAAACGAACGAGCTCTGAACGTCCTATAGGTTGATGTTGCGTTTTGTAGTGCCGCTCGATTGACTTCTACACTGGCGTTCGTTTGTCTCTGTCTAACGACAGCCTGCAGCCCAAATTGTAGTTTGTGTGTTTAACCTGTAGGGGGCAGTATGTCGGGAACTGGATATGAAAGCCCTTGTCATTTTGAGGTGCCTCCTTTAAATATGGACCATTTTGCTATATTAGACATTAATCTTATTGTTTTAAAAATTCTAATTAAATTATTATATTTTTATATAATATATAAAAAATATTTTTCAAAATAATACGGTGCTGTGGGGAGAGAAAAAAAAAATCGCCGCCGCTACTGGGTTCACCCTCTGACTGCAAAACGTCAGATTAAAGGAAGTTTTTTGTGGTTTATGAAGAAATACGAACATTTCCGCGCAAGTTTTATTTTTTAAGCATTTTGTTTTTGCCTTTTTTCCGCATTTCCCTATGTATAGCATGTAGGATCATGGGATATATCCGGTCCTCCTAGGCGTAAAATGGACGCATAGAAAACGAACTAGACACGGTTTCCTTGCGTTCGTTGGGATTTGAACGGCAAGAAAAAGCTGCCTGCAACGTTTTTTTTAACACGTATAAACGCGCAGCCGGACAAACGCATGTCACCAAAGCCTGTGTGAACGCCGTCATTGACTCCTATGTGTAGAAAACCCTCTGCGCTTCATCCGCGGTCACCGGACGCTACGAACGGCAGAAAAACGGTCGATTTTAACGCCCGTGTGAACAAGGCCTTACTTTAAATTAAATTGTAATGTTTTGTGGTAAAAACTTGATTATACAAAAGAACATCACAAGTTAAATTCTCCATGTTGGTTTCAGTACTCCCACTTGTGGTCCTCACTTTTTCTGAAGCCGTGGCTATCCGTGTGCCTTGGAGGTTGAGGGCAATACAACACAGAGCTCCCTCATGGGCAGGAATGTCCACTGGGGGCCTCTCTGTGTTGGCCAGGTCTACTATCTGCACATGTCCAGAGTGGGTGCCAGGGAATGCTAGCAAAGAGTTGTTGCTGTTTGGACAAAGGACACACAAACCTGCAAAGATAATAAAAAATGCATCTTAAAATATTATAGAAGAAAATAAATTAGACCTGAAACCTCACTGACATACGAGATAACAATGAGCCTTATTATAGGTAACAAATGGACATGAACCATTACATTCATAAAACATTGTTTACATAAAACTGCGATATTTTAAAAAATCCCGATTGAGACCATATTCATATCCTTAAAAAGCTTGCCAGTTTGCTTAAATCTGCAAAGAAAACTCGCTAAAATGACCCATGATTGTTCAGCTCTATATGATTTTATGCTGATTTTATATGTGACTTATTCTATCAAGTTTAATTTTGTTTGTCTTTCAGCTGCTCCCGGCAAGGGATCACCACAGCATACACTTGGTCCGCACATCAAGCTTGGCACAGGCTTTACGCCGGATGCCCTTCCTGAGGCAACCCTCCCATTTTACCCAGGCTTGGTACCGGCACAATAACTTAAAGAAATTAATCAAAACGAGATCCATGAAAAAAGAACAAATAAGAGAAACAGTCAACTCAAACAACAGAAATGCTGCCATATAAAAAGAGAAATAGTCTGTGGATTTTACAGAGCTTTGTTTGTCGTAAACACGAATTATAAGTCACAGGTGATTGCCATTTATCAACATACACAGGCCAATTCCAGATGTGATAAATGAAGCTCTTTAAATAAACTGTCCTGAAATATTAAAGGTGTGAACCAGAGCCATACCTTTAGGGTTGTAGCATGTTTCAAAGACATGCAGCTGATGAGGGTTGTGTGTGAAAGTAAAGACTTTGATCATTGAATCCAGGACCACTACAATTCTGAAAAAGAAGGAGATTCTGGTTTTGATATCTAAAAATTTATTACAGAATTTGCCTTAGTGTCACTGTCTAATTTGCTGTACTAATTATCACATACTTCATATTATTTTGATAAAATAAGCATCAATTGACAACAGCAAAAATAAATACAAACAACATTTAGTTTAATTCTGATCACTGGGCTTCATTAATTAAAAATAATGCAATTTTAGACGAGATTATCTGATAAGGTCAATGTTAGATACTGGTTAAATAAAAAAATTACTTGCTTCTGATTTATCTATCAAAATCGTATGGGTGATAAAAATTAAATATCATATTTTGTTGAACGTTTTTACACGTTTAAAGGAATCTTGTGCAATGTCACATCATGCTGAATTAAATGCTTTAAGGAAATGCAGCCAGGATTATGTTTCCTTTAAACAACCGTCATGCAATAGCTATGGTCACTAAATTGTGTGAGGTAGGTAGAATTTTTCCTGACTCTCAGTTGGACTTTATTTTGCAATAAGCTGAAAAATGGGCTTTAATTATATTGAAAAAATGAGAGTAAATGGCATATTTGAACAAGAGCTTGAACTTAACATGTAAAAGTAATGGGAATACCTGTCTCTTCGTAGCTTAACGGCTTTGACTTCTGTGGAAAACTCAATCTCAATCACAGTCTTTTTCTTAAGGTCATCCCAGATCATAACTAGAAAAAAGAAAAGAAAAAAAAAGATAAAACATACACATGTGGCACTTAAATATTTATTGGAAAAGGACTGCACGACTTAATACAAAAGCTTTTTTTTTTTTTAAATCAAAGTCAAATTCCTTTTCAATTCTTCTCTTATCTCTATGATCAAACTCACATTTGACTGTAGGATATGTAAATTTGATATTTAAATTCAATCATTTTTTTTTAAACATCTGAATCTGAATGCACCGTTGCAAGTCTTTATGTACATTTTATGTAGTGAAGTGATATGAAATATGAGAGGTCCAGTGTAGATGGGCTGAAGACATGCATAAGGATGTGGTTGCATCTGGCATGCAAATGCACAGCTGGGATATTTAAAGACTCTTCAATATCACTTCATGCTTTTTATATCATTTCATTACAGATGTGATCAAATACAATTCTGTATTCTCAAACCTGTTTTTGTCTCTAAACAACATTAATTAAAAATGGCCAGTGTGTTTGCCTTCAGCAAAAAAAAAATTCTTACTGCACTATTAACTTCTACAAACATATCCTAAAATTCATAATAGAATTTCATTAATTATTTTGGACCTCATATTAATTGTAATGTTGTATATTGTGTAAGAGAACATACCTTTATTTGGTGGGTACTTGGGTTTTTTGCCTCCTCCGACAAGTGCAAGGTAGTTGCATCGAAAGAGCATCTCAACATGCCCGACTCCACCCTCAAGAAATTCTGTAAGCCAGATACAACTTTAATCAAAATTACAGGACCACATTTTGAGCAGTAGATGATCAATCAAATGACAGTAATCAACTCCATGCTATAATGCTTCACATTACCTAAACCTAACTTTCATCATACAAGACTTAGTGTCGACTGAGCAGTCTGACTGGACAAGAGGCATTCCATGAAGGGAGATAATGGACGGTAGCACAATAGGGATGTTTAACTATATGCATCTCACAGACTCCCACGTGATAATTACATACATACATCCTACAGCCATAATTACATTAGCTATCTGCCAAAGCATGGGTGAAAGGTATGTACAAAGCAACTGCCTGCCAAAAATTACATTTAAAACCAGTAATATAAGCAATTTCGCAAGAAAACACATCTGATAATGTTATGTCATCTTAAAAAACTATTTGGCTCCTTAATAATTGCTTCTTAGTTGTTCCGGATCGCATCTAACCCATCTGTGATCTTTTATTTATGGCTGCAAAGCTAACTAGCGCCTAACACAAAGCTGAATGCCAAATCACTCACAAACCCCTGGTCAAGGGCAAGCCTTGGTGTATGGATTGTACACTAGCACAATAGATTTCCATTTAAATCCATTTGAGATTTAACCCTGGAATCCGGAACATAATTGAGCTGATATTCTAAATCGGAATAAGTGGAAATATAAAAAGAGACTTACAAAATTTAAAGGACTGTCCACCCCCTCCATTTTTTGTTCTCCTTACCTAATTTAAAACTACTTTCACCCCTATTAATTACACTAATTGTCAGTCACGGCTGGTTAGTTCCATTCATTCATTCATCTTCTATACCGCTTAATCCTGTGTTCAGGGTCGCGGGGGACTCCTATCCCAGGAGACTTCGGGCACTAGGCAGGGTACACCCTGGACAGGGTGCCAATCCATCGCAGGGCACACACACATACACACACTCACACACCCAATCACACACTACGGGCAATTTGGGAACACCAATTAGCCTAACCTGCATATCTTTGGACTGTGGGAGGAAACCGGAGTACCCGGAGGAAACCCACCAAGCACGGGGAGAACATGCAAACTCCATGCACACAGAGACGGGAATCGAGCCTGGCCGGGGAATCGAACCCAGACCCTGGAGGTGCAAGGCGACAGCGCTAACCACTACACCACCGCACCGCCTGGTTAGTTCCAACAAGGAAGGAAATGTGTTGGTGGACCAAAATAAATCTATAAATAGTCATAATCTGTTGATTGTAAATTATGTTTGCAAACACACATATACTGTATATCTAGTGTGATACTCTCATGTGGTATTGCTTAATTTATTACTTAATAAATAATGTGAAAACAATTTATATTTCCATAAAATAGACAGACAAAAATTCCATTCAACTACATTTTAGACCGTAGCTGTGGGGATTTGTGTTCATTCCCTCCCACAAGAGGTATTGAAATCAGACAAGACAAGAAGGCCTGGTGTGTGTTGGGTTGAGGTCAGGACTCTGTGCAGGACATTCAAGTTCTTCCACACCAAACTTGCAAAAATATGTACAGTATCATCATGCTATAACAAGTTTATTCCCTTAGGCCTTTTAGTTTTAAGGGATTTGCAGTGCTACAGCATACAAAGGCATTGCAGACAAATGAGCACTTCTAACTTTGTGACAGTGGTTTGGGGAAGACCCACATACAGTATGGGTGTGATGGTCAGGTGTCCGTATACTTTAGGCCATATAGTGTATATTTACTAAACCAGAGCAAGAAGGGAAAGAAATTAAGACTTCACACAACAGACTTTAAGCTCAGGAAAATATTAAATTTTAAGTAACAGTTTACAGTAAATCGACTAAATGTAAACCTAGAAAATCCACTAAGTTCCTTGCACTTGTGATTTTAATACGCTGGAGTGTTACAAACAAGACCAGTCCTCTCAAACATGGTGGGGGGATTATTTACAAATCTTACTACAGCATAGTTAAGATACTTAAGTGTGTGTGTGTGTGTGTGTGTGTGTGTGTGTGTGTGTGTGTGTGTGTGTGTGTGTGTGTGTTTGATGGGCCCACACTGGAAAATCATGTGCTGGACAGTAGACAGAGTTGCTAACTTCCTTATACACATTACCAGTCAAAAGTTTGGACACACCTTCTACTTCCTTGGTCTTCCCTGATATTTCTTTCTTTCTGTATCGTAAAACAATGTAGATGGTGTCCAAAATATGCAATAATCTTCAATGGACATTTAATATTGAGATGTGTCTGCTACTTATGATCTGTAAAGCCTTCATAGTGGCTCTAATCTGAGGTGCTGTTTGTTAAATGGTGATTTTTGTGGGTGGTAACTTTAAATGAACTCCTCTGCAGCAGAGGTAAGCTTTGTTCTTGCTTTCCTGGGATGGTATTCATGAGAGCCAAATTCATCATGTTACGTCCTTAATGGGGTTTGTAAATGCATCTGACAATACTATTCTTGTAAGAAGTATTTGAGAACAGCTGACCTTCATGTCTTAAAACAACAACTGACTGTCATTGTTTTTGGTACCCAAGTACCTAAAGTCATATGTGTTATTTAATAGTTTTTAAAAAATCCAGTATTGTTCTAGAATTCAAACTTTGACTGGTATTGTGGCTTTCCACATACTTTTAACAGCATTGCTAAAATTATTGTGTCTAGAGTGGTGTAAAATATGATCTGCAGCAATAAGAGTGATGGTCATGATAGTGCTCTATCAGGTCACGTGTTAATCAGCAGCAGTCACCTTGCTTTTCTTTTTCTTTAAGAGGATCTGTGTTGTACACCCTAAAACCATTTTCCATCCCGCATGCAAAGCATCCTATAAAAACAGAGAGGAAAATATTAATAAATGTGTACAAAACTATATATTTAATTGTAATTTTTAAAAGATTAACTCCTACTGTAGAGAAATTACTGTTGTTATTGGTGTTATATATTTTCCAGGTTGACAAATATTCGTCAGTATGTCAAATTATCATAATAGCTTTAGCCTGCTCTTAATTTTGTTCACGTCATGTTGTTGGTGAAATGAATTCATAAAATTTATATATTCGTAATATAAACAAGCCAAATTTAGCCAGTTAGCTAGCTATCTACAAAACAAAATCAGGAACTAATCGTGGTGCTATTGAAAATGCGAGAAAGATAACTTTAACAACTATTATTTTTATTCTTCCCGGTTTTGTTATATAAAACAGAACCTGGCTGGTATATATAATCCAAACTATACAGCTATCTACACTGAACCGACCACAAACTATTAGCCGGTGTGCTAATGGAGCTAAAGCTAGCTGTCGCCTTCACAACATAGCCATGTTGACGTTAGCTAGCCTAGCCTAGCCTCGCTAACTCATCAGGAACAACACAAAGAATCCTACCATGATCTTGGTTGAATCCAGCATACAGAAGTCCATTTCCATGAGGATTGGATGGCAGTAAATTCATGGTGCGTGTATGTTGTTGAGCCCGAAACTGTCAAAATCGGCTACTTGAGTTGTTCGACCCAAAAGACAGCATTCCTCAAGGCTCTGGAGGATCATCGAGCGCTCCTATCCACTGCTCCCTCCTTCCTCGGCAGGAAGCTTAAAACATGGGCAAACAACCACAGGGACAGGGAAAATAATCAACGAGAGCAACGGATTATAGACGTTTTGTTTTAAAACAACCTAACGTTTCGTTTCTGTTTAAACCGCCCCATTTTAAAGTAGATATTTTATTTTTAAATACAAAAATACAATGCGTTTTTATAGATTCATTGTGGCGCAATGAATACAGCGTGTTCTGTTCACAACAAAATAACAAAATAAATATATTGAATATAATGCTGAATTATATATAATTTAATTGAATAATATAAAAAATATATTTAATTATTATTTAAATATAAAAAATTTAGAATTTGTACGCTGGTTATAAGTTATAAAACACGGGCTTCTTCACCGATAGCACCTATAATGTGCTAATATTATATATAATATTATATATATCCTGGATGAAATAACGTTGTCTTAAAAAAGAATCCGGTGACAAGAAAATTAGTCATCTTTTATAGAGGTCCGTAGGAAGGCGTTTACTTAAAGCCCCAGTGGCCTAATGGATAAGGCACTGGCCTCCTAAGCCAGGGATTGTGGGTTCGAGTCCCATCTGGGGTGTGCTTAAATATTTTCACTTTATTTATGTTATTTGTTTTGAGCAATAAATGTGTGACTGTAGAGAATGCAGGAACTGTGACAACTGAAAAGCCTAATGACCTACCATGTTTTTGTATTGCTATCATATCAAACTGTCTGTTAAAGCTGTCATTTTCTGTTATTGCACCAAAACAAAATCATTACGGCACATCACATCTTGTAGTAATCTTCCATTGTGCTTCACTGTCCCTCTGTGCCCTCTGTACCTGTCTGACTCGTCCTGGTGCCCCGCTTCTGGGTGGAGATCTCGTCACATCGATACAGTCTACATAAGCCTCCAATAACAACTCTTTCTTAACTTGGACTCCTGTTTTATTCAATTGCAGATCAATCCCTGCTATCTGTTATCACCCAAATGAGGATAGGTTCCGTGTTGAGTCTGGTTCCTTCCTATTGTCATCTCAGGGAGTTTTCCTTGTCACTGTCACCCCCGCCTTGCTCATCATGGACTATCAAATCATTTTGATTCATACACATTTTTCACATTTCATACAAATTTCCATAATTCCAAGATTTTTGCGACAAAAGCGATGTACAAACAAAATTTAATTTAATTTAATTTACTGTTGCCTCATTATCATACCACTCTCAGGCACATCAGCAAATAACCTGCATTTAAAAATTTTATCAGCCCAGAGTGCCTGCTGACATTTTGCGTATGTCTAGGCATGATGAGTTTGGTTGTTCTTCCTTTATTTTCTTATGTTTCACTTTGTATTTTATAAATTCAGTGGGGGAAATAATTATTTGAATACCCAAAATCTGCAGGGGATCAAATAATTATTTTTACAATTATAATTATATTGTAGCGCTTTACTGCCAAAAAGGATGTTGGAGAGACGAGTGAGCTTATTTGCTGCCCAATGCAATGGCTGGGAGTATTTTATTTACCACACAGCACTGTATAGCATGAACAGCACATTCACACCAGAACCTCATCCAAGTCAGCCTTAGCATGAACCGGAGCACATTCAACAGGTCAAGGACACACAGAGATAGCACATACATATAACACACCCAACATTGGCCGAAGCCATTAACCTGAACACCTTTCCCAAACAGGGTGAACACATTGTGTTATGTGACAAAAGAGTATCATCGAGAGTGAAAGGAAAGGTGTACACGGCATTGGTGAGACCAGCGATGCTCTATGAATTACAGATAGTAGCACTGAAGAAAAGACATTAGGCAGAGTTGGAGGTAGCAGAGATGAAGATGTTGAGGTTCTCTTTGGGACTGACAAGGATGGATAGGATAAAGAATGAGTTCGTCAGAGGGACAACCCATGTTAGATGTTTCAGAGATAAAGTCGGAGAGGCCAGATTGAGGTTTTTTGGACATGTTCAGAGGAGAGAGTGTGAATATATCGGTAGAAGGATGCTGAGGTTGGAACTGCCAGGCAGGAGGTCTAGAGGAAGACCAAAGAGGAGATTTATGGATGCAGTGAGAATGACATGAAGTTAGTTAGGGCGATTATTTAGTTAGGGTTTTTTTTTTAAATAATTTTACAACCGAAGGATGAACTGCTTAAATAATTTTGATAAAGCTACCGGCTGGCTCTGATGCGCTTGCCAAGCAAGAAACAAACACACCTGTCCATATGACAGTGTCTCAATGTTCTCTCTAATTTATTTACAGGAGAAGAGGATTTTAAATCCTAAGTAATTTCCTGAGTGATTAAGTACAAGGGTGTCATATCTATCTGTTACTTCGTAACCTTTTGCATGTTATGTGGAAATCCTGGAAACACAAATGAAGCAACAGGACAACCTCCGATTTTGAAAAAGTTAGCCAAAACATGCAGTTTCTGAAATGTCCACTGGAGCTCACTCCAAACGTGAGTCAATCCCCCTAGACCTCCATGCTACAATGTCCAACTTACTGATAAAAACATGTTTACAGCATAGTACAAAAACGAGCAAAAAAATAGCTTGTGCAGGAGTTGACACTGGACAACATGAAGGGTACGAGGTTATTCAAATACAAAGTAATGTTAGCATGTAAATTAACATTACCCACCGTAGTATTTTAGCTATGTTAAAGCTAAACTAGGTGGGTTGCGGTAACTGTGGAAAATAGGGATGGTCCACCCAACAACCAATTGCTGTTCATGGCACCCAGGATGAAGAGATTTCTGATGATGAATAAGTGAATGAAATCCTATATTTTCTAAAACTGATTAGGAAAAACCGCCTTAAAAAGAACGAAATAATATATATAACGGCAAAAATCCTATATGTTGTCATGTGGTTCCATGGTGTAATGGTTAGCACTCTGGACTCTGAATCCAGCGATCCGAGTTCAAATCTCGGTGGAACCTGTCTTTTCCTTATCACAAAGAAGTATTGTAAATTGCATTTATTTAAATAGCCCGTGGCTCGGTTCAGTTGTGTAGCTTGATTTATAACAACATATTTATATTAGATAGTTATTCAATTAATTACTAGTTAAATAGACCATTATTTACTATATATGGTGCACACCATTACGTTATCATCGTATTAGTTTTTGTTTAACGGAGTCATGACAAAGTTTGCATTGAACCTCACACACAGCTTGAGGTTATACGAAGGTTTG
The DNA here is from genome assembly GCA_030522415.1 of Channallabes apus. Lineage (NCBI taxonomy): Eukaryota > Metazoa > Chordata > Actinopteri > Siluriformes > Clariidae > Channallabes > Channallabes apus. The sequence continues at coordinate 50,513,086 of CM060104.1, forward strand.
ATATGGCAGGGCTATAAATGACAACGTAATATTAACCGGTTCCATGGTGTAATGGTTAGCACTCTGGACTCTGAATCCAGCGATCCGAGTTCAAATCTCGGTGGGACCTAATTTAGTTTAAATCTGTAATCACAGAAATCAAGAAAAGCTGCTTTCCATGAGTTACATGGCGGTTTTCTCCCCCGTAGACTAACACATTTATTAGACATATTACGAGTATATTTAATTTAGCAATACACTGTTCACAAACACGTCCACTACCCGGAAGTAGTATGGAGCCTCCTTGAGACCAATATGGCGGCTCCCGTAAGAGCATGTTTATGTTTCTGCCGTTCTGTCCAGCTTGCAAACGGGGCTCAGCTCTCACGTAAAGTATTCTGCAGATTAAACTGCGATACACTATTAATTCGCCGTTTTGTGCTTGATCAAAAATTATTGACTAAGCACTCGGATAATTCACAGGTAAGTCTAGTAACACAATAATGGCCAAATGTTTTTAAGAATGACACAAATATTAATTTTCACGAAATCTGCTGTTTCGGTGTTCTTAGTTCTTTTTGTCAGATGTTACTATTTTGACAGACGTGTAATTACAAGCATTTCATAAGTGTCGAATGATATTATTGATAATTCGATCAAGTTTATGCAAAGAGTCAGTATTTGCAGTGTTAACCCTCTGTAAGACCTCTGCAATTTGCCCTGGCATGCTGTCAATCAACTTTTGGGCCACAACCTGACGATGGCAGACGATTCTTGCATAATCAATGCTTGGAAGTTGTCAGAATTTGTGGGTTTTTGTTTGTCTACCAACCTCTTGACCACAGGTTCTCAATGGGATTCCTGGCCATGGACCATGTGAGCAAAATTGTGAGTGAGCTTACCCATGAGAGAATCACTGGCATGATGTCAGCTGGTATTTTTGTGGAAGGTGTGAAATGCGGTGAAAATGTTTTGTTCGTTTTTTGTGCGGTGGAAATGTTTTTTGTTTTTTGGGGGGATTCATTTTCATGGCAAAGAGGGACCATTAATTTGCCATTAATTTCAATTCATCTGATCACTCTTACTAACTTTCTGGAGTATATGCAAATTGCCATCATAAAAACCAGAAGCAGCTGACATTGGTAAAATTAATATTTGCGTCATTCTTAACTTTTAGACAGGGCTGTACAATTGCAGAACAGATTAGACAGGTTGAACTGATGCTAAATTAAAGAACATTGTGTCTCATCGGTGCTATACTATACTTTCAACAGGGTGATCAGAATGCTGAGAACATCCCAGTTGGTACGCAAGTGTTCATCACACTGTGACTAACATCAGAAGCTTTGTATTAAAATTTTTAACTGTTTTAAACCACATCGTCTTATTCCAGATAAACTTAAAATAACTTACAGTCGGAGCAGTGGACCAGGAGGTCAACATGTAAACAAAGGTTGTATCATAAGTGTTTAACTGGTCACCTTGTGAAATATTTATTATGTTGTTTTTTTTTGTTGTGTGTGCAAGCCTCAAAAAACATTTTTTTTTAATTTATCTGATGTTTTGTCTTAGTCAACACAAAGGCAGAGGTTCGGTTTCATGTTCAGACAGCAGACTGGATTCCACAAGAGGTGAGAAAGGAGATCGTCTTAAAGGTGAGCAAAGATACAACGACATTGTCTTGTCTCCACATATATGGATAAAGGGCTAATTTGTTTCCTAAAGTAGTCCAGTGTAAGCTACAAACATTTTTACATACACAGATCAGCCATAACATTAAGATTTTGAAGTTGCTCTGACCATTACAATTTGGCCCTTCTCACAGTAGTTACATTTTCAATATCTCGTTAAAATGGCGACTAGAAGTAGGTGGGTTATATTAGGCAGCAAGTGAACCTTTTTTTTCTCTCTCTGAAGTCAATGGTTTAGAAGCAGAAAAAAATAGGCAAGCTTAAGGAATTCAGTGACTTTGACAAGGACCAAATTGTGATGGCTGGAGGACTGTGCCAGAGCAACACCAAAACTGCATCTTTTGTGGGATGTTCCCAGGCTGCAGTGGTCAGGGCAACCAAAAGTGATCCAAGAAATGAAACGTAGTGACAGGGTCATGGGTGGCCAAGGCGGGGAGCGAAGGCTGGTCCATGTAGTCTGATCCAGTAGAAGCGATAGTGTTGGTCAAATTTATGAAAAAGTTAATGCTGGTTGTGAAAGGTGTCAGAACACAGAGTGCATCACTGTTAAGGTGGCAAAAGGGGGGGAGGGACTACTCAATATTGGGTAGGTGGTCAAATTTGTATCACAGATCTGTGTACAGGTCCTTCTAAAAAAATTAGCATATTGTGATAAAGTTCATTATTTTCTGTAATGTACTGATAAACATTAGACTTTCATATATTTTAGATTCATTACACACAACTGAAGTAGTTCAAGCCTTTTATTGTTTTAATATTGATGATTGTGGCATACAGCTCATGAAAACCCAAAATCCCTATCTCAAAAAATTAGCATATCATGAAAAGGTTCTCTAAACGAGCTATTAACCTAATCATCTGAATCAATTAATTAACTCTAAACACCTGCAAAAGATTCCTGAGGGTTTTAAAAACTCCCAGCCTGGTTCATTACTCAAAACCGCAATCATGGGTAAGACTGCCGACCTGACTGCTGTCCAGAAGGCCATCATTGACACCCTCAAGCAAGAGGGTAAGACACAGAAAGACATTTCTGAACGAATAGGCTGTTCCCAGAGTGCTGTATCAAGGCACCTCAGTGGGAAGTCTGTGGGAAGGAAAAAGTGTGGCAGAAAGCGCTGCACAACGAGAAGAGGTGACCGGGCCCTGAGGAAGATTGTGGAGAAGGACCGATTCCAGACCTTGGGGGACCTGCGGAAGCAGTGGACTGAGGCTGGAGTAGAAACATCCAGAGCCACCGTGTACAGGCGTGTGCAGGAAATGGGCTACAGGTTGCAAATTTTGCATGTCATTCGGAAATCAAGGTGCCAGAGTCTGGAGGAAGACTGGGGAGAGTGAAATGCCAAAATGCCTGAAGTCCAGTGTCAAGTACCCACAGTCAGTGATGGTCTGGGGTGCCATGTCAGCTGCTGGTGTTGGTCCACTGTGTTTTATCAAGGGCAGGTCAATGCAGCTAGCTATCTGGAGATTTTGTAGCACTTCATGCTTCCATCTGCTGAAAAGCTTTATGGAGATGAAGATTTAATTTTTCAGCACGACCTGGCACCTGCTCACAGTGCCAAAACCACTGGTAAATGGTTTACTGACCATGGTATTACTGTGCTCAATTGGCCTGCCAACTCTCCTGACCTGAACCCCATAGAGAATCTGTGGGATATTGTGAAGAGAAAGTTGAGACAAGACAGAAGAATCTGCAAAAGGATTCCCGACCAAATATTGAGTGCATAACTGAACATAATTATCTGAAGGTTGACTTTTTTTGTATTCAAAACACTTTTCTTTTATTGGTCGGATGAAATATGCTAATTTTTTGAGATAGGGATTTTGGGTTTTCATGAGCTGTATGCCACAATCATCAATATTAAATCAATAAAAGGCTTGAACTACTTCAGTTGTGTGTAATGAATCTAAAATATATGAAAGTCTAATGTTTATCAGTACATTACAGAAAATAATTAACTTTATCACAATAAGCTAATTTTTTGAGAAGGACCTGTATATACAAGCATATTTAACTGTATTGTACCCACATAATTTTCATACAGTGCAGTATGAAAAGTATTCAAGAAAGTATTCACAGAACATCACTTTTTCCACATTTTATGTCACATCTTTATTCTAAAATGGATTAAATTAATTTTTTCCTCAGAATTCCACACGCAACACCCCATAATGACAACATGAAAAATGTTGACTTGAGATTTTTGCAAATGTATTAAAAATTAAAACATTGAGAAAGCACATGTACATAAGTATTCACATCCTTTGCAAAATTGAGCTCGGGCAGATCCTGTTTCCCATGATCATCCTTGAGATGTTTGCAGCTTAATTAGAGTCCACCTGTGGTAAATCCAGTTGATTTGGACATGATTTGGAAAGGCACACACCTGTCTATATAAGGTCCCACAGTTGACAGTTCATGTCAGAGCACAAACCAAGCATGAAGTCAAAGGAATTGTCTGTAGACCTCTGAGACAGGATTGTCTCGAGGCACAAATCTGGGGAAGGTTACAGAAAAATTTCTGCCGCTTTGTAGGTCTAAATGAGCACAGTGGCCTTCATCATCCGTAAGTGGAATAAGTTCGAAACCACCAGGACTCTTCCTAAAGATGATACTCTCTGGCCACTCTACCATATAGGCCCGACTGCTCAGTTTAGATTGTTGTTTGTAAATGAATAAATATTTCATGAAGCAAGTCCATGCACCAAGACATCAGTTATATCTGTGCATCATAGATATTGGTATCTTGATTTATGTTAATGAAAAAAAAATGTTAATCCACTTACCATTTGTTTCACCTTTACCTGCATTTACAGAACAAAACCCGAATAAATAAAGCTGGTGAGTTGATAGTAACTTCAGAGGTGAGCAGAAGCCAACAGAGGAACCTGGATGACTGTGTACAGAAAATCTCTGAGATTATTAGTGAAGCCAGTCAGCGACCACCAGAGCCATCAGAAGAGGATCTCGCTCTGAGGGCTGAAAGGTGCATCTGATAAGAGTCATAAAATCATCAATCATACTTATCAAAATAACCAGTCTTTGGAGGGGGGAGTATTAATTTTCATAAATCTATAGTATCTTGTGTAAATATTGAGCCTTTTTGGTAGAGGTTGTTTGGCCTCAGATATAAACGAGTCTGTACTGACCGAGCACAGAAGCTTCTGAGTGGCACAATAGAAACATTTTTATGGTGTTGCATTATCAAACTTTGTGAGCCAGCTCATTATACACACACACACACACCCACACACACACACCCCAGTCTCAATCTATTAGATAGTTATTCAATTAACTATTGGTTAAATAGGCCATTATTTACTATATACAGTATGGTGCACACCTTTACATTATCATCGTATTACTTATTGTTTAACCGAGTCATCACAAATTTTGCACTGAACCTCATATACACTTATTCAGTAAAATACTGTATACTCATATCCTTTAGCTTGAAGTCATATGAATGTATGGTTTGATATGGCAGGCCTATAAAAGATAAAACCACAAGTTTTTATTTATCAAATGAAATCACATGCGTTAGAAGCCGCACGCACCATCATCAACCCATGCGCTCAGTGGCAAGTTGAGTTTTGAGATTTGGAGGCATTTGAGGAGGTAAAACGGCACTGCTTCCTTAGAGGTGGTACACACTGTACTATTTACACATTTTGATCCATGTGATAGGATACTTTTTTGCTAATATTGTATTGGTTAGTGACTTGTAATTCCCATTCCTACATTTTGGTTGCTTCTCTGATTAGTGCCTTAAATAATCACTGACATTTATTATCTTCTAGTAGTCCCATATTCTTGGGATTCATATTCCATTTTAATTGCAGATTTGCTTTAAAATCTTCTTGTTCTTCATTATGCTTTATGTTACCTATATGTTGTATTTATATTGGGTTGTATAAATACATGTATATTAATAATAAGGTCATGTAAAACGAACTGAATATGAATAAACTCCATTCCAGTTAAGGCGATCTCTGTTCCAAAATGTTGAAAAATTTAAGGTTGAATACTTCTGTTGTTTTCAAACCCATTGACGTATGTATTCTTCATATTTTTTTGCCACAGGTTTGAAAAAAGAAATTTAACAAGGCTCAAACAGAAAAGGATCCATTCTTCAACAAAGCAAGCACGGCAGGTTAATTTTGACTGAGTTACAGCTGTAAATACTTTTATGTTTTGATTGTAAAAAGTCATAGTTTTAAAAGGGTCAAAATGTTCGACTGTGTCAAGCACAGAAAACATGAAAAAATACTTTAACTTGGTTAAGAATTGTCCTACACATTATTAAAACCTGGAAGAAGAGTGCTAAAACATCAACTGAATAAAATCCTCAATGACTGTGATCTTTGTTCCTGTCACTGTGTGACTTTTTTTTTTTTTAACTGTGAATAATCCTGTGAATAAATTTGAATGAACTAGTCTTCCAAGCAAAATGTATTATTTAATAGCTAAACATCTATATTGTAGCGTTTTTCAACACTAGCAGGGATCTTGGAGGACGAGTGAGCTTACTTGCTCCCCAATGCAAATGGCTGGGGAGTAGTTTATTAACTCTCAGCACAAGCACACATACACAGGTCAAGCACACACACATACACGCACCCAACTTGGCCGAAGCCACTAACCCAAACACCCTTCTCTCTCATGGTAGAGACAGAGAAAACCCCCGCAAAGCATGACGGTCTTCAGCCGCCGGCCCGCCCACGCCACAATATATTGACAAGAAATGACACGTATTGGCATGAAACGGTTGGTTGCAGACATATTTACTAAAAAAAAAAATTGTGTTTATACTGCGGTTATTTACTATAATACTTGTACACGAGGGAGAAAAATAGCAGAGGATGGTTTCGATCCATCGACCTCTGGGTTATGGGCCCAGCACGCTTCCGCTGCGCCACTCTGCTGTACGTTAGAATGTGTTATGAATTGTATATAAGGTTGCTACTGTTGGTGTATATTAACTATTGCCGTTCGAAGTCATAAATGTAGGTAAGAATTATTACTTTTTATTACTATTTATTTTTAAATATATTATAATTTTTGAGACATTCGTGAAAAAACAAACTCGATTTTGAAAGCTTTTGCATCGCGCGTCAAAAACGACCACGAAGGGACTCGAACCCTCAATCTTCTGATCCGAAGTCAGACGCCTTATCCATTAGGCCACGCGGTCACGGTGAATAAGGGTGTTCTACAGTGGCTATATAAATCGTGAACACGTGTGTTTTTAGAAATCGAATACGTTACACTCAAGTTATTCTCATAAATGATTAGGATTTTTGTATGCGACACCCGGTGCACATTTAGAGCTCGCTATGCTGAACAACTTTCACATTGCATGTCGTGCTCTACTCAACAGGAAGTCAGTTACAATAGTTTGTATAGTTTGTGTCGTTTGCAAAAAGCACCCATTTTAAGGATCCACGTGACTATGCCTTAAATTTATGCCAAAAAGTGGTTAATAACTTTCTTCTTCTTCTATACCGCTTTATCCTGTATTTAGGGTCTGTGTGACATTATATTGAGTGACATCAAACTGAGAGACATAACACTCAGTGACATCACATTGAGTGATATCATAGTGTGGTGCTTTTTCCCTTTTTAAAGATAATTCACTCAGGGCTCTAGTATGACTTGAGACCTTAAACCACAGATAAACATGCAGCCATAGTCGCATCAAAAAGGGAAAGCAAAGTGTTTTAATTGACTGATCGTGACATGGTTGTTGGTACCAGACAGGCTGGGCTGACTATTTTCAGAAACTCCTGATCTACTGGGATTTTCATGCAAAATCATCTCTAGGGTTTACAGAGAAGAGTATGAACAGGAGATAATATTCAATGAGAGGCAGTTCTGTGGACAAAAAATTCTCTATGATGCTAGAGGTCAGAGAATGGTTAGACTAGTCTCAATTTCTGCTGCAACTATTAGAGCATAGGGTACGAATCTAATGTAAACCACATGTAAGCACAGATCCATCCTGCCTTTATCAACAGTACTTGGCACACTTTGGGCCCATTAGTACCAGTCCAGTTGAGCATCGTTGGAATGCCATAGTGTATCTGAGTATTGTTGCTGACTATGTCCATCCCTTTATAACCACAGGATAATGTGGCATGTCACAAACTTAAAATCATTTCAACTTTTTTTTAATACTCAAATGGCCTCCACAGACACCAGATCTCAGTCCAGTAGATTGAGATCTGCTGACACCTTTTGAAATGTGGTTGAACGAGATATTCGTATCGCTTAGATGATTCGTATTGCAGTAACTGTGTGATGCTATCATGTCAACATGGACAAAAATCTCTAACAAATTTTTATAGCAATTTGTTGAATCCATTCCATGAAGAATTAAGGCAGTTCTGAAGGCAAACATAGTCCAAGCCAGTACTAGCAATGTGTACTAGTGGCCAGTGGCCAGTGGGTGTATATTTAGATTTTTTTTGTCAGTTTAATTTTAGGATGAAGATTTGTTTTAAACAGAGGCGAAGTAAATGACATCAGTATTTAAGAAAACCAATAACTGCATTTTTATTTGGTCACATTTAAAAGGTACAGCTCAACTTACTCATTAGCACAACTTAAACAAGGAAAGTTTCACCAAAAACTGAAAATGCAGACTTTATCCTGAAATTATTGTAATCACACACACACACACAGACACACACACACACACACACACATACATACATACACATATCTATATCTCTCTCTATATATATATATATATATATATATATATATATATATATATATATATATATATATATACAGTGGTGTGAAAAACTATTTGCCCCCCTCCTGATTTCTTATTCTTTTGCATGTTTGTCACACAAAATGTTTCTGATCATCAAACACATTTAACTATTAGTCAAAGATAACACAAGTAAACACAAAATGCAGTTTTTAAATGAGGGATTTTATTATTTAGGGAGAAAAAAAATCCAAACCTACATGGCCCTGTGTGAAAAAGTAATTGCCCCCTGAACCTAATAACTTATTGGGCCACCCTTAGCAGCAATAACTGCAATCAAGCGTTTGCGATAACTTGCAATGAGTCTTTTACAGCACTCTGGAGGAATTTTGGCCCACTCATCTTTGCAGAATTGTTGTAATTCAGCTTTATTTGAGGGTTTTCTAGCATGAACCGCCTTTTTAAGGTCATGCCACAACATCTCAATAGGATTCAGGTCAGGACTTTGTCTAGGCCACTCCAAAGTCTTCATTTTGTTTTTCTTCAGCCATTCAGAGGTGGATTTGCTGGTGTGTTTTGGGTCATTGTACTGCTGCAGCACCCAAGATCGCTTCAGCTTGAGTTGACGAACAGATGGCCGGACATTCTCCTTCAGGATTTTTTGGTAGACAGTAGAATTCATGGTTCCATCTATCACAGCAAGCCTTCCAGGTCCTGAAGCAGCAAAACAACCCCAGACCATCACACTACCACCACCATATTTTACTGTTGGTATGATGTTCTTTTTCTGGAATGCTGTGTTACTTTTACGCCAGATGTAACGGGACACGCACCTTCCAAAAAGTTCAACTTTTGTCTCGTCGGTCCACAAGGTATTTTCCCAAAAGTCTTGGCAATCATTGAGATGTTATTTAGCAAAATTGAGATGAGCCTTAATGTTCTTTTTGCTTAAAAGTGGTTTGCGCCTTGGAAATCTGCCATGCAGGCCGTTTTTGCCCAGTCTCTTTCTTATGGTGGAGTCGTGAACACTGACCTTAATTGAGGCAAGTGAGGCCTGCAGTTCTTTAGATGTTGTCCTGGGGTCTTTTGTGGCCTCTCGGATGAGTCGTCTCTGCGCTCTTGGGGTAATTTTGGTCGGCCGGCCATTCCTGGGAAGGTTCACCACTGTTCCATGTTTTTGCCATTTGTGGATAATGGCTCTCACTGTGGTTCGCTGGAGTCCCAAAGCTTTAGAAATGGCTTTATAACCTTTACCAGACTGATAGATCTCAATTACTTTTGTTCCTGAATTTCTTTGGATCTTGGCATGATGTCTAGCTTTTGAGGTGCTTTTGGTCTACTTCTCTGTGTCAGGTAGCTCCTATTGAAGTGATTTCTTGATTGAAACAGGTGTGGCAGTAATCAGGCCTTGGGGTGACTACAGAAATTGAACTCAGGTGTGATAAACCACAGTTAAGTTATTTTTTAACAAGGGGGGCAATCACTTTTTCACACAGGGCCATGTAGATTTGGAGTTTTTTTAATCCCTTAATAACGTAAACCTTCATTTAAAAACTGCATTTTGTGTTCAATTATGTTATCTTTGACTAATAGTTAACGGTTTTTGATGAGCAGAAACATTTAAGTGTGACAAACATGCAAAAGAATAAGAAATCAGGAAGGGGGCAAATAGTTTTTCACACCACTGTATATATATATATATACACACATATATACACACACACACACACACAGTACAGGCTAAAAGTTTGGACAAACCTTCACTCATTCAATGTGTTTTCTTTGTTTTCATATACATTTACATTGGTAGATTCTCACTGAAGGCATCAAAACTATGAATGAACACATGTGGATTTATGTACTTAACAAAAAAAGGTGAAATAACTGAAAACATGTTTTATATTCTAGTTTCTTCAAAATAGCCACCCTTTGCTCTGATTACTGCTTTGTACACTCTTGGCATTCTCTCGATGAGCTTCAAGAGGTAGTTTACCTGAAATGGTTTCCAACAGTCTTGAAGGAGTTCCCAGAGGTGTTTAGCGCTTGTAGGCCCCTTTGCCTTCACTCTGAGGTCCAGCTCACCCCAAACCATCTCGATTGGGTTCAGGTCCGGTGACTGTGGAGACCTTTTTTTGTTAAGTACATAACTCCACATGTGTTCATTCATTGTATTGATGTCTTCAGTGAGAATCTACCAATGTAAATGGTCATGAAAATAAAGAAAACACATTGACAGAAAAATGAGGTGTGTCCAAACTTTTGGCCTGTACTGTATGTAGAGAGAGAGAGAGAGAGAGAGAGAAAGTAAGAATAAGGTGGTAATACTGCATATGTACTGTAGCAGTACTGTTCATGTAGTATTCTTAAAAAGTAATGAAAATGCTAAAAAGAAAAATGTAACATTTTTAATTTACTTGTAATCAATATCCAACAATAAATGCAAAAACAACACTGTGCACACATACATAGGTCCATCTGACTCAAATCATCTTTAAAAAAATCTTCCTTTTAATTGGCTCCTTAATGCTTATCAGACAGTCTCTGGAGCAGGGCAATGATGGTGTCCTGCTTGGATGAGATTAACTCTAGAGCTGTTGCCATCCTTCCCATTGCTTCAGCCATGCTACTCAGTGTTTTTTCCTGGCGCCGCTCACGAGCATCCTTTTTGCGTTGGCGCTGTTCATCCAGACGAGAACGTTCTTCGTGACTGGTGAGGAAATTCCGAAGCAGGGCAGTACGCTCACCTGCAAGTCCCTGCTGATGGGCAAAGCGAGACGCCACTGAGCCAAGCGGAAGATGACGAAACCTCCGTTTCAGTGGCTGCCTTGTGATCTTGGAAGTAGATTTGAGGGAAATAGTGGGTATGGAACTGTCAGTACTGCATGCAGGGCTTGGATTTGGGTTTGGGTTACACAACAGTGGGGATGTCACCAGTGTAGGAATTGGTGAGGGTGTGGTAAAAAGAGCATTAGGGAGCAAACAAGGAGTGGCTACTGCAGCAACAGACACACTGAGAGGCTGGTGCTCTTCAGGTCTTACAGCTGTTTTAGCTGTAGATGCAAATCCAACAAGAGTGGCTGAAGCAGGGTCACTCTGATTGATCTGTGTTTTTCCTAACACTTTGTCCATCATCTGTTATGTGAAGAGATAGAAAGAGAAAGTGAAAAGATTATAAAATAATTTAAATGGAATAAGCACACCAACCAAGCTTACGACAGTAATTATTAAGTCAGTGTGTCAACTAGTTCAACATACCTCATAATATTCCCATGAGGTCTTGGCCTGGCCCCTGCCCAACCTGCTTCGCTCTTTTACTCTCTTGTACGTGACAATGAGGTTGTTCCATTTTCTTCTGATCTTTTCTACCGGCAGCAAGTGGCCAAGGTTCTCCAGCTCACTCTGGACATTCTGGAAGAGACGAGAGCGTTCGTGGGACCCATATACGTCCCAGCAACGATGCATCACTTCTATAAGGTGCACGATAGCACGGTGGGTGAACTCAGATGAAGTAGACACCGCTTCAGGGTAGCCCCGTCCCGCAGTACCTTTTCTTGCTTCCTCCCTGCTAACAACTGTGAAAAAGTATACAATGGTTCATATTAAGAATCAGGTGTGATCATTATTATAACTGATCATGATTATAGTATATGTTTTATGGTAATTATCAATATTCATAATGATAAATAGATGAATCATCTACTTAGTTATGTGCAACTTAAGTAAGCAATCATGGGCATTATGGAACATATACATTTATTATGTTGCTGAGACATTTGGTCACAATAACTTTTTTGTTTCAACAGTATCTTTATTAGAGCACATAGTTGACTAACCTAAGTTCACAAAGTGGTATCAAGAAATTTCATCATTAAAAATGAATGCAAAATAATTACAAGCTTTCTTGTAAAATTATTTCTCAGAGAAATATTGCATATTCACTGGTCACAATTTCTAGCAACAGTAGATGCTATAGGACTTTGCTCTTGATATTTTCCATCCATCTAGGAATCTATAGTCTAACTAGGGACTGTGGAGGTCAATTGTGATTACTCTTGTATTTATTCCCAGCACGGGGAGAACATTCAAACTCCATGCACACAGACCAGGATGTGGGAATTGAACCCGGACCCTGGAGGTGCAAAATGATGAGTGGTGTCAAAAGTATTCACATTCATTACTTGAGTAGAAGTATAGATACTAGGGTTCAAAAATACTTCTTTAGAAGTTGAAGTATCAAACCAAGCTTTTAACTTAAGTAAAAGTAAAAGTATAAAAGTACTGGTTTCAAAACTATTTAAAGTATAAAGGTAAAAGTACCGTGAGGGGCGACAAAAGCATTAAGGTCTCGCTTTCTGTGATGCGACGGGGGGAGGGGGGGTTTGGGCGTTCTTATCATGCGACCGGGGGGGGGGGGGGGGTCCCGTTCTTATCATGCAACCGGGGGTGGGGGGCTGTGCGCGTTCTTAACAGACTAGGTAATGGGGTAAGGAATTTCAAATGGCAACGTATAAATAGGGTAGAAACATAGCAAAGAGATGTAATCTACAATGATCCATATTCATTTGGGTCATTTATAGTTTTAGAAGCTGTACAAACCTAGTTATGTACAAACGTAGATTCATACTACGTATAATCAACACTAGTGTTGTAACAAGCACTAGGATTACATCATATAGTATCCCATAGTAATACATAGTATCAGATTTTGTTGCTTTTTACAAGTATGACTAAGCGAGTGTGGTATTCAACTGATACCTCAGTATCTGTATTGACACATCCCTAGTCACAGTAATACAGCACTACTAATGTACACTATATGGACAAAAGTATTTAGCCAAACCTGCAATGAAATTGGACCCAAATACATATACTTCAATATGGAGTTGGTCCTCCTTCCACACTTTTTGGAAGGTTGTTCACAAGATTTTGGATTGTTTCTGTGGGAATTTGTGACCATTCATTCTGTAGAGTATTTATGAGGTCAGGCACTGAGGTTTGACGATAAGACCTGGCTTGCAATCTCCTTTCAAGTTCATCCCAAAGGTACATGATGGGGTTGAGGTCAGGACTCTGTGCAGGTCAGTCAAGTTCTTTCACTCTAAACTCACCGACCATGTCTTTATAGCCCATGCTTTGTACCACAAAGTTGGAAGCATTCCATTTAAAATGTCCTGGAATGCTGAAGCATTAAGATTGCCCTTAACTGGGGATGACACCTGAATTCAACAATTACTAGCATTAAGATTGCCCTTAACTGGGGATGACACCTGAATTCAACAATTACCTAAAACACCTGAATTCAACAATTAACAGGTTAGGCCAAATACTTTTGAGTCTACATATAGTGTACCTCCTTATGGTTTAATTACATGTTCATGTATTTTCTGTAGTCTTGCATGCAATGAGTTGATACTACAATAACATGTACAGTATATACCTACATATCATCCATATGTATTTTGACAATGACACAGTTTTTGGCTTTAATCCCTAAAGTGCAATATTTTTTGTCAACCCCATGAATTAAAGTTGAAGGTCTAAACTTCAATAACATTTTAATAACTCAAGTTTTAATCCATTGTGGTTGTGTAGAGATGCAAAACATCAAAACCTGGGCATTGTCGGCTGTACATGAAAGGACTCACCATGGGGCACCTTCTGGTCTCTAAATACAGATACAGCACTGTTTATGCTGATGGGGTCTGCAATTGAGAACACAAAAACAAGCAGAGACAAAGATTTATTTTGATTCATAGTACTGTATTGTAAGGCAAATGGGTCAGTATGGCAGCTAATAATGAATCTACTAGGTAAACTTATGGTTCCTGTAGAATCCGAAATGATTTCGTGACTACTGGACAAAGTGTAACCAGCACCACTCACAAAGTAACACAGGAGTCGGCTCCTTAAGCTGCTCGACCTGATGAGCCGCGATTACGGAGGAAATGCTCGCAGTCGACTCAGCTGCAGCTGGACTTTCCTCGCAGGATAGAGGCATAACACTTTCAGATGGCTCGGTTTTCAGCGATACGTCCATCACTGCATTGGGACTCAAATAGAGCGGGTTAATAATGTTCAGGTTCCGTGTTATGGTACGGTTCAAAACTACGCACTAACAGAGACGCACGCTCTCCTCACGCTTCCCGAGCGCAGCTCCCTAAAAAGTGCCTCTGCAGTTTCATCTTAGAAAGAGCTAAAGAAGGCTAAAAAATAAATAAAAAGCGCCGTATCATATATTCATATATACATATATTTGTCTGCTTAGTCTACAACGTGTAGTTAACAGTGAAACACCAAAAAAATAATGGCTGCACCCTTCACCGTGCAACTGCGCAAATTTCCTGCGTACATCTCCAACGCCATTGGTCGCCGTTCGCTTGCGTCACACGCAGCGCCTGCGCTTTTGCAGACGCATTGCGCAGACGTCAAGTAACCAAGTATCGATGCAACGGGGAAGAGCGAAATCGCAGTATACATTATACAGTATGTGTGGTCTGGTTGCATTACATTATACAAAACGAAAGTGGTTTGATTTAATTGATCCAGGGTTTGAATTACGCCTATTGAATTAGGTTGGTTTCCTCTGGGTTTTCCTACTCCAGACCTAAGACATGCAGTGTAGGCTGATTTGCATTTTCAAATTTTATAAGTGGATAATTGTGTGTGTGTGTGTGTGTGTGTGTGTGTGCTTGTGCCCTGTAACTTTATTGGCATGCCAACCAGGGTGCACTCTTTGTCTTTGTATCCTATTATCAAGTTTCCCTGATGTGGTACAGTAGGTGCAGACCCCTCAGTGACCCTACAGAGCAGTATATGCAGATAAGCAGTATATTCAATGGTTGGATGGATGGATGTATTTATTGATTTAGCTGAAGTACCTGTCCTTGATGGGAAAAGAATTTGTCAAAAGAGTTAAAAGATAAAAGCTATATTATTATTTCAGATTGAAATACATACAGTGCATCCGGAAAGTATTCACAGCGCATTACCTTTTCCACATTTTGTTATGTTACAGCCTTATTCCAAAATGGATTCAATTAATTTTCCCCCTCAGAATTCTACACACAACACCACATAATGGCAACGTGAAAAAAAGTTTACTTAAGTTTTTTGCACATTTATAAAAATAAAAATTAAAATTAAAAAAAATTTAGAAATCACAAGAAAACACAAAAGTTTGGGGTCACTTACAAATTTCTTTATTTTTGTTTAGTGATTTATTTTCTACATTCTACAACAATACTGGGGATTTCAAAACTATAAAATAACACATATGGAATTAGGTAATTACGTAACAACAACAAAAACAACAGTTAGTTGTTATTTTAAGACACAGAGGTCGGCCTTTCTGTAGTAGTTCTTGCAAGAACAGTATTGTCAAGGGCATTTGCAAAATCCGTCAAGCACCATAATGAAACTGGCTCTCATGAAGGCCATCCCAGGAGATCGCCACCAAAACCAACCTCTGCTGCAGACGAGAAGTTCATTTAGAGTTATCAGCCTAAAAAATGACCAATTAACAGCAGCTCAGATTAGAGGCGTTATGAAGTCTTTACAGAGCAGAAGTAGCAGACACATCTCAATATCAACTGTTCAAAGGAGATGAATGCATTTTTTGGACGCCTTCAGTATTCCTTTATAATGTAGAAAGAAATAAAAATCAGGAATGATCATGGAGTTAGAAAGTAACCCCAAACTTTTGAACGGTAGTGTACAGCCTCTTTGAATATGATGCCACAAGCTTGGCACACCTATCCTTGGCCAGTTTCGCCCAGTCCTCTTTGCAAAAAGCTCCAGTCAAGTTGGATGGGAAACGTTGGTGCACAGCCATTTTAAAATCTCTCTAGAGATGTCCAATCAGATTAAAGTCTGGGCTCTGGCTGGGCCACTGAAGGACATTCACAGAGTTGTCCTGAAGCCACTCCTTTTAATATCTTGGCTTGGCTGTGTGCTTAGGGTGGTTGTCCTGCTGAAAGATGAACCACGGCCCCAGTCTGAGGTGCAGACTTTCATCCAGGATGTCTTTGTACATTGCTGCAGTCATCTTAATCCTTTATCCTGACTAATCTCCCAGTTCCTGCCGCTGAAAAACAACATGCAGTATGATGCTGCCACCACCATGCTTCACTGTAGGAATGGTATTGGCCTGGTGATGAGCAATGCCTGGTTTCCTCCAAACGTGATGCCTGGCATTCACACCAAAGAGTTCAATCTTTGTCTCATCAGACAAGAGAATTTTGTTTCTCATGGTCTGAGAGTCCTTCAGGTGTCTTTTGGAAAACTCCAGACGGGCTGTCATGTGCCTTTTACACTCTACCATATAGGCTTGATTGGTGGATTGCTGTAGAGATGGTTGTCATTCTGGAAGGTTCTCCTCTCTCCACAGAGGACCTCTGGAACTCTGACTGTGTGACCATCGCGTTCTTGGTCACCTCCCTGACTAAGGCCCTTCTCCCACGATTGCTCAGTTTAGATGGCCAGCCAGCTCTAGGGAGAGTCCTGGTGGTTTAGAACTTGTTTCACTTACAGATGATGGAGGACACTGTGCTCACTGGGACCTTCAAAGCAGCAGAATTTTTTCTGTAACCTTCCCCAGATTTGTACCTACAGACAATCCTGTCTCAGAGGTCTACAGACAATACCTTTGACTTCATGCTTGGCTTGTGCTCTGTGTCAACTGTGGGACCTTATATTTGTGTGTGCCTTTCCAAATCATGTCCAATCAACTGAATTTACCACAAGTGGACTCCAATTAAGCTGCAGAAACATCTCCGGGATGTTCAGGGTATCAATTTTTTTTTGCAACAAATTCAAGTAAACTTGAATTCTGAGGTCAAAAATTAATTGAATCCATTTTAGAATAAGGCTGTGACATAACAAAATGTGGAAAAAATTATGCGCTGTGAATACTTTCTGGATGCACTGTATGTGTCTGTCTGTCTTTCTGTACAGCAGCACTCTTTCCTTTGTAATACAACAAATAAAATTTGTAAGATTGAGTATGCCTGGTTTATGTTAAGTTGTACTTCTTTCATCGTCAGCAAATTCATCTTTACATTTAAAACTGATCGCTACCTAAATTTGATCTGGCCCTAACAACCATAACAACACAGCATAATAATGACATAACGAATTTAGTTCCACAATCTTTTTTATTTATTTTTCAATTTTTGAAAGGTGAATGTGATGGGTAAAAGGCAAAATATTTTATATAAATTTCTTCTAGTGAAACTGCCTAAACGAAATAAAATGACTTTGTTATATCTATCTCATTGCGTTTAGCTCACGGTCAAAGGCTTGTGTTTCCGTAGCCTTCCGCATCTAAACTGAACTTTCTATCATACGATAGTCATACAAATACATGTAATAGTGGAATGACATCTCAGACCAACTCACGATTGTCAAAATGGATGCTTAACTAACACATTCAGAGCTTATGGCTTATGTAATAAACTTAATGCTTAATGCTATATTGTGTATTGTTGTACAGTTATTTTATTTTAACTTTAATTTTTATATTTTATTTTATTCTTTCCTAGTTAAATTTACCCTCTATTTTATTTTTCATATTTATTTCCTATTCCTATTCATAGTCTTTTATTTTAAGGTCACGAGCAGTTGTCTAAGCATTTCACTGCATATCGTACTGTGTATGACTGTGTATGTGACGAATAAAATTTGAATTTGATTTGATTAATGCTTAACTAATGAACAGAATAAGATAGAATAAATGAATTGAAACAAATAAAATAAAATAAACACAACAACAAATTCTGCAGATCCATCTTACATAACAAATGTGATATGGCTCTTTATGTGGTATTATACTGGATACAGGGGTGTTACATTGTCAAACAAGGTGAAGGTGACCCTGGATAGTTTTTATTGTTGTTGTTTGTTTGTTTTGTTCTGTTTTGTTTAGTACACTACATTACAAAGAATTTGGTAACACCTCACCATAACACCCATACAAGACCATTAGTGAGGCAGTGACTGATGTCAGGTGTGGTGGACCAGAACACACATTGTTTTAATCTAGCTTACTTTGTGCACAGGTGCATTGATAGAACAGGATTGGGCCCTTTAGTTCAAGTGAGAGGAGAATTCCTCTGGACTTTGCTTCATTGTGGTAGCATTTCGGGGAAGGAACTTATACAGTATGGGTATGATGGTGACGTCTCCACATACATTTGGCCAATGTTTACAGTTTCATTTATTCACGACGCATAGGCAAATAATGTGAACTAATGTCAGAAAAAGTAAGCAAGAAGTTTGTTCAAAACTTTTCAAAATATTTATAAATCACCAAACATTGGACACACTGTCCTGGTTAATTCGGACGGTCTTAAATCACAATGAGTAGAGAGTGAAAAGGTGAAGTGATGGATTTACATCTTATAAAATTCATTCATACCAAACACTATATCATCATTGCACACGTTTCATTTCGCCATGCAAATTACTGTAGGCTGATGTCGGTGAACTCCTGACGCAGAATGCCAACACGCAACAGACACTTGGCGAATCGAAACTTAAACTTAATCCTAGTCTAGCCTACTACCATACTAAGTAGTGTGCCTGATCCATGCGGTCGGTTTCAGCACTGTGCAGTTTGGGCATACTACTTAGATCGGAAGTGCGTCGCTTCGGGTTCGGAGCTTTTCGCCTGTGGATCACGAGGAGTGTATTTCCTTTCTTTTGTAGAACAAATTTCTCCACAAATTCGAATGAAAGGAGTGACAGGATCATACAACAGAAACTTAATAATAAAAAATATCTAATTTGCGCTATCATGGCGGTTTATTCCGTGTGCGTTATTAGGGTTAGTTGATTTGTAGGGCTGCTGTTAGTTGACTTGGTTCGGAGATGCAGTGCCCACAATGCAAGTTCGATTTAAAGGCGACTTTCCGCTTTTGTCCCGAATGTGGACAAAAACTGGACACCCAATCAAGCAGGACAACAGGTGAGGGGTTTTATATCGACTGAGTCTGTGATTGAACATGACGGTAACTAATGCGCTGCTATCTTCATGAACTCGTATAGGGTTTTAAAGTTTATCAGGTCCAGGCCCATGTCCTTCTTATAATAGTGGACTTCAAATAAAAGCTATTTACCTGATCTCAAACATCTGTGTACCATCGCTCTCTCTCTCTCTCTCTCTCTCTCTCTTGCTTATCATTCTTGTTATTTGCTAATATATATACTAATGCCACAATATTTATTCTTCTATCTAGCAGAGGTTTTAAGATGTTTGTACATATTCAGGGAAGGATTTTATGCTCACCCTATAAATAGGCTACATACTGATTTAATAGCCCCATCGAGTCTCCTTCCTATAAGAATAGAACTTAACATGTATACAAATGTGTTTATTTATTTTAATTTACATCATGGATTTAGGCGGCACGGTGGTGTAGTGGTTAGCACTGTCGCCTTGCACCTCCAGGGTCCGGGTTCGATTCCCGGCCAGGCTCGATTCCCGTCTCTGTGTGCATGGAGTTTGCATGTTCTCCCCGTGCTTGGTGGGTTTCCTCCGGGTACTCCGGTTTCCTCCCACAGTCCAAAGATATGCAGGTTAGGCTAATTGGCGTTCCCAAATTGCCCGTAGTGTGTGAGTGTGTGTGTGTGTGCCCTGCGATGGATTGGCACCCTGTCCAGGGTGTACCCTGCCTCGTGCCCGAAGCCTCCTGGGATAGGCTCCAGGCCCCCCGCGACCCTGATCATAGGATAAAGCGGTATAGAAGATGAATGAATCATGGATTTATGACATTAATAGAAATATTATAGGTTGGCTCATGCCCACAGGAAATCTGTTTGTGTTTGTAAGAGCCATATTGTACTTTATGAATTTGTCGTTGTGTTTTATTTTATTTATTTTATTTTATTTTATTGTATTTTGTTGGTTGTGAACTAAGCACCAATTTCATCAGTTATTCATTTAGCATTAAGCTATATGTTAAGCATCCATTTATGACAACCGTATTGTGTGTAATGTCTGTGATGTCATTCCACTGTTATACGTAGTTGCATGACTGTCACTGTAAAAAAAAAAAAAGAAGGGCAGTTTAGATGCGGAACTTGTGGAGAACACAAGCTTTTTGACCGTAAGAAAACGTAAGCTAAAAGATACAGCAAACATACTGTTGTAAGCATGATTTAAGATTGTGACCTATAGATACAGCGATTGGGTTGTTGTAACCGCAGTGGATTTACTCAAGACAACTATACAAAGTGTTGAATCTTTGATGCTGGAAAAATAAATACGAGAGACAAAGATCATTGGACTTCCGTGTCGTGAGTAATTAATCAAACAAAGATACGCGTCAAAACTTGTGGAATAATATGACCGCACAGTATTTGTAATGTTACAATGTGATACATGTGTATAAATATGTTGGACTTTATCACACGGATAGCCAGGGAATATTCATGTTTGTGAATTAGGAAAAGCACACAAGGTTGGATTAAAACCACAGCTAATAATATTTTGTGGAGTACGATGCAAAATCCCCAGCGTTGAACTAACACCAGGATTATTGATTTAACATTCTACAGAGTTTAGTTGGACTCAAATGAACACTTAATATGTTAAATCAACACTGGGGCATTTACTTTGTATAAGCTTACATGCATGAACTGTTTCCTTTAAAGGTGGAAAATCCCCAGAGCAACTAGTCTATCAAGGGAAAGAGCGAAATCAAAACCTGACAGATCCAAACAATGATGCACATTTCCCTTCAGAGCATTGTACTAAGTTTCCAGAACATAGAGTAAAAGAAAAGGTAAGCAGTTAGTATACTATTGATCAAGTTCATGTAGCCCTTACCTACAGTATATTGTTCATGTTAACCTTTGTCCATTGCATCATTTTAGTTGTAAATTCAGCCATTGTGCATCACTCCTTCTTTTCATATACAGAACTACAGTGGCATACCATTTCTGTCTGGCAGAACTAAATGATTATGGCTTTATTAGTGCCTAGACACTTATTGAGCAAGAATTCATCAGCCAGTTGTCCATATTTTATCTAAGGCTAATAAAGGCACATTTATTGATTTGACTGTTTTCAGTATACATTTTCATTGATTATTTGAGTTTAGGGTGTTTTGGTTTTGAGCAAATTTCATCTTAAAAAGATGGATAAACTATGAGGTGTCCCTTGCTAATAAAATACTAATAGTTGTTAAAATCATTCAAAATATTCTCATAAGAGGTGAAAAGATGTAAGCAATTGGGACAGTTTGTTAGTTTTTATATTATATATATATATTTTTTTATACATATTACATTATATAGAATTTCAGTAACAGGAGACATGTTAAAACGTTTCAGTGACCATGTTGCTCTCTGTTCTCCTCAGGTAATTTCAAATCAAATTCTCACCTCATCACTGACTGACAGGGAACAAGATCAAGATGGTTATGCCTCTGAGGGAACCCAGAATGAAATCTCTACTGTAATAGAACATGTTCCACAAGATGGCGCCAGTTTGTCTTCTGAAAAAGCAACTGAAGGAGAAGTCTGCTCATCTACTGATACTTCTTTGCAAAACAAACGTACACTATCCAATATCCAGGATAAAATGTTTTCCCAGTCACATCAAACATCCTCTCCAGATTTTCCAAGTACCCAGGCTATGCTAGGGAATACAATAGATGAGAAAAGCGTGTGTGATGCCCAATCATTTACAGCACCACCCGGCATAAGGTCCTCTTCTTCTGAAGCATTCAGCCAGGGCAGTGTGGAGCCAGCGTCTGTCAAGTGCCAGCTCACTCAAGATCATATTGAGGTGGAAGTGAACAGTAGCTCTTCTAAACCTGATCCTATAAACAATCTCAAGACAGAGTCACCGACAGATGATTTTTTACCTCCCAGACCAGATCAGCAATTGCAGTCTGTACATTGCACCCTGTCAGATGCTGCTACTCAACACCAGATAAAAGACCAACATGACCACAAGTCACCACCTATAGTAAATGAGACGAAAAATATGGGGGTGACCTGTCAGACACAGACTTCCACAGCTGGCATATTGTCTCATTCAAGTGATTCAAGCACTGAAGTGCCTTTTAGTAGTCCTCATGTGGACCTTGCAAAAGCACAGACTGAAAAAAACATGAGCCAGCAATCTTCAGTTACTCTGCAGCCTTCAAACAGCCTTACAACAAAAAACACAACAGAGGAAACACACCTACTGCAATGTACCACTGGACATGAGAACAAATGTGGGTCATATAATAATGAGGTAAGTGTTACTCTTGGAAATGTTTTGTTATAATTTTTCATAGACACTTGCTTAAGCCTGCATGAACATTTATTCAACTCTAGGAAGGAGCTGCTGCAAAACCCAAAGTAGACAACATTGATAACAGACAGCAAACTAAACACGAGGTTGTCTCAGCACAAAAAAAAGAAGTAAATGACCCACAGAAGGAAATGGGCGCAGCACCCCCTAAACAAAGCTTTAACACTGAGAACCCTTTGCCTCAGGAGAAAAATGTCCCTTCAGACCAAAATGATGATGAGGGTTTTCAAGAAGGGTTGTCAAAGCAAAAAAAGAGCAACCAGAAACAGTATGTTTAACTGAATCTCAGGGTCTTTTACTTCCTTTCATCCCATTAGTCCATTTTAAATTAATCTATGACTTTATTTCTTGTAATTGTATGGTTTGCTATGTTTGTTTCCTAATTCACTATATTAGCACATCAAACCAACAACAGGAGTCCAATGACATCACCATTTTCTTTCATGCTGTCTTGTCCAAAGACTTTAACATAGACCTGTCAAGAGACTTTGTTACTGTAAGATCAGCTGGTTTAGCAGAGACTTGGAACCAGGATGTGTTGAAAATGGAAATCACAAAGTAAGCCACTCAGATCAGCATTCATGCATTTATTTATTTATTTATTTATTTATTTATTTATTTATTTTTGAGGGACGTTCACGTTGAACCAAACTTTTGGTTGTGCAGAATAACAGAAAAACAGTTATGAGTGTAAAAACTATCTTCTCTGTATAATCTCCTGCTTCACTAATGCACTTACAGTGGGGCAAAAAAGTATTTAGTCAGCCACCAAATACTTTTAAGTTCTCCCACTTAAAAAGATGAGAGAGTCCTGTAATTTTCATCATTTTCATTCACCTCAACTATGAGAGCTGAAATAAGAAAAAAAAATCCAGAAAATCACATTGTAGGATTTTTAATGAATTAATTGGTAAATTCCTCAGTAAAATACCTAATTGGTCACCTACAAACAAGAAAGATTTCAGGCTCTCACAGACCTGTAACCTGTAACAGGCTCCTCTGTCCTCCACTCGTTACCTTATTAATGGTATCTGTTTGAACTCGTTATCAGTATAAAAGACACCTGTCCACAACCCCAAAGTCTACTATGGCCAAGACCAAAGAGCTGTCAAAGGACACCAGAAACACAATTGTAGACCTGCACCAGGCTGGGAAGACTGAATCTGCAATAGGTAAACAGCGTGGTGTGAAGAAATCAACTGTGGGAGCAATTACTGTATTAGAAAATGGAAGACATACAAGACCACTGATAATCTCCCTCGATCTGGGGCTCCATGCAAGATCCCACCCAGTGGGGTCAAAAAGGTCCAAAAGTAACAAAGGCTACCATCAGTAACACACTGTGCCACCAGGGACTCAAATCCTGCAGTGCCAGACGTGTCCCCCTGATTAAAACAGTACATGTCCAGGGCCGTCTGAAGTTTGCTAGAGAGCATTTGGATGATCCAGAAGAGGATTGGGAGAATGTCATATGATCAGATGAAACCAAAATAGAACTTTTTGCTAAAAACTAAATTTGTCGTGTTTGGAGGAGAAAGAATGCTGAGTTGCATCCAAAGGTCACTATACTGTAGCTACTGTGAAGCATGGGGGTGGAAACATCATGCTTCGGGGCTGTTTTTCTGCAAAGGGACCAGGACGACTGATCCGTGTAAAGGAAAGAATGAATGGGGCCATGTATCGTGAGATTTTGAGTGAAAATATCCTTCCATCAGCAAGGGCATTGAAGATGAAATGTGGCTGGGTCTTTCAGCATGACAATGACCTCAAACACACCACCCAGGCAATGAAGGAGTGGTTTCGTAAGAAGCATTTCAAGGTCCTGGAGTGGCCTAGTCAGTCTCCAGATCTCAACCCCATAGGAAATCTTTGGAGGGAGTTGAAAGTCCGTATCACCCAGCGACAGCCCCAAAACATCACTGATCTAGAGGAGATCTGCATGGAGAGGAATGGGCCAAAATACCAACAACACTGTCTGAAAAGTTTGTGAAGACATACAGAAAAAGTTTGACCTCTGTCATTGCCAACATGGGTATATAACAAAGTATTGAGATGAAATTTGGTTATTGACCAAATACTTATTTTCCACCATAATCTACAAATAAATACTTTTAAAATGGTAGGGTTGCGTCAGGAAGGGCATCCGGCGTAAAACCTGTGCCAAGTTGTAGTGCGGACTGGATATTCCGCTGTGGCGACCCCTTGCCGGGAGCAGCCGAAAGACCAACAACAACAATGATTTTGTGTACAGTTTCTACAGACATATGACTCTCAATTTCTGAATCTGAATTCGCAATTTGGTGTTATTCATTGATTTTAAAGGATTAGGTGTTCCACTCGCTGAATGTTCACAGGAACAACTCTAGTGGGCTACGATCACCTCAGGCAGGATCGTCATTCATAGGCATACAGCCTTTTAAAGCGTTTGCACCATTCATGTGTTTTAATGAGTCTCATCAAGCTTCTGTTCTTGCAGTCTTCTGTAAAGGTCAATTGGTCTTACGCTTTAAGTCCCAGTTTGACTTGAACAACCCTTTTATTTATGTATTTGTTTGATTGATTGATTATTATTCCCATTATTACCTATTATTATTATTATTATTATTATTATTATTATTATCTTAGTTAATAATAATAAAAAAGGATATTATTACAACCTTCCATCCCAGAATGAATGAGGATTGCCACAAATGTATAACAAAATAATTTTTCTGCAGAGACCTAGGACAGCATGGCTTTCTTTTGCATGGGAAACTGAAAACCAGTAAAAAGAATGTTGGGAAGTATCTTCCTTATAAATATTTGGTTCACAAGCAAGACAAAAACCCTGAATATGAATTTATCTACAAAGAACTTACAAGAGGAATTGTTAATCGCTGTCTACTAATCAAAGAAGACTTACTTACACAACAAGGTATTTTTTTTACCTTAATAGAAAAATATATTATTATGATGATGATGATGATTATTATTATTTAAATAAATGTATACAGATGCAAAGCACCTATATGCAACAGGCTGAAATGTTACATGGGTTTCAAGGTGTCCAGTTGCTGCGGCTGTAAAACAAGCTTACAGTAAATCATCACCCTCCAGGTTTTTTTTTAGACTGAGGAGACTTTCTCCTGACTACTCTTCCAAACAACACATACTAGTTCAGTCTTCTTCTAATTGCGCTGTCGTGGACTTCAACATTTAACATGCACAGTGAGATCTGGAGGGTCTGAGATGTAACTCTTACATTTTTTTGCATCTCCTTGAGCATTGAGCATCGCCCTGGCACCTCCCTGAACATTGATCATTGATTGATTGCGGTGAATGTGCTGAGATGTCCACCCCAGGGAACATTGGAAACTGTCTTGAAAGATTTCTACTTGTGAATAAACCTTCTCACTTTAGAACTTTTGGTTCTAAAGTTTTGATTTTGGTTGGTAAACTTTTGGTTTGCATTTGGTTTTCAGATATGTCAGGTAGAACGAAAGTTTACCACTACCGGAATGAGATTTATATTGCAAAAATTTACATTGCAAAAACTCTCAAAATGAGCATATTCATTCATATTCTATACCGCTTTATCCTGTTTAATCCATCGCAGAGCGCACACACACACACACACACACACACACACACACACACACACACACACACACACACACACACACACTCTGGTCTTTTTTTTTTTTTTTTTTTGGGAACGCCAATTAGCCTAATCTGCATGTCTTTGGACTGTGGGAGGAAACCGGGGTACCCGGAGGAAACCCACCAAGCATGGGGAGAACATGCAAACTCCATGCACACAGAGACGGGAATCGAGCCTGGCCAGGAATCGAACCCGGACCCTGGAGGTGCAAGGCGACAGTGCTAACCACTACACCACCGTCCCGCCAATGAGCATATTATTTGTCATTATGCGACATTTTTTAAATTGTTTGCTAAGTAATGTTTGTTTAAAAAAGGGATGTCACTAGTCTATATGGCACAACCCTGAGTCCTATACTGTATATGTTTATTAAAAAAATAATAATAATAAAAAATAAAAAAATGGCTATAATGCTCAGATTTTTAAGGGCTACATAAATAGTGCCATAATGAATTAAAAGAGGGAGTGCTAACTTTTACACATGACTATATGTCTGCTTTACTACAATAAATTAAGTTTGTAATTAATTCTGTTTAATTAGTTTAACATAATTAATATTATTTATCATTGTCTACTTTTGTACAACTTACATATTTTACTTAGGTGGAAAGTCTGCCCTCAATTTAAATATGTTGATACACATTTGTTGTTTTCTCAGTGTATGTGGGGAATATGTATAGCTTATAATTTAGTATCATAATTCAGTAATTAGTTTTACCCACTTCTGTCACTTCGGTGATATTTTGGTGCATTTGTTTATTTCACAATGTCTTCAGTCTATAGTCAAAACAATAAAACTGGCTTTGCCGTTTTTAATATCTGTAGAGGGGACTGTATACCTATACCATATTATTTTGTGTTGCAGAGGAATGGCACCAGTATGATGACATAATATGTGCAAAGCCTTCGCATGGTATGGTTGACAGGTTAAGAAACCTGATTTCGAGCAGGAAGCAGGAAGATATATTGAAAGGAAGATGTATTGCAGGACAGATCATGTTGGATACAATCGGTGATATCCTTAGTGAATGGAGTGAGCTAAATGTGAGAAACTTCTTTGTTCAGCTGAAGCAGTTCTTCAAAACTTATTCAAATCCTTATGTGTTTGAAGAACAAGCAAAGCCTTGGGACTCTTTGCAGTATGGTGTTAGCCAGGTATGATATACTATGAAAAAGACTTAAATATACCACATAACATTGTCAATACCTATCAATAATAATGTGTATTATTTTATTGATGCATATAAAAAAATACATTTATTGTGTACTAAAACATCATCAATTGTTCATTTTCAGGTGAAAGATCTTCTTACACATTTCATGCAGGACAAGATTGCTTCTGTTCAAGAAAACAGAAATATTCAAGATCTAGATCAGCAAAAAACAGTGCTCATCATGCTGCTGGTTTATTTAAAATATGATCTATGCATGGATAACGAAATGGTTTTTGGTGTCGGCTTGCTGCTTTGTTTTCCCAACCTGTCAAAAAATGAATTCATTTCCTACTGGGATGTGCTTTTACAGCCTCTTCAAGAGGAACGGTATGATTTTTGGTCTTAATTGATAGTTAATTGACATGATTCATCTTTGCATCACAAAAAAAAAATTATCAGGGGTGTGTACAAATTTTATATCCCTGGCAGTTGGCATTTCAGATGTCTTAATAATATACAATATAATTGTCTCCTCACATTCATTAGGCATGTTTGTTGTTCTTTATATTGTTTAACAGGCAAATATTGTTATGTTTATAATTTTTATTTTTATTTAACAGTGTTGCAGATGCAATCAGAAAATTCTGTGTGAGTGCAATCAACATCAGAGCTACCAACTGGATTCTTGTTCTTCCTTTTCTGCATTTTTTGGAGAAAGACAGCAAACCATATGAGCCAAACAAGCACTGGACATGTCACGAGTCTGAGGTTTGGGCAGGGCTTAAAAAGTTAAAAATTCCTAATGCTCATGTTACAGACTCACATCACACAAGGTAATGTATAATTTGCCATATCATATATTTATGTATGAAAGTGAATACTCTTAAGCCATACATTTATTTCATAATCGCAAGACTAATGTAATTCTATGAAAAACTGTTGTTTATCACTAAAATGATGTAAGCAATAGGTTACTGCACTATTCAAAGTGTGTTATTTTACTAAATCATGTTTAAATTTTTTTTAAATATTTTCTCCATTTATAATTTCTGTATAAAGTCTCTATAAAGTCTCTGTTCTTCCATTTACAGGGCGCTTATAAAGGTCATGGAGCACCATAAATATTTGCTAGTCATAGATCCGTTACTTATCCGCTCCTGGATGTTGGTGTTGGGTTTGAATAATTTGCCTGAATATACATCCTTCAGTCCTGTAGATATTCTAGATCTCATTATAATGCTAAACTACAGATTTGACAACAAAGAGCTGTGCTATAGCATAGAGGTAAGGGAAACTATAGGCTTACTTTATTTGCTCAGTGTATTTTATACTGCACAGATATTAAGACTCCAAAAGGAATGGAAATATTTGACTACAACAAAATGCTATCTCGGCTTATAGTTTTGTCAAATATAAAATTCCAGACACACATTATTGACAATTATGATGACTGCCCTAATACTGATTAATGTTCTAATACTAAAATAACACAATACTTTTTTTTTATATTTACTCAATTAATATTACATAAAAGCTTTGCAAAAATTAAAGTGGTGACAAAACAAGTTTGCTTGATGATAACATGTATTTCACAGGACATGAAGCAGTTGTTTTCAGATCTCCCTGCTAGAATTATAAACCATCAAAACAGGTATATTATGTGTACTAAATAGTAATAATGATATTAATATAAACTCTTCAAATGCAATTTGAGTGACAGAATACTTGCATGCTTCAAACACCTGCTGTGTAAATACGTACATGTGCACTGTTACCTTGTATTCCCTTATGTTACTTACAAGAAATAAAAATTGCACAATGAGTAATATTATTTCTGTTTACTAGGTTTGAAGATAAGGACTATGGCGACCTTTGCCTTACAATGTGTTTCAGGCTTCTAGATAAAATCTGTGGAATTTTCAAGGGAGCACATAATTGTGAAATTGCTCTGGAATGCTTGAAACCTTTCAGTCTGATTATGGATTTGAGAGAATATTTCAGTGAAAAGGTAAGCATATGCATTGCAATATGGGTATTATACTGTAAGATATGGGTTGGTGCAGTGAAAGTGCATTTCTATATGCTGGCCTGCATATTGTTCTTTATTTTTTGTTTATAAGAGTAAAATGGACTGGAATAAATTGCACCCCCTTTAGCATTATATCACTAATATATATTTTTTGACCTATTTACAAGTCTTACTGCACAATCAATTAAAATAAAACACCCAGTTGACTTTTTTTTTTATTGAAGTTTTGACTTCACAGTTAGGAATATTATGCATATGCGCATCACCTTTTCTTTAACCAGTTCAGGTTACTGGTTCTGTACGTTTAAATAATTTAAGACAAAATGGGAAATCACAATCTAGAAATATAGAAATATCTAGAAATATAGAAAAGACACAGTATGTCCACTAAAAATTCACACTATCCTTCAAAAAGTAATTTTTCTGGTAGGATAAAGAATGAAAAATCTCCAGTAAGTGGTTGTACTTGTTCCTTTATACCAGTGGTTCTCAAACCTTTTCTGTCATTCCCCACTTAAGGGGGTGAGTGAATTTTCAAGCCCCACTTGTCAACAAAATAATAACGAAATCGGCCAAGTTTACTGTTTATTGAAATATCAATTTCTAAACCAATAAGGTCAAACAACACCAAGTTAAAAACGTAACGTAAGTTATAAAAGGCTTACGTTGTCACATATCTTTGCATAATTGACCCCATGTTTATTAGCTGCTCAGCAATCGTTTGTAGTTTTTTTGCACTGGCCAATTCTGTATGCAACTTTGAATGAAGCCATTTGTGCTTTGCTGTCCACTGATTCAGATTTTACCATGCGATTCTCCTGCTGTCTTTATTCAGCCAGCTTTCTTTGCAAGAAGTCGAATGGCTTATTAATGTGACTGGAGTGTGTTGTCTCTAAGTGTCTTCCTAATTTGTTGGGTCTCATGCGGTCTGCTGCCAGCGGTTTAAGACACAAAACACACACGTGCCTCTCCTCTGCCCCCACCATCCCCACCATGAATCCAAGCTCAAGATAGACTTCATTAGGGGTGGGCGATATAACCAAAATCTTCTAACACAGGAGAAGCAATTTTCTGCCTCGATAACGATCACAATCACAATTGCTATATCACAATATAGCAATTTGTATCTGAAAATGCATAAATAAAAATTAAAACACAAAGAAACTGTTTTACATAATGTAATTTTATATAAACTGTGAATTGCTGAGGTTTGCAGCATTTTTTTTACTTTTACCATATTCGTTTGGATGTTTGGATTTCAGATGATAGAAAAGGTTTGACGTGTTTCCACCACTTAAAACAGTGCACTTACGTACCTTCCAAATCAATTTCATCTCATTCGTATCACTTTTATACCCAAACCAATTCCACACCACAGACGATGCAGCTTTTCTCTTTACAATCTCCTCGTTCTTGGTTTCGTCACATGTAAGCAAACTCACTGCTGCTGCAGCGTCTTCTTCCAGTGTCGAAGTGTATGTGAAGCCAAACACATCAAAAGTGGGACGAAACCGTGGCACCCGATTGAACCAAATATCTGCGCAAATACAGCGCAGCGTGACTATCTGGATAGCGCAGTGATGATCTGGTTTATTTGCGCAGCACGGTGGATCGCACAGCGCCGCTCAAATCACAAACCTGCGCGACTCACTGTGTTTTATTTAAAAACAATTTATTTAAAATGTCAGAACTGTTTAATATTGTTTCCGCCTTGCCATGCCTGGATTGTACGTGCGCATCCCAGCGGGGTAAAATGTATTTTGATGGTCGGCGCGGTTTATTTCTGTCAGTGTCGCGCAGTGCTGCCCAGTGGCTCGCGCAGGTTTGTGATTCGAGCGGTTCAAACTGCTCAAGTTTGTCCGACGTTAAACCATTATTGATGCACTATATGGTTCTACTTTTTCTCCCGGCCCACTGATGTTATTTTAAATTTACTTGTATTAATGATCCATTTATTTGTGTGTGATTGTTTAGTTTTTTCCTATTATTTTCCACTAATTTCCTCTCGTTCATTGCGCCCCACCTGTCATGTCTGTATTCCCCACTAGTGGGGCGCCCCACACTTTGAGAACCACTGGTTTAAACGTACTTGTATAACAATACCACTACTGTTAGTTAGTATAGTCACTCTTTGGCCATCTGATAGTCTCACAACCTTTAGCTACTGCCTTTTACATATAACAAAAATTGTTATATCCCAGTTAGTGCCAGACTTCTATCTCTTTAATTCATTATACGGTGGTGTTTTGAAGGAATCAGTTGAGGCCCAGAGAAAGAAGAGCAATGAGATATTCATGCATGCAGTAAAAACTGTAAGGAACTGCCTCCAAAATGCCTTCTCCAATCGTTTATTGAACTACTCATACAGCTACATAAGTTTCACTAACATTCGTGAACTTGAGGTAAGTAGTTTATTAATTTCGTTCCAAATTTTGCTGGAAAATGCTGACAAGTCAAGAAATTAATTGTGATCTTGTGATCTATTGATGATTAGACATGGAGTAAGGTGATTTCGCTACCTTTTGCTAATGAGAAATTTTGCTCAACATGGAGAGACTCGTTTTTGTTACAGTTTGAAGGAAAGTTGAAACAGGTAAGAATAGTATTTTGTGGTTTTTAATTTAATACTTGCAAAATATGTACAGAAAACTTGAATCCACTGTCCCACATGGTTTACACATGTTGGTTTATTGTCATTAGGAAAGCACAATTAATCAGATTGAAATCTACTGCAGCCAAGTAAAGGAGGTGAACTGCAAGTATCCTGTATTGTCTTCCTCTTTTGAAAAATGTGCATTAGAGGCTGTGAACTCTGTGTGTCAGGTAGTGATAATATAAATTCCTTTAAAAGTTACTGAAAAACATTCCTCTACATAAATGTATATGGTTAATATCATTCTTGTTTTAATAAATCAGAATGGATCTGAGATGACTTTGTTTGAAAAACTCAGAAGCCATGACTTAAGTAAATTTGGAAACCTGATATCTGCAATTGTACTCAAAGCCTGGCCTAAGACTGAAGACGGAAAGTATCAAGATGGTGAGGAGCTGGTGGTTAAACATCTCTTGACATGGCCTACATCAAGCAAAATCTTTCAACTACAAGGTGTGAATTTACAACAATACATACTGTTACTTTTTCTAACATGCTGATATCTGCTGCTAGTTTATTTTTATTTGTTGCGGTTTTGTTTTTTCAGGTGCAAGTGGGAAACTGATTGATCAACTCTCAGATGAAGCCAGGGAGCTAATGGCCATGGCAGGCTCTGCATTCAACTGTGTTGCACAAAAATGTATTCAAGGAGACATTACAATAAATATCTTAAATCAGATCCTCGAGAGAGAGGATGCATTCACTGAGCTTTTGCAAATTGGTAATCACTCTAACATGACAGATAATTATTCAGCTGTATACAGTATATGCATGTTACACTTTGATGTGTAACTTCCAAGAAGTCAACGTCTTTATTGTAAGGAAATTTTGATATACACTTCTCTGCAGATGCGTTGTGCGATGATGGTCGGTGCAAAGACAACAAAGCGGTGAAAACTCTGCTTAGAAAAAGGAAAGAAGAAGTTGAGAACATCTACCAGGAAAAAGAGTTCATTGCATGCTTACTGCGTATGTGCACCAAGCTCCAAAAACACATCAAAGGTATTCGGAAACTTATTTGTGTTTAAATACACGTATAGTAATTCTAGTCCTAATCCTTGAATTGCAGTTACAAACAGTGCAACAAATTACATAAGATGCTCATTTATTTTAAATGTTGAAAAGCGGGAGGCTGAGCTTTTGAGTTACAAATGGTTTTATTTCAACAAAATTGAAATCATCAAGTGACTTAGTAAAAAATACACAGGTAAAACACTGTCGTATGTGTATATATACATGTATATAGTGTATACTTTATATAGTGTATACTGTATGTAAGTAAGACAAGAAGCGGAAATAAGTATTGAGGCAGAGGTGTAATGAAAGATAAAGTGGAACCTCCGATTATGAGTACAGTAATGCGGTTTACGAGTGTTCCGCAAGACGAACAAAGATTTTTAATAAATTTTGACTTGAAAAACGAGCATTGTCTTGGAGTATCATACATAATCATCTCCCCTGCTGGGTCTTAGTGCTTGCAGAATTTCTGAGTCTGTGTGTCTGTGTAATGCAGAGTGTGTGTGTGTGTGTTTGTTTGGGAACCTGAGAGGAGGGGGGCTGTAAAGGCGAGTGTGTGTGTGTGGGGGGGGGGTGGTCATTCACTTACACCAACACACACACACACACTCTCTCTCTCTCGCTCTCGCTCTCTCTCTCGGCTTTACAGCCCTCTTTCCTCTCAGGTTCCCAAACAATCACACAAACTGCTCTGTCACGATTCTTTTTCAAAGATAAGGTGCTGGTTAATTTGTTTTTGTTGCTGTTTTACAGCAGTGATTCCGTTAGTATGCGCTCACGCGAGTGTGACTAGCGATGTTCCTTGCTAATTTTTAAACAGTTAATTTTAAAGTTAAACAGTTTTAAAAATGGTCTCTCCATTAATGTGTGTGTGTGTGTGTGTGTGTGTCACACACACACACCGCCTGCATGCACAAACGGAAAAACTTATCTGTCGGGATTGATTTTTAGTTTTTTTTGAAAGGTAGAGTGCAGATTAATTTGTTTTATTTTTACTTTATATTTTGTGTTAATTATTTTTATTTATTTTTATTTTTTGGGCTGTGGAACGAATAATTTGAGTTTCCATTATTTCTTATGGAAAAATTTTATTTGGTTTATGAGTGTTTTGGAATACGAGCCCGCTTCCGGAACGAATTATGCTCGTAATCCGAGGTTCCACTGTAGTAAGAATAAAAAAATGACAAACAATTCCAAGACTTTTCTATGTGGGTGTGCCTGTGGTTTTATATAATCCTTCATTAATGAGGCTTATATGCCCATATATGGGAGGATCATCCTTAAAACTAGCCCTAAGACAATGTAATTACAAAAAACTCTAATGTAACAGCATTACACCTGACTGAGAAATTTTGAAAAGGAAGGTATTCTGTAGTTACCTCTGTAAGTAACTATAGAAACAATAATGTATTATAAAATAAAGACTGAATTAGAAATAAAGATTTAAAACAAACCTTGTCGATTAGTATTGTTCAATGCCTTAGAGAAAATTACAAGATTAATAAGATTTCAGCATTCAAATATACTCTAGTATAAAAATGCACAATTTGTTTCAGGCTTAAAATATTAATTTTTGTTACTTAAAATGACCATGTCCTGCAAACCTGCTTGATTTGAATACACATGTTAATTCATTATTATTATTATTATTATTATTATTATTTATTATTATTATTATTATTATTATTATTATTGTTGTTGTTGTTGTTGTTGTTGTTAATAATAATAATGATAATAATAATAGTTATTGTTGTTATTGTTGTTAATAATAATAATAATAATAATAATAATAATAATGATAATATTATTATTATTATCATTATTATTATTATTATTATTATTAACAATAATTCCCTTAATAATTCACAGTTGACATTGAGAAGCTTGAAAGGAATAGCACAGTTAACGTGGAGCAGATGTGCCTTGACGAATTCATGGAAGTTCATCAGCTTGATGAGAGTTCTTCTGAAGTGACCGGATTAGTCTCATATTTCAATCTGTGTGATCTCACTAGAAAGATGGCAAAGCGACTGCATGCTTTAAGAGACAGCTACATTTTTTCTATGTGTTGGGAAAACCACGCCAAGACACTCTCGTCCATGGAACAAGATGATGATGATGATGATGATGATCCAATGAAAGAAACTGAGCCATGTACATTAGAGTTCATCTGTGCCAAAATATTTGTGCCTTGTGACAAAGAATATCAAAGGATCTACAACAGTCTGAGGGATGGCTCTATAACATTCCAAATGGTGAATAGTGTTTTTGAGGTCTATAAGGACAATTATGAGGGGCTAAAAAAGGATTTGGAAATCATGTGCAAAATAAATCCTAAAGATAATTGGCGGTGGATTAAGGATAGAGTCCATCAAATCCAACAGTATCATTATATACACTTAGCAGCAGAATCAGCTAAAGTTATCATGGAGGTCAAGGAAACGCTATGCCCTGAAGGAAACTTCAAGATCCTAAACAGACTGCTTGACATCGTTAGTATTAGTATCATTATTGTAAAATATGATTATAATGAAAGAACCTTTAAATATACAGGAAAATGTTGCTAAAATAGTGCTAAAATATTGACTGTTTTTCAGAGTAAAGCTGATTTTATGGAGGCAAGCTTAAATCATATTGATGACAACTTAATAAGTACCAAAACAGTCCTGGAAGACATAACAGAGAGTCGCAGACTGTGTCTTCAGGAGCTCAGCCTTAGAAGAAACTTTGCTGAGTGGGTCAAAGTGGCCTTGCCAGGTAGGTTCTTAAAACCTTTAAAACTCACGTGGCACAGATCTGTGCAGTCAAAAAAAAAAATATATATATATATATATATATATATATATTGTCTAAGCCTTAAACATAGATATCAGAACTTTTACATATTTGAGCTGAGATTACTATTTACTTCCATTGTTTCAATGGTTTTATTAAAATAGTTTTACATAATATAACATAAAATTTTTAATACTGATTAAAAACATATAAAACTTAGTATTTAAATGTATTTATTTATAACATCTATTTATTTTAATATTTATAGATATCAATCAGCTTAAGGTGTTTGTTGACCTTGCAACAATCTCTGCTGGAGAGAATGCTATGGATGTTGATCGGGTCGCCTGTTTCCATGATGTTGTGCAAGGTTACTCTTCCATGCTTTATGGGTTAAGTGCTGATTCTGATTTTGATGCTTTTAAGAAAGCCCTGAAAAAACTGTGGAAAGCGCTGGAAAGCGACAGCAACATTACGAAAAAGCTGGTATGAACAAAATGACATTTTTTCATTTATTTATTTCTTTTTTGAAAAGAAAGTTCTCAACTTTTACAGTTTATTTTTTGAAGTAATTGAAAATGTGGGATCAAATTGGGATAAACTTTCTGAATGAAGGCATAAATCTGAGATTTACAGAAGAGTTCATGATATAGAGAGAGGTGATGAGACTGTTAGTCGCAGTAAAATATTTGAATGGTGCAAATGTTTTGAAGAAGGCTGTAAGTCTGTGAATGATGATTCCAGCTGATGTTGTTTGGAGCCCACTGAAATCATTTCCGTGAACATTCAGCAAGTAAAACACCTAATCCTTGAAAATTGACAGATAACATGGCTCTGGCTTACTGATAAAACTTCCTACTTCGATGGTACCCAAGCACTTGTGAAATATTGGGATAAGTACTGAGTGTAGCAGGGGATTGTAGAGAAAAAAATAAGGGTAACTTTTCCTCTCATAAATTTGTTCTGTCATTCTGCACAACCAGAAGTCCCAATTTGACTCGAACACCCCACAAATATGATCTAGTATATAGTGTATCAAGACTTTACTTGGATTTATACTTTTTATGTAAGTGTTTTACATATTACTAAATATATATCAAAAATCAACTCAGAATAAATATAAATAAAACATTTAATCAATTAAACATCAGTTGACAATGAAAATCGTACAGTAAAAGTCTACAAAGTCTTCACAGGTTTGTTTGCTTATGAATTAGTATACTGTGGCTAATTTATAATATTGTTGATAGTATCGTCTGTTTGAATACATGTATGAAATTTTATCTGCTCTGTATAGAGAGACAGCGCTCGTCACTTGGAGTGGCTAAAGTCAGTGAAAGAGAGCCATGGCTCAGTGGAATTGTCCTCCATCTCTTTTGCCACAGCCATAAATGAAAGAGGAGTGTATTCCATCACTGTCCAAAACCAAAAAAAGGTTTATATTTATGTTGCTTTATCAGAATAAATGTGCATTTCAGTGTTTTACACTACTTTATTATTTTATTTAAAAAGATTTAAGTGTGATCAAATGCATTGTGACTTACTGTATGTACTGTACTTTTAAAATATCATTTTTTTGCTTCAGATCAACATGGAAACTGCACTCAAACTTTATGTCCCTGAGGGACTTGGAAAAGAACAGGAGATCCGCTGTTATTCTTTAGAAGATGTTAGAGATCTCCAAAACAAACTAATGCTTATGTCTGGGAAGGCAGAGCACAACAACGAAGTTGAACATTTCACTGAGGTAGAATAAACTTGCCATTGTCAGATATTTGACAGTCCTACTGTAAGATTTGCATGTTGGCTAACTCTGGTGCCATAAAACTTATTTTTGTTCCTAAGGTTTTTGACCACGTTCAGAGACTAGCTGGAATATTTCTTGATCTTCTTTCTGCTGGAAACCCATTATTCAGACAATGGGATGCAAAAATCAACTGTTTTGTCAATTCTGATCATCTCACCAGCCACGGTATCATTATAGACTTTAACTTGAGTAGTATCCCTGAAAAAATTGCAATAGATGGTAACGTCGTTGAACAGCTACCAAAACTTTGCCGAAAAATGGAACAGTACCTAAGCGACTGGAGAAAGTTCATGGAAAAACAGAGATCTGAAAACTACTATCTTAATTATTACACTGCTGAGCAAATTGTCTATCTTTGTGAGCAGCTCTCTTTGAAACATTTAAATGAAGACTTAGATGAGTGCGCATTGATGATGCTCTCTTTTATCAACCCTAAATCTTCTACATCTAATGTATGGAAAACATGGAACCTTTTATTTCAACATTCAGATGCTATAATATCTGAGAAAGTCGTTAATACAGGTGTACAAGATGTCTCAGACAAAGATTCTGGGTTAAGCACATTAGATTTCATGTGGAATAGGTATATCACAGACATGAAGACCTTTCTTCCGGATACATTGGATATCTCTGGTTTAGGAAAACTTCTTGAGAGGCTGAACAGTACCTTGAATTTGGATTATGAGGATGATGACCAAGAAGAGTACTTGTCTTTTGATCCTGACGAAGAGCCAAAAGAGATTAGAAGAGAGTTGCCTAGGGGGCTAATGCTGGGCCGTCCCAATCTAATAGTTTGCCCCAAAGAAGAAATCCTGACGACTTGTCTTAGTGTTTATGCTGTCAGCAAATATGCGCCACTTCCATCATACGATGAAGTCCTACTGTGCACTTCAGCCACTCCGTATGAGCATGTGGAACTTTTTCTAAGGCGCTGCCTCACCACTAGAGATATTGGCAACAAGATTTACACCCTGTTGTATGCTGATCTCTTAAGTTATGAAGTCAGTTGTGCTGTGGAGCAGTTGTTTAACACCCTTCATTCTGCATCAAGGCAGGATTACAAACTTGTGATTATTTGTACCTTGGAACAAGAACATGCTTACATCCCCTCCGCATTTAGCAATTTTAAGCTGCACATAGTTCCAAGAGAATCCTTAGAGAGGCTCCAAAAGTATCTCTGTAGACACTTTACAGTACCAGAAGAAGAGGCTAGCGCTGCTACTGTATTCAAAGATGGGCAATCTGTTGGCATTGTGTCATCAAAACGAGCAGGAGTTGGTGAGTAATAGAAAATATTTTTTGAAAAATGGAAAAATCATTTGTTAAGTTCGTTTAATTTAGTTGAATTAAAATTAAATAATATTGCAAAATGTTTTGGATTATTTCAGGAAAATCACTGTATGTTCAGAGGCTTTATGAAAGGCTTGAGGCATCTGAAAGACCTGGAACGTCATGTTTGAAGTGTATCCGCTTAACTGAATCCATAATCGATGAAAGTGTTATCCTTCATTCATTGCTTGAAACACCAAACCAGAATGGGCTTGTGATCTTTCATTTTGATGTTACAACTGCGGTAAGAGTTTAACTCTTTGAAAGTCTATGACCTGTACAAATATAATTAAATAATGTAAATTTATATAAAATTTTGTGGCTTTATATTTAATTTATATTAGGTGCAAAAAGGATTGCATGAGTTCTTATTTAAACTGTTAGTTCTTGGCTATCTGATGGACACTGAGGGACGTATGTGGAAACGCAGCAGCCAGCACTTGTATGTCGTTGAGATGTTACAACACACCACTGAAATTCCAAGATCTGCCGCAAGACTAGTATGTGTTTTACAAAGTATCTTTTTCTGTTAATTTACAAATAAATCTTTATTTTGAAACAAGAGAACCTATATGATGTGAAGATATTTTCATTTACAGGATTCAAATGTAGCTTTCACTGACGTTTTCCCCAAAGTGCAGTGCAGACCACCTAAAGAAGTTTTGGAACTGGAAATGAGAATAAAGGATAATCCTAGCTTTGAGATTGAAGATCCACTTATGGATGACGAGTATTTCAGAAGTGAAGCCTATCAGAGGCCTTATCAGTATTTGATGCGCTTTCAAGAGGGTATTGACCTTGACAACTTCACCTTCAAGGGAGTTGAAGGCTCTCATGCAGAATGTCTTCAGATGTTGTTTTTCTACTGTGGAATTGCTGATCCATCATGGGCAGAGTTGAGGAACTTTGCATGGTTCCTTAACCTTCAATTACAAAATTGCGAGACGTCTGATTTCTGTAACATGGAGATTGTTGGAGACACTCTGAGAGGTTTCAGAAAATTTGTGGTTGATTTCATGATTTTAATGGCCAAGGACTTTGCTACCCCATCATTAAATATTTCGGATCAAAGTCTTGGAAGGCAACAGGTACACCTAATGGATGCCAACGAAGAAGATCTGGCTCCATTTCGTATCAGGAAGAGATGGGAGTCAGAGCCCCATCCATACATCTTTTTTAATGATGATCATGAGTCTATGACCTTCATTGGTTTCCACCTCAGATTAAATAATGAGAATGGTGTTGATGCTTTTGATCCATCAACAAACAGAGTCATAAGGAAGAACATCATGACAAAGCGGCTTTATCTTGGTCTCCAGCATAACAAAGTCCCTTTCAACATTAACTTTGATGACTTACCAAGAAGTGAAAAGATTGAGCATTTGTGTAGTGTTCTTGGTGTTAAATGGCCATCAGATCCTGATGAGACCTACCAGCTCACTATGGACAATATATTGAAGATGATGGCAATTCACATGAGGTTCAGGTGTGGCATTCCTGTCATTATCATGGGAGAAACTGGTTGTGGAAAAACAAGACTTATCAAATTCATGTGTGAACTTCAAAGAAGTGGAAACCCAGCAGACAATATGAAACTGGTAAAGGTTCATGGTGGCACAACTCCTGACATGATTTATGCAAAAATACAGGAAGCTGAGTCAGTTGCATCCATGAATAAAGAGAAACATGACCTTGATTCAGTAATTTTCTTTGATGAAGCCAACACTACTGAAGCAATTAGTTGTCTGAAGGAAGTGCTTTGTGACAATTCTGTGAAAGGGCAGAAACTTCAACCCAATACTGGTCTACATGTTATTGCTGCTTGCAATCCTTACAGAAAACACTCAGATGTGATGATCAAAAGGTTGGAAGGAGCAGGTTTGGGATACATTATAAAAGCTAATCAGACACAGGATAAGCTGGGCTCTATTCCCCTCCGACAACTTGTGTACAGAGTTCATGCATTACCCCCAAGTATGCTTCCATTAGTGTGGGACTTTGGACAGCTTGATGACAACACTGAAAAAATGTACATTCATCAAATTGTTAAGAGCATGGTTGAAAACAACTCCATCAGCAATAACTATATAAAGATGCTTACTGATGTTCTATCAGAGTCACAGTGCTATATGAGGAAGAGAAAAGATGAATGTAGCTTTGTCAGTTTAAGAGACGTTGAACGCTGCATGCATGTGTTTGTATGGTTCTACACCAATCATCAAATGTTTTTTGAAGAATTGGAAACGTTCTTGAAGAAGAAGAAGCAAAAACAATCAAACACTGTTGAAATAATGTCCATATATCACAAAGATCCTGTTGAATGGAGTCTGTTGATGGCGGTGGCAGTGTGCTATCATGCATGCTTGGAAAAGAGAGAACAATATTGGTCAATACTTGGGAGTTATTTTCCGAGCTATGTCCAACAAAGAAAGGTAATGCAAGAAATCTCCCAAATACAGGATCTCCTTCTACATGATGTACCCCTAGGTGATACAATTGCTAAAAATAAGGCATTAAAGGAAAATGTCTTTATGATGGTGGTGTGCATTGAACTGCGAATTCCACTATTCTTAGTTGGTAAGCCTGGGAGCTCAAAGTCTCTGTCAAAGACCTTAGTAGGAGATGCAATGCAAGGCCAAGCTGCACACACTGAACTATACAGGAAATTGAAGCAAATTCACCTAACATCCTACCAGTGCAGTCCTCACTCAACAGCAGAGGGAATCATTAATACATTCAAGCAGTGTGCTCGTTTTCAAGAGGGAAAAAATCTAAAAGAGTATGTCTCTGTTGTTGTGCTAGATGAGATAGGCTTAGCTGAAGACTCACCCAAAATGCCTTTAAAAACCCTTCACCCCTTACTGGAGGAAGGTTGCATTGATGATGAGCCATTACCCTATAAAAAGGTTGGGTTTATTGGCATCTCAAATTGGGCTTTGGATCCAGCCAAAATGAATAGGGGAATCTTTGTCTCCCGAGGTGACCCAGATAAAACTGAACTAATTGAAACAGCCACAGGAATTTGTTCTTTGCAACCAGTGGTCCTAGAAAACATAAAGCATCTCTTTGAGCCTTTGGCAGCTGCCTACCATGAAGTCTGCAGCCCAAAATGTAAAAGTTTTTTTGGCTTACGTGATTACTATAGCTTAATCAAGATGCTGTATGGTGTTTCCAAAAATTCTAATCCTTCTTCAGAAGAAATTGTTCATGCAGTGTTGAGAAATTTCAGTGGCTTAGATAATGTGGATGCTCGGAAAATCTTTGCCAAATCACTTCACATAAAACCTTGCTTGGATGACCTCAGTACTATTGATCTGGTAAGGCAAAACATCACTGGCAAAGCGCAGAATGAGGACTGTCGCTACCTTCTTATACTTACCAAGAACTTTGCAGGCCTTCAAATTCTACAGCAAAATATCTTCATGGACAACAATCCTCCAGAGATCATTTTTGGCTCAAGTTTTCCCAAAGACCAGGAGTACACACAAGTCTGCAAGAATATCAACCGTGTGAAGATCTGCATGGAAACTGGCAAGACTGTGGTGCTTTTAAACCTTCAGAACCTTTACGAGAGCCTGTATGATGCGTTAAACCAGTACTATGTTTTCCTGGGTGGTCAAAAATATGTGGATCTTGGCCTTGGGACGCACCGTGTGAAGTGCCGTGTGCATGAAGACTTTCGGCTTATTGTTATTGAGGAGAAAGAAGTGGTCTACAATCAGTTTCCCATTCCACTGATTAACAGACTTGAAAAACATTACCTTGACATCAACAGTGTCCTACGGAGTAGTCAGAAAGAAACTGTCAAACACCTGCAGAGCTGGGTCAAACATTTTGTGGCTTCAAAAAATCAGCATTCTATTTCACACAAGTACATGCCTCAAGATGTTTTCATTGGTTACCATTCAGATACTTGTTCCTCTGTGATACTGCAAGTAGTGGAGAAACTAAGAGGTGACATTGAGGATGCAGACATCCAAGACAACCTGTTAAAGGAAGCTAAGCGTGTCTTACTAAATTGTGCCACCCCAGATTCTGTGGTAAGGTTGCAGTATACTGATTTGCCAGATGTAGAGACAGCGCAACTTCTCAGTATATATTTTGAGCAACAAAAACACCACTCTCTGGCAGAATTCATCGTTTCTCATATTCCAAAGGGACATCATAACAATTACATCTTTACAGAGGTAGGAATTTCCATCTTTTCTTGTGCTGTATTTCATTTTATTTTTAAGATGCAGATTATTCACTGTTGTAATATGTGCTTTGTGAAGGTTACAACTTTTTCAAGGTTGTTGACAGCTTCAGATATCAAGGAGCTTGAGCACAAAACAGGGATTTACAATATTGATCACTTGTTACTTCAACAATTTGAGACAGAGTTTTCCTTCCTCAGGAGAATAAGGTATACATCTGTACCTCTGTAATTTCTCTTGTTCACTTACACGGTCAATATCCCTTTATGATCATATACACACGGGAGAAAAAATAAAGTTTTATTGTTGGTGGTGTTTAATTTATTTGTTATTTGTCTTTTCAGGCAATTTCTAGAAACACAGTGCACAGACAAGATCCTTCTGGTTCAAATGGATTTTGGGGGGGATCCTGCAAGTGTAAATCTTCTTGCATCTGCCAGGTGTGTGGTACAGTCCCTGACATATACTCATTACTACTGATTGCATAGTAATTAAAATGTGTAATGGCAAAAAACAACTGGGTTTCCATGCAGGTACTCCTCCATGAATGCAATCATCCGATCAGAACATGTAGAGGACTGTAGGGTGTTTGTGTATTTCATCATCAAATTACCAAGAATGGAGGGAGGAACCTTCTACACTGGATTCCATGGAGGTTAATATTTTTTTTTTTACTAACTATAAAATAAGTTTGTAATTATTCACTTTATTTAATTTTTTTTATAATTGTAGACTGGACCCTGACTTTAATCTGTGACTATGCGTAGTTTGTCAACATCCTGCCATCAGTGTAAAGGGAACACCATAGGACCACTGCTAACCAGATGTTATTATGGTGGTGGATTTCTCTCAGACACTCACCTAATAGTGTTAATGGATGTTGTATGAATGTATCAGGTGGAATATGTCTTCTGGTTTTTAAGCACTTCAATGAGTGGTTCTGTGATTTGAAATCAAGTTGATAATCAAATTGAGCTCTGAAGATGGGCTAGAATATGTAAATCACAATGTAGTGTGCTGTTTTAGAACAATTGTCACTGATAGGGTGATATGATGCAGACCTCTCATGTACAACATGCCTTCTTCCCTTGTAAGACAAGAAACACAACCACCTATTTACCACCTTCATGGGGCAGTGGTGGCTCAGTGTGTTAAGGCTCTGTGTTATGGATCGGAATATTGGCGGTTTGAGCCCCAGCTCTGCCAGGTTGTCGCTGTTGGGCCCTTGAGCAAGGCCCTTAACTCTGTCTGCTTCCGGGGCGCCATAAAATGGTGCTCTGACCCCTGCCTACTAATAAGAACCTAGGATATGCGAAGAATAAAGACTTTCACTGTGCAGTAATGTATGTGTGACGAATAAAGGCTGAACTTAACTTGTAGCTTAAAGCTTGAATTGCGAGCA
This sequence comes from Channallabes apus, assembly GCA_030522415.1. Lineage (NCBI taxonomy): Eukaryota > Metazoa > Chordata > Actinopteri > Siluriformes > Clariidae > Channallabes > Channallabes apus. Next base: position 50,557,782 of record CM060104.1, read on the forward strand.
TAATTCATTTTGGAAACATGCTTGTAATCAAAAGCGCTCTTAGATCAATGTGAATTTACTTATATTTCTTATAAAGAAATAATAGAAACTCATTGGATAATTCATTCAACAACCCAAAAACATTCATATAAAAATTATTAATATAAAATATAAAGTAAAAATAAAACAAATTATACCTTTGAAATAAATTGTGGCTGGTGTGAGTGAGACGAAGGAGGAGGAGGATGAATTTCACACACACACAGTCACACACACTAACAGAATCACTGCTCTCTGGCAGATCTCAGTCTCTGTCGGCTGGAATCTACTGCCCTTTTAACCTTTTTCTTTACATGGTCTGTTGTTGCAGTACAGTTGCTAAAGTACAGTCAGTGCACTTGGACACAGAATGAAAAAATGCTTTAAATGCCCGCACACACTTCTTTAGTAAACACGCGGCCATGGAAGTTGATTATACGCACTAGCACTGAGACCAATTATGGGAGACGATTACCTACAATCCTGCAGCGCACGGGAGAGAAGAACCACTGGCTCAGTTATGATCACGTGACTCTCGGCAAACAAAGCATGTACCTACTACTCATATTTCAATACCTCACTCGCTTATCGAGTTAACATTTATAAAAAACAATTGCTCATCTTGCAAAACACTCGTAGGCCACTCAGAATCCAAGGTTTTACTGTACCTATCTTCTTGTATAGGGTTGCAGGGGGCCTGAAGGGCATCCCAGGGAACTTGGCATGAGGTGGGGTACACCATGGATCCAAGTGTCACTGTTCTTTCTAATAAAGTCATACAGTACCAACGTGAAATAATATACTGCCTGTGTTAATGTTGTAGCTACTCAGAATGATCTCCCACTTAAATTATATGATTGTATGCATTCATACAATATGGATGCTTTTATGAGTGTCTTATATAGCCAGTAATCTATCATGGATGTCTTTTTTGTATTTGGGTTTTTATAGGGCACTGGATGTCAGTGCACATTGATGACCTCAGAAGCTCCCAAGAGATTGTATCAGATGTCCAGAGTCTGGGAAATGTCTCCATTTGTGAGCTCTTTGAGGACATTACAGTAGAAACCTCTGGTATTATTCCATATAAAATTTAGGATTAATATTTGATTATGAAAGTTTTTATTATTTACATTTTTTTAATAGATTCATAAATTGTAATTGCTGTTTTTCTTTCAAATAGATGAAAATTCTGAAGATTTGGTACGTATAGCATCATTGTCAAAAATAGCAGTCATTTATTTGTTTAAGCAATATTCAATGCTATATCAGCACTGATTGTGTTTTAGACATTGTATAAGGAGTTTGATACAACAGCCCTGCTGCGCAGTTGTGTCCAGAGCTCTGTGGGCATGTTAAGGGATTTTGAAGATGAAGAAATTCTAAGTACAAGAAGAGTGGACATTTTGCTTACGCTCTTGGACAACAGTGACACACTAAAAGGTTTGTCTGTTTTCTATCCAGTTCTTATTTTTGCTGAGGAAGTCCCTTATTTTCTTAAAGGATGTTTTCTTTTGTGCAATAGTTAAGTTCATGGAGACGTTGAAAAAGCGCATTCATCTCTTGTTAAAAACACGTGAGGACATTGCAGATATGCCCAAAACCTGGGTGTCCAGGGAAGCATCAAATATTGAGGCTCTCCAAGAGGGAGGAACCTTTAAGTACGCACACACTGTTATGAAGTATAAGCATTATGTAGCTTTTATGCCTTATATTTATGATTTTTAATTTTAAAGAGCAGTTATATAATCACTTCCTATTGTATGTTTATTGTCCAGTATTGTTTGAAATTTTATGCATCTACTATTTAGTGATTATTTCTTAATAGACACACACTGTGGCGTCGAGTACAGGCAGTGGTCACTCCTTTGCTAGCACAGCTGATTTCTGTCATTGACCGTAACTGCAATTTGGACCACTTGCTTGATACTAACACCGAGGATGAAGTGAAAAATCTATGGCTTTTCATATTTGAACACAAAACACTGCTGGACATTCCACATGATCAAACTGGGTAAGTGTTTCCTTAAATTTGTATTGTATAATGTCATAATGATAAAAAAAAAAAAAAAAAAACATAAACATTACTGCTATACTTCTTACAATTACTGTTCTGAATTTACAAAAAAAAGTTCCCTGTTTGTGCACAGCTCCAAGTCACAGACCATCAACATCCAAAGCCATATGTCAGCAGGAAGAACTATGTCCTGTGCTATGCCCTTCAGCTGGAGGATTAAAGATATGTTAGATAACCTCTGGGATCACACCTTACAGAGAGAGGGTGAATGTTTTTTTTTATTATTTCCAACCCAGTCATGAGGATACAGATCAAGGACTATACATAATGTTCATGTTACATATCAGAATGGGGGGAAAATCCACTTTGTCCTCTTTGACCTTGTCAGATGGGCTGGTTTGAGTATTTCAGAAACGACTAATCTTCAGAGGCGGCACGGTGGTGTACAGTAGTGGTCAGCACTGTCGGCTTGCACCTCCAGGGTCCGGGTTCGATTCCCGGCCAGGCTCGATTCCCGTCTCTGTGTGCATGGAGTTTGCATGTTCTCCCCGTGCTTGGTGGGTTTCCTCCGGGTACTCCGGTTTCCTCCCACAGTCCAAAGACATGCAGGTTAGGCTAATTGGTGTCCCCAAATTGCCTGTAGTGTGTGTGTACAGTATGTGGTGGGTTGTCACCTTGCCTTGTGCCCTAAGCCTCCTGGGTTAGGCTCCAGGCCCCTCACAACCCAGAATACAGGATAAAGCAGTATAGAAGATGAGTGAGTGAGTAAGTGAGTGATTAATCTTCAGGGCTTTTTTTTCACACATCACATGCTTTAAAGGTTTACACAGAAACTTTACACAAAAACAAAAAAATAAGAAAAAAAATTGTGAGTTGCAATTCTGCATGTGTAAACATTTTTTATCTCTTGATGAGAATTGGGATGAGATTGGACAATCAGTTTAATATATTCTGTTTTACCAATAGTCTACCTGTATCTTCATGATTTTTACTCACTGCATTGCTGCTACTTTTAGAAGGTGCTTCATTGAGCGGATGTTCTTAATAAATCGGAAGGTGGGTAATGTGGGCAATATGATTAACAATATTGTAAACTTTTTTCGACCTTAGATCAATCCCACAAGCAGTTTGAGGAGGTCTTAAAGCGGACTGTACTAGGCGAATATTTTGCAACGGTGGACAAAAAGATGCAGAAAGAATTTTTCCAACGATATCTTGAAGATTTTGTTGCATTAACAATGAAAGTTTCAAACATTGCTGAACAAAAAGTAAGCTAATTCAGTAGTTTGGTTTAATATTGTTTGTTTCCTTTTTCTTATGTGATCTAACATCATAATTGTTGATTTGTTTGTTCTAGTCTCTGTGCACTGCCATGATGAGCTGTGTAAATGAGGTGTGCAGGAGGCGCAGCAGCTCACTGGAAACTGAACTCTCCTTGCCGCTCGTCCACACTGCGTATTATGAATTCCAGAAACGACTGCAGAATTTCTCCAGGATGATATCAATCCTGCCTCAGGTGGTCATGTACTTACAGGGAAATCCACACGTGATGCAGAGAGCTGAGATGGTACAATTATTTTAAGTATCTAGTTTCAGTTTCTCACTAGGATCTCTGTAATGGTTTATATTTTATTAGAAAACTTCTTTACAGTGTTGAAGTGTTATATGTAGTTGTTCTTCTATTAGTAAAATAGAACATCTGTATCAATACCAGTTGATAATTTGCGTTTTCTATAAGCCGTATAACGACTTATAATATATTATTGGTGTTGAAAATTTGTTTGGAGAGACTTTCAGGCTTATTAATTTAACATACGTGTGCATATTTTTAGGTTTCAGATATATATGGTGCTCTTGCCTGTCTCGAGCACCTAGATCCCCAAGACTTAAACCAAGACTTTAGCCCTAAACTCTGGCTGAAGCAAGTGATGAAAGTTCAAGTCCCTATTGAAGTGGTGTGTTCTGAACAGAGCCTTAAGCAGCATGGGGAGAGGAGTCGTGAAATGGTGAAGCTCATCCAGTAAGCTTCAACAAAACAATCTCTTTCAATTTGCAATTTGCTTTGTTCTCCAGTGATAAGATTTCATTCTCATTTACGGTGATTCATTGCATGAATTCAGTTCAGTAGTTTCCTTGGCCTAGTGCTGTCTGTGTGAACGGAAGATTTGATTAATGTAGTGAATTAAATTAGATTATTCCTATAACAGTGTTACTTTTTTAATCTTTTTATGGTTTTTATGAGTCATTGTGCTATATAATTAGTAGTACAATTACAAATATTTCCGTGTTCTTCTTATATTATTTGTTCTTAAAACGCATATATTGTGTGTGTGCCAGAAATCGATGGAGACGTGTCTTCACCCTGGCTCTGTTTGTAGAGCACATATTGTTGGATATTGAGGCTGAAGATGAGAGGCTAAAACCACTGGTTATGGATTGCTCTCGAAACCTCGGGAAGGTGAGGATGCAAACTGATTTTATATCAGCAGGACACACTCACTCACTCATTGTCTATACCGTCTTATCCTGTATTCAGGGTCACGTTGTCCTGGAGCCTATGCCAGGAGACCTAGACAGGGTGCAAATCCATAACACGGCACACACACATACAGATACACTACAGGCAAAATCTAGGGAACAATAGTCTGCTTGATGGTGGGAAGAAGGTGAAAAGAAGGGAATGAGGGGGGAGAAAGGAAGAAGGAAAAAAAATTTAATGGCAGTTAACCCAATCTGCACCTACTGTAATCCACCAAGCACTGCGCGAACATGCAAACTATGTACACAGAGAAATCAATCCTGGCCAGGAATCAAACCCGGACCATGGAGGTGCAAGGCAACAGTGCTAACCACTACACCATCGTGCCACCAGCAACATTTCTCACTTATTTCTTGTGATGATAGTGTGAAAAAGTAATTAGAGTAAGCACCAAGCTATATTTATAACTGCTAAATATTATCTAAAGATAAATCTCTTTCTGTATGTTCTACTTAAACCAACAGCAGTGATGTCCAAGTCCCACCCTGGCTCAACCATGTATGATGTTGTGACACAGGAAAAGACATTCTAGGATTCAGTTATTTGTCACATATAACTTACAGCACAGTGAAATTATTTTTTCACATATCCCAGTTAGGAAACTAGGGTCAGAGCACAGGGTCAGCCAGGATAGGAGCAGACAGTGTTAAGAGACTTGCTCAAGCATTTAACGGTGGCAGGATGGCAACCGTTTGTGCCACCAGTGCCTTAATCTGCCCACTGTACATGTTGTGACTCGTTTTATATTACAACATATTACAATTATTAGCATGTAAAATAAGACATTTCACTATAATATTGTCCTCCTCACTGATTGCAATGTAACCCATAAGATTTTTATGTAGCACCACGGAGTTGGATTTCATTTCTTCTTTTTCTTCACAGGTACTTGAGAAAAGCTCGGACATGAAATTAGAGAAAACCTTTCTGGCTGTCATTGACATACTCAGATCCTGCAAGGAAAGTGCAAGTGATTTACTATTTAGGTAAGACCCCATTAAAGCTCCTATGACCTATTCAGTCTTTTTATTAAAATCTTAATATGTTAAACCATTGTGCATCAAAGGTTTGGCCTCCAGACATGCCCTGTATGTAGGGTAGAACCTCAAGACCCTGTGGAACTACCATGCAATCATGTCTTCTGCCAGTCTTGCATTAGAAGGTGGCTTATTCCAGGACAGATGTACTGTGCCATGTGTACCCAACCTGTGCCAGATGACTTTGAGCAGAAAGTCTCTGAGGAGTACCGGTGAGTCTTGTCTGTTTCTACACTTGTGCCATAATATACCAGTAGTTTTATTTTGCTTAAATACACTATGTAAGATCACTTGTGAACATGTAATAATTTATGTATTATGACTTTGCAGAGCATGTCTCAAATTAAACGCTGAGTTCAGACAACGATGCAACGCCTTTTTTATAGAGGTAGTGTCCACAGTTTGTTTTAAGGACAATTCCCCTCCATCTAGAGCTGTCATTCTTCACCTGTTGTCTTTCCTAATGGTTGAGGCAAAGCCAGATTCCTTATCTCATGGTAAGCTACAGTATCTTGTATGACTGAATGCCTTTACTCCTGTATTAATTGTTGCATACAGTATGTAGACAAAATGCATGTTCGATTGCTTTCTGATGATCATGTACGGAAGACGGTTTCTTGATGGCTACTGCATCCTTCACCATTGTCCAATAATTTTCCATTTGGTTTAGGTCATGGCCATTGCTCCAGAAGCCAAATACTATTGTCTCATAACCAGTTTTTCACTAGTTTTTCAGTTACTTTACTTAGTAATTAGTAGCCAGCACATGGATAACTACAATATATGGGATGTGTCATCTTAATAGATAGATAGATTGATTGATTAATTCTGGACTCATCTGACCACATAACCTTTTTCCATTGCTCTAACGTCTGATCTTTATGCTTCCTAGCAAATTAAAACATTTTCTGATTAATCTTATTAACCAGTGGATTTCCTATCACTATAAAGCTGTTTAGTTCCATTGCTGTAAATTGTTATCACATTGTGTGTATGGAAATGTTCTTACTTGTGCTATTATAAATACTGTAGTTGTGATTTCTACACTAAGATCTTCTATTGCAACTTCAAGTGTTTAGGTGGTTCAAATAAATAAACAAATATTACTTAAACTAAAATTAAAGGACAAAAATCAGACATAAAATACCTTACGGTCTTATACTGTAAATGATCGATGTTTTTCTCACCCTCTCTATCAGCACACAGTCATATTCACACCAAAGCCCTGTCGCCATTCAACGAGTGTGTGGATAGAAATCCTGTTATAAGGTCTATGGTGCTTAAACTTCTGCTCAAATACAGGTGTGTATGCATATGTATGAATTACTCAGTGGTTCTTGCTCAGTGATTATGTGGTACCCAGCTGCTTGTCACATTACATCATCAAAAGCGCTTCTCTTTGAGGATTTATTACAGTATATTTTGAGCAATCTGATACATAGATAAGATGTTGTTGAATAAAAAATGTAATACATGTGTAATATGCATATTCTTTCAGCTTTGATGAGGTGAGAGAATACCTTGAACAGCACTTAACAAATATTCTACTGAGCAAAATTCTGGATGGCACTGATAAAACTGAACTGTATGCTTTGTACGTCAATTGCTTTGAGGTAAGAACACTGATAATATATTATAAATACAACTTATAAATATTATAAATATAAATACAACTTTATTTGTACTATGGTGTAAGAAAAATAAAACATTTTAACAATGTGATATTTTTTATAAATAACCAAAACACTGATAATTTACAGCAACTTTTTCAACACTCTGTTTTTATTTTTTCAGGATTCTATGTTTGAGAAAAAGCAGTTGAGCTGTATGGAAAAGGACAGGGCATGTCTGTACGACGGAAGGGATTTCTTGCACAATGTTTTGCACACAGGCAGAGTGGCCACAGAGGAGATCTCCATAGAGAGCTTGAAGCAGATTGCGAGGCTGCGTATATGCTTAGACAGGGGTGCTCAGCTGCTCACCACATTACCAAGCAGTGGTTAGTTCCACAAAACATCCATACAGCTAGTGTACAGTATGTGTGTTGATGAGAAGGTTACTATCCATTATGTGTGGATCTCACCTTTTGTCACTTTATGTCTTTGTAAAGGGACCATGGAAAAACACCAGGAGGAATTCTTAGCCACAGTAATAGAGCTTTGTCAAAAGAGCAAGAATGACTGGTATAAGGTGTACCTGATCAGAAAGATTTGCAGCTTGCAGGGAGTTGAAGCTGCTCGGGAAATGCAAAAGGACGCTAAGTTCCAATGGCTCTTTCCACAAGAAATCATACAGCAGGTAGCTGTAAATATCTATCATGTAAAGTATATTCCATTTAAAATGTATACGTGAAATTGCTGAACCAGTTCTGCCTTTTTCAGCTTTGTTTCTATAATTAAATGAACTAATATGCTGAAACCATCATGTATTTCAGGAAGAAAATGAGGGCCATGTGGACCGGTACCTTGTGTATGGTCAAGATTATAAAACTGTACGTGATTCAGTTGCAAAGGCTTTAATCGAGGGTAAAGCACAAATCATAGATGAAGCCATTGAGGTATTTGTTTTTCTCCCTTTTGGTTTGTTTTTTATTTCTTTAAATGGGGCTTGGCTCTAATTTGATGTACTGTATACTTTCTCATTCATATATATATAGACGTGTACTTGTACTCCAAAAAGAAAGGCCTTTTACATCCTTCTGGCCCTTTTCCAAGAAGTTACCAGTTTATTTAAAGCAGCCAACCAAGACCTTCATCCCAAACCAGAGGTTTGTGGTTTTTGTATTTTGTGTCATGTCATCAGCAGAAAATCTAGCACCTCCACAATACCTAAATTTCATGTAGAGTAATCAGCGGTGTTATTGTTCGTAGCAACGCCAAGCTCTTGAGGATTATATCCACGGCTTACAATATTTCACCCCAGAGATGAAGGTGTTTGCTGAAACTCTGATAAACAACAGGCTTGGCACCCTAAGTGTTGACCGACATCAGTCAAACACAACACTCATCCTCACAGAGCCGAGCATCCATCTAAAGGCTGTACTCTTGTGTGGTATTGGGGGTGTCTTGGCTCCCCTTGTACAACTGGCATTGTCCCCTGCTACCATGCAGGTAGACGTCATCCTGTTTCCCTTAATACACTATTGCAGTAAACTCTGAAATTAGATTTTTGCAATATATTTGCTTTCAGCAATGTAATTATGTTTCTATTTTGTTCATTTTGTACAGATGGCGTTTATACCCACAATGCCTGATGATATGTTGGCCACAGCAAAGAAGGCTCTTGGTTACACTTGGTATAGTAAGTACTGTAGTTACAATTTAGCACTTTTTGAGGGGGCTTACATAATTAAAATGATTTGAGCTGTGTAATATATTAAGCAATTTTCTGGTTATGTTGAACTTTGTTGTCTTTATATTAATTTTGAGATTTAAAACTGTTTTCTTTACCCTTTCATAGCCTGTCCCAATGGCCACCCGTGTGTCGTGGACAAGGTAAGCTGTAGCTGTCTTTTTTTTTTTTTAAAGATACGGTGGTGTTCCATAACCTTGTAGTGACCTGAGTGTTTTAAATGTAACAAACTGTTGCATAGGTTTATTTTATTTTTATAGATTTTTTTTTTGTCAATTTGAATAGTATTATTTGTAAAATTTAATTTATAGTTTGTCCTGGTGCCATATGAACATTTGTTTTTTTTTTATTTAATTTTATAAAAAAAAAATTTTTGGGGTGGGGATTTTTCCCAGATTTTCTCTCCAATTTAGTCGTGTCCAATTCCTCCCCGTCACTAGGGCGCTCCCACATTAATTCTACTACTACCATTCAGCCGGGAGGGCCGAAGACTATCACGTGTTTCCTCTGAACCACGTGATGCCAGCCGACCGCATCTTTTCGAACTGCTTGCTCACGCACCGTTCGGGGTGGAGTAACACACTTGGAGGAAAGCGCTAGCCGCTCCTTCCGCGTGCGCGAGCTCACAGACGTCCCTAATTGGCTGTTGAGCTGTGATTAATGTGGGAGCACAAGTACCTCTCATCCCTCCCCTCTGAGAGAGCTCGGCCAATCAGCTCTCTCTAGACCTCCGGCTGTGAGAGGTAACAGCATCACCTGGGGATCGAACCAGCGATGTCCGGATGATAGTGCGAGCACTTGACCACTGCGCCACTCGGAGGCCCATTTATGTTTTTAAACATGTAATCGTAAACAATTGGTATTATTTACTTACAGATCAACTGACAAATATTATTTTAAATAATTCGTTAAACATATTTAAAGAGACATTGGAATGATTGTTTCTGGTTTTGTTAACTAATTTAACTGAAATCTTACTTCCTCCTTACATTCCTCATTGACGCATTCACTAAGAAAATTTAAGCATCTGTCACGTTCTGCTATGATGTTGGACTGTGGGCTTGGTGTTGAGGCATAAATGCAGAGGGGATGCAGTGAAACAGAAAAGAGTCTTTAATAATCAAACAAACAAAAAGCAAACATGAACTAAGGAGGTTGGCTAAAAACATGGAGCATACGAAACAGAACTCAAACACTTAGACATAAGACTAGGGATTACATACATTGTGTGGTGGAAATTCTGAAACCAATATAAAGACAAGTAATCCATACACTGGGTAAGAGCAAAATAACAAAGGTTTTATTTTAAACTTCTGCAGAAGGACCAGTCTCATACAGCAAACAGTTGCAGCATAGAGAAAGGTATTTTATACACAAACATCTCTGTTAACATAATCAACGCCCCGTACGTGAAGTTCCTGCATTCAAACTCATGACTCTTTATCTGACCCAGACCAGATGTCCATACCTTATCATTTATTCAGGGACAACTACAATCAGGTTGTTTCTATTCTGTTCTCTGCCTTGTCTCTAAGCTTCGACAAACAAGTTCAAACTTCTAACGTCTACTTTACACACTTACTACAAGGATCAGAATTAATACATACTTAAAATATGATTTTTCCATTACAATTGATACACAATACAGACATGGGATACAAACTGGACAAGACATACTAAACAGCCTAGAGGACTAAACACAAGGGACTACGCATGCAAGGGATAAACAAACAAGACAGGCTTGGCTAGGTCTACAACCTGTTCTGCACATTAGCTGCTAAGCTAGCTCATAGCTAATCAGACTAATGGCTAAACAGGCTAGTAGCCTGAGACCCAAGGGAATGAACAGACAAGGTACACAGCAGACTAGGTATGAAACAGACTAAGAACTCTAAAGGTTAGTGGCTAAAGATGTTAGTACCTAAACAGACAAGGAGACTAGACAGACTAAGATCTAAACATGTTAGTATCACCCTCATTAGTATTTAAACAGACTAATAACTAAACATGCAATGGGGGTTACTTATACAAAAGGGTAAAGACAAAGGGCTAATTCTCCTAGAGGCTAATCCTGCTAGGAGACACAAAGACAAGGACATCTTAATATAAACAAACTTAACTTAAAGTGCTCCTGAAACCAAAAGGCCAACCATAGTGTTAAACTAAAACAGAACAAAACAAAACCCACATAACAGAAATTAATGCTCGACCCACTTTCTTCTTCTTCTTCTTCTTTGGAGTTTAACGGCGGCTTGCATCCGTAAGTGTTGCACTACCGCCACCTTCTGGTTGATTCTCCTTTAGTTGTTTCTTCACTCTATTTCCAGATTATTTTCTCCACTTCTTATATTCTATCCATTAAACCCGTAGTAGCTAAGAAGTTACAAATGTTTTTCTTTCCTCGCCCACTCATCCCACTTTTCAGTATATCTTTTATCTCTGTCCCAACCAGTCCACCTTTTCTTAATTCTTCCATCATTTTTCTCCTTTCTTCTTCATATCTTCTGCAATTTATAAGTACATGTTCTATGGTTTCATGTGTCTGACAAACCTCACAAAATCCGGTGGGATGCTTCCCTATAATGTATAATGTACTATTCAGGTTACTGTGTCCAATTCTTAATCTTGTCATTGCTGTTTCTTCTCTTCTTGTCCCTCCCCAGTTCCTCTCAATTCCAACTTTATTTTGAATGCCATATAAATGTCTCCCTTTAATTTCCCTATCCCACTGCTGTTGCCATTCTCTCACAGCTTCTTTCCACACTATACTTTTCCCCTCAGCCTTTGACATTTTTATATTTACTTCAATTTTATCTTTTTTTGTTGCATGTTTGGCTAATTTATCCACCCTCTCGTTTCCTAAAATACCTATGTGGGCTGGAGTCCATATGAGTTGAATCTCTTTACCTTTTTCTTTTATTCCCATGTATATTGTCAATATTGTATACACCAAGTCCTGACGGCTATTGGACATCCCTGATCCGAGGCTGTACAGTGTAGACAATGAGTCACTTCCAATTAAGTATTTACTTATTTTTTCCTCCTTTACAATCCATTCTAAAGCCATCTTGATGGCATACAGTTCGACTGTATACACACTCAGTTCGTTCGATGTTCTTTTGCTTTCTTCATTTCCCTGGTTTCCTATAAAAACTGCAGATCCAGTCCTTCCAGTTTCAGGTTCTTTTGATCCATCTGTGTAAATCTGAATATGGTCTCTATACTTTTGTTCCACATATCTATAAAATTCGTCTACTAGGTCTACATTATGATTTATTGATTTGATTTGATGCAATTTAAAATCAACTTCCATGGTTTCCATTTTCCACACTGGATAGTCAGGCCATATCACCGTTGGACAGAACTCTTTTTCACTCACCCCCAAATCTCTAGCTGACTTATCTCCTACCCACCCGAAACTATTCTTTTGTTCTCTTTCCTTTTCCCAACAAGTTTGTAGCACTTTCTTTGTGGGGTGACTGTCTCTATGTCCCTTCAAATTAATCCAATAGTTTACCAGCAATTGCTTACGTCGAATGTTTAAAGGCATTTCTCCTGCTTCCACCTGAAGCGCACACACTGGTGATGTTTTTACTGCACCTAAGCATAACCTCAAAGCTCTAGCCTGTATTTTATCAAGCCTTGTAAGTACAGATTTGGCTGCTGATCCATATACCACACTCCCATAATCAATTCTTGATCTTATTAGACTTACATATATATATTTCAGTGATTGATAGTCTGCACCCCATTCCAGTCCTGTTAAACACCTCATTGTGTTTAGTACTTTTTTGCATTTATCCTCCACCTTCCTTATATGTTCTGCCCAGGTTAACCATGAGTCAAAATGCACTCCCAGAAAGCAAAATTTATTAACCTTCTCCAACCTATTTCCGTATAATTTTAAATTAATCCCCTCATGAATTTTCTTCCTAGTAAAAAACATTACTTTAGTTTTTTCAACAGAGAATTTAAAGCCCCAATTTATTCCCCACCTCTCAACCTGCTGTATACCTTCTTGCATTTTCTTAACTATATACTCCACATTTCTTCCTCTTTTCCATATTGCTCCATCATCTGCAAACAAGGATCTCCCCATGTTCACTTGTATATTTCCATATATGTCATTTATCATAATTGAGAATAAAGTGGGACTTATTACACTCCCCTGGGGGGTACCATTCTCTGCCATACGTTTGCTAGACATTTCTTTTCCTATCCTAACCTGAATTGTTCTGCCTTTCAGAAAATCCCTAATCCATTTAAAAATGTTTCCTCTAATTCCCATTTTATGTACCTTAATCATCAACCCCTCTCTCCATAGCATGTCATATGCTTTTTCTACATCAAAAAATACAGCTACAACTGTCTCTTTATTTATTTGTGCTTTCCTTATCTCATCTTCCAAGCATACCACTGCATCCATAGTACCCCTCCCTCTCCTAAATCCGCTTTGATATTCAGTCATCATACCTTGTTTTTCCATAATATACATTAATCTCTCATTTATCATTCTTTCCATTAGTTTACAGATATGTGAGGTCAGGGCAATGGGTCTATAGTTTGATGGCTTACTAGATTCTTTCCCAGGTTTTCTTATTGGTATAATAATGGCTTCTTTCCAACTTTTTGGCAATTTTCCTTCTTCCCACACTTTATTGTATAATATCAATAACTTCTTCTTCCCTTCTTCACTCAGATGCTTTATCATTATGTAACAAACATCATCTTTCCCTGGTGCAGTCTTCCCAGTTTTTGCCAGTGCTTTGTTTAGTTCATCCATTCTAAATGGTAAATTATGTTCACCTTCATCACTTTCCATTACTTTCAGTGCCTCCAGATTATCAGTACTAGTTTTCTCTCTTCCCCTCTTCCCTTCTTCAGATAGATTATTTGAGCTGTGAACTTGGGCAAATGTATTTACCAACATTTCAGCCTTTTCTTTATTTGTAACTGCGACCTCATTCCCATTGTTCAACACCGGGTAGCTCCAATCTCTCCTTTCTCCACCCATCTTTTTAATCATTGTCCATACTTCTCCTATTTGGGTAGAGTCCCCAATTGAACTGCAGTAATTCCTCCAACATACTCTTTTTGCTTGTCTTACCGTTTTCCTTACTATTGCTTGTGCACATTTATACTGTATCATATGCATGAAATTATGTGATCTTTTCATTACTTTAAACGCTTTATTTCTGTTTTGAACTGCTTTCTTACATTCATCATTCCACCATGGTACTTCCTTTCTTTTTATTTTACCTTGACTTTTTGGGATAGCTTCTAGTGCTGCTGTTATTATGCTATGTCTTACTTTATTTTCAAACATTTCTATATTGTTATCTTGTTCAATCTGATTTAAATATTGTCACTTTCTTTCTGAAATTTATCCCAGTCAGCTTTTTCAAATACCCATCTTCCTCCTCTTCCTTCAAAAACTTGTGGTATATTTATCTTGATTTTACACAAAATTGGATAGTGATCACTTCCTACTGTTCCTTCCTTATACACCTTCCAATTACACATTGCTGCCACACTGCTAGACACCAATGTAAGATCTAGAGCAGACTCCCTTCCAGTACTAACCTCTATTCTTGTTTTAGTTCCATCGTTTAAACATACTAAATTTTTTCCTCTAATAACTCTTCTATTACTTGCCCATTTATATCCACTTTTTCACTTCCCCACAATGTATTATGTGCATTGAAGTCCCCACACCATATAACATTATTACTACCTTGTCCCTTTATTTCCTCAAGCTGATTCATTTGCAGTCTTCTACATGGATTATAAAAATTTATGATTACACATTTCTTCCCCATACCCCATACTTCTATTGCTACATACTCGCATTCACTCCCTATACCTACCACCCTGTGCGGTACTCCTTCTTTCACAAAAGTAACACACCCCCCTCCACTACCATTTACCCTATCCTGTCTAATTGATACATACCCATATATGACAAAATCTAAATTTGGCTTTAGCCAGGATTCCTGAATACATATAATGTCTGGTTTTTCTTTGCATTTAGCAATAAACTGTTTGAACTCTTGCCCGTTTGATATCAGGCTCCTTGCATTCCATTGTAGGAGCAACATTAATGCAATAATTAACCCACACATGTTACCTCTTGACTAGCCTGTACACTTAATTCATCCCTCACCTCTTCCCATTTCAAACCTGCCATATCTAGGTGATGTATTGCTGCTTTTACTATAATCTGAATTCTTTCCGTTTTAGATCTGGTTTCAGCTGTAGCATTTATTACTCCTGCTATAAATGTCACCATTTTCTTCTTCTCTTCCCACTGATCTTTACGTTCTTGTGGGACTTCTCTCATCTCTCTCTCCATAGTTTCCCTTTTGCGACCTTTATTTTCTTTTTCTGATCTTTCAATAGCCTCAGAGTAAGAAACGTTTTCCTTTACTTTTATTTGCTGTATTTTCACTTGCTTTTTCATCATTTCGCATCCCCAAAATGCAACACTGTGATTACCTCCACAGTTACAACACTTCGGTTCCACTTCCTCTCCACATTTTCCATATTCGTGGTCTCCACTGCACCTGGCACATCTTCTTTTTCCTTTGCAGACCTTAGCTATATGTCCAAATTCTTGGCAATTATAGCATCTCATTGGCTTAGGTGTAAATTCCCTCACTCTATATCTCATAAATCCATAGTATACCTCTTTCGGCACTTCCTTTGATTCAAACTCAATCAAGACAGATTCGGTTTCTACTTTTCCTACTCCCCTTGTCAGTCTTACTGCGCTTTTAACTGACTTGTTTTGTGCCTTCATATCTTCAATTAGCCCTTTTATATTTACAGTAAGAGGAATTCCGTATATCACTCCCTTACTTCCACCCATTCTTCTTTCTCCTACTCTTACTACTTTGACTATTTTATTTTTTCCCATACAACTCATCTTCATTGCCTTTTCCATCTGCTCCACACTATTACAACCTATAAGTAAATTTCCATCACCCAAGATTCTTGCATATTTCACTTCTCCTATTTGTCCTCTTATTATTTTTGTTAATTTAAGTGGGTCCATTCTCTTAACTCCTCCCTCTCCTTCAAATCGTACTACTATATTAACCATTCTTTCTTTATGACACTCTCCTTCATCATCTCTGCCTTCACTTTCCGTTCCAGTTGTGCTAGCCTCACCTTTTTTCTTTCTCTTACGACTAGTACTTTTCCTTACTGCTTTTCCTCTCCTTACTTCTTCCCAATCACTTTCTCCCCTCTCATCAATACCATTTCCCTCTTGCTCACTATATTCCATACCATCCGTACTCTTCCCCGCCATTTTGATAAAGCTGAATGATGTGGCCGATGCAGAAGTTGCGGGGAGACACCGCTACCGGACCTATACAGGCCGTCGGCCGATGCCTCCTACACCACTTCCCACTCGACTCACCACAAACTTTCAAATTTCTCCTCCCCGGATGTTCCACAGAAGTTTCAGAGCAACCAGCTGTTCTCCGACGAACAAAGTCCACAATTTCTTAACCTATTACAATCTCAAACACACTCCGTCTTGCACACCGCCACCTCCTCCAGCCTCGACCAAACTCCACCTCGACCCACTTTCCCAGAACAAACAGGTATTTATAAAAGTGCTAATGAGACTCCTCAGTTCAGGTGAGCATCCACGTCACCTGACCGAGGAGGCTTCTGGGAAACTGAGTCTAGGAACAAAAACTACAAACTAAAAACACTGCCCTCTAGTGGGCAACCCTCACAGCATCTACTATTTTTTTATTATACCTTCTGCTGCTGATGGCCAAATTTGTGCGTTATTAAAAATGTAAATGCAAATAAATGTAGGCATATCCTACCTACAGTACTTAATACACATATTAGCTATAACATTAACACATTAACATTGATTATCAAGTATGTACCAGTAAACTGGTGGTAAGACCATGGGCAACCAAGACTCATTTGTGCCAGCTGGAACCAATGGCCAGCCCCTCCAGTCTAAACCCACATATAAATCAATGCAGCCAAACTCACTGGAAAAAAGTCACTGTTCGCCTAGACAGAAAGAACACCCAGTGCATCACAGCCCACCGTGCATGGGACCCAGTAGGCAAAGTTGTTGTTGGTCTTTCAAGCTGCTCCCAGCTGCTTGCCACACACAAGCTTGGTGCAGGTATTACGCCGGATTCCCTTCCTGATGCAACCCTCCCATTTTATCCAGGCTTGGTACTGACACTGCATTAAGCAGCTGGGGTTTGGGCATTGGCTGTGAACTGAAACCAGACATTCTGCATGCACCACCAATGCTCTTGGGACCCAGTAGGCAAAGTATTCAATTTAGTTGATGCACTGGCCAAACAAGTCAGGTCCATGTAGACCCCACACTGCAACCCACAGCACCCAAATGATCTGTTGCCAACATCCTGGTGCCAGACACCACAGCACACTATCTGGATGTCTTGTGATGTCTTGTGGTGTCATGCCCCGGGGGGCCAGATCTGCCCAGATGGTAAAAGGGTAACCTACAGTACACAATACTGGGCATAACGTTTTGGGTTGTAATGTTATGACTGATCGGTTGATGCAATATATAACTCTGTTGCATATATATTTCTGTCAGCTCATTGGTTGCCAATTTGTTATTAAGGATCTGGATGACATGTAATCTTAAAGTTTTATTTGTGTATGCTCTTTTTCTTTAGTTTGGGCTGTAACATCCTTTAAAAATTATTCTTTCATTCATTTCTAGTGATGTCATTTAATAATGTCATTTCTTTAAATTGCTGTCTTCTGCAGTGTGGCAAGCCTACTCGGATGGGGAGATGTTTGGAGTGTGGAGCACCTGTGGGAGGACTCAATCATCAACCAGTGCAAGGTTTCAATAAAATGCATCAAGAGTGAGTCACCTAATGAATGTAGATGAAACATGTATAAAGAAAATGTAAAATAAAGCAATTAGATTTTAGTTAGACATGAAAATAAACATCTCACACTAGTAAATCTTTTTAGAGGGGATCGGTCTCAGACAGGCCACATTCTAGGAGCCCCACAGAGAAGAGATAATCCAGATGTACTGGATACAAAAAGCATGTCTTTGACTCCTTTTACATTAGTCAGAATGATTACCCATATGGCCATGCTGCTTGGAGCATCAGAACAGTCTCAGGTATATTCGCTAATGGACCGCGTTGATTTACGCTAATGTCATTTATAATTCCCATTAATTCTTCATAATTACACTAAAAATGTCTGCATATTTTCCCTTTGCCATAAAGTCCCAGTATATCGCACAGATCATCCAACCTCCAGTTCAGGATCCCTGTGGGTTTTTAATAAACCATCTGATGAAGGATTTGGAGCATCTGGGCAGGGCTTTGGGTAAAGGCGTTGATGACACAGTGACTACTGTACACTTGATGCTCAGCTGGGCCCTAGAGCCTCCTCAGAACGTTCAATGTAAGACTTGCCATATGAGATAATGATTGCAACAAATTAAGTTCTTTAATAACCTGTCGAAAAATAATGATGTCCTTTGTGTAGGGCCTGCTGGCTATGATAATATCCTCTCAACAAAGGAAGCCAGGAATGCCTGGGAGATCATCATGGCTCATAATGTCATTACTCCCAAATTGAAGGCAAGCACTGATTTGTTACACAACAATGGGAGACTCTTTTTACAAAGAGATATGTAGTAAATTGAATTGTTTGTGAATTATCATGAAGTGATGTGTTTTTATTCAATTGTGACTGTAAATTGATGGTGTGACACTGGTATATTGCTAATTTGGTTATGAATACTGAAAAATTTTCACCTGAAGAGTGACCCAAAAATCTGGATCCATCTATACTGCTTATCCTGTACTTGGTTGCGGGGGTCCTGGAACCTATCCCAGGGCTGTGGTGGGGTACAACCTGGATAGGATTACCAATCCATTGCAGGGTACAAATAAACAAGCGGGAAGAACTCAGACCTGAGGACAGGATTCAAACCCTTGATCCTGGAGGTGCAAGGCTACAGTGCTAACTGCTACACCACCATTCTGCCCCATATAAGATTATATATGTAAACTTAAAAATAACAGCAAATTCTCAACTTGATGTCCACTGACCTTCTGATACCCGAGTATGCACTCAATACACGAACACTGAGCACTTCTTACAGTATGAGAACTGATGTTGGAGAGATGATTTCTTTCTTTAGTGCCGAGACTGTTCTGAGCCAATTCCAAGATATTGGTGACTTTAGATGACTTCAGTTGGGTTAGGTCTGGCTCCATTCAATCTTCCATTAGTAATTTTGAAGGGATTTTGGGAAATAAAAGAAATATATCAATGTTCAATATATGATATGATATGATATAAAAATGTCTGTGGATTCAGACGTTTGGGCCACCTTGTGTTTTGAACTCTGTGTTGATTAAGTAGCACAAGGGTGTGGTTATTTTCTTATAAGATATATATATATACTGTATCTCAGAGCAGAATTTTTCTATCAAGCAAATTCTACACTAAAGTACTGTTCAGTTTTAATATAAATTGTCACTCATCCACTAAGTAAGAACTGGTGTAAGTTGGTGTATCATTAGACATGGAAATGTGAAATAATGAATAACAAATGTAATACGTAAGCATTGCATACGAATTAGCTTCTATGAACACCATGCACAAGTTATCAATATGCCACTCACATCACACATCTTATGTTTAACCTTTTATATTTGCATTATGGTCATGAAAGCTAAGTCCTAGGATTTTTCATATGCTGGACTTATAGAAGCTGGAACATAAGCTCGTAAAGGTGAATGACACCATGAGGGGTGATGCCCGTGTGTCATCTGATCCCATCCTGAAGCTGATGTACGGAGATCCGTGCATGTTTCTGTCCTCCTTGCCCCAGCAGTCAGTACTCCATAGTTCTGCTCTATGGAGCTGCAGGGAGAAGGGCTCTCTACTTAGCCTCACACACATCGTTGAGCAGAACGACGGCAAAGATTACTTCCCTCTGCTATGGAAGTTTCTACAGAAGGTTATTTGCATCTTCATTTCAGTGCTTCTTTAGTCCAATACTTTGTCTCTGGTGTGAAAATTAGCTGTAGTTTTTTGACAAAGATGTGATTGCACTGTCTTTTTTCTGTTTTGCTGTGAAGGAGCCTGAATTCCGGCAGGTCAGCTTCCTTCCAGACATACTGGCTCTGCAGAGAAATCTAGTTAAGAAGTTTCAGAATGTTCCTGATTTGATCTTTGGAACAATAAAGGATTTTATTAATAAACAACCATCTGGTAAGTTCACACATTAGAAATAAAGAAACACAGCTTGATGTTTGAAGAGTTTTAGACGTATTCAGGAATCAATTTTAAATTTTGCCAGTCTGTCTATAAATATATCACTTTGTGCTTCACTAGGATCTGTAAAGAGCTGGTACGAGAAGCGCATTCAAATTTTCCTAAGTTCATGGAATCAGCTGCGGATATCCTTGGCCAACTGTGAGTGTTACACATGTACTATTTAGAGAACAACAGTTCACTGAGCATCCTTACTCTCACACCTACATGCACAGTCTGAGACTCCTACACAAAGTTATAAAAAGTCATCTGTAGTCAAGTGTTTGGTATATCTGCTTAGATGAGGTGAGTGTACCGGGAGATTACTGCAGTGTGGATCTTGATGAGGGCAGCGAGTTGCAAGTGCTGATTCCTCGGAGGCAGGGAGCAGGGCTGTGTGCTACTGCACTTCTCAGCTACCTTGTCTCTCTGCATAACCAGCTGGTCAGTGAAGCCAGCCAACACACAGGGGAGAGTAACAGGTAACTGCATACCTTCTTAGGATTTTCGTATGATTTTCTACTTTAGAATATAGTAATTTTGGCATAAATGATATTAAAAGCTTGTCCTTCTGCGCAGATATGTGGTAAGCCTTGCAGAAGTGAGTGATCTGCATGTGATCCGGTACGAGGTGGACAGAGACCTGCTTCCCTTGGTGCTGTCTAACTGCCAGTATAGTATGGAGCGTGGCCAGGAGACAGTATCTGAATACGACCTTCCTAAGATCCAGCAACAGGTCTTCACCCGCTTCTTACAAGGCAAACCCCAAATCACACTGGCTGTAAGTGAACAGTAGTAATATGTGATGAATACTTATTTGAATCATCAGACTGACTGTAATAGGAAGAAGAGGAAAAATAATGGGGTACTGCATATTAAAATGTAGTGTAATTTATTATTTTTTTCATGAAATGTTGCTGTAATATCTACCAATATGAAGTATTTCATTTGCGTTACGGCATTTGACCAGAGCGACTTACATTTTTTATCTCATTGTATTGTACATCTGAGCAGTTGATGGTTAAGGGCCTTGCTCAAGGGCCCAACAGAGACAACCTGGTGGTCATGGGATTTGAACCTGGGACCTTCTGATCCGTAGTCCAATGCCTGAGCTGTATTTTTTTTTTTTTTTACTGCATATGGTAATTTTTATTACAGGGAATTCCCACTCTGGTCAGCAGACAAGAACGCAATTATGAGAATATATGCAAAGAAATTAGAGAAAAAGTGGCTCAGGTAAGAAACACACATGGATTTCAAATCTCTTTCAGTTATCGATGCTCAAGAGAAAATAAACAGGTGTTAAAATATACTGTATATAACCTTTATCATAAACATTAGCTATTAAAAGTCTGTAAATGGTAGCAGCCATAAAACAAGTGTCTACTAAACTCTTGATGATAACCCCATGTGGATTGTTCAATGTACAGTATAGTACCTTGAAATTCTAAAGCTTAATGTGTTACCAAAGTTTTTTTTCCCCCCATTTCTATGGCACTAACATTAGGACTTTTGTGTGCAATTGTCAGGAACCCCTGACCTCTTTGAGCTCTACTGGCCTGATATCAGAGCTGCAGTCTCCCAGTGACGTCTGTGAGACCCTTTCAGCCGTGGAAGTTACTCTAGACTTTCTGGCTATGACTGGAGGAGATGAGCACATGAACCTGGAGGAGTACCTTGAGAAAAGACTACATATGGAGAATCAGACTGCCCCTCATATTCTTAAAGTGAGTCAGAGTTTATGGAAGTAATCGATAACAATAAAAAGAATTTATTACAACATAATATGTGCGATTAGTAATCTATAATCTGTATCAGTGCATGTTTTAATTATATCTGAGACACTGTTTTTTCTTCCATTATGTTGTATGAAGGCTCTGGGCAGATGTAGTCTGAAGCACTGTGTGGCTCTTTGGCAACTCCTTACCTCACTCAAGTCTGAGCATATGCTTCGCCTTAAGAGGGTAATAAATCACTTTTTTCCCATAATACAAAGTAATTGTAGCATATATTAGAAATAAATTCCCCTTATTAGATGAAACATGGGTATATCAAATGATCTCTTTTCATACATTTTCTCTTTCTACTCAGGACCCATTCTTAGAGATCCCAGCCAGGTATCAACAGATACTAGGGGAAAAAGAGAAAAAACTCCTGATTAATTTCTTGTCTAAGAGCTCTGGGGATATCTGGTTTCTTGAAATGCACGAGTTCCTGTTGCTGAATTTGAAAAGCCAGAGAGCAGCTGACACCTTCAACCCTTCCTGGAGGTGAGAACTTCAGATGGATCTAGTAGACATCAGCTACTAGGCGAACATGTTTGATAAACTGATTTATTTTTCTCTTCCTCAGCATTAAAGAAACGCTGGCCCCCTACATGGAGCGCAAAAATCTTGAGGTTCCTCTAGATGTGGAGGAGGCCTTCCCAGATGAGATTGCGATGTCTCAGCTGGTGGAGACCTGGAAGTTCATTGTCACCTGCAAACAACAAAGATAAAGCACTAAAGATAATGTCGTAATAAAGATTTTCCCTTCTAGCATGACTATTAGGACAATCACTCAATTGTTTTTCATTCAGAGCACAATTGATTTTCATTTTGTTACAAATTTCTGTTTGGGGAAAACTCAGGGAATAAGAAAAATTTATGAATTTCATTTTAATTATCTATTGATAAAAAAATGCTTAATTAACATTTCTTGAGACTTGCCGTAAACCAGTTTTTGTTCAAGTTCATTGTTATTGTGATTGATTAATTGCAACTGGCACTCAAGTAATGAAGGCATGTATTTTTCCCTAAACCTGTGTGTTTAATATTAAGGTTATTTTACTATACATTGATGTTTAGTTAAAATTTATTAGGACTGGCACATGTTGTTAGAATTATAGATACCTAAGATAAAATAAGACAAGATAAAATAACAAAAAATTGCAATATTAGACAATAAATAAACCACATATGCAGAATGGATATATGTACATAAATTATATGGAAAGTAACCAGTGTGCATAATTGTGTAAGGAGACATTTTGTGCAATATTGTGCATACAGTACTGTGTCAAGAGAGAGAGAGAGAGAGAGAGAGTCAACCTTTTTTCTTGATATGTTTCTGCCACTGGATGGAGCTGTGGGCCATTTTGCCTTCCTCAAGCCCAACTCTGAAGCGTGGCTTTCCAAATCTGTTCCCATACTATACCTTCAATTAGTGTCATTTAACCAAATTTTTTTTATGTCACTTCTGTTATCTCGAACATTGCATATTGTATCTGCATAATTACATTTTAATTATATAAGTGCTGCAAATAAAACATGTACAGTACATAATTAAAGCTTGCCTTCATTAAATAGCCAATTACAGAGTCTAAACATCTCTGTAATCGTTAAACCCTGTTACACTCTGCTGTAGCTTTAAAAGCAGAAGGGCAAAAAAAAAAAAAAAGTCAGTTGCACAGAGTCCATCAAGTCCATCAAGTCCTGTCTACAAAGTCTCTTTATCCATGGTGTTCTACTGAGCCTGATGAGTCACTACATGACCCCAAAAACGCCTGTGATTTTCACATGCGTCCATGTTACGAGGATGGTTGTGCAGCAGGTCTGCATGAGCCTCTCTAATATCTGTGGACTTCCACTATTACAGCCGCTGCTAAACATTTATGATAATTTTGTTATGCCTGCTTTTCCTGTTCATATGTGATCCCACTTTCTGTTACCACATTTGGCTAAAACAGAGTTATTTTCGAGGCAACATTTTTTATAATTATATTTGTGAAAGTATTTGCTTGATTGTAATATCAGGGTCCTATAAAATTAGGTACCAATAATGATTCTCTGCTGGGTTAGTTTACAATGATTTCTTGCATTTTACAAGTACTAATGTAGCATTGGTTTGGTAATTAATGAGCTGCGTTTACTAAAGCAGGGATGAGAGCATAGACTTTCTTTAAATCCTCTCTTGAATAATGATGTGGAAAGAAGAGGCAGTCATTTCAGTCATATGCAATTAACCAACACTGGTATGATTAGAGATCTTTGATTGCAATGGTGTCTTTATTTTCCCATAGTGTGTCTATAATGTACAGTATGTGCACTTCCTCTTAGCTATCTACTGTAAATTTCTTTTTTTTTAGCAATGAGGAAATTTGCCCTTACTTACAGTATGCAGGTTGATTTAAGAAGGTCATTTTGACCCCTACTTCTGGATGCCAAATTAAATTCCTGCTATAAAACAATCTTATTATTATTATGATTATAGATGAAGTAAGTATTCTTAAGAGAAGCAGGATCGAGTATACCTTTAACTTCCTTATTCATGCCCCTGGAGATTTACAACATTCAGATCAGCAGATTGCTGCAACACCTATTTATTTCCAGTAATTAAGATTTAGTTTTAAAACACATTACAGTACAAATAAAATAAAATAAATAAATGCACTGTCTGTGATTAATGACGCACAGATAAGCTTTGTAAAAGTCAAACTGCCATCTGTTCTTATTACTGTCTTTGATTTCAGCGGTTTTAGGTGCGTTCTTGTTTTGATGCTCTTTTTATGAACATAACAGACTTTATTAATAATGTCTATGCAACCAGCATAAAACATACTAATTTACAGAGGTTGATCTTTCCTGTGATGTGTATGTAAAGTCTTAGAATAGCAAATCAAAGTGAGAATGGTAGCGTAAATGTTAGTAATGACTTTGGCTGAACAGTATACCCTTTACATCCAGAGTGATCTGAATCAGTATTCAGCCTGACACATTTCTAATCAGTCATGCAGGGTTTAATATATTACAAGGCATGGGTAAATGGCAAGACACTGCCTTTGATAAAGAATTACTTTGATTTTGCATTACTCTGCATAATTGGAGGATGGAAAAGCATGGGCCAAAGATGAAAAAGTCAGTGATAAAAAAAAATCTGTTCTATTTTTCCGACAAAACAGAACATCAGAACATGGACATTTATGTTTATTCATTAGGTAGATGTTTTATTTGAAACAGCTTTTACTTGATACAAGGTTCTCCTTGTGCTTGGGTACTCCGGTTTCCTCCCACATTTTAAAGACATGTACGTTCGGCTAATTGGGCATTCCTAAATTGCCCATAGTGTGTGAATGAGTGTAAGTGTGTGTATGTGTGTGTGCCCTACGATGGATGGGCACCCTGTCCAGGGTGTGCCCTGCCTTGTGCACTAAGCCTCCTGGAATAGGCTCCAGGTCCCCATGTGAGGGAGAGTGAGGGAGTGATATGCCAATATATTATAACTGTAGGATTGTTCTATTTTTTATATGTTATAGATCGATTTATGTATCTGACATCTGGTGGTCAATACACATTTTGCTTATTTGTGTTAGCAGGCAAATAAGTAGTCCAGAACTAGGCAAATAAGTGGCCACAGGAAGTGACCATTTGCATGCCATGAAAATTGTGCGGAGAACAAGAACAGCACTGAGTCTGGCCTTTGAAATGTAAGTGGAGGGGTAATCAGGGTTTTATGGTGGTGTTGTTTTGCATGAAAAAAAACACCAATAAATCTCATTTTTGTGTGTGCATGAGGTGCAACTAGACATTAAAGGTTTGTAATAAAGGCTATCTTGTGCATACTAGGAAATAGTGTTGTTATTGGCATGAAACAAACCAAATGACCAAAAGGTCACAACTCTTTTGCTCAGTATGTTAGCAAGTTAGCTAGATCACTTCTAATCATTTACTCTAACAGGTGCACCCTTTCGAGAGGTTTGAAAAAGGAGCTACAATAACCTGCAGCACTGAGACCAAGTGGGTGGTATCCTTTGTCCAGGTAACCGGCAATCACTTTAGTGCGCGAACCAATCTACACTTTTATAATGACCTGCTTTTACTGGTGAATTGTTTTATTTCCATCTTTCCAACATATACTGTGGCTCAGTTGTGAGCACAGAGTAAATGCTTGTTTAGTTTAGAAAATTTATGCATTTTTGTGTGATCGACAGCTGAAAAGTAACAAGTCTCTAATTAAAATGAGTTTCATAGAACATGAAGTGAGTAGAAGTAATCGCATCTGGAAAATACTCAAGTAAAATACACATACACAAAAAACATACCTAAGGACAGGAATGGAGTGCTTGCCATAGAACTTGAACTCTTAACCTTTAAATTAATAGTTCAGAATCAAAACTGCTAAGATGCCACTGACAGGGTAAAGCACCATTTTTATTAGTATTTTTTAAATGTAGAGATCTCTTTCTGAAAACTTGTTGCAGAGCTCTCTTGGGAAATGTGATATATAATTCAATATATTCATCCTACATGTGTCTGGTACCACGTTATCCTAGCACATGGTGACCACATAGGTTATTCTGAGCTTTTTTGGTCAAAACTATTCAGGAACTAATTTGAAATGTGAATTTCACACATGGGCCTACAATGCCCTTTAAGCAGTCAGTGACTGATGGAACAATTTTCCAGTGTACATATGATTGAAAGCAATATTGAATTTTAAGTAGAATTTGTATAACATTGCCTTCCTCATCTTTTATTGTTTTTACTGTTTTCCAATGTGTCTCAAAGATCAAGATAATACTTCATGTTATAGACATCATAATTTTTTTTATGACTGTTCTACAGAACTAAATTTAAAAAATGTACTAGACTGGGGTTATTTGTTTTTTCTTCTTCTTTATAATCAGAACAAACTGTTTTTCCATGACGTTCATCAGCCATTACCCAGACTTAATTAGCCATTAAATATGCTGGCTGTTTATTTAGGCGCCAGTGTGCCAGCTTAAAAGAAAAGTTGCCGTAAGATATCTACCATCTTCAGCCCCATATTATTAATCACAAATAATATCTATTAATATATCTATTATTGCAGACAATAAGGCCAGTTGTTACAAGATTGACAAGTCTAAATTACTAAATTGTCTACTTATTTTAATACAAGTGAATTAATCAATTTATACCATAAATTAAGCCTCCATCTGTCCAACCCTCCATTGGAAATAAAAAATCTACGGCAAGCAAACAATCTAACCCAAGGTCTTTTACAGTGGACAGGGCAATTATCCGAAATAGAGCTGTGTGGGATGATCTGTCACATTCCAATTTTTTCCTCATAACTAGACTTGTGTGGGATGAAAATGAAAAAAATATTAAAGCAAAAAACAAACAAAAAAAAAACTTGAAATAGTTTCTTTCTGTCCCTCCTGGTCTGTCCTCTTTCATAATCTCTAAAGCTATTGGTCTTATTTATAATATCCGTCATGATATGGCTATGAATTTTTTATAATAAATTCATTGTGCCATTATTGCATCATATTTGCAGTTCATATTTAGCTGAGCCTGGACATCATTACTTCTTGTAAGCACAAAAAAAAAAACCTATTATACTATTACTTTATCTGTTATCCATATCTATATCATCGTTTTGATTAAGGAAAATTTGACTTGTAATAAGATTTTGCATAAACCCATGATTGAATATTGTACATGTAAATCAATAACTGGGTTAATACGTACATGCATAATGCGCTTGATTTGAAACAGTCAAAGACAAACAAAATTAATGACAACACGAGCAGTAAATAGGAGATTAGAATAAATAAAACATTGGCAATTTACAGAAATTAAGAGTTTTAAGAATTCTGAGTATGACTCATTGATGCTAGAAGCACAGAGGTTAAGTTTTAATGAGCCCATGAACAAGAAGCTAGTGTTGGAAATGCTGATCAAAAAAGGGCCAGGGTGGAGCTGGAGCTGCTTCGCCTTCTAGAGACAGGGGTTTGACCATTAATTTAGGCTGCTGTGTTCCATCTAATGCTAATATCAGGTTCTGTCTGGCGGATCAAGTACTGCTTCAGCGATTGTGCACAGCTGCGATGATGCTGCCCCTATGACACACAGCCCTCTCAGACCATTCTTCAGTTCAGCTTGAAGTGATAATATTACTGATTTCTATTGATGTGGTAATCAGTCATATAACCATGTGTAGTTAACATGCTGCTGCTGCATTCATATTGCCACAAATAGACAGTATAAGATCAGAAATAAATAAATTCATAAGACTTAGCTTCTTGTCATTCTATCTCATCATTTAGTCTTTCTCTGTCTAGCTTGGCTCTAAGAGCAGTAAGTCCTGAATGACAGGAATGAAAGACACCCACATACTGCAGGTGATTCCGACCAATTAGGTGCTGCAACTTGAGCTGAGCTCAGACAATTCAAATTTGACCCACAAAAAAACAAGGTGTGTGTATCTACAGTATATAATCCTGTTAAGATGCAGTGCAAAGGTGTGACAGCAAGCTTTACCTCCCAAAACTTAACAACAGTTTATTTGTAACTATAGGCTTGGCAGACGCCTGGGCTTCCAGTGGGTGGCTGGGTTAGCTGGCATGGCCAATACCAGACGGGGTGACAGGTGGAGCCAGGCGCCCACTGAGGTCTGTGGGCGAGGCTCTGATAAATATTAAAGCCTGTTCCTATGTGCCCAGCCTGCCAGTGGCATCACTGAGTCACTGGGAAGGAGGAGAATCACAGCAAGAAGAGACATATGGCATCTGTTCTCTGGTGAGCACTTCTGTCCCTTCTTCTCTCTTCTTGTCCTATGCTATTGAAGGTTAATACAATTATGCCTCTAAGGAGGGGTAGCCTAGGATCTTGTCACAGAATCAATACTATGCACTCATTAATAAGGGAAAGCATAACCATCAAGCTCATCATATTCATAGCAATGGAAACCCTGGAAAATATGACCTGAGCAACCGACTTTAAATCTGATCATTGTGGATGTCAAGGTCCCCCCTTGTTTTGATTGCTCTTGCTCTTTCACACACACACTTTATCTTTCTCTCTCTCACTCTCTCTAGCTTTCTGGCACACAAAAAATCCATTATTAGTATTATTTCATTTTTATCACATTAGCACACTCTCCTTCCTCTGCCTCCTACTCCACTGACTTCATATTACATCATAGAGGACAGGAGAGCACTTAAGCACGCAAGCAAGAGCTAAAGATGCTTTTGATATTGGCAAAGATATGCGTAGTGGGTTGTGCGTACACGCTACCGAAACACTATATAGTCAATACCACAGTGATGTTTCGGATGTTTTACCCTCTTTCACTGATTTACAAAAAAGGCAACTGTTAAAAAAAAAAAAACATGTTAAATTTTAGATGTTTATATTGCAACAGCATTCAAACTCAGTTTTGTTAATGCCTCATTGTTATTGCATTTTCATAGCTAAAATTCCCTTATTTATTAGCATGTGTGAGATCAAAGAATGCACAAATGAAGGCATATTCATAATAAAAATGAATGTATCAAGTTTAGACTAGACTTTATTATTTTCCATTAAAGCCATAATAAATTCCATATATTATACTCACATACTCATACTCAAAGTTATTAAATCTTACTGGTACAAGTCCTAACGATATGACCTATCAATATTAAATCCTTTCTACTACACACAACAGAGTGACAAACCAGGAGCAAATTAAATGGCAGACAGATAGAGACACAGAAGCAGACAGTCCATAATACATGGAGATGGATAACGTAGTCCGGATGAAAGGTTGATGTTATGCTGAAATTACAGTGCTTTCGGAATTCGTTTTTTTTCCTTAAGTAAGGAAGAACACAAACAGATGAGACTACTAAGAGATAGGCAGATAGGAAGAGAGATTGTGGGAGTGTAGGTGGTGGATATAAGCATCACAGCTCAGTATTATGTTTAGCCGTCTCCGTGCCACATATGATGTCATAGCAGCAAATCAACCAATCAGGAATCTAGGACCTCTCTGCTCTCATTAGCCCCACCCTCCTCTTGGCTCCTTATACTCCACTCGGCTCAACTAGAAAACATACAATGTGCTGTCAGATGAGCAGAGCAGACACACACACTATCACCACAAATACAGCCACACAGAGAAGGAGTGCGAGTGTGAGTCTCCTTTTCCTCGGTCATGATGCTAATACTTTCCTTCCCTCTCTCCTATCTTCTTTCTTCCCTTTACAGCCTCTGTGTGTTTCACTCTCATCTTTTCCTCACTCATTCTAAATCCATCTCTTTTGAATCTCCTTTTCCTCTTAGGCAAATGCGTCCCGCTGACAAAGATAGTAGAGGAAGGCACGGGCACCAGCAGAGGACTCTTCCCCATAAGCAGCAGCAGCAGCGGTGGTTCTTAACTGTTAACTACTCACCTGGCTCACAGCTGAGAGATGGGCTGCTCATCCGGACATCTGCCCTGTCAGCCTCCAGCCAGTGCACAGCTGCCCACACTGGACCCTGACTCCAACCTGCTCCATGATGGAAGAGCACCCTCAAATGCCTCGAAAACCCCAGAGAGCCTCTCGACCCTGGAGCGGCTGACACAGGCCACAGGAGGCACAGAAAAGTCCTGGTACCGCTGTGTGTTTCCCTTCGGAGTCATCTCCCTGGTTATAGGCATGGCAGGCACAGGTGTCACCTTTACCTTCAACACGTTGCTTCAAACCAAAGTTGTGTCCCTGGTGCTGCTCATAGTTGGCTTTGTCATGCTGCTGGTGGCAGCCGCCTGTTGGAGGGTCCACAGGGCGAAAAGGAAGGAGAAGAAAGAAGGAGTTTTCTTCAGTGCTGAGCAGGGAACACTATGAGATGCTCTTATGCTTATCTTGACTGAGAGGAAGCAGACACTTACTTCTCCTTACTTAATTTTGAAAAATGTTCTTCTTCTTGATGAAAAGCATTTGATCTTCTTAGAACATCAGAGGTTCTGTACTGGATATCTAAAATCAGCACTTAACAACTTGCTATCCTGGAGGCTATTGGAGCAGATGAGGTCTAACTGCACTGTGTATGAACACAAACAGAACAGTTTGACGTTGAAAACTTTGAAAGACCTTTCCTTAAATCTAGAGGAGAAAGACCTTCCTGCAAAGTATTTCTGAGGACTCGTGCAGCATGAATGTAGTTAGCTCTATGTGAATATATTATTGGACGTAATTCTGACACCAATTCCCCTTACAGTGCTGCAAGTCTCATTCATACATACTACTGTGGGCAAATGTGCCAAGAAACAGCTTTGGAGATGATGGCAAAATTCCACTTGAAGAGGAGATGTTTGTTTGTAGGTGGTTCTTACAGAAAAACAGTAAAGATGACAACTTTATGATACTGAGAGTTGACCAAAATATGGGTAGGAACCAGGATGTCTAAGTCTAAGGTCAGTAGATACATCCCTGAGCAAGAAGATTAAATTATTTCTCTATTGAGTAGAGTAGGCTAAAGAGTTAAGAATTAGAGAAGACACTGGTCCTTCCTTAATACTTACTAAAATATGCCCTACATGCCTCCTGAGAGGAATATTTTCTAACTGTGAGTGGTAAAGGTATATGTGTGATGTTAGATCTATTTTGCAAAGATGTATTTTTGGTGGTGTTGTGGAAAAGTAAAACGTCTATGTGCATGAGTGTCCTCTCATGTGCTTGCATGTGTTTTTGCACAGTGTTTGTAAAAGCGCCGAGTGATTTCAGTAGGTTCCTACTTTGCTTTAAGATTGACGGCAGAAAGTGCTTAATCATAAAACCATTAGCAGGTCTTTCTTTACTCCTGAACTTGGAGACCTCTAAAGAACTGGCGAGAACTCTCACATGTGCAGTTAGTCATGCTGTTGTGCTATTGAATACTGAATTATTTTCTTTTCTGTAAACAAATGAATGTATTACCAGCTTGATAGATTATTGAATATAGTGTGATAAAGAGTTGTTTATGATATAAAAGAGAATGAACTGAAGAAGAATGAACACAAGTCTCATCTCTAGTTCTGTAAACACTGTATTGTTATTTTTCTTTTTTTCTTTTTGGAAAAAAAAATATTTTTTTGTATCTGTGAACAGATTGGCAGACTATTTTGTATTTGATGTCTTCTTTCAGTGCCTGTCTTTTTACATTTAATATTTTTTCAGCACTTTTTACTGGTTGCTCCAGAGTTGCTGCATCAATAGGATTATTCAGTGCTCTTTTATAACAGCTCATCGATCTCATATCTATTAATAGTGTTACCCTAGAAATGATGAGAGTAGTGACGGGGACACCTGAGCTCCACAGAAATTGCCTGGGCTTGACGTAAGAGACAAGAAAGACCGAACAAACAACGTTTCTACCATGTTCCCTCGGCTGTATAATGACACTGTAGTGCCTGTCTATGTCGTTACATCTGCAGCTGTTGAGATATGCTGAGAGAAAAATGGAGGGGGCTAGGAAACAAGAATGGAAGAAGGACGGAGGGGGAGTTTCCATGAGAATTCATTGATAAAAAAGCAGCCGGAAATAGTCCTACGTGCTTGGAATATAAATCAGCTCAAAGCTAAGCATCAGTGCTGCGTTATGTGACGTTATGCCTTACACATATACATGCTCTTTATGGTGCACAATTGTTATAACCCTTACACTGCATTACCTAAACCTTGCATTAAATAGCTTACAGTATGTACAGTATGAAATTTGCTGAAACATCTTGCTTATTTGCACTTTAAATCAAAAAAATCTAAAGGCAGTTCTACTCCAGAATGTGACTTGCAAGCCACAAATTCCACACATTTCCACACACAACATGTGTTTTATCTGCAAAATTATCAGGTGGCTGGTTGCTGTCTCTGGCACATGCTGAGGGATAAATATAGTGTATGTAGCTTTTTGGCCCAGACTATTAAGCAGAAGCTTCCTGATTTCAAATGTGTGTGTGTGTGTGTGTGTGTGTGTGTGTGTACTTTTATTTTTACACAGTCGTATGTCAATAGATACGTTTATAGACCTGTGACTATTTAACATGAATTAAATACTAAAATGCAACATGAGTGATGCATCCTTGTCTTTTTGTCTTCATTAAGGCTTTAAGTGGCTTTCAAAGAACTCAAATGCTTTATTTACAGATTCAGAGGCAATTCTGCAGGACTGCGTTAATGCACATCCTCCAGACAAAATGAGCACTCTATCTTTTTCGCGTTGTCATTAATATTCACACAGACATCCCCACCCCCTAACCCACTCACCCTCCTCTCCCATCCTGCAGAGAGAACCACAAAGAGTGTTTTCAGTGCCTGCCACGATCTGCTAGCTAAAAATAACTCTGCGTGACAGTGTGTGTGTGTGTGTGTGTGAGAGAGAGAGAGAGAGAGAGAGAGAGAGAACGCATGATTGGACTCGAACATAGAAAACATATGATGTCCAATGACCTGAAGATGGATGAAAGCCTAAAAAAATGCTCCCACCTAGATGGAGGGATGGAAGTGTGAAGGAAAGATTCCACCTGCAGACGGGTGACAGTAAAGAAGGTTGACAATAGTGTAAATAATCCACCTAATATGACAAATCTCTCCATTTTTCCATTGCATTAGATTTTCTTTTAATTATTGATCATTCATTAAACTTCTAAACTCATCTAGAATAAAGGCTGATTACTGCTAGATTATTCATCAGTACAAAGCCAGTATAACAAGATACTCCTCCTGGTAGTCACAAGTATCTATAATTAAAAGGCCCTGCATCTAAATGACACACAGTACATTTTTTACTGTCAATTTTAAAATCATTAGCTTAAAATGAAATATGTAATCTCTTTATATTGACCTTTTTAACTGACCATTTATATAAATAAACTCAGATGACTTCAGTCTTAAACTTATGATGTATAACCACATATATGGAACAACACTATGATGGAATTAAAATGATTTATGTGTCTTTATGTTACCAAATGCAGGTGGTTCACCTGTAATTTCTTGCCTGTAGATCATTACAATTCCTTCATCATACTGTCATCATTTATTATCTATTACTGAGGGAGGCTATTAAATTATCCTCCATGTTTTTATCATCTTTTTTAATTATAGATGTCTCATTGCTAATAATTACTGCATAAAACAGTAATGACATCCCAAACACAATATAAAAAAATACGTTCAAAAATTATAAGACTTCTACATTAAAAAAAAAAAAAAAAAAAAAAAACATTAGCAGGTGGTAGAGCGGACATAGCACCTGCTGTACTAGGAGCAAGATGAGATCATCTTTTTCCTGATCTAAAAGTAAAATGAATCTACTTCTGACCTTTTTGACCCACTCAAATTTCACATCTATGATATTTGGTAATTGGAAAAAAAAAATCTATGTAATGTACCTTTCATCTTGCCTGAGAGAGCGAGAGAGAGAGAGAGAGAGAGAGAGAGAGAGAGAGAGAGAGAGAGAGAGAGAGAGAGAGATTACTCTGGTTGCTTTGTTACCATGGAAAATCCCTCAAGTATAAAAT
Organism: Channallabes apus; assembly: GCA_030522415.1. Lineage (NCBI taxonomy): Eukaryota > Metazoa > Chordata > Actinopteri > Siluriformes > Clariidae > Channallabes > Channallabes apus. Next base: position 50,592,319 of record CM060104.1, read on the forward strand.
AGGTGTTGCAGTCCTTCATGCAAGTCCTTCCCGTGAAGGATTATTTTTAGGGTTTGTTGCAGATCTAAACGTCAGCAGTAGCACCATTCCTTTCTTGTTTCTACATACTAAGTTAAATGCTCTCCCAGCTAAAATGAGAGCCCCGAAACAGTCAGATTTTTTATCAATATGGTTAAACATCTGTACCTTATCACCTATAATTGAGCAGCCATTAACCCATAATCAGAAATGGTGGCCAACACCATGTTATAACATGGCCGACACTGTGTATGTTATAACATGAACAAGTGCGTTACATTAGGGAACGCATAAACGTGTACCCAAATTACAAAAAATAGTTCACCTCTGTTACTGTTAAGCAGATATATAAGAATGGTGTAACTGTATTATGCAATACTGTAATCCTGTATTATAGGATGATGTACTATATATATTCCAATTCTGAATTTAAAAATTTCCCACTGCATTTTAGTCCTTTATATTACAGCAATTTGGCAACAATGTTAGTTTTTAAAAAAAAATATTTATTTATTAAAGAACAGCACATTCTTTGAGGGGAAGAAGAAAACCACCAACATGCCAAGTCCACACACACCAGAAACAGGATTTGACCCTCCAACCATGGAGGTACGAGGCATAAAGTATGTACATTATGATAAGATCGTATATTGTATTTTGTCAATGTTGCAAGAGTAAAACATTTATTATATTTGCTCTTTTAATGTCAAATAAAGATAAAAGGCAAGGTTATTTGTCAGCATCAGCTCACAATATGGAGCCTGTGTGTGAGAGATAAACACAGACAATCCTTTTATTTATCTGAGTGGCCGTCACCCTCCTCCCTCATGCAGTGAGAGGCAACTGGGCTGTGATCCTTCTTTAATCAGAGGTTTCTGCAGCTGTGTGGCCTTTGAAAAATGGATCACACCATTCCATTACGCAGAAAGGTTCCCTCTATCACTGGAGAGACAGACCAGAACACTCACACGCATGCATGCACATGCCACATGCCACATGCTATTTACACACTACAACATACAAAGAACATGTATCCTGCTCTCATTTACTAGCTGCCCCCCCCCCCAAAAAAAAACCCCATTGCTGCAGTGATTAATATGGTTCAGCTGGCAACAAGATATTAAACTCTAACTGATGCCAGTGAACAACCATGTCAGAAAAAAATTATCCTGCAGTCATTGCAAAGAGAAGAACTCTCTTTCAGAAAAGTCAATTTAGTATCATGTCCAGCATCATGCAAAGAAAACAACTAAGAAGATTGCAGTAACTTCTACAAGTGAGGTTAAGAAATGAAACATGCAATATTAAAACCTGGGAAAATAGTGGTGAACCATCAGCTTCAAGGAACAAATATGGTCAGAAAAACATCTTAAATGGCCAGGTATTTCCAGCAATGGATTGTTTCTTCCTTGGTTGCACAGGCACATTCAAAGATGACAATGCCATGATTCATCAGGCTCAAATTGTGAAAGAGTGGTTCAGGGAGCAGGAGACATTTTCACGCATGAATTTTCCAGTCCAGACCTTAATCCCATTGAGAACCTTTGGGATGTGCCGGAGAAGACTTGTATTGATGATGGGAAATCTTGGAGAGAAATTAATGTGTCACTGGACAAATGTTGTGACATTGCATAGGCTTATCAAAATGATGTCACTGTTGCAATCAAAGCAAAAGGTAGTCCAAGAAAATATTAGAGTGTATGACTTTTTTTTTTTGGCTGGACAGCCAAATACGTATAAAAATACAGTACATATAAAAGACAAATACTCTGTCAGCATGATACTATTAAAATTAGCATGTATCATGCATTATATTATGATGAAATAAAAAAAACAGCTCAGTACTTCACTTCACACTTTACATTACAAATGCTAGATACATGCATTGTTGTTTTATGTTCTTTTTTTATTCTGTGCTATTTTGTTGATCGGTTTGTGATCTCTCTAAAGCATCACCCTATGATGTCACTTAATATGACATCACGGGTCAACTGTGACGATGCCTTGAACTTTTGCTGAAAAGTGGTTAATAACTTTGTGTGACATTATATTGAGAGACATTAAATTGAGTGACATCAATGTTTTTTCCGGCATCTCCATCATCTTTTTAAAAAAATATTATTATGATTGAATTCAAGCAGCTCAGTACTTCACTTCAAACTTCACATTATTAATGCTAGATACATGCATTGTTATTGTATGTTCTTTGTTCTTTTGGATTGGTTTGTGTTCTCTCACATTTCCTTGTTTTTTGTTACTTATTTGGTCAGTTCAGTGAGTTCAGGCCTACAAGTACCTGGGGTAGCCAGTATAAATGGTTTAGCAGTAATAATCCCCACTGACTTCTAAAGATAATAAAAAAATCAATAAAAGGTCCACAGCCATATTAGATAAATGTGACTCATTAACTCTAGTTAGTGATTAAGTCACACAGGTTAGTTTTGTACTATGTCCAGTACGTGTGCAGTAAATGTTATTGATCAAATTTTCAGTTTTGGGGGAAAAAAAAAACTTTAAATACCTTTTTTCGTGTCCTATAAACCTATGCTGCTGGAGAACTTTATTTTAGGGATAGCAGGGAAATGATGTTGTCAAAATGAGGCTGAGAATTCTCTTTTTCTTAATACACCTAAAATCCTCAGTTAAGTATTCTGAAAATAGGTTTGTGACTGATTTTTCTGAGGCCTTCCTTGTAAACAAAATCTTACTGCCGATATCTCAGCATCCAAACATGATACAGTAATAAACCTGGTGTCAAAATGGACTTACTGAGCCGGTAATCTGAAAATATGCATGACTCAAATCACCAAAAATGGGTCAGATTTCCATTAACACATCCTCTACAGATGATGATGATGATTATTATTATTACAAAAATAATCAGAATGATATGAAGACGAAAGCTGTAGATTTATATAGCCTTGGAATGACCATCATGTCAGGTGATTTCAAATAGTGAAAAAACACACGGTTTTCAGCTGAGCTGACACCTCTTTAACAAATTAACAGCAGTGATTGTGAGAGAGAACCTGTGAAAGTATAACAAATGTAAATGAGGTTCATCACAGGATAAGCACTATGGAAAATGAATGAATGAATGAATGAATGAATGAATATGCATATAGATTACATAAGAGAATTATAACTAAGTTTAATCTAACTCTTGGTCATCTTGCAAAGTTAAAAAAAAGATTTTTGCGTCTGGATATTTTTTTATGTGTTTTAAGTATTGTAGCCCTTTTCAAGTCTCTAATTATTGTGTTTTCTCCTGAATGTAAATGTGCGTGTCTGTACATGTCTTAAACTCTTATTTAAACTATTTATTCTATCTACTGTTATTAAATCAGTTTTAAACATGCAAACACATTTATCACTGTATCCCTTTTTAGAGCCCTTTTTAAACCTGTTGTATATACAGTATATTATATATTTACTGGAAATCTTCCTCCTGCTTATTATTCCCACATATTATAGTTCATCAAGTTCCTCAACAGTGACATGCATGGTGTATTTATTTTAATCAAGTATTAATGTGAAATGGTTCCCACTAAAAAAAATCCCAACAAAGCCTAGGCTTTATTGCATTCCTCCCCATAAGCATAATTTTTATCATCCAAAAATATTCCTGTTTTGACATGGGAGTTATCTAAGATTTTAAGAGACAACATAGTCTATGACCCGAGAGAAGAGGAAATGGAAATATATGGGCAAATGTCGCGATAAGAGTAGAGGAGAAGTGTGTGTGTGTGTGTGTGTGTGTGAGAGAGAGAGAGAAAGAGAGAGAGAGAGAGAGAGAGAGAGAAAGAAAGAGAGAGAGAGAGAGTTGTCAGGGCAGTCAAAAGCTCCTTGACCCTTATTCTCTCCTGCTTCACCTCTCTGTCTACTGTTTGACAAAACTGCACCTCAGCCATAAGGCCATGAAACCTGGGAGTTTACTCGCATTATGAATACTAATGCATGGCTTCTTGATTAGGAAAAAAACATCACCAAATTATGCTAAGAGGATCATACTGTTTAGTGCACAATTAATTATCTAAGTAAAGACAAAGAGTTAGAGAAAATAAATAATGCGATTATTTCTCAGAAGAAGATTTGTCACATCATGATGAAAAGATAATTGCAATCTTTTTTTCCATCAGATTATGATCAAATAATAGCAAATAAAAAGCAAATAATAGCAGGGTACTGTGGTTCTACCTGCATCTAGCAGGTTAAGTTCTGCATATTTTTAAGTGTTGCTGTAAGTGAATCAATTAATCAAATAAACCACATACTGTATAGTGACTAGTATGGTCCCTAATGTACCATGGGAACTACACAAAAAAAAAGACATTATCTTTACACAGGATGATGATAACATGACCATCATAATGTAAATTATTTAGCTTTCTACTGATACATTCAGTAATGCTGTATGACTAATAGTTTGAAAATATCAAGCTGAAGGCTTTATACACACAGCTTACAAGACGTCATACATATCAGAAAGGGCATATGACTAAACTGGGAGAAGAAGCATATTGAAACAGGTAATTGCAAAGATGACAGATGTTACTGCAAAGCTGCACCCCGGAGTCTGCTTTCTTGGCCAATGTGCTTATTATTAGCAAATACTTAGTATAAGTATACAATACTGCAATACAATTCCACTAACCGAAATACATAAGAATGAGAGGAGTGGGTGAATGAGAGAGAGAGAGAGAGCAGGTACTACATCCTTCAAGCACACACATACAATTAGTGATAGTAGGACAGGTCTTCATGAGCTGTTCAGCCAAAGCTAGTTAGGATGTGTGAAACAGAAATCAATTGAAGGAAAGCAATTAGTGTCTCTTATTATTTGTTACATTTTTACGGAATTGACAATACTCACTTTTAAATACTGACTATTCTGTCTTTCAGCCAAGAAACCCAAGATTTTGTGGTTGAGTGAAGATACAGTAGGAGAAGGTCACTGTGTACGTCCTGTAACCTTAACAAAAGAATGTAATCATATTATTGTAAAATGTGGCATCATATTGTCTTCAGGGGTGAGAACATGTTCCCTTGCAGCCTGTTGATTTAAACTGCAGCAATCAATGTACCCAAGCTTACACACTGCTCTAATTACACTTTAATTGCTTTTCTGCTTTGACACCCACATATTCCGATCTTTATGTCACTAAGTTGATATGATCACACGTGCGCCTGGCTGGGTGGGTGGATGTGCTGAGGGCGTTGGGCAAAAATGTCACCGGGAGAAAGATAAGCATGCCTGTAGACATCTTAGCCATTATAGATCTTCTTAAGTCAAATAGAGAGTGTTTTTCGGGCCATTGACACTATTGTAATGAAATTATTATTTAAAAATGTTATTAGGGCTTAGATTACTATAATAATTTTGGTTATAAAACATTAAGAGAATGTTGAAAATGAAAGTTGGAAATTAGGTCATGCCCTTAGAGTGATGTGTCCCTCCTCCTGACTCATGCCATTACCTGGTCAAATAGCTTTATTCTGTATTAAGCTTAGTGCTATAGTGAACTAACAACGTCATGTTTAGGTTTGTGAAATATATTTACACCCATTGTTTATTTATCTAGCAAGCCATGAGTTGATATATTTCCTGAAACAAAACACAAGTTTTCAAATAATATTTCAGTCTTGCCAAATATGTGTTGATTGGGCAAATGCTGTTGGAAACATAATTTTCAGACCTCCAATAATACTTGCTATCAGTGCATTTGTTGGCATTATTTAAAATAAACAGTTGTAGTTTTAAGTCTTTCCTCCAGCCCCCCAAAACAAAAAAAAAGAACTCACAGCACTTAAGATACATCAATTAGTTCTTTTACAAAATGTAGATATTATGATTAGTCCGCTACCCTTTGAAATGTCTGTATAGTATCTATGTAATACAGTATGTCAATATGCGTCGGTGAAAACAAACCTAAAGTATTTTTTGTGATTCAATGTTTTCTACATAAAATTTTATGTAGAATGGTTTCATATAAAAATCACAAAAATTACTTTACAGACAGGATCACAAATACACTCCATTTTTTCAGCTTAGACTTAAACACTGAGACTGTGTGTGAGTTCCGAACATCAATTGGAAGGCAACTCCATAACATAGGGGATCTGCATGAAAAAGCACTGCTGCAGTTTTTATAATACGAAGGACTGAAAAGCAGCCTGCACCCTTTGATCAAAGTAGGCACGGCGGATCATAAAACACTGTAAATTCACTCACATACCATGGTGTGAGAACATTTAGTGCTTAATATTGTCTGGTAATAGAAAGGACTAGGCTGACTGGAGCTTGTTTATGCACACAGTAAAACATCCAGACAATAAGCTACTATATTACAGCAATCCAACCTGGAGGTAACAAAAGCATGAACAAGTTTTTCTGCATTATGTTGTAAAAAAATATTTTTGAGATAAAAGAAGGCTATTCTAGTAATATTATATACATGAGCTTCAAATAAAAGACTGAAATCAATAACCACGACAAGGTATTTTGCCATCCATTACTATTCAGTTACTATGTATCTGAAAGCTTACTAGTAGTTGCATGTGGTTATAGTACCTTTGTCTTATTAGAATTAAGTAGGAGAAGGGTAATAAGCATGCAAATTCTAATGTCCTTCACACATCCATTAACTTTGTTGTAGATGTCTCTCATCTGGCTTTGCTAAGACATATTATTGGTGTCATCAGCATAACAATGGAAACTAATACATCACAATCTATGTTACCCAGAAGAAGCACATAGAGAGAAAATACTGTAGCAGTGGGCCTAAAACAGAACCCTACCGAACAAGAAACTTCACTTAGTATATGTAGAATAGTCACCATTTACATCTGCAAAGTGATAACAAGCAGTTAAATAGGACCTGAGCGAGGAGAGGGTTGTTCCCGTAACTCTTAAAACATTTTCCTATACTATCAGCAAGAATAGACCAATGGTTTTGAAAGCTGCACTAAGGTCAAGCAACACAAGAAAAGAGACATATCCCTGATCAGAGGCCAATAAGAGGTCATTTACTGTATAGGAGGTCATTTCCCACTTTACTTAGCACTTTCTTTGTGCTATGATGAGGCCTGACAGGGTCAAGGTCAGGTTTCTTAATTATGGGTTTAATACAGTAGCTACTAGTATAAAAGACTTAGGAACGTAACAATTGCTGTGTGAAGAGTTGACTCTTTTTAAAAGGGGTTCAGTTATTTATGGTATTATCTGTTTAAGTCAGTGGTTCTCAAACATTTTCTGTCATTCCCCACTTAAGGAGGTGGGCGAATTTTCAAGCCCCACTTGTCAACAAAATGATAACGAAACCGGCCAAGTTTACTATTTATTGAAATATCAATTTCTAAACCAATAAGATCAAATAACACCAAGTTCAAAACAGATGAAATACACATGCAATTGTTATAAAAGGCTTACGTTATCACTTATCTTTGTATAATTGACCCCATGTTTATTAGCTGCTCAGCAATCGTAGTTTTTTTGCACTGGCCAATTCTGTATGCAACTTTGAATGAAGCCATTTGTGCTTTGCTGTCCACTGATTCAGATTTTACCATGCAGATCTCCTGCTGTCTGTATTCTGCCAGCTTTCTTTGACAGAAGTCGAGTGGCTTGTTAACGTGACTGGAGTGTGTTGTCTCTAAGTGTCTTCTTAATTTGTTGTGTCTCATGCGGTCTGCTGCCAGCGGTTTAAGACACAAAACACACATGGGTCACTCCTCTGCCCCCACCATCCCCACCATGAATCCAAGCTCAAGATAGGCTTCAGCATATTTTCTTTTCGGCTGGCTTTTTGGTTGATCGTGCTGAATCGCCTGCTTTTTTTTGTGGTCAATGTAAGAAATGTATCCATTGACGTTATTATGCCCACTATGTACGCTACTGACCCGGTTTGTGTCCGCGGTAAAGTTAGTTTTATATTCACATATTTGCATCTCCGACTTCAATAGCTGCGTAAATAAACCCGTGAATAAGATACCCACATACATTTCCTCTCTGCATTATCTTAAAGCTACATCCGCTTTTTTTCTCGACTAAGTGTGGTGAGACGGAGTTTTGCACTTCCCTTTAGAGTTCCAGTTTTGCACCTGAGATTAATTATTGGTTGTAATTGAGGAGAGTATAAAAGGGCACTGTGAGAACAGACAGGTGTGGCGCTAATTCACCCCCAGCTTGCGCTTCCGGAAGTTTGTTGCCGTGTGCGAGAGCCGGCAAGTTTTAGGATCGTCATGGGATCCGAGGGAACGGATGAGCAGCTCATTGGCGTCCGTATGTTTTTACCCTTTCTAAAGAGCTGCGCGCTTCGTGCTCGTGTATCACGAGAGACGAATGCTACCGCCTAGTTGGATTGGCTGCCAGATAGAGGTGCTATGCATTGCGTGGTAAATTGATGGGCTGGCGAGGGGGCTTTTCTCACCTGTTCTTTGCGTTGCTCACTGCTTGGCTTGCAGCTTCAGCACTGCTGTTTTTGCTCCACTGATTTTGCTCCAGTGTGCTTTTTGCTTTGGCGAATTGTCTCGCTTCAGTTTTCTGTTGGCTCTAGATTAGAGTTTTTTTTTTTTTTTTTTTTGTCTGTGCTGCTTCGCTTGGTGTTGTCGGCCAGTGCTCTAAAACACTTGCTGGTGGATTTAATTTATGTCCTCCAAGTTTGGAGGGTGCTTGCAGCTACATTCTACTTTTTTTAAATTACAATCTTTGTAATTAACAATTGTTTATTTGTTTGCTTCTCTTTATAGGAGCTGGGAGAGCAGGCAGGCTAGCTGCTTAGAGTGGTGTGGTCATGTTTATATAGCATGGAGTGGTATTACATTTTCACTAGTGTGAGTGGTTTGGTGCACGTGTGATCATTTATTACCGGGCAGGAGTGTAGCCCCATCCCTAGCCTGCCCCTCTACAGTTAAGTTCCCAGCTCCAATTTTTTTGTTAGTTTCTCTTTGTCTGGGATGTTTTAATGTATTTTTAACCTTCATAGTGATATTTATTGATCTGGAAATCTCCTGTATGAATAAAGATGTGTATTTATTTTTGCATCCATGTCCCTGTGTTTTTAATGAGCGATTCGAACCTGTGTCCTACATGGGTAACCAATCCTGGGTGGCGTAATCGGTAACTTAGCAGTTAAGGGGAATTGTTTCCCAATATACAGTAGAGAAGGTTGCACCGCAGCACCACGCCGCCACATAAGCACCTAAATTATACATGTTTGAAAGCTTAAACATCGTTATTCTCTACAGCGTAACAATGATTTAGGGATCATCGCAAAATGCCGCACACCAACAAAAAGCGTAGAACAATATTGATCTTCCCTTCTGTTCAGAGCCTGAAGGATTAAAAAGCAACTTTGTTGCCTCACTGGAAACTAGAAATGCCAGACTAATACTGCCTGATAAAATATAAATTTTATAAAACAAAAATACAGAAACATCAGCATAAACATTGGAATGAATAATGATTACATTTTTAATACCAAAAGTTTCCTCATATTGTTCCTCTGCAATTAACATGCCGACGTTAAACCATTATTGTTGCACTATGGTTCCACTTTTTCTCCCGGCCCCCAACTGATGTTATTTTAATTTACTTGTATTAATGATTCATTTCTTTGTGTGTGATTGTTTAGTTTTGAGAGTGCACTCTTCATTGTCAATAAAGAAAAGTATGAATTCGAATAGATACTTAAATTTTTTCCACTAATTTCCTCCCGTTCATCGCGGCCCACCTGTCATGTCTGTATTCCCCACTAGTGGGGCGCGCCCCACACTTTGAGAACCACGGGTTTAAGTAAACATGTAGGTACAGGATCTAATACACAAGTAGATCATTTTGATTATCAGATTAGTGAAATTAGTTCTGTCTCTTGAAGGCAAGTAAAATAAGTGCTGATCAGATATATTTATATTATATCACCTACATCAATATTTATTAAAATGTCTGGTTTAAAAATATATTTTTTTCATAATTATTTTCAATTTTGTTATTGAATAAAACTCCTTAATACTACATGTCATTGGTGCGCATGTTTCTGTGTTTGTCATATTCTTTATTTTCTTTTTCTTGTGAATTTTACAGTATTAAATAGACTCTATGATCTGTGATTATCCTCTATAGTTCAGGAAACTCTCCTTGTATGTTGTTTGAAATGCTACCAATTTAGTTTGACATCATTTATGATCTAGTTTTCAACTGGTCTGTTTTTAGGTGTGTGTTTGATCATTATACCAGGGAGACCATTTTCTCTCAAATTATTTGTATTTTAAGTGGAGCTACATTATCTAAGGTATAATGGAACACTGATTCTAAACATTCAGTCATCTAATCGAGTTCTGTCGAGACAGATAGTGACCCAATCAGAGTTAATAGTTCTGGAAGATTACTAAAAAACATCTGTGCGATAGTTGATCTGAATGTAGGTATATATGCTGTTATCCAAACAGCCAATCATGTGACAGGAGCGCAATGCACAAAACCATACAGATACATGTCTCAGTTAATGTCATAAGTCGCTCTGAATAAGAGCATCTGCCAATTGCCTAAATGTAAATGTAATGTTCAAACATCAGAACTAGGGAAATTGTGATCTTAGTATCCTTTGGCCATGGCATAACTGTTTGTGATTATTTCAGAAACCTGCTGAAACTCTGAGATTTTCACACATAACAATCATGTGTTTTGGTTTCATACTAAATGGTATGAAAAAATCGACTGCGCAGCAGTTCTGCAGGTGAAAGTGCCTTTTTGATGTGAAAGGAGAATGATTAGACTTTTTATAGCTGTCAGGAATGCCATGGTAACGCAAATTACCACTTTTTACACCCATGGTGACCATAAAAACATCTCAAAATGGCAAAAGACTTTCAGGGGTACAGGTTACAACAGCAGAAGATCAAAGTGGGTTGCATTCCTGTCAGCCGAGAAGAGGCATCTGAGATGAGAAAGGAAGTCACACACTAAGCAAAACTGCGTAGTTGAGATCCCACATGAGGATCCAAAAGGCCACCTGGTCTGATAAATCTCACTCTCCACTGCGAAATCTAGATGGTATTGTCAGAATTGGGCATCAAGAACATGAATTCATTGATTCAACCTACCTTGTTTCAACATTTTAGGTTTCTACTGGTGACAGACATTTGCCCCCTTAATTGTTGAGCATTGCTTTATAGCCAGAATCTGAGTATTGTTGTTGACCATGTATATCTATTTATAGCCACAATGTACCAATCGTATAATAGCTACACCAAGCATAATAATGTTCCATGTGAAAAAGCATAGTCATATCGAAGTGGTTTCCAAGAACATGACAGTAAGCTCAGTGTATGTTAGTGGCATTCCCGGTGGCATGAATGTGAGAATGTGAGATTTACAGAAGTGAATTATGTGATGCAATGTTGACATAATAATCTCAAATGAATGTCTTCAACACTTTGCAGAATCATTGTCAAACAATTGAGGCTGTCCTGAAAGCAAAGTGTGGTCCTAACAATTATAACCTGAATATTTTTTTAAAAATTTGAATAAAATTATTGTAATACTAAAAGACTTTCAAATCACATGAGCCAATATTTTATTCACAATAGAATAGATAATTTCAAATTTAATGCCTGCTACAGGCCTCAAAAAAGTTGGGATGGCAGTATGTTTACCATGGCATAGCATCTACTCTTTTTTTTTTTTAAAGTTTCTGTAGATTGGTCCTTATTCTTGCCTGATGTAGGTTTTGTCTGGCTATAGAACACTTTCCCACTTTGAAACAGTCCATTTTAAATGAGCCTTGGCCAGAGGTGTCAAGTAACGAAGTACAAATACTTCGTTACCTTACTTACTGTAAGTAGAAATTTTGGGTATCTATACTTTACTGGAGTAATTATTTTTCAGCCGACTTTTTACTTCTACTCCTTACATTTTCACACAATTATCTGTACTTTCTACTCCTTACATTTTAAAAATAGCCTCGTTACTCCTATTTTATTTCAGCTTGTCTGCAGATGGCATGGCGGATGTTTACTGACAGTGTTTTCATGTCAATGAAACAGTCATGCCAACGATTGCCCGAAAACCACAGACATCCAACAAAGGTCCTCTGCCTTGTCACTTACGCACAGAGATTTCTCCAGTTTCTCTGAATATTTTGATGATGTTATGCACTGTAAATGATGAGATGAACACCTTTTGCAAGTCGCTCTGGATAAGAATGTCTGCCAAATGCCTAAATGTAAATGTTAATGTAAATGAGATTTGCAAAGCCTTAGTTTTTAAAGTATTCCACAATCTTTTTATGCATCTTACGCATTATGCATATCATCTCACAGATTGGAGATGCTCTGCATATCTTTACTTCTGAGAGACTTAACAGGTAGCCAGTGCAGGGTTGATCATTTTGGGGTCATACAGTATGATTATATTTTCTTGATCTGGTAAGAACTCTGGTGGCCGCATTTTGGACTACTGTAGCTTGTTTATTGAGGATGCAGGACAACCACCTAGTAATGCTTTATAATTGTCCAGTCTGGGGGTCATAAATGCATAAACTAGCTTTTCTGCATCAGATAAAAGATAAAATGTTCCAAAGCTTGGCAATATTTCTAAGGTGGAAGAAGGTTGATTTTGTAATATTGGAAATAAGAATTTCAAGGGACAGGTTTCTGTCTAATATCATGCCCAGGTCTAATAATAGTAATAGTACATCCTTTAAAATGCAAGTTGAATTGTGAGTGCTTTTGTGTACTGGTTTTTGGACCAATATTTCTGTCTTATCTGGATTTATTAATAAAAATTATTGGTCATCCAATTTTTATATCTTAACACACGCAGTTAATCAAGACAATTTAGATATTTCATCTGGTTTTGTTGAGATGTATAACTGAGTACTGTCAGCATAACAATGAAAAATAAACCCATGTCCTCTAATAATGTTACCCAAGGAAAGCATGTGCATGGAGAACAGCAGAGGTCCTTAAACTGACCCATGCGGGACCCCTTATTTCACCACCATTACACTGGACAGTTCTCCATTTAGATCTACAAAATGCTTTTGATCAGACAAGTAGAATCTAAACCAATTTAATGCCTGTCTCTGAATACATATGTGAATATTATAATCTATATTGTCAAATGTATCACTAAGATCAATTAAGACTAATACTGAAATGCAGCCTTGGACTGAAGCTAAAAACGAGTCATTTGTAGTTTTAACTAGGACAATTTCTGTACTCTGAACCCTGACTGAAATTCTTTGAAGATATTGTTTTTCTGTAAGACAGAGCATACTTGAGCTGACACCACCTTTTCTACTATTTCAGATATAAAAGGTTTAAAATCAGTCTGTAATTTGTTATTTCATTAGGGGCTAATTTAGGTTTTTTTTAAGAAGTGGCTTAATGACTGCCAACTTGAGAGGTTTAGGGATGTGACCTAAATATATACAGAAATTAATAATGTTTACAAGCATTTCTCAAGCTGTATGTACAGTATCACTACTTTTAGTATTCTAGTTGTAACAATTACAACAATTTTGTTCCTGATACTATAAATTCTTTCAGTAAAGAAATTCATAAAGTCATAAAAGCTTCGGTTTTGTTAGTCTAGCCACTGTAATAAATAAGAACCTGGGATTGTTTTGGTTTATTGATATCAGTTTGCTCAGATGCTCAGCCCTAGCCGCTTTTAGAGCCTGTCTATAGCTGAACTTTAATGTCTTTATATGCAATTCTAAAAACTTCTAATTTAGTTTTCCTCCACTTTCGCTCGAGGTTACAGGTTGCTTTCTTGAGGGCGTGTGTATGAGTATTGTACCATGGTGCAGTTGTTTTATTTCTGACATTTTTTAATCGAAAAGGATCATTAGCATCATCTGCATGAATGTTAAAGTCTCCTACAATCAACTGAGACACTCGTGCCACCGATTGATTAATTAAGTTGATTAATATAGTTGATTAATTGTTAAAAAATATATATATATCAGTTTTGCTGTGTACTTTAATATCTCAAGCACCTTGACAAAAATTTTAAAAACTTTAATTGAGTTTAAGGTACACACTTTTTGATTACTTGGAAACCACTCACTTGTGCTAAATGCCTTAATGCCATAAAGATGGCTTTGGACTGCAACTGATTCAAACAGTTTTGATTGCATAGGACTGCTATTGCAGTGATAGATTTGGACTGCAATTTCCACTTACAGTGGAACTGTCTCAAGTCTCAAGTCTCCATAAATGAACAGTTGATAAATTCAACAAAATAGACTTTGTGTTAAACTATAAGCAATTCCACTTTTTTTAATATTTACAGTTATAGAAGGGAATTATGGGAGGATGGGTCTGATTTGAGTCCCTTTTGAGTCTGATTTTCTCCTCATGTCATCTCTAGCTTTTTTCCTTGAAGTGTCCGTTGTTAAAATAAAATAGAAATAAATAAAAAAGAGGCTTCTGAACAATTGAATTTTTTATACAAACTTTATAATTTTGAATGTATTATCATCATTTATTTATGCTGTGCTTTTATGATACAATCATGCTTCATGTATGTCCTAATGAACAGGCTTCCTATGTGAGAGTACTAGATTTATATACTGTACCATACCAAAGTTATCAGAAGATGACTGAATATTTCGGGATTGGACTGTGCTCAGTTTAAGAGGGGTGGGAATTGACGGCGATGTCATGCTGCAGTTTTTTATAAAGGACAAAAAAAGAGCTTGCCATTTTGGTCAAACTGCCATCTCACTTCCTGCATTAAACTTGGTAGTTGTAGAATGTTTTTTAGATAAATAAATGTGCGATGATATTTCAGATAAATAAATGTGTTATACTAATGAAACAAAAAAAGAATGATTTAAAATTAGGAATAAGGAATCAAGTAGCATTTATGTATTTATTTGATGAAGTAAAATCTTTGATCTTCCAAACTCACCCAAGAAAGCAAATGGTCAAATGGATTATGCAGTAAATATAAACATTACATTTCTACATTGTTCAATTATGGACTATAACAATGTGTTGTGCTTTTATATATTTTTAAGTCAAATTCAAATGTTCGATATGCAGTGAAATGCTTAATTCTTCGCATATCCCAGCTTCTTGTTAGGCAGGGGTCAGAGTGCCTCTGGAGCAGATAGTGTTAAGGGCCTTGCTCAAGGACCCCACAGTGGCAACCTGGTGGAGCTGGGGCTCGAACCGCTAATCTTCCGATCCATAACTCAGAGCCTTAACACACTGAGCCACCACTTCCCCTAAGTCATACCTGCTTCTGTGAGAATTACCCTATGACTCATATTCTCTATCCTAGTTCAGCCTTAGATGCCAGCAGTGCAATATACAGTTCATTAATATTTAATCATTCTGCCATTTCAAGTTTTTTTCATTTTCATGCTTTCCATCTAATCTAGACACTCTGAATATCAAAACCTTAAAAATGATCTTTCTGTGAATATCTAATTTTCTCTGTGCTATGGCCTCAGTAGTGATGAAGTGATCCTTATGCTAGTTATTCAATACTGTAAAAGTGTTGTTGTCAGACAATACTTGCTTTGAAAATGCCACAATAATTCAAAATATTAACAGCAAAGACACTATAATGTATTTTAGCTGGTAGGTGAAATCTGTAAAAGGTCAATGAAACATGAGGATCCGCTTCTGTAACCATTATGCCAGAGGTGCTAAATCGTTTCCACCTCCACTCAGTCGATATTGAACAATACCACTGAGCAACCCAGAATTCATGACACAAATCTTTCAAATGTAACCACTTAAGGACCATCTTTCTTATTATTGTGTATTGTAAGAAGTGAAAAAATGTCATTTGCAATCATTAACTATTGTCTCTGTGTTAATCATGTTTCTTAGCTGGAAAATGATTAATTACAGTTGTCACATTTGATGGCTGCGTAGTCCTCAACAAAAACCCCTCTGTGTGAGGCACAAAAACAGCTTCGTCGCTCTTCTTTTTTTCCTTTATGCTTTTTCCTTTGCTACATATTCAATTTAGTAGAAAATGCTTTCAAGCTTTGGCATTCATTCCTCAGTGAACAGTTCTGTATTCTGCTTTTATCTGCCTTTAGATTTTCAATTATTTATCCCAAATATAAGGGCTTGGTATGCCTGTAGACAATTATGTAAATACATATGATATGTGGAGTGGGCACAGTTTAAAATTAGCTTTAAAGTGCAGTTTGGCTCCCAGTTGCTTACATTCCGTGAGTACATTTGTTATTCAATGTGTGAAATAAAATGAATTATTTGACTATGACTCATAATCCACATTTTCCTTACACAACAGAAGTCTGTTCCTGACAGATCATCGATAGTCCATGTGCTTCCCGCAGCAGAGGTTTAATGAGGCAGCCAGGAGAATGCAAAACCCGGAGTGACAGCAGCGTGACTTACCGAGAAGAATCTTCATACATTAATCATTTTCCTAATAAACACTTTGCAGTCTGTGTAAACGCCTCACAGTCTGTCCACAGTCTGTGAATTCAGATGAAAATTAGCAGCCATGTTCAGCAGGGAGCAAGATTTGCAAAAACCTGTAAAGAGTCAAGTTATAGAAGTAATCTGCAGGAAATTTACAGACCATCATTTAAAAAAATTTATTCATCTTTATTTACCTGACAAGTCCCCAGTGTTCACAGCATAATGAATGCTGATTTTTAGCAAGCATCATGCAAGAGCAGCTTTAGTAAAATTATTTCAGTACTCATCCAGCAGATATTTCATTGACAGACAAGCACTAATGAAGTGAAACCAAGTTAGACCACCTCAAATTCACGTTTTAGAATTGTTTGTATGGTCGGAATTCATTTGTCTTGTTGCAGTAAAGGTGAAAATCTAATCCTTAGAAATCCTTACAAAGTTTCATGTCATTCAGTGAGCAATCTTAGCCGCAGTTAATTTCCTCTAAGCCACCTGGTGTCATGTAAAATGCAAAAGACTGTAGATATACTACGCTATCCCCTGTTAAATTTATTTATTTATTTTACATTTAATTACTTGATACGTTTAATATCAGGAGTTGACTGCACACAATAGGTTGTAAATCATCACTTAGTTTTCAGATCATTTTAAGGTTTCCTCTAAATGGATCAATTTGTAGTCACTTCCTTCTGCCTTTCTAACGTAAATGGGTGGCCAAGTGGAGCAGATTTTCATGAGGGTATCAACTCAGTAGAGATAAAGTAAAGGGTTGGGGGTATTGCTTTTGTGCACTGGAGGACATTGTACTATTAATCTGTTGGATTTACCCAGGCTGGCTACTTTGTTGATGAGACAAGTATGTGTTATGAAATTAATCTCAATAAAATTAACTCCATTACCGCCCCCCCCCCCCCCCCCAAAAAAAAAAAGAGAGAACAAGAACATTTAGACATTTGATGTTTAATGCAAAAATGTTTAAATACTGTACCATTTTCTTCTTTATTTATTCCTTTAATGCTCTGATAAAGTTTTTGATAAAGCACATTTTAAGTGACTATCTTATTGAACGTCACATGATTAAGCCTCATACCACTCAGTTGAGGTATGTGACATCACTCTGTCTTTATATAGTTTGCCTTTTCAGCTGCTTTGTAGCATAAGAAGAGAAATAAAGTAGAAACCTTTTTTGTTAATGAATTGATACTTTGATCATAGACTGACATCGCTGCCATTTAGAAGTGGTATATATTAGGGTTAAAAAGAAATTAAAGGATCGATTGTTGTTATTATTGTCTCAAGGAAAACTTTTCTTAGTAAGGATGTTAAGGTATTAGAATGGCTAACCATAAAATTTCTTCATTCCAAAAACTTTTCTTTTGTCGGTTATTCATTTCCAGATTATTATTATTCTTTATTTCATTACAAGCTTTTGTATTCATTTACACTACATTTAGCACATTTCCGTGCAACTAGCTTTATAAATAATTCAGTAATTAGTAATAATTTTAAGTAGGAAGTTAGGAATAATTTTCGTCTTTCATTTAAGTAAAATGTCTAGCTGTGAATGTTGGCAGTATGATTTTGAATATAAGTCAGATTATTTATTTACTGTACTTGTAAAATATTACATTTACATTAAGTGTAAATAAAAGGGTATTGGATTGGAATTTTCTTGGATGACATTTTAACCCACTTTGCATTTTCTGTGCAATTTATGTATTCTACATTTTTGGCCATTAACTAGCATCAACATTTTATATACTAATTGAACTTAAAACTCCAGTGACATTTAAAGTTAAATAATTATTTATTCCATCATGAAAAATTTCAGTGGAGTGGAGCCTCAGGCTTCCATTGTGGCTTTTCTGTGACCTCCAAGCACAATGCCACTTGATCTGATTAATTCCAGAAACCCTGCAGTCACAGCTTCCACATGTAAGAAAATACACAGCAATATTGTGCGACTGGGTTTAAAATAATAAAAAAATCAATCACTATATAATAGTATTGAATGTGTAATAGTTTTACTGCAGGATGCTAAAAAACAATTTTTTTACTTTAAATTATTAAATGTCTTGAAATTGTATGCATTATTCATGATCGTAATATGCCAACTAACATATTCCGGTCATGTATGTGGATGAAATAAAAACCATTCACCAAAAAACAAGCACAAAATATCTGCAATTTATTATAATTTTTTTTTAATTAGTATTATTTTTTTGTAATTGCTGGAAAAAATAGAGCGCTGCAGATAGCAGGAACTGCAGATGCCACTGTTGCTATACCAACACATACCATGTATCTTTCTCAATATGTCACATTTACCATGATTCACAAACAACCTACCTGCCAATTTTATGTTTAATCACAAATATTAGGACAATACTAAAATAAATACTTAAATAGCCTGACTGTGCAAATAACAAAATTAATAGTTACATAAAAAAAAATATAAGGGGACACATTAGCACAGCAATTGATTTGAAGGTTTTTGCTATATGTTAAATTTACTAACATTCTCTGTCTCTTTCTTTCTCTCTCTAACACACAAACACACACCCACTCTCTCTTTTTCCTTGCTTTGTGTTTATATCAATCTATCTTGCTCCCCTATATCAGTTTTTCAATCCATCTACCTTTCAGTGACCTATTTGTCTCAGTCTCTCGCCTAAATATCCTGTTTTTTTTCCTGCTTTTTTGCAGACATACGTGAATGTCCTCCTGTTTCTCAAACAGCATTAACAGAACATGACCTGGTCATGGCAGGAAAAATGGAGTGGCAAAAACAAACCATAAAAGCCTTGTTTCTGTAGGGAAAAAATTGTTGCCCCATCACCAGCGCTACGCTTGAAACCCTCGCTACTTGAGAATCTAATTAGGAAGAGAAGCTGTCTGCAAATTTTCTATTTATGTAAATGAAGACAGTGCTAAGTGTAGAAATAAGACTTTAAAGTGGACAACCTATCAAGTTCAAAGTGGGATTTTATGCCACTAATGAGAGAAATTATCCTTTGAGGGAAAACTTTTAATACAGGAAAAATGTACTGTATTGTGAAAAATGTTGGCCCTTATTTTATCCTAAAGACACTTATCTTCTTTAAAAAAAAAAAAAAAAAGTAGACATATTTCAAATGCAATGATCAGCTTTGTTGAAATGCATCACAGCTTTATTGATGCCTTGGAGAAACTAAAAAAAATATGATAAAATGCAGCCTGTCACATTTCATTTATTAATTTTTTTATCTATAATTTTCCATGAATTGATCAATTGATGAATATTTTAACGCTTCCTGTATTTATGTGTGTAACATAGTTAAATAACACAAATATAGCTTTGTTTATTTCAGAGTGCATGTTTACGAGTAGTGTCATAATGACCCAGCTCTCTGATTATACATCTTTGTTGAGTAATCCGGTAATGGGTTCTTACAAATGCACTCCTTGTGATGCACCCCACACATTTATAAATTTAGAAAGGAATCAGGGTCTTTAACTCCAGTACGATCAAACAGCATAGATGTTGGTATCAGAAGGGCAGCGTTGAGTATTTGAGAAATTGTTGAACTCTCCTGGGATTTTATTACACAACAGTCTCTAAAGATTATACAGAGGGATGTGAAAAAAAACATCCTAAGAGTGGAGGATCTCTGGACTGAAATACCTTGTTGGTGAGAGAGCTCATGAGCATAAGCTCACAGAAACTGGCCAGTTGATTTTGTCTTTTTCCCATATTAACCTGTTCAGCTGTGGTGAGTCAGTGCTCATGACGCTGGTAGAAACCAGTTTGGTCATTCACCTCTGACCACTCTTACCAATAAGGCATTTCCACCCACACAACTGTAACCCACTCGATTATTATTATTATATTAATAAAACTTGGCCAGGAATCGAAGCCGGACCCTTGGAGGTGCAAGGCAACAGTGCTAACCACAACACCATCATGCCACCTCAAATAATTTGTTTATTTTTTAATGCAAACATTTGAAAATCTACTCAGAGAGTAAAAATAAGTACACCCTTTCATACTGTATGCAGACTGTACTCATTTATATACTCGTTTTATTCATTCATTCATCTTCTATACCGCTTTATCCTTCTATTCAGGGTCGCGGGGGACCTGGAGCCTATCCCAGGAGGCTTAGGGCACAAGGCGGGGTACACCCTGGACAGGGTGCCAATCCATCGCAGGGCACACACTCATACGCACATTCACACACTATGGTCAATTTGGGAACGCCAATTAGCCTAACCTGCATGTCTTTGGACGGTGGGAGGAAACCGGAGTACCCGGAGGAAACCCACCAAGCACGGGGAGAACATGCAAACTCCATGCACACAGAGACGGGAATCGAGCCTGGCCAGGGAATCGAACCCAGACCCTGGAGGTGCAAGGCGACAGTGCTAACCACTACACCACCGTGCCGACATACTCGTTTTAATAAATGATTATTACTCTCTGACAACAAGGTTGTCTGTGACTAAACTTTTCGTTTGTAAACTGCTATATGAACTTCCCCCTGTAACGTGAACAGTGGAACAAAGATACCTTCTGTGCAACACACCAGCTTCTAAGAATATTTAAATGTTTTTGGAGAATACAAAATACTTTTCTCCCTCATGACATATAATATGTGTGGAGGTATCTTACTGTACTGTTACTTTAGGTAACAGATGTCCTTGTATTCAGTAATGCAGAATTAAATTTCAAAATTAAATTAAGCAAACAGTTTTTTTACACTATTGTTTTTTTACAAGATAATAACTAATGCCAGAATAAACTCACTGCATTAATATGCCACATGTCGTGTGTATAAATCTGACTTCATGGATGACTATTATAAATATTAACTTCACTTGCAAGTAAGTCACAGCCACCAGCTGTGATGGAACACTGGGTCTTACTGTTCCTACTTTAAAAGCATTAAAAATTCGTGAAAGCACACCTGAAGTACACTGTGTTCCTTTGTGTAACACCTTCAGAGCTGCATTAAAGCACTGAAACTTGCTGAAAGTTGGAAAGAAGCCATTAGTCATAGATTCAGACTACTGTTAAATCCAGAATTGTGCAATTACTTCAAGCAAATAAAATTGGATATATACTTTTCAATTTAATAGAAACATCTATCTTGTATATTTTGTATCTTTTAAATATGCAGCCACTGGAGAAACAATTTTCTTCGGGATTAATAAAGACTTATCTTATCTCAGTTATTTAGTTATTCACTCAGCCAATCATGTAGAAGAAGCACAATGGACATAATCATTCTGTGCTAACTCTAGAGACTGTTGGAGTGTGAAATTTATCTAACTGTCAAAATCTATGCCACAATCACAAGTTGGGGATTATGGAGGCAACATAACATTTTAAACTAAAACATCTGTATTGTTCTGTAAAATACTGGTTTCAAAATTGCTGCTATTAACATTGGGTTAGGCTTACTTCAGAGAGAATAATAGCACTAAGTCTTTTCATGTTATGCCTAAAAAGGATATAGATGATTTGCCAAACATATTGGAGAATGTTTCTATAGAGAATTATTAAATCATCAATGTTACAATCCCACTTTAGCTCATACCATATGTTTTAAATAGTCCTCAATGCCAGAGGGTAGAGTGGTCATTGCAAAACACTGATTTTGTTTTCACCACAACCATTTATGACCTGATTTAAGTGATACTGTATGAGTTATTTTTGTTGAAAGCTCCAGCAAAGGCCAAGTTCAAACCTTCTATCAGAGACAAATAGGGGAAAACCAGTGGGATTGAGTTTAAACCTCCTGCTTCTGCTACATGAATACTGAATTAATTGAATAGCCATAAAAATAAAATCTTCTGCCTAATATTGTGTAGGTCCCTCGTGTCACCAAACAACTCTGAACCATCAAAGCGTGAACTTTAAAGGTGTGCTGTGGCAGCTGGCATTTTACTAGCAGATTCTTTAAGCCATGTAAATTGCAGAGTGCGGCATTCATGAATCAATCCAGCACATCTCACAGATGCTTAATCAGATTGAGATCAGGGGAATTTGGAAGCCAAGTCAACACCATGAACTCTTTGTCATGATCCTCAAACCATTACAAAACATTATCCTGTTGAAAGAGGCCACTGCCATCTAGAAATACTTGGTCTGCAACAATTTTTGATAGGTGTTTCCTGCATATCTTCTTCCCATAGCGCATCCTGGAACCATTGATTGCTCAGGTAAGTAAGACACATGCATCATACTCTATGGTCCAGTTCTGATGTTCATGTGCCCATTGTAGGAGCTTTCAGCAGTGGGCAGGGGTCAGCATGGGCACACTGATCAGTCATGCAACAAGCTATCATGCACTGTGGATTCTGACACCCTTCCTATGGGATTTAATAAGCCTTGGACAGCCATGACTCTGTCAGTAGTTCACCAGTTTTCCTTCCTTGGGTAACTTTGGGTAGGTAATAACCAGTCCAGACCAGGAACACCCCAAAGACCTGCCATTTTGGAGAGACTCTAACTGATCACATTGTGTCACACTCAGATCCTTATTCTTGGTCATATCAACTTCACAAAGTCTTTTAGCTTTAATTCAAAGGGTTTGACAAAAGTGTAACCATTCAGGAATGGTTATTGCAATTTTCATACACACAAACTCATTTCGGTGTTCATAAATATTGGAACAAATTAACATAATTTGTGTGTGTTGGGGGGGGGGGGGGGGGGTAAGAGAGAGAGAATGAGATGGCTTCCTAGGAGACATATCTCCTAAGATATTGGTCCACGATAACATGATTGCATGACATAATTGCTGCACATTTAGCAGATTCAAACATTCATGTTTTGAATCTCTATGGACATGGAGACTGGAGAGGCCACTGAAGTGGACTGAGCTTTCAGTCATGAAAGATGACTCTTGACGTGATGTCCTTGGGATATTCCATTATTATGGAATCTGGTATTGGTATCTAGTATGGTGACAGTAAACCATTTTTTTTTTGTAATAGTTGTTTGTTGATGGTGGAAGGAAAATCTCATACATCATCCTTTTGTCTGTGTCCCGCTTCCCTGCAGACAGATTTAGCAATTATGGTATGAAGCCTCACTATGCTTTGTTGTGGCTCCACTCATTCTATATTAGGTCAGTGTTAGGCTGAGGTGACAGTAACATCTGTAAGACAGGAAGCAGACTGAAGACAACTACATACGGGGACATATAATTGGCAAATATGGCAAAGATTTTACATTTTACCAATTTATAGAGTTTGTGCTGTGCCATCTGTGTGGACGTATCCTGAGTTTTAACAAAATCTCCCAGAAACAAATCTAAGAAAGCACAATCATAATCATACCTAAACATCCTTTTAAAAAGATTAAATAATTATGACATCATGCAGTAAAACTGTTGTTCTTTTTATTTGGATCACTGCTTCATATGGGTATAAATATTTTTCTCTACAGAGAATATAGAGGTTGAGAATAGTTGCTCAGTTTTAAACTCGAAGAAGGAATAGCAGAACAAACTCTTTCCATCTGCTATCATGTCATCTGTTGGCCATGAACTGGCATGCTGAGAGTGACCTTGTTCACATGAGACAAGAATCAGTATGCAGTGATAGTGGCAACTCAGTATATTTATACTTTTGGATACAGTGCCACCTACTGGACGTAAAACAACACACCTGAAGCATTTCCTAAACTTGCAGTTCTAAATGATGGCCACTAATGAAAACAAAAAGCTCTCTACAAGAACAAAAAGAAATAAGTACAACTTCCATAGACATAAGTTATGTATAAAAATACAGTACATAATATGTAGAAGTACTACATATAGGAGAAGTGCAATTTATTCCACAGACAGTCATGCATTGAGTATTCATTAGTGTTATTCAACCCTGTTCAAGTATAATCAAATACTATGACTATTTAATATCTATTCAATGCATTTATAATAAACAAGATGCCATATTTCTGTATTGAGCACCATGATACATAACATAGCAGCATTTTAAATATGGAAAGAGAGTCCCAGAGTTTCAGAAAACATATTATATACGTTTTAGTTATACATATTATATAGTTTTATTTTTACCCTGCAGCAAAAATAAAATAGATTATATTTAAAGCTTAAATTGTGTCATAAATAGTTTGTCCAGTGCAAATGTTATATATATATATATATATATATATATATATATATATATATATATAAAATCAGTGCATACACTGTCATAAAAAAGTCATAGCCTACTAAAATATTAACGTGTACATACAGAGGAGAGATCTTACTGTGCATAGTTAGTTTTTGGTACAATTACACACTTTCAAGAAAAAATAAAGCTGAATAATGAATAAAAAAACTGACATAATTCGATCCTTGATAAAATCAGACTATCCAGTCTCACTTGAGGTATGGGTTATTTTTCCTGGAAAATTTCACAAGCTGCCATCAGCAGAATGAGCAAACCTTAAGAGTCCCCTTTTTGGATTTGCACAGACACTGACACTACCATTAGACAGCAAATTCAATTATAGACAGGTACCAATAACTTGCCATTTACTCAATCAGAAAGATTTTTTAATAGTGTCTGGTAGAAAAAATCCAATGTCTTTTCAAATTACCTGACTGTACTTTTAACAAAAGTAACTCAGCATAGACGTTATTGTTACTATTATATATATATATTTAATATACAAGATATTTCAGATAGTGCAAGGCCAGCAAGAACAACAAAATAAAATACATTATATAATACACAATATAATCATCTCTGTCAGTTATCAGGTATTTGTTGGATAATGTGTTGACATTCCTGTAGCTGTATGTGGTCCTGTTGTGTGGACTTAGATAATCCCTTTGTGGTACATTTCTCAAACTCTGCAGTTATCTCAGCTATAGTCTTCCCCTTTGTTTCAGGTAAAGCAAGTCCGATGAATATAGATGAGATCACACACACACCACAAAAAGGAATGAAACAAAACTGGCCCAGGCTGTTGACTATGAAAGGAAAGGTCATTCCCACAAGAAAGAGGTTGAGCCACATCATGGAGCCGCCCATCATGTAAGCTGCAGGTCGATCCATCTGGTTGAAGAGCTCCGTGGGCAGTATCCCAGTTACGCCTGCAGGACCCATGCCAAAGCTTAGAATGTAA